>OW026427.1:0-2500000 GCA_932274075.1 Diarsia rubi
ACACCAACCTACCTCCCCACCTACCTAACCTAACCTACCACCCCAACCTAACCTACCTCACCTAACCACCCCTACCTAACCTAACCCCTACACCTAACCTAACCTAACCTAACCTAACCAAACCTACCCCTACCCCAACCTAACCTACCTAACCAACCCTAACCTACCTAACCTAACCTAACCTAACCTAACCTAACCTAACCTAACCTAACCTAACCTAACCTAACCTAACCTAACCTAACCTAACCTAACCTAACCTAACCTAACCTAACCTAACCTAACCTAACCTAACCTAACCTAACCTAACCTAACCTAACCTAACCTAACCTAACCTAACCTAACCTAACCTAACCTAACCTAACCTAACCTAACCTAACCTAACCTAACCTAACCTAACCTAACCTAACCTAACCTAACCTAACCTAACCTAACCTAACCTAACCTAACCTAACCTAACCTAACCTAACCTAACCTAACCTAACCTAACCTAACCTAACCTAACCTAACCTAACCTAACCTAACCTAACCTAACCTAACCTAACCTAACCTAACCTAACCTAACCTAACCTAACCTAACCTAACCTAACCTAACCTAACCTAACCTAACCTAACCTAACCTAACCTAACCTAACCTAACCTAACCTAACCTAACCTAACCTAACCTAACCTAACCTAACCTAACCTAACCTAACCTAACCTAACCTAACCTAACCTAACCTAACCTAACCTAACCTAACCTAACCTAACCTAACCTAACCTAACCTAACCTAACCTAACCTAACCTAACCTAACCTAACCTAACCTAACCTAACCTAACCTAACCTAACCTAACCTAACCTAACCTAACCTAACCTAACCTAACCTAACCTAACCTAACCTAACCTAACCTAACCTAACCTAACCTAACCTAACCTAACCTAACCTAACCTAACCTAACCTAACCTAACCTAACCTAACCTAACCTAACCTAACCTAACCTAACCTAACCTAACCTAACCTAACCTAACCTAACCTAACCTAACCTAACCTAACCTAACCTAACCTAACCTAACCTAACCTAACCTAACCTAACCTAACCTAACCTAACCTAACCTAACCTAACCTAACCTAACCTAACCTAACCTAACCTAACCTAACCTAACCTAACCTAACCTAACCTAACCTAACCTAACCTAACCTAACCTAACCTAACCTAACCTAACCTAACCTAACCTAACCTAACCTAACCTAACCTAACCTAACCTAACCTAACCTAACCTAACCTAACCTAACCTAACCTAACCTAACCTAACCTAACCTAACCTAACCTAACCTAACCTAACCTAACCTAACCTAACCTAACCTAACCTAACCTAACCTAACCTAACCTAACCTAACCTAACCTAACCTAACCTAACCTAACCTAACCTAACCTAACCTAACCTAACCTAACCTAACCTAACCTAACCTAACCTAACCTAACCTAACCTAACCTAACCTAACCTAACCTAACCTAACCTAACCTAACCTAACCTAACCTAACCTAACCTAACCTAACCTAACCTAACCTAACCTAACCTAACCTAACCTAACCTAACCTAACCTAACCTAACCTAACCTAACCTAACCTAACCTAACCTAACCTAACCTAACCTAACCTAACCTAACCTAACCTAACCTAACCTAACCTAACCTAACCTAACCTAACCTAACCTAACCTAACCTAACCTAACCTAACCTAACCTAACCTAACCTAACCTAACCTAACCTAACCTAACCTAACCTAACCTAACCTAACCTAACCTAACCTAACCTAACCTAACCTAACCTAACCTAACCTAACCTAACCTAACCTAACCTAACCTAACCTAACCTAACCTAACCTAACCTAACCTAACCTAACCTAACCTAACCTAACCTAACCTAACCTAACCTAACCTAACCTAACCTAACCTAACCTAACCTAACCTAACCTAACCTAACCTAACCTAACCTAACCTAACCTAACCTAACCTAACCTAACCTAACCTAACCTAACCTAACCTAACCTAACCTAACCTAACCTAACCTAACCTAACCTAACCTAACCTAACCTAACCTAACCTAACCTAACCTAACCTAACCTAACCTAACCTAACCTAACCTAACCTAACCTAACCTAACCTAACCTAACCTAACCTAACCTAACCTAACCTAACCTAACCTAACCTAACCTAACCTAACCTAACCTAACCTAACCTAACCTAACCTAACCTAACCTAACCTAACCTAACCTAACCTATCCTAACCTAACCTAACCTAACCTAACCTAACCTAACCTAACCTAACCTAACCTAACCTAACCTAACCTAACCTAACCTAACCTAACCTAACCTAACCTAACCTAACCTAACCTAACCTAACCTAACCTAACCTAACCTAACCTAACCTAACCTAACCTAACCTAACCTAACCTAACCTAACCTAACCTAACCTAACCTAACCTAACCTAACCTAACCTAACCTAACCTAACCTAACCTAACCTAACCTAACCTAACCTAACCTAACCTAACCTAACCTAACCTAACCTAACCTAACCTAACCTAACCTAACCTAACCTAACCTAACCTAACCTAACCTAACCTAACCTAACCTAACCTAACCTAACCTAACCTAACCTAACCTAACCTAACCTAACCTAACCTAACCTAACCTAACCTAACCTAACCTAACCTAACCTAACCTAACCTAACCTAACCTAACCTAACCTAACCTAACCTAACCTAACCTAACCTAACCTAACCTAACCTAACCTAACCTAACCTAACCTAACCTAACCTAACCTAACCTAACCTAACCTAACCTAACCTAACCTAACCTAACCTAACCTAACCTAACCTAACCTAACCTAACCTAACCTAACCTAACCTAACCTAACCTAACCTAACCTAACCTAACCTAACCTAACCTAACCTAACCTAACCTAACCTAACCTAACCTAACCTAACCTAACCTAACCTAACCTAACCTAACCTAACCTAACCTAACCTAACCTAACCTAACCTAACCTAACCTAACCTAACCTAACCTAACCTAACCTAACCTAACCTAACCTAACCTAACCTAACCTAACCTAACCTAACCTAACCTAACCTAACCTAACCTAACCTAACCTAACCTAACCTAACCTAACCTAACCTAACCTAACCTAACCTAACCTAACCTAACCTAACCTAACCTAACCTAACCTAACCTAACCTAACCTAACCTAACCTAACCTAACCTAACCTAACCTAACCTAACCTAACCTAACCTAACCTAACCTAACCTAACCTAACCTAACCTAACCTAACCTAACCTAACCTAACCTAACCTAACCTAACCTAACCTAACCTAACCTAACCTAACCTAACCTAACCTAACCTAACCTAACCTAACCTAACCTAACCTAACCTAACCTAACCTAACCTAACCTAACCTAACCTAACCTAACCTAACCTAACCTAACCTAACCTAACCTAACCTAACCTAACCTAACCTAACCTAACCTAACCTAACCTAACCTAACCTAACCTAACCTAACCTAACCTAACCTAACCTAACCTAACCTAACCTAACCTAACCTAACCTAACCTAACCTAACCTAACCTAACCTAACCTAACCTAACCTAACCTAACCTAACCTAACCTAACCTAACCTAACCTAACCTAACCTAACCTAACCTAACCTAACCTAACCTAACCTAACCTAACCTAACCTAACCTAACCTAACCTAACCTAACCTAACCTAACCTAACCTAACCTAACCTAACCTAACCTAACCTAACCTAACCTAACCTAACCTAACCTAACCTAACCTAACCTAACCTAACCTAACCTAACCTAACCTAACCTAACCTAACCTAACCTAACCTAACCTAACCTAACCTAACCTAACCTAACCTAACCTAACCTAACCTAACCTAACCTAACCTAACCTAACCTAACCTAACCTAACCTAACCTAACCTAACCTAACCTAACCTAACCTAACCTAACCTAACCTAACCTAACCTAACCTAACCTAACCTAACCTAACCTAACCTAACCTAACCTAACCTAACCTAACCTAACCTAACCTAACCTAACCTAACCTAACCTAACCTAACCTAACCTAACCTAACCTAACGTAACCTAACCTAACCTAACCTAACCTAACCTAACCTAACCTAACCTAACCTAACCTAACCTAACCTAACCTAACCTAACCTAACCTAACCTAACCTAACCTAACCTAACCTAACCTAACCTAACCTAACCTAACCTAACCTAACCTAACCTAACCTAACCTAACCTAACCTAACCTAACCTAACCTAACCTAACCTAACCTAACCTAACCTAACCTAACCTAACCTAACCTAACCTAACCTAACCTAACCTAACCTAACCTAACCTAACCTAACCTAACCTAACCTAACCTAACCTAACCTAACCTAACCTAACCTAACCTAACCTAACCTAACCTAACCTAACCTAACCTAACCTAACCTAACCTAACCTAACCTAACCTAACCTAACCTAACCTAACCTAACCTAACCTAACCTAACCTAACCTAACCTAACCTAACCTAACCTAACCTAACCTAACCTAACCTAACCTAACCTAACCTAACCTAACCTAACCTAACCTAACCTAACCTAACCTAACCTAACCTAACCTAACCTAACCTAACCTAACCTAACCTAACCTAACCTAACCTAACCTAACCTAACCTAACCTAACCTAACCTAACCTAACCTAACCTAACCTAACCTAACCTAACCTAACCTAACCTAACCTAACCTAACCTAACCTAACCTAACCTAACCTAACCTAACCTAACCTAACCTAACCTAACCTAACCTAACCTAACCTAACCTAACCTAACCTAACCTAACCTAACCTAACCTAACCTAACCTAACCTAACCTAACCTAACCTAACCTAACCTAACCTAACCTAACCTAACCTAACCTAACCTAACCTAACCTAACCTAACCTAACCTAACCTAACCTAACCTAACCTAACCTAACCTAACCTAACCTAACCTAACCTAACCTAACCTAACCTAACCTAACCTAACCTAACCTAACCTAACCTAACCTAACCTAACCTAACCTAACCTAACCTAACCTAACCTAACCTAACCTAACCTAACCTAACCTAACCTAACCTAACCTAACCTAACCTAACCTAACCTAACCTAACCTAACCTAACCTAACCTAACCTAACCTAACCTAACCTAACCTAACCTAACCTAACCTAACCTAACCTAACCTAACCTAACCTAACCTAACCTAACCTAACCTAACCTAACCTAACCTAACCTAACCTAACCTAACCTAACCTAACCTAACCTAACCTAACCTAACCTAACCTAACCTAACCTAACCTAACCTAACCTAACCTAACCTAACCTAACCTAACCTAACCTAACCTAACCTAACCTAACCTAACCTAACCTAACCTAACCTAACCTAACCTAACCTAACCTAACCTAACCTAACCTAACCTAACCTAACCTAACCTAACCTAACCTAACCTAACCTAACCTAACCTAACCTAACCTAACCTAACCTAACCTAACCTAACCTAACCTAACCTAACCTAACCTAACCTAACCTAACCTAACCTAACCTAACCTAACCTAACCTAACCTAACCTAACCTAACCTAACCTAACCTAACCTAACCTAACCTAACCTAACCTAACCTAACCTAACCTAACCTAACCTAACCTAACCTAACCTAACCTAACCTAACCTAACCTAACCTAACCTAACCTAACCTAACCTAACCTAACCTAACCTAACCTAACCTAACCTAACCTAACCTAACCTAACCTAACCTAACCTAACCTAACCTAACCTAACCTAACCTAACCTAACCTAACCTAACCTAACCTAACCTAACCTAACCTAACCTAACCTAACCTAACCTAACCTAACCTAACCTAACCTAACCTAACCTAACCTAACCTAACCTAACCTAACCTAACCTAACCTAACCTAACCTAACCTAACCTAACCTAACCTAACCTAACCTAACCTAACCTAACCTAACCTAACCTAACCTAACCTAACCTAACCTAACCTAACCTAACCTAACCTAACCTAACCTAACCTAACCTAACCTAACCTAACCTAACCTAACCTAACCTAACCTAACCTAACCTAACCTAACCTAACCTAACCTAACCTAACCTAACCTAACCTAACCTAACCTAACCTAACCTAACCTAACCTAACCTAACCTAACCTAACCTAACCTAACCTAACCTAACCTAACCTAACCTAACCTAACCTAACCTAACCTAACCTAACCTAACCTAACCTAACCTAACCTAACCTAACCTAACCTAACCTAACCTAACCTAACCTAACCTAACCTAACCTAACCTAACCTAACCTAACCTAACCTAACCTAACCTAACCTAACCTAACCTAACCTAACCTAACCTAACCTAACCTAACCTAACCTAACCTAACCTAACCTAACCTAACCTAACCTAACCTAACCTAACCTAACCTAACCTAACCTAACCTAACCTAACCTAACCTAACCTAACCTAACCTAACCTAACCTAACCTAACCTAACCTAACCTAACCTAACCTAACCTAACCTAACCTAACCTAACCTAACCTAACCTAACCTAACCTAACCTAACCTAACCTAACCTAACCTAACCTAACCTAACCTAACCTAACCTAACCTAACCTAACCTAACCTAACCTAACCTAACCTAACCTAACCTAACCTAACCTAACCTAACCTAACCTAACCTAACCTAACCTAACCTAACCTAACCTAACCTAACCTAACCTAACCTAACCTAACCTAACCTAACCTAACCTAACCTAACCTAACCTAACCTAACCTAACCTAACCTAACCTAACCTAACCTAACCTAACCTAACCTAACCTAACCTAACCTAACCTAACCTAACCTAACCTAACCTAACCTAACCTAACCTAACCTAACCTAACCTAACCTAACCTAACCTAACCTAACCTAACCTAACCTAACCTAACCTAACCTAACCTAACCTAACCTAACCTAACCTAACCTAACCTAACCTAACCTAACCTAACCTAACCTAACCTAACCTAACCTAACCTAACCTAACCTAACCTAACCTAACCTAACCTAACCTAACCTAACCTAACCTAACCTAACCTAACCTAACCTAACCTAACCTAACCTAACCTAACCTAACCTAACCTAACCTAACCTAACCTAACCTAACCTAACCTAACCTAACCTAACCTAACCTAACCTAACCTAACCTAACCTAACCTAACCTAACCTAACCTAACCTAACCTAACCTAACCTAACCTAACCTAACCTAACCTAACCTAACCTAACCTAACCTAACCTAACCTAACCTAACCTAACCTAACCTAACCTAACCTAACCTAACCTAACCTAACCTAACCTAACCTAACCTAACCTAACCTAACCTAACCTAACCTAACCTAACCTAACCTAACCTAACCTAACCTAACCTAACCTAACCTAACCTAACCTAACCTAACCTAACCTAACCTAACCTAACCTAACCTAACCTAACCTAACCTAACCTAACCTAACCTAACCTAACCTAACCTAACCTAACCTAACCTAACCTAACCTAACCTAACCTAACCTAACCTAACCTAACCTAACCTAACCTAACCTAACCTAACCTAACCTAACCTAACCTAACCTAACCTAACCTAACCTAACCTAACCTAACCTAACCTAACCTAACCTAACCTAACCTAACCTAACCTAACCTAACCTAACCTAACCTAACCTAACCTAACCTAACCTAACCTAACCTAACCTAACCTAACCTAACCTAACCTAACCTAACCTAACCTAACCTAACCTAACCTAACCTAACCTAACCTAACCTAACCTAACCTAACCTAACCTAACCTAACCTAACCTAACCTAACCTAACCTAACCTAACCTAACCTAACCTAACCTAACCTAACCTAACCTAACCTAACCTAACCTAACCTAACCTAACCTAACCTAACCTAACCTAACCTAACCTAACCTAACCTAACCTAACCTAACCTAACCTAACCTAACCTAACCTAACCTAACCTAACCTAACCTAACCTAACCTAACCTAACCTAACCTAACCTAACCTAACCTAACCTAACCTAACCTAACCTAACCTAACCTAACCTAACCTAACCTAACCTAACCTAACCTAACCTAACCTAACCTAACCTAACCTAACCTAACCTAACCTAACCTAACCTAACCTAACCTAACCTAACCTAACCTAACCTAACCTAACCTAACCTAACCTAACCTAACCTAACCTAACCTAACCTAACCTAACCTAACCTAACCTAACCTAACCTAACCTAACCTAACCTAACCTAACCTAACCTAACCTAACCTAACCTAACCTAACCTAACCTAACCTAACCTAACCTAACCTAACCTAACCTAACCTAACCTAACCTAACCTAACCTAACCTAACCTAACCTAACCTAACCTAACCTAACCTAACCTAACCTAACCTAACCTAACCTAACCTAACCTAACCTAACCTAACCTAACCTAACCTAACCTAACCTAACCTAACCTAACCTAACCTAACCTAACCTAACCTAACCTAACCTAACCTAACCTAACCTAACCTAACCTAACCTAACCTAACCTAACCTAACCTAACCTAACCTAACCTAACCTAACCTAACCTAACCTAACCTAACCTAACCTAACCTAACCTAACCTAACCTAACCTAACCTAACCTAACCTAACCTAACCTAACCTAACCTAACCTAACCTAACCTAACCTAACCTAACCTAACCTAACCTAACCTAACCTAACCTAACCTAACCTAACCTAACCTAACCTAACCTAACCTAACCTAACCTAACCTAACCTAACCTAACCTAACCTAACCTAACCTAACCTAACCTAACCTAACCTAACCTAACCTAACCTAACCTAACCTAACCTAACCTAACCTAACCTAACCTAACCTAACCTAACCTAACCTAACCTAACCTAACCTAACCTAACCTAACCTAACCTAACCTAACCTAACCTAACCTAACCTAACCTAACCTAACCTAACCTAACCTAACCTAACCTAACCTAACCTAACCTAACCTAACCTAACCTAACCTAACCTAACCTAACCTAACCTAACCTAACCTAACCTAACCTAACCTAACCTAACCTAACCTAACCTAACCTAACCTAACCTAACCTAACCTAACCTAACCTAACCTAACCTAACCTAACCTAACCTAACCTAACCTAACCTAACCTAACCTAACCTAACCTAACCTAACCTAACCTAACCTAACCTAACCTAACCTAACCTAACCTAACCTAACCTAACCTAACCTAACCTAACCTAACCTAACCTAACCTAACCTAACCTAACCTAACCTAACCTAACCTAACCTAACCTAACCTAACCTAACCTAACCTAACCTAACCTAACCTAACCTAACCTAACCTAACCTAACCTAACCTAACCTAACCTAACCTAACCTAACCTAACCTAACCTAACCTAACCTAACCTAACCTAACCTAACCTAACCTAACCTAACCTAACCTAACCTAACCTAACCTAACCTAACCTAACCTAACCTAACCTAACCTAACCTAACCTAACCTAACCTAACCTAACCTAACCTAACCTAACCTAACCTAACCTAACCTAACCTAACCTAACCTAACCTAACCTAACCTAACCTAACCTAACCTAACCTAACCTAACCTAACCTAACCTAACCTAACCTAACCTAACCTAACCTAACCTAACCTAACCTAACCTAACCTAACCTAACCTAACCTAACCTAACCTAACCTAACCTAACCTAACCTAACCTAACCTAACCTAACCTAACCTAACCTAACCTAACCTAACCTAACCTAACCTAACCTAACCTAACCTAACCTAACCTAACCTAACCTAACCTAACCTAACCTAACCTAACCTAACCTAACCTAACCTAACCTAACCTAACCTAACCTAACCTAACCTAACCTAACCTAACCTAACCTAACCTAACCTAACCTAACCTAACCTAACCTAACCTAACCTAACCTAACCTAACCTAACCTAACCTAACCTAACCTAACCTAACCTAACCTAACCTAACCTAACCTAACCTAACCTAACCTAACCTAACCTAACCTAACCTAACCTAACCTAACCTAACCTAACCTAACCTAACCTAACCTAACCTAACCTAACCTAACCTAACCTAACCTAACCTAACCTAACCTAACCTAACCTAACCTAACCTAACCTAACCTAACCTAACCTAACCTAACCTAACCTAACCTAACCTAACCTAACCTAACCTAACCTAACCTAACCTAACCTAACCTAACCTAACCTAACCTAACCTAACCTAACCTAACCTAACCTAACCTAACCTAACCTAACCTAACCTAACCTAACCTAACCTAACCTAACCTAACCTAACCTAACCTAACCTAACCTAACCTAACCTAACCTAACCTAACCTAACCTAACCTAACCTAACCTAACCTAACCTAACCTAACCTAACCTAACCTAACCTAACCTAACCTAACCTAACCTAACCTAACCTAACCTAACCTAACCTAACCTAACCTAACCTAACCTAACCTAACCTAACCTAACCTAACCTAACCTAACCTAACCTAACCTAACCTAACCTAACCTAACCTAACCTAACCTAACCTAACCTAACCTAACCTAACCTAACCTAACCTAACCTAACCTAACCTAACCTAACCTAACCTAACCTAACCTAACCTAACCTAACCTAACCTAACCTAACCTAACCTAACCTAACCTAACCTAACCTAACCTAACCTAACCTAACCTAACCTAACCTAACCTAACCTAACCTAACCTAACCTAACCTAACCTAACCTAACCTAACCTAACCTAACCTAACCTAACCTAACCTAACCTAACCTAACCTAACCTAACCTAACCTAACCTAACCTAACCTAACCTAACCTAACCTAACCTAACCTAACCTAACCTAACCTAACCTAACCTAACCTAACCTAACCTAACCTAACCTAACCTAACCTAACCTAACCTAACCTAACCTAACCTAACCTAACCTAACCTAACCTAACCTAACCTAACCTAACCTAACCTAACCTAACCTAACCTAACCTAACCTAACCTAACCTAACCTAACCTAACCTAACCTAACCTAACCTAACCTAACCTAACCTAACCTAACCTAACCTAACCTAACCTAACCTAACCTAACCTAACCTAACCTAACCTAACCTAACCTAACCTAACCTAACCTAACCTAACCTAACCTAACCTAACCTAACCTAACCTAACCTAACCTAACCTAACCTAACCTAACCTAACCTAACCTAACCTAACCTAACCTAACCTAACCTAACCTAACCTAACCTAACCTAACCTAACCTAACCTAACCTAACCTAACCTAACCTAACCTAACCTAACCTAACCTAACCTAACCTAACCTAACCTAACCTAACCTAACCTAACCTAACCTAACCTAACCTAACCTAACCTAACCTAACCTAACCTAACCTAACCTAACCTAACCTAACCTAACCTAACCTAACCTAACCTAACCTAACCTAACCTAACCTAACCTAACCTAACCTAACCTAACCTAACCTAACCTAACCTAACCTAACCTAACCTAACCTAACCTAACCTAACCTAACCTAACCTAACCTAACCTAACCTAACCTAACCTAACCTAACCTAACCTAACCTAACCTAACCTAACCTAACCTAACCTAACCTAACCTAACCTAACCTAACCTAACCTAACCTAACCTAACCTAACCTAACCTAACCTAACCTAACCTAACCTAACCTAACCTAACCTAACCTAACCTAACCTAACCTAACCTAACCTAACCTAACCTAACCTAACCTAACCTAACCTAACCTAACCTAACCTAACCTAACCTAACCTAACCTAACCTAACCTAACCTAACCTAACCTAACCTAACCTAACCTAACCTAACCTAACCTAACCTAACCTAACCTAACCTAACCTAACCTAACCTAACCTAACCTAACCTAACCTAACCTAACCTAACCTAACCTAACCTAACCTAACCTAACCTAACCTAACCTAACCTAACCTAACCTAACCTAACCTAACCTAACCTAACCTAACCTAACCTAACCTAACCTAACCTAACCTAACCTAACCTAACCTAACCTAACCTAACCTAACCTAACCTAACCTAACCTAACCTAACCTAACCTAACCTAACCTAACCTAACCTAACCTAACCTAACCTAACCTAACCTAACCTAACCTAACCTAACCTAACCTAACCTAACCTAACCTAACCTAACCTAACCTAACCTAACCTAACCTAACCTAACCTAACCTAACCTAACCTAACCTAACCTAACCTAACCTAACCTAACCTAACCTAACCTAACCTAACCTAACCTAACCTAACCTAACCTAACCTAACCTAACCTAACCTAACCTAACCTAACCTAACCTAACCTAACCTAACCTAACCTAACCTAACCTAACCTAACCTAACCTAACCTAACCTAACCTAACCTAACCTAACCTAACCTAACCTAACCTAACCTAACCTAACCTAACCTAACCTAACCTAACCTAACCTAACCTAACCTAACCTAACCTAACCTAACCTAACCTAACCTAACCTAACCTAACCTAACCTAACCTAACCTAACCTAACCTAACCTAACCTAACCTAACCTAACCTAACCTAACCTAACCTAACCTAACCTAACCTAACCTAACCTAACCTAACCTAACCTAACCTAACCTAACCTAACCTAACCTAACCTAACCTAACCTAACCTAACCTAACCTAACCTAACCTAACCTAACCTAACCTAACCTAACCTAACCTAACCTAACCTAACCTAACCTAACCTAACCTAACCTAACCTAACCTAACCTAACCTAACCTAACCTAACCTAACCTAACCTAACCTAACCTAACCTAACCTAACCTAACCTAACCTAACCTAACCTAACCTAACCTAACCTAACCTAACCTAACCTAACCTAACCTAACCTAACCTAACCTAACCTAACCTAACCTAACCTAACCTAACCTAACCTAACCTAACCTAACCTAACCTAACCTAACCTAACCTAACCTAACCTAACCTAACCTAACCTAACCTAACCTAACCTAACCTAACCTAACCTAACCTAACCTAACCTAACCTAACCTAACCTAACCTAACCTAACCTAACCTAACCTAACCTAACCTAACCTAACCTAACCTAACCTAACCTAACCTAACCTAACCTAACCTAACCTAACCTAACCTAACCTAACCTAACCTAACCTAACCTAACCTAACCTAACCTAACCTAACCTAACCTAACCTAACCTAACCTAACCTAACCTAACCTAACCTAACCTAACCTAACCTAACCTAACCTAACCTAACCTAACCTAACCTAACCTAACCTAACCTAACCTAACCTAACCTAACCTAACCTAACCTAACCTAACCTAACCTAACCTAACCTAACCTAACCTAACCTAACCTAACCTAACCTAACCTAACCTAACCTAACCTAACCTAACCTAACCTAACCTAACCTAACCTAACCTAACCTAACCTAACCTAACCTAACCTAACCTAACCTAACCTAACCTAACCTAACCTAACCTAACCTAACCTAACCTAACCTAACCTAACCTAACCTAACCTAACCTAACCTAACCTAACCTAACCTAACCTAACCTAACCTAACCTAACCTAACCTAACCTAACCTAACCTAACCTAACCTAACCTAACCTAACCTAACCTAACCCAGTCTCACGGCGCCCCCCGCAGCGACCGGATCACTTTTAAGCCGCTCCGCGCTCGAAAAATCCTTAAAAATAGTCAAAGTGAGCAAAAACATCCAGATTTTTGCTAAAAGTTGCGCGCTAGCGAGATACAGCCGAGAGTGAAAAAATTTTTCAAATCGGTGAAAAACTCGCGAATTTAGAGACAAAAAACGATGAAATTAACCTCAAAAGTGACTGAAAAAAGTGAAATAGTGATACGCTGCGTGATTTCGATCGGTGACCTTGCGTTTTAGGATTGCCCTTCGAAACACCCTGTCAAGCTCCACACTCTGGCTGAGTCCGGGATTTTTCCCGTGAAAACTCGCCGAGTTACAGGAGAATAAGGGAAATCCACGTGGACACGAGGTCTGGATCCAGCAGTCGCAGGGGGAACCTGGAAACGAGGATAGGCGCAGGAAGCCATCCCCTTTCACCCGACACCTTGATCGTCGAAATCAGACCACCCTGCTGGAAGAAACAATTTTTTCAAAATTTACAATAGCAGTCTCAAAATTAAAACATTAATATTTCAAAATTCAAATCGGCAACACATACATTTTTGGACGTTAAAAAATAGTGAGTAGCTTAAAGAACCTAATTGCAAAATTTTGTATTTTTTGTATCAGTATTTATAAAGTTAAAAATTTTCAATAATATTTCTGTAAAAATAAACATTGTTAAATATAAATAATTAAAATCCGGAAAAAATCGACAAGGCTGCTCAGACCAGGAACAACATAAATCTGGCCATTAATAAATTTTTTACTACCTGGATCTGACAGGAACTGCTATTTGCAGAAAGTGGTTTCACCCCCTTGAGTTTGACCACCTGCCAAAAAACAACCAGGCCATAAAGTAAATAAGATCCTGGACGGACCTGCAGCAGACTTCACCGGCTTCCAGAATCAGAAGAAAAGTGTGTGATTCGACAGGAACTGCCACCCCTGTTAAGGTTTTTCCACACCTCTACCCGGAACGCCATTACCAACTAACCTTGTCGGGGTTGTAACCCTGGAGCGGAGCGTCGGATCGTGAAAATAACGTTAAATCGGTTCTCTCACGAGAAGCTATACGTAGGACGTAGACCCTGGACAATTTTCCACCAGCTCGCCAGGGTCAAATTTTCACCTTCCCAGGGGAATAACTTTTCAGTGGGACCAGCTGCAGAAACCTCACCGGCGCCAGCAGTTGGAGAAACACCAGCCCTACAATCCGACATAGGTCAACGCCCAGTCAACACCACCCCCTGGAGCAGGCACCCCCGGGAAGACTTCGGACGTCGCTGGAGCTGCGAAGATCAGCGGTGGGACGAAGACGTTTAGTTAAGTACGTAGAATAGTTTATAGTTTAAGTTTAGGATTAAGAACCGGACTCCGGGGGTAACCCGTTTCAGAGATACAGAGCCCCAAGTAAGCAAAACCGCGAGATCAAAAAACAGGCATTTGCGGTTTTTGGTAATCGAGGAAAAGTTTCAGCAGTAAACAGCTCACACCCTAAGGAGGACGCTCCATTTTCAGAAACCGCAAAACGTTTGTAGTACCGTTCCCTATAGGATCCCATACTCAAAATATTTCCAAGACCTGAAATATTGACGTAGTACAACTTTCAGTTTAGGGAATCCAGTTTGCCAACCGCACTAAAACTGAAAAAGGCCTGTAACTCTGAAACGGTGCGTCCTAGACAAAATCTGACACATTTTTCGAGGCCCCCCCCCCTGACCCCCCCCCCCTGGTTGGATACCCAACCATTCTGGACCATCCGCACCCTTGGTCAAAGTATCAACCCCCTAGGGCTACATCACTTTTAGGACCTTGGGAAAAAATTTGTAAACACGGAACAGTTTTAAAAAAGTAAACAACACATACACCAACACCACACATCATCACCATACTCATCATCTTCATTTCATTTCATTTCATTTCATTTCATTTCATTTCATTTCATTTCATTTCATTTCATTTCATACATCTGACACTTCTGGGACACCGCCTTCAACATCAATCAGCAATAGACAGAGGCCCTCAGCCACAGAAAAAACCATACCCCCCCCCCCCCCCCCTAACCTGACCTACCAAGAAGAGCTCAACAAGACCGAAAAAACGAGCCCACCCACGCCGAAATCGGACCAGAGTAGACCCAGCTAGGTCAACTGGAATATCTACCTGGCAGGCCAGCGACACGGCGCGGTACGGTACGGCAGAAATCCCTAAAAAGCGGATATCTCTGGAAGCAGAAGAGATAGGCCAATTTAGACCACGGATTCAGCCTTAGTGGTGTCGGAACGACACCACGAGGTGGAAACCGCCACAGAGGTATCCATCCCCCCCACCCTTTGCTTTTATATTTATTTATTTATTTATTTTTAAACACCAAAAGGCCCATATCTCGGGAACGAGAGGAGATAGACAAATTTTGACCTCAGAATCAGCCTTTGTGGTGTCGAGACACCACGGCTAAAGCCGCACACGAGGTATCCTCCCCCCCCAGATTGGACCCTCCCCCACCACTTACATACTAAAACATAGGTATCTCGGACACTACAGGAGATAAATAAATTCTGACTGCGGATTAGGACTGCCCGAACTTGACTCCCAGTTTACAGGGTTAAAACGGAGCTATATATTATAGTACACATACACATTGACAAACATCCACCCCCCTATACAGGGACAGATCGTAGACAAACCGCTTGGTTAAACTATAATATAAATTTTACTTATTTTATCTTTACTATTTAATTTATTTAAATTTTACACACAGACAATTTTCCCTGTTCCACACACGCAGTGCCCTATACACACTAGCCACACAACACAATACATAAATACACGGGACTCAAATAACAAAAAATGGTTCTCGGACTCCGCACCCCGATAGCGAAAAGGCCAGGAGTCAGTGCCGGCGAACCACAAGCGTCTACGTCACCTACCCGCACGGGAAGTGAGGGCCCCTCCGGAACGCGAGAAGCGCCGAAGGGAATATCACTGACGTTCGGTAAGAGAGACGCGGCTCAAGGAACCCTAGCGGAGACAGCCGAAACGCCACCGTCGTCATCGTCGGCAGGGACCTCTGGTGTTCTCGCTCGCACCACCACCCCCAGCCCCGTGGGCCCGCCCGAACAAGCGCTGGACGCTGCCAGGACATTCATCCGGAGACCAGAGAGGAAGAGAAGGTCCATAGACAATATGGAGACCTACAAAAAGCAGACTGACACCTATGCTGCACAATCCACTGACAAACTACTCCAGGAGGTCATGAAAACCTTCGAAGACATACCATCTCGAGTTAAAGACTACCCTCAGATGAGGAGAGACATTAAGATCTTCCTGGAGACCCAGTCGGATAGAAGTCTACGGATATTGTTCGAGCTGAGTAAGCGAATAAAGGCCCTAGAAACGATGTCCAAAACGGTTCCGCCCTCCAAGACCAACACCACGCCCACACCGTCCAAACTACCGGACGGAGTAATGGAAAGGCTGGAGAAAGTGGAGACAAGTATAAACTTACGGCTAAATGACCTGGAGAAGAAAGTCGAAAAAGGCTTCGAAGACCTGACCGAGCACCACTCCGAGAACGGCGCCGACGTCATCGACAAGATCATCGACAAGATTGACGAGGTCAACGTCAAGATCGACACAGTCCAAGAGAGCATAGGCCACACGATGGAAGGAGTGAAGGTCGTAGGTCGCGCCGCAGTTGCTCTCGAGGACAAAATCGGTGATTTTGCCGGTGAGGTCGCCGCCAGTTCCGAGAGGATACAGGAGGTCCTAAAAGAAGCGGCATGCGAGCCAAAAACGGACTTGCTAACATACGCTGACGTTACGGCAGCAAAGCCCGGGCGCCGGCCGGCACTTCATTCCATGGCGGTCACCCTTGAAGGCAGCCAGGAGACTGCGGACGAGGTGCTCGCCAGGGTGAAGGAGGCGGTCGACGCCAGAAGAACTGGGCTCAAGATAAGCAAAGTCCGCAAGGCAAAGAACCAAACGGTCATATTGGGGTGTGACACAGAGGCGGAGCTCAAAAGAGTAAAGGAGAGGATCGAAAGCCGAGGTGGAGGCCTAACAGCAGCGCCCATGAAGAATAAAGACCCGCTCGTCGTCCTAAAAGATGTCTTTTTGGACAGCGAAGACGACGAAATGGTGAAGGCGCTCTATTCTCAAAATGTCAACATATTTAGGGACTTAGGACAAGATGACAAAGAAATGGTTATAAAATACAAAAAGAAGACAAGAAACCCGAAAACAGCGCACGTTGTCGTTCAAGTCAGACCCAAGGTATGGCAGAGGATGACGGAGGCTGGGGCTCTTTACCTTGACCTGCAAAGGGTCAGGGTGGAGGATCAGTCGCCGCTCATACAGTGCACGAAATGCCTAGCGTTTGGTCACGGCAGGAAATTTTGCACTGAGAGTGTGGACAGGTGCAGCCACTGCGGAGGACCGCACTTACGCGAAAAATGCGTGGAATTTGTTGCGGGCAATGAACCTCAGTGCTGCAACTGCTCACACTCTAAGTTTCAGAGGACGGACCACAACGCCTTCAGCGTGGAGTGCCCGGTTCGTAAGAAATGGGATTATCTGGCTCGGACGACAACGGCTTACGCCTAGACTGCTCATTGGGGTACACTTAACACACATAACACACACAAGAATACACGCAACACACAAAACACACACACAAACACACCAGCACAGCAACATAAATTGGGAGTACATCACAAAAGCAGGTAAAAACCACGAAACAAACATATACATGGAAACCAAAAAACAAAAACAAACACAGATATACAGAATATATAATAAATATATACAAATATATCAAAACACACACACAACACCAAACACGCACACCAAACAACACTTAAAAATGCACAGAAAAATAAAATATCAGACAAAGAAAAGACAATAATTGTGTATAACATAAGTTTATATATATATTATTGCCGCAATTATAAACAGAATGAAATATCAACAAGCAAAGAAATCCACACGAGCCCTTAGAACAGTCCAAATCAGTGAGGTCCAAACCTTGGGTAACAAAACCGGAAAATGTGTTAGTAAATAAGAAGAAATGTAAAAACACTGTGTAAGAAAATAAGAAGCTAAGTTAAGTTTAGGATAAACCACAAATTGTGAAATATAATAAGCAAATAGATGTAAAACTAGTTATGTAAGAAATGTACTAGATACCTAAATTAAAATATGAAAATGTAGTAAAATAAGAAAACACATGTATTAATATAAGAATAGATATAAGATATAATGTCCACAAAGTAGAACAGAATTATATAAAAAGTATGGAATAAATAAAACTTAGCATAATAAAATATAGTAAGTAAAGAAATAGAAATAAGGAATATTGTAAAACCAACAATGTAAATAAAAACAACATTTGCCTGCCTAAACTACCCTAATAAAGAAAAATAAAAAAGTACCGAGTAGTCAGAATAGCGGGAGTCCCACCCGGCTAAGAATGAATGGATGTGCAAAAGAAAAGATACAGTATGAAGCATGAAAGTGCGAGAGGAATAAATGCGAGAACTGGAACGAATGAGTAACTAGAATTCTAAGAGCCCTTTCTTTGAAACGGGGAAAAGCACAAAAAAAAAAAAAAAAAAAAAAAAAAAAAAAAAAAAAAAAAAAAAACCTAACCTAACCTAACCTAACCTAACCTAACCTAACCTAACCTAACCTAACCTAACCTAACCTAACCTAACCTAACCTAACCTAACCTAACCTAACCTAACCTAACCTAACCTAACCTAACCTAACCTAACCTAACCTAACCTAACCTAACCTAACCTAACCTAACCTAACCTAACCTAACCTAACCTAACCTAACCTAACCTAACCTAACCTAACCTAACCTAACCTAACCTAACCTAACCTAACCTAACCTAACCTAACCTAACCTAACCTAACCTAACCTAACCTAACCTAACCTAACCTAACCTAACCTAACCTAACCTAACCTAACCTAACCTAACCTAACCTAACCTAACCCAGTACCCCCCAGAGCGAAGTTTTTACCAAAACGTTGATATCTTAAGTACTAATTACGCGTTTTTCGAGCTGTTTTCAGCGGATATTGACTGGAGTAGTGTTCCGCCTACTCCCTGAACACTTTTTATTGACCGCACACGCGAAAAAATTTTCTCCCTCCTACACTTTGAAAAATTTTCCAAATTTTTATAACAAATTAATTAATATCTAACCTAACTTACAGTTTTATTCAGTTCTATAATAAATATATAGTTACAGGCATACTTACCTTCCATCCCTGCGCTTTTGGCCGCGTTCCGTGGTCCTGGGCACAGATTGGGGGTTGTTTTCCAAATTTTTTACCCCAAAAAACTGGTTTTTTCGGGATAACCCAAAATTTTTCTTCCTGCACACCTACCTTTTATTCCATAAACGGCTAGCCCGCGCGGAGCCGCGTCTCTGGACATATCGCACGTGCGGCTAGCTCGCAAAAAATTTTTGATAATTCTTATTTCCATCAGCTAAGTACATGCAAAATACACCTAAGGGAGCGAAGTTTTTACCAAAACGTTGATATCTTAAGTACTAATTACGCGTTTTTCGAGCTGTTTTCAGCGGATATTGACTGGAGTAGTGTTCCGCCTACTCCCTGAACACTTTTTATTGACCGCACACGCGAAAAAATTTTCTCCCTCCTACACTTTGAAAAATTTTCCAAATTTTTATAACAAATTAATTAATATCTAACCTAACTTACAGTTTTATTCAGTTCTATAATAAATATATAGTTACAGGCATACTTACCTTCCATCCCTGCGCTTTTGGCCGCGTTCCGTGGTCCTGGGCACAGATTGGGGGTTGTTTTCCAAATTTTTTACCCCAAAAAACTGGTTTTTTCGGGATAACCCAAAATTTTTCTTCCTGCACACCTACCTTTTATTCCATAAACGGCTAGCCCGCGCGGAGCCGCGTCTCTGGACATATCGCACGTGCGGCTAGCTCGCAAAAAATTTTTGATAATTCTTATTTCCATCAGCTAAGTACATGCAAAATACACCTAAGGGAGCGAAGTTTTTACCAAAACGTTGATATCTTAAGTACTAATTACGCGTTTTTCGAGCTGTTTTCAGCGGATATTGACTGGAGTAGTGTTCCGCCTACTCCCTGAACACTTTTTATTGACCGCACACGCGAAAAAATTTTCTCCCTCCTACACTTTGAAAAATTTTCCAAATTTTTATAACAAATTAATTAATATCTAACCTAACTTACAGTTTTATTCAGTTCTATAATAAATATATAGTTACAGGCATACTTACCTTCCATCCCTGCGCTTTTGGCCGCGTTCCGTGGTCCTGGGCACAGATTGGGGGTTGTTTTCCAAATTTTTTACCCCAAAAAACTGGTTTTTTCGGGATAACCCAAAATTTTTCTTCCTGCACACCTACCTTTTATTCCATAAACGGCTAGCCCGCGCGGAGCCGCGTCTCTGGACATATCGCACGTGCGGCTAGCTCGCAAAAAATTTTTGATAATTCTTATTTCCATCAGCTAAGTACATGCAAAATACACCTAAGGGAGCGAAGTTTTTACCAAAACGTTGATATCTTAAGTACTAATTACGCGTTTTTCGAGCTGTTTTCAGCGGATATTGACTGGAGTAGTGTTCCGCCTACTCCCTGAACACTTTTTATTGACCGCACACGCGAAAAAATTTTCTCCCTCCTACACTTTGAAAAATTTTCCAAATTTTTATAACAAATTAATTAATATCTAACCTAACTTACAGTTTTATTCAGTTCTATAATAAATATATAGTTACAGGCATACTTACCTTCCATCCCTGCGCTTTTGGCCGCGTTCCGTGGTCCTGGGCACAGATTGGGGGTTGTTTTCCAAATTTTTTACCCCAAAAAACTGGTTTTTTCGGGATAACCCAAAATTTTTCTTCCTGCACACCTACCTTTTATTCCATAAACGGCTAGCCCGCGCGGAGCCGCGTCTCTGGACATATCGCACGTGCGGCTAGCTCGCAAAAAATTTTTGATAATTCTTATTTCCATCAGCTAAGTACATGCAAAATACACCTAAGGGAGCGAAGTTTTTACCAAAACGTTGATATCTTAAGTACTAATTACGCGTTTTTCGAGCTGTTTTCAGCGGATATTGACTGGAGTAGTGTTCCGCCTACTCCCTGAACACTTTTTATTGACCGCACACGCGAAAAAATTTTCTCCCTCCTACACTTTGAAAAATTTTCCAAATTTTTATAACAAATTAATTAATATCTAACCTAACTTACAGTTTTATTCAGTTCTATAATAAATATATAGTTACAGGCATACTTACCTTCCATCCCTGCGCTTTTGGCCGCGTTCCGTGGTCCTGGGCACAGATTGGGGGTTGTTTTCCAAATTTTTTACCCCAAAAAACTGGTTTTTTCGGGATAACCCAAAATTTTTCTTCCTGCACACCTACCTTTTATTCCATAAACGGCTAGCCCGCGCGGAGCCGCGTCTCTGGACATATCGCACGTGCGGCTAGCTCGCAAAAAATTTTTGATAATTCTTATTTCCATCAGCTAAGTACATGCAAAATACACCTAAGGGAGCGAAGTTTTTACCAAAACGTTGATATCTTAAGTACTAATTACGCGTTTTTCGAGCTGTTTTCAGCGGATATTGACTGGAGTAGTGTTCCGCCTACTCCCTGAACACTTTTTATTGACCGCACACGCGAAAAAATTTTCTCCCTCCTACACTTTGAAAAATTTTCCAAATTTTTATAACAAATTAATTAATATCTAACCTAACTTACAGTTTTATTCAGTTCTATAATAAATATATAGTTACAGGCATACTTACCTTCCATCCCTGCGCTTTTGGCCGCGTTCCGTGGTCCTGGGCACAGATTGGGGGTTGTTTTCCAAATTTTTTACCCCAAAAAACTGGTTTTTTCGGGATAACCCAAAATTTTTCTTCCTGCACACCTACCTTTTATTCCATAAACGGCTAGCCCGCGCGGAGCCGCGTCTCTGGACATATCGCACGTGCGGCTAGCTCGCAAAAAATTTTTGATAATTCTTATTTCCATCAGCTAAGTACATGCAAAATACACCTAAGGGAGCGAAGTTTTTACCAAAACGTTGATATCTTAAGTACTAATTACGCGTTTTTCGAGCTGTTTTCAGCGGATATTGACTGGAGTAGTGTTCCGCCTACTCCCTGAACACTTTTTATTGACCGCACACGCGAAAAAATTTTCTCCCTCCTACACTTTGAAAAATTTTCCAAATTTTTATAACAAATTAATTAATATCTAACCTAACTTACAGTTTTATTCAGTTCTATAATAAATATATAGTTACAGGCATACTTACCTTCCATCCCTGCGCTTTTGGCCGCGTTCCGTGGTCCTGGGCACAGATTGGGGGTTGTTTTCCAAATTTTTTACCCCAAAAAACTGGTTTTTTCGGGATAACCCAAAATTTTTCTTCCTGCACACCTACCTTTTATTCCATAAACGGCTAGCCCGCGCGGAGCCGCGTCTCTGGACATATCGCACGTGCGGCTAGCTCGCAAAAAATTTTTGATAATTCTTATTTCCATCAGCTAAGTACATGCAAAATACACCTAAGGGAGCGAAGTTTTTACCAAAACGTTGATATCTTAAGTACTAATTACGCGTTTTTCGAGCTGTTTTCAGCGGATATTGACTGGAGTAGTGTTCCGCCTACTCCCTGAACACTTTTTATTGACCGCACACGCGAAAAAATTTTCTCCCTCCTACACTTTGAAAAATTTTCCAAATTTTTATAACAAATTAATTAATATCTAACCTAACTTACAGTTTTATTCAGTTCTATAATAAATATATAGTTACAGGCATACTTACCTTCCATCCCTGCGCTTTTGGCCGCGTTCCGTGGTCCTGGGCACAGATTGGGGGTTGTTTTCCAAATTTTTTACCCCAAAAAACTGGTTTTTTCGGGATAACCCAAAATTTTTCTTCCTGCACACCTACCTTTTATTCCATAAACGGCTAGCCCGCGCGGAGCCGCGTCTCTGGACATATCGCACGTGCGGCTAGCTCGCAAAAAATTTTTGATAATTCTTATTTCCATCAGCTAAGTACATGCAAAATACACCTAAGGGAGCGAAGTTTTTACCAAAACGTTGATATCTTAAGTACTAATTACGCGTTTTTCGAGCTGTTTTCAGCGGATATTGACTGGAGTAGTGTTCCGCCTACTCCCTGAACACTTTTTATTGACCGCACACGCGAAAAAATTTTCTCCCTCCTACACTTTGAAAAATTTTCCAAATTTTTATAACAAATTAATTAATATCTAACCTAACTTACAGTTTTATTCAGTTCTATAATAAATATATAGTTACAGGCATACTTACCTTCCATCCCTGCGCTTTTGGCCGCGTTCCGTGGTCCTGGGCACAGATTGGGGGTTGTTTTCCAAATTTTTTACCCCAAAAAACTGGTTTTTTCGGGATAACCCAAAATTTTTCTTCCTGCACACCTACCTTTTATTCCATAAACGGCTAGCCCGCGCGGAGCCGCGTCTCTGGACATATCGCACGTGCGGCTAGCTCGCAAAAAATTTTGCCCACCCTCCCACCCTCTGTTCTATAGCTAGAGGAAGGGTAAACGGAGAGAGTTCGGCAAAAAAATTTCTTATTATCTGGTTTTGTTTGGTTTGAAGTTGGGGAGGGAAAAAATTGCAATATTTTATTTAAAAGAATATTTTATGACTCTTAATTTAATGGGACAGACGTTTTAATATTAGTTTAAGACGTATTTTCGGACTTTTATTTAATTTAATTTTATACTGTGTTCCCCTTTTACAGGGACACAGGAGGTAAATTTGACAGTCGTTTTGACATTTAAGTTAAAAAATTATAATTAGGACAAATTATTTATCTGTTTTATATTTTGATTACTTGTGTGTTGTCTAACTGTGTTCCCCCCTTTACAGGGTCACAGTTCCCAGTGTTCCTGAAGTTCCCTCTTCTTCGGAATAGGCACTGTCGGACTGATCTTCCATTTACAGGGGTCTGCTCGAGCAGTGTCTGTTACTGACATTAACATGTTTCGCACCCCGTCCAGCAACGTAAGGTCCCAGTGCTCCAGTGGCTCGCCGCGATCGGCGGAGAAAGCGGGGCCCAACACTCTTGACGCGAGGAGGCAAATCGATTTCGGGAACGAAACACCCCTCGCATCAAAGGAGAGCCTAGCTACCCCGTCGACGCGCCGAGCCCCTGTCAATGCTCCAAGACCACTCAAGAAGCCGGAGGCCGGGCACCCCAGTCGCATTGCGGAGGCGAGAGCTTGCCTAAACAAAGCCAAGCTTAATTTGGGCAACTCTCGCAACCTTAAAGCGGAAATAAAGACTGCGGTGCTCGAATCCATAAACCGGCTCTATGAGCTGGTCAAAGAGTGTGAGCTAGAAAAGGCCCCTCCCGCACCCGTAGCCGTACCAGTACCCGCGCCCACTGTCAACCATAGTCCCCAACCCATATCCATCGAGGTGCTTGCTAGCCAGGCTGAACTCATCACCACGCTCAAGGAACACATCTCGCTCGTTAGGGAGAATTCTGAGCATGTGGTAAAGCTCCGAGAAAGCCTGGCTAGCAAGGAAAGTGTGGGGGAGGCGACCTACGCGAGCGTAGCGGCCGTCAACAAATGCCACACCGGAGCCACACGGGCCCTGGAGCGAACGACGCTGCACTCCGTGGTCGTCACCTCAACACAGGAGGCGGACACAGGGGCCGAAATCCTCGAAAGAGTGAGGAAGGCAGTGGATGCGAAGGAGGGTTGGGTGCGTGTAGAGAGGGTCAGGAAAGCGAAGGATCAGAAGGTGATTATGGGGTGCGAAACGCAAGAGGAGAGGGCAAAGCTCAAAAAGCGACTCGAATCGGCCGGAGAGAACCTCGTCGTCGAGGCTGTGAAGAATCGGGACCCGCTTCTGGTTCTTAGGGATGTGCTGTCAGTACATAGTGACGAAGATGTTTTGCGAGCCCTAAGGAACCAGAACCGGGAGATCTTTGATGGCCTCGGTGACGAGGAACAGAAAATTTGCATAAGGTTTCGTAAAAAGTCGCGTAACCCACACCTGAACAGCGTTGTGCTGAGTGTGACCCCTGCAATCTGGAGGCGGGCACTCGCTGGAGGCAGGCTTCGGATTGACCTCCAGCGAGTGCGCGTCGAAGACCAGACGCCCCTAGTGCAGTGCACCCGCTGCTTAGCATACGGTCATGGCAAACGTCTCTGCACGGAGCCGGCCGACCTATGCAGCCACTGCGGCGGTCCACACCTTAGGGTGGACTGCCCAGATAAACAAAAAGGCGAAGCAGCGGTGTGCATCAACTGCACCCGAGCCAAGCTGGGGGAACACTCGCACAATGCTTTCAACGAAGAATGCCCGATACGCAGGAAGTGGGACGCATTCGCCAGAGCATCAATAGCCTATTGCTAAAGTTGTCGGTGCGCCCACTTCCGCGTACATCAACATGGCCACGTCGACACAACCAGATCGCAGAAGCATTAAGCGAACCACTAGGGTTGGCTTGATGGGCGTCGATAATTGGAGCCACTTTCATGAGAAAGTGGCTGAAATTATACTGGACCGTAAGCCAACTCTAGTGGAATCGTCAAGTTGTGTCGAAGTGAGTGGAACTCAGCAGTCGTTTAAATTGTTTATTTATCTAGGCCCAAAAAATAAGGATATATATTTATATAGTAAATATATAATGAGATATCAAAACCAACAATAATAACTGAACAAAATTTAATAAAATCAAACGACGGAACCAACGGATTGAATTCTAATAATACAATATTTAGGGCTAAGTAGTAAATAGATTTAAAGCATAAAAATAGTAGTGTAAAATAATAGAATATTAGTAGATTGGAAAAATTGTTATAGTTTAAAAAATTTTTTTTTTTAGGACATAGTTAAATAGTATTTTTAAAACAGAAATAAATAGACAAGAAAAAAAACAATGCACCAAGCGTAGTCTCTTCGGCCATCATCACATAAATCAGTCGCAAAATAAAGACTAGAAAAACGCAATAAAGGGCTCTAACAACGTTAGAGGAACACTGGTGGGGCAGGAGTGTGGTTTTAGCCGGTTCGAGTCCGGCACTACCTCGACTATCTCACAGCCAGTGCGGTAGTCGAGGTGTCCGTGGGGATTTCCCACTCCTGCCAAAACAAAAAAAAAAAAAAAAAAAAAAAAAAAAAAAAAACCCAGTACCCCCCCAGCCCTCGTGGTGGTCGGATCATTTTTAAAGCTGCTCCGCGCTTAAAAAATCTAAATAATTGGTTTTTGTGCTCTTATTTACTAGAAAAAAGTGTCGTTGGATGCGGAATTTTACGCCGCATAAAGTGGCGCGATCAAATTGTGCCGTTCCACAGTGTTCTGAAAGCTAAGTGTGAAAAACCTCAATTTTAGAGGTTAAGTTGAAATTACGTTTCACAAAAACGCATACGCGGCCATAACAAGATCGACGACCCCAAAATTTTTCACCGGCATCGTGTGGGCATCGTGGTTCCCGAACACCTGGACCATTCACCATCACCCTGACATCGTGATTCGACGAGATATTCAGGAAATAGTGAAAACCACGTGTCCTGAAAAAGTGCAAGGAGTGGAGACAGCGGCTCGAAAATTGGCGTCAACCTAGACCCCCGGCACACAGGGCGAGTGCAACTTGTTTTATAATTTTAAGTTAGCTGATTGATTTTATATCACAGTTAAAAGTTACAAACTTCAGACCCCAATATCTTTGGTTCTGATGACAAATTTGAAGATCTTCAACTGCAGGCCGTAGCGCGCTCGTTAGATAAGTAGAGACTCTAAGTTTTAGATTTTTAAGATAATTATTTATAAAGATATAAGGAAATATTAAAAAAAAACACATTTTTAATTTTTTTCAGGCTTGGCTTTTGTGTTTCCAAGTTTTTATTTTTGTACATTGTAGCGCCTTAATTATAGTATTTTTAAATATTTTTTTCGGAATTTTCCGACTGATGGTCTCCGAGATATCGAATTTTTTGTGTTTTTTGGCTTTAATTCTAAATTAAATAGAAAATTGACTTTTTTGACTTCAGGACCGGATCCAATACACCTATTGCGACCTAATTGAGCCCAAACACGGGCCCTATAGCGCCCCAATTAGCAATTTTTGACAAATCACGCCATTTTGGTTTTTAGGTTCTATTTTTTAAGTTTAGATATCTCGGGAGCCGCCGGTCCGATTGCAACCGGATTTCCACTTAAGGTGGTACTGTACCGCCAACTTTTGGTTAAAATAATTTTCAGGCTGTTTCAGGCCAAAAAATTTTTAGTCGCTGAAACTGCTTTCAGGGCATACCTGAAGTGACGCCGAGCTGTAGGTCCAAAACCCCGTCCTTCTGTGACGTAGGGTCTAAAAGTAACGGACGTTTTAATACGGCAGTTGACAGTTCGGCGGCCATTTTGTTGAACTTCAAACCTTTGTAACTCTCAAACCGGTGGTCGTGGGAAGTTGCGGTTTTCGATTTTATAGTCAGTAGCTTGCTGCCCTACTTACCCCAAGATTTCAGAGGGTTTGGAGCTTTAAATTTTCGGGACCCTGAAAACAGTTTCAGCGGACAGCGGAGCTCAGCCCGAGTTGGGAGAGCCCAAACTCGATGTGTCTGCGGCTTTCCTGAGGGAAGTTATCATTGGTCAAACATCGGCGTTGACAGCACCGCGGCCATTTTGTAAAAACTTTAGACGGCCATAACTTCCCAACGGAGAGTCGTAGAGGGCCGGGATTTCTGCTGGCAGTATTAGCAGACAATAGACTTCAGGGTGCGACGCTTTTCAGGCATTTTCCTGAAAAACATTTTTTCAGGCTGAAAGCCACTCCGGTGGGTTGGTCTCGCCGAGCCAATTTTGGAGAGCCCGAGCACGGGTGTTTTTGGACCGGTGGTTCCGGAGCTATCCTCTTGAAACCATTTTGGGTTTTTTATTTTGGAAAAAACAATTATTTTTAGGTTCGGATATCTCCGGAACCCCTTGGTGTAACTGCGCCGAGTTTGGGCTCATCTGGGAGGGCTCGCTGAGAGCTATCTGCTAAATTTGACCAAACGGCTCTACATAGAGCTGATTAGAGAGTCACCATATTTTTACCATATTTTTATTTTTTATTTTTGTATATTGACTTTTGGAGGTTTTCCTCGACTTCTTATCGTGTGTGCTAGATTTCTCTCGACTCTACATAGAGACAAAAGTTATTTTTAACTTTTTATTTTTGTTTATAATTTAATCTTCTTTGTTATAAGGTGTACCACGAAGTTTCAATTGAGCCAGACAGCAAACTTATTTGTTTTTACGACTACTTTCTAGCTCTAATCTATTTTTTGTGTTTACTTTTAATTTAGACTGCACACAACTTTACATTGTGTGCAGACCACGACCGACGCTTTTGCGTATTTTACATTCCTTATTGACGCATTCCTCCGACCATGACGGCTAGAACTCCAGCAAAGTTCACCGACGAAATGGAGTATAAAAAGTCTCCTACAAGGACGCAAACACTCGCGTCCAAAAACTCTCTTCCAGGGACACAAACACTGTCCCCCAACGTCAAACGCAGCGTTGGAAACTTTGAAGCCGCGGCGTCAGCATCGCACCACTTGACTCCAGCTACCGGCAAGACCGAGGATCAAATCCTACCGAGACAAGTTCTGCCAACCCGCTTAACGCGCTTAGCAGAGGCCAAACAAAATGTCATAAAGGCAAAAACGAACATCAATAGTTCACGGAACCTTAAAGCCGATATCAAAACTAACGTGCTGGAAGCGATAGACAAGCTTTTTCAAATAGTCAAAGATGCTGACACCGAAATCAAAAGGCTTAAAGGGACCGGGGAGGCATCCACATCGGAAAAAGTCCCGATAACACCCAGTGAGATGACCGAAAAAGAGACCCCCGAAGCAAACCGCCAAATTATTAGACGCCTAGAAGAACAAAGCCGGCTATTACTAGAAAACGGTAGAAAACTAGACAGCCTGAAGGAAAAGATGGAAGAGCAGCATCAACAGGTCCTAAGCACGAAATCGTATGCTGAAACAGTGGCAGTCCGCTCCACCCTGCACCCACCTCCACAAAACGCTCTGCACTCAGTCGTTGTCACGTCTCAGGACCAAGATGATACAGGAGATCAAGTCCTGACAAAAGTCAGAGAGGCGGTGAATGCAAAGGAAGGATGGATCAGGGTGGAGAGGACTCGGAAGGGAAGGGACAGAAAGGTGATAATGAGCTGCAACACGGAGGAGGATAGACAACGGGTAAAGCAGAGGCTGGAAGAATCCGGTAAGAACCTGCTCGTAGAGGAAGTCAAAAATAGAGACCCTCTCCTGAAACTGGCGGACGTTCTCACGGTAAATACCGATGAGGAAGTCCTAAGTGCTTTCAGGAAGCAAAACCGGGGTATTTTCCAGGACCTCAAAGAAAGCGATGACAGAATTGAGATCAAATATAAAAGAAAAGCACGAAATCCACACACCAGCCATATCGTCCTCAGCGTATCTCCAACTATCTGGAGAAAAGCGACTGACGCTGGAGCAGTCTACATCGACCTGCAACGCGTCCGGGTAATGGACCAGTCACCACTGGTGCAGTGCTCGAGGTGCCTTGGTTACGGTCACAGCAAGAGGTTCTGCACAGATCTAGCAGACCTCTGCAGCCACTGCGGAGGACCGCACCTAAGGGCGCAATGTCCAGAGTGGCTTGCAGGAAGCGAACCATCCTGTAGAAACTGCACGGCGGCGAAGCTCGAGCGAAACGATCACAACGCCTTTAGCCAGGAATGTCCCATCCGCAGAAAGCGCGACGCTATAGCTCGCATGTCGGTCGCGTACTGCTAAGGGCGCCCAGGGGGACAACCACCTTTACCGGGTGCTCCAGTCTAACCTTCAACGCAGAAAGCTAGCCACAGATGAGCTGATGCTCGAAGCAACCAAGAGGAAAGTCGCAATAGCGCTGATCCAGGAACCGTATGTGGGTGGGTCTGATAGTATGAAGTCATATAGAGGAGTCAGAATATTCCAGAACACCGGAGGGGGCACGGTCAAGGCGGCTATTGCTATTTTTGACGCCAATTTAGACGTAACGCAACACCCAGAGCTCACCACAAACAACATCGTTGTGGTGACGGTTAGTACGGATAAATGGAAAATCACACTGGCCTCATACTATTTTGAACCGGACCTGCCCATAGATCCGTACCTGGATCACACCAAAAGAATTGCGGCTACCATCCCACAGAGGCTAATTATTGGAGGCGACTCAAATGCGAAGAGCACCTGGTGGGGAAGTCCAGTGATTGATCACAGGGGTGACGATGTGGCTGGTACGTTCCATGAGATGGGCCTCCACATTCTAAACAGGGGTGACACTCCGACGTTTGACACCATTCGTGGCGGGAAGCGATACTCTAGTTTCGTTGACGTGACGGCTTGCACTCTCGATATGCTGGACCTAGTGGAGGACTGGAAAGTCGTGGTAAATCTCACGTGCGCCGACCACAGTGCGATCAGCTTCAACATCATGCTTAAAAAATCCGTAGGGGTAAGTGTGAAACGAACCACAAGGCTATACAACACCAAAAAAGCCAAGTGGGAAGCGTTCCTTGAAAGTTTTAACAAATTAAAATTAGAATCCAATTTAGATGTAGAAAACATTCGCAATATCTACACAATAGAAAAACTAGATCAATTTATTCAAAATTATAATAACGCTATCACAGTAGCCAGTAACATGTCAATCCCACTGAAAAAGAACACGGAGACACTTACCCTACCCTGGATGTCGGAGGAGCTTGTGAAAATGAAGCAGGAAGTCACCACTAGGAAACGCAGAATCGGAAACGCCGCACCAATACGAAAACAGAGAGTGTACGACGCTTACGTTGAAGCCAGAGACAATTATGAAATGAGAGCAATGGAAGCCCAGATCAGCAGCTGGAAGGATTTTTGTGGCAAACAGGATAAGGAAAATTTGTGGGAAGGGATTTATCGGGTTATAGGGAGAACGGCCAAAAGAGAGGAGGACATACCCTTGGAAGACGGCGGTATCACTCTTGACGCAAAAGGATCTGTGGAGTTGCTCGCGAGGACCTTCTACCCAGAAGACCTCGAGGAGAACGATAACCTGACGCACCGAGTCATAAGGAACCAAGCATCAACTGTTAACCTCCAACCAGCTGAGGGACAGGATGATCCACCTTTCACAATGACAGAACTGCTCAGTGCGCTGAATTCATTCAACTCAAAAAAGGCGCCCGGTGCTGACGGTTTTACAGCAGACATTTGTAGTCATGCCGTAAGAAGCGACCCAGAACTTTTCCTGGAAGTACTGAAAAAATGCCTGGAGCTCCACTATTTCCCAGTTGTCTGGAAGGAAGCGACAGTCATAGTCCTAAGGAAACCAGGGAAAGAGTCATACACAACCCCCAAGTCTTACCGCCCCATAGGACTGTTGCCGGTGCTGGGCAAGGTGTATGAGAAGATGCTGGTCGCTAGACTTAAATACCACCTGCTGCCGAGTCTGAACCAAAGCCAGTTTGGATTCATGCCCCAAAAGAGCTGCGAGGACGCCCTCTATAAACTGATGCAACACATAAATAAAAAACTAGACGAGAAGAAACTGATAACCGTCGTTTCACTGGATATAGAGGGCGCTTTCGACAGCGCTTGGTGGCCAGCGATCAGAGTCCAACTGGCTAAAGGGAACTGTCCCCTAAACATAAGGAGAGTCATTGACAGCTACCTTGACCAGAGAAAGGTTACGGTTAGGTATAACGGGGAAACCTTTACCAAGGTAACAAACAAAGGGTGCGTCCAAGGGTCCATAGGTGGGCCCATCTTGTGGAATGTTTTACTGGACCCCCTGCTGGTTGCGCTCGAAGCCGAAAAACACTACGTGCAGGCGTTCGCCGATGACGTCGTCATGGTTTTTGATGGCCAAACTGCACAACAAGTGCAAGGACAGGCCAATGCCGCTCTCGAACTTGTTCGGGTGTGGGGCGTCGAAAATAAGCTCAAATTCGCACCCCACAAAACAAGTGCAATGTTGATAACACGCAAGCTCAAATTCGACGCTCCGCGCCTGTGCATGGGCGGGATCGACATTGGCCTGTCCAAACAAATCAAGATGTTGGGGGTGACTTTTGATGAAAAACTTACCTTTAACACACACGTTTCGAACGTTTGCAGGAAGGCCATCAACGTATATAAACAACTCGCAAGAGCAGCGAAGGCAAGTTGGGGCCTTCATCCTGAAGTTATACGAACCATCTATACTGCGACCATCGAGCCCATCATCTTGTATGCGGCGAGCGTCTGGGCACCAGCTGCCGAAAAACTCGGTGTGCAGAAACAGCTGGGAGCTGTACAGAGAGGCTTCGCGCAAAAAATGTGTAAGGCTTATCGCACGGTCTCCCTGAACTCAGCGCTGATTCTGGCAGGTATGCTCCCACTAGATCTTCGTGTACGTGAGGTAGCCTCGCTATACAGAATCAGGAGGGGGGCGCCCCTGCCCGAACTGGGGGACAGAGAGATCGAGCGACAAATGCCGGCAACTAAAACGCCACACCCTGCAGCTCTCAAAGACCTCGAGCTGATATGCCTCAAAGACCGGAGCGACGTCGAAGCCAACAGTAGCTGTGCAGTGAAAATTTTCACAGACGGCAGCAAGATTGGCGGAGCGGTTGGTGCAGCGCTGTCCATTTGGGAGGGCGAAGCGGAGACCAAGTCCGTCAAACTTTGCTTGCCGTCGTACAGCACAGTATACCAGGCGGAGTTGCTGGCAGTCTGTGTAGCTACGAGGCAGATAAAGAAGAACAAAGCACCCACTTTCGGCATTTATAGCGACTCTATGGCAGCGCTGCAAACGGTCGCGAATCTCGGCTCCCTCCATCCACTAGCAGTTGAAACTCGCGAGAACCTTACTGATATATCTCGACAAAACAAAGCTGTGACTTTGTTTTGGATTAAAGCACATGCAGGATTGGAGGGAAACGAGAGGGCCGACCAACTTGCCAAGGAGGCCGCCTCTGCGTCCAAAAAAAGAAAACCCGACTATGATTCGTTCCCTGTCTCATTCGCGAAGCGACAGCTTCGGCTGGAGTCAATTCGCGAATGGGACGTGAGGTACAAATCCGGAGAAGTCGCAGGTATCACAAAGATTTTCTTTCCGGATGTGACGACGGCGTATAGGGTGATCCGCAAGTTCGAGCCGACATTCCTGAGCACTCAATTGTTTACTGGACATGGGGGATTCTCAGAATACTTATACCGCTTTAAGTGTAAGGAGAATCCCTCATGTATCTGTGACTCCAGCATTAAAGAAACCGTTCCCCACATCATTTTGGAATGCCCAGTGTTTGGACGGGAAAAAGTTAAGATTGAACAAATACTAGATATAAAAATAACAATAGAAACCATAAAATTCATAATGTTAGATAAAGGAAGAAAAGACTTCATGAATTATTGCTTGAAAATAATTGAAAAAGTCGTAAAAAGAAATAAGTAAAAATAAGTATGATGACCGTATATTATGTAATATATTGTACATCATACACTGAAATTTATTAAGATATATTGTAACTAAAATAAGAAATAAGCATAATTTTAAGATATAAAATAAGCAATTAGGATAAAAACTAGATATGTAAGAAAATTGTGTAAAACTGTATACTGGGCATGAATAATATTATGGAAAAAGTGTATGCTAGCTAATTATTAATAATACTAGAGATAAGGCTTAATTAAGATAATAAACTGTAAACATAAAAAGTAAGCAAAACTAGACATATAGAAAACATTGTACTAAATGTAAAATACTTGGCATTTATAAAATAAAGAAAATTGTGTACTGTGTAAACCCGAATCCCAAATAAAGAAATCACTAAAGGCAAGATAGAATAGATAAATAGACAGAATAGATAGATAAAATAAATAGATAGATAGAATAGATAAAAAGTGTAGACCGGAAACCCACCGGGAAAATTGCATGAAAGAGATAGTAAGAAAGAAAGATAAAGTATGCGGAATAAAAGTGCGAGAGGAATACTTGATAGAACTGGAATGAAAGAGTAGCATTAGATAAAATAGGCTCTGATCTGGGTCAGAGGAAGTAGCATTAAAAAAAAAAAAAAAAATAAAAAAAAAAAATAACCTAACCTAACCTAACCTAACCTAACCTAACCTAACCTAACCTAACCTAACCTAACCTAACCTAACCTAACCTAACCTAACCGGCAGCCAGCAAACTGAAAATTGGTACCAACTTAGACCACTTAAACACAAGGCGAGTGCAACACTTTTTAGAATTTTAAGTCACATACACATTTATATATGACTATTACAAACTCCAAATTTTGACCCCCAATAACTTGGCCAGAAGAAGCTTTTCAAAAATTTTCAACTGCAGCCTGTTGCGCGCTCATCAGTACAATAGAGACCCTAAGTTTTAGATTTTTAGATTCAATAGTTTTTAAGTTACAGGGAAATTTTCAGCAAAATCACTCTTTCAAAATTTTTTCTATTTTGTTTTCGCTTCTAACCTAACCTAACCTAACCTAACCTAACCGAGCGAAGTTTTTACAAAAACGTTGATATCTCAAGTACTAATTACGCGTTTTTCGAGCTGTTTTCAGCGGATATTGACTGGAGTAGTGTTCCGCCTACTCCCTGAACATTTTTTATTGACCGCACACGCGAAAAAATTTTCTCCCTCCTACACATAGACAAATTTTCAAAAATTTTATTACAAATTATTTAATATCTAAGCTAAATTACAATTAACTTCAGTTTTCTAAAAATAACATAGTTTCAGGCATACTCGCCCACCATCCCTGCGCTTTTGGCCGCGTTCCGTGGTCCTGGGCACAGATTGGGGGTTGTTTTCCAAATTTTTTACCCCAAAAAACTGGTTTTTTCGGGATAACCCAAATTTTTTCTTCTCGCATACCTACTTTTTATTCCATAAACGGCTAGCCCGCGCGGAGCCGCGTCTCTGGACATATCGCACGTGCGGCTAGCTCGCAAAAAATTTTGCCCACCCTCCCACCCTCTGTTCTATAGCTATAGGTAGAGGGAAAACGGAGAGAGATCGGCAAAATTTCTAAATTCTTTTTTTGCTACGTTTAGGTCTTCTGAGTTGTCTTGAGGGGGAAATGCGCTTTTAAATTTATCTCTGACCAAGTTTTTGACAATAAAGCGCAGTGCTTGGAATTTTATTATTTTTTGTGATATTTTAACCTATTGACAGTCATTTTGACCTTGCTGTATATTATTTTTACAGTAAATTATTCAATTTTATAAGTGTATTTATTTGATTATTAGATTTTATTTCTTTGGCCCCCCTTTACAGGGCCACAGTCCAGTGTCCCTTACCTCTCCTCTCGAGCGGATATAATTGTTCTGACCTCCTCTTTACAGGGGTCTGTGTACATTCTATCTGCTCCAGACCGTCATTATGTTCCACACCCCATCAAGCACCGTGAGGCCACAGTGCTCTAGTGGCTCGCCGCGATCGGCGGAGAAAGCGAGGCCCACGACTCTTGACGCGAGGAGGCAAATTGATTTCGGAGACGATACACCCCTCGCGGCCAAGGAGAGCCTTGTTACCCCGTCGACGCGCCGCGCCCCTGTCAATGATCCAAGACCGCTCAAGAAGCCGGAGGCCGGGCGCCCCAGTCGCATTGCGGAAGCGAGAGCTTGCCTGAATAAGGCTAAGCTCAATTTGGGCAACTCCCGCAACCTCAAGGCCGAAATAAAGACTGCAGTGCTCGAAGCCATAAACCGGCTTTATGAGTTGGTCAAGGAGTCAGAGCTGGACAAGACCCCTGCCGCACCCGTAGCCGTACCGGTATCTGCACCCACTGTTGACCACTGCCTCCCATCCTCTTCTGCCGAAGTTTTTGCTGGCCAGACCGAGCTCCTCAACACCATAAAGGAGCATATCTCGGAGTTGAAAGACAACTCCGAGAAACTCGAGAGACTCCGAGACGGTCTGGCGAGCAGGGACAGGGTGGAGGAGACGACCTACGCTAGTGTGGTGGCCGTCAATAAGTGCCACACCGGGGCACAAGCCCTGGAGCATACGACGCTACACTCCGTGGTCGTCTCTTCTACACAGGAGGCGGACACGGGAACCGAAATCCTCGCAAGAGTGAGGAAGGCAGTGGATGCGAAGGAGGGCTGGGTGCGCGTAGAAAGGGTCAGAAAGGCTAAGGACCGGAAGGTGATCATGGGGTGTGCAACGAAGGAGGAGAGGGAAAAACTAAAAAAGAGGCTAGAGTCGGCTGGAGAGAACCTCGTCGTCGAGGCAGTGAAAAATCGGGACCCACTTCTGGTTCTTAAGGACGTTCTGTCAGTGCACAGTGACGAAGAAGTGTTGCGGGCCCTTAAGAACCAGAACCGGGAGATCTTTGACGGCCTCAGTGACGAGGAAAAGAAAGTTTCTATAAAGTTTAGAAAAAAGTCACGAAACCCGCATACAAACAGCGTTGTTCTGAGTGTTTCCCCAGCAATCTGGAGGCGGGCACTCGCTGGGGGCAAGCTTCGGATTGACCTCCAGAGAGTGCGCGTTGAAGACCAGACTCCTCTGGTGCAATGTACCCGTTGCTTGGCCTACGGGCACGGCAAAAGCCTGTGCACGGAGTCAGCCGATCTGTGCAGCCACTGCGGCGAAACCCACCTTGCGGCAGACTGCCCAGCTAAGCGGATCGGCGAAGCGGCGGCGTGCATTAACTGCACCAGAGAAAAACTGGGGGATCACTCGCACAACGCGTTCAGTAGTTTGTGCCCGGTACGTAGGAAGTGGGACGCATTTGCGCGAGCAACTATAGCCTATTGCTAAGGTGGTCGATGCTCCCACTTCCGCGTACACAGAGACGACTGATTCGACACAACCAGATAGCAAACGCATTAAGCGAACCACTAGGGTTGGCTTAATGGTGTATCATACTTGGAGCCATCTTTTTGAGGAAGTGGCCCAGATTATATTGAGCTGCAAGCCAACTCTAGTGGAATCGCCAAGTTGTGTTGAATCGGTTGGAAACTATTGTCGCAAAAGTCTGTTTCTGCAAACATTTAGATATAGCTGAGGTGCCTACATAATATGTAATTATATATTAATTATATGATATAAATATTACAGGTAATAAAGCGAGAACAAGGTGTATCTAAAGCAAAATAGAACAGAAATTCCCGGGCATAAATGATACAATCAAACAAATATTCAATCTTTTATAAAAAATTGTCAAAGAAAATATTGTAATAAAATCTATAGCTAAAACCATAATATTTTAAAAATACGTAATACAAATAAAAGTAAAATAAATTCTTGTAATAATAGTCAAAAAACAGAGTAAGTAAACAGTAAAAACAAAAATTTATAGTCAAATAGAATTTGGAACAAAACATAATAGTCGAAATTACACTTATAGAGCTTGGTCTCTTCGGCCTCCTACCAAAGAAAAAGTCGCCAAATAAAACAAATCTACAAGTAAAAAAGGGCTCTGACCACGTCAGAGGAACACTGGTGGGGCAGGAGTGTGGTTTTAGCCGGTTCGAGTCCGGCACTACCTCGACTATCTCACAGCCTGCGAGGTAGTCGAGGTGTCCGTGGGGATTTCCCACTCCTGCCAAAACAAAAAAAAAAAAAAAAAAAAAACCTAACCTAACCTAACCGGATATCTCAAGTACTAATTACGCGTTTTTCGAGCTGTTTTCAGCGGATATTGACTGGAGTAGTGTTCCGCCTACTCCCTGACCATTTCTTATTGACCGCACACGCGAAAAAATTTTCTCCCTCCTACACTTTGAAAAATTTTCCAAATTTTTATAACAAATTAATTAATATCTAACGTAACTTACAGTTTTATTCAGTTCTATAAAAAGTATATAGTTTCAGGCATACTTACCTTCCATCCCTGCGCTTTTGGCCGCGTTCCGTGGTCCTGGGCACAGATTGGGGGTTGTTTTCCAAATTTTTTACCCCAAAAAACTGGTTTTTTCGGGATAACCCAAAATTTTTCTTCCTGCACACCTACCTTTTATTCCATAAACGGCTAGCCCGCGCGGAGCCGCGTCTCTGGACATATCGCACGTGCGGCTAGCTCGCAAAAAATTTTTTCATAATTCTTATTTCTATCAGCTAAGTACATCCAAAATACACCTAAGGGAGCGAAGTTTTTACAAAAACGTTGATATCTCAAGTACTAATTACGCGTTTTTCGAGCTGTTTTCAGCGGATATTGACTGGAGTAGTGTTCCGCCTACTCCCTGACCATTTCTTATTGACCGCACACGCGAAAAAATTTTCTCCCTCCTACACTTTGAAAAATTTTCCAAATTTTTATAACAAATTAATTAATATCTAACGTAACTTACAGTTTTATTCAGTTCTATAAAAAGTATATAGTTTCAGGCATACTTACCTTCCATCCCTGCGCTTTTGGCCGCGTTCCGTGGTCCTGGGCACAGATTGGGGGTTGTTTTCCAAATTTTTTACCCCAAAAAACTGGTTTTTTCGGGATAACCCAAAATTTTTCTTCCTGCACACCTACCTTTTATTCCATAAACGGCTAGCCCGCGCGGAGCCGCGTCTCTGGACATATCGCACGTGCGGCTAGCTCGCAAAAAATTTTTTCATAATTCTTATTTCTATCAGCTAAGTACATCCAAAATACACCTAAGGGAGCGAAGTTTTTACAAAAACGTTGATATCTCAAGTACTAATTACGCGTTTTTCGAGCTGTTTTCAGCGGATATTGACTGGAGTAGTGTTCCGCCTACTCCCTGACCATTTCTTATTGACCGCACACGCGAAAAAATTTTCTCCCTCCTACACTTTGAAAAATTTTCCAAATTTTTATAACAAATTAATTAATATCTAACGTAACTTACAGTTTTATTCAGTTCTATAAAAAGTATATAGTTTCAGGCATACTTACCTTCCATCCCTGCGCTTTTGGCCGCGTTCCGTGGTCCTGGGCACAGATTGGGGGTTGTTTTCCAAATTTTTTACCCCAAAAAACTGGTTTTTTCGGGATAACCCAAAATTTTTCTTCCTGCACACCTACCTTTTATTCCATAAACGGCTAGCCCGCGCGGAGCCGCGTCTCTGGACATATCGCACGTGCGGCTAGCTCGCAAAAAATTTTTTCATAATTCTTATTTCTATCAGCTAAGTACATCCAAAATACACCTAAGGGAGCGAAGTTTTTACAAAAACGTTGATATCTCAAGTACTAATTACGCGTTTTTCGAGCTGTTTTCAGCGGATATTGACTGGAGTAGTGTTCCGCCTACTCCCTGACCATTTCTTATTGACCGCACACGCGAAAAAATTTTCTCCCTCCTACACTTTGAAAAATTTTCCAAATTTTTATAACAAATTAATTAATATCTAACGTAACTTACAGTTTTATTCAGTTCTATAAAAAGTATATAGTTTCAGGCATACTTACCTTCCATCCCTGCGCTTTTGGCCGCGTTCCGTGGTCCTGGGCACAGATTGGGGGTTGTTTTCCAAATTTTTTACCCCAAAAAACTGGTTTTTTCGGGATAACCCAAAATTTTTCTTCCTGCACACCTACCTTTTATTCCATAAACGGCTAGCCCGCGCGGAGCCGCGTCTCTGGACATATCGCACGTGCGGCTAGCTCGCAAAAAATTTTTTCATAATTCTTATTTCTATCAGCTAAGTACATCCAAAATACACCTAAGGGAGCGAAGTTTTTACAAAAACGTTGATATCTCAAGTACTAATTACGCGTTTTTCGAGCTGTTTTCAGCGGATATTGACTGGAGTAGTGTTCCGCCTACTCCCTGACCATTTCTTATTGACCGCACACGCGAAAAAATTTTCTCCCTCCTACACTTTGAAAAATTTTCCAAATTTTTATAACAAATTAATTAATATCTAACGTAACTTACAGTTTTATTCAGTTCTATAAAAAGTATATAGTTTCAGGCATACTTACCTTCCATCCCTGCGCTTTTGGCCGCGTTCCGTGGTCCTGGGCACAGATTGGGGGTTGTTTTCCAAATTTTTTACCCCAAAAAACTGGTTTTTTCGGGATAACCCAAAATTTTTCTTCCTGCACACCTACCTTTTATTCCATAAACGGCTAGCCCGCGCGGAGCCGCGTCTCTGGACATATCGCACGTGCGGCTAGCTCGCAAAAAATTTTTTCATAATTCTTATTTCTATCAGCTAAGTACATCCAAAATACACCTAAGGGAGCGAAGTTTTTACAAAAACGTTGATATCTCAAGTACTAATTACGCGTTTTTCGAGCTGTTTTCAGCGGATATTGACTGGAGTAGTGTTCCGCCTACTCCCTGACCATTTCTTATTGACCGCACACGCGAAAAAATTTTCTCCCTCCTACACTTTGAAAAATTTTCCAAATTTTTATAACAAATTAATTAATATCTAACGTAACTTACAGTTTTATTCAGTTCTATAAAAAGTATATAGTTTCAGGCATACTTACCTTCCATCCCTGCGCTTTTGGCCGCGTTCCGTGGTCCTGGGCACAGATTGGGGGTTGTTTTCCAAATTTTTTACCCCAAAAAACTGGTTTTTTCGGGATAACCCAAAATTTTTCTTCCTGCACACCTACCTTTTATTCCATAAACGGCTAGCCCGCGCGGAGCCGCGTCTCTGGACATATCGCACGTGCGGCTAGCTCGCAAAAAATTTTGCCCACCCTCCCACCCTCTGTTCTATAGCTAGAGGAAGGGTAAACGGAGAGAGGTCGGCAAAAATTTTTTATTATCTGGTTTCGTTTGGTTTGGATTTTGGGAGGGAAAAATTACCATATTTTATTTATCAGAACATTTTATGACACTTAATTTAATGTGACAGACGTTTTAATATTATTTTAAGACGTATTTTAAGTATATTGGTATTGTTTTGTATTATTATATAAGTTGGACTATTATTTAATTTAATTTTATACTGTGTTCCCCTCTTTACAGGGACACAGGAGGTTTATTTGACAGTCGTTTCGACATTTATGTTAAAAAATTATAATTAAGACTAATTATTTATTTGTATTATATTCTGATTACTGGTGTGTTGTCTTACTGTGTTCCCCCCTTTACAGGGTCACAGTTCCCAGTGTACCTGAACTTCCCTCTTCTTCGGAATAGGCACTGTCGGACTGATCTTCCATTTACAGGGGTCTGCTCGAGCAGTGTCTGTTACTGACATTAACATGTTTCGCACCCCGTCCAGCAACGTAAGGTCCCAGTGCTCCAGTGGCTCGCCGCGATCGGCGGAGAAAGCGGGGCCCAACACTCTTGACGCGAGAAGGCAAATCGATTTCGGAAACGAAACACCCCTCGCATCAAAGCAGAGCCTAGCTACCCCGTCGACGCGCCGAGCCCCTGTCAATGCTCCAAGACCACTCAAGAAGCCGGAGGCCGGGCACCCCAGTCGCATTGCGGAGGCGAGAGCTTGCCTAAACAAAGCCAAGCTTAATTTGGGCAACTCTCGCAACCTTAAAGCGGAAATAAAGACTGCGGTGCTCGAATCCATAAACCGACTCTATGAGCTGGTCAAAGAGTGTGAGCTAGAAAAGGCCCCTCCCGCACCCGTAGCCGTACCAGTACCCGCGCCCACTGTCAACCATAGTCCCCAACCCATATCCATCGAGGTGCTTGCTAGCCAGGCTGAACTCATCACCACGCTCAAGGAACACATCTCGCTTGTTAGGGAGAATTCTGAGCATGTGGTAAAGCTCCGAGAAAGCCTGGCTAGCAAGGAAAGTGTGGGGGAGGCGACCTACGCGAGCGTAGTGGCCGTCAACAAATGCCACACCGGAGCCACACGGGCCCTGGAGCGAACGACGCTACACTCCGTGGTCGTCACCTCAACACAGGAGGCGGACACAGGGGCCGAAATCCTCGAAAGAGTGAGGAAGGCAGTGGATGCGAAGGAGGGTTGGGTGCGTGTAGAGCGGGTCAGGAAAGCGAAGGATCAGAAGGTGATTATGGGGTGCGAAACGCAAGAGGAGAGGGCAAAGCTCAAAAAGCGACTCGAATCGGCCGGAGAGAACCTCGTCGTCGAGGCTGTGAAGAATCGGGACCCGCTTCTGGTTCTTAGGGATGTGCTGTCAGTACATAGTGACGAAGATGTTTTGCGAGCCCTAAGGAACCAGAACCGGGAGATCTTTGATGGCCTCGATGACGAGGAACTGAAAATTTGCATACGGTTTCGTAAAAAGTCGCGTAACCCACACCTGAACAGCGTTGTGCTGAGCGTGACCCCTACAATCTGGAGGCGGGCACTCGCTGGAGGCAAGCTTCGGATTGACCTCCAGCGAGTGCGCGTCGAAGACCAGACGCCCCTGGTGCAGTGCACCCGCTGCTTAGCATACGGTCATGGCAAACGTCTCTGCACGGAGCCGGCCGACCTATGCAGCCACTGCGGCGGTCCACACCTTAAGGTGGGCTGCCCAGAAAAACAAAAAGGCGAAGCAGCGGTGTGCATCAACTGCACCCGAGCCAAGCTGGGGGAACACTCGCACAATGCTTTCAACGAAGAATGTCCGATACGCAGGAAGTGGGACGCATTTGCCAGAGCATCAATAGCCTATTGCTAAAGTTGTCGGTGCGCCCACTTCCGCGTATATATACATGGCCACGTCGACACAACCAGATCGCAGAAGCATTAAGCGAACCACTAGGGTTCGCTTGATGGACGTCGATAATTGGAGCCACTTTCATGAGAAAGTGGCTGAAATTATACTGGACCGTAAGCCAACTCTAGTGGTATCGTCAAGTTGTGTCGAAGTGAGTGGAAAACTCAGCAGTCGTTTAAAATTTTTCATTTTATTTAGGCCCAAAAAAAAAAATAAGGATATATATTTATATAGTAAATATATAATGAGATATCATAGAACAAAACCAAGAATAATAACAGATCAAAATTTAATAAAATCAAACGACGGAACCGATGGATTCTAGTAATATGTGAGTAAACGATAGATAAATATTAAGGGCAAAGTAGTAAATAGAAAAAGTAAATAGATAGTAAATAGAAAAATTGATAAACCGTAGAAAAATTTTTTAGTACATAGTTAAATAGTATTTCAAACAGAAATAATTATACTAGATAAAACAATGCACCAAGCGTAGTCTTTTCGGCCAACATCATATCAGTCGCAAATTAAACTAGAAACGCAATAAAGGGCTCTAACAACGTTAGAGGAACACTGGTGGGGCAGGAGTGTGGTTTTAGCCGGTTCGAGTCCGGCACTACCTCGACTATCTCACAGCTTGTGAGGTAGTCGAGGTGTCCGTGGGGATTTCCCACTCCTGCCAAAAAAAAAAAAAAAAAAAAAAAAAAAAAAACCTAACCTAACCTAACCTAACCTAACCTAACCTAACCTAACCTAACCTAACCCGTTGGAGTTCCCCCCCAGCCTCCGTGGTGGTCGGATCGTTTTTAAAGTCGCTCCGTAGTAAAAAATTTGGAAAGTAGGTCAAAAGTGCTCGGATTTTGACAAATCAAGTGTCAGTGTGTGCAGAAAAGTTACCCCCACACCACCAAGTGAATTTTCAAACTGGATTTCAGTGCTGTGCAGTGATACTTCTGAAAAACCTTCGTTTGAGAGGTTAAGTTCTTGAAACTGCAGCTTCTCGACGAAATTGCGGCGAAACAAGATTGACGACCCTATGTTTTTCTTTTGAAAAACACAGCGGAGCAACGCCACCTTTCATCTGAACCACTTTTTATTTGCCTGACATCACGACTCTTCGAGTTATTCAGGAAAAACTAAAAACCACGTGGCCTGAAAAACCTGAACGAGACACTGTAGCGGCCTGAAATTTTGCAGTGTAAAAGAAGCTGATTGGAGGGGACGAAATCTGCAATGACAGGAATTTTAAATCAATTACTTAATTTTTTATAACCATTTGAAAACCGTAACTTTGAACCACAATAGCTACTGAAAAAACTAAAATTTTACAAATCTGCAACTGCTACCTGTTGCGCGCTCACTAGAAGAGGACACACAGAAAAATCCAGATTTTTAGCTTATTTAGATTTAAGGTAGAAATTAAAAAACCATAAAAACCATGTAAATAGAAAATTTTAATAGTAAATTTAGAAAATTTTAATTTTTTAGTTTAGAAATCAATAGTACACAATTTGCCCATAATTTAGAAAGTTTTTCCAAATTTTTATGATTAACGGTTACCAAGTTATAGATTTTTTAAACATTTTTCGAAATAATTTCAGAATAAATAGTAATAATTGATTTTTGACCACAGAAATGTCTTGTTAATGTGCTTTGTGACTAGTTTAAGCCCAAACTTGCGCCCAGTTACTTCAAAATTGACGTAAATAGCTTTTTTCAGCCATATTGGTTTTATTGGTTACAACATTAAAGTGCTAATATCTCCGAAGTTACTGGACGTAGAAGACCCGCATTTGCACATTTCCCAGTGGGATACTTGCAGAATTGCCGTCGTCCGGTTTTCAGGTGTTTTTCAGGCCTGAAAATTTTCGGCGCTGAAACTACTTTTAGCGTATAGGGGAGATCGGGGCATTCTTCACATTCGAAACCGCAACTTTCTCCGATAGACGGTTGCGGATCTGTAACTGCTTTAAGTTGGTGTTTGACAGTTGGGCGGCCATTTTGGAAAACTTTGACTTGACGCAGCTCCGGTATCAGTGGTCGTAGAGGGTTGCGGTTTTTGGATTGTTGATCACGGGGACGAGCTCTGTCGTCCTGAATAGATTTCAGGCGGTTTCAGTCTGAAAATTTTCAGTCACCTGAAGGTCACCTCACGTGAAGAGTGGGCTCAGGACAAGCCAGAAGAGTCTAAACTCGGGGGTTCTACGGCTTTCCGGGGTGGAGATATCACCAGTCTAAGTCAGACTTTGACAGCTGTTCCGCCATCTTTGCTGAACTTAAAACACCCATATCTCCGCTTCGGGGGGTCGTGGAGCGGCGGGGTTTGCTTTGTTGGAATCGTCTGATGACTCTCCTTTGAGCGGGCTGTCTCTCAGGCGTTTTCAGGAGTAAAAATTTTTTCAGCCTGAAAATTACACCATTGTCTGAAGCTCATCGAGCCCAGTAAGACGAACCCAAGCACGGTGAAATTCGGTCAAGCGGTTGTGGAGTTAACCAACTTTAACCATTTTTTGGCCACCATCTTGGATAAAAACCAGAAATTTTAAACTTCGATTGCTCCGCCCCCCTTTTGGCTAGGTGCTTCGAGTTTGGGTTCGTTGGAACGGGCTCGGCGGGCTCTACACAGTGGTTTCATCGGACTGACTCTACATAGAGCCACTTTTGCAAAAAAGTCGGAAATAGTCTTTAACGACGTAAATTAACCCAGAGCTTATATAGAGCTCTTGACCGCTACCCAAACACTCTGTGAGTCTGGGTAGAGCATTTGTAGAGACGGTATTACAACTTTTGTTGTTACTGTGCTTTAGTTTTTAAGATTGTGTGTGCGGTTTTGTTTCTACATTTTAATTTTAATTTACTTTTAAATTTATTTTATTTTCAATTTTACTTTATTTTTACAATACTCATCTGACAATTTTCCCCGTTCCTATTGCGGTGCCCTATACACACACGCCACACGACACGCTAGACTAAATAACCACACGTAACCCATCAATCAACAAAAATGGTTCTCGGAATTCGCACCCCAGTGACGAAAGGACCAGGAGCCGGTACCAGAGGACCACATGAGTCCACGTCACCTTCCCACTTGGGAAACGAGGGACCCTCGGGAACACGCGAAACACCGAAGGGGACATCCCTGACTTACGGCAGGAAAGACGCTGTTCGAGGAACAATGGCGGAAACAGCCGTATCGCCACCATCGTTGACGGCAGGGTCCTCTGGCGCCGTCGCTCCCGCCACCACCCCTAGCCCAGTGGGCCCGCCTGGACAAGCGCTGGACGCCGCCAGGACTTTTATCCGTCGACCAGAGCGTAAAAGAAGGTCCATTGACAACATGGAGGTATACAAAAAGCAGCCGGACACCTACGCTGCATTATCGAATGACAGACTTCTCCAGGAGGTCATGAAGACTTTTGAAGACATACCAACTAGAGTCAAGGAATACCCTCAGATGAGGAGAGACATAAAGATCTTCCTGGAGACCCAGTCAGATAAAAGCCTCCGGATCCTCTTTGAGCTCAGTAAGCGAGTAAAGAGCCTGGAAACAGCGCCTAAAACAGTCCCGCAAAAAAAGACCAACACCACACCTGCATCACACGAATTACCGGTAGAAATTCTCGAAAGGCTGGAAAAGGTGGAGGAGAATATAAACACGCGACTCAAAGACCTAGAGGAGAAAGTAGCAAAAGGCCTCGATGACATCACGGAGCACTACTCCGATAGTGGTGCCGACATCATCGACAAGGTCATCGACAAGATCGACGAGGTCAGTGTAAAGATCGACGTAGTCCAAGAGAGCATAGGCCACGCGATAGAAGGGGTGAAGGTCGTGGGTCGCGCCGCTGTTGCTCTCGAGGACAGAATCGGTGACGTTGTCGGTGAAGTCGCCACCAGCACCAACAAGATACAGGGGGCAATAAGGGAAGCGGCAGGTGAACCAAAACCTGACTCGCCGACATACGCAAAAGTTACGGCAGCCAAACCCGGGCATCGACCGGCACTTCATTCGATGGCAATTACCATTGAAGGCAGCCAGGAGACTGCAGACGAGGTACTCGCCAGGGTGAGGGAGGCGGTCGATGCCAGGGGAACTGGCCTAAAAATAAACAAAGTCCGAAAAGCTAAAAACCAGACGGTCATACTGGGGTGCGAAACGGAGGCGGAGCTTAAGAAAGTGAAAGAGAGAATTGAAAGCCGAGGTGGAGGCCTAGTAGTAGCACCAATGAAAAATAAAAACCCGCTCGTCGTCCTAAAAGACGTCTTTTTGGACAGTGAAGATGACGAAATGGTGAATGCGCTCTACTCCCAGAACGAAAATATATTCAGGGACTTAGACCAAGAAGAGAGGGAAATGGTCATAAAATATAAGAAGAGGACTAGAAACCCCAAAACAGCGCACGTGGTCGTCCAGGTCAGTCCGAAAGCGTGGCAGAGGATGACGGAGGCCGGGGCTCTTTACCTTGACCTGCAAAGGGTCAGGGTGGAGGATCAGTCGCCGCTCATCCAATGCACGAAATGCTTGGAGTTTGGACACGGCCGAAAATTTTGTACTGAGAGTGTGGACAGGTGCAGTCACTGCGGGGGACCGCACCTTCGCGAAAAATGCGCGGAATTTGTCGCGGGCAATGTACCTCAGTGCTGCAACTGCTCACACTCTAAGTTTCAGAGAACTGACCACAACGCCTTCAGCGTGGAGTGCCCGGTCCGCAAGAAATGGGATTATCTGGCTCGGACGACTACGGCATACGCCTAAACTGCTCCCTAAGGTACACGCAACACACGTAACACACACAGAAATACACGCAACACACACAGAAACACACGCAACACATACACGAACACACCAAGACAGCAACACAAACTGGGAGTACATCACAGAAGTAGATAACAACTACGAAACGAACATAAACATGGAAACCAAAAAACCACAACAAACACAGATATACCAGATATATAGTAAATATATACAGATATATCAAAACACACACACAACACCAAACACACACACCAAACAACCCCTGAAGACGTTGAGTATTATAAAAAACCCTAGAATAAGAAACGACAATAAATATGTATAACTTAAGTATATATTATATTATTGCCGAAATAGTAGTAATGAAAATAAATAAACGCAACAAAGCGAAAGGAAGTTACACAAGCCCTTAGAACAGCCTTAATCAAGTAGGTCCAAACCGTATGTCTAGAAACCGAAACTAAGTACAGAAAATTGTGTTTTAAAAATTTGAGTTCATTGTGTTAGAAAATAAGATTGTGTTAGAAGTTAAGAAACCATGTTAGAAAATAAAAAGAAAGTAATGTATTAGGATAAACTTGCTATTGTTAGATATAAAATAAGGAAATAAATGTAAAACTAACCATTAAGAAAATATGCTAGATATTTAAGAAGTAAATAATAATGTCTAAAATAACTGAGTGCATGTTGTATAAACAACATAAAAATCAGAGAGACTGTCCATAAACTAGATATGCAAAAAACTGTATGTAGAAAATAAATAGACTTAGATAAATAGCAAGTAATAGAAACTTATGTAAGAACCATAATAAAAATAAAACAGAGTCGTGTTAAACACCCTTAATAAAAAGAAATAAAATAATAAAAGTAGATAGAACAGCGGGAGTCCCACCCGGCTAAGAATGAGAAGATGAATATAAGAAAGACAAAGTATGAAGCATGAAAGTGCGAGAGGAATAAATGCGAGAACTGGAATGAATGACTAGCTAGATTAACAAGATCCCTTTCATTGAAACGGGGAAAAGCAAAAAAAAAAAAAAAAAAAAAAAAAACCTAACCCGTTGATATCTTTAGTACTATATACGCGTTTTTCGAGCTGTTTTCAGCGGATATTGACTGGAGTAGTGTTCCGCCTACTCCCTGGACATTTTTTATTGACCCGAACGCGAAAAATTTTTCTCCCTCCTACACTTTGAAAAATTTTCCAAATTTTTATAACAAATTAATTAATATCTAAGCTAAGTTACAGTTTTTTACAGTTTTATTAAAATTACATAGTTTCAGGCATACTCACCCACCATCCCTGCGCTTTTGGCCGCGTTCCGTGGTCCTGGGCACAGATTGGGGGTTGTTTTCCAAATTTTTTACCCCGAAAAACTGGTTTTTTGGGGAAAACTCTAAATTTTTCTTCTTACGACAACAACTTTTATTCTAAAAACGGCTAGCCCGCGCGGAGCCGCGTCTTTTGACATATCGCACGCGCGCCTAGCTGAAAAAATTTTTGCCCACCCTCCCACCCTATAGTGTTTAGTAGGATAACGGAGAGAGGTCGGCAAAATATTTTATTTTATATTTGAGTTAATTTTGGGGCTTAGGAGGGAAAAATCGCAATGTTTTAATTTTTGACAAAATTTTTTTTTTGACACTCAATTTAATAGGACAGTCGTTTTAAAATTTTACTAAAACGTATTTGATGTTATTTTAACGTATACTCGTATTAATTTTATTATCATATAAATCTTAATTTGATTATATATTTTATACTGTGTTCTCCTCTTTACAGGGACACACTTACCCAGTGTATATATTATTTCACCTCTCTTTCCTCTCATCTTTGAATTGATCCCCTCTTTACAGGGTTCTCTTTAATTATATCAGCTCAAAAAAAAAAATAAAATAAAATAAATATGTTCCGCACACCATCCAGCACCGTGAGGTCCCAGTGCTCCAGTGGCTCGCCGCGATCGGCAGAGAAAACGGGGCCCAACACTCTTGACGCGAGGAGGCAAATTGATTTCGGAGACGAAACACCCCTCGCGTCAAAGGAGAGCCTTGCTACCCCGTCGACGCGCCGAGCCCCTGTCAATGCTTCAAGACCGCTCAAGAAGCCGGAGGGCGAGCACCGCAGTCGCACTGCGGAGGCGCGAGCTTGCCTAAATAGGGCTAAGCTTAATCTGGGCAACTCGCGCAACCTCAAGGCCGAAATAAAGACTGCGGTGCTCGAAGCCATAAACCGGCTTTACGAGCTAGTCAAGGAGTCAGAGCTGGACCAGGCCCCCTCCGCACCCATAGCCGTATCGGTACCCGCACCCACTGTCAACCAAATTCCCCAACCTGTATCCGTAGAGGTTCTTGCTAGCCAGACTGAGCTCATCACCACCCTCAAGGAGCACATCTCAATTGTAAAACAGAACACTGAGCATGTGGAAAAGCTCCGAGAAAGTCTGGCTGGCAGGGACAATGTGGGGGAGATGACTTACGCGAGTGTGGCGGCCGTCAATAAATGCCACACTGGGGCACAAGTCCTGGAGCGAACGACGTTGCACTCCGTGGTTGTCACTTCTAAGCAGGAGGCGGATACGGGGAGTGAGATACTCGAAAGAGTGAGGAAAGCGGTGGACGCAAAGGAGGGCTGGGTGCGTGTTGAGAGGGTCAGGAAGGCTAAAGACCAGAGGGTTATTATGGGGTGCGCACTTCTGATTCTTAGGGACGTGTTGCTGATGCACAGTGACGAGGACGTGCTGAAAGCCCTTAAGAATCAGAACCGGGAGATATTTTACGGCCTCGACGCCGAGGAGCATAAAATAGTTATTAAATATCGACGCAAAACGCGCAACCCGCACGCGAATCACGTTGTGCTTGGTGTGTCCCCTACGGTCTGGAGGAGGGCGATTGCTGAAGGGAAGCTCCGCATCGACCTCCAACGAGTTCGTGTCGAGGACCAGACCCCTCTGGTGCAGTGCACCCGCTGCTTGGCATACGGGCACGGCAAACGGCTATGCACGGAGCCAGCCGACCTGTGTACCCATTGCGGTGGACCGCACGTCAGGGCGGACTGCCCGGATAGACAGGTCGGCAAAGCAGCGGCCTGCGTGAACTGCACCAGAGATAAATTAGGAGCTGCCGAGCACAGCGCATTTAGTAACGAATGCCCGGTACGAAGGAAGTGGGACGCTTTCGCTAGGGCATCCATAGCGTACTGCTAAAGTGGTCCAAGCGCCCACTTCCAAGTACAGACTGAGGACTAGTTTGGCAGAACTAAAAACACGACGAATTCTAAGAACTGCTAGGGTTGGCCAAATAAGAAAAGGTAACTGGAGTTGGTTTCGTGAGAAACAGGCTCTGGTTAAGGAGATTCAGGGGACAGCCCTGACAGAATCGTCACGTTATGTCAAACAAACTCTGAAAGACGGCAAAAGTGTGATTAATAAAAATGATATAAGTAAAAATATAAAAACCAGTTTAAAAATAGTACACAGAACAGAATATTTATTAGAAGCAATTTGATGTTAATATGTAAGTATATATTGAGTATATAGCTTAGGTATTATACATAAAAATATATATGTATATATTTATATAATAAGAATAATAACTGAATAAGATAAATAGTAAAAAGAAATAGTCAAGGTTATCATTTTTAACACACAATCACAAATAGTATAGAAACAGCATTTTTATGTAGTCACTTAAATAGAATATTGTAAATTGATAAAAGAAACATTAACAAACATAGCTATAGTAGCGGTTTTCTCTAAAATAGTTAAAATAAAATAAAAATAAAAAGTTAAGAAAATGCACAACATTGTGGTCTCTCCGGCCACCTAAAACAAACGCAGCTAAGCCAAACATGACAGTCGTTAAGAGCTCTAACAACGTTAGAGGCACACTGGCTGGGGCAGGAGTGTGGTTTTAGCCGGTTCGAGTCCGGCACTACCTCGACTATCTCACAGCCTGTGAGGTAGTCGAGGTGTCCGTGGGGATTTCCCACTCCTGCCAAAACAAAAAAAAAAAAAAAAAAAAAAAAACCTAACCTAACCTAACCTAACCTAACCTAACCTAACCCCAGTTCCCCCCCAGCTTCCGTGGTGGTCGGATCGTTTTTAAAGTCGCTCCGCAGTAAAAAATTTGGAAAGTAGGTCAAAAGTGCTCGGATTTTGACAAATCAAGTGTCAGTGTGTGCAGAAAAGTTGCCCCCACACCACCAAGTGAATTTTCAAACCGGATTTCAGTGCTGTGCAGTGATACTTCTGAAAAACCTTCGTTTGAGAGGTTAAGTTCTTGAAACTGCAGCTTCTCGACGAAATTGCGGCGAAACAAGATCGACGACCCTATGTTTTTCTTTTGAAAAACACAGCGGAGCAACGCCACCTTTCATCTGAACCACTTTTTATTTGCCTGACATCACGACTCTTCGAGTTATTCAGGAAAAACTAAAAACCACGTGGCCTGAAAAACCTGAACGAGACACTGTAGCGGCCTGAAATTTTGCAGTGAAAAAGAAGCTGATTGGAGGGGACGAAATCTGCAATGACAGGAATTTTAAATCAATTACTTAATTTTTTATAACCATTTGAAAACCGTAACTTTGAACCACAATAGCTACTGAAGAAACTAAAATTTTGCACATCTGCAACTGCTACCTGTTGCGCGCTCACTAGAAGAGGACACACAGAAAAATCCAGATTTTTAGCTTATTTAGATTTAAGGTAGAAATTAAAAAACCATAAAAACCATGTAAATAGAAAATTTTTATAGTAAATTTTGTTTCCCCAGCTATTTGGAAGAGGGCACTTGAAGGAGGCAAGCTCCGCATTGACCTCCAGAGAGTGCGCGTCGACGATCAGACGCCTCTGGTGCAGTGTACCCGCTGCTTGTCGTACGGCCATGGCAAACGCCTATGTACGGAGCAAGCCGACTTGTGTAGCCACTGTGGCGGTCCGCACCTTAGGTCAGACTGCCCAGACAAGCACACAGGCGAAGCAGCGGTGTGCATAAACTGCACCAGAAACAAGCTGGAGGAACGCTCACACAATGCGTTCAGTGAAGAATGCCCGATACGCAGGAAGTGGGACGCATTCGCTCGAGCAACCATAGCGTATTGCTAAAGTTGACGATGCGCCCACTTCCGCGTATACCGAGATGACCAGTTTGACGCAACCAGATCGCAGACGCATTGAGCGAACCACCAGGGTTGACTTGAGGGAGAATGGTAATTGGAGCAACCTTCTTGAGAAGGGGTCTAAAATTATGCTGGACCATAGGCCAGCTCAGGTGGTTTCGTCAAGTTGTGTCAAACTGGAGGTGAAATTCCTAAAAACACATACCAATAATCATGATATTAAGTTATATACTTAGCATATAATGCAAATATCATAAAAAAATGGAAAAAGGATATACTCGCAAGCGCAAAGTACCATTCCTCGAAGGCATTAGGGTAAATGGCAGAAAAATAAAATAATTTTAAAATTACTTACCTAAGTAAAAATTATAGTTATTAGTAGTAGTTATTATTACATTAAAAATTCAAAAGTATAGAATCAGTAACCAAAAAAATAAACATAAATCATAATAAAAATAACAACATCAAAATAATATAAAGTAAAAATACAAAGTTAATGAAAAATAATAGTAAATGAAAAACAGTAAAAAATATCACAAATAGAAACAATAGCACATAGTATGGTCTTTCCGGCCACCAACCAAACAGTCGCTAAACAAGTCAGAAACTCTGTGAACAAGGGCTCTGACAACGGCAGAGGGACACTGGTGGGGCAGGAGTGTGGTTTTAGCCGGTTCGAGTCCGGCACTACCTCGACTATCTCACCGCCTGTGAGGTAGTCGAGGTGTCCGTGGGGATTTCCCACTCCTGCCAAAACAAAAAAAAAAAAAAAAAAAAAAAAAAAAAAAAAAAAAAAAAACCTAACCTAACCTAACCTAACCTTTTTTTTTTTTTTTTTTTTTTTTTTGTCGCTGGGAAAAAATGCATTACGCATACCCTCCCATGGGGGATGGGGGGGCTATGTGGGACTCCCCGGTCTGACCCGGTATACCCACTAAAACGACCCAGCGGCACTCCCGCTTCGTCTGAGTGGCGAGGGACTGGGAGAATGGCACAGCCTTAACGTCCGGTCCTCCGCCGACGATTACCCTTCAGGGCGGACCCATCACGCCCTTCCCGTGGGGAGGGGGATGGGCCCGGGAATGACCAACCAAAGTGGTGATGGGTGCAATGCGGGCGCTGGCGCCCCCGTGCCTAGCACCCGCCCATCGCCACCATGAGGAGGGAGAGGATGGCGCCCTCTCCGACCCCCTCTTCGTCTGCGGAGTGGCGCGCGGGCCATATCTCCCCACGCGGCGGCCACGTATCCCGGTCCCCTCTCTAAGAGCGAGAGAGGAGGGGAGTCTGTGGAAGACCGCGACACCAATGCCACCAAGCCGTCCCGGTCGCCCAGCCAACGGCCAGGGACCGAGTACGGCTCGGCGACCACCGCCAAGTCCACCAACCACATAGCTATGGTCTGCATTAGCAGATCCTGAGCTGCTCTGCAGTGGTTGGTGTTAGCCCGAAGGATGCAATGTTCGACCCTATCCATCAGTCGGACATCGCATGCCCCTCCGCAGCCAACGCAGGAACGACCATGCTAGCGGCAACAGCAGGCCCGGTCGGCGCCTGGGCTTTGCCCCGCTTAGGGGGAGGATTGCAGTTCCTCCCCTTCGTGATGTGCTTTGCCGGGCAGCCACTGGCGGCACACACCGCGCAGTGCGGCGTGGCGACCACGCAGGAGGCGGCTTTGTGGCCCTCCTTGCCGCAGCGGAAGCATGTGTCCGACCTATCTACCGTGGACGGACACATGGGCCGGGTGTGCCCGATGCCGAAGCACCGGAAACACCGCAGAGGCTGGTCCTCGAGTGCCTTGACTGCACCCGAGCTGAACCCAACTATGAGCCGTCCCTTGGCAAGTACGGCTTTGGCAGCGGCGACTGGGCACTGGAGGCGAATGGTGCCCATGCCGCCGCGGCCGGGCCTTATGTCCCGGCTTTGGATCGCCGCGACACCACAGTCCCCTATCGCTGCGACCGCCGCCACCACGTCCTCTTTGGTGACGGAGTCATCGAGTTCCGTCACCTCTATGGCCGCCGACTTGACCGGTCGGGCCACCTTGGCCGAATCTGCGATGACCTCCTGCAGCTTGGCTGCAAAGAGGTCCGCATGGGCACTCCCCTCTGCCCCCGGGAACTCGAATATTCGAGCCCCGGCTTGGGTCCGCCGGCAAGACACACTGCCGATCCCCAGTTGGGCAGGATCGGCACCGGCACGCGCCCGCATCAAAATAGACATGTAAGTCTCCCCTCGCTCCGCAGCCTCCGCGGTGAGTGTCACAACGACGGCTGCGGTTTTTGGGGGGACTAGCTGCCCCTTTCCCCTCCCTTTCTCTTTCCCCTTCCCCTTGCCCTTGCCGGTTTGGCTGGGAGTGGTGTTGGCGGGGACGACAGGGTCAGCCGTTGCCGACTTCTTGCCTTTGTCCTTCCCCTTACGGACCACCTCCGTCCACTCGTTGGACGGGTTCTGTGAAGGAAGGGCATCTTCCGCATTTGAGGAAGACGGCCCCGGCTCGCTCTGTCTCTTATCCGCCTCAAGTGGTGGTCGGAGGCGTTTCTCCGGCAAGAGCCGGTCCTCAATGCCTGCTAAGCAGGCTCTTGTGAAGGCCCTCTCCTCCATTACAACCTTGCGGATGATATCCTCAAGGTTGGAGGTAGGGCCCTCTGCCGCAGGGCTCGTGTTGGCCAGTTGTGGCCGGGCCGTGGCTTCTGACAGCTTTTGATGGAGCTGGCTGACCTCCGACTGCAGGCGATCTATCCTCGCCTGCAGTTGCCGCGTCTCGTCCGTGGCCTTACGCCGGACCAGTTCTGCGACGACACCGCGCATGCTTGCGGCCCTGCATTTGAGGGCCTTCTGCAAGGTCCCCTTGATGTTGGAGGACTTAGACGCGACCTCCACAATCTCCTCCTCGTCCTCCTCCGCCATTCTCTCCAGCTCGGCCAGAGAATGGTCCGCGTACACGACACGGGACGCACCGTACCCAGACTTGGCCCGGGCGATGTGCGCCCGTTTCTCCTTCGCAGCAACCCGCTCCTCTAGCTCTTGCTGGAGCTGCGACCGCCGGGCCAGATCCAACTGGCGTTGGGCGTCCGCGAGCCCAACGACATGGGTCTCCGCGGCCACCGTCGGCTTTTTAGCCTTCGGCAACCTCGTCGACCCCGAGGCCGAGGAGCCTTCGGACCCACCGCTCTTGCGGACCCGCTTTCGCGACCGAGGGTCGTCCGCATCCGACATACTTAGTAGGGAGTCGTTGTCAGACGACTCATCCAACCCTCCAAAGAAACTAGCCGCAGATGGCGCGCGACTAGTCTCTGACGCCGGAGCGTCAGAGTGGCCCTGAGAAGGGCCTTTGGGTTGGCCCTGAGAAGAGCCTTTGGGTTGGCCCTGAGAAGGGCCTTTGGGTTGGCCCTGAGAAGGGCCTTTGGGTTGGCCCTGAGAAGGGCCTTTGGATTGGCCCTGAGAAGGGCCTTTGGGTTGGCCCTGAGAAGAGCCTTGTTTCAAAAACCGCCCGCAGGCGTCCCGCGAAGGTGTCGTCATAGTTCCGCAGGTTCGTAGCTCAACAAGGCAAGGATAAAGTAAGCTACAAAAGCACAGTGCACTTTGGCCAACCCAGTCTGCCACTCCGTTACGGTGGTCAGAACTGGGTCGTTTCCAGGGGACGCGACGTGGACGCAAGCACTGTGGGGTGGTCCCCCAACCTAACCTAACCTAACCTAACCTAACCTAACCTTTTTTTTTTTTTTTTTTTTTTTTTTTTTTTTTTTTTGTCGCTGGGAAAAAATGCATTACGCATACCCTCCCATCGGGGGATGGGGGGGCTATGTGGGACTCCCCGGTCTGACCCGGTATACCCACTAAAACGACCCAGCGGCACTCCCGCTTCGTCTGAGTGGCGAGGGACTGGGAGAATGGCACAGCCTTAACGTCCTGTCCTCCGCCGACGATTACCCTTCAGGGCGGACCCATCACGCCCTTCCCGTGGGGAGGGGGATGGGCCCGGGAATGACCAACCAAAGTGGTGATGGGTGCAATGCGGGCGCTGGCGCCCCCGCGCCTAGCGCCCGCCCATCGCCACCATGAGGAGGGAGAGGATGGCGCCCTCTCCGACCCCCTCTTCGTCTGCGGAGTGGCGCGCGGGACATATCTCCCCACGCGGCGGCCACGTATCCCGGTCCCCTCTCTAAGAGCGAGAGGGGAGGGGAGTCTGTGGAAGACCGCGACACCAAAGCCACCAAGCCGTCCCGGTCGCCCAGCCAACGGCCAGGGACCGAGTAAGGCTCGGCGACCACCGCCAAGTCCACCAACCACTCAGCCATGGTCTGCGTTAGCAGATCCTGGGCTGCTCTGCAGTGGTTGGTGTTAGCCTGAAGGATGCGATGTTCGACCCTATCCATCAGTCGGACATCGCACCCCCCTCCGCAGCTGCCACAGGAATGACAGTGCTACCGGCAGCAGCAGGCCCGATCGGCGCCTGCGCTTTGCCCCGCTTAGGGGGAGGATTGCAGTTCCTCCCCTTCGTGACGTGCTTCGCCGGGCAGCCACTGGCGGCACACACCGCGCAGTGCGGCGTGGCGGCCTCGCAGGAGGCGGCTTTGTGGCCCTCCTTGCCGCAGCGAAAGCATGTGTCCGTCCTGTCTACAGTGGACGGACACAGGGGCCGGGTGTGTCCGATGCCGAAGCACCGGAAGCACCGCAGAGGCTGGTCCTCGAGTGCCCGGACTGCACCCGAGCTGAATCCGACTGTGAGCCGTCCCTTGGCAAGGACGGCTTTGGCAGCTGCGATTGGGCACTCGAGACGAATGGTGCCCATGCCGCCGCGGCCGGGCCTTATGTCCCGGCTTTGGATCGCTGCGACACCACAGTCCCCTATCGCTGCGACCGCCGCCACCACGTCCTCTTTGGTGACGGAGTCATCAAGGTCCGTCACCTCTATGGCCGCCGACTTGACCGGTCGGGCCACCTTGGCCGAATCTGCGATGACCTCCTGCAGCTTGGCTGCAAAGAGGTCCGCATGGGCACTCCCCTCTGCCCCCGGGAACTCGAAAATTCGAGCCCCGGCTTGGGTCCGCCGGCAAGACACACTGCCGATCCCCAGTTGGGCAGGATCGGCACCGGCACGCGCCCGCATCAAAATTGACATGTAAGTCTCCCCTCGCTCCGCAGCCTCCGCGGTGAGTGTCACAACGACGGCTGCGGTTTTTGGGGGGACTAGCTGCCCCTTTCCACTCCCTTTCCCTTTCCCCTTCCCCTTTCCCTTGCCGGTTTGGCTGGGAGTGGTGTTGGCGGGGACGACAGGGTCAGCCGTTGCCGACTTCTTGCCCTTGCCCTTCCCCTTACGGACCACTTCCGTCCACTCGTTGGACGGGGTCTGCGATGGAAGAAGGGCATCTTCTGCATTTAAGGAGGACGGTCCCGGCTCGCTCTGCCTCTTATCCGCCTCAAGCGGTGGTCGGAGGCGTTTCTCCGGCAAGAGCCGGTCCTCAATGCCTGCTAAGCAGGCTCTTGTGAAGGCCCTCTTCTCCATTACGACCTTGCGGATGATGTCCTCAAGGTTGGAGGTAGGGCCCTCTGCCGCAGGGCTCGTGTTGGCTTGTTGTGGCCGGGCCGTGGCTTCAGCCAGCTTCTGATGAAGCTGACTGACCTCCGACTGCAGGCGATCTATCCTCGCCTGCAGTTGCCGCGTCTCGTCCGTGGCCTTACGCCGGACCAGTTCTGCGACGACACCGCGCATGCTCGCGGCCCTGCATTTGAGGGCCTTCTGCAAGGTCCCCTTGATGTTGGAGGACTTAGTCCCGACCTCCACAATCTCCTCCTCGTCCTCCTCCGCCATTCTCTCCAGCTCGGCCAGAGAATGGTCCGCGTACACGACACGGGACGCACCGTACCCAGACTTGGCCCGGGCGACGTGCGCCCGTTTCTCCTTCGCAGCAACCCGCTCCTCTAGCTCTTGCTGGAGCTGCGACCGCCGGGCCAGATCCAACTGGCGTTGGGCGTCCGCAAGCCCAACGACATGGGTCTCCGCGGCCACCGTCGGCTTTTTTTGCCTTCGGCAACCTCGTCGACCCCGAGGCCGAGGAGCCTTCGGACCCACCGCTCTTGCGGACCCGCTTTCGCGACCGAGGGTCGTCCGCATCCGACAAACCTAACCTAACCTAACCTAACCTAACCTAACCTAACCTAACCTAACCTAACCCGTGGGGATTTCCCACTCCTGCCAAAACAAAAAAAAAAAAAAAAAAAAAAAAAAAAAAAAAACCTAACCTAACCTAACCTAACCTAACCTAACCTAACCTAACCTAACCTTTTTTTTTTTTTTTTGTTCTCGATGTGGAAATCCTCATGGATGTCCTCCGCCCTGGGGAGAGCGAAGGGGTCTGTCAGACTCGTACTGACTAAAACCACACCGGTGTTCCTTCGCACACTTGCGTCTGGGGGGCGGGAACGAATGTGACTTCCGCTACCCCAGACTAGTGCCGGCCCGCTTGACCTGCGGGTCTCGTCCCGGGGGGGAGTCAGGTGTATAACTCCCCCGTTACGTCTTAAGAGGCGCGCGTGGAACACTACGCGCCACCGTCTCGGGTCCACTCTGTTGGGGGGCGACGGATGTCCCCGGATCCGTCACCCCTGGACCTGTTTATGGGGGCTGGAAGAGGGCATTGTCCGCCCTCTGCCGACGCCCGGTGCGTCTGCTGCGGGATGGGCGGGAGATCGTCAGCTCCCTTTCTCTCTCCGCCGCTTCCTTCTGCGACATGACTGATTCGCAGAAGGACACCACTGCATCCCAGGACTCTGCGCTACCGACCATCGAGCGAACAACGGCCGGCAGCGACAGGTCTCCTCCTACCTCTGCAACGAGGGCACGGCGTGGCTCATCCCACGCGGCACACTCTGCCAACGTATGTCGCGCCGTGTCCTCTAAACATTGGACGCAGTGGTGGCACCGGGCGTCCGGCTCCTTGCATAAGCGGCACAGGTACTTCCCGAAGCAGCCGTGCCCCGAGAGTACCTGTGTCGCCCGAAACGTCAGAGAGCCGTGCTTCCTCCCGAGCCAGTCCTCGAGTGCTGGCCGGATCGCCTCGACTGTGGCGAGGCCGGCGGTAGGGTTCTCAAGCCTCCCCCGCCAATTTGCCACCATGACCTGTCGGAGCTGAGACCGGTACTGCGTAATCTGACGCTCCACCAGCCTTTCGCCCCGATCCTTGGCATCCTCGCGCCACTTGTAAAGTGTGGCGAGGGTCTTCGCCTCCAGGTCCCACGGTGGGGATCCGGCCAGCACACAAGCCGCCTCGTAGGAGATCGTGCGATATCCCCTTACTGCCCTGACGGCCATCACCCTCTGCGGTCTGCGCAGAACTGCGATGGTGCGGGCCGTCAGGTCCGTCGCCCATATCGGGGCCCCGTAAAGGGCCATCGATCGCACGATCCCTACGTACAACCTTCTACAGGCGGTGCTCGGGCCCCCCAGATTGGGAAGCAGCGTTGACAGCGCGCCCGCCGCGCCCATCAATTTGGGCACCAGCCGCTGAAAGTGGGGGCCGAAATCCCATCGGCTGTCGAGCACCAATCCAAGGTACTTCATGGTTGACTCGACAGAGATTAGGGTCCCCCCAACCACGATGTGTGATCCTAGCGGCGGCGCCCGTCAGGGCCCATGAAAAGCAATGGCCTCCGACTTGTTGAGGGCCACCTCCAGGCCCAGGCGCCGTATGCGGCTCACCACTTGTGAGACCGCAGCCGTGGCCAGCAACGCTGCCTCCCTGTACGAGCTCCCCCGAGCCGTGACCAGCGTGTCGTCCGCATAACACGTCAGGTTCACGCCCGGCGGGAGCTCGCACCGCAAAACCCAGTCGTACCCGATGTTCCACAGGGGAGGGCCCAGAACCGACCCCTGCGGAACACCGCTCGACATCTCACGACGGCCTATGCCGTCGCGTCCCATGTAGGTGACACACCTTCCCGCGAGATAAGCCCCCACCATGTTGCGGAGGTAGTTAGGCACCCGATGGTAGCGCAGGGCCTCCCTAATGCAACTCCAGGGCAGAGTGTTGAATGCGTTGGAGATATCCAAAGACACCGCAAGCAACACTCCACCCTGGGACACCGCTTCCTCCGCCAGGACTCTCACTCGCATTATGGCATCGATGGTCGAGCGCCCACGCCGGAAGCCAAACTGGCTGTCGGCCAGGTTCGGCCCTTCTGTGCACAAGTGGCTGACGAGGCGATCGGCGATTACTCGCTCGAGCATCTTGCCCGCTTCGTCCAGCAGCACTATGGGCCGATAAGCAGACGACGAGTCCGCTGGGCGCCCTGCCTTCTTGAGCAGGACCAGCCGACCATCCTTCCATCTGGTAGGGAACTGACCCTGCTCAAGGCATGCCGAGAAGAGTCCCCTCAGTGGGGGCTCCAGCTCCTTAAGGGCGAGGACTAGAGCGCGACCAGGCACTCCATCGGGCCCCGGAGCAGTGTTTTTTGCCCGGAGCCGCATAACGGCCGCGCTCATCTCCGCCTGTGTCACCTCTGAGACGGTTTCCCTTTCGTCTTCTGGGGCTGTGTGCAGAGCCATCGGCGGTGGCTCGTACTCGGCTCTCCCGGGAAAGAGGGCTGCTATCACTTGCTCCAGGAACTGGGGCTCGAGACCTTCCGTTAGCGGGGGGGCCCATGGCCAAAGTTTCCCACGGACCGTGCGGTAAGGGCGCCCCCATGGATCCCCGTCTAGGGTCGCCAGCAGCTCCTCTCTGGAGCGGTTCTTCGACTCGCCGATGGCCAGCCACAAAGCCTCCTTAGCCGCGCGGTACACCTCATACAGCGCGGCTTCTTCGTCAGGATCCCGCAGACGTCTTCTCCGACATCGCGTGTACTGACGTCTGACATCAGCGCATTCGACACGCAGCCGCTCGATCTCAACAGACCACCAGTACACGCGGCGTCGTGCGGACCGAGAGGAGACGCGTGGCATGGACGCGTCGCAGATTTGTGTCATCGCATCGCTAAACCACTGCGCCTCCCGTTCGACGTCAACGGGACCGACGGTTGTCGACTCCCGGATCCAGGCTTGGACGGTAGTGGCTTCTTCGAGAGCTTCCCTGTCGAGGCGTTTCAGCGCCCAAAGCGGGCCGGCTCTTCGGGGGGCCGATTGGCTACGCCCTCCAGCGGTGTGGGTCTGGGAAACGTCAAAACGTATATACCGGTGGTCCGATAGCGTTTCCACCTCCGCTTCCACGTGCCAATCACTAACGCGGTGCTGTGACTGCAGTTTGGATCCGCGGAGCACTGGGACGCCTTGTGGCCAGGCTGACCGCAGCGATAACACAGTCCACTGCGGTCTGTTTCACAGGTGCACCGTGCCCGGACATGTCCTTTCTCCAGGCACCGGTAGCACTGCATGACCCTGGGCGGCAGGAGGGTAACCCTCGCTGCGACCCACCCTACCAGAAGCCGTCCCACATTGGCGATCTTCTTCGCCGCAGCCACCGGACACCGCACCCAGACAGTGCCTCGCCCGCCGGCGTTGACACGGATGTCACCAGCCCGCACGTGTTCTGACGGGCATCCGCCGTCCCGAGCTATGGCTGCCACCACCTCCTCCGGGGCCACAGAGTCGTCCAGCCCATCCACGCGAACTTCAGCCGTCTTAATGGGCCTGGATACCCGGGCCTCCTCGGGGTTAAGGACCTCCTTAAGCTTGGCAGCCAGAGCGTCCGCCCTCTCTGCACTGCTGGTCCCCGCCACCTCAAACATCTTGGCCCCTGTGGCAGCCGTTCTGAAACGGAAGCCATCTGGGGTGCCAAAGTCGGCGAATACCAGCTTGCTTCTTGCCTCAGCCAGTATCTTTTGGTAGGTGATGCCCCTTTCGCTCGCTTCGGGCTGGAGCGTCACCACCACCGCCTCGGAGCGAGGGACGCGGATCTTTGGAGCCTTGGGGCCCGCCTCGGTCTTGACCTCGCGGCGCCTCTTACGCTTCTTTTTTCGACCTTCGACCTTTTGCCAGGTACCTTCTGATGGAGGACGGTCGTCTGGCCTATTGCCCCCCTCTACAGGCTCGGAAGGCTTCTTGGCCGGCTGCAAGTGCTTTTTGGTCTGCTGCGCGGGCTTTTTGGCCGGCTGCGAGGCCTGTTTCGGCTCAGGCGGATCTTTGGTAGCCCCGGCGTATGTTTTTCCACTTTTTGGAGTGGTCTCCGCCTCCTTTCTCCGGCTATCTGCCGCCAACGACGACTCATCCAACCCTCCAAAGAAACTAGCCGCAGATGGCGCGCGACTAGTCTCTGACGCCGGAGCGTCAGAGTGGCCCTGAGAAGGGCCTTTTGGCTGGCCCTGAGAAGGGCCTTTTGGCTGGCCCTGAGAAGGGCCTTTGGGTTGGCCCTGAGAAGGGCCTTTGGGTTGGCCCTGAGAAGGGCCTTTGGGTTGGCCCTGAGAAGGACCTTTTGTTTGGCCCTGAGAAGGGCCTTTGGGTTGGCCCTGAGAAGGACCTTTGGGTTGGCCCTGAGAAGGACCTTTGGGTTGGCCCTGAGAAGGGCCTTGTTTTAAAAACCGCCCGCAGGCGTCCCGCGAAGGTGTCGTCATAGTTCCGCAGGTTCGTAGCTCAACAAGGCAAGGATAAAGTAAGCTACAAAAGCACAGTGCACTTTGGCCAACCCAGTCTGCCACTCCGTTACGGTGGTCAGGACTGGGTCGTTTCCAGGGGACGCGACGTGGACGCAAGCACTGTGGGGTGGTCCCCCAACCTAACCTAACCTAACCTAACCTTTTTTTTTTTTTTTTGTTTTTTTTTTTTTTTTTTTTTTTTTTTTTGTCGCTGGGAAAAAATGCATTACGCATACCCTCCCATCGGGGGATGGGGGGCTATGTGGGACTCCCCGGTCTGACCCGGTATACCCACTAAAACGACCCAGCGGCACTCCCGCTTCGTCTGAGTGGCGAGGGACTGGGAGGTTGGCACAGCCTTGACGTCCAGTCCTCCGCCGACGATTTCCCCTCAGGGCGGACCCCTCACACCCTCCCCGTGGGGAGGGGGACGGGTCCGGGAGTGACCGACGAAAGTGGTGATGGGTGCAATGCGGGCGCAGGCGCCCCCGCGCCGACTACCCGCCCATCGCCACCATGAGGAGGGAGAGGTTGGCGCCTTCTCCGACCCCTTCTTCGTCTGCGGAGTGGCGCAGCTAGAGGGTCATCCTCCCGCGCGCGCTCCGCCTCCTCCTTTGCGAGATTACATCCTCGCAGAAGGAGGCAACCGCTGCCCAGGCCTCCTCGCTCCCCAGCATGGCGTTGACTACGCCGGGAAGCGAGAGGTCCTGTCCAACCACCGCGGTCAGACCGCGGCGCAGCTCCGACCAAGCCGAACATGCCTCGAGGGTGTGCTGCGCCGTGTCCTCCGCCGCGCCGCAGTCGTGGCACGCTGGGGTCTCCTCCCTCCCGATCCGGTGCAGGTGCGATCCGAAACAGCCATGGCCGGACAACACCTGCACCAGGCGGAACGAGAGGAAACCGTGGGGCCTCTCGAGCCAGCTCCGCAGGACCGGACCGAGCGCGTCTAAAGTTCGGCGGCCAAAGGCGGCGACAGCGAGGTCCTCCGTCCAGTGGAGGATGATGGCGTCCTTCGCCTCCCGCCGCACGGCTTCCCGCTCTTCGGCAACGGGGCGCTCCCCAAGCGCCTTCCGGCGCGCTGTCCACTCGTACACTCTAGCAAGCACCCAAGCCTCCAACTCCCAAGGAGGGGTGCCGGCCAGAGCGCACGCCGCCGAGAAGCCCACCGAGCGGTAGGCCCTCGCCACCCGCAGTGCAATGGCCCTTTGGGGTTTGCGGATGGCGGTCGCATTCTCCCTCCTGTGAAGGGAGTCGGCCCAGATGGGGGCCCCGTATAGGGCCATGCTCTTTAGGATGCCGGCATAGAGGCGCCGGCATTTCGCCTTGGGACCCCCCAGGTTCGGGAGGAGCCACGACAGTGCGTCCGCGGCTTTCAACAGGCGCGTCGACAGCCCGCTGAAATGCGGGCCGAAGCGCCACCTGTCGTCCAGCACCAGACCCAGATACTTCATCTGGGGCTGGACCCCTATCCTGACGCCCTCTACGACAATGTGAGCGTCGGGAGGGCAGCGCTGCCGAGGCCCGCGAAAGAACACGGCCTCGGTCTTGTGCAGCGCCACCTTCAATCCCAGGCCGCGGATCCTCTCTGCAACCAAAGATCCGCCAGCCGAGGCCAGACAGGTCACCGGGGGGACCTCCTCCTCCGGCGAAGCCGCCCCTTGCGGGGGATCCATTGGTGGTGGGGTGAAGTCGGCCCTGCGCGGAAACAGGGATCGGACCACTCCATCCAGCAACGCTGGCTCGAGGGTCTCCGTCAGTGGGGGACCATAGGGGCGTAGCTGGTTCCGCGCCGCCTTGTACGGTCTTCCATAAGGATCCCTGTCGAGACTTTCCAGCATCTCGGCCCTCGCCGAGTCTTTTGCAGCGCCCATTGCAGACTTGAAGACCGTCGTCGCCTCTCGGTAAGAGGCGTAAAGGAGGTCCTCTTCTGCCCGGACTCGGTTTTGGGCGCTGCGCCGTCGGCTTCGCGTGTAGGCCCTTCTGGCCGCCACGCAGACGGCCCGGAGCTCCGCCAGCTCTTCTGTCCACCAATAGACGGCACGACGGGGGGGCGGACGGCGAGACCGAGGCATGCTGGAGTTGCACACCTCTGTCAGGGACTTCCCGAGTCGGACCGCTGCGGCGTCCACGTCCAGGACCTCGACAGGGGGCGACAGCCAGTCCTGGAGAAAGGCCGCCTCTTTAGCTGCCTCCCGGTCCAGGCGAGTGAGTGCCCACCGCAGGAAGGGAGATTGCCCAGCGCGGGCCATCCCCCCCTCCCGAGTGGAGATGTCGAACCGCACATATCGGTGGTCCGACAAGGTCTCCACCATCTCTACCCGCCAGTTGACGACGCGGGCGGCTAGCGCGGGGGTGGCAAACGAGACGTCCACCACCGACCCACCTTGTTGCCGCACACACGTGTGTACCGCCCCCCTGTTGAGGAGGGACACACCGCATGAGGCCGCCCAGAACTCGACAGCGCGTCCCCGGACGTTGCAACCGGCAGCCGGGTTGCCCCAGGCCACCGACTTGGCGTTCAGGTCACCCAACACCACGACCTGGCGCGGCGCCGCCCTCCCTACGACTGCGGTGAGGATCTCGAGGAAATCCTCAAAGTCCGAGAGAGGGCGGTTTGGGGAGAAATAGACCCCGACCAGGGCCATGTTCCCCCACGCGGCGGCCACATATCCCGTTCCCCTCTCTAAGAGCGAGAGGGGAGGGGAGTCTGTGGAAGACCGCGACACCAAAGCCACCAAGCCGTCCCGGTCGCCCAGCCAACAGCCAGGGACCGAGTAAGGCTCGGCGACCACCGCCAAGTCCACCAACCACTCAGCCATGGTCTGCATCAGCAGATCCTGGGCTGCTCTGCAGTGGTTGGTGTTAGCCTGAAGGATGCGATGTTCGACCCTATCCATCAGTCGGACATCGCACCCCCCTCCGCAGCCGCCGCAGGAACGACAGCAGGCCCGGTCGGCGCCTTCGCTTTGCCCCGCTTAGGGGGAGGATTGCAGTTCCTCCCCTTCGTGACGTGCTTCGCCGGGCAGCCACTGGCGGCACACACCGCGCAGTGTGGCGTGGCGGCCTCGCAGGAGGCGGCTTTGTGGCCCTCCTTGCCGCAGCGAAAGCATGTGTCCGTCCTGTCTACCGTGGACGGACACAGGGGCCGGGTGTGTCCGATGCCGAAGCACCGGAAGCACCGCAGAGGCTGGTCCTCGAGCGCCCGGACTGCACCCGAGCTGAACCCGACTGTGAGCCGTCCCTTGGCAAGGACGGCTTTGGCAGCTGCGATTGGGCACTCGAGGCGAATGGTGCCCATGCCACCGCGGCCGGGCCTTATTTCCCGGCTTTGGACCGCCGCGACGCCACAGCCCCCTATCGCTGCGACCGCCGCCACCACCTCCTCCTTGGTGACGGAGTCATCAAGGTCCGTCACCTCTATGGCCGCCGACTTGACCGGTCGGGCCACCTTGGCCGAATCCGCGATGACCTCCTGCAGCTTGGCTGCAAAGAGGTCCGCATGGGCACTCCCCTCTGCCCCCGGGAACTCGAATATTCGAGCCCCGGCTTGGGTCCGCCGGCAAGACACACTGCCGATCCCCAGTTGGGCAGGATCGGCACCGGCACGCGCCCGCACCAATATGGACGCGTACGTCTCCCCTCGGTCCGCAGCCTCCGCGGTGAGTGTCACCACGACAGCTGCGGTTTTTGGGGGGACTAGCTGCCCCTTTCCCCTCCCTTTCCCTTTACCCTTCCCCTTTCCCTTGCCGGTCGACTGCGATTGGCTGGGAGTGGTGTTGGCGGGGGCGGCAGGGACGGACGATGCCGACTTCTTGGCTTTGCCCTTCCCCTTACGGACCACCTCCGTCCACTCGTTGGACGGGGTCTGCGATGGAAGAAGGGCATCTTCCACATTTGAGGAGGACGGCCCCGGCTCGCTCTGCCTCTTATCCGCCTCAAGCGGTGGTCGGAGGCGTTTCTCCGGCAAGAGCCGGTCCTCAATGCCTGCTAAGCAGGCTCTTGTGAAGGCCCTCTCCTCCATTACAACCTTGCGGATGATATCCTCAAGGTTGGAGGTAGGGCCCTCTGCCGCAGGGCTCGTGTTGGCCTGTTGTGGCCAGGCCGTGGCTTCAGCCAGCTTCTGATGAAGCTGACTGACCTCCGACTGCAGGCGATCTATCCTCGCCTGCAGTTGCCGCGTCTCGTCCGTGGCCTTCCGCCGGACCAGTTCCGCGACCACACCGCGCATGCTCGCGGCCCTACATTTGAGGGCCTTCTGCAAGGTCCCCTTCATATTGGAGGACTTAGATGCGACCTCCAAAATCTCCTCCTCGTCCTCCTCCGCCATTCTCTCCAGCTCGGCCAGAGAATGGTCCGCGTACACAACACGGGACGCACCGTATCCAGACTTGGCCCGGGCGACGTGCGCCCGTTTCTCCTTGGCAGCAACCCGCTCTTCTAGCTCTTGCTGGAGCTGCGCCCGCCGGGCCAGATCTAACTGGCGTTGGGCGTCCGCGAGCCCAACGACATGGGTATCCGCGGCCACCGTCGGCTTTTTGGCCTTCGGCAATCTCGTCGACCCGGAGGCCGAGGAGCCCTCGGACCCACCGCTCTTGCGGACCCGTTTCCTTGACCGAGAGTCGTTCGCATCGGACACACTTATCAGTGAGTCGTTGTCAGACGACTCATCCACCCCTCCAAAGAAACTAGCTGCAGACGGCGCGCGACTAGTATCTGACGCCGGAGCGTCGGAGTGGCCCTGAGAAGGGCCTTTTGAGTGGCCCTGAGAAGAGCCTTTGGGTTGGCCCTTAGAAGGGCCTTTGGGTTGGCCCTGAGAAGGGCCTTTGGGTTGGCCCTGAGAAGGGCCTTTGGGTTGGCCCTGAGAAGGGCCTTTGGGTTGGCCCTGAGAAGGGCCTTTGGGTTGGCCCTGAGAAGGACCTTTGGGTTGGCCCTGAGAAGGGCCTTGTTTTAAAAACCGCCCGCAGGCGTCCCGCGAAGGTGTCGTCATAGTTCCGCAGGTTCGTAGCTCAACAAGGCAAGGATAAAGTAAGCTACAAAAGCACAGTGCACTTTGGCCAACCCAGTCTGCCACTCCGTTACGGTGGTCAGAACTGGGTCGTTTCCAGGGGACGCGACGTGGACGCAAGCACTGTGGGGTGGTCCCCCAACCTAACCTAACCTAACCTAACCTAACCTAACCTAGGAAACGGTCACCCGTGGCGTCTCCCTCCATCCCTTGGCATTTAAAACGCAAAAGAACATCCAGGCAATGAGAAATCGCGGAAAAACCCTTCAGTTGTTCTGGATCAAGGCACATGTGGGGATGGAGGGTAACGAGAGGGCAGACTTTTTGGCGAAAGAGGCAGCAGTGAATAGCAAGACGAGACCTCACTACGACCTGTGTCCGGCTTCATTCGTCAAGCGACAAATCCGAATGGAGTCGCTTGAGGAATGGAACTCGAGATACAAATCAGGAGAAACGGCTTCAACGACCAAAATCTTCCTACCGGATGCGATTGCTGCCCACCACATAGTCAGAAAAATAAGTCTCGATCCACTAGTAGTACAGGTGCTCACGGGTCATGGCGGGTTCTCCGAGTATTTGAATCGTTTCAAATGCAAGGAGAGCCCGGCATGTCCCTGTGACCCATCCAAAAATGAAAGTATTCAACATCTGATCACGGAGTGCCCCATATTCGCAATTAACAGGCATAATTTTGAATCTGAAACAGAAATTGAAGTTAGATTAGAAAACATATCAAACATAATGGAAAATAAAACAGTAAGAAAAAAGTTTATAAATTATTGTACAGAAATAGCCGCAAAAGTCATTAAAAACAATAGAACATAAAAAACGTATTACTTTTATATATTCTAAGAATATATAAAAAGTTATCGCTGTTAAAAATTGAGAATTTAAAATATAATTGTTTGGAAATTAAGTCATTAAAAACTAGAAAATCATTAAAAGACCCGGTATACCCACTAAAACGACCCAGCGGCACTCCCGCTTCGTCTGAGTGGCGAGGGACTGGGAGAATGGCACAGCCTTAACGTCCGGTCCTCCGCCGACGATTACCCTTCAGGGCGGACCCATCACGTCCTTCCCGTGGGGAGGGGGATGGGCCCGGGAATGACCAACCAAAGTGGTGATGGGTGCAATGCGGGCGCTGGCGCCCCCGCGCCTAGCGCCCGCCCATCGCCACCATGAGGAGGGAGAGGATGGCGCCCTCTCCGACTCCCTCTTCGTCTGCGGAGTGGCGCGCGGGACATATCTCCCCACGCGGCGGCCACGTATCCCGGTCCCCTCTCTAAGAGCGAGAGGGGAGGGGAGTCTGTGGAAGACCGCGACACCAAAGCCACCAAGCCGTCCCGGTCGCCCAGCCAACGGCCAGGGATCGAGTAAGGCTCGGCGACCACCGCCAAGTCCACCAACCACTCAGCCATGGTCTGCGTTAGCAGATCCTGGGCTGCTCTGCAGTGGTTGGTGTTAGCCTGAAGGATGCTATGTTCGACCCTATCCATCAGTCGGACATCGCACCCCCCTCCGCAGCTGCCACAGGAATGACAGTGCTACCGGCAGCAGCAGGCCCGATCGGCGCCTGCGCTTTGCCCCGCTTAGGGGGAGGATTGCAGTTCCTCCCCTTCGTGACGTGCTTCGCCGGGCAGCCACTGGCGGCACACACCGCGCAGTGCGGCGTGGCGGCCTCGCAGGAGGCGGCTTTGTGGCCCTCCTTGCCGCAGCGAAAGCATGTGTCCGTCCTGTCTACAGTGGACGGACACAGGGGCCGGGTGTGTCCGATGCCGAAGCACCGGAAGCACCGCAGAGGCTGGTCCTCGAGTGCCCGGACTGCACCCGAGCTGAATCCGACTGTGAGCCGTCCCTTGGCAAGGACGGCTTTGGCAGCTGCGATTGGGCACTCGAGGCGAATGGTGCCCATGCCGCCGCGGCCGGGCCTTATGTCCCGGCTTTGGATCGCTGCGACACCACAGTCCCCTATCGCTGCGACCGCCGCCACCACGTCCTCTTTGGTGACGGAGTCATCAAGGTCCGTCACCTCTATGGCCGCCGACTTGACCGGTCGGGCCACCTTGGCCGAATCTGCGATGACCTCCTGCAGCTTGGCTGCAAAGAGGTCCGCATGGGCACTCCCCTCTGCCCCCGGGAACTCGAATATTCGAGCCCCGGCTTGGGTCCGCCGGCAAGACACACTGCCGATCCCCAGTTGGGCAGGATCGGCACCGGCACGCGCCCGCATCAAAATTGACATGTAAGTCTCCCCTCGCTCCGCAGCCTCCGCGGTGAGTGTCACAACGACGGCTGCGGTTTTTGGGGGGACTAGCTGCCCCTTTCCACTCCCTTTCCCTTTCCCCTTCCCCTTTCCCTTGCCGGTTTGGCTGGGAGTGGTGTTGGCGGGGACGACAGGGTCAGCCGTTGCCGACTTCTTGCCCTTGCCCTTCCCCTTACGGACCACTTCCGTCCACTCGTTGCACGGGGTCTGCGATGGAAGAAGGGCATCTTCCGCATTTGAGGAGGACGGTCCCGGCTCGCTCTGCCTCTTATCCGCCTCAAGCGGTGGTCGGAGGCGTTTCTCCGGCAAGAGCCGGTCCTCAATGCCTGCTAAGCAGGCTCTTGTGAAGGCCCTCTCCTCCATTACGACCTTGCGGATGATGTCCTCAAGGTTGGAGGTAGGGCCCTCTGCCGCAGGGCTCGTGTTGGCTTGTTGTGGCCGGGCCGTGGCTTCAGCCAGCTTCTGATGAAGCTGACTGACCTCCGACTGCAGGCGATCTATCCTCGCCTGCAGTTGCCGCGTCTCGTCCGTGGCCTTACGCCGGACCAGTTCTGCGACGACACCGCGCATGCTCGCGGCCCTGCATTTGAGGGCCTTCTGCAAGGTCCCCTTGATGTTGGAGGACTTAGTCGCGACCTCCACAATCTCCTCCTCGTCCTCCTCCGCCATTCTCTCCAGCTCGGCCAGAGAATGGTCCGCGTACACGACACGGGACGCACCGTACCCAGACTTGGCCCGGGCGACGTGCGCCCGTTTCTCCTTCGCAGCAACCCGCTCCTCTAGCTCTTGCTGGAGCTGCGACCGCCGGGCCAGATCCAACTGGCGTTGGGCGTCCGCAAGCCCAACGACATGGGTCTCCGCGGCCACCGTCGGCTTTTTAGCCTTCGACAACCTCGTCGACCCCGAGGCCGAGGAGCCTTCGGACCCACCGCTCTTGCGGACCCGCTTTCGCGACCGAGGGTCGTCCGCATCCGACATACTTATAAGGGAGTCGTTGTCAGACGACTCATCCAACCCTCCAAAGAAACTAGCCGCAGATGGCGCGCGACTAGTCTCTGACGCCGGAGCGTCAGAGTGGCCCTGAGAAGGGCCTTTGGGTTGGCCCTGAGAAGAGCCTTTGGGTTGGCCCTGAGAAGGGCCTTTGGGTTGGCCCTGAGAAGGGCCTTTGGGTTGGCCCTGAGAAGGACCTTTTGTTTGGCCCTGAGAAGGGCCTTTGGGTTGGCCCTGAGAAGGGCCTTGAGGCCAACCTAACCTAACCTAACCTAACCTAACCTTGGGGGGCTATGTGGGTCTGCGGAGTGGCGCAGCTAGAGGGTCATCCTCCCGCGCGCGCTCCACCTCCTCCTTTTGCGAGATTACATCCTCGCAGAAGGAGGCAACCGCTGCCCAGGCCTCCTTGCTCCCCAGCATGGCGTTGACTACGCCGGGAAGCGAGCGGTCCTGTCCAACCACCGCGGTCAGAACGCGGCGCAGCTCCGACCAAGCCGGACATACCTCGAGGGTGTGCTGCGCCGTGTCCTCCGCCGAACCTAACCTAACCTAACCTTTTTTTTTGTTTTTTTTTTTTTTTTTGTCGCTGGGAAAAATTGCATTACGCATACCCTCCCATCGTGGGATGGGGGGCTATGTGGGACTCCCCGGTCTGACCCGGTATACCCACTAAAACGACCCAGCGGCACTCCCGCTTCGTCTGAGTGGCGAGGGACTGGGAGATTGGCACAGCCTTGACGTCCAGTCCTCCGCCGACGATTTCCCCTCAGGGCGAACCCCTCACACCCTCCCCGTGGGGAGGGGGACGGGCCCGGGAGTGACCGACGAAAGTGGTGATGGGTGCAATGCGGGCGCTAGCGCCCCCGCGCCTACTACCCGCCCATCGCCACCATGAGGAGGGAGAGGTTGGCGCCTTCTCCGGACCCCTTCTTCGTCTGCGGAGTGGCGCAGCTAGAGGGTCCTCCTCCCTTCCGATCCGGTGCAGGTGCGATCCGAAACAGCCATGGCCGGACAACACCTGCACCAGGCGGAACGAGAGGAAACTGTGGGGCCTCTCGAGCCAGCTCCGCAGGACCGAACCGAGCGCGTCTAAAGTCCGGCGGACAAAGGCAGCGACGGCGAGGTCCTCCGTCCAGTGGAGGACGATGGCGTCCTTCGCCTCCCGCCGCACGTCCTCCCGCTCTTCGGCGACGGGGCGCTCCCCGAGCGCCTTCTGGCGCGCTGTCCACTCGTACACTCTAAGCAAGCACCCAAGCCTCCAACTCCCAAGGAGGGGTGCCGGTCAGAGCACACGCCGCCGAGAAGCCCACCGAGCGGTAGGCCCTCGCCACCCGCAGTGCCAGGTGCAGTGCAGGCCCTTTGGGGTTTGCGGATGGTGGTCGCATTCTCCCTCCTGTGAAGGGAGTCGGCCCAGATGGGGACCCCGTATAGGGCCATGCTCTTCAGGATGCCGGCATACAGGCGCCGTCATTTCGCCTTGGGACCCCCCAGGTTCGGGAGGAGCCACGACAGTGCGTCCGCAGCTTTCAACAGGCGCGTCGACAGCCCGCTGAAATGCGGGCCGAAGCGCCACCTGTCGTCCAGCACCAGGCCTAGATACTTCATCTGGGGCTGGACCCCTATCCTGACGCCCTCTACGACAATGTGAGCGTCGGGAGGGCCGCAGCACCCATTGCAGACATGAAGACCGTCGTTTCCCTTGCCTGTCGACTGCGATTGGCTGGGAGTGGTGTTGGCGGGGACGACAGGGACGGACGATGCCGACTTCTTGGCTTTGCCCTTCCCCTTACGGACCACCTCCGTCCACTCGTTGGACAGGGTCTGCGATGGAAGAAGGGCATCTTTCGCATTTGAAGAGGACGGCCCCGGCTCGCTCTGCCTCTTATCCGCCTCAAGTGGTGGTCGGAGGCGTTTCTCCGGCAAGAGCCGGTCCTCAATTTACACACGAAGATTAAGATAAGATACGATGCGATGGCCAAGTCAATCTTTTATTTATAACATCAAAGGTTTTTAAGTAGGGATTAAAATAAATATATTAACTGACTTGGTATTACATGGATCTCTTTTACCGTAGTGAGATCCATGTAATACCAAGTCAGTTAATATATTTATTTTAATCCCTACTTAAAAACCTGTATGTCGGCATCCTGAAGAGCATGGCCCTATACGGGGCCCCCATCTGGGCCGACTCCGCAGAACTGGTCCGGCGTAAGGCCACGGACGAGACGCGGCCACTGCAGGCGAGGATGGATCGCCTGCAGTCGGAGGTCAGCCAGCTTCATCAAAAGCTGGCTGAAGCCACGGCCCGGCCACAACTGGCCAACACGAGCCCTGCGGCAGAGGGCCCTACCTCCAACCTTGAGGATATCATCCGCAAGGTTGTAATGGAGTAGAGGGCCTTCACAAGAGCCTGCTTAGCAGGCATTGAGGACCGGCTCTTGCCGGAGAAACGCCTCCGACCACCACTTGAGGCGTATAAGAGGCAGAGCGAGCCGGGGCCGTCCTCCTCAAATGCGGAAGATGCCCTTCTTCCATCGCAGACCCCGTCCAACGAGTGGACGGAGGTGGTCCGTAAGGGGAAGGGCAAAGCCAAGAAGTCGGCATCGTCCGTCCCTGTCGTCCCCGCCAACACCACTCCCAGCCAATCGCAGTCGACAGGCAAGGGAAACGACGGTCTTCATGTCTGCAATGGGTGCTGCGGCCCTCCCGACGCTCACATTGTCGTAGAGGGCGTCAGGATAGGGGTCCAGCCCCAGATGAAGTATCTAGGCCTGGTGCTGGACGACAGGTGGCGCTTCGGCCCGCATTTCAGCGGGCTGTCGACGCGCCTGTTGAAAGCTGCGGACGCACTGTCGTGGCTCCTCCCGAACCTGGGGGGTCCCAAGGCGAAATGACGGCGCCTGTATGCCGGCATCCTGAAGAGCATGGCCCTATACGGGGTCCCCATCTGGGCCGACTCCCTTCACAGGAGGGAGAATGCGACCGCCATCTGCAAACCCCAAAGGGCCATTGCACTGCGGGTGGCGAGGGCCTACCGCTCGGTGGGCTTCTCGGCGGCGTGCGCTCTGACCGGCACCCCTCCTTGGGAGTTGGAGGCTTGGGTGCTTGCTTAGAGTGTACGAGTGGACAGCGCGCCAGAAGGCGCTCGGGGAGCGCCCCGTCGCCGAAGAGCGGGAGGCCGTGCGGCGGGAGGCGAAGGACGCCATCGTCCTCCACTGGACGGAGGACCTCGCCGTCGCCGCCTTTGTCCGCCGGACTTTAGACGCGCTCGGTTCGGTCCTGCGGAGCTGGCTCGAGAGGCCCCACGGTTTCCTCTCGTTCCGCCTGGTGCAGGTGTTGTCCGGCCATGGCTGTTTCGGATCGCACCTGCACCGGATCGGAAGGGAGGAGACCCCAGCGTGCCACGACTGCGGCGCGGCGGAGGACACGGCGCAGCACACCCTCGAGGTATGTCCGGCTTGGTCGGAGCTGCGCCGCGGTCTGACCGCGGTGGTTGGACAGGACCTCTCGCTTCCCGGCGTAGTCAACGCCATGCTGGGGAGCGAGGAGGCCTGGGCAGCGGTTGCCTCCTTCTGCGAGGATGTAATCTCGCAAAAGGAGGAGGCGGAGCGCGCGCGGGAGGATGACCCTCTAGCTGCGCCACTCCGCAGACGAAGAAGGGGTCCGGAGAAGGCGCCAACCTCTCCCTCCTCATGGTGGCGATGGGCGGGTAGTAGGCGCGGGGGCGCTAGCGCCCGCATTGCACCCATCACCACTTTCGTCGGTCACTCCCGGGCCCGTCCCCCTCCCCACGGGGAGGGTGTGTGGGGTCCGCCCTGAGGGGAAATCGTCGGCGGAGGACTGGACGTCAAGGCTGTGCCAATCTCCCAGTCCCTCGCCACTCAGACGAAGCGGGAGTGCCGCTGGGTCGTTTTAGTGGGTATACCGGGTCAGACCGGGGAGTCCCACATAGCCCCCCATCCCACGATGGGAGGGTATGCGTAATGCATTTTTTCCCAGCGACAAAAAAAAAAAAAAAAAAAACAAAAAAAAAGGTTAGGTTAGGTTAGGTTCGGCGGAGGACACGGCGCAGCACACCCTCGAGGTATGTCCGGCTTGGTCGGAGCTGCGCCGCGTTCTGACCGCGGTGGTTGGACAGGACCGCTCGCTTCCCGGCGTAGTCAACGCCATGCTGGGGAGCAAGAAGCAAACATAGCCCCCCATCCCCCGATGGGAGGGTATGCGTAATGCATTTTTTCCCAGCGACAAAAAAAAAAAAAAAAAAAAGGTTAGGTTAGGTTTTTTTTTTTTTTTTTTTTGTTTTGGCAGGAGTGGGAAATCCCCACGGACACCTCGACTACCTCACAGGCGGTGAGATAGTCGAGGTAGTGCCGGACTCGAACCGGCTAAAACCACACTCCTGCCCCACCAGTGTCCCTCTGCCGTTGTCAGAGCCCTTGTTCACAGAGTTTCTGACTTGTTTAGCGGCTGTTTGGTTGGTGGCCGGAAAGACCATACTATGTGCTATTGTTTCTATTTGTGATATTTTTTACTGTTTTTCATTTACTATTATTTTTTATTAACTTTGTATTTTTTACTTTATATTATTTTGATGTTGTGATTTTTATTATGATTTATGTTTATTTTTTGGTTACTGATTCTATACTTTTGAATTTTTAATGTACTAAATAACTACTACTAATAACTATAATTTTTACTTAGGTGAGTAATTTTAAAATTATTTTATGTTTCTGCCATTTACCCTAATGCCTTCGAGGAATGGTACTTTGCGCTTGCGAGTATATCCTTTTTCCATTTTCTTTATGATATTTACATTATATGCTAAGTATACATATAACTTAATATCATGATTATTGGTATGTGTTTTAGGAATTTTACCTCCAGTTTGACACAACTTGACGAAACACACCTACCGAATACAGAAGGAAGGATCCGCGAGGTGCGCCGAAGATTGTGCATGTAGACCGATTGGCGCGATATCACGGGACTAATGATGCTCGGGACGAGCATGCCTAAAGACAGTTTTACGTCAGTCATCTAGAATCTTCGAGAAACCTCGTTAATAATAGTGAAGTACCGACAAGAGTTGAGTAAATTCTTTTAGTTACTTATTTCCATTCTGTAGGTAGTTAGTCCGCGCGCAGCGTCAGCGGCATTCACATTGTAATTTCGACCGTATGCCGAGGGCGTAAAGTAACTTCTTCCTTGTTGGTTATATTATCTTTAAGTTTATTTTTTTGTTAATGTTTTTGTGGATGCTTTATGGAAATAATAGGGAATTCTCTTGAATGTCTTTTGTGTGTTTGGGGTATAAAAGGACCGAGAGAGGACTAAGCAAGTCAGTCTAGATTTAAGAGAGACAATGAAAGGTGCGAAGATATATCTAGTGCGATGAAGTGTTCAGTAGTGTTTTGCAATTGAGTATTAGTGTTTTGTGAGTAATAAAGTCGATTTGTGTGTGTTAATTGGTAGTGTTTTTATTCATCCCATACCCAGCTCATAACAGTATTTTGATGAAAAGCAAGCAGAGTCAGTTTTAGTGAATTCGTATCCTGCGGTCCTGCCTGGGATGAGTAAAGTTCCATTTGACAGCATCTAGCTTTAACAGTTGCAAGAATCTGGGACCCCGTGGATCATGACGCCTTGTGCATGTGCCCAATGGAAATAATTCTCAACAGAATGACAATGTAATTTCATATTATTATTTTAATACAATATTATACAAGATATTAATCATCACTTCTTGTCTTAATATAACATGGGAGTCTGTTTTAGAACCTAGTGTATGGGGACACAATTTCAGCAAACACAACCCGTATTCAGTCATCAAGCCACAATGAATGCACCATTATCCTGGAAGGCACTGAACGAAGGCAGGTCCGCGTGCTACCTGCGGTTGTTTCCGCGCGCGTGCCCACGGCCGCGCACGTACGTCTTGTGCGTGTGCTTGCCAGAGTGCTCCTGCGCGGGCGGCGCGAAGCGGTCGGATTTGCCGCCGGCTGGCACTGGCGGTGCCTGCAGCGAGCGCAGCGGAGTGTGCGCACCGTTGGAGCGGTCGGGCGCGGCAGGGGCAGCGGCCGCAGGCGGTGGCGCCGGCTGCGGTTCGCTCATGTTCACCTGCTCGTTGAACAGCATACAGAACTCGCCCACCTTCTGTATATCGCCGGACTTGCCAGAGTAGAGCGTGAGCGCCGAGCGCCACAGGGACGCGTAGCCGCGCGTGAGGCGCACGATATCGCCGGGTTGCAGCAACGCACCCGGCTCGTCCCACACAGACAGATTAACCGAGGCCGTGGCGTCCGCCACGCGCAGTGTGCGCACCTCCCGCGCCTCCTTCGTCAGTGTCGGTGGACCCACCTCGAGCACGATGAACTCGGCATTTATGTTTTTCATTAAGGGTTTTAGATCTTTTATTTGCACATACTGTATGTTACTCATTGTAGTTCTTGTGAATTGTTCCCTTATCTAAATTGAGTCTAAGAATTAAAATTAATCGTAAAATATTTTTGTTATTGTAATTTGGCATACAAATCGCAATTTTAAGTTTGACATTGACACTTCGATTCGACCAAAGAGTATAGATAATAATAAATATATGTTAGTAAAAAGAAACACCTCTATGGTCTTTGCATGTAGAATATAAATTACATACATAAAAAACCTAACTGAAAAGCAAAACACAAAAGGGCATTTCAAAGGAGCAGGGCTACTGCAGGATCCATTGAAATATAAAATTTATTTTATTTATTTATAATAGGTTCACCCACAATACATAAATCTTAATTTAAACATAAAATAAAAACACAAAAAAGTGTAAAATAAAAGAATAATCAGCTTGTGGAGTCAGTGACAAAAGTCGAAAATTGATCAAAAATGAAAATTGATTGAGTGATCATATCGGTTAACATAAAAAAAACATACCAACATACATACGAATAGAGAACCTCCTCCTTTTTGGAAGTTGTTTAAATATATTATAATATAATAGTGGAGTGCCGTAAGATTTATACCTCGGAATCCAGGACCGGTCAATGAATCTTCATAAAAACTTTTGAACTGCATTGGTAAAAGCCCAAATAAAGAAGTTAAAAATATTATAAAAATATTTGCGGACTCGGGCTTTTTTTTATTATTGGACTTTTTACTGAAAAATGAGAAGGACAAGGGAAAAATATGTTAAAAGCTAATTTATAATATTTGCACCGTAACTTTAATGTTAATTTATTAATATTTCGCAAAAAATAACGAGTTGTTACGAAAAATATTAAAACGTATCTATCTAATACGAGCAATTCTTGTAATATAGTATAATCTGAATCTCGGATACGGCTCCAACGATTTTCATGAAAAATTTAGTATGCAGGGGGTTTTGGGGGCAATAAATCGATCAAGCTAGGTTTCTTTTCCAATAAAACTCGATGTACATTATAACTTTATTGTTCATTACTCTCCTCATCACCGTTGATGTGGATTGTTGGTAAAGGATTAGTACCTACAGCTGTCACAAAAGCATTCAAAAATTAGAAAAAAAACCTGAGGATGCCTTGAGTCTAAGGCCTCCTGCGAGAGTCATATCCTACTAATATAATTATTGCGAAAGTTGGTAAGGATGGATAGATATTATGTTTGTTCCTCTTTCACGCAAAAACTACTGAACAGATTTGGAGGCATGGACTTATCGCATAAAGATGGTTTACAACCCGGATTAAAACATTATACAATTTTATCTCGGTAGTATGATCCCGTGGGGCAATTATCGAACTCCACGCTGAAGAAGCCGCGGGCATAAGCTAGTAACTGATATACTATAAGTGACTAATCGCTAAGGAAACCTGCTGTGGGGCTCGGTCCTCGGCTTAGAACGTCACTGGGAGGGCACAGGAGGTGCCCTTAGCAATAAGTCACTTTTATCAGTTACTAGCTTGTGACTGCAGCTTCTCCCGCGTGGAGTTCGATAATCGCCCCGCGGGATCATAGGTAACTGATAAGTGACTAATCGCTAAGGAAACCTGCTGTGGGGCTCGGACCTCGGCTTAGAACGTCACTGGGAGGGCACAGGAGGTGCCCTTAGCAATTAGTCACTTTTATCAGTTACTAGCTTGTGACTGCAGCTTCTCCCGCGTGGAGTTCGATAATCGCCCCGCGGGATCATAGGTACTACCGAGATAAAATTGTATCCTATGTTTTAATACAGGCTAGTTTTTGCGTGAACGAGTAACAAACATCAATCCATCCTCACAAACTTGCAATTATAATACCTATACGTAAGAATATGCCTCTAGCAGGAGGCCTTAAACTCAAGGGATCCAAAGATTTTTTTTATTTAGACTGCTGTGGTGACAGCGGTACCAATCCTTCACCAACAATCCACATCAACGGTGATGAGGATAGTAATGAACAATAAAGTTATACTGTACATCGTGTTTTTTTTTTAAATGAAACCTAGCTTGATAGATTTATCGCCCCCAAAACCCATACTAAATTTCATGAAAATCGTTGGAGCCGTACCTATCTGAGATTCATATTATATTATATTAAAAGAATTGCTCGTATAAAAATATTAGATAGATTCGTTTTAATTATTTTTTTGTTGTAACTCGTTATTTTTTGCGAAATATTAATAAATTAGCATTAAAGTTACGGTGAAAATATTTTTTATAAACTCTAAACGTCTTTTTTCCCTTGTCCCTCTCATTTTCGGTAAAAAAAAGACCGAGCGCGCACATACTTTTTTAACTTCTTTATTTAGGCTTGCAATGCAGTCCAAAAGTTTTTATGAAGATTCATTGACCGGCCCCGGATTCCGAGATTTTACAAAATGTATGCCTTACTGCACTCCGCTATAAATAAATGTTAGGGTTCTTATTATCATCATCATCGACGTCCTCTACTAGACATAGGCCTCTGCCAGGTGTCGCCACATTAACCGGTACCATTTAATATATCCTGAGTTTGTAATCACAGAAAAAGTTTTCTGTTTTGGTCCTACTTACTTTTAGGCCAACATTATCCAGTCTTTGCCACCTACTGACACTTACACACCGTGAAATCGAAATCGTTGTTTTCCCGCGGCTGAACAACTTGCCATAAAGAGTACTTTCAAAGCATGGAGAAAAAATAAAAAAATAAGAATGTTTTTGTTTCAAAATTTAAAAAATATTCATGAACTCGAAAACGTGAGAATCAATAGTAACACTAAACGGAACTTGTACGTAGTACTCAAAACGCACGTAAGAGTATGAAGGGAAAATTTGAATTACTTGTAGGGTTAAGCTTATTATTATCAAGAATACCGTAAAACGGGGTGAATAAGGACTCAGGGGTAAATAGGGTCAAATCGAGGAATCTAGTTTCGAAGCCACAAAATAAAAAAACAAGAACTTCCAATTGCTACCTTTTTTTTCTTCTAAAAGTAGAATATATTATCTTCTAACTGGCAACACCGAAGCGTTGTGAAGTTAGTAAAAGGTGTCAAAAATCTTCTTTCAAATAAGACTGTAGATGTGAGGTTGCGGTATTGTCCCTTAAGCTGACCGTTTTTTTAAATTCTAGTGTTTTTTTTGACAACGTGTGGAGTTAGCCAACGATATAATATCTTTAAGAAGCTACACAAGAAGAGGTAAGTCTAGATTTTACATAGTTTTTGTTTGAAATCGTTTTCTTTAAAACCTCTGGGATTGTTTATTTTTTCGAGGTGAATAAATACGGTAACGGGGTGACAAGGGACGGCTAAAGTACAAATAGAGTCGCCTATACTTGGTAAATAGGGACATATGAAAGTTGATTAGGAACGGTAACGTTTGAATAGGGTCAGGGCTGCTACAACATGAATTGAACATTTTATCGCATTGTTTTGCAGGATTTCACTTTTTATTAAAATAAGGCATTTTCATTTTATTTATTTGAAACTTATATACAAGCATGCGTACAAGGCGAACTAATGAGAAGTAATAAGAGATACATAGGTACGAACTTGTTTGATTTAAAAAACAAGCCTACAAACAAATAATAAAAATACGTAGTGTGTTGAACTAACAATATATGGGTCTTCGTTGTTTTATGCATTTTAATATTTTACATTTATAGGTTTCTATATTCTTTAAATTTCTTTACGCTTTTATTTTCAACTTAAAAAAAACCTGGAGGTTCTAAATTCGACTGTATGTTTTTTGTTTGGTTTGTATGTGGCGCTATTACTCCGTCATTATCGTGAATTGATTTTGATGATTTTTTTTTTTTGTATGATAGGATATAACATCAGAGCAGGCCTCATAATAAATTTTATCAAAATTGGTTCATCATTTTTTTTAGAAAATTGACGAAAAAGATAAACATGTATGCACATTTTTACAGAGATTTTATAATATTATAACGCTAAGTAGCTTTCTGCAAGATATCGAAGTCGATCGGTTTTAACGTTTTTAGCGTACAAAATTTTGTCTTATGTGATTGTTAAAAATGGGTATGTGGATACGTGATTTCTATAAAATAGATGGGTACTCACCTACTACAGTAAATAAATAGCGACGTAGGTACTTACCTAACTTTGATTGTTGTTATTTTCAGAAATGCCTCGTGTATATAAACCGGGTGGTACAAAACACTACAAAAAGTATGATGAGTTGACTATGCAAGTTGCGCTTAATGAATATAATAATTCAAATTTATCACTGGGAAATATTAGTGCAAAATATGATATTCCTAAATCGGTCTTACAAAGACATAACACCAGGTTTATGAAAAAGCCAGGAGGTCAACCAGTTTTAAGTGCAGAAGCCGAGGAATACATAGTCGAAAATCTTAATCATTGTGCTGAGTGGGGATACCCTTTAGATACTTACGACCTGAGGGTATTGGTTAAAGGTTATTTAGATAGATCTGGCATAACTGAGAAAAGATTTCGAGATAATTTACCTGGTCCAGATTTTGTGAAAAGTTTTTTACAAAGAAACAAAAACAAAATTTCATTACGAATTAGCCAAAACATAAAAAGATGCCGAGCGTCCGTTTCACCGCAAATTATAGAAGAATATTTTATAGAATTGGAGAAATCCTTAGAAGGAGTGCCAATGTGTAACGTTGTAAACTATGACGAAACAAATTTATCGGACGATCCCGGAAGAAGAAAAGTTATAACAAAAAGAGGCGCAAAATACCCGGAGAGAGTCTTAAACCATAGTAAAGCGTCTACATCAATTATGATGGCAGCTGCTGGTGATGGAACTTTACTACCTTGTTATGTCGTCTACAAAGCTAAAAATTTATACGAATCTTGGGTTCAAAATGGGCCGAAAGGTTGCAGGTATAACTGTACTACTTCTGGGTGGTTCGACAGTATCACGTTTGAGGACTGGGTCCGTACTGTCGCGTTGCCATATTTCAATAACAAAGATGGAAAAAAAATACTCATCGGAGATAATCTTTCATCCCATTTGTCTCTAGACTTGATTAATGAATGCAAAGAACAAAACGTGCATTTTATTTTTCTTCCTCCAAATTCGACACATCTAACGCAACCGCTGGATGTAGCTTTCTTTAGAGCAATAAAAGGTGCCTGGAGGGACATTTTATTTCAGTGGAAAAAGACCGATGGCCGTACTTTACCTACTATTCCTAAAAGTGTCTTCCCTAGTCTTTTGAAAAAATTATTAAATCGCATGGCAAACCAAACAAAATCAAATATACTCTCAGCATTCATGAAATCTGGCATAAGCCCTTTAAATAAAATTAAAGTTTTGGAAAGATTACCAGGAAACGCCTGTGGTGAACAATCCTTTGATAGAGATGCTCTTGATGAGACAGTAGTAACCATGTTAAAAGAAATGCGATATGGCACTGGAAATAACAAACCATGCAACAAGAGAAAGAAAATTGAAATAAAACCAGGTCAAAGCGTGTGCACTGATACAGAAGTAATCCTTAGTACTGCTAACAATAGCGACCAGGAAGAAAGTAGCTTTTTGAGCAATGAATCTGATTTGGAAGAAAACCTACAATTATCAGAGAGAATATCTGCATCCAGTACTAATAATGAATCTGAATGTCACGAAGACAGTGAAATTCAACCAAAGTCTACACTTAAGCAAAATTATAAACCTCAACACAAAATTGCAAAACTGATTCCAGAAGATAGAAAGAGGAAATTCGAAAAAAAAGCTTCAATGGCAATGACTAACATGGCTAAACCTAAATTGGAACCTACCATCGTTTCAAACACTTCAAATCAACCTAACCAAAAACTAGAAAAACAGAAGAACTATGTCAAAAGGGAACAAAACAAAAGAACTTTATCAAAACCAGGGTGTACGAATAAATTTGAAACGGAACCTATAAATAAAAAAGCAAAATCAAATTTAAAAAAGATTGTGACACAAGAAACACATAAAGAAGTTAAACAAGGACAACTTTGTAACGAAGCGATTAAACTAAAACAAGAGTCATGTCATATGGTTGAAGATCAGGAAAATCGCAATGACGAGTACATTTTTAAAAAGCCAACGACTCTAAGAGTGTATAAAAAAAATAAAAACGAAGGAATAAATAAGCCAAATCAGGAAACAAAGGGAAGAGTAGTAAGAATGGACACCGATAATAATTCAGAAGAAGTGACTATTTTTAACGATGTAAGCAACTATGAGCTACTAAATGATCTCGACAAATTCGATATTGAAAATATGCCTTTAATTTTCGACAGTGATTTTGATGTCGTAAAAGAAATAGAAGTAGTGACTCCTCAAATAGAAAAAGAACATACAAAAAGAGAAATTATTAACACAAAGGAGAAACTAGATGTTGTAGACATACGTCTTAAAAATACCACAAGCAATATAAAAATCACTTCAATTGAAAACTTTAATAACAAAAATGTTAAAATAGATTTAAGTCAATACAGGAAGATATCTTTGAGTGATCCACTTAAACCCAAGACAAAGGGGAATGATAAAAAATATTATACCAAAGATGAAGACATATTACGTGATCTCATGGACAGTACCTAAACTTGGATAGGTTCGTAAGAATAATATAAATAGAAATACTCTTTGTTTAAAACTTTGAAGATTAAGAAAGTGTTAATTTTTGAGATAATTATTTTTATAATACTGATTGTTCCTAATTTTTATTTTTATACGAGTGATGGTTCCTAATTTTGTTATTTTTTATATAGATACCTAAACCTAGTCTTTGCTTAAAATGATGAGTAGATTTTAAAAGTGTTAATTTTTGAGATGTTTATTTTATAACGTGGTTCATAATTTGCTATTTTTCTATACAGGTAGTACAGAGTATTACTAAAAGTTATCCATAAGAGATCAATCAAGTGTAATTCGAACCTTTGAGTGTAACAACCTGTTAAGTAAAATATTTATGTTCTTTTATTTCAATAAAAGATTTTGGATTTATTGTATTATTTTTATTTCCAAAAATTTTAAATTTAATGAAGAAAATTAATCTTTTAGCAGAAGGTAATTAGTTCTTTTTTAAATAGTAAAGAGACAACCCTACTAGTTTTTCCCAATTTACCCATGTCTCGTTCCAGGTCACCCCACTTCAAGCATGAATAGGGACAGCCTATATTTTTGTTAAAATATCTAAATTTTAACTAATTCTGGGGATATTTTTAACATTTACGAAAAGTATTAACTGCCGGAAACCCTTGGAAAGAGTTATCAATATTGCATTCGTCCTACAACATCGATTAATTTCAGTGACAAGCTCGATTTTGTCCCTATTCACCCCATTTTAGGTACGTTATCAGCTGATTGAAAAGTACACGGGTCAACAGCCGCGCAGCCAGTAAGCACCCGGCTTGCGCCTTGCTTGCATAGGTATCGAGTCCATTTCGCTGCGGGAAAACAACGATTTAGATTTCACGGTGTGTTGCCACCACATCTGCTGGACCAACTTAAGGCGCGTCCTCATTATGAGCCACGCGGCTTTTTGGGCCGCGCGGTTCGGCCTACCGATTCTTTTTCGTTTTTTATAACGCCCTATTAGGTCGCGCGGCTCAGGCCTCGTGAGTATGGATACTTACTAAAGGCGCTTGGACGCGCGGTTCGTCCTCACGGGGCCCCGCGGTCCTAATTGGGACACGCCTTTAGAATTTAGTAAGTTAGTTTCAATACTGTTTATTTATTACTGGTAACTACAAAGTACCAATAACCAAGACCAAGCGGTTTCCAAATGTAGTTTGTGTCTATGCACACCTAACCTTCAAATTTCAAAAGTCAAAACAAGCAATTACGAAGTTTCAATCATCTCACCTTCGTGCCGCTCTTGTAAATAAATAATTAGAAAATCTAATTTTTTATTATAGTCGGGTGCCGGGCACTTTGTATTAGTTGCTGGTAGTAACAGTAACCGGTAAGATGTTCAACCAGCTGGGCGGTGCGCCGAGCAACCCGAACAAGGACCTGGAAGTGACTTCGCCGCCGGACGATACTGTGTCGGCGCTGGAGTTCTCGCCGCCCTCGCTGCCGCAGACCTTCCTCGTGTCGGGCAGCTGGGATTGCCGGGTGAGTTGCTCGCGGCACTGGCAAGTCTTGCAGAAATGCATCATCTAAAGGAGTATAGCAGAGCTTGATTTAACCCTTAACAACCCACAAGTGTCTCACGGTAACATCATGTTTAATATTATTAGTCTATTATTTCCTTTATTTAACTTTATACATATAAATTATATTTTTAAATATTCCTATACAAAATAATATAAAAAACATTTAGAAATATAAAAAAATAGTAGCCCACCGGTATCGGGAACAGGGTCCAAGCTACCGGCAGTCAGGGCTCCAGAGAAAGGAAACTTCTAACAATGCGAGCCGTGTCCAGGAGTACCGCTCTGTATCAAGCCCCTGATCCAGCTGCCTAACGAGAGCCTCCTCAGATGTTGGTCGAGGCTCTTGGCAATTAAGCCATTCGCTGAAACGACTATCGGCACAATGATCGCTGAGTTCACTCCCCACATGTCAACAACCTCGCAAGCCAAGTCAAGATATTTGATTTGTTTATCTTTCTCAGCTTTCACGAGGTTCTCGTCATGCGGGACCTAATGTCAAAAATCATTGTGCGCCGCTCTGATCGATCCACCACCACTATATCAGGCTTATTGGCTACAATAGTCAATTATTTATTATTAGTAAACCAAAGAAGTAACTGATCAACCCACAAGTGCCCACTAGACACAATAGCAATTATTGGTAACAGGAGTGTGTTACAATAATAACTCACTGTGCATTATTTGTGCAAAAATATTATTGAAGTGCTTATGTTTTTAATTGGTTTTAGTTTTTACTCAAATTGAAATTTCATTGTAAGTAAGTAATCATGCTTGGACTTGTTTTTCAAGCTTTTTCTTCAAGAAATTTATCAGTGATCTAGTATGTCCTCACATACAGAGGCAAAACCAAGAAAGACTACCATCTAGCAGCCATTCATGATGTGATAGGTAGGATCAGTTCAATCATCTTCTCCGTCATCTGAACCTGCTGTAAAAAGAACGAAGCTCTTTCTATGTCCTACTTTTTTGGTATAAATTGTTGTGGTTTTAAGGTTTTTAAGGTAAATTGTTAGTATCAATTTGTACAAAATCACTCTTAAAGGGGTAGGAATTTACTTCTTCATATTACCTTTTCTCCCAGCTCTTGGGAAATCATATCTATTCAATAAAACTGATCAAAAACTGTTTAGAACATTATATTAACACATTCACACCATTTACACATATAAATAACATCTTCGTATCAAAACCTACTGATAAATAATCACAGAAATCAGCCAAACCTACTACTCCTTCTAGCACCCCATTTTACTTCTATCTACCTACCTCAATACCTTTAGACAACTCTTCTGCCTCCCAGCCTTCATAATTTGAAGCCAAACAGAAACATCTTTTTAAGTACCATAGACTTTAACTTGCCAGTAATTCATAGACATTAAAATTCATAAAAATGTTAAAGTATTAAATAAGCTACAAACGGGTACCAATATTTTTATTCTATCTATCAGATTTATTTAGTAAAAAAACATTTAGTCTGGTCGCAAAACTTCCGTTCGCCAACAATTTTTACGATGTTTTGGGAAGCTTGTAAATAATAAATATTTTACTATACGAAGTGGTTTTATGTATTTTTTACATTAACCATAATCACACCATGCATTTTAAACCTTAAAATATATATGTCATCACTTGTTTTTTATTTATATAGCCATTTATTTGAAAAATAAGGTAAAAATTCTCAATGTTCGTATTTACAACCGATTTTATAAATATACAAATCATACTGTCTAACGAAATAAACACACTTCAAAAGGTACGTTCAAGAGCATTATAAAAAACATCAAGTGTTAGCAAACTTCCCAGAAACAAAGTCACGAATCCTCTTTGTTTACAACATGTGCGGGCCGCCCGGCGTTATCGGCGATGACGTAAGCGCGCCGGCCACTTGACGGTTATTTTTTTTGCGCGCTTAGTCTTTCAACCGGATATATAACCTCCTGAGACCCAACTAGCAATAAAATCAAACATGAATTTCAACTTTATTGCCAAATTGAGCATTTTTTTTCATTCAAACAGGAGATTACGATGAGTCCGTTCTCTCAGACGCATCCTGGCCCACAGATGGTGGACCGTTTATAGTTGATTAAAATATTCTTGGCTGCATTCGCATCACGATCGAACTCCTTGTGGCAATTTGGGCAAATCCCCCAACGAAGTTTGTGATTCATGATGATCTTCTTGAATGCACCAGTCTTCTCATTACACGACGAGCACGCTTGAGACGTGTACGATTCATCCACAATTTCAACATCGATATTATTCTTTGATCTTAGACGTCGAATCAACGAATCATGCTTGAATTTACGTCCACTGAAAGTGGCAGAATTCATAAATTTACTTCCAGCTCCATACAAGACTAATATTCGTTCCACACCGACACCACCACCACCTCCATCGAATACTTGTTTTATTATTCTTTCTTCACATTGTGCCGTACGAATATATTTGTCCAATTTCAATCGAGTCAATTTAGAATGTAATTCGTACGGACTCTGTCTAGCCTCGAACCATTTCATACGAAACAACGTGTATTCCATTACATGACTCGTGTTCTTTGAAGACACTGGAAATTTAAATGATTCACGTTCTTTCTGTTCAGCTTCTTCGATTGATTTAGTAAATTTATTTCTCACACGTTCACGCTTCCATTCCAATGTATGAGATCTTACATATTTTTTTGTTATACGTTGAAATTTGTACATTTTCGATTCTACGACGGCTACTGGTACTCGAGAACCTGGATCGACAGCCATTATACGATCGTATGTTGGTTTCGCTCGTTTTATAGTTGTTTGTTTTTTATTCACAACGACCGCACGATTCATGGACATACTGACGCTTATACCGTCAGTTTGTATGGTACAACCGAATATCTTGGTATTAACATCCAACCAAGGAGTCCATAGTTCCCGCATGTGATTGTTGATTTTTGTCCAATACGATGATATTGCTGTTGGGTCGACTCGACGTATTAATTCGTGCCATCCTCTTGACGTGTATGTGATATGTTTTAGACCGTGACTCGGTTGTGGAAATAACTTAAAATCTTGTAAAGTTTCTTGAATCTTTAACCATTCTGGTATGGTGTTCCACCATTTCGAGCCTTTTACCGAATCCACATTAATGATCGAGCATACTCGTGTAATTTCTTCATTGTTCGATGGGAATATTTTTTTGTAAAATGCATTAAACAAATCTTGATTGTTACGTTTAACTTTGAAATATCGTGCGAGTCTCGAGTACGCGTGTGTACTAATGTTTGTGTGTAGCACAGTTTCGTATTGTTTGGCCATTTCTTGTACGACGAAAGTACGTAATCGGCCATCGTAAATTCTGGAAGCACCGAAACATTGTTGATACGAATCGACGTACGGTCCTTTGCCTTTCATGGCGTATATGAAATTTAAAATATCTGGTTTCTCGGGGAATGACGATGTAGTTTTAATGTAATAATTGATCCATATTCCCAATTCGATGTAGACACGCGACAAGTCTTTAACATCTCGACGAATCTCATTTAGTAGTCGTAATTTTCTTTCTTCTTCCAATAGCGGACATAGCATCGATACCAATCCTCGTTTGATATTGTATATTTCAATCTTGGCAGTCGCGTCGATCAAGTTTCTTTTTCGCACGGATGGTAAATGATTTTTGCAAAGTTTCGAAGATATTCTTATGTGATCGAGACCGCCGCACGTCTTGCAACCGCAGGTAGTGATGGTGGGCATGATGTAAATGAAGACTGATGCAGATGTATGAGATAACTGGATTTATATAGTGAAGAAATGCGTGAGCGTGAAACAACAGACAAAGTTGACATTGACATACAAAAAAAAGATAATGCGTGATTTGTTTATAAAGTTCGATATTCTTTATTTCAAATGTCTTTTAAATAGGACATTGGGTTTTAGGAGGATAAGGAATGAAAGTGATTTACACATTTAGATATTACAAAAACAAAACTTGTAAAAAAAGCCAAGCCACGCAACTCAGTTCTTTTACCGTAAAAAGTAGTGAGATCCATGTAATACCAAGTCAGTTAATATATTTATTTTAATCCCTACTTAAAAACCTTTGATGTTATAAATAAAAGATTGACTTGGCCATCGCATCGTATCTTATCTTATCTTTATGGGGTTCAGGTTTCCGCACTTAGTCCTTGAAGTGGACCATTGTGCGTTAGCCATGGTGGCCGGTTACTCCTACCAGCCCACCTCCCTCCAGAAGCAAATCAGACTTCCCAGTCTCCTCAGGGCATCACACGAATCTTGGTAACGCCTGTACACTCAAGGAGCACATGCGCCACCGTTACTTCTGCCTCCATGCATGCTCTGCACAGGGGGCTGTCAGTGATACCTAGGTTGTGGAAGTGTTTATTCAGTGAACAGTGTCCAGTGATGGTCCCCGCCACCAGACGCAGGCTGTCTCTGTCCAGGTGCAGAAGGCGCCTGGTCAGCTTTATATCCAGAGATGGCATAGCATCCTTGGATTGCCTACATCCTGGTGTCGAGGCCTACCATTCCTCCGCTTGTATACGAGTGTGGTCTTTTAACCAGCTTCTTAGCTGCTTGAAAGGGATGGGCACAATTTATTTATTTATTTAATATTAATTATAGCAACATTACAGAGTATCTAAACCGATGCTATAACCACAATAGATATTGTACAGGAACAAAAAATAACAAATAATAAACAAAAAAGAGAAAAGTTGCCTTTCGTGCATCATCAAACAAAACAAGCAAAGAAAAATCATCTTTCGTTCATCCTCTCACAGAAACTCAAACATACACGACATACATCAACCCACTTAGAAGTAAACAAATCACATTCTGGTGGGTTCGGGTCCGTAGGGTTTTGTGCTGGATCCTCTTCTGGCAAGTTCGTCAGCCGCATCGTTTCTAAGTGATCCACTGTGACCTCTAATCTATTGTAGTGTTACCATGTTGTGATTTAGTACCGTGATTCGTTCTAGGGCCTTGTGGCATTCTAGTATCAGTCTCGACGTGATCTGATTGCTCTGTAGGGGTTGAAGGACTGAGGCACTGTCGGAGAGTATTCGAATATTAGTATCCGTAACCTCCCTGGCCTCTATAGCGTGTGCCGCTTGGATAATACCTACACACTCTGCTTGGTAAACAGAGTTCAGCGTTCCAAGTGGCATCGCATCGCATCGTATTCGCCAATGTAAAACAGGCCATTGCCCATGGCCATGGCCATTGGCCATTGCATTGTTTAGCTAATCGCCATCGCATTGGCCAATGTGATGCGGTGGCCAAGTCAATCTTCTAAAATTCAGGCTTCTAGTTTTATCCACAACGAAGTTATAGGAGGTCGAAAATGGCCTGAACTGGTTCGAGAAAAGGATGGTACGGCCGTGCCGCTTTATTGCTCGACTTGGCGGGGGCACTGCCGTGCCCCCAGATTTTCCTTTATAATTCTAAATATTATTATAAATGCGAAAGTAACTCTAAACGAAATTTGGTACACAGATAGTCTAGAGCCTGACAAAGGACATAAATGCTACTGTTAAATGGGAACGAAGGGTTGTAAGGGGTTGAACGGGGTCAATCAAAAGTGTATTTTTTTTCGTAAAACGATTTTCATGCATGTGCTGCGAAAAGTATTGGTGACAGCGCAAAGTAATATTGTACAATATTATAGAGCACATCAATATGTTTAAAAAAAAAACAGCACTTCAAACGTCTATCTCAAACGGTTAAATCGCAATGACTGCCTTTACTATTGGAATCTAAACTAATTTCTATTTCTATAAAGATTATAAAACAAAGTCTTCCGCCGCGTTGGTTGTCTATCACCAATGGATAGATCATAGTGTTTATCGAGTAAGGTTTAGTAGAATTTTATGAATACTTTTGGTCGCGATAACCGACATCCACGCGGGCAAAAGTTCGTACCATATTTTTTACCCGACTGCGGCGAAGCCCAAAAGGATTTAGGTTTATGTGTTTGGCGTGTGTGTATGTATGTATGTCCGTTTCCTTGTTCCCTCATAACTCCTAAACGGATGAAGGGATTTGAATAAAATATACGTCGTTAGATTCGTCTTGATGGCGCGAGTGTCACTGGCTACATTACAATTAAAAAAGAAAAGAAATTTGCGGATTTTGGGGCCCATATAGCGTATTTCAAAAAGTAAAAAAAAACCATTACCATCGAGTAGGGTATCAAAATGAAGGGTTTTAAAAGGAGATTACAAAAATATATGACACTTAGATGTTTAAAATAAATTCAAAGTCACAAATCATATAAACAAACACTAAAGTTAAATAAAAGATCTAAAATGTTGGAAATAAAAAAAGTAGTTAAAAAACTAAAAACCCGACTGTTAGACTGTTGTCTGGGCAGTTATGTTACTAAAGCATACTGGGTTGTTAAGGGTTAAACATAAGAGTGACTCAAAGATCTGTGATGATGAGTCTCCCTGTGTAGAACGAAACTCGTCATAACTAGAGACATCAACTCATCATCTTGGGGGTGAGATTTCACTATCAAAATATCAACAAAGAAATGTTAACAGGGTTCCGGCTTTACCAGCCAGTTCTCACATGAGAATACTTCTTAAATCCTGTAATACTCGTATCAGTGGCCAGCGACCCTTTTTGTTAAGTATGTCTAAATAATATCTTCTCTGAGTGGTCAAAATCAACATTATTTTTCTGACCCTCTTGGACTATATAAAATGTATGTATATACTTATTATAATAATGGTATACCACAAACTACCTACCTGTATTGTCCCCTCCTCCCTTAAATCAATCCAAAGGTAGTCTTAGTAGTCTTCTCAAACCAGTTTTAAAACGCGCTTTTGTATCGTGTTTTACGCGCGTTTGAATCTATAAAAGCGAAAACTTCATTAATGTTTATGAGTTATTGTGCAAATATTTTTTCTTTACAATACAAGTTACTATACTAGTACTATAACTGTTCTGTTAGCCTGTATCATCTCACTGCAGAGCAAAGACCTCTGCCAAAGAATCTTACTAGTTTTTATCTAGGGCCATATACTGTCACTGGCCATTCGTTTAGTTGAGCCCTTCCTGCTATCTAAATGAAGAAATGACCCTCCTTCTGGGCTTTGCTGCAGTCAACTAATGTGTAAACGTGTTTGCAGGTGCGATGCTGGGAGGTGGAGGCATCGGGCAAGACGGTGCCCAAGGCAGTGCAGACCATGGATGGACCCATCCTCGACGTGGCATGGCACGACGTCAGTATGCTACACAAATGCTGCTCACTGCTCCTTGCCATTATTCAGTGACTGGAACTTGCCTATTAATTAAATTATACCTAGCTGTAATGTATTCACAGGATGGCAGCAAAATCTTCATGGCATCTACCGATAAGAGTGTCAAGTGCTGGGACCTAGCTTCCAATCAATCAATACAGGTAACATTATTTGGAACAAGAATATCATAATTTTCTATGTTATTTATTTCAAGCCTATGTTGGTTTTATTTTTGATACTACTGAGTAAATATATAATTTATAGTAGTTTTTGTAAAGTACATGATTGGTTTACTCGCAGGTGGCGGCGCACGAGGCGCCCGTGAAGACGTGCCACTGGATCAAGGCGCCCAACTACACCTGCCTCATGACCGCCTCCTGGGACAAGACGCTCAAGGTACCGCGCCTGGTAGAGCACTCAGGTACCGCATCACCCCATGTACCACACAACGCCTCACTCACAACACGCACTTTCGTTTCAGTTCTGGGACACCCGCAGTGCAGTTCCCATCATGAACATGAACTTGTCGGAGCGCTGCTACTGCGCGGACGTGGTAAGTACATCGCAGAGACAGTGAGAGCGCAGTGCGCAGTGCGCAGTGTGCAGTGCGACGGAAGTGTCACTGAGTGTCTGTGCAGGACTACCCTATGGCCGTGGTGGGCACGGCCGACCGCGGCATCTGCCTGTACACGCTGGAGGGCAAGCCGGGCGAGTTCAAGCGCGTGGAGTCGCCGCTCAAGCACCAGCACCGCTGCATCGCCATCTTCCGCGACAAGAAGACTAAGCAGCCCACCGGCTTCGCGCTAGGCAGCGTGGAGGGCCGCGTGGCCATCCAGTATGTGAACCCCACCAACCCCAAGGACAACTTCACGTTCAAGTGCCACCGGCCGCCCGCAAACACCACCGGCTACCAGGCGAGTGTCTCCCTGCCCGTGCGCGTGCTGCACTACGTAACGTAACTAGCTGCTCGTGTGTTGTCGCAGGACATCTACGCGGTGAACGACATCGCGTTCCACCCGGCGCACGGCACGCTGGCCACGGTGGGCTCGGACGGCTCGTTCTCGTTCTGGGACAAGGACGCACGCACGCGCCTCAAGTCGTCGGAGATGCTGGACCAGCCGCTCACCAAGTGCGCCTTCAACCACAACGGACAGATCTTCGCCTACGCCGTCGGATACGACTGGTCCAAGGTCAGCCTCTTGTACTATACCATTCGTACCATTCGTAGCGACTAATGTGCTTTAACAACGCTTTAATAACCGTGGCTTGTGTTGTGTGCGTTCGCTGCAGGGGCACGAGCACTTCAATCCGGCCAAGAAGAACTACATCTACCTGCGCGCCTGCTACGAGGACCTGAAGCCGCGCTCCACGTGATCGGCGGCGGCCTGAGCACCCCTCAGCCCCAAAAGGGTGCAACATTACAGTGCTATGGTTTCCAAGCACTTACTTCATACAAATGTAATGTGATTCAACTTTCCTGATATGTCTACTTAGCAAGCATGCTGTTTTATATAACTTTATGTTCCATATACGAAAATCTTATTTGACCTGCAATGCCATTGTGGATCATGGAAAGAATTAAAATATTGTCTTTTATGTGTCTAATGTTATCAAAGGTGTATACAAAATATGAGAAAAAAATTGGGGCTAGAAAAGTAAAGAAGTGTAAGTAACTACTTGTTATATTGAGCAAGCGGGACTGACTGATGTGTTAATAAAAAGTAATAAGCCATACGATTTATTATTTGCGTACCATGATTACCGACTACAATTCTCGCCAATGGAAAAAAGTTGAAATGTTTTAACAGCAAAATATATTACAATGGTTTATTAAGTCTGACGCTACGAGTAAGTAATGAACAGAGTGGCAGTTCAGTGGTGGTGGTCGTCGTCCTTGTTGGCGAGCGACTTGCTGACGCCGACGGTGATGAGCGCGAGCGCCAGTCCCAGCGGCAGGCCGCGGAACATCGCCTTGTTGGCGCGCGCCCATTTGCTGCCGAAGCCGGGGTGGTACCGCCACGCCTCATTTCTGAAAGTATTATTTAACGTCATCTATAACGCTTCACAAACAAGAAAATATCTATAAAGGGTGTAAAAGTACCTGTTCTTTAGGATAAGGTGTAGATTTGCTTAGTAGGAATTTGGTTATTTAAAATGCGTGTTTGCTTCAAGACGATTTATTTGCGACTAACTGAGGTGGGGGCATACAGATGGTAGTAAATACTTAGCGCTCACATAATACATGCATATAGACACAACATACCGCCCACCAAAAGGACATAGTTCTTTTACTAATCCAAACTTTACTCTGACAATCAACAATCTAACTTCATCATACTTGATACTTGAAAATTCAACTCAAACATAACACTATACTCTAATGATTAACTTAACTTAACATCGTACTCTTATGATTAGCTTAACATAACATTTTACTCAGTAGCAATTAGGTAAAGGGCATAACTTTGAACAACATCTCTTCACTACATTGTTGCCACTTTTTATGCTGTAACGCCTTCTTCTCCAGGATGTTTGTCTACAACACGACCCAGAGAAAATTTTCCAGGCGGTAATCCTTCGGTTTTTACTAAAACAACATCGCCAATCTTGAATTCCTCCGCTTTCTTTAACATTTCTATGCAGTCTGGGTCCTTGTCATCGATGGGACACAATGGCCTAGAATTGAGACAAGCCTCAATTTGGCACAGCACCGTGGTCATTTCTTCATAGGTGAGGTTAGTGGTGAGCATGCGCTTCAAATGGTGTTTTACGGATTTTACACCCGCCTCCCACAATCCTCCAAAGTTCGGTGAGTATGCTGGTATGTAATGCCATTGTGTTCCTTCCAGTGCCAATGTGTTTGATATGACACCTTCAAAGACCAGATTTGCTTCCTTCCATGCGGCCATTAGTTCCTTGTTGGCACCAACAAAATTTCGGCCCTGGTCGCTCCATATATCGCTACATTTTCCTCTTCTAGAAACAAACCGCTTGAATGCAGCGATAAAAGCTTCAGACGTTAAATCGCTAACAAGCTCAAGGTGCATAGCCTTGGTAGACATACATATGAACACGCAGATGTATGCTTTCTGAGTTCTGATGCCTCTTCCTTGGACATGCTGATTAGAAATGGGCCTGCAAAATCAACTCCGGTATGTATGAAAGCTCGAGCAGGAGTTACTCTCGCTTTAGGCAGGTTACCCATTAGCTGCATCCTTGATCGCGCTCTGTGTCTAGCACATACTAGACACTTGTTTATACAGGATTTTACTCAAAAATGCATGTAATGTTGTCATTATTTTGACAACCTTGTTTGAGCAAAGTCGACCTTGCCGTTCTGTTTCAAGGAGCGGCCGGCAAAGTTTTGCTGGCCGCTCTAACAGGCCGGCAATGTTTTGCCGACCGCTATTTTGACGTTTCAACGTTTTAAAAAATCAATTCCAAAAAGATTTTATTTAAAACACAGCTGTTTGTACTTACGTCTAAAGGTAAAAAAAAAAAATTAAATGAAGAAATAATCCAGCAGTCAAACACCGCATTAGAATTATCGCAAACTATCAGTAATATCAAACCGGGAAAGTCGGTGTTGAATTTTAGTAACTGTACTTTTCATAATTGTCATTTTAATTAAAATTCTAGTTAATTAATATATTTTTTATTTAAATTACTTGCTGGTTTTATTTAGATTAGGTACTTGCATTTTTGAGTAAAGCACTATACAAACCTTGGCCCACAATGACTGCTTCGCTGGTCACGCTATGATTGCCTCGAGCTAGCCTAGCTACGCTCTAGGCCTTTCAGCTTGGCCATCATTGCAGCCCTTGCTGTCCGCTGACCGCGCTGTGTCGGCCTGGAGCTGCGCTACGCTGCGCTGTCGGCCATCATCAGCGCGACCAGCAAAGTAGTCATTATAGACCGCGGCAGTAATGTACTATTACAAGTGCCTTTCCTCGTATAACCCAATACTTTGAGCATATGTAACTTAACATAAGTTGAACGCCGCCATGCAACGTGTGATTATGTGCATCAGCGATAATCAAAGGCACCAAATCGTTTTTGTTTCCTAGTATAATAGGATGTTTGGCCTGTTCATCCATCTTCATCAAGATAAGGATTCAAGGTTTTAATTTTACTTTCTTCTTTTACAGCTTTATTTAATTTTAGTCTTTTTATTTCATCTTTAAATTCTTCCCTTTGCACTAATTCTATGCATTTCATTAAAGACTTTTCTAATTCCTTTGTAGTAAAACTTTGTTCCGTGTTTCTTTTAATATTAAAAAATCTTCGACAATAGGTTATCACTTTTATCAATTCTCTTAGATTATCGAATTCTTTGAATTGTAGCTTTATACTTTCTTTATGTTCTATTTTTAAATTTGCTTGTATTTTATCCTGTTTCCTTTCTAATTCCGTAGATGTGTTTTCTTGTTTTAATCTTATTTCTGTTTCAGAGAGCCAAGCTGGACCTTTCCACCACAAATTGGACCCTTTCAGATCAACTAGCAACATGCCCCGGGACCCAATATCTGCAGGATTTTCTTCAGATGAGACATGAAACCACTGGTTGTTGTTAACGTTTTCAGCGATCTCTACAACCCGGTTAGCTACGAATGTTTTCCATTTGTGGGGCTCGCCAGATAACCATGCAAGGACAATTGTTGAATCCGTCCATGCATAGATGTTTGATGCAGGTATTTTCATGGCTTGTTCTATTTGCTTAAGCAACCTCGACAACAACACCGCTCCACACAGCTCTAATCGTGGTAAAGAAACAGTTCGTAGTGGTGCCACTCTAGTCTTTGCCGCTATAATTTTTGTTGACACCGAGCCATCTCGCATCTTTATTCGGACATAAGCCACTGCTGTGTATGCTCGCATGGAGGCGTCGCTGAAGCCATGAACTTCAATCTTGTCTAAATCTGTACTCAATGTGCCAAGCCATCGATCAATATGTACTTCTTTTACTTCTTGAAAGTGTTCTCGAAGAGTAAACCACTCGTCCACCAGCTGCTGGTTTATTTGGTCGTCCCAGCCAACCTTTTCCAGCCATAGCTTTTGTATAGCATTTTAGCTAAGATTAAACTCGGAGTGATCCATCCCAGCGGATCGAATAGTTTTTGCATGTCCGATAGGATTGTTCTTTTTGTGACATTGTCTGGCATCACTGGTAAGTTTATTTTATACAGTGTGAGTCTTTATAATGTGCACATACTGAAATGAGAGAATCTATGCTTAATTTTATCGATGGAAAAAATATTTAAAAAATTTAAATATTTTTTTTTATATTTTTTATGGAATTTTTAAAAATTTTGTCCACTACTGTGACCCCAGTGTAAACAAAACGGTGTAACTTTTAAACTGAATTATCTATCGCGATGAAACAAACTCCATAATGATTGCAAGTAATTAAGCTTCCTAATAAAATTAAAATTCTGGAAAAAAACTACCCTCAATTGAAAATAAACATCTTTTTTTGGCAAAAATCTGTTTTTTTGTCATCAATTTTTACAATAATTGTAAAATTTCTCAATAAGACGCCCCCATTACCTACCTTTTTTATTACTTTTACGTATTTTTCATCGTATTAGCTACCTAATAGTAAAAATGGCATGTTTATAACTCAAACATAACATTTTATATCAAATGTTAAAAGATGGCACTCCGAACGCGCCATTTATTATACTTCCTTTTTACCGTCGATACTATGGATGGACGAAGCGACATTCACTAGAGACGGTATTACTAGCTGTCGAAATTTACACAGATGGTGCCGTGCACGTGAAAACCCGAGATTGAAACGTTCGTCAACTTTTCAAGTAAGATTTTCAGTAAATGTTTGGGCTGGTCTTATCGATGATAATTATGTTGATTGGACCAGTCATATTGCCGAGAACGTTGACCGGTGCAAGATTTTTAAGTCTATTGACTAATGATCTACCTGAATTATTGGAGGATGTACCACTGGCTTTGCGTCGAAGGATGTTTTTTGCAGATGGACGGATGCCCAGCTCATTATGCTGCAAATGTTAGATCATTTTTAAACGATAATTATCGTGATAAATGGATCAGCCGGCAAGGACCTGTAGGGTGGCCTTCGCGTTCACCCGATTTGACGCCCCTTGATTACTTTCTATGGGGGACCATGAAACAACGCGTCTACAGTACCCCCATCAACAGTGAGGCCGATTTGCATGACCGCATAATTTACTGTGCGAATGATATTCGCAATGATCCCGAAATGATAAGGAGAGCGACACAACAAATTTTAATACGCGCAGCTTTGTGCCTACAACAACGAGGTGGACATTTTGAGAACCTGATGCATTAAACTATGTGTCAAATAATAAATGGTTTTTAATTTGAACTCTTTTGTATTAATTATCATCCCAAATATACCATCCTTAAGAGAACAATAAATGGCGCGTTCGGAGTGCCATCTTTTAACATTTGATATAAAATGTTATGTTTGAGTTATAAACATGCCATTTTTACTATTAGGTAGCTAATACGATGAAAAATACGTAAAAGTAATAAAAAAGGTAGGTAATGGGGGCGTCTTATTGAGAAATTTTACAATTATTGTAAAAATTGATGACAAAAAAACAGATTTTTGCCAAAAAAAGATGTTTATTTTCAATTGAGGGTAGTTTTTTTCCAGAATTTTAATTTTATTAGGAAGCTTAATTACTTGCAATCATTATGGAGTTTGTTTCATCGCGATAGATAATTCAGTTTAAAAGTTACACCGTTTTGTTTACACTGGGGTCACAGTAGTGGACAAAATTTTTAAAAATTCCATAAAAAATATAAAAAAAAATATTTAAATTTTTTAAATATTTTTTCCATCGATAAAATTAAGCATATATTCTCTCATTTCGGTATGTGCACATTATAAAGACTCACACTGTATTGATACTGATCTGTTCCCAGATTCCAGATCAATCCTAGGGCTTGAACAGTTCCATCTAATTTTAAATCTAAGTGTACTCGAGTTGTTCTCTTATTGGCATCTATAGATTGCATGAACTCGGTAGAATTGGAAGACCATTTTGATAATATGAAGCCACCCTTTTGGAGTATATCAGAAACTTCTTGAGCTTCCCACTAAAACTCGGTAATTGTATTCTCGGCAGCCTAACGAGTTGATCATTATTCGTACTTGTATACGAGTTGTTTTTCGATGACACTGACGTGGAAGGCGCGGACGCTGCATTTATTGTCAACAAAAGGTCTTGTAAATGGGCTAATAACACAAGATACAAGTCTTCGTTAACAAAGTAGTTTATAGTTTGTTTTTGTTCTTTCGGTGTTATTTTCACTAATTGTTGATGAGTTTCCCTGAATGTTGTCCAATATTGTTCTATACATCTTATTCTTGTTTCCACGTAACCTTTTGTCAACCTGGTTTTAGGACATTTCTTCAAATTCAACTGTGTTTTTTGTAATAACGCAGCTGTGTCTTCCAAAACATTAATTAACTCCGCAGTAGTACTCATCGTTGTTTAACTTGTTGTCAATATTCACTAATCACCTCTGGAATGCGGCTGGCTATTGTTCGCACCGGCCGGCGGCCGCTCGGTAACTTTAACTTCGATAACTTGTTTTTTCCACTAATTAATCCAGCTCGATTTTGACCACTATGTTCTTTAGGATAAGGTGTAGATTTGCTTAGTTAGGAATTTGGTTATTTAAAATGCGTGTTTGCTTCAAGACGATTTATTTGCGACTAACTGAGGTGGGGGCATACAGATGGTAGTAAATACTAAGCGCTCACATAATACATGCATATAGACACAACAGTACCCTTAACGCAAACGAAGGGCACTTGTTCTCCCCATCACTGCAATCATTTTTTTGTTCTAGAAATGAAATTTTTGACCCCAAAAAAAAAGTCGTATCTCAGCAAAAATTTTTGCGTAGGGGTACTTAGTTGGATGTACAGAATGCTTGGTTGACGTATGTGTGAAGGGTTGATTTACACCCTGTATACAGGATGTATACAGGGTGTAAATCAGGTAAATCAAATAAGGTATGTGGCTGGTGCGCGGGGCTCCGGGTCGCGGGGCGGCGGTTGCGCGTTGCGGCGTGCATTCGTTGTTCCGTGATTCGAGGTCTCGTGCATTCGTTGTTGCGGTGTGCGTCGCTGCGTGCTTTTTTGCTTGCAGTGTTCGTCGTTGCGGGCATTCGGCGGCGTGTGGTTCGGCGTGGTGGCTTTCGGAATGACGTATTGCACTCGTAGTTTTTCGTAGTTTTGTTTTATGAATTGTTCTTATGACATTCAAAAGTGCCAGTAATGGTTTAATTGAAATAAATGCTTTGAGTTTGAGTTTGAGTTTGTAAATTAATCCATCACACAGCCGTCAACCAAGCATTCAAAAAAAAGTTGTTTCCCAGCAAAAATTTTTGCGTAGGGGTACTTAGTTTGATATAAGAATGCTTGGTTGACGTATGTGTGAAGGGTTGATTTACACCCTGTATACAGGATGTAAATTAATCCATCACACAGCCGTCAACCAAGCATTCTGTACATACGCAAAAAAAATTGCTGGGAAACGACTTTTTTTTTGGTGTCAAAAATCACATTTTACATTTTACAATTGTCAGAAAAAACCGGACTGAATGTGTGTTATTAGTATTTTTATTTATTTATTGTTGTTTTTTTTTGTATTTGTATTATATTTAAGAATTGTAACTTAAGCTGTTAGTAGAAATAAAGACATAATATCGTTTGGTGACATAATGAATTCATTAATCAGTACCCTGTATTGGTTCTGCACTTTTTAAACAAAGAGTGATCGTAAAAAATAAAACTATAAGATGAATTCAATAATTCTAGTTTATTCGATCTTTTCCCTATATCTATACTAATATTATAAAGCTGAAGAGTTTGTTTGTTTGTTTGAACGCTAAGATCTCAGGATCTACTGGTTGGAATTTAAAAAATCTTTTTGTGTTGAATAGTCCATTTATCGAGGAAGGCTTTAGAATATATAACATCACGCTACGACCAATAGGAGTGGAGCATAAATGAAAAATGTTGCAAAAACTGGAAACGATATTCCTTATTGAGAGCTTCCGTTGCGTGCGCTGCGAAAATGGTTTAAGTTATGCAAATATTACGTATGAAACAAATGTTCCTTTTTAAAAGTTCTTCAAATAAGTCCGCGATAGCATAAATCTATCTACTAAGATTGACTTACTGTAAGCATTTTTTACTAACGAAATGTTAGGTTAAATAGAATTATTTTCTGCGAAGCTTATTTAACCCATATGGTATTAATCTATATCTAAATAAATATGTTTGTTAGAAAGGAAATTTAATATACAATATTTGTTCCTTTTACTCTTTAAAGTTTAAACAAATATCTTAGAAGATATCGCAATGTTAAAATGTACGCGCGACAAAATAATTACTCGGTCCGCCGGCCCTCGCGTCCTGATGTAAATTATTGTAGATACGTGGAGATTCTGGCCTCCGGGAAATTCAAATTCAAATTATTTATTGCACCATAATATTTACAAGGTGTGGCCCAGTGGTGGCGGCTCCGACTTACGAACAGTTGATCGTGGGTTCGAACCCAGACAGGCGCATTACTTTGTGTAATTTATTTCATCATCAGTGCTCTCAAAACGGTGAATGTAAACATCGTAAGGAAACTCGGAATATCTTAGAACCAAAAATTTGAAGATTGTGACATCTTCCAATCCGCACTGGGCCTGCGTGGTGGATTATAGCCCATCCCACACCTAGAGAGAAGGCCTGAGTCCCTGCAGTGGGAACAATATAGGCTGATGATGATGATGATGATTGTATATTTAACAGTAAGAGATAGGTAGGTACTTATAGTAATTCTCAATTTAATAATGTAATCTTAGGTTCTATCAAATATTATAGAGAGGAAAGATTAGCTTTTTTGTTTGTTACGATTTAACTCAAAACTCAGACGCCTTGGAAAATTCTTTCAACATTAGAAAGCTAATTGAAAAAATATGACTATGTTAGATAGTTGATCTATAGAGGAAGGTTGTAAGTTATATATTATTGTGACGCATACGAAGTTGCGTGGGTCAGCTAGTACAGATAATAAAATGACGTTCATAATCTTTATTTTGTTTTTGTCTTGAGTTAAATTTTCTTTTTATTCAAGCCACTATAAAAATAATCAAAAATATTAATCCTTTTGAGCTAATATAGCAGCCTACCTCACTTTTTTAAGTAAAACAAGTTTTTTTTCTTTTTTTTCCCCTTACATCGCTAAACTTTCTTTGTTGGTCTAGCCTTTTAGTTCTCACCGTTTCTTTATTTTCAATTTTCAGTAACCTATCCAGAAACCATGCCTGTAATGACTCGTAAGGCCACTGCTTTAGATATAATATAACAAAAATAAAGAGCCGCCCTTTAAGAGCTGAAGATTCAAAACTCCAATGCCAACAACATTTACAAGAAAGAGAAGACAGTGAGGAGGAGGTCATTAATGTTTATAGTAAAAACTCAAGCTTAAAACGGGAGCTAGTAGACCTTCATCAGGAATACATGAATGTTGTCAGTGAACGGGACCAACTAAGGGTGGTCACGGATGGGTTTAAGCACTGGTAGTAACTTATATGAGGAGGCTTTGTGTAAAATTAGGGACCTAGAGGATGAAATTATCCGTGCTAATGCTAAAGCTAATGCTTTTTTACAATTTGACATTTTATGATTATTTTTATACACTGACATTTTTTACTTTCTCAAGTATGATTATTTTTTTTTTGACCAATATTTACTTGTTAAATATTTTATTTTATATTTTTTTTTGTGTTTTTTTTTTATTTTGACAATTAATAATGTAAAATGATTATTCAATATGATAAATATTTAAAAATTGATATTGTGAATGTGAGGACCATGTGGGTCTTTCTTAAATTTTAATTGTTGTGATTGTCTGGCAGTTTGAGTACTTTAAGTGACCCACCCAAATGTCCTTTCTTTGGTATTGTTTGTCGTGACGTTGAGCTCCTTGAGTTATAAGTCGAGCTCCACGATAACTGACAAATGCTTGCACTGACTGGACGGGTCTACTCAAATCTGTGTGGTGCTTTCTTCAAAAGACCATCTCAGACATTAATCTGCATGGTCTTCATGTGTGTATTATACCTTATTGTTAACCCAAACGATTTTAAAAGATTAAAAGAGTAACCTTTGGAGTTTCTTGCCGGTTCTTCTCCTTAGGAATCGACCAATGCACCGAACCATGCCCCTTTTTACCGACGTTTTATAAGTGCCCATGTAGGCCTATGTGAAATAAAAATATTTTGATTTTGATTTTGAATACAAGGTTTGACATCACTCAAAAACAGATTGCAATCAATATTGTCAGTGTAATATAATTATATATATATTTCTGAGCGTTTAGTACACCAAATAGCTTGTTGAACTCTACAACAAAGCAGTGGCTGTCCTCACCTGATCCAGGGGTCCCGCAGCCCCTTTTTCTGGAGCGCTAGCTCTAACTCCTCCAGCTGAGGAATGCCCTTGGTAGTGAACTCTTTGAAGTCCGGGATTTTATACGGAGGCCCATGATCGTGTCCACCCATCTATATGAACATAATACAAAAGATACCTACAATATCTATAGCAAATAGTACTTACACCGGCACCCTTATCAGGCCAGTTCTATATTAAGGATGGAGGGCGAATCAGCTGCCATTAATAAACTAGTTTTTTTATTAGATTTTATTCCCCTAACCCTGGTTTACCCCTGGTTTTATTAACCTAACCTGTGTGTGATTCCATTACATAATTAACTGCTCTGGCTCTATATGGAGTAACTGGAATAAGGTACTTTTGGTTTAGTTCTACAAACCTTATTGCTTCCGTTAAAGATTCAGAATAAATTTTATAGGATAAAAAGGGAATTCACTTTGTAGTTTGTATTCTTCTAATGAAAATATTCTTTTCAATATTTTTTATATCGAGTTTGTCAAACTCAAAATTGACATTTGTCAGTCGTACAGATCGACTAATATTGCAAATGTTCACGTAAGATTTCTAACGTTTAGAAAACCATAACTTTTTAGCGATTTCAGAAAATATTGTTTTGTAGGTCTTAAGTAGATATTCAAAGCTAAAACCGAAAATCTAAATGCGAAAACATCGATTTAGGGCCTGCGTGAGATTTATGAACAGCTAGGTATTGCCAGCGGCTACGCCCATTACAACTCGAAAATTATCCCATGGGAAGATAAAATCGGGTTAAAAGCTATCCTATGTGTTAATCCAGGTTATAAACTATCTGTGTACCATTTTATCCAAATCCGTTCAGTAGTTTTTCATGAATGAGTAACAAACATCCATCCATACATTCATACGTACTTACAAACTTTCGCGTTCATAATATTATTAGGATTTATCAAAGAAAATACAGTTCTTGTTTACACAAGAAAATAGTCGGCATTTCACTCTCATCGTATACCAGAATATTTCTATTTTGTAAGAAATAAAATCTGGTTGTCTCGCAACATTGGTACCATAGACTCAAAAAATCAAATGTTTTATTTTATGTTTACTGTTGCGGCGGCGCGGTGCGGATCTGTCCTGTCGAGTGTTGAGTACTATGTCGAGATGAACTTGTTTGTTTGTGTCGCTAGAAAAGCAAATAGAACTTATCTATTTACAACGCTCTAAACTAGTTTTAATTGACTACCATATAAACAATCTAGATACGCACTTACTCCTCAATCATAGTGAATAGTGATATCAAGTTCCAGTCATTGTAATGAGTGTATTATAGCGTCGTTATTAAACAGAAATAGATCGAGAGTTAATTGTAAGATCGCAAGGAGCAAGTTGCTGGAGTCGTCCGTAACTTCGAGGGGTGTATGTGTACGGATTCTGGTATGCAAGAGGAAACGGGAGCGTGAGAAGACAAAGGATGGCGGGCGGACGGGCCGGTTTACCGGCGGCGGCGTCCGCGGCCCTGCTGTTGGCCCTGCTCGGCGCCGCGAGCGGCGACTCCGCCTCAGGTACTGCGCTCAGCGCCCGCCGGTCAGGCGGCGCTCCCACAGGGCGCCGACTCGGCCGCAGGTTTTAACACTGGGTTGCACTTGCATGTTAGTGCACATAATTATTATATATTATTATTTCATAGAGTAAGTAATTTAGTTAGGTAATATTTTCGATACTACGAATGTCGTTCATGTTCTAACAGATTAAATTACTGATTGACTGACATTTAAATGAGATTTAATTTATAGTTTTTGCGCGTCGCAAATTGTTCTGAAGCGGTTGTTCCGCTCTCCCGCACTAGTTGGTTGTAGCCCACATTCAGTTCATTATCATCCTTTACAAATCCCCTGTAGTGCTTGCTGTTTTACAACTACATCCTGTGTTAACAAAGTAAAATTTAATGTAAGCAACCGCTTTTATCCTGAAATTTTTAATGGTTAGAAATAAAAACAGAATCCTGCAGACTAGTTATTTATGGCTAATTACTTAGCAATATAAACTTTCGATGACATTAAATGGCATGGACATTGTCAGCCAGCGACTGGCTTGCTGGTCATTAGTTTCCACACTCCTGAAAGCTGGCACGCGTCGCGACGCATCGGCTGGCCGGCTACCTAACCGAGTGAAAATGATCTCTCACTGACATCGCCTCACGATGTCTTCTTGGAGCTCCGGACTCGAACACTCGCGGTGCATCGCTACATCGCGGACGCGATAAAATATCACACGGAAGCAAACCCAAACATGTATAGCGTGTGAGATGTAGAGGCCAGAGGCAAGCCTGCGCTTGCGCCGCACCGAGTATGTGGCTAAAATTACTCACCATTGCGGTTCACGATATGTCTCCAAAATAATATCTGATACACGCGGTGTTAGACGATTTGCACCCGATAGAGACGGCAAGCTTTGTAACTTTGAAACCTCAACGTCGTCAACACTAAAAATCATAAACTAATAAGACGACCCAGCAAATGATCCCCTATCATTTGCAAACGTTGAACAGTGAAACGAATCTGGTCGATTTTCAACCTTATTAAGAACTGCAGCGATACAAGCTTTCGGGTGCTGATTAGCGAGACAGTTTTACTATACCCGGCTTGGCACCGCTGGTTAAGACTGTCTTAACCAGCTTGTACAAAAAAAAGCGTCCGCCAGTCGAGAAACCTCCCCAAGTCCCCATCGCATCATCGTTTCGTCGTTTGGCGCAAAACCGTTATTCCGTGATACTGCGCGTATAAGTGTGATGTTGCATTATTATGCGGTGTCCTTCCCCACCATGTAGGTAGGACAAAAGATATACACGCCCTTATACATGACATGCCAAACTTCGCGTTCAGAGCGAGCTCAAGTGCGGTCACGCACGACTTGCATGCGACCAGGATCGCAGAGTGCAGTATAGCAGTGTGCGCCTGGGGTTGTTCGCTGTAAGAGGCACCCTTCTGAAGCTCTGTATGTTGTGGCGCTAGTCTGCTTGCTAGGCGGCGGCGCGCACGGCATGGCGAGTGGCACATAAAAAATTGCAAACCGGTCGGCGCCCCACCACGGCACGCCTGCCCGCCTTCCATACATGTTGTAATTACCTGCTGAAATTTCCCAGTAGTAGCCCGGAGTTTGGAAGTTGGCGGTATTATACCCCCGTGCCTCGGAAAGCACGTTAAGCCGTTGGTCCTGCGCCTGATCTCTCTCCGGTCGTGTCGGATTGCCGTCCCATCGGAATATGAGAGAAAAAGGAACAGAGAGTGCACTTGTGCCTGCGCACACACTTGTGCACTATAATATCTCCCGCGCCGATGGCTAATCTCCACTTAGATTGGCCGCCGTGACCGAAAACGGTCAGGAGGACTATTATTATTATAATTACCTGCTCCTACTGTGTTACCTAACTAGTAACTATACTTTAAACTAAAATCATAGCTCTTGAGCCAGGGGAGGGGCAGAAAGGTAAAAAGGAATTTGTGATTTTTAAATTTACGGCTGCAGCTAGTTTTCTTTAAAATCTAGGTATATTAATATTAGGTCTTTACCTATGAAATTGCCGTTCTGCAGTACTGGCCATTTCAAATCAAAATAATTTTTGTTTGGCTAAGAATTCTAATTTAAAATTAATTTTATTTTTAAAACATGGTTTTTTTTTCCAAAAGTAGTCATTTGTTTATTGATTAGTGTTACATTTTCATCGCATTTCAATCTTTTTCGTCATCATGAATACGTTAAAAATTCGAGTAATTATGGAATATGAGTACCGTCGTGGCAGCAACGCGGCACAAGCGGCACGCAAAATCAACGACGTTTACGGAGCTAACACTACAAACCAACGCACCACCTATTATTGGTTTGCTCGCTTCCGTTCTGGAAATTTCGACCTGAAAAATGAACCTCGCGGTCGTCCGAAGACTTTGGTCGACAATTACGAATTAAAGGCGATTGTGGAAGCTGATGATACACAATCTACGGCTGAATTAGCAGCAGCTTTCGACGTTAGCGTCAAAACAATATTGGTCCATTTGCGTCAAATTGGCAAGGTAGAAAAGCTTGACAAATGGGTGCCCCACGAACTCAATGATCGCCAGCGCGAAGTACGCGTCGAGACGTGCCTTGCACTGCTCAACAGACACACAAATGAAGGAATTTTGAACCGCATTGTTACCTGCGATGAAAAATGGATTCTGTTTGATAACCGCAAGCGCTCAGCAAGTTGGTTGGATCCTGGTTCAGCACCTAAACAATGCCCTAAACGAAAACTTACCCCTAGAAAAGTGATGGTCACTGTTTGGTGGTCTAGCGCCGGTGTGATTCATCACAGCTTCTTACCAAACGGGGTGAGCATTACTGCAGATGTGTACTGTGAAGAACTGAACACAATGGAGAAGCTGGCACATCTCCAACCAGCAGTGGTCAATCGCTCGTCTCCGCTGCTCCTGCACGACAACGCGCGACCTCATACTGCACAGCAGACGGTCTCCAAGTTGCAAGAACTGGGGTTGGAAGCTCTCCGTCATACGCTCTACTCACCAGACCTTGCGCCTACAGACTACTACTTTTTCCAGAATTTGGATAACTTCTTGGCGGGAAAAAAATTCAATACCCGAGAGGCAGTACAAAATGCCTTTGAAGAATTTGTTGCCTCCCAAAAATAAAAAAGAATAACCACAATAACCGAAAAATGGTACAGTTTGATCAAATTTCTAGGTTTTTCTTAAAATGCCCATAATTTTCAAACTGCATGGGATAGATTTTTTTTCAGATTTTTCTCGTGATGGTTATGATCAATCCTGTCACCCCGTTTCGGCTTGACGTTGAGTTCTGGGACACCCTGTATATCTATCTATTAAGATTGACTCACTGTAACCATTTTTTAACTATTGAAATGTTAGGTTAAATAGAATTACTTCTTGCGAAGCTTATTTAACCCATATGGTATTAATCTATATCCAAATAAATGTGTTTGTTGGAACGAAAATTTAATAAAGAATATTTGTTCCTTAAACTTTATATAGTTTAAACAAATATCTTAGAAGATATCGCAATGTTAAAATGTCCGCGCGACAAAATAATTACGCGGTCCGCTGGCCCAAGCGTCCCGATGTAGATACGTGGAGATTCTGGCCTCCGGGAAATTCAAATTCAAGTTATTTACTGCACCATAATATTTACAAGGTGTTTTTGTATATTGTTTTGTGAGTAGTGGTGGCTCAGTGGTGGCGGTCCCGACTTACGAACAGTTGGTCGTGGGTTCGAACCCAGGCAGGCGCATTACTTTGTGTAATTTATTTCATCACCACTGTTCTCAAAACGGCGAAGGTAAACATCGTAAGGAAACCGGCATATCTTAGAACAAAAAAATCGAAAATATGTGACATCTACTAATCCGCACTGGGCCCGCTTGGTGGATTACAGCCCATCCCACTCCTAGAGAGGAGGCCTGAGTCCCTGCAGTGGAAACAATATAGGCTGATGATGATGATTGTATATTTAACAGTAAGAGATAGGTAGGTACTTATAGTAATTCTCACTTTAATTATGTAATCTAAGGTTCTATTTAATATTATAGAGAGGAAAGATTAGATTTTTTGTTTGTGACTATTAACTCAAAAATTACTCAAGACGACTTTGAAAATTCTTTCAGCATAAGAAAACTAATTGAAAAATATTATTATGGATAGTCGATCTATCGAGGAAGGTTGTAAGTTATATATGTATTATTATGACGCAGACGAAGTTGCGTGGGTCAGCTAGTACTTGATAAAACAGAAATAGAAGTTACTAATTCTGAAGAGATATTTGAACAAGTCTAACAACTAAAAGAAAATTTAAGGTGTCCACTCCAGAAGTCCACAGAAGTCCTTATACTCAGAAATAGATGTTACTTCATCGATTTAGGGAGATAATTTTGAGGACAACCGAGCTCGAAAATGTGTAAATCCTACTTTGAACAGGTTAGAATTGTTTCGATCCTTTAATACAAGAGTTACTTTATCTACACGCAGACAAAGTCTAGATTCAAAAAGTAGTAGGCTGCAAGAGCGAGAGAAGTGAACTCGAATTTTTTGACACCTTGCCACGGTCAGGTTAGAATTGTTCCGATATATAGGAGGAAGGAGTTACTTGGTCGACTTCTAATAGACAATGTTAAGTGTCAAGAGAATGTAAGCTGCTAGAGCAAGCGATGCGAGCTCGCGTCGAATAAAATCAGATATTAATATTATGTTATTTGATATCAAAATATCCACATGTTTCATTTTTGCAACCTTATTTATTATTATTATTTATTTATTTATTTATGTACACACAAAATACAAAAACCTTGTGTAAGCATGCCAAAATTTGCCCTTGGTGTAAAGGCCAAAATTGGCCCTTACGGGGCTTCCAATTTATTTCAGCCTTTATTCCATACCGGTCTCGATCATGCGAAAAACCAATAGGGGTGACAATTCAGATGCAGAAAAGAAGCCTTTGTGTTAAAACTTTTCTTGTAGGGTTCGAATTCAAAGTACTCCATTGCAAAGATCGGCCGGAGGACACAATGGAGCAAACCGTGGAGGTCTACCATGCTTGAGCGTAGCACCGCTGTGTCCTCGTAGCGGTGATTGGCGGCGGTGACCTCTCGCGTCCGGCCCTGATTCAATCCATGGTCCGGAGCGAGAGTGACTGAGATGCCGTCACCTCCTTCTCCGAAGCAGTCATGCTGATAAAAGAGGTGGTAGAACGTGACAGGCAGAGAACCTCTCATATACATTTTAATGAATGTATTGCGTTTTTTTTTATTAATTAGCAACAGAAATACAACCGCAAATCGGCCACACCGGCCCATCAGGCATGCGGCCTATCTGGCATTTGCCAGATTTGCCCTATGTCCGGGTCTGAGTGAGACTGACACTTGGTCAGGCCAGAAGAGATGGTGGGGCGAATTGTTACTATTAGGAAGTCCGCCTATGTATCACTCTTGTACATGAAGTTTAAATAAATAAATAAAAAAGGACCTTGGTCCAGAAGTTTGATTGTATGTCCCCATGGCAACTAGGGCAAAATAACTAATATGCTTTACATCATCACAGTGAAATGCAAGTGGTCAGCAGGCGTTTACGTCGTAAGGACAGATATACAGAACTTAAGTGCACAGGAGAGTTGTGATAAAACCGATAGCCTAAGCCGAAAGCGGGCTGAAAACAACCTTCAGTTTGCGCACTCCGGAAAGCGGTCTACCTTACATGAGCATCATAGGTATTAAATAACTCACCCTTGTCGAGTTACGCACCGCAGCGCATCCTATTACATCGTCTGAACTCTGAAGTTTCTAATTAATATGGACAAATAATATAAATGCGAACGCAAGTTTGTTTTGTTTGTTACCTTTGCACGCCTAAGCCACTGACCGATCATCCTGAAATGCATATACGTTGTAACGTTGTCAAATTATTAATTAAAAACTTTATTAAAGTAAGCTTTTATAAATATGCACTGAAAAGAGAGAAGAAAATCGAAAAGGCCAAAGTGATACTGAACGCGAAAAGATTTTATGAAAAAGGTTTTTAATTAATAATTGTATTTAAAAACCGGCCGAGTGCATGTCGAACCCGTCGGACCACGCACAATGTAGGGTTCCGTAGTCGCTCATCAAAATATGTGAACTTACTAAATTGATTAACCACCCTGCTTAAGTGCCTACCTACCTCCGAACGATGATTTTTGTTGTAAAAATTAAACAAACGTACATTTGCAGTTTTGAGACCTGCGCTCCAATACATTATGTAAAAGAAAATATTTCATATAAGTACATTTTTAAGTTGGTCGACTATTACTCGTAAACTTGTAAAGCCTACTCAGCTAGGATAGTTTTCCTCTTTTTTAGGGTTCCGTACCTCAAAAGGTAAAAACGGAACCCTTATAGGATCACTTTGTTGTCCGTCTGTCTGTCTGTCTGTCTGTCTGTCAAGACCTTTTTTCTCAGGAACGCGTGGAGGTATCAAGCTGAAATTCATATCAAATACTCAAGTCTATGGTCTCTTGGAGCTGTGAAAAAATCAAACTTCTAAGTCAACGCGATCAAAAGATACTCCCGTTTATGTCGCAAATTTTCGACACTCGCAAGGGAATCAAAACCTACAGGGTACTTCCCGTGAACTCAGAATCTTGAAATTTGGTACGAAGCAACGTCTTATAACACAGATAAAGGAAAAATTGCGAAAAGCATAAATTTTTAGTTACATCATATAATAAAAATATTTTTAATAATTTAAAAAAAAAAAAAAAAAAGCGACTCCCCTACTACGATGGTACGGAACCCTTCATGTGCGAGTAGGACTCGCACTTGGCCGGTTTTTTTTCGTATATGCTACTACCCTGTTTTTTTTCACAAACTCAAACCCCACCCTTATGTAGGTAGGTATATGGGGTATATTTAGTTTGGAACACTTGAGTCTAACAAAAAATTGCACTTTAAAGTTTAATATTTCACAAACTACTTAATCCTTTTTTTTTTTTTTTTTTGGTGGGTGTAAAATCATCGAATAACCCCTCCCGCTCTTTGGCAGAGCGAAAGGGAGTGTCAGACTTCTACTGACTAAAAACCACCCATGTTCCTTCTTCGCCCTCTATGTCGAGGCCGCGATAACCGTTGGACTACCCGCGGCCCCGACAGGCGTCGGCCCTTTCGGGCCCCTCCCATGTTGCTGACATCTCTTTGAGGCGCGCGTGGAACACGAACGCGCCGTCGACACGGCCTGTTTTCGTCGTGAGACGGACGGACGGCGAGTTAGCCCATCACTCACCGTCCACAGGCCCGCGTCTACGGTGGCCGGAGGTCATCGCGGGACCCCCGACGCCCGGGGCGCCTTCCGCGGCGGCTGGGACGAGAGGTTCTCTCCCTCTCGCGTTCCGCCACCTTCTTCGCCAGCATCACTGCTTCGCAGAAGGAGGCGACGGCGTCCCATTCCTCCTCGCCCCGGACCATGGCTTGCACCAGGGCCGGGCGCGAGAGGTCGCCGCCGCCGATCGCCGCTACGAGAACACGGCGGGGCTCCGCCCAAGCGGGGCACACCTCCACTGTGTGCTCCACCGTGTCCTCCGGCCGATCCTCGCAATGGTGGCATCCGGGCGTTTCCTCCCGCCTGATTCGGTGCAGGTACCTCCCGAAACAACCGTGTCCGGTGAGGACCTGCGTCAGACGGAAGGTGAGGGCGCCGTGGCGCCTCTCAAGCCACTCCTCAAAGAGGGGACTTACCGCCACTATCGTGGCGTGCCCTACAAACTAATCCCTTAATCGAGAAACTGTTTGAAAAAACTTTTACTTTTTTTTATTTTTTAAAGACCTATCCAACGACTTCCCACACACACTTTTTAATGTTTTTTTTTTTTTTTTTTTTTCTCCTTGTTAGTAAGAACCAAGTTCTTACTAGTTAATTGCAATCTAGCCTAAGAAGACTAATAAACAATTTAAATCTAACTTATTATGCTACGTTATAAATTATGTTAATGCTAAGAATAGTGTCCATAATTAGGTATGCACTTTTACACACGTTCGTAACACTTCCTTAGAGTCTGGTAAAATTGATAAAACACTTTGTTCATGTGTTATATAAATAGCACAACATTGTTACTATTATTGATTCACTTACACTACACTAATTCAAATGGTTTAGTTCTCTTTAGTCTACGCACTATGTCTGTGTTGTCTAACAGCTGGATTGCCTCAACATTCACGTGTCGATGGAGTCTGTGTTCGTGGGCTTCAGCAAATTTTTGTATGATGGTGGTGACGAATTCCATGTCGAGGTCACGGTGGAGGTCATCGTTTCTTATGTACCAGGGTGCATTTACAGCAGCCCTGAGTACTTTATTTTGGAACTGTTGAATTATTTTGACGTTGGTTGGCTTAGTACAGCCCCAAAGTTGGATACCATACGTCCAAATTGGCATCAGAATATGCTTGTATATTATCAACTTATTATGTATTGATAAACAGGATTTCCTTCCCAGTAACCAATACAAACGTTTATAACGAATATCGAGTTCCTGTTTTTTTTTTTTGATATGGGCTTTCCAACGCAGCTTGGCGTCGAGAGTTATGCCAAGGTATTTGGCTGTATTAGCATAAGGTATTTGCATACCATTTATGTAGAGTGGGTGGTAGTCACTGTGTTTGTTTGTGAAGTTAATGTGAACTGATTTTGACTCATTCAGATTGATCTTCCACTTTTGTGTCCAGTCGTAAACTTTGTTCACAGCTAGTTGAACTTTCTCTACTGCTTCTCTGTGGCTTGATCCGGTGGCCATAATAGCAGTATCATCTGCAAAGGTGGCTATGGTGCTGTTTTCCAGCTCTGGGATGTCACAAGTGTATAACAAGTACAAAATTGGGCCAAGCACACTTCCTTGAGGCACCCCAGCTTTTATGGTTTTTAGCCCGGAATATGCGTCCTCTTGGCGTATTCTAAACATTCTTTTAGTTAAATACGACTCTAGGATATCTACAAATTCTGGTAGCATGCGTCTGAGCTTAAATATGAGACCCTCATGCCAAACTTTGTCAAAAGCTTGCGCGACGTCTAAGAACACGGTAGCACAGACTTCTTTATTTTCTAGCGTTTTTTCAATAACATTAGTTATTCTATGTACCTGGTCTTTTAATGTGTAGGTACTGGAGAATACCGTATAAATATATTTTTTTCAATATTTTACTTTAGCACTTTTGCCTTTATTTGTATTTTCATGCCAAATTACAGCTTTCTAGTACTAAGAGTATCTTAGATATAGTGCGGACGGACAGACAGACGGACGAACATATAGGTTTTTGTGTAACCTATAAGTGTTGAACTTTTTTTTTCAAAATTGTAGGTTCGGAGATAAGAGGGGAATTTTCATCTATTATCTTAAACTAGCTGACCCACGCAACTTCGTATGCGTCACAATAATATATAACTTACAACCTTCCTCTATAGATCAACTATCCAACATAGTAATAGTTTAATCGTAACAAACAAAAAAGCTAATCTTTCCTCTCTATAATATTTGATAGAACCTTAGATTACATTATTAAATTGAGAATTACTATAGGTACCTACCTATCTCTTACTGTTAAATATACAATCATCATCAGCCTATATTGTTCCCACTGCAGGGACTCAGGCCTCCTCTCTAGGTGTGGGATGGGCTATAATCCACCACGCGGGCCCAGTGCGGATTGGAAGATGTCAAAATCTTCAAATTTTTGGTTCTAAGATATTCCGAGTTTCCTTACGATGTTTACCTTCACCGTTTTGAGAGCAGTGGTGATGAAATAAATTACACAAAGTAATGCGCCTGTCTGGGTTCGAACCCACGACCAACTGTTCGTAAGTCGGAGCCGCCACCACTGGGCCACTACTGCTCACAAAACAATATAGGTACAATAACACCTTATAAATATTATGGTGCAATAAATAATTTGAATTTGAATTTCCCGGAGGCCAGAATCTCCACGTATCTACATCGGGACGCGAGGGCCGGCGGACCGCGTAATTATTTTGTCGCGCGTACATTTTAACATTGCGATATCTTCTAAGATATTTGTTTAAACTATATAGAGTAAAAGGAACAAATATTCTATATTAAATTTCCTTTCTAACAAACATATTTATTTAGATATAAATTAATACCACATGGGTTAAATAAGCTTCGCAAAAAATAATTCAATTTAACCTAACATTTCGATAGTAAAAAATGGTTACAGTGAGTCAATCTTAGTAGATAGATATACGCTATCGCGGACTTATTTGAAGAACTTTAAAAAAAGAAACATTTCTTTCATACATAATATTTGCATAACTTAAACTATTTTCGTAGCGGAAGCTCTCAATAAGGAATGTCGTTCCCCGTTTTTGCAAAAATTTTCATTTATGCTCCACTCCTATTGGTCGTAGCGTGATATTATATAACCTAAAGCCTTCCTCGATAAATGGACTATCCAACACAAAAAGATTTTTTCAATTCCAACCAGTAGATCCTGAGATCTTAGCGTTCAAACAAACAAACTCTTCAGCTTTATAATATTAGTATCTATCTTTAAAAAAATTTACCTTAAAATTATTTAAAAATATATATTTTTTTTAATAAGCCTTTTCATTTGAAATGCTATCACACGGTACAGTTAGCAAAACTTGAAAAAAAACTGTTAAGCTCCCCAAAAGTAACCCCCGTATTCAAAAATCGTTTATTTACGTTATACGTCCGTGTTTGGGTCATAGAAATACGTATGTGTACCAAATTTCAACTTAATCTTAGAGCTCTGCCGAATATGGAGGGTATCCAGTCGTAAGAAGACCTTTTTTTGTTGTTGCAACGAACATGGGCGGCCATTCCACAGCGTGATTTGGATGAACTCATTTTGAGTATGCCAAACCGATGTTCTTGTGTTGTTAGTGTTCGCGGTAGAAACACGGATTATTAATTGTTTAAGTTACCCAATAAAATTTTAAAGAAAACTGTTATTTCAGTCTTTTTTTCGAACTTTAATGTTAGTGGTTCAAATGTCAAAAATCCCTTTATTAGGAAAATGGCAAATTTCTTTATTAATGCAAAGGTGACTTGGTTTATCGTTACTGTGACAAACGAAAACACTTTATTTGATGAATCCTTAAAGAAAATTTTAATTAATATCAATCAGGAGAAAAGTTATTGCAAAAATATATGTTGATCCCTAGACACTTTTGATGTGTGTAGATGATTTATATGATGACCTATTCCGAATCCACCTCCTTCTTATTCTTATATTTTTTGGTGGCAGAGAAAAAAGATTGACCCAAAAGCACTTGTCATGTAGAATAAAATAGGGTGTAGTGGAAAGACGTACCCGCTGAAAGGTACTTGTTCTCCCCGTCACACGTCATACCGAAGTTTGTTTTTGTTTCTGACCATACCTGCTAGTTACGGAGATAATGGAGGTCAAAGTTCAAGTTTTTTTTTTTAATATCAGTTTTGGGTATGGTTTTTAGGTTAATAATTTTACTTAATTGCCTCCATACACCCTGTAGGCTCTAGAGCCCACAGGGTGTGATGGCCAAGTCAAACCATCGTTTTAAATAAATGGATTGACTTGGCCATCACTTCGCATTCGCCGATGTTAAACAGGCCATTGTAATAGCTGGCCATCACATTGGTCATCGCATTAGCCAATGTGATGCAGTGGCCAAGTCAATCCATTTATTTAAAACATCAAAGGTTTTTAAGTAGAGACTGAATATATGAACTGACTTGGTATTACATAGATCTCACTACTTTTAACGGTAAAGACTACCTGAACGTGCCCCAAAAGGTCTTGGCCGTAAGGACGGTACGGGGGTACCGCACGATCTCCCGCGAAGCGGCGAACCTCCTTGCCGGATTGCCGCCGTGGGATCTGGAGGCGATAGTCCTCGCGCGCCTGCATCAATGGCGCGCGGAGGCGCTGCGCCGGGGGGTCACTCTGCTGCCGCGGCAAATTGCTGCGCGGCGGACAGACCTCCGGTGCGATCTCATGGCGACATGGAGACAGCGACTGTCGCAACCCCGTGCAGGGCACGCCACGATAGTGGCGGTAAGTCCCCTCTTTGAGGAGTGGCTTGAGAGGCGCCACGGCGCCCTCACCTTCCGTCTGACGCAGGTCCTCACCGGACACGGTTGTTTCGGGAGGTACCTGCACCGAATCAGGCGGGAGGAAACGCCCGGATGCCACCATTGTGAGGATCGGCCGGAGGACACGGTGGAGCACACAGTGGAGGTGCCCCGCTTGGGCGGAGCCCCGCCGTGTTCTCGTAGCGGCGATTGGCGGCGGCGACCTCTCGCGTCCGGCACTGGTACAAGCCATGGTCCGGGGCGAGGAGGAATGGGACGCCGTCGCCTCCTTCTGCAAAACAGTGATGCTAGCGAAGGAGGCGGCGGAACGCGAGAGGGACAGAACCTCTCGTCCCAGCCGCTGCGGGAGGCGCTCCGGGCGTCGGGGGCCACGTGATGACCTCCGGCCACCGTAGACGCGGGCCTGTGGACGGTGAGTGATGGGCTAACTCGCCGTCCGTCCGTTTCACGACGAAAACAGGCCGTGTCGACGGCGCGTTCGTGTTCCACGCGCGCCTCAAAGAGATGTCAGCAACATGGGAGGGGCCCGAAAGGGCCGACGCCTGTCGGGGCCGCGGGTAGTCCAACGGTTATCGCGGCCTCGACATAGAGGGCGAAGAAGGAACATGGGTGGTTTTTAGTCAGTAGAAGTCTGACACTCCCTTTCGCTCTGCCCAAGAGCGGGAGGGGTTATTCGATGATTTTACACCCACCAAAAAAAAAAAAAAAAAAAGGGGTAGAAATTAGTGATAAATAAAGAGACAGCGGGTTGAAAATACAGTGATATTTACAATACATGGACCTACCTATCTCACGCTCTACAGAAGGTAATATGAGAGGAATTTTTATAATACAGTACTTGGAAAGAGGCTATGAGGTAGGTAAGCTCTGCAGAAAGGCGAGGAGTTCACAGACGTGTCCTTTAGGGAGGCCCGGAGAATTGTTAAGGAGTAGAAGTGGCGGTTGTAGAGCTCCCGGAGAGTACGAGGTTTTACGCGACGGCGTTGTCTCTTTTAGAGAGTCCAGGATGTCTTGGCGTCGCGATGCTTCTTCTTCAGAAGTCAGATATAAACTTTTGTAGACGATGATTCTTCTTCAGAACCCGGATATCGACTTTTGTAGTCACGATGCTTCTTCAGAAGTCAGATATTAACTGAAGGGAATGTTTTTCTGGGGCCGCCCTTGTGGAACATCGGTTACGACTGGGTGCTGCACTGCTGCGTACCAACCTCCCTAGCGGCGTCAGCGTCGTTTGCTACGCGGACGATACGCTGGTGCTGGCACAGGGGGCGGGGGGTCGCACGAGGCGGCGGGCGAAAATATGACACGCGGGGTTGCGATAGTCGTTGAGAGGAGTGGCTAGAGAGACGCCGGTCTCTCTAGCCACTCCTCTCAGGTCCTCACCGGACACGGTTGTTTCGGGAGGTACCTGCACTAAATCAGGCGGGAGGAAACGCCTGGATGCCACCATTATGAGGATCGGCCGGAGGACACGGTGGAGCACACCGTTGAGGTGTGCCCCGCTTGGGCGGAGCCCCGCCGTGTTCTCGTAGCGGCGATTGGCGACGGCGACCTCTCGCGTCCGGCACTGGTACAAGCCATGGTCCGGGGCGAGGAGGAATGGGACGCCGTCGCCTCCTTCTGCAAAGCAGTGATGCTAGCGAAGGAGGCGGCGGAACGCGAGAGGGACAGAACCTCTCGTCCCAGCCGCTGCGGGAGGCGCTCCGGGCGTCGGGGGCCACGTGATGACCTCCGGCCACCGTAGACGCGGGCCTGTGGACGGTGAGTGATGAGCTAACTCGCCTTCCGTCCGTCTTATGACGCCAACAGGCCGTATCGACGGCGCGTTCGTGTTCCACGCGCGCCTCAAAGAGATGTCAGTAACATAGGAGGGGCCTGAAAGGGCCCCGTCGGACGCCCGTCGTGGCTGCGGGTTGTACACTAGTCACCGCGGCCTCGCCATATAGGGCTAAGAAGGAACATGGGTGGTATTTAGTCAGTAGGAGTCTGACACTCCCTTTCGCTCTGTCCAAGAGCGGGAGGGGTTATTTGATGAAAAAAAAAAAGGTAATGTTTCAGAAATCCCCTTTTATAGGAAAATCTCAGCGTTTTTTTCCACCTAATTGTTTCATTTTATTCTAGAGGAATCTTTCTAGAATTCAAGTTCTTGAATTCAAAAATTGTGAGTTGCCTGTATTTAAAACGGCCTGTATTATTCAGTCAAAAACTTCCTCGAAGAATTCTGTGTAAGCGTAAAATAAGATACTCTTAATAGAAATTATCAATAAATTAAATTATTTGAGCTAACATATTAATAAAAATAAATCAAATTATATAAATAAAATGTAACCTTAATAGTTCTAACCACTAAGAAAAACTATGACACAAACTAAAAGAAAAAGCAAATGACAGCTGGACTGACGTAACGTCAGATGAAAAGTAAACATTGAAAAATTATTAGATTAATTGCCGTACTCAGAGATATTTAATGATTACTTAAGCCGTCACTTAGTAAAGGTTTGACATACTTTTGTATGTGAAAACTGTCAAAACCTTTAAAAAGTGATGGCCTAAGTAATCTTTAAAAGTCTGAGTGCGGCAGCTAATATTTTATTTCAGTTAAAACTAAGTTAATAAATCGAAGAAGATCGATTGTGACTGCCGCACTCAGAGATATTTAATGATTACTTAAGCCGTCACTTAGTAAAGGTTTGACATATCTTTGTATAAGAAAACTGTCAAAACCCCTACTAAGTGATGGCCTAAGTAATCATTAAAGCTCTGAGTGCGGCAGTTAGACTGCTAACATTAATAGTTGTCGCCAAGGCGCGACATAAGATGTAAAAGGACATTTTATAAAAGATGAGAATGATTGATAATAAAAGTGTAAGTATAGATACTATCCGTCGAGGCTGCGGGTTGTACACTAGTCACCGCGGCCTCGACATATAGGGCTAAGAAGGAACATGGGTGGTTTTTAGTCAGCAGAAGTCTGACACTCGCGAGCGGGAGGGGTTATTTGATGATTTCCCAACCCCAAAAAAAAAAAGTATAGATACTATATTTCCTCATAAATATAAAGTGTCTGAAACATGAAAATACTATAAGATCCACGAGCTCATTTCACCAGCTTCCAAAAATTTAAGTAAAATTACTTCTTTTTGGTCTCGTTCCGTTCATTTACTTCATCTCTGTTCTCAGGGCAAAATTCAGATCAAGAGTAGGCCATTTAATTTACTTATCACAAGTATTTCATTTAGAACAAATAATCATTTTGACATCATTTGATTTCAATAAGTATCCGCAGTTTTAAAATAAGTCTGCTACAAAAAATTGAAACCCTTTATCATAAGTGATGCAGACGAAGTTGCGCGGGTCAGCTAAATGAATGAGCATGGTTAGTGGTTATAATTATAGTCTCGCAGTTCTTTGGGGGAGCTCCGAGCGATGCATGTGAGCATGTGAGCTGTCACTCTTCATTCGTGCGCGACGTTCACTAGAGTGAGGGCGGCTACGCTGCGTCGCGTCGTCGTCCCCCGGCGGATTGCGCTCGCCAGTACGCACTACGCCAACACTCAGTCACTCTCACTCAAGCCCGTCACAGACGTAGTTATATATATAGTATCTGGGGGCACGCCAGTGCCCCCGCCAAGTCGAGCAATAAAGCGGCACGGCCGTACCATCCTTTTCTCGAACCAGTTCAGGCCATTTTCGACCTCCTATAACTTCGTTGTGGATAAAACTAGAAGCCTGAATTTGTAGTAACCAATTTGCCATTGTATAAACACGGTACCGGTGAACCAGTAGTTTAAAAATTATAACTAATCAAAGTTCCTTAGTTTTGTCACTCACTGACTGACTGACTGATTGACCGATCAGTCTAAGGCACTTCTAGCAGACATAGAAGCTTCAAATTTAGAACACAATTAGTGTTTAGTGTATAAACCATGGAAAAACTAAAAAAGTATACAATTTCAGTCTAGTTTTCTAGATAAACTAACTGAATAAATAACTTTGTAATCCCATATAATTGTATAGGATTACAAAGTTAAAGTTACATTTTCAATTAATGAATTTTACGAGTTATTAAATTAAACATACTTCCTAGTTTCTGATTGATCTGAAATTTTGCACGTATATGTATATCGCCTATCAATGCAATATTATGATGATATGGAACTGATCTGATGATGGAGCTGGAAGTTGACCATAGGAACTCCATTTTAGAATATCATAACCCCATCGAGTTTGGACTCGTTTGATTCGTCTTGTCGAGTAGATACTTTAGCAGTACTTCAAATCGATGAATAAGACTGCTTCAAATTCGAATAAACCTTTGTATTGTTGATTCATTAAACGAAATAGATAGAATGAGACATCACATTGGCCAATGTCATGGCGATTAGCTATTACAATGGCCTGTTTAACATTGGCGAATGCGATGCGATGGCCGAGTCAATCTTTTATTTAAAACATCAAAGGTTTTTAAATAGGGATTAAATATATTAACTGACTTGGTATTACATGGATCTCACTACTTTTTACGGTAAAAGTGAGTTGCTCGGCTTGGCTTTTTTTACAAGTTTTGTTTTTGGTGGGATATATTAAAATGAAACATAGCAAAGCATATCTACACTAATATTATAAAGAGGAAAGATTTGTTTGTTTGTTTGTAACGAATAGGCTCCGAAACTACTGTACCGATTTGAAAAATTCTTTCACCGTTGGGAAGCTACACTATCCCCGGGTGACATAGGCTTTTTATCCCTGTATTCCCACGGGAACGCGAACTACGCTGGTGATGTCCGCTAGTTTAGACATATTTTCGATATAAATTTTCGAGTGACCGCACACTTACCTATAATATATATTTCTATGACGTCAACAATATAATTATGTTGACTAATATATCTCGGTATATTTTGGCACATTAATATATATTTTGGTAATTTTTTTTTTTTCTTATGATGGTAATGCTTAAGAGGTTCCGAATGGTGTCAGACGTAAAGAAAAGCACCATCCCATATCTTCCCGTGGGTGTCGTAACAGGTGACTAAGGGACTTACCAGAGAATGAGCAGCAGCATTCTCTGTGCCTTAGTAACAACCACACTGCGATCGCCAACCCGCCTGCCAAGCGTGGCCATTATGGCAAACCTCCCCACTAAAAAATGAGTGCAATACAAGACAGGCTCCTAGTACTCGGTAGCCCGTCTAACCTCGACTACGGTAGCGGTTGAGGCAACGGCGGCGTGGCAAGGGGTGCTAAGAATCCCCGGACGGGATCCGGCTACCAAATACACCGACGATTGGGCCACATATAACACGCGCACACTCCGGGCGGACGAGAAGATAACCGAACTAGAGGAAGAATTAAGCAGGCTGCGATGGAGTTTTTAGGGATTATCTGAAGTCCCCCCCTCTTCAGGGGGGGAGGACACAATAATCCAGAAATCTAGCAACCTGCTCTACTTGCGAGAGGGCGACCGGCATTCACAGGGTGGTGTTGGTTTATCGTACACAAGTCCCTCGCGAACAACGTGGTGAAGATCGAGACTTCGAGAGTGTGTCGAACAGGGTGGCGTAACTTATACTCAGAATATCTGCAAGATATTCGCTATAGGTCATACAGGTCTACGCCCTGACCTCGACACACCCCGACTATGAAGTAGAAACCATGTATGAGGATATCTCTAAAGCTATGCATGGTTTCAGAACTTACTTCACCGTTGTCATGGGGGACTTCAACGCGAAACTGGGCCAACGAGGATAAGCGTCAAGTGGGGCAATATGGGGTTGGACATCGGAACCACCGGAGGGCCTCTTTATGATGAACTCCTTCTTCAAAAACGGAAGCACAGGAAGTGGACCTGGCAGTGCCCCGATAGTGCGACTAAAAATGAGATTGACTTCATCATGTCTACCAATAAGCAAATGTTCAATGATGTCTCCGTGACCAATTCGGTGAAAGCCGGGAGCGATCACCGCATGGTAAGAGGCACATTGAACATCAACATCAAGCTTGAAAGGTCACGACTGATTAAGTCAATGCTCCATCCAGCACAAATTCAAAACACCGAGAGCTTTCAGCTTGAACTCCAGAACCGCTTCAAATGCCTAGGAAGCTCAGTGCACGATTATAACAACGGGTTTGTGGAAACTGTCCATACGACTGGGTCTAAATACTTTAAGATACACAGGCTTGGTGCAGGGTGCAGGGGTGTGGTGGTGCTCTTCTTCAAAAAGAGTGAAAATGCCCGATTGAAGAACTATAGGCCCATCTCACTTCAAAGCCATCTCTACATAGTTGTTTTCAAGAGTCATCACGAATCGTCTCGCACGCAGGTTTGATGATTTACAGGGTTCCCGAAAGTCCCGAACAAGCATTCCGAAAAGGCTTTAGTACCGTAGACCACATACATACGCTGCCGCAGGTTATACAGAATATTGAAGAGTATTACCTGATTCTCTGTTTAGCGTTTGTGGACTACGAGAAAGCCTTCAATTCGATCGAGACTTGGGCTGTACTGCAGTCTCTCCAACGGCAATGGTGCCAAATCGACTACCGGTACATCGAGGTGTTGAAGTGTTTGTACAAAAACGCCACCATGTCAGTTCGACTTCAGGGCCAGACCTCGGAACCTATCCTTCTACAGCGCAGTGTCTTGAGTCTTTTCTCATTATAGTATGTATGAACTTGTAATAAAATCTCTTTGGCTATACTATTTGTATCTGGCTGGTTTTGGTATCATTGAAAATTTAAATTTTAAAGAACATAATTCCAAATTCAAATTAGGAAAATGTGTGATTTTCATTTGTTTTTCGTACCGTCAAGATGAGTGAATCTAATGAAGAAATTCGATATATATTTTAAAATTTTACTACAAAAAAGGTAAAAATGCAACGCAAGCCGCGTAAAATAATTGCGATGTTTATGTACCTTGTGCAGTGTCTGTGAGGATAGCACAAATTTGGTTTAAGCGTTTTCAATCCGGAAATTTTGATGTCAAAGATGCACGTCGCTCTGGTCTCCCTATTACGGATAAAATGGATGCCATTTTTAAAAAGTGGAGCAAGATGCGACGTAGCTGAAGAACTAGGAATTGGCCACAAAACAGTTTTGGCGCATTTGAAAAAAACTGAGTACACAAAAAAGCTCGATATTTGGGTACCGAGGACCTCTACTACTGCAGTCAGCACCACACATTTATTTATTTATTACATCGAGCAACGAACAAGAGAAGCGAACTAACTGATCTGCTCAGTTTGTGGAGAAATAATCAGGACACCTATGTGACTAAGATGCTGGAGTCACAAACGACGATTTGATACAAAAAATAATAAATGCCGTAATTGAGATTAAAGCTCAAAATTCCGATATTTAAAAGTCGAACACTCGAACTCGAAGTCGAACTCTTCAACGAAAAGTTTGAGGAAATGAAAAAAGAAGTGGAAGACTTAAAGAAAGAGAGGAAGGAACAGAGAAGCTACATCGAAACACTTGAGATTAAAATAAGAGATCTGCAGTATAACACACGCTCATCATGTGTCGAAATAAGAAATATTCCGCAACTAGAAAATGAAACTATAGGCAAATTATCAAACACCATCTGCACCATCAGCCAGCTTGTTGGATCACCTTTATCTCAATCCGAAATCTGTGATGTGTATCATCAGCCCGGAAAACCTAGCCAAGCAGCACGTCCGATCGTAGCAGAGTTTAAAACGGTACGTACCAAGCAAAACCTACTGATGGCTATCCGATCATACAACAAAACTACATCAAAAGAAGATAAACTCAACACATTGATTGGTATCCCAGGCAATCGCCAAGCTGATGTCGAAGAACGACTGTCCACCAGTTCAAAGAAGCTGTTCTACTTGGCACGACAATTTGCAAAGGATAAGCAATATAGCTTCTGCTGGATCAGCAACGGTAATATTTTCCTCCGAAAGCAAGTAGGTGACAAGAAAATTTTGATCAACTCAGAAAAATGTATCCAAGACCTTAATGCTACTGAAAATATACCTCAACTGAACATCAAAAATGCATGACATATACAGGATTTAAATTAACCATTCACACATACGTCAACCAAGCATTCTGTACATCAAACTCTCAGACCAAGTAAAAAGTACCTACTTTTTATTTGGTCTCTCTGAGATCAAACTAAGTACCCCTACGCAAAAATTATCGCAGTGGTGGGGAGACCAAGTGCCCTTCGTTTGCGTTAAGGGTACTTTTACACCCTTTATATTATGTCACTTAATCGAAAATATTCTTTACATTTTTTACAAGTTGTCATAGATCTGCTTATTCACACACACTTACGTCTACCTTTTACAAACAAACAAATACACATCAAAACAGTGGCATTATCATTTCACACAACCCTAGAATTACTCACACATACACATGCAACCACTTAAAGGCTCTAAACCCATTATTTTTACCCGAATGCGGCGTAGCCCAAAAGGAGGGTTATGTGTTTGGCGTGTATGTATGTTATTATTTAAAACCAACAGGACTTGTTATATTTTCTCTTAATGGCTAACTTAATAAGCGTCAATGACCTTGGTATAATAACCCAGGGAAATTCCGTTGTCTGCAGTCCAGAAGAATGTCTTAACTATCTGGGGGCACGGCAGTGCTCCCGCCAAGTCGAGCAATAAAGCGGCACGGCCGAACTATCCCTTTCTCGAACCAGTTCAGGCCATTTTCGACCTCCTATAACTTCGTTGTGGATAAAACTAGAAGCCTGAATTTGTAGTAACCAATTAGGCATTGTAGAAACACGGTATATTTAAAATTTCATTAAATTTGAACCAGTAGTTTAAGAATTATAACTAATCAAAGTTCCTTAGTTTTGTCACTCACTGACTGACTGACTGATTGACCGATCAGTCTAAGGCACTTCTAGCAGACATAGAAGCTTCAAATTTAGAACACAATTAGTGTTTAGTGTATAAACCATGGAAAAACTAAAAAAGTATACAATTTCAGTCTAGTTTTCTAGATAAACACTGCATAAATAACTTTGTAATCCCATATAATTGTATAGGATTACAAAGTTAAAGTTACATTTTCAGTGAATGAATTTTACGAGTTATTAAATTAAACATACTTCCTAGTTTCCGATTGATCTGAAATTTTGCACGTATATGTATATCGCCTATCAATGCAATATTATGATGATATGGAACTGATCTGATGATGGAGCTGAAAGTTGACCATAGGAACTCCATTTTAGAATATCATAACCCCATCGAGTTTGGACTCGTTTGATTTGTCTTGTCGAGTAGTTTGTCTTAAGATGGTGTCCAGGGTCTGTTGGTGGAGCTGGAAGGTGGCCATAGGAATTCCGTTATAAAACGACAGCCCTATCGAGTTTGGACTCGTTTGATTTGTTTTGTCGAGTAGTTCGCCTTTAGATGATGTTCAGGGTTCTGAATAGTTCTGATGATGGAGCTGGAAGGTGGCCATAGGAATTCCGTTATAAAACCACATAACCTCATCGAGTTTGAGCTCATTTGATTTGTCTTGATGAGTACTCTGTCTTTAGTTGGTAACCAGGGTCTGAAGATGGAGCTGGAAGGTGGCCATTGGAACTTCGTTATAGAACGACATAACCCATCGAGTTAAGACTCGTTTGATTCGTTTTGCTTTATTTAACTTTACTTAAGTATAATTATAAAAATACAGACAATCAACATTAATTAACTTTTTAAATAATTAAGTATCAAAATTAAGAGAAAGTAAGCACTGCATAAAGTTCCGCGTCGTCGCTTGCTGAAAAAGAGGGTGTGGTTCCCGCCATTTTCAGGTCACTTCCCAGGTAGCATTTCGACGTGATTATGACGTCCATTCGCAGTCATTTTCGACGTAACTGACGTCATTTTATGACGTCACACGTCCCTGGAATATGACGTACATATGTCACAGCCTCACGACGTCATTTTATGACGTATAGGCTGGTCACCTCAGGACTAATATATGACGTAACGTAGACGTCATTAAGACGTCATATAGTGACGTACTGTGGACGTAATTAATAACGGCACTAAGACGTCTTAAAGTGACCCACTGTGGACGTCATTAATAACGGCATTAGGACGTCATATAGTGGCCTACTGTGGACGTCATTAATAACGGCACTAAGACGTCATAAGTGACCTAGTGTGGACGTCATTAATAACGGCATTAAGACGTCACTAATAACGGCATTAAGACGTCATATAGTGGCCTACTGTGGACGTCATTAATAACGGCACTAAGACGTCATATAGTGACCTACTGTGGACGTCATTGATAATGGCATTATGACGTCATATAGTGATCTACTGTGGACGTCATTAATAACGGCATAAAGACGTTATCTCATCACTAAAGTATGACGCAACTTAGACAACGTCATTAAGGACATACCTTGGTAAACAATTGTCTACCAAGGTACGTCCTTATAAGACGTTTTAATGTCATGATTAATGACGGCCACCAGTAGGTTTTATATTGGTCCTGAGATGACGTGTTGAAGTGTCTAAGTTGCGTCATACTTTAGTGATGAGATGATGCCTTGAAGCTGCAAAAAAATATAACTACTTATTAGTCATTTAAAAGCCTACAGTGCATATAAAATGAATATGGATAGGTACCATGAAATAAAAAACTTTTCATTTTCTACAAAAATCACTATCAATTTATTATTTAATCATGGTAATAGCGACGTTGAAGTTTGTGCAATTTTGAACTAATACCACATAACACAATCATTAGTTGCCTAGATAGAGTAGGTAAGTACCTACCAAAAACAATTTAGAGGTTTTCTACTCAAAATTAAACACTATATTACCAAAACACTGTTAAGACTTAAACAAAAATGTAATCCTTTGTGGTGATTTCAACATTAATATTTTAAAACAAGATATCTCTTGAATTTACTAGTCTCATAATGAAGTACAATCTATGTTTACAAATTAATGAACCGATAATGTATCGATAATTTTGCACATAATATTTCACGAAAGGGTACTCATAGGGTCCTTGATATACATAATATGTCGGATCACACCGCACAAACTTTAAAACTTCCAGTAAAAAAGACATGTTTAATTAAAAGTTGGAATATAAAGGTGCATAACTTTATTAAATTTGATGAAATTCAAAGACTGTTTGAAATCAATTCCTTTTTCTGATATCTACCTCATTAAAGACCCTAATGTAGCATACAAAAACTTTTTCGAACTATTCCAATTATTTTATAATCTAGGTTTTCCGGTTACGTTCAAAAAAAGAAAATTATTAATGAATCCAAATTGGCTAACTCTTGGTAATAGACGGTGTAGCCAAATAATAAAAAGACTCATGTTGTGGCACCATAGATTAAATCCATCTCAGGTAAATGTGACGAAACTTAAAAGTTATTCAAACAGACTTAAGAAAATTATCAAATTGACACTAATTGACACAAAGAATTATTATAAAATAGAGACATATATAATAAATCGAAAATGGAAATAGAAGCGTATTCTTACCTAAAAAATAGAACACAACGTACAGAAATAAAACATTTCTAAAGAACGAAAAATGCCTTATGGATTGCCCTAAGGCAGTGTGCTAGGGCCTTTATTATTCCTTAAATATATAAATGACTTTCCTCAGAATATACCCTATCCCGTGACATTGTTTGCCTATGAGAGTACTATCATTGTTAAACTTGACAAAAATAATAAAGACTGAAGCTGACACAATCAATGCTTTACAACAAGCCGTTAACTGGTTAGAACATAACAACTTAATAATTATAAATTTGAAGAAAACAAAAATTATGAATTTTCGTCAAAGAGTAGCCAATGCAAAACGAAATGTAAGCTACAGTGCTGGGGACGTAACTTGGCAAGGTTTTAGCGTAGTGGGGGTAAGTTCGCGCATCGGGAACAAAAAAGCAGGCGCGATCGGAATGTAGACGCGGCGCGGGAGACAGGGGTCGACTAACGGAATGTAGGGACGCGGTGCGGGAGGCAGGGGTCGACTGACGGAATGTAGACGCGGTGCGGGAGGCAGGGGTCGACTGACGGAATGTAGACGCGGTGCGGAAGGCAGGGGTCGACTGACGGAATGTAGACGCGTTGCGGGAGGCAGGGGTCGACTGACGCGACCAATCGGGCGCTCGGATCGGCGCTACCTATACCTAGCGTCCCACTTGATACCAAAGAGACCTAGAATTCGAGTTCTGCGCATCTAACGACTCTTGCCAATTTACGTGCCCATAACTGTATAATAATGAAAAATTTGAAGTTACAAATACAAAATTTTTAGGGTTAACAATGAACAATCAACTAAATTGTAAACAGCATACTTCAATGTTAATCAACAAAATTAGTAAGTTTGCTTTTGCTTTGTATAAATTAAAGAAAGTAGTCAATCAAGCAGCGGCAATCACTGCATAGTATGGATATGAATTTAGTATCGCAAGGTTTTTTTTTTTTTTTAAATGGAATTACAGTTTATAATGCGTGAAGCAGTGGAATACTTACATAGCTATGATCATTTTCATTTGGAATTAGGACACATTTAGTGAGTACAACATCCACAGCTAGGGTTTTTAAATCAGAGAATTCTTTAACTTTGAAAATGTCGATAGTGACCGAGCTAAATGGGTAATCAAAGAATGATTCATAACATAAAAACTCACACCCGTAAAAAAACAGCCTGCCCTCTGAGTTTTTTAACACATTCAATATTTTAAAAACTTTTCTATTTTTAGTAAGACAGTAACAATCAGCCTTACGATATGCCTCAACACATAAAGTTAACCCATTAAAATTAACTTTTTTATAGCACTTACACGCACTTTCGTTAGGAACAGGCCCTGAATAATAAGAATAATAGTACGAAACCGGTTTTTTATCAGAGAAGAGGCCGTCGAACTGGGAACAATCTATTTCTATTAATCTTTTGACAATTTGTTGCAGAGGTTTATTAGGTGACCTCACCAAGTTTTTTAATGCACCTAAATAATTTTCAAAGGGAAACGCCGAAAACTCATCAAGAGCTCCAAGCACGCGTACATCATCACATATATGACATAACATATGTACGTTATATACTAGAAACTCGAGTCCATATATTACTTTTGCATTTTTTATGAACATCGTCAACAACTCGTGAGCCAGGTCTACACCCACGTTATTCATATGTTTAATTGAACATAGAATAGTAATAGCACAATTAAATAGCAAAAAGTTTTCATAAAGAGATTTTGGCAAAACATTTTGAAAAACCACTGGACCAAGATACAATAAAATCATTCGATATTCTGTTGCTTTAAAACGAGCTATATCGTTTAAGCTTCTTGGTTTTCTATTAAATTCAATAGGTGTAACACAGAGAATCAATCTTTCTGATATAACATTTACCAAATGACTAGGTAAGCGCACACTTAAATGTCCACTTTTCCACGTGTTTAAAAGCTTACGCATTACTCCTAAACAAACACTATGCATGTATTCAGCGGGGAAACATGATATCAAATCTATAGGAAGTGCTATCAGTGGCGATTCACCCATATGGTGTTCATCATCTGATTGCAAACGAAATGATTCGTCAGTTCTCCTGAGTGCAGACACATTTTCATAAACAACTCGCCCTCGGTATTCGCCAGGCTCTACACATTTGTCGCAAGCGGAATAGCCACCATGCTGTTTAGTACACTTAATAAGAGCTCGTGCTGGAGCATCACATACGAAACTGTGCACCTTGAGGGTATAATGATTATTTTCAAAATGAAACCCATCTTCAAGTAATTGTGCTAATTCTATCACAAAAAGCTTTAAAAATTGATTTAATGGTGAAGGTTTAGACTGCCCACAGAAGATAGCAACCACAAATGGTTTGAAATCATGGTGATTTTTTAACAAACCTAATATAGGCCACACCTGAGTATTTGAGCTCTTAAACAAGGGCAATCCATCGATATTAAAACATATTTTAATTTCAGCGTCGGGTAAAGTAATATGTTTAATTTGTTTTTGTATTTGAGACAATATTCCCATATAAACCATTTCTCCTGTATCTAAGGCAGTTACTTCTAAATTCGTTGGAGTTTGCATCAAAGTTCTACTGTCTTTTGGTAAAATAGGAGATAGTGGTTTTAAAATTTTGAGGAGACTGTTTATGGCGTTGTGCGGTATTTTATGCTCAGTAGCCCAATGTTTCAATTGATTTGGCAAGTCATAGTCAGTGTTACAATTAATATCAATTTCAGGTAATGTTCTTAACGGAGATGGCGAGTCTATATTATTGGTAACTTCAACGTCATCATCATTCTCACATAAATTATTATCATTGCCCATGGAAATGTTTGGTATGGTTTGTTGTATGTGGATGTTGCACTCGCTCGATGAGGTCGAAGGCAAGCTACAATGTGATGTATGTGAAAATGAACTGCTATATATTTTTTGTAAATCTGATATAAATTCCGTTTTTGCTATTTTAGCTCTTCTTAACAATTGACGCTGGCCAACTACAGCTTTTGTCTTATATTTTGTTTGAGGTAACATTTATATAACCTGCTTATTTTCGTTTTTGCGGTGTCTTTCAGGTGCGTGTTTAAGCCACACTTTAATGCAATCTTCGATATCTTTTTCAGTTGTTCCTAAAGTAGATTTCTTTACAGCCTCTGTAATCAAATACATGTAAAAGTGGTTAGTTAAATAAGCCCACAATAAAATAAGGCAGGCCATGTCAGACTTTACTGGACATGGCAAAAATTAACGAGATGTTGATAGTTGAATTGATAACTTTCCCTCGATGACGGTACCTCTCACCGCGGATAAATTTTAAGTGTCCGTGGCTCCGAAAGAGGAGAAGGAATTTTAGCGAAATGTTCGTTAAATTCAACAAATCAATTCAAAAGTACTCACCAACAAGACAGTTTCGAAGACGTAATTGACAGAATGGCTTTTTCTGTGATCGTTTGCCATAGAAATTGAACTGCTTTGCTAGAGAGTCGCACAAAAGCGTTTTCAGAATTCGAGAAACTTTGCTGAAGATGTCCCTTCCACCAATAGACTTTATATATTGAACCTGTGAATCAAAGTATTGATTAGTGCTGTGCAGTAACAGTTAATGAAATTAATAATAAACCCAAAATAAATTTGTGTTTCCGAGCAAACATTCAATAGTTCATCAAATACTTAGTATAGGTATTAGAAATAAAATCATACCAAGTTATCATAGTTTTCTTTATTTTTTAGTAATTCTTCTGTAGTTTCCAAGGCCTCAATTGTGGTTATTGGCAGTTTGAAATCTACTTTTAAAGTTCCTTCAGTAGATTTTAATATAGATAAAATTTGGTCATTTTGACACTTAATATGAGACAACAATGTAATTACTTTCTCGTGGAAGATATCGTTTCGTCTTTGATCACTTGTGAAAAGGTCTTGTTCTAAGTCTGCAAATATTCATAACTTTCAGTTAGTCCCTACCCAAATATCTTTCAGTATTTATGCTTGAGAGCAGCGGTGGCCAAGTGGTGGCGGCCCCGACTTACGAACAGTAAGTCGTGGGTTTGAACCCAGACAGGCGCATTACTTTGTGTAATTTATTTCATCACCACTGCTCTTCAAAACGGCGAAGGAAAACATCGTGAGGAAACCGGCATGTCCTAGAACCAAAAAATGGAAGGCATGTGACATCTACCAATCCGTACTGGGCACGCGTGGTGGATTATAGCCCACTCCCTCTCATTGAGAGGGCGCCGTGACCCTGCAGTGGGAATATTATAGGCTGATGATGATGATGGTGATTTATACTTAATATATATGGTTGTTCATTATGATTTAATTACATTCAAGGATAACGGGATGTACTAAAAAAATAAAAATTCGTACGATTTTTTTTAAGTTTTGAACAAACCTGCACACAAAAAAATGCAATCAAATATTGTATGACATATAAATTAGGCCCTATCAGTATTTGTAGCTAATAATGAACACCCCTGATAAACTACCTAGATCTACTTACTTTGCAGAATACTGGATGACAATGTGTTCGGAAAATCACTGTTGTCATTGTTCGTCCCAGCATCTAAATGTCAGAAATTATAAATATTATTAAAGAAAATGTGTCTAGGCTAATTTTTTATTAACCCTTAACCACCTAACGGCGGTCAGTGACCCCTGACCTGACTCTTAAGGGAAAAATTACAAAAAAAAAAATGAATTGGAGCATGTGTAGGTGTCGAAATTACAAAAGGTATAATATTCTAATGCAGCCCAAATCACTTTTACTTCTCAATGGGAAAGAGTTAAATTATGATTAACTTACTTTTCGGTGTTGATGAGTATGCCTGTCGATAACTTGCTGGTTTTACTGTACAATCAAGTTTTTTTTTTAATATTGTGCAACTATGGTCAGTAACTGTATCATCAGATGAATAATCAGTTGGTATGGCTTTACGTTTATGTTTTTCTTGTGCTTCAATTTCCTTTACTAATCCTGAGGGCTCTGACACATACTGTTTATTTCGTAGTACTGTAAATAAAGATATGTACCGTTTATATTTGTTTATGGTACATAACCGTAAAAAAATAATTCTGTTCTTTTATTCAGACCAATTGCTGACGCGCGTTTAGCACTAATTTCCACACTGTTAAATAAATAAATATTTACACATTCCACACAACACTATCTAGCCCCAATCTAAGCAGAGCTTGTAATAACCAGAAAGGAACCAGATAAGCTGATATAATACTTATATAATTTTTTTATTATTTGTAAATACATACTTAGAATACAATATAACACCCAGGCAGAGAACAAAACATGTGTTCATCACACAAACATTTGTTCTCGGCGGGGATCGAACCCACGCCCTCCAGCGCAGAAGGTAAAGCTACTACCAACTGAGCTTCAAAGGTTGAAAAGTTGTTTATTATATTGATGGGTACTTAAACTCCCCGAAGTTTTTGGGAGTGGTTTTTTTTTTTTTTTTTTTATTGTAGATAGGCTCGCGTTTGACCACTATCTCACCTGATGTTAAGTGACGATGTGGTCGAAGATGTAGCACGCTGACCTAGAAGTAACCTAGTGGTCTTTTTACATCCTGTATAATGAATTTGGTAATTACATCATACAATAATTTAACAAACAATCATCCAAAGCAAGCTAAATAAAATCCCCTGTTTATTTTATTTTTGGTAAATACCATATAAATGTACAATAGAACAATACCTACACGATAAGCTGAATAAAAATCTTGTAATACCATGTTCACACAATAATCTTGAAATTTTGAAAATCTTACCATCTATGTATTGTTTTTTTAGTGGTGGTGGGCATCTATGGCTGTCATTATTGTCCTCATCCTCACTTGAAGTAATATAACGATTGGGTTTACGCTTAGGTCTTCGTTGCTTTAGTTCAGTATCCTCTGCTTCTGTCTGTACGTCAGACGTTACCTCTGCCAATTTCAGTTTTTCCTTAGCTTTTTCTAAGCAGTCTAAAGAACAAAAATCCACCCAAAATAACCATGCCATGCACATGCACAAACAGTAGTAGACAAACAACAGTAAAGGGGCATACTCATAAACCCAATTCAAATTTAATCATTGCATGTTAGCCCCTTTTTTTAGCTATAAATTTGTATGTAACCTGGTATCTAGTTAGGCTTTTACATTGGTCTTTATTTTGTGGCAAATTATAGTATCGTATTATATAAAGCGAACACTGAAATTCAGTGATTAGTCACACATTCAAATTAAAATGTCAATATTATTTTCACGATTACTAATAATAAATATGGTTTTCTCTATCCAAATATAATTTGTCACAAATACAGACCAAAATAAAAACTGACACAGTTATTTCAGTATACACAAACATACTAGCCCTTCGCCCTTAGATGGTAAAAGCAATTTGTATGAAAATCGTTCCACCTTAAATGTTACAATACATAACACACCTGAAGTTGCACAGGTACACCCCACCACCCTACACCATGTTCCCTTGTCCTTGTAGATCCTAGTGTCAGGAGTTCCCGATTATGAATTTGACTGCGGGTGTTATCATCAGTTAATTTTTAGGTTTTGTAACATTGAATTGTTGTGTTTGCAGTTTTACAAGCACAAGAATCATAGTTTGAAAAAAGAATAGGTACAAAAAAGTTTTCATTCAACAACTTTTGAAACCAAGCCGGGTTAACATTTACCCCTTCCTAATACATAACAAAAGAAATTACCCAACAGGAGCTTTTCTGTCGCTGCAATGCTCTAACAGTGCGTTCGTCACTCTGGGGGTGGGGCATATTCTAATTAATCGTAGGTAATTACGAATATGTTTAATTAGCAGTTCAAGTAACAAGTGATTATGGTAGAATAGAAGCTGTGTACCTATACCTATCACGAATGAAAAGTGACGTTGGTAAGGCATGTCAAAATTGCCAATTGTTATCTCACAGGAAGAACAAGTAGGTATTGTAAAGATGAGAAAACCGCAGCTTCCTTGACCGAAATTTCATGCAGACAGATACGACCATTAAACGTATTAATACCATGTAGTACTTACCAGTCTCATAAAAAACTCTCCGGACACCATATAGCTTCCATGTATCCACGTCAGGTTCAGCCTGTTCTATAACTAACCGATTAACGGCCTTGGATTCCCGTACAGGGGGCCAATACACTTCACATTTATGTGGTGTCATCCACTGGCGATTTACAATTGACACACTTCCTTCGGCACCAGTAGAAGGATCAGAAAACTGAATGACTGAATACATATTGTCTACTGAGATAGTATGATGCACAGAACTTAGAAATTTTATTTAGAACAAAGATAATTCAATCAATTTGTACAAAACGAGCAAGTTATCGACTGCAGGAATACTCATAAAGACCGTTATGTTCGTAAAGTATACTAGTCATGTTTTGTAGGTAGGTTATGTTGTACAAAACAAAATGTCAGCGCGTCTGTGGCGCGAACCCGCGAACCAGTGATGCCAACTTTATTTTTTAGAAGATCGTAACATATCAAGGAAAAAAATAGTACCTAATGAAATTTCAATAAAACAATGTAAATCATTTTAAAACAGAATGTAATTTATAATTTTTAATAGATATTTATCATTTAAGGGACATGAATCAACATTTCGGATTAAGATTTAACTGAATTTTTATATTTTTAGATATGAGAAAAGTACCTAAGTAAATTCTAAGACTCAGATGAAACCGTGATTAGGTGTCATTTCCATAGATACAGGTTTAAAATCTCGAATTTGTATACGGATAAAAGTTGTCCTCTACCTTGATTATGTAAGCTCTGATGCTACCAATTCTCGATTTCAGTTGATTGAAATCGTAACTTTTGCTTATTATGTACGTACAATTTGACAGTTTCAGTTTAGCTCGTTCAAGTCTTCTACTTGTTTTTTTTTATAATATCAAAAATTAATTTAATATGTCATCTAGTTTTACTTCGTTATGATGATGGGTATAAATTTGAAAAGATCGTATATTTTGCGTACGACTTCGATTACTCGATCGTACAAGTGCCAAAAAGGACGATTTAAATCGTACGGTTGGCAACACTGGCGAAAACTAGCTTAGCTTCACTTTTTTTTGTAAATAAATTATACTAAATATTATATTATAATTCCTGACGGAACAGGCTAAGGTCTGAGACCATGCTGCATAGTCATCAGTTAGCATTTTTCTTGAGTAGGGTAGATCCAGTTTGAACTAGTTTTTATTATTTAAATAAATAAAATAAAATATCAGTGCTAGGCGAGTGAAAATAATGCCAAAATCTAAAACTAGTTGGAAGCACTGTCTTAGCAGCGCCCAGCCGGAGTATTTTTATTTATTTCGGGCTTCTTCGAGCATAGACCAATGAAGGTGTTAACGCGGGGCGTTGGTCCCCTGTTGGTCATTTGGCGCTACTTGGTCATTAAAAGTATAAAACTGTTTGTGTTTGTTTATGATAGTGTGCGAGATTGTTGAAGTGGCCTTAACATGACTATTACTTTGATGTCACAATAGACCCTAAATAGTCGTCAACACGACGTAGCATTCGTGACTAATACCGGACGTCACAGAATGATCTTAAATAGACGTAGCTAGGACGTACCATTCATGATCAACACGGGCTGAAATAAATCAGACACAGAACTTCTCACTGATGACCCTAAATAGACGTCATCAGGACGTACCATGCGTGCCTAATACCGGACGTCACATAATGATCTTAAATAGACGTTGCTTGGACGAACCATTCGTGACCAGCACGGGCCGAAATAAATCGGACACAAAACGTCACACTGGTAACCCTAAATAGACGTCACCAGGACGTACCATTCGTGACTAATACGGGACGTCACAGAATGATCTTAAATAGACGTAGCTAGGACGTACCATTCATGACCAACACGGGCTGAAATAAATGGGACACAGAACGTCACCCTGGTGACCCTAACTAGACGTCATCAGGACGTACCATTCGTGACTAATACCGGACGTCACAGAATGATTTTAAATAGACGTAGCTAGGACGTACCATTCATGACCAACACGGGCTGAAATAAATGGGACACAGAACGTCACCCTGGTGACCCTAACTAGACGTCATCAGGACGTACCATTCGTGACTAATACCGGACGTCACACTGGTGACCCTAAATAGACGTCATCAGGACGTACCATTCGTGACTAATACCGGACGTCACAAAATTGACCTTAAATAGACGTTGCTACGACGTATCATTTATGACTAACACGGGTTGGTTATGAATCGACCCTAAAATAACGTCATTTTTACGTACATGTTCGACGAATAAAGGACGGACCCTAAAATGACTAAAGTGGGACGTCATTATTTCGTCACAGACGTCATCTTGCTACCTGGGTTGTTCTACAGTGGCTCACTTTTTTTCCGAGGCGTATTTTTTAACACCTATTTAAGTTAGGTTATCGAAATTCGGAATGAATATAGTGGAACTAAAGTGCTTTTAAAATGTACAGTCATTTTTAAATAAATGTAAGACAGAATGTAAATAATGTACCTTTTTAAAAAAAACATAAATGAGCCACTGTGTACCATAGGTTTGGCACACTGGCTCACCCCAGAGTACACAGTGGACCGTAGTGGTACACAGTGGATAGTTTGTACTAATCACAAGTAATAAAACAAATAATACGATAGTTATTCGTTATTTATTAGGCAATATGTCAACATGTATTAATATAGAAATAATGTTAAACTTTTTCTAACAAATTTGAATGTAAAAATCTTCGAACTAACATCGAGCACAAACCGTAAAAAATAACATTATAATATTCATTTTTAATAAAATAGGAACGAAAATACCTCATTGGTCTAAAACAAAACTAATATTAATTCAAAATGAGATCAAGATCCCGAGATCAATCAAAAACTTAACCTTTAAACTTAGTAAAAAACGAAAGAAACGAATTTATGCTTTGGCTACCTACCACAATTAAATTCTAAATCAGTCGAGAATTTGAATAAGAATTGAATCATGATAATCACTATCTTTAGATATAGGTAATAAAATTAAAGAAATCACATAAGGGCAATGCTTTGGCATACACTACTGCACATTCAATTGAGATAAATCAATTGAAAAATAGTAATAAGACTGTTGACGTGTCGTGCTGCCACCGACAGAGGGTTTCGGCAATATAGATTTGATGTCCGCTTCTTTAACAAGTGACAGATCCGGCACCGTAGGCATATAAAATTTACCTGGAGTTTTCTTCCTTAAAAAACTGATGTAATATTCCATATGTTCATTTCTGCTTTCCAACACTTTTCCTATGTAAAAAAGTTTCTGTTTTTTTGTTGAAAATTCTACCAGAACATATTCGCTTTCCATCGGAGGTCGAAGTAAAGGCCTTTTTAAATCACGTTCAGTCATGGCAGCAATTTCCATGTCTACGTCTTCTTCAAGCCACTCGCTATCTTCGTCTGATTCCTGATATTGAACTACAGCCTCATCATTTTCTTCATCGGAATCATCTTGCAGAACTTTTTTAACAATTTTCTTTCGTTTGATATCCCTCTGTCTAGTGGTCTTGGCTTTAGCTAACTCGATCATGGTTTTTTCGGGAGTATCGGTAGCTATCATACTTCGACCTAATTTTCTGGGTTTTCGAATTGATTTTCTTGGCCCGGCTTTAATTGGATCTCTGAATACGAACGGCGATATGAAACTAACATTATTTGTGCTGATCAAACTAAGCGGAACGTGACTTTTTTCAGGAGTTTTAGGCGTAATGGCTGGAGAACTTGGATGTTCCAGTAATGCAGACATACAAGATGTCCCGGGTGTTACTTCTGGTTCAATTTGGAAAACTGTTCTTGCAAAGTCATCTTGGCTCACTGAGTCAAGTATTGAAGGTGAACCTTCCCTTTCCGCATTTATCTGCAATGTAGTTGACTGACCGAAAGTGTCACCGTCTTCGTTCGCTGGAATATGGATAGTTGTTGCATCGACAGGCACAAGATCTTCGTCACTTTTTGAACACACAGTGTCATCCGATTGCACTCTTTGAATTCGCTGCACGGCATTAGCATAAGCTTCATCTCTAATGTGAGTTTGGTCTGTTCCAGCAACGACACTTGACATCAAGATCTGACTTGGCCTTTGTTCTTCATCGTCAGGATACGGGCGATCAGTTACGGAACTTGGCATAAAATCATCGTCAGTAAATAAATTGCGGTCAAACGGATAAATTCCACACTTCTTGAATGAGTTGATTATGTTTACAGGCGTCATAACTTTAAGGAAAGCAACACCCACGATTTCACCTATGTCATATATAGTAATAGGTTTGCCCGGGTTTCGCAGCATCCACGAGTCAATGGCTGCATTGTAGTAAGATTTAAATGGTCCATATATACCGACATCAAGTGGTTGTAACTTTGCGGAAGTGTGTGGGTGTAAGGTCAAAATATGAACACCCGAAGTCTTCGCTAAGTCCAAAGCATTCAATGATAAATGGGACTCATGATTGTCTAATATAAGTAAAGTAGGGTTTTCTACTGTAGAATTTGTATTCTTGATGAAATGTTTTATGACGTCTGGAAATATATCGGTGTTCATCCATCCACTAGGCGCAGCCAGCCCCAATGTTCCTGGAGGAGTGTTCTTCGTCATGTAAGATTTAAAATTTTTTCGCGGAAATACCATTACGGGAGGAAGTGCTATTCCTCCTGCACTTATTATGCAACACGTAGTGACTAATGTGCCACGTTCTCCGCTAGTTACTTTACCAACGTTACGGCGGCCTTTTGGTGCAATGACACGCTGCGGTTTTTGAACTGTAGTGGTCGATGTTTCATCCAGGTTAAAGATACGAGTTCCATCGTTAAAAGCGGGAAACCTCTGCAATAAACTTTCTAGATTTTTATAAAAAATCTCCACATTAGTTCGGTTGAAGGCCGTTGCTCTTGCAAGACTGCATGGCTCGGGCTTCCGCAAACTGAGGTCTTTGTGCCTTTGCCTGAATTTCCTGAACCATTCCTTTCCAGCTATTTTATTGTTCACCCAGTTATCAGGCATCTTTATATTATTTTTTTCCGCCATTTGGTAGGCTACTCTCCTGCACTCTTTTTCCGACAACCCGTAAAATATTGAGGAACAATATTTATAATATTCTTTAAGGCTTTCTTCTTGTTTATTATCAAATACTTTTCTAACTTCATAATTAGGGATTAAGCGCATTGTTTCCACAGACCCAAAACTTTTAAATTTATTAAAATAACGCCTTAAAGTTGTAAAAGGTATATTGAAGATCTTAGAAGCTTTCCTAACACTCATTCCGCCCTGAATGCTATGAAGAGCTTGCTTCATACTTTCTTCCGAATGATTCCCGATGGTGCGAGGCTTTTCTGGACGAGGCATTCTGAAATAAGAATATGTTTTTGAATTTAATTCATTACCATAGCATTGCAACATACATACTTTCAGTACTGATTTGACAATCTGTATTTTAATCAAAATATTACAAAAAAAAACCAGTTTAGTACACAGTGGCTCATGATCCACTGTGCACTTACGTGATCTGAGCCGATGTGGACGATGCCGACATTTTGAATACAAACTACCACAAAAAAAAAGCTAACCTATATTTCGAGAGGAATAGGACAGGAAAACATTCTGAAATAAGTACAAACTACAATGGAAATGTAAAAATATTCAAATACCATACTAGACACGTGTTGGAACAAAAGAAAACTTACCTTATTTTTTATTTTTTTTGTCACTAAAACATTTTTTTTTTTGCACTCAAACACCACGCGTCGTACGCGCTTCCCGACTGGTTTCGACGAGTTCATGTACCGACGTCATCATTGGGTGAAAGAGACAGATATATATCTCTGGTAGTTTCTTAGATTCTTAAACTGAGCCACTGTTTCTGGTATAACCACTGTAGAACAAGTGACCTACCTTCACTCGGTGTTGCCAACAGAAGTGAGCGGCTATATGCTGTCATCATTCGCCCAGACCCGCCCAGTCACTTTATCGCTAAACACTAATTTCCCTACTTGCAACTTGGAATTATGTAGGAATATTATAGTTATGAGGTTTCATTAATACAGTTCCATAGTCAAACGAATGAAACCCTTACAATTAGTTTTATTTATGGCTCGCGTAATCAAAGAAGATTACAAATAGTCTCTGACAGGCTAGCTAAGGCACTCCTTCACAACGTGAGTGGGTTCCAGTTGGCCGATTTCTCTAACCACTCAAAATAAACAAGACACTAGGCAGAGTGTCCACACTCCACACCGTCTGTGCCTCACTTGTAAACTGACGACCCACGCTACTCCTACCGGCAGTACACCCTACACCGTACCTTTTCAACGTACCTACTCGGGTACAATAAAACTGTTTGACAATAATGAATGAAAATGCTAATATGAATGAGATTCAACGCTCAGGAGCGAGGGAGGTACGCGTGGGGCGCGTGAACGCGTTAGATAGAGAGGTTAACAGCGTAGTCCCCTCTCTCCGCCTGAGCATCTCCACGGCACCCACACATGGATACCGGCCGACATCCGACCTCATGGCATTGCTCGTTCCGTCGGGGAATCTGCATTATAATAGTATCTACCTAAATGCCCTTGGAATGTACCTATTGGAGGAGCTTTATCTACTGAGACAGTAGGTATGCTACTCACTAAAGTACGAGACTGAATCGCAGCGCGCAGGTGACGCGACGTCGCGCGTCGCGGACACAATGAAGACGTTCGGAGTGCGGGAGGTCGGCGGCCGCGCGATAACCTCGCTGTTTATGCGAGCTAGTGTTCACCTTAGTGTAACTCATGATAACCGCTAATTTTATATTACCTAATTAACTAGTAAGTAAACAGATGGTACTTTGCAGTTTAAGTTTATTCTGTTTATTAATATTGACCAGAGTCACCCGGCCGGTTCGCTTTCGTCACACATAGGGATGTGTGACACTCTCACCCCTACCTGTCACACGCCGAGATAACCTCCAGCGACGAAGCTTGCAGAGTAGCTTGGGCTATTAGTTAGCGCAAACCGGCTAGTCCGGTCGCAACCTCCGGTCAGTTGTCCCTGGCGTTGCGCGGTGGCGGCGGCGGCTGCGGCGTCCGGCTGTGCGACCACTATTAATCTTGTTTCTGAAACTGAGATTTTATGCAAGATTTTTTTAAGATATATGTGCATGGGCCATGAGCTCCCTGTGCTGCGGGTTGTTCGAAAGAGATACCGCGGCCCGAACACAAAGGGCTAAGAAGGAACGGGTTTTTAGTCAGTAGAAATCTGACACTCCCTTCCGCTCGCCCCAGAGCGGGAGGAGTCAAATGATGTCCAACCCACCAAAAAAATAAAGCACGCACAATGTAGGGTTCCGTAGTTGCCAATCAAAATATGTCAACTTACTAAACTGATAATTATTTAATGTAAATAAAAAAAAAGTTTAAAGACTAAAACCCACATACGTAATAATATAAGTAATACGAGTAAATAACACAGACTAGACCGCGAGAACTGTTTGACCGCAATCTAAACGTATATGTTGACTTGAACTATAATAAAATATAAATATTTGTAATGTACACACCGAGACCTTTCATTTGATACCAAACATGTTATGATTATCTCAATTTTTTTTTGAGCTTAGAATTTGGCATTTAAAATGCGACTACGACTGACCTCTATAATAATTTTACTTACCTATATTTAAATAGAAATATACAAATTCAATATATGAATATCAGACAAGAATTATTTTATTGTTTTCTACTTTTAAGACCGCGGTTTTTAACTTATTGGCTTCGCCGTAGTCGGGTAAAAAACCATATTTCCAAAAAAAAATCCTATCCAACGACATCCCACACTATGAGCTTCGCAAGAATAAAAATCATCCCATGTGTACTGGAGATATTTTGAGATATTTACACAAAAAATCGAGATTTCATTTTACCACTTCGTTGGCGTAACTCATCTGTATATTCATGCCAAATTACAGCTTTTTATTATACACTCGCGAGCAACCAAATCGACTCAAGCCTAGACGGCGCACATATACATTGATTTTCCTAAAACGATAAATGGTAATTACAAAAGTGATATGTCATTCGAAAGCTGAAGAATTAGGCTTTCAATTAACATCAATACCTTAAAAAAAAACTAAGCGCTGATTTATTGACACATTTTAATTGGCCGTCAGCGTAAATTACCTCTTTAGGAATCCACGACTTGCGCTACCTGCTCCCGCTATAAAACCCCCCCACTTCCGGTTTATCTTATCAGTTGCTTGTTACAAGTTGACCGGTACACATCTCCGTAAATTGCATTCCTTGTTTTCGCTAACCCATGGATACCACACCAGAAGAAGCCGCTCAAGTTGTTGCCTTGTTGCAACAAGGGTTAAGTCAGCGAGCAATCGCTGCCCAGCTCCACTTGAGCCAGTCTTCTGTATCCCGAGTATACAGACGGTTCCAAGAGACTGGTGCCTTCAATCGGAGACCAAGAACGAGCCGCCACCGGTGCACTTCAGAGAGCGACGACCGCTTCATTGTCTCAACCTCGCTGCGCAATCGACACCTTACGGGCGTTGATGTGCAGCAAGAACTGAGACGTGTACGACAAGTGGCTGTCAGCGAGTGGACAGTGAGAAGACGCTTGAAGGAAGCCAACTTGACGCCAAAAAGACCTGCGACGGGCCCTAAGTTGACTGCAGGCCACCGACAAGCGCGCCTTCAATTTGCTCGAGAGCATCTCAATTGGAGCGTTGCGCAATGGCGATCGGTCCTGTTTACTGATGAGTGCAGAATGTGTCTGCATGGCAGTGACAGGAGAGGCCGAGTCTACAGGCGTCCGGGAGAACGATTTGCCCAATGTTGTTTCGCTGAAACAGTGGCATATGGCGGCGGTTCCTGGATGATGTGGGCTGGTATCTCTTTAGAGGGAAAAACCGAACTTGTTTTCGTGCCTGGGGGCGGCCGAGGAGGCGGGCTAACAGCTGATCGGTACATCACCGACATTCTACTGGATCATGTTGTGCCCTACGCAGGGTTTGTCGGTGAAGACTTCGTGTTAATGCACGACAATGCCCGCTGCCACACGGCACGAGTCACTCGACAGTTTCTGCAAGAGGTCGAATTACGCACGATGGACTGGCCTGCGCTCAGTCCTGACATGAATCCCATCGAGCACTTATGGGACGAGCTTAAAAGAAGAGTTCGGGCCAGAAATCCAGTCCCTTCAAGCGTAGACGAGCTAAAGACAGCATTATTAGAGGAGTGGGACGGCATTCCTCAAGAAAATGTCAAAAAATTGATAAGGTCCATGAAAAACAGACTGCGGGATGTAATTAGGGCTAGAGGGGGCAATACGAAATACTGATTTAAAAAAAATAATTTTATTTTTAATTTTGTTTGTTTAATTTGTCAAATACGAGACACATACCCTTTTTCCTAAATTCCCGTTTTTCCTACTCTTGCATTCAGACATCATTTATTTCAAAAATGATGGATGGATTTCAATGATAATGATATCAAATTAAAGCTGACATCTTAAGCTTTCGAATGACATATCATTTTAATAATTTCCATTCATGATTTTAGTTGTATCAATGTATGTGTGCGCCGACAAGGCTTGAGTCGATTTGGTTGCTCGCGAGTGTAGTACTAAGACTGAGCAATAGTGCGGACGGAGTACGGACGGACAGATAGACAGACGGATATGGCGAAACTATAAGGGTTAAATTCCTTGTTGACTACGGAACCCTAAAAAGAACAAACCAAAATACCGCTACCTTTGACCTCAAATCTGAGGATCTAATGCGACTTCTACTGCCCGGGACTAGTTCACTAGCCGCCCATTTGACCTGTGGCTCTCGTCCCAGGTGTAAAATTACCTTCCCCCGTTAAGTCTAAGAGAGGCCCGCGAGTGGAACACTACGCGCCGCCGCCTTCTCGGGCCAGTGTGGTGGAGGACGACTGATGTCCCCAAATCCATCGGGCTCCGAGACGATCCAGAGGGCGCGGCGTTGTCCGCCGTCTGCCGCGTCTCTCCCTGTTCGCAGCTTCCTTCTGCGACTTGATGGTTTCATCGCATCCCAAGACTGTTAGCGAACTGTATCATTGGTAACTTGTGGTACAGGAGGTGAGCGCCCGGCGGGGTCGTCGACGGAGGCGGATGCAGCGGAGAGCGGCACGCGCGCGCCTTGCGACGCGCTGCAGTTCGCGTGCGCCGACGGGCTGCGCTGCGTGCCACTAGACTGGCGCTGCGACGGGCGCGCACACTGCGCGGACGCCTCCGACGAACTGCACTGCAGCTTCCCTAACCGTAACCGATACCTTCACATGCTATGCACACATAAACAAACACCTATCACACTCACACATTCACGTCAGCACACTTATACATAGGATTGAAGATCTGTAGCAAAGCATGTGTTGTTGTGTCTTGCAGCGTGGATGGCGCAATGTCGCGGCGACGAGTTCCGCTGCGCCGTGAGCAACTTCTGCTTGGCGCCGAGCTGGCGCTGCGACGGCGAGCCCGACTGCGGCGCGCACGACGCCTCCGACGAGGACCCGTACATGTGCCAGAAAGACTTCAAGTGCCCCGGCAACAGCGCGCGCTGCGAGACTCCTGTGGACGGGCAGTTCTCGTGCGTGCCCATCGAGCAGTTCTGCGACGGGCAGCGGCAGTGCCCCGACGCCAGCGACGAGTGGGACATCTGCGACAACTGTGCGTACCGCTCTGCTCTGCATGGTGGCTTGCCCTCGTAGGTGACGGGAGCTAACGTGTGTTTGGTTGCAGTCACGGCGGCGCAGTGCGGCGCGCTGGGCTGCGAGCTGGGCTGCCGCCCCACGCACGGCGGCCTGGCGTGCTACTGCGGCGCGGGCTACGAGGCAGACGCGGCCGGCCGCTGCGTGGACACGGACGAGTGTGCGCAGGAGGACGCGTGCGCGCAGCACTGCCACAACGCGCGCGGCTCGTACACGTGCGCGTGCGCGCCCGGCTACACGTTGCACGAAGACCGCCGCAACTGCGTGCCTGTCAATGGTGAGTGCAGCTCATAATATCAACTACATAATTCGCGTGTGTAGAGTGGTACAAGTATAGAGCATATAATACCTACAAGCAGGTGCCACACTGCTGGATATTCGCTACGACTCGTTCGCTGAGCAAGCAGGAGTAACTTGTTAAGGAAGGTAATTCTCTTGTCTTGATTCATCGCAACATTATTGCAACATAGACATACTTATGTAATACAATTGAAACTGTCAGTAATACAGACCATTTTTTTTTTGGCGGGTGGAAAATCATCAAATAACCCCCCCGCTCTTGGGCAGAGCGAAAGGGAGTGTCAGACTCCTACTGAGTAAAAACCACCCATGTTCCTTCTTAGCCCTATATGTCGAGGCCGCGGTAACTTGTGAACAACCCGCAGCCCCGACGGGAGTAATACAGACCTACGACCTACTAGACTTTATCTCCCCCGCCAACTCGAGCAATAAAGCGGCACGGCCGTACCATCCTTTTCTCGAAGCAGTTCAGGCCATGTTCGACCTAATAACTTCGTTGTGGATAAAACTAGAAGCCTGAATAAATTATAAATGCGAAAGTTTGTAAGAATGTATGTATGGATGGATGGATGTTGTTACTCTTTAACGCAAAAAGATTTAGCCATAAGAATTACCCGTTTTTCGAATGCGATGCGATGGCCAAGTCAGAGATTGACTTGGCTTGGCCAAAGTTGAATAAAAGTTTGACTGGCCTTGGCTAAAGTTTATTTTTCACTTTTTTGTGTTTTATTTTTTGTCGAAGTCGGTTTTACTTTTTGTTAAAAAATTTAAATTATTTAGTGATTCACATGTGCTTACCCCTTCACAACGTACCGGCGTGATGTTATGTTATGAACTGATGTAAACATTATACAGACATGGGATTTCAACAATCCCAATCCATTTGCTATCATTTAGACATCAATACGACCTCGCAAAGTTTTGTATTTATTAGTAAAATAACAAAACATCACGCCTGTAATCCCCGAAGTTTGCGAGGTCGTATTGATGTCGATTACATAAGAACCATTCTACCATCAGATGAGATTCCATCATCTGATCCCGACCTGGTGACTATGAGACTAATAGGAAAGCATAGGATTTCGAATAAAAGAAGAATTTTTCAAATCGGTTCGTAAACGACGGAGACGAAAAGATCGTTAATGTAGACAATGTAGATTTTTTTGAGATTTGTTGATTTTTCAAAAACCGCTTGTCCGATTTTCATAAAAATATGAAGTAGAAGAAATATGAATATATTTTAGAAGTCGGTTAAAAATAGAATAAACTCCGCCTGCTTCCAAGTTTTGTTTAATTTAAAATGTACTTGTTTTTTTTCAGTCAGGTTTTTTAGTTCTTTTTTTTCAAATAGGTAACCCCTTAAGCTCTTGGGCACAGCGAAAGGGAGTGTCAGACTTTTACTGATTAAAAACCACCCATGTTCCTTCTTAGCCCTATATGTCGAGGCCGCGGTATCTCTTACAAAATCCCACAGCCCCGAAAAAAAATAGATTGACTTGGCCATCCCATTCGCCAATGTTAAACAGGCTAGGCTAGGCTATAAAACTAGACAGAAATTGCATTTTTTTTTTAAATTCCATGATTTATACACTAAACACTAATTGTATTCTAAATTTGAAGCTTCTATGTCTGCTAGAAGTGTCTTAGATTACGTGTTTTATTGAATGACACACAGAAATGTAATTTAAAAAAAAATAGTTTAACAAAAACAAAGTTTCATTACTAAAACCCGAATAAAACCGCGGTCTTAAAAGTAGAAAACAAGAAAAGTCGTCTAGTAAGTAGATAATTTGATAATTATTATAGAGGACAGTCGTGATCGCATGCCAGCTTGCTAATAGCAACTAGCTGACTTCTGCATCAATGAGAACACCATGAAGGAGCATTAGGTATCAGTGGCATGCGAATACGGTTTTTAGTTTTTAAACTTATTTTTTTATGTAGGTATGTACGCGCATAGCTCCGTCAATTATCTACCGATTTTCAAAATTATTTTTGTGTTTGAAAGGGCGTTCTCATTGATACAGAAGTAAGCTGCTAGTTGCCATGCGATGTAGTTGGCATGCGACTACGACAGTCCTCTATAATTTATCAAATTATCTACTTACTAGACGATTTTTCTTGTTTAATACTTTTAAGACCGCGGTTTTATTAGTCTGCATTTTTATTCGTAGTCGGGTTTTAGTTTTTAAACTTATTTTTTTATTAACTTACTTTTTTATTGAATGTCAGAACATGCCGTCCAAGCAACCTCTACGCCGACGAAGCCGTATTCGACGAAGTCTTACGCCAATGAAATATAATTTATGATGGATGGATGAATGGAATTAAGGATAAAGAGTTGAAACCGGGACATAACACGGTGATAACCATATAGGTTAAGCAAATAAATTTATTCTATTCTATTCTATTCTAGGTAGACCAAACATTAAAAAAACCTAGCTCTGCAACAAACGTCGCCGATAGAAGAATACGTGATGGCAATGATTGAGACAGCTCTTTCATTTATTTATTGTATTGGGTCGTTCACGCTGGATTCATACTTCGAATCGACATAGTTCATTCTTAAAACAAGTAAAAGTTTAGTTTAGTTCACACACAGTGATGTCGGTGTTGTACGGTATTCTCTTATGGGGCAATCACTCCGATATTCATACAATTTTTGTTTGGGTAATTCGTTCAATTTATAAAAAAGTCTTTCAAACATACTCAGAGAAAGTAATTACTTTACCCTCTCAGTTTATTTATGAATCAAAACAAATAATTTCATTACATTTTTAACCGACTTTAAAAAGAAGGAGGTTAGGAGGCTTAAACATAATTGGCGAAATATGTATACATGATTATATAGGTGGGTGTTTCTATTACTGACTGCCTAACCCTTTCCAGCTGCAGGCGTGATGTTGTGTAATGTATTATATATTATGTCTGTTTTAAAGTTTATCCATATGTAACGGCCGAATACTGAAACGCTACTCAATTTTAAGTTGCCCTTAAATCTCGTTCTGTCTCTGTTACTTCAGCATAGAGCGACCGAGACAGCACTAGATTTGAGGGTTACTTATATTTGAGTCATCATCATCATCATCATTTCAGCCGAAAGACGTCCACTGCTGGACATAGGCCTCCCCTAAGTGTCGCCACATTGACCGGTCCCGTGCGTCTCGCATCCAGCGGGTCCCCGCAACCTTCACCAGGTTATCGGTCCACCTAGTGGGAGGCCTTCCAACGCAACGTCTTCCGGTTCGCGGTCGCCATTCCAGAACTTTCCGGCCCCATCGGCCATCCGTTCTGCGAGCAATGTGCCCTGCCCACTGCCACTTAAGTTTGGCAATTCTTCGGGCTATGTCGGTAACCTTGGTTCTCATGCGGATTTCCTCATTTCTGATTCGATCACGCAAGGAAACTCCGAGCATAGCTCTCTCCATTGCCCTTTGGGTGACTTTGAGCTTTCTGATGAGGCCCATAGTGAGCGACCACGTTTCGGTCTCGTATGTAATCACTGGCAACACACACTGGTCATAGACTTTCGTCTTGAGACACTGTGGTAAGTTGGACGAGAAGATATTACTCAGCTTCCCAAACGCTGCCCAGCCGAGTCGGATTCGACGATTGACCTCTTTCTCAAAGTTGGACCTACCTAACTGGACCGTTTGTCCCAGGTAGACATAATCGTCTACAACTTCGAGTGTAGAGTCTGCGATCTTGATAGGAGTGGGTGTTACATGGGCATTCAACATGACCTTGGTTTTGTCCATGTTCATTTTTAGACCCACTCTTTCGGAAGCTCTACTGAGGTCATCAAGCATTGTACTGAGGTCCTCCATGGTCTCAGCCATGACCACTATATCGTCGGCAAACCGGAGGTGAGTGATGTACTCGCCATTGATGTTGATGCCTAGTCCTCTCCAGTCCAGAACCTTGAAGAAATCCTCCAGTACAGCGGTGAACAGTTTCGGAGATATGACGTCCCCCTGTCTCACACCTCGCTGCAGAAGGATAGGTTCCGAAGTCTGATCCTGGAGTCGGACTGACATGGTGGCGTTTTTGTACAAACACTTCAACACCTCGATGTACCGGTAGTCGATTTGGCACCTTTGGAGAGACTGCAGTACAACCCAGGTCTCGATCGAATCGAAGGCTTTCTCGTAGTCCACAAACGCTAAACAGAGAGGCAGATTATACTCTTCGGTCTTCTGTATAACCTGCCGCAGCGTGTGTATGTGGTCTACGGTACTAAACCCTTTTCGGAATCCGGCTTGTTCGGGAGGTTGAAAGTCGTCAAACCAGTGCGCGAGACGATTCGTAATGACTCTTGAAAACAACTTGTAGACATGACTCAGAAGTGAGATGGGCCTATAATTCTTCAGCCGGGCATTGTCGCCCTTCTTGAAGAAGAGTACCACCACACCCCTGCACCTTATTATTGCTTTCAACTTCTAAGTTGAAAGCAATAATAAGGGAATTCAACGGTTAGGACCGTTGATACGTAGTACCTCCGATCAGCTCACCTAGATAATCTAAAAGAATACAACCATATATACGTTCCCATAAAATTGTATTAAAGAACTATCCTCCAACTCCTAACCGATACCTTCCATCATCAGCTCATCAACATGATGTGATGACTGCTAGATGCGAATACTTGAAAAGCTTTAGAAATAGCACGAAACACGTAATAAGCGCGTATAAAATTTGAGGGTTGGCTCGATTTCTGAGATTCCATCACCAGATCCTGATTTCCTTCGTCATTCTCCATGGTAGTTGGTTCCACCCTTGAAATATCTCCTTTCCAACAATAATAGTACATTGTTCACCGAGAGGAGAAAGTGACCGATTACCGTCGAGGGTGTCGTTTGAAGCCCGAGCCGTAGGGGAGGGCTTTAAAACACCCGAGATCGGGAATCGCGCTTTCTCTCGAGTGATACATAGTGCTTTATACTACACCTACGAGGAAAATAAAAAACTAAATCTTTACTAATTGAAATTTATATTGAAATTGTTGCAGTTAGTGAAGCTTAATGTAACACTTTTTCCATTAATGATTGTTTGAGATGTTTGCGACAATGTAGGAGGAATAACTGGCTGTGCTGTTGGCACTGCGCTCGTAGAAGGCTGTGGTGCCAAAGGGGCAACTGGCTGCTGAGGAGCATTTGGCATCGCCGCGCTCGTTGATGGTTGAGGAGATGAGTCTTGATGCACATTAATCGATCCCGATATTTGGTTATTTATTCGTGTTTTGTTTCCTACGGAATTCTCTATGTAACCTTCTGCAACAGCGGACGATTTCCAACCACCGTGGCGTTTTATTGTGGTTAAATCAGCACCAGTATCGGCAAGAATAGTCGCTGAAGTTCTGCGAAAGCAGTGGCCAGTGTATTCTAGTGGGTTGAGTAAATTAAGGTAGGAAGCTATTTCTCTTGGCACAGTACTTATTTTGTTTTTCCCAATTACTTGTTTCGTACATTTTTTGTTTTTATATTGTAGTAAAACCCGATTGGTTTTGGGGTCACTGGGGCGAATTTCGTTATATTTCTTCATTATCTCATAAAATAAGCCTGATATAACAAATGATCGCTGAATTTTGGTTTTTGTGTTAGGAATATTGACAATTATTCCATTTTCGAGGATTTCGATATCGTCTGTTGTCATATCCACAAGTTCTTGCGAACGACAGGCCCCATTTACTCCTAAAATCAAAATAACCTGTAAACAAAAATATCAAACATGAAAACCTATTAGATTTCTACTCATAAATAGGTACGTAATAAATCATAAACCAGTGCATTTTGTTCATAAACTTACCTTCATCAACAAATATTTGTCATCTGGAGCATTCTGCAAAAAGGAATAAACGTCCTTTGTAGTAAGCACTTTTGATTTCTTACTACGGAATCCCTCCGACTTTCTTTTCAGAAATGCTGTAAGTTTTTTGTATTCTTGAATATTTATGTCGTTTCTTGTCAATATAGTACTTTTCAACATTGAGTACATAGACCATAACGTACTTGGTTTGTATTTTTGCGCTTTTTCACTGAAATAAGCTAGCAAAACTGTTTCAGAAAAAGATGCCGCATTTTTTTCACTTTTCCATTGCAAAAAATCGTTATAAGTTTTATTATATTTTTTAATTGATTTCTGTGGTAAAAGGTTATCAATCAGCATTTTTGCTGTTTCCTTCAACTGCGGCGGAGTTGAAAAATCTTCATCATCACTATCACTACTTATCATTTTGATAGTTTTATTTTACTTTCTACGAAAACTGAATCCTCAAACAACACACAAATTGAAAATGGCGCCAATGGCGTCTGCAATTTTTACATGTTCTTTTTTCAAATTGTTTACGCCGCAGGGTCGCACTGCCAGCCCGACCCCATCCAACACACAGCTAGTGGCCAGTGCCATTTTGCGAACTTGGAGATAAAAACTCACTGTAAATACTTTTTGGCTTTTGATATTTAGGTTACCGGCGCATAGTCTTACCCAAAATTAAAAAAAAAAAACCACGTAAGAAATGGATTTTCATACACTTTTCTCTCCCGCTCAGATGCGTTTTCTCCCCGCATATTTGTTCGATATGCAATGACGTACTTTCTACCGTAAATTTGATAAAGTATCAAGGTACTTTCCAAGCAGGTGTAGTATAATAGTACATTGTTCACCGAGAGGAGAAAGTGACCGATTACCGTCGAGGGTGTCGTTTGAAGCCCGAGCCGTAGGGGAGGGCTTTAAAACACCCGAGATCGGGAATCGCGCTTTCTCTCGAGTGATACATAGTGCTTTATACTACACCTACGAGGAAAATAAAAAACTAAATCTTTACTAATTGAAATTTATATTGAAATTGTTGCAGTTAGTGAAGCTTAATGTAACACTTTTTCCATTAATGATTGTTTGAGATGTTTGCGACAATGTAGGAGGAATAACTGGCTGTGCTGTTGGCACTGCGCTCGTAGAAGGCTGTGGTGCCAAAGGGGCAACTGGCTGCTGAGGAGCATTTGGCATCGCCGCGCTCGTTGATGGTTGAGGAGATGAGTCTTGATGCACATTAATCGATCCCGATATTTGGTTATTTATTCGTGTTTTGTTTCCTACGGAATTCTGTATGTAACCTTCTGCAACAGCGGACGATTTCCAACCACCGTGGCGTTTTATTGTGGTTAAATCAGCACCAGTATCGGCAAGAATAGTCGCTGAAGTTCTGCGAAAGCAGTGGCCAGTGTATTCTAGTGGGTTGAGTAAATTAAGGTAGGAAGCTATTTCTCTTGGCACAGTACTTATTTTGTTTTTCCCAATTACTTGTTTCGTACATTTTTTGTTTTTATATTGTAGTAAAACCCGATTGGTTTTGGGGTCACTGGGGCGAATTTCGTTATATTTCTTCATTATCTCATAAAATAAGCCTGATATAACAAATGATCGCTGAATTTTGGTTTTTGTGTTAGGAATATTGACAATTATTCCATTTTCGAGGATTTCGATATCGTCTGTTGTCATATCCACAAGTTCTTGCGAACGACAGGCCCCATTTACTCCTAAAATCAAAATAACCTGTAAACAAAAATATCAAACATGAAAACCTATTTGATTTCTACTCATAAATAGGTACGTAATAAATCATAAACCAGTGCATTTTGTTCATAAACTTACCTTCATCAACAAATATTTGTCATCTGGAGCATTCTGCAAAAAGGAATAAACATCCTTTGTAGTAAGCACTTTTGATTTCTTACTACGGAATCCCTCCGACTTTCTTTTCAGAAATGCTGTAAGTTTTTTGTATTCTTGAATATTTATGTCGTTTCTTGTCAATATAGTACTTTTCAACATTGAGTACATAGACCATAACGTACTTGGTTTGTATTTTTGCGCTTTTTCACTGAAATAAGCTAGCAAAACTGTTTCAGAAAAAGATGCCGCATTTTTTTCACTTTTCCATTGCAAAAAATCGTTATAAGTTTTATTATATTTTTTAATTGATTTCTGTGGTAAAAGGTTATCAATCAGTATTTTTGCTGTTTCCTTCAACTGCGGCGGAGTTGAAAAATCTTCATCATCACTATCACTACTTATCATTTTGATAGTTTTATTTTACTTTCTACGAAAACTGAATCCTCAAACAACACACAAATTGAAAATGGCGCCAATGGCGTCTGCAATTTTTACATGTTCTTTTTTCAAATTGTTTACGCCGCAGGGTCGCACTGCCAGCCCGACCCCATCCAACACACAGCTAGTGGCCAGTGCCATTTTGCGAACTTGGAGATAAAAACTCATTGTAAATACTTTTTGGCTTTTGATATTTAGGTTACCGGCGCATAGTCTTACCCAAAATTAAAAAAAAAACCACGTAAGAAATGGATTTTCATACACTTTTCTCTCCCGCTCAGATGCGTTTTCTCCCCGCATATTTGTTCGATTTGCAATGACGTACTTTCTACCGTAAATTTGATAAAGTATCAAGGTACTTTCCAAGCAGGTGTAGTATAAAAGATATTTCCATATCGCCATATCGGTTAGGGCGTCTTCGAATAATCGGTGAATATACATAAAAATGATTCCAACGAATTGAGAACCTCCTTTTTAAAGTCGGTTAGTGAGATTTACCTTCTATCATCAGGTCAACATAATAGCCTTAAAGATTACAACTATCGGTCCCTAAGCATGTATTATATAATCTCAAAGATTTTTTTTCAGCTCCTAACCGTTGACGAATTGTACCTTCCATCATCAGCGCATCCACATGAGATTATGATTATCAGACGAAATTGAATATAAAGCTTAAAAAAAAATGTCCGATACAAAGGAGTCATTCAATTTTTAAATTCTCGTAAATTTCCTTCCAAAAGAATATTCTCGAGATCTGAACAAAATTATATTTTTTCTGTGAGGCTATTTAGCGACCTTTGATTCTCCTTCAATATGGCAAAATCCAAATATCGAAAAAAACATTTTTTTTTAAAAAAACAAGGTCTCATATTAATGATGACCAAAAAATTTATGTTATTAAATTTTTTTGAAAGTGTATTGAGAAACGTCGTTTGATACACATAGGAATTTGTTATTGCACTTGGCCCCACCGGTTAATTCCACCTCGAAAGCAATAACAACCTTTTCGCATAAATGTACTATTTCTTACGCACAATCCATGCGAGATTGTGAATTTGTTTCGGCTGTTTCTTCTTAGAGTAGTCAGCATAGTTATTCACAAAGAATCGAATCTCTCGCTCTCGTAATGCCAGAGAAAGATAGACATACGACATATTCGATTCGATTGTTTGTGTAGAGCAAAGCAAATCAAGTACTTTAAAAAAAAATGTTTTTATAAAAACCTATTTGCAAAATAAACATCATTATCATGTATCAATGCCGCTGTTCGTACTACGAACTAACGCAGCAATACGAACAAGAATACAATTATGACTGAAGAATATCCTATGTAGTTTTTAGCAGTATACGAGTATCATAAAACAGGGTAACATGGTGAACGCTGAAGTTCTTTGAGCGTACACACGATGATGTTCTGTGTGGTGTGCAGAACCTGCTACGGAGCCGCTGTCGCTGATCGTGGCGACGGCGGGCGACGTGCGGCGCGTGTGGCCGGACGGGCCTGCGCGCACGCGCAACCACTCGCTGCCCGCGCTCAACGTGCGCGCGCTCGACTTCCTCTACGACAACCGGTACGTACCGCCCCGGTCCCCGTGCCCTGCCGCCACCCTCGCAGTGACGTGACGCTCGTGTCTCAGGAGCGTCTGCTACGTGCACCACAACATGAGCAAGTCGGACATCGTGTGCGTGGACGCGGACGACTTCAGCCGGCGGCGCGTGCTGGGCGTGCCCGCGCTGTTCCCCGACGTGGGCGGCGTGTCGCACCTGGCCGTGGACTGGGTGGCCGGCAACTGGTACGTGGTGGACGGCGGGCGCGAGGCGCTGTACGTGTGCGCGCGCGCGCTGCGCCCGTGCCGCCTGCTGCTGGACGCGGCGCTGGCCAAGGTGCACGGCCTGGCGCTGGACCCGGCCGCCGGCCTGATGTTCTGGACCGTGTGGGGCGCGTCGCCGCCGGGCGTGGAGCGCGCCAGCCTGGCGGGCGCCGCGCGCGCGCACGTGGCGGCGCTGCGGCTGGTGTACCCGAGCGCGCTGGCGCTGGACCCGGCTGCGCGCGCGCTGTACTGGGCCGACGCCTACCTGGACTGCGTGGAGCGCGCCGACTACAGCGGAGCGCGCCGCCGCACGCTGCGCCGCGGATACGCCGTGAGTGCACTCTCCACACTTGCTCACCTCACGCCCTCACACTCGCACCCGCGACCGCCATTCGACAACTAAATAGGGAAGCCGTGCGTGTGCGTTACCTAGCAAAATGTTGTGCTCTAGAGAGATGAGACTATAAGAAAAAAATTGTGTGTCATGACGGGAAATTTGTTTAATTGTACTTTTAGAGTTTTTTGAGAAAACAACATTTTGCTGGGGTAATGTTTTAAACGATACCGCAGCAAAATCTATTTTCAAAAATCGTTTCAGCCGGAACCAAATACCGAGTTTAAATATCTTTAAGTACAGGTACCATCCATTACCTATAAATTTCTACTAGTTTCACATTTTATAAATGAAAATCATGTTGATTAATTATTGTTTTAAACAATAATTAATCACATTCTGAATTATTTAAAGTAGTTTTAAAAAGGTAATTAATAACTTGAAATTATTTATAGTGTGATTTGAAATCAATACAAATATATTGTTTTTGCTTGGTCAAACTAAATATTTTATTTTTTAATAATCGCAACGCAATGCTAAGCTATACTTTCTAAGATACTCGATGTTAGCCAGAGTTTCCCACACACCAAAAAAAAACATAAACACGCTCAAGTACGACTAACCTAAAATTGAACAAAGGATAGTGGGCAGAAATGTACGGGAGTTGGTCCAAGCGTCGCCACAGATGAATCAAACCAAATGGAAGGGTACAATGTACTGTTCAAACACGCAAAGGGGCATCAAAATCTATCCGAGGGGAGAGGAGATATTTCGAGAAATGATTTGTTTAATTTTGCCTTAGATGTTATTATAGTGTTAAAAACTATTTCTCCCAACGTCCTTAGACGGAGTGGAAGTTTAGAAAAAAGAAGCATGGTGCATTAGGACAGTTGAAGTGTCGTTGTCAGTGCACGTGCGCTCGGGATTATTTTGACTTTTGGCGGCAACGGATGCATTTTACCTTCTTTTTATTTTATTATTTAAGGATTTATATTTTAGTCGGATATATATCAGAATCATATTATCATCATTACCTACTCATTACTACACCATTATAAAATAACAAGAGATAAAAGAATACAAGAAATTGTTTCTATGTGTATTCAAAATAACTAGACGTCAATGATTACTGATTGATTACTGATGTGACTGATTTGCGAACAAATAATCCACAATAACAAATTGAACGTGTCGGTTCTTGTCACCAAACGAAATCTTCGCGTAAGGAGTACGCTTAACACATAATTATTATTATTCGAGCTCACGCCCCGCCCATTTCTTGCAACCTTTGCTACATCTGCATCTACATGAAAATCCACAATGATTATTACGGATGCGGATGTACACATTGCTGCGGAAGCTCCGAAAAATGCAAGCGCTGGCTGGCTGTGTTCGATGGTCTTCAAAATCTACTTAGAGTAATATAAGTCTGCTTCTTGTACTACACGACCAGGACCAGCTTCCAGATGAGGGTGTACTGCGTTGGGATCTTGCAGCTGATTAGCATTAACCGATTGTTCCATCTCATCATAATTCATCGATTGTTGTTGTTGGTGATGTTGTTTGTTTTTGTTGTGATTGTTGTTGTTGTATCGTCTTACTGTGCATTATCATGTTTTTGTAGCTGATATGCATGGTCCATTTGCACCGGCTTATGAACTTGTCGGACATTGTCTTGCTGGTTTCTCATTTAATTATGAATAATGCTTTGCTTACATGGGCGGCAAGGAGGCTACTGCTTAACCGGACTTTCCTGTGGGTGCCTTGAATTTAAGGCCTCCAGTCAGGGCAAACAATCATACAAACTAGGCGAATATACGCTAAGGGCACCCCGTGTAGGGTACGAGCCTAGGCTTACGGCTTCACTGGGTTGGACAGCAAGGAAATAGACTGGATTTGAGATTATTTTAGAAGCTTGACTCGAGCGAGGTACAGGGGGCATAAAACGGGGTCAGAAAATGACAGTTTGCAATGATATACAATAATGGCCTTTTTTTGGAGGTTGTGAACTCATCAAAAGACTTCTCCTGCTTGGCAGAGCGGTAGGGAGTGTCAGACTTCTACTGACTAAAATCCACCCATGTTCCTTCTTAGCTCTTTGTGTCGAGGCCGCGGTATCTTTTTCGAACCCGCAGCCCCGGCGGGCGTCGGCCCTTGCGTCTTTGTGGCGCGCGTGGAACACGGACGCACCGTCGACACAGCCTGTCGCCGTTATAAGACGGACGAACGGCGAGCTAGCTATACTACGTGGCCGGAAGCCGTCACGTGGGCCCCGAAGCACGGAGCGTCTTCCGCGGTGGCTGGGACGAGAGGTTCTCTTCCTCTCACGTTTCGCCACCTCCTTCGCTAGCATCACTGCTTCGCAGAAGGAGGAAACGGCATCCCATTCCCTCTCGCCCCGGACCATGGCTTGCACTAGAACGCAACGAGAACAGGCCGCGCGGCTCCATGAGGCCAAGCTGCGCGCCTAACAGGAACGTTTCGGGTGACTTTAGTGGGGACGCGGCTTTACAGTTTTTTATTGGATACACTGACAGAAAACAACAAAAAGGTGACAGCACGATAAAAAGCATATTAATAATAGTAACAACAAAGACAAGAAAAAAGAGGTTTTGCGTCGTGCTAGTTAGCACGAAAAATAGACCGGCTTGCGATTAGGTAGAATGCTTATTCACAAGCTTGTTTGAACAGTACATTATACTCTTCAATTTGGTATTATGATTCATCCTTGGCGACGCTTGGACCACATTTGCCCACTATCCTTTGTTGTTATCTCCATATCGTGTAAAGTTACACAATCTAAAATTCCTGACGTTATAAGCGTCTACCACGGGCATATTTTACAGCTGTTTATTTATATATAGTTATAAGTGTAATGGTTTGCTTGAAAATTCGACTTTTTCTGTTTTTGAAAGCATTTAACTACTTTGGTTCACGTCAACCCAACTCATCTCTCTAGAGCACAACATTTTGCTAGGGTAACGCACACGGGCCCTGCAATACAGTGTGATTCTTTATAATGTGCACATATCGAAATGGGGGAATCTATGCTTAATTTTATCGACGGAAAAATTATTAATATTTTATATGGAATTTTTTAAAATTTTGTCTGCTATTGTGACCCCAGTGTAAACAAAACGGTGTAACTTTTAAACTAAATTATCTATCGCGATGAAACAAACTCCATAATGATTGGAAGCAATTAGGCGTCCTCGTAAAATGAAAATTGTGGAAAAAAACTACCCTCAATTGAAAATAAACACGTTTTTTGATCAAAAAAACTTTTTTTTTTTCATAACTTTTTACATAAAATTGTTTCATCGCGATAGATAATTTAGTTTAAAAGTTACACCGTTTTGTTTACATTGGGGTCACAACAGCGGACAACATTTTTGAAAATTCCATAAAAAATATTAATTTTTTAATATTTTTTATGGAATTTTCAAAAATGTTGTCCTTTGTTGTTATCTCCATATCGTGTAAAGTTACACAATCTAAAATTCCTGACGTTATAAGCGTCTACCACGGGCATATTTTACAGCTGTTTATTTATATATAGTTATAAGTGTAATGGTTTGCTTGAAAATTCGACTTTTTCTGTTTTTGAAAGCATTTAACTACTTTGGTTCACGTCAACCCAACTCATCTCTCTAGAGCACAACATTTTGCTAGGGTAACGCACACGGGCCCTGCAATACAGTGTGATTCTTTATAATGTGCACATATCGAAATGGGGGAATCTATGCTTAATTTTATCGACGGAAAAATTATTAATATTTTATATGGAATTTTTTAAAATTTTGTCTGCTATTGTGACCCCAGTGTAAACAAAACGGTGTAACTTTTAAACTAAATTATCTATCGCGATGAAACAAACTCCATAATGATTGGAAGCAATTAGGCGTCCTCGTAAAATGAAAATTGTGGAAAAAAACTACCCTCAATTGAAAATAAACACGTTTTTTGATCAAAAAAACTTTTTTTTTTCATAACTTTTCACATAAAATTGTTTCATCGCGATAGATAATTTAGTTTAAAAGTTACACCGTTTTGTTTACATTGGGGTCACAACAGCGGACAACATTTTTGAAAATTCCATAAAAAATATTAAAAAATATTTAGATTTTTTTAAATATTTTTTCCATCGATAAAATTAAGCATAGATTCCCTCATTTCGATATGTGCACATTATAAAGAATCACACTGTATAAAAAAAACTGGTCTATCGACTGACCAGTATTTTTAAGTACCATCAATGTCGGTGTGATGTCCCAACGGGGATTACAGGAGTGATTTTATGTGAAAATATTTCTTTCAGTACATTTACACAATTAAAAAAATACAACCGAATTGAGAACCTCTTCCTTTTTTACACGTAACAAATATGGTTTAATAAAAAGTAGTATCTGCTTCATAGAGAACCATATGATCATTTATCATAGCGGTCGTCGATGTTCGCTCACACAGACTCAAGAACTGCAACAAATATCGGTGCTGGGCTCCCTGCTGTACCTGCCCGTGTGGCGCAACAGCAGCGTGGCGCTCGTGCCGCGCCCGCCAGCCGCGCCCGGCACGCCGCGCGCGCTGCCGCTGGGCGCGCGCCCCACGGCCGCGCTCGTGTTCCACCGCGCGCGCCAGCCGCGCCTGCCGCACCCGTGCGCGCTGCGCAACGGCGGCTGCGCGCACCTGTGCGTCACGGCCTACGTGCGCGGCGCGCCGCACGCGCACTGCCTGTGCCGCCACGGCTGGCGCGCGGCCGGGCGCGCGTGCGAGCGCGTGCGCGTGGACGCCTACGTGCTGCTGGCGCGCGGCGCGCCGCCGCTGGTGCAGGCGCTGGCGCTGCGCCACGCGGGCTGGGAGGCGGCGGCGCCGGCCACGGACGCGGCGCGGCCCACGGCGGCCGACGTGGACACGCAGGCCGGCTACCTGTACTACTGCGACGTGCACCGCTACGAGATCGTGCGCCAGCGGCTGGACGGCAGCGGCCGCGAGGTGTTCGCCGGACGGGACGTCGACAACTGCGAGGGCATCGCCGTGGACTGGATGGGTGAGTGTCCCGGCGGATCCCCATACGTGGTGCCGTGCAGAGCGCGTGTGAGCGTGTGCGTGTCGCAGGGCGCAACCTGTACTGGACGGACGACGCGCTGGGCACGGTGAGCGCGGCGCGGCTGGACGCGCCCGGCGTGCGGCGCGTGCTGGTGCAGGACGCGGACTACCACCCGCGCGCCATCGCGCTGGAGCCCGGCGGCGGCAGCATGTACTGGTCGGTGTGGGCGGCGCGCGGCGCGGCCGGGCGCGTGGAGACGGCGCGCATGGACGGCAGTGCGCGCCGGGTGCTTGTGGGCGAGGCGCTGCACTGGCCGGGCGGGCTGGCGCTGGCGGACGGCGCGCTGTACTGGTGCGACACCCACCTCAACAAGATCGAGCGCCTGCTGCTGTCCAGCGGCACGCGCCAGCTGCTGGCAGCCGACGCGCCGCACGCGCCGCTGCTGAAGCCCTACGGACTGGCGGTCTACGAAGGTGAGCCTCGTGCACATGTTACATACGTCGACAAGCAATAGATTCACTTAGTACATGGAGGACTTACAGCTAATAAAAAAGAAACCATAGTTCATCAGAAAGCTAATTACAAGTTCTCACGTAGGGTAAACAATATAGCTATTGCCCACTTAAGGTTTCCACAGTCATTAGGACGACAAAAAAAGAAAATGGAAAATGGTCATCTCTTCTTTAGAGTATCAACAGTTTTTAGTCAAAACTTTAACATACCAAAGAAAAAAAAAATTAAAACAAAAAACATCTAAAAGTCCAGTTATTGCCCACAGCTTACAATTATTACCAACATCGTAGCACAGTAACTGCCCAGTACCTTAAAATAATAAATTTAAATTCAAATTCATTTATTTAGCTAACACAACAGAAAACTGTCATGATTAACAGCGGGTCCCAAACTAGGCACAGCCTGTATCTTGGTGACCCAGACATTACACAAAGTTGTACATTTTAATTGTTCTGCTAGCGCAAGAAAAATATCAAAGTGACTATGGAATTAAGAAATAAAATATTAGATATTATAGCCAATAATTACAAACATTGAAAATAACTGTCTTACATAAATAAACAAAAAGTGATTATAGAGAGAAATTTAACTAATTATGATTAATAATATTGAAAACATAGGTACAAATAAACAAGAATAACATTTGAGATGCGTAGGTGTGCGGATGTAGGATGTGTACGTGTGTGTTGGGGCGTAACTCCCAACAGTGAAAACGTTATGTTGATGTTGCAGAGGAATGGTATGTTGATTGAGTAGACAACCGATTGGTATAAAGGTTTAATTGCTACTAAAAATAACATGTTATAAAGTAATAATGTACAATTAATGTTGGAGTAAACAAACTGCAACGTTTCACTCTAAGTAGGACAATTTAGTGGAATGTACAGCGTAGCTCGTACATATTGCCCACTCTCAAAGATAACTTAAGTGTACATCGGAAATTGTTTAAAAATTAAAGTTAAAATGTAAAAGTTAAGTACAAATAAAGTCATGTTATTATGGTAATTCACAACGCGCAATAGGCGACGTTGCTTTATTGAGTGCGCGTGCACTCGATAAGTGCGCTGCGCTGCTGTCGTCTGTGACGTCAAATGAGGAATTGTCCACGATGCTCGCTGTCGACCTTCTTCGGGGCATCGGATTAGGAACAGATGGAGCTTCTGGCCTCCGTCGATTTGCACAATGCTTGCGTAGTCGATTGTAAGCGTATATTACGCCCACGAAAGCTGCTGCGGCCGCTAATAGGTAGATGACAACGTATTGGTGGACATCGTGGTATGTTGCATGATCTGTCAGGATGTCTTCTGATGTTGCGGCCTTCAGTTGTTCTACTTGTTTGCCAAGCTCTTGCAGTAATACTCTCTGCTCTGTTACTGTCTCATTCTCGTGAGGATGTTTTAAAACCGGTACAGGTAGGTTAATGATGTTGTTGATGGAAGGAATTTCTGCAGGACCTGTGTCGACCTGGGCTTGGATTTTGTTCATTTGTTGCTTTTGAGGATAAACAGCAAAAGTTTCACTACTAATTATGCAATCGTCATTGAGTGTTATGACACCGGCCTTGTGTAGTAGCTGCGTTGAAACTTGATGCCCACAAATAATACGTATTTTGCATTGTTGACAGCAAAAATATATGTAATTATTTACATTGTTTAATTCCAACCACATGTCTCGGCAGGTTTCATGTTTGGTTTCGCAGTGAAGAGATTCCTTGTTTTTCATGCAGAGGCTCTCGTCAGACTTCATGCGGTATATAGGTTTCTGTAGGGAACACAATCGAGTTGTCGCGTCATGTTGCACGCATTGTTGCATTTCGGATTCCGTCATTGGTATGTACGAATCCTTTTGAATGTTTATTGCTATTGTAGTTATTTGCACTTATCTGAAGGTGTTGAATCAAGCGTTCTGCCTCCCCTTGCACCTTACTCTTCAGAAACTGCATCTTCTGAGCCGATGAAAGGGAGTTGTTGTTGTGTATTGCTTCCGTGAAAAGGTCTTTAAACGGCATCCACTGGTTGTAGTTCCCGTTGAAGACTGGTATCTCCAACTTTGGTGTTGTTTTCTCACGATGAGCACCGGACCACATTTTCGTATTCAAAGCCTTTTTCAGTTCATGGAACTGGTTTTCATACCTGGTGTAGCGATCTTCGTACACTATTATCTTCTCTCCGTTGGTTTCACACTCTATCTCCCAGTGAAGGTTGTCAATTGCTGACCAACGCGTTTGGAGTGTTTGCAGAGCGTCTTGAAATTCCCATCTTTCAGATAGAAACTCCACGTGTATGTTCGCGACTGCTCTCATGAAGGCTTTGAAGTTTGCCGTCTGTTTGCGCATCATGTCGTCCAGCTTGCTATTGGATCCCGTATCCCTTTTCGCATTTTTTTGTTGTTCTTGCCGAGTAGGAGGAGGTGATGGTTCTCGGTGTTGATTATCTTGATTGGCATCCTTAGCTTTTTCTGCCACCTCACTCTTAAAGGCTTCTTGTTCCTGTCTTGCCTGATCAGAGGTACCTTCTCCTGTTTGTTGGTTGGCACCTCCCAATGTTTTTGTTTGTACCGGCTGCTCCCTTGGAGAACGAGCGAGAGTCGTGAGTTGTTGGTGTTGTTGAAGAATAAGCTCCTTTACTTCATTGTAGCACTGCAGCGTTTGATTATAGGAGTCATTCGTAAAGTAGGGATGACTTGCACTTTGTTCCGTAGACAGGCGGTCATGATTGAATTGATAATCTGACCACAAGTTTTCCAACATTGCCTTACGGCGTTTGAAATAGTCGGGGTTCTTTCTGTCCCAACCATCTTTCTTGATATTTATGCCTATCTTCTTTATGTTGTCGTAGAGTTCGTTCTGATTCTGGTAAAAATCTGCTGACGACATGTTGATTATGTTGTTTTTCTTGTTGACTTCAAGATGTTCTCTTCTGTTCCGAGTGTCGACTGTTGCTCCTCACTCCTGGTTCTTGGTATTGTGCAACCTTTCTCTTCTACGATATGCGCCTTCTCAATTGGTTACTGGGGCGACTCGCTTGTGAGAGACCAGTCCAACCGATTCGCGACCGTAGAAGATATAAATCACACAATACTATAGAAGCTCGAAGCGTAACTCCCAACAGTGAAAACGTTATGTTGATGTTGCAGAGGAATGGTATGTTGATTGAGTAGACAACCGATTGGTATAAAGGTTTAATTGCTACTAAAAATAACATGTTATAAAGTAACTAGTGACCCGCCCCGGCTTCGCACGGGTGCAAAAAAGATACTAAAACCTTCCTCTTGAATCACTATATCTATTAAAAAAACCGCATCAAAATCCGTTGCGTAGTTTTAAAGATTTAAGCATACATAGGGATATAGGGACAGATAAAGCGACTTTGTTTTATACTATGTAGTGATAATGTACAATAATGTTGGAGTAAACAAACTGCAACGTTTCACTCTAAGTAGGACAATTTAGTGGAATGTACAGCGTAGCTCGTACAGTGTGTGTAAGTGATTATGAGGGTGTGTAATTGTGTTTTGCGTCTTAGTGTGTGTGGGTACTGGGTATTAACTTGAGCTGCATAGTAAACCTTCTGTTTCCTCATAAGTTCGACCTAGTAGTAACCATTCTTTTAATTTAGTTTTGGCCTCAGGGTAGTTATTGGGGACACTGAAAGTTTTGCGGATAGCATTAAATACTCTTGTAGGAAGGTATGTCGAAAGCCGGGCCGCAAAGTGGGTTCTGATTTTTGGGAGGGGGATTTATTCCGCGATTTTCCTACCTCTCTTACTACAACTTGAGCGATTATTGTTGATTTTTATTGGGTTTGAAACTGACCGCATGACAAACAGTTGACGAACGCTTAATACCCTGGCCTCCTTATACAGTTCGGCCGTAGAGAAACGACGCGGTTTTCCTAAAAGTACTTTGAGGACGGCCCTCTAAATAATGAAATGTGAAAAGTCAAAGTAAAGCTTCTAGATCTCTACTTTGACTTTTCAAAATGACTACTCATATATTAAAACAAGTGGAGTCTGCTAGACGCACTAGTCCAACTGTCGATACGTACTTAGCATTGACAGTTTGCGTGTGTGTGCGCAGGCGCCGTGATGTGGAGCGAGCACGGCACGGGCGCGGTGCGGCGCCGGGACGCGGGCGGCAACGTCACCGAGCTGTACCGCCTGCCGCCGCCGCTCTACGACCTCAAGCTCGTGTCCGACACCCAGCGACAAGGTGAGCCATCGTCGTACCAGCCCCACCCTCCGCCACGTGTACTGAACCAGCTCTCGCCGCGCAGGTCACAACCAGTGCTCGTTGAAGAACGGCGGCTGCGCGGAGCTGTGCCTGGCCGTGCCGGGCGGCCGCACGTGCGCCTGCGCGGACGGCCGCGAGCCCGCGCCCGGCGCGCCGCACGCCTGCGTGCCCGCCCGCCAGCCGCGCCCGCGCCCGCCCTGCCCGCCCGGCACCTTCACCTGCCAGCACGGGTGAGTGCGTCCGTCCGCCCGCCCCGCGTATGTATGTGTCGTGACTTACTGACGTCCGGTGGCCCGACAGGCGCTGCATCGAGCAGCAGTTCGTGTGTGACGGCGACCTGGACTGTCCGGACGGCTCCGACGAGGACTCCTCGCCCACGGGGCCCTGCGGTGAGTAGCGAACCAGACTGGCGGCACGTGACGATACTATACGATACGTGACACGACTGACCCTTGCTTCCCTCCGCAGCCAACAGCACGTGCAGCGAGGAGCAGTCCATGCGCTGCGACATCAACCGCTGTATACCCAACTCCTGGATCTGCGACGGACAGAAAGGTGAGGCGCGAGCCGCCGCGCGCTGACTGCACACACGGCAGGCCACTGACGCAGACTCGTGTTGCAGACTGCAACGACGGCGCGGACGAGGGCGCGCTGGCGTGCTCGCGCACGGCGTGCCGCGCGCAGCAGTTCCAGTGCGCCACGTCGCGGCGCTGCATCCCGCTGTGGTGGCGCTGCGACGGCGCGCCCGACTGCGGCCGCGGGGACCGCAGCGACGAGGCCGACTGCGCCGCGCAGCCCTGCAGCTCCGCCATGTTCCCGTGCGACAACGGCGCCTGCCTGCCCTGGGACTACTACTGCGACGGGCGCGCCGACTGCGCCGACGCCAGCGACGAGCGCGCCTGCGCCGGCACCTCCCCCGCGCCGCCCCCGCCCCGCGCGCAGCACCCGCACCGCCAGGGGTGAGTGCCGCGCCACCACCCTGCACGCCTCCCTAACCCACCGGGCGCTGACTTATTGTAACATTGTTATGCAGGAAGCCTCACGTCGACAACGGGCTGTGTGAGGAGCACGAGTTCCAGTGCAACAACACGGAGTGTATCAGACAGGTGAGTGAGCGCAGCGAGCGGCGCGTTCTGCGTGTGGTGTGACGTGCGAGTCTGTGTGCTGACCTGTGCGTGCTGCAGGAGTTCCGCTGCGACGCGCACGTGGACTGCCTGGACGGCTCCGACGAGGTGGAGTGTGGCGACGCGCCGAGCACGACGAGCACGAGCACGACGGCGGCGCCGCTGCACGAGGACGCGTGCCCGGCGCCCGCGCTGCGCTGCGACAATGCGACGCGCTGCGTGCCGCTGCCGCAGCTGTGCGACAACATCGCCGACTGCGCGGACGGCGCCGACGAGGCCGACCGTTGTGGTAACGAACCCTCCCCCCTCACGCCTCCGTCACCCTTACCTTCACCTGTTTCGAGAATGAAACAAAGATTATATTTAGTGAAAAATACAAGAAATTCAAAACAGAACAGTTATACGGAATTTGGTAGGCGCAACGACGATATTGATGTTGTCACATTCTAGCTAGTTGTGGCCTGTCACTTTTGAGTAGCGGCGCGCGGCGTGGACTTATCGCGCCTCCAAAACACAGGATTAAAATGTTTGTTATGTTTATTTTTTGCCATTGTTTTGATTGCAAAATAATATAGTAGATTATGCGACATCATTTTCGTCTACGGCGACCCCAAACGTCATGAAAATATGTATAGCATCGCTAGCAAAGTCGCGGATACAGACGGAGACGTCCCCAGGAGAGCCGATGTGCGCGCTGTCGGCGTGCTCGCACGGCTGCCGCGCGGCGCCGGGCGGGCCGCAGTGCACGTGCCCGGCCGGCCTGCGCCTGCAGGCCGACGGCGCCACGTGCACGTGTCCGGCCGGCCTGCGCCTGCGGGCTGACGGCGCCACGTGCGCGGCGCAAGAGGCGTGCGCGTGGGGCACGTGCGCGCACAGCTGCGCGCCCACCAAGGCCGGCCACAAGTGCTCCTGCGACGCCGGCTACCGCCTCGCCGACGACGGCTTCAACTGCAAGAGCACCGGTCGGTTATACAACATTCTATCCAAGCATTTATTTCAACTAGGCCAGTACCGGGCACTTATGAAAAGGAGCTGCAGTCCCAGTCAGGCCAGTCACGAGGCATAATAACTGTGAATATACTGTAGTTGCTAATTCCTTAGCGTAGATCTCTATGGAGAAGAACGAGCAAGAAACTCTATGGACACTCTTTTATATCAGAATATGGTTACAAAACCTTAGTTACACCTGACCATCAATATTGTACTACAATTCTAGCAAATAAATTTCATTTCATTTCACCATTCATGTTGAAATGGTATTATTATGTGAGAATGATGTAGCAAGATGTACACGATAAAATGTCCAAGTGGAGCTCGTGGTTTAAGAGGAGCTCATCGTTTAATAATAAAGTCTGTGGATGGGTGACCGTCCATTACATACCGAGTTAAGCTGTTGGTCCCGGCTGCCATATATAAATCGTTACAGGTAGTCAGTGACCTGAAAGTCTAACAACCAGTATTATCAACTCGTATTACATTATGAACTGCAACAAGTGCGTTAAAATTACATTGAGGTCCAAGTTTTTCTCAATCGTAAAAGGTAGGCACTTCCGAAGTGGTAAAACGTGGTAAAACTCTTAACTTTTAAAATAAGAGTAAAAATGAAAAAAATATAACATGTACCTAGGTGCTATTCTATCCTAAAGTTTTAGAGAGTTTGAGATATAGTCAACAGCTTTTGCGATGTACCACATTTTCAAATACCGCAAAAATGTGGAAAACTTTGTCATTTATGAAAATCTTTAAAGGGAGTTTTTCTACTACGATGGTATGGAACCCTTTATGCACGAGTGAGACTCACACTTGGATTCCGTAGCCGAATGGCAAAAAACGAAACCCTTATAGATTCGTCATGTCCGTCTGTCCGTCTGTCCGTCCGTATGTCACAGCCACTTTATTCGGAAACTATTAAGACAACACAGTTGAAAATTTATAGTTAGATGTATTCTGTGAACCGCTTTACGATTTTTATACAAAAATCGCTTTAACTTTTAAACTAAGAGAGTGAAAAATCATAAAAAGAATATAATAATATGCTGTAGATCGCAATGTAAACTTTCAGCAGGTTTGAACGATATAATATAACCAACACTTTTTGAGAAATAATACAAATTAAAGGGGGCTTCCCGACTACGATGCTATGGAACCCTTCATGCGTGAGTGCGACTCACACTTGACCGGGCTTCACCACTGCAATGTGGACATTTGTATTTTGACACGTATAGTGTCTTTTTCAAGGTTCCATTATTCACACTGTTGTTATATTTCTTGTAACTTGTTGAGGAATGTTGTTGGTTGTTAGACCCTTTTTGTTGAGGGTTATCTTGTTTGCGACGACCTGACTCCAAACTGATGAATTTAGTTTCCAGGAAAACAAGAAATTCTTGAAGTACTGGTAGCTCCCGCGAATTTGTTAAGGACTCTATGTAAGCGGTATACGTGTCAGAGTCCAGTTTTTGGGACAGGATGTGTACCACCATAGGATCCCATGATGTTGTATCAATGCCTAAATTGCGGACAGCATTTAGACATTCTAATGTTGTATCATGCAGTTTTTTAATTTGTTGCATGGACTGCATGTTGGGCAATCCTAACAGAATGTTCATGTGAGAAGAGAATATAGCCCTTTTGTTGTTGTATCGATGGTGCAGAATATCCCAGCATGTAGAATAGTTATCTACACTGATTGTTAAATGTTGAATGAGCCGTTCTGAGCATTTTTTGGGCACTTGAAAGTGACGGATTGTTATGTATAGCTTCTTGAAACAAATCTTTGAAGCATGTCCACTGATTATAGTTACCGCTAAAAACAGGTATTTCTAGCGTAGGTGTAGTTTTTTCTCGATGAGCCACAGACCACATTTTAGTATTAATTGCCTTCTTCAAACTGTTGTACTGTTTTTCGTGACTCAAAAATGTTTCTTCATATTCTGCATTTTCAACGCCTAATTCGGAGTCGATTTCCCAATGCAGAGTATCGACTGCTCTCCACCTAGTTTCCAGTGTTTTAAGGACGTCTTCGAATTCCCATTTTTCAGAAATAAGCCCCAAGTTAATGTTAGCGACTGTTCTACAGAAAGCCTTAAAAGTAGCTACCTGTTTGCGTAGCATATCGTCGAGTTTGCTGTTTGTACCCTGATTTACCATCCAAGCACGTCGGGTTTTTTTGACCCAACTCCGAAGACTGACCATGTTCATCCAGCTGCTGTTCTGCTGTAGACTCCTGTTCGTCACTAGTAGACGGAGCTTCCAGGAGTTGTTGATGCACCTGGCTGATCAGAGCTTTGACAGCTTGGTATGACTTGCTTGTTTTGTCAAACTCCTGTTTAGTAAAGTATTCATGCGACTTACTTCTGTTGAAAGGCGATCGTGGTTAAATTGATACTCTTTCCAGTATTCTTCTACATTGCAGAAATATATCAGGTTGATGACCCGAACATAGCCTATGATAACTTTTTAGAGACATTTAGTGTTCTATATAACCTATGTTTTCCCTTTAAGCGTGTTACGATAAGATTACACAAAAGACCACAATGGGTCTCCCGAGGTATCAAAACATGCAGCAAGAAAAAAAGAACTCTTCTGTGGCGTTACAGATTGTCTCACAATGAAAAAGACAAAACAACGTTTAAACAGTACTCAGCAGTTCATAATAAAATAATTAAATTAACGCAACGTGCTCAAAATAACTTCAAGATCAAATCATCATCTAACAAATCTAAAACTACGTGGGAAATAATTAATCAAAGTAAATTAAATAAACCCAATAATAACTTAATTCGTAGCATTAAAATAGGAAATAAAATAGTGACACATCCAACTGATATAGCAACCGCATTTAATGACTTCTTTGTTGACAAAATAAAACCTATTGCTAACTGCGGCATACAAGTGACTTCGAATATAGAAAAGACTAGCAGCTCGATGTTTATGGCACCAAGCAATCAAACTGACATTAATGCAATAATAAAAAGTTTGAAAAACTCTGGCAGTACAGGTAATGATGGCATCTGTACTAAAGTAATTAAACATGTTGCAAATTGCATTAGTGGACATTTAAGCCTTATTCTTAATCTCTGCATATTACATGGTACTTACCCAACCAACCTAAAAACAGCCGTAATTAAACCGTTATTTAAAAAAAACGACAAGCAATGTATCGAGTCTTATAGACCAATAGCGCTGGTGCCAGTGATATCAAAGATATTTGAAAAATATATATATAGTCAAATTTTTAAATATCTAGATAAAAATAATATATTAACCGATGAACAGAAAGGCTTCCGCAAAAATAAAACCATTAATATGGCAATATATGACTTTTTGAACAATGTCGTTACGAATGTTGACAAAAGAATACCTGTTTGTTCCGTTTATTGTGACATGACTCAAGCGTTCGACTATGTCGATCACAATATCTTGCTCAATAAACTGGATGCGTATGGTATTAGAGGGAATATACTCAGTTTGATAAATTCATTTTTGCAAAACAGGAAACAGTACGTAGAATTAACTGACATAGATCCTAAGACTAAATGCGAACGAAGTTATAAGTCTAGTCATCGCACAGTTGCTTATGGTGTACCCCAGGGCAGCGTCTTGGGGCCTCCATTATTTATACTATACATAAATGATCTTCCAAAAGTAACAAGTCACCCTATGTCACTGTTTGCTGATGACAGCACTGTGACCATTTCAAGTACTGATGATCGCAACCACGACGACGTTGTTACTCAGACAATAACCTCCATAGTGACATGGTTAGATAATAATAATCTCAAAATAAATATTGATAAGACGAATTTAATGATTTTTAGCCAACGTGCGAATCCCAATATGACAGTATATCATAACAATAAAATTATAACACAAGTAGACTCGTCAAAATTCTTAGGTTTAACGATTGACAAAAAATTAGACTGGAAAGCACACACGGAGGAGCTAACTAAACGTATTAGCAAATCAGCCTATGCCCTATTTAAACTGACCCCAGTGATTAACGTCGATGCTTTAGTTACTTCATATCATGGTTTGGTGAGTTCAGCATTAAGGTACGGTATATTTTCTGGGGTAACTCAACCAACAGAGAAATAGTTTTTAAAGCGCAAAAAAGGTGCATTAGGTCAATGTTTAGACTCCACTATTTAGATTCGTGTAAGCCATTTTTCACCGAATACAAAATATTGACATTTCCGTGCCTATATATTTTCGAGGTAGCTGTATTTGTTAAGACCAATCCAGATCTGTTTACCAAATTAACATTTTACAACACACGAACTCGACCACAAAATAATAACTTGTGCGTAAGAAGGTCCAACACAGCATTAATGAAAAAAAGTGTTTTTTGTATGGCGCCATTAATTTACAACCAGATACCAAAATCAATTAAAGATTTAAATGTATCCTTATTTAAGAAAAGGCTTAAATCTTTGCTGTTGACTAAAGCGTATTACAACATTTCGGAATTTTTCTCAGACAAATTGTAATGAAATGAATGAATGTGTTTTTTGACTTTGGTATTCATTTTGACCTAGTACTTATGTTATAAAATTCTATTCCGTTTGACATTCCACGTGACATTTTTGTATTATTTTAATTATTATTTTACTATTTTGTCGTTTATTCTATTTTTATTTTTTGATTTATTTTGGACATTATTTTATATTTTTTCTTTTGACATTTTTCATGGATTTTCTTTTTGACATTTTTATATTATTTCTATTTTTAATTCCATTAATTTAATTATTATGAATTTTGATGTCAATGACCTCTACAAATATTTGTACACCTCCGGGTATAACATGGCGAGCTTGTAATTTTTTATAACAACTATTTATTGTACCTGTGTTAACAAATGATTAAATGATTTATGATTTATGATTTATTGCTCAAACACTTTTTCAAGTATTCGAATGTTCGTCTTTGAACACCGGTCTTCTTCAAATTAACCCCGACATTTTCCAGCTCCAGTTGAACTTCGTAAAGCTCAGCCATTTCGTTGTTTAACGATGTAAAATCTCCCAAGATGTAGATAATAATGGAAAGATCTTACTTGTTGTTTGTGGTTTTACCACTGTTGATGTTCTCCTGGGATCAGGAGCGTAATCCAGTCTCCAAAGCAGGTCAGAATACCACCTTAGTCCACAACACACCACACTGTTGTTTGAACACACGCGTAATTGTGGAACGCGCGCAATCCGGCTCGAAGGACCAATATGTGCGGGTTGCGAGGTCGTAGATGATATTGAAAGCACTTGGTTATGGATTTAAATGTTTAATACTAAATGAAATGTTATGTTAAATGTTATAATGTTTGAATGCACCCGGTCCGTATGGTGTCTCGTAATGCACTGAAGTTACGTAAAATTATTGTTGAATACGGACGCGTTAGTAGGTGTTCGGTTGCTTAGATCGAACAATTATTAATTACTCAAGACAGCCCTGTTCAGGGCGCTAAGGTCTATATCCATTTGGTTGGTGAAATAATAACTCAATTAACGTCTTTACTCAATGAACATTTATTTTGCACTGAACTTTCGATATTTATATGAGTGGACTGTATGAATGTTGTTTGAATGTGTGTGTGCAGTATGTGTGTGTGTGTGTATACTTACTTGACTATTATATCTTAATCCTTTTAGACATACCGCCCACCAAAGGACGCAGTACTTTAACAAACCATATAAAAAAATACTAAATCTATATTCTAAATAAAGTTTACATTCTTAACTTATGTCTAACTATTTATGTCTATATGGAAAATGCTAGTACTTTAATGCTATGCTTATGTAATGACACACATTAGTGTTATCATTTCTAATAGAACTTGAAGAATTACGGAAGCATATTAGTAATTCTTTATCTTTATACAAAGAAGACAAAACCGCCCACCGTGATGATACATGACAATTCAATTAACAATTTTTTTAAGAAAGTTTTATACCTCTAAACATGCTAAGCAAATACTTAGTATTCCTAATTTTGGAATGTGATAAACTAACCGGGTGGGGGTGAATGCAAAAAAAAATATATATAAATTTACAAATTAACACAAATTATGGTTATGAAAACATGACATGGTTAGCCTTGTAATAACAGAAGTTAGTATGATATCAACTTAATCTATTCATCTTATCAGATTAAAAGGCTACTTGATAATTGGTACAAAGATACATATACTTTATGACCTCATGGATAAACAAACAATACAATAGTAAGAAGACAATCAATTTACTTAGGTAAAATACACAATTTACTAATGGGACGTTTAAATTCGCCATTCTTGCATTTAACGGATACAACCCGTGCAATATTATCAACCCCTAAGTATTTTTTTGTTATTTTTCCTAAAATCCATTTCGCAGGTGGGATATTATCGTCTCTTAAAATTACTATATCACCAATTTCAGGTTCAGATTTCTGAGTGTTCCATTTATATCGTTGGTTAAGGTTAACTAAATACTCCCTATACCATCGCTTCCAAAAGTTATTAACCATTTTTTGTGTCAATCTCCATCTATCCAGACCTATAACATTATGATTTGAATTATCTTCATCGGGAATACTTATTAATGGCTCACCTATAAGAAAATGACCTGGTGTTAAAGCTTGAGGTTCGTTAGGATCATCACTCATTACTGTAATTGGTCGGGAGTTGAGGCAAGCTTCGATCTGTGATAAAACAGTAGACAACTCCTCATAGGTAAGTGTGCTATTTCCGATCACCTTATATAAATGTGTTTTAACACTACGTACACCGGCCTCCCAGAGACCACCGAAATTAGGTGCGTGTGGGGGTATAAAATGCCATGTTGTGCTCTCTAAACTCAATAATTCTTCAATTTCACGCGGCACAGTGGATTTAGCTCGATCAAACATTTCACGAAGTTGTTTGTTGGCACCAACAAAATTAGTGCCATTGTCACTAAATAAGTCTTGACAGTGCCCTCGTCGTGCTGTGAAACGCTTAAATGCTGAAATGAACGCTTTTGACGTTAGATCAGTTACCACTTCCAAATGGATGGCACGAGTAACCAGGCAAATAAATAAACAAATATATCCTTTGTAGGATTTCGCTCCTCTTCCAGGAGAAAATCTCACACTAATAGGCCCCATGTAATCACAACCAGATGATTTAAAAGGTCGGCTCGGTTTCAACCTATGTTCTGGAAGTTGACCCATTAGTTGATTGCTTTTAGACTTAGAATGTCTCAAGCACTTAACACACGCTCTGTAGTGACTTTTAACTATCTCCTTTGCTCTCAATATCCAATATTTAGTTTTTAAATAGCACAACATAGCTTGTGGTCCTCCGTGAAAGGTCTTGATATGAGCATCGCTAATTATGAGCTTGCTAAGATGACTCTTAGCAGGCATAAGTATAGGATGCTTTGTATCATATATGACTTCTGACTCATTAATACGACCACCAACTCTTAGAATTCCATTTTCATCAAAAATGGGATAAAGTGTTCGGAGTTTACTTTTTTTGGGGACGAACTTCTTCATCTTTAACTGTTCTATTTCCTCACTAAAATGCTCTTCTTGAACTTGTTTGATGCATATAACTAAACTCACATTTAGTTCTGCAGGTGTAATTATGTTTAAATATATTTTTTGTTTCTCTTTTGGTAATCTTAAATTCTGTAAAACTCTTCTCCAATAAGATATGGCCTTTAAGGTTTTAAACAGTGAAGAAAACATAGTCCAAATAAATTCAGTCTTCAAGACAGGTAGAACAGTTAAAGATGTATGTCTTTCTTCTTCATGAGTATCCTCGATATTTTCATTATAGTTATTTAACTCTACAGTTGATTGTGAAAGCCAAGAGGGTCCCGCCCACCATAGGGAATGTTCAAGTAAACCTTGTGTAGCTATACCTCTTGAAACACAATCAGCAGGATTCAAATCAGTTGTAACATGCCTCCATTGATCGTATTCTAAAATATTAAGAATTTCAGAAACACGATTGCTTACAAAAGTAGTCCAGCGGCTAGACCCTCCTCTCAGCCAAGCTAGAACTATTGTAGAATCGGACCACGCATACAAGTTTTCCTTTGGTATGTTCATTATTTGTGACACCTCAAATATTAACTTTGCTGCTAGAACTGCACCGCACAACTCCAGTCTTGGGATAGATATCTCCTTCTCAATAGGGGCAACTTTGCTTTTTGCTGATACTAAACTCACACAAATTTCGTTGTCATTATTTATAACACGAATGTATACAGCAGCACCATACGCCAATTTAGAAGCATCAGCAAAGGCATGTAGTTCGACCTTTGACCCTGGACTGATGTGATACCATCGTGGTATGTTGATTTTTTCAACATGTATTAAACTAGCTCTAAATTGTGACCATTCACTTGTTAAATCTGTACTCAGTACATCATCCCAATCAAGCTTCGACTTCCATAATGTTTGGATGAATATTTTTGCTGTGATTATCACTGGAGCAATCCATCCTAACGGGTCATACAGCCGGGCCACATCCGATAATACTTGCCGCTTAGTGATAGGTTGTTTTAAGTCTGGTAAATCAAGAGTGTACTGAAAACAATCTATATTTCTATGCCATTTTAAGCCAAGTACCTTCATGACAGTAGTTGTCTTTAATTTTAAAGAATCACTGCTACTGTGGTTGTTCCCTTCTATGTATGTCAATAAGTCTTGATTATTGCTACTCCATTTTTGAAGTTCAAAACCACCACTGTTCATTAATTTGTTCATCTCAATATAGACATGTATAGCCTCGCGTAGAGTGTCACAGCCAGTCAAAAGGTCATCCATATAATAGTCCTTCTTAGATATTGTTGAGGCTACCGGAAATTTTCCTTGTTCTTCATCAGCTAACTTTTGAAGGGTTTTTACAGCCAAATATGGAGCAGACGCAGTACCAAAGGTCACTCGCAATAATTTAAAATGTATTAATGGCTCATCTATTTGTGGCCTCCATACAATTCTTTGGTAGTCTGTATCCTCAGGACTAACCTTCACCATTCTGAACATCTTGATAATATCTGCTACTATGCAGATCCTGTGGCTTCTCCATCGCATAAGGATGTGTCTCAAATCCTGTTGCAACTTGGGACCTACCATGAGATTATCATTAAGTGAAAAGTTGTTACGACCTTTGCAGGAACCATCGAAAACCACTCGGACTTTGGTTGTGTCCTTATCCTCCCTAACTACAGCATGGTGTGGAAGATAAACCGCCTTGGGATTGTCTATGTCTTCCTTTTTTATTGGTGTCATGTGATTCATGGAAAGATATTCTTGCAAAACCTTGTGATATTCTTCTTTTAAAGTAGGATTTCTCTGCAGTCTCTTCTCTAAAAGCTCATATCTTTTTATAGCTATAAGTACTGAGTTTCCATATTGACACTCTGGTTCTTCTTTGTCAAAAGGTAGCTTGACAATAAATCTTCCTTCTTCATCTCGGGTAGTTGTCTTGTCATAAAATTCTTCACATCGTTGCTCTGTTTCTGTCATCCTTTTCTGTATCAAGTTGGGCTCATTTTCCATTTCCCAGAATTTCTTAAGTAGCTCTTCCCCACTTAAGTGTAAATGCATGGTGATAATCCTATTAACAGCAGAAGTTGAGTTTTGTGACACCCTCCCTGATAGTACCCAACCTAAGGTAGTGTTTTGTGCCAATATTTTATTGTGACGTACAATACCATCCAATAAAATCTCACTGTAAACTTCTGCTCCAAGAAGAATATCAATTTTACTTGGTGTAGCATAACCTGGATCAGCTAGTGGTATTTTATCTAAATGTAACCAATCAGGTGTGTGTAACTCGGTTGAAGGAAGTAATGACGTAACAGATCCCAATACATATGCATTTACTTGGATGGATGCTTCAGGGTCATAACGTGATACCACTCGGAGAGAAACCATGTGCTTTACGCTCGTTTGGCTACCGCAGCCTATTCCGGAAACCGTACCACTAACATGTTTACGAGGAAGTCCAAGTAATTGAACTACTGATTCACTGATAAAAGATGCCTGCGAGCCCTGATCCAACAATCCTCTCAACTGTTGTCTGTAACCGTGATCATTGTAGGCCCAAACTGACACAGTTGCTAACAAAACTTGACTCGGTTCTAATCCTTTACGCGAAAAATTAGTTGAAATTGTACTCACGGTTTTGTCTGACTCACTATGCACAGAGACATCCTCACTCTTGCTGCTCACCTCCTTTTCAAAATGTAGTAATGAATGATGCCTCCTGCCACATCGCTTACAACTCACTGAATTACGACATTTCATAACTGGGTGAGACGGAGAAAAACAATTGAAACACAAGTTATTTTTTTGAACATAATCTTGCCTATCTTTGACACTTAGTTGACTAAATTCCTTGCAATGGTACAAGTAGTGTTCCCCTTTACACTTATTACATTTAGTAGTTACGTTAGAATTACTCTTATTGTTATCAATAGACCCATGAAAAGACTTTGACTTAGTATTATTGTTGGAACGTCCTTTATTAATATCTATCATTTCTAACGACCTGAACTTTGATTCTAAAAACTCAGATAATTGAGCCCATGTCGGTAAATCGTCACTAAGTATACCTAACTGATATTCCCACTGCTTTACAGATTCAGGATCTAATTTAGAAACCACTAAATAAATAACAAACACATCATTAATTCGCTCAGTACTAATCCCCATACTACGTAAAGATTGTAAACAAGTCGCAGTAGTATCTAATAATTGTCTAATGGCACTTGCAGATTCACTCGTAACTGGTTTTTGCGTAAACAACAATCTCATAAGTGCATTACAATTATAACGCTTATTATCGTAACGTTTCAATAGCTGTTTCCAAGCTTCTTCGTAATTGTCATTTGTTGTAGAAAAATGGCGTAACAAACATTCCGGTTCACCTGACAAGTTGCTTTTAAGATAATGCAATTTTTGCACCGGCGTTAAATTACTATTGGTATGAACAAGTGAATGAAACATATCGTAGAACGTTTGCCACTCCACATATTTGCCACTAAACGTTGGTAATTGCACTCGCGGTAACTTAACCTCGCACTCACTAACCACGTGTCCAGCACTGGATTTCGGATTTACGGACGAGGTTCCACAGGTTCCACTCGATGACGCAACATAGGGCTGCAGGGCTTCCTTCAATGTAGTCTTGTACGATACATATGCTTCTTCAAACTCCTCATACATATCCTCAGTAAAATAGGTATCCTGCCTTTCCTTTTGGGTCGCCTTGCCTGCGATTTGTTTGTGTCCATCTTTGAAAAGTGTCCATAACTGCTCCAAATTGTCCAATCTGGTTTCTATATAAGGTTTTTTGATTCGATCTTTGGGTGTCTTTTTATAGTTTTTCTCCGCTTTCCTCAAGTTCTCCAATATTTCCTTTTGATAGGCTAGAAGCCCCTCCATTGTGCACAATAGTATTTAAAACGTTGAAACTCCAAATCCAAACAAAATAGATATAAATTTTGAATGATTATTCTGCTAATGACTTGTTATAATATAACGCTCGATGGTAGCAAGATAATCCGCTCAGGAATGCCTTTGTTCTCACGGTGACGACGATCGCCCGATGTGACTCAATAAATCCGGCTCGATATGGACCATATGTTCAGGGCGCTAAGGTCTATATCCATTTGGTTGGTGAAATAATAACTCAATTAACGTCTTTACTCAATGAACATTTATTTTGCACTGAACTTTCGATATTTATATGAGTGGACTGTATGAATGTTGTTTGAATGTGTGTGTGCAGTATGTGTGTGTGTGTGTATACTTACTTGACTATTATATCTTAATCCTTTTAGACAGCCCCCCAAAACTCAATTAGCATAATATATTATGGACTGGTTCTAAAATAAATCAATATATATAAAAATCAATGCCACTTTTCGCTGTAATTGTATAACTCAAGAACGGGCTCAGCTATCCAAACCAAATGTTTAGGTTTTGTTTAGACTATTTAGTAGATGGTTTATGTGAAGTTTGCACCAAATCGGTCGAGCGGTTCTTCATTTATCACACTTTTTGTAACAAATTAATTTAATGAATGCCGGGTAGGTGTCGGCTAGTATACTTGTAGTAAGAATATTGTGTGTGCAGACGGCACGACGCCGCTGCTGGTGTTCAGCAACCGGCACGAGGTGCGCGGCGTGTCGCTGCCCGCGCTCACTGCGCGCGCACTCGTCTCCTCGCTCAAGAACACCATCGCGCTGGACTGGCGCCGCGACCCCGACAGCGGAGCCGTGCAGCTGTACTGGACCGACGTCGTCGACGACAACATCTACCGCGGCACCATCGTCGGCAACGGTACCTTACACCCACACCGGCCGAATAAACCTTTGTTATTGCTATCGAAAGAGTAAGCGCTAATGCAGGGTAACGTTCGCCAGCTCTGAGCGGCATCGAGGCGGTGGTGCGGCAGGGTCTGTCGACGGCCGAGGGGCTGGCCGTGGACTGGGTGGCCGGCAACCTGTACTGGGTGGAGAGCAGCCTGCACCAGATCGAGGTGGCGCGCCTGGACGGGCAGTTCCGGCGCACGCTGCTGGCCGGCGACATGGACAGCCCGCGCGCCATCGCCGCCGACCCGCGCGACGGGCTGCTGTTCTGGAGCGACTGGGAGCTGGCCGCGCCGCGCATCGAGCGCGCGTCGCTGGCCGGGCGCGCGCGCGGCGTGCTGGTGCGCGTGGACGCGCTGGGCGGCGCCTGGCCCAACGGCCTGGCGCTGGACTACCGCGCGCGCCGCGTGTACTGGGTGGACGCGCGCTCCGACTCGGTGCACACGGTGGACTACGCCGGGCGCGACCACCGCGAGGTGCTGCGCGGGCACGCCAAGCTGTCGCACCCGTTCGCCATCACGGTGTTCGAGCAGCACGTGTACTGGACGGACTGGCGCTCCAACAGCGTGGTGCGCGCCGGCAAGTGGAACGGCAGCGACGTCACCGTCGTGCAGCGCACGCTGACGCAGCCCTTCGACCTGAAGGTGGTGCACCCGTCGCGCCAGCCGCCCGCCCAGCGCAACCCGTGCGCGCAGGGCGGGGGCTGCTCGCACCTGTGCCTCATCCACGCGCCCGACGTGCGCGTGTGCGCGTGCCCGCACGTCATGCGCCTCCAGCCCGACAACGTCACCTGCGAGCGTACGTATCCACTGCTGCCACTTGCATTTTGTGTGAATATCTATGTGTGTTCGTCTAATACGAATACTTTTACGAAAAAATATCAAAGTATTTTAATCGTCTTCAAATGTTTTAAGTGTCGTGTATCCCGCTCAGTCACCGGTAACTGTCCCATAGCGCACGAGAAGGTCCTGCTGATCGGTCGCGCGGGAGAGATCCGCGGCGTGGACCTGGAGGCGCCGCTCGTGCACATGATCCCCACGGTGTCGGGCCCGCACGTGACCGCGCCCGCCAGCCTCGCCTTCGTGGCGCACGAGCAGAGCATCTACTGGGCCGACAGCGAGACCGGCGAGCTGCGGCGGGCCGCGCTCGCGGGCGGCGGCGGGCGGCTGCTGGGCGACGCGGGCCCGGACGCGCGCGGCTTCGCGCTGGACTGGGCCGCCGGCCTGCTGTACTACGCGGCCGGCGGCGCGCTGCGGGCCGCGCGCACGGCCGGCACGCACGCGCGCGCGCTGCGGCCCGCGCGCAACGTGTCGGCGCTGTGCGTGGACCCGCGCCGCGGCCGCCTGTACTGGGCGGCGCGCGAGCCCGACGCCGAGCGCCTGCGCAGCGCCTCGGGCGCCGCCCAGCACGTGCGCGCGCTGCTGGACTCGCGCCGCGAGCCGCGCCTGGCCGGCGTCAGCGGCCTGTGCGTGGACCTGGACGCCGACCGGCTGTACTGGGTCAACGCGGGCTCGCGCACCATGATGTACCTGGACGTGGCCAGCGGGCGCGCGGCGGCGCTGGCCACGCCGGGCGCGCGGCCCACGGCGCTGGCGGTGCACGGCGGGGAGCTGCTGTGGGCGGACGCGGCCGACAGCTCGCTGCGCGCGTGCGACAAGGAGCACTGTGCGCCCGCCACGGCCCGCCTGCTGCGCAACAACACTGGTCAGTGCGAAACATATCACCTGGAAAATTGCCATCTATACTTGTACGGTCTCAGCAACCGCACATTTACTTTGCAAACGCAACATACTACTTTGGTGGCGTACGTCAAAATATTACACAAAAGACATTCATACATAAGTTCTCAGATATTTTTAAAACTGGTTATAAAAAAAAGAAACGTAAAATTAATTTTATAAAAAGTACAAAGCTACATTGGGTCACCAAAGGTGTAAAAGTATCTAGTAAAATGAAACGCTTTTTGTGTGCTTATAATGGAAATAGTCTTGAAGCTAGTATTAGGAATTACAAAAAAACTACATCACGATTTATAGAAGGGTAATCACGAAGGCCAAAAAAATAACGGTGGGGGAAAAAAATAATAATTCAACAAACTCGAGCAAAGAAAATCTGGCAAATTGTTAACAAAACATGTACAAATCGGTCAAAAGTTATGATAACAGAATCACTACTACTTAAAGTTGACGGCAAAATAGTTGAGAATCCGTAAGAAGTAGCTAACACCTTGGTAAAACTTCACAGATCATTTAAATATTCTTGCCGAACCGTTATCTCGCTTCTTTATTATGTGCATTACTGAAGGAATTTTTCCGGGACAACTAAAAATTGCCAAGATCATACCGATTCATAAAAAAGGCCCAAAGACTGATCCCAAAAATTACAGGCGTTCGTCTTTGCTGCCAACGCTTTCAAAGATATTCGAAACAATAATCAAATCTCGACTCTTACTTCAAGTCCTACATCGAAGGCAATTTGGATATCAAATAAATATTGGCACACGAGACGCTATATTTATGTGCTCTTGTTAATGACGTTGTCGATAAAATGAATAATAGAATGAAAGGAACTTGTCTGAGCAGGAAACGAAATCATAGCACGATCACTTAGTTAATACAGTTCGATTAAATAGTACCGCATCGCTCGATAGATGGCAGCACAGGAAAAATTAAAAGTCGCTATGGTTTCGTTACATGCATTTAGTTGGGTCCGGTGGATTATTTGATGTTGTGAGCAGCGCACCCAACGGAGTTACGTTTAACTAATAATTCAATATACGGGTAGTGACGTAATTCAGTGGTGTTATTTCGAATCCCTCTCCAAGTCGACCCTCGGTTATACAGAACTGGTTTATTTCTAGATTTGAGTTCGGCGTTTGATACTCTTGATCACGATTTACTTATAGCTAAATTAAGCCACTACGGAGTAAGGGGCAAAGCCTCCCAACTTCCTACCTAAAAAACTGAAAAATGTTTGTAGAAATCAGAGAGATACAAGATGGAGAACACAACACACACACACGACAGAATGCTTGGTTAACGTATGTGTGAAGGGTTAATTTACACCCTGTATGTTACTACCATGTTTTTTTTTCACACGCCCAAACACAATCCGTATAAGTGGCTTAGGTAGCCACACTTAAATCTAAAAAAAATTGCACTTTAAAGATTCATATTTGAGCAAACTCGCCATATTTTTTGAAGACCTTTCCAAAGACATCCCGCATAATAGAATTCGCGAGAATCAAACCTACGTGTTATGTTTGAACAGAGGGCGTGCTGTCGCTGCGCGTGTACGACGCGGGCACGCAGCGTGCAGTGCGCGGCGCGTGCGCGCTGCGGGCGCGGCCGTGCGCGCACCTGTGCCTGCCCGTCAGCGACGTGCACAGCGAGTGCCGCTGCGCCACCGGCTACCACCAGCTAGGAGAGAACTGCACCGGTACGCCGCCGTCGTTACTGTAACCATATACACAGAGTGCGCCAGGTACCTAACGCTGTGTGTGTCGGCAGCCGTGGACGAGGTGGTGGTGTACTCCGTGAGCTGGGAGCTGCGCGGCTTGCCGCTCAACGCCAGCAACGAGACGCAGGTACCGCATGTCTGTCCAGTACTGCAGTAACACTACACCCGCCTACAGATATGTAATTAAGTACGAGTATGTCACGAAGTAAGTTTGTGTGGCAGGAGCAGGACCCGCGCGGGCTGCTGCCGCCCGTGCCGCAGCTCAGCATGGCGTCCGCCATCGACTACGACGCGGGTGAGTAGTGCGAGCGAACGGCGAGCGCGCGTGACGTCACCGCGGTGAGCTAACGTTGTTTGTGTCGCAGAGGGCGAGTGGATGTTCTGGGTGGACGCGGAGGCGGCGAGCGTGTGGCGCGTGCGGCGCGACGGCTCCGGCCGCACGCGGGTGGCGAGCGCGGCCGGGGCGGGCGGCGCGGCGGACTGGCCGGCCGCGCTGGCCGTGGACTGGCGCGCGCGCAACCTGTACTGGTCGGACCCGCGCCGCGCGCTGGTGCTGGTGGCGCGGCTGGACGGCTCGCACCGCTACGTGCTGCTCGACACGGACCCGCTCGCCGTCACCTGTGAGTTATAACTCTTCAGTTGCGTCAGTAGCCAACGTTGCGGTGGGTCAGTAAGGCAGCGCGTGTTGCAGCGATGGCGGTGGACCCGGTGGGCGGCTGGCTGTTCCTGGCGGGCGGCGGCTGGCTGCAGCGCGCGCGCCTGGACGGCTCGCAGCGCGACCTGCTGTACAACGGCTCGGCCGTGGCGGACGTGGCGCTGGACCCTCACACGCAGCACGTGTACTGGGCGGAGGCGCTGGCGGCCGTGCTGTGGGTGGCGCGCTACGACGGCTCGGAGCGCGCGCAGCTGGCGCGCTTCGCGCCGCAGCGACACCACCCGGTCGCGCTCGCGCTCTACAACCGCACGCTGTACTGGCTGGACACGTGAGTAGCTCCCGCACCGCTGCTCTCAGCGCTACATGCTGTAGAACGTGTTCAGTAACGCTGCGTTGTACACAGCACGGCGAACCGCGGCGCAGTGCTGGCGGCGCCGCTCAGCAACGTGTCCAACTACCGCGTGCTGCGCGACAACATCGGCGACAGCCTCAAGGACATCACGGTAACGTGCACGCGTGCCCCTCGTGCACGACGAGCCCGCACTGGCTCGGGTAGTGCCGCAGGTGTATGAAGTGCTCGCTGTCCACAGATCTGGTCGCGGGGCGCGCAGCGGGCGGGCGGGGCGGAGGGCGGGGCGTGCGGGGCGGGGTCGCGCTGCGAGGCGCTGTGTCTGTCGGACGGCGAGCGCGCACGCTGCGTCTGCCCGCACGGCCGCCTGGCGCCCAACGGACAGAACTGCACACGTCAGTACACACACACCCCCCCACCTCACCCCACACTCACATACACACTCACACTCATGCTCTGTCTCTGTCCGCAGCGTACGACTCGTTCCTAATGTACTCGCGCGTCACCGAGATAGACAGCATCCACCTGCAGGACGAGAAGGATCTCAACTCTCCTTACAAGCCTATTGAGAACAAGTAAGGAAACTTATACTTTACTTCCATCAGCTGCTACTAGCCGGTACTGAGCGTGTGTGTGTGTGTGCAGGGAGCTGATGCGCAATGCTATCAGCCTGGCGTACTGGTACGAGGACTCGCGGCTGTTCTACTCCGACATCCAGCGCGGTTCCATCAACACCGTGCACTTCAACGGCTCCGGACACGCCGTGCTGCTCGAGCGTGAGTATATGGGCCGGGCGGGCTGTGTCGTGCTGTGTCGGGCTTGTGTCAGCGTGCGTGTGTGCAGAGGTGGGCGCGGTGGAGGGCATGGTGTTCGCGGCGGCGGAGGGCGTGCTGTACTGGACGTGCACGAGCGGCGCGGCGCTGCGCGCGGCGGGCGTGGCGCGCGGCGCCCGGGCCGCCCGCGCCCGCACCGTGCTGCGCCTGGCGCCCGGCTCGCGGCCGCGCGGCGTGGACTACGAGCCGTGCGAGCGGCGCCTGTACTGGACCAACTGGAACGAGTCGCAGCCGTCCATCCAGCGCGCCTACGCGTCGGGCCGCGCGCTGCAGACCGTGGTGAACACGCACATCCTCATGCCCAACGGGCTGGCGCTGGACCACGCCGCCAAGAAGATCTACTGGGCCGACGCGCGCCTCGACAAGATAGAGCGCATGCACTACGACGGCTCGCACCGACACGTCAGTATACATGCTCTACTAATTTTAAGCGTTTTCTTTTCATAATTTAATATTCAAATGGACCCCGCCTCCTTCCAAGTTTTGTTTAATTTAAAATGTGCTTGTTTTTTGCTTTTCAGTCTCTTCAGTCGGGTTTTTTATTTAGTTTTTTAACTACTTTTTTTATTTCTCATTTTTTAGTTCTTTGGTGTTTGTTCTTTCGTTGGTCGCGTAAAATACTTCGCAGATGATTTGACTTTTGTGTTTGTTTATAGAATTTGTGACTTTGAATTCATTTTAAACATATAGGTGTCATATATTTTTGTAATCTCTTTCGGCCTCCAAAACCAGCAATTATCTTTGTTTTTTTTTAATTTTAATGTAGCCAGTGACACTCGCGCCATCAAGACGAATCTAACGACGTATAACCACAATAAAGCAGTTCATACATGACATATGCGGGTCTAAAATGGCCGCTTTATCAGAATCCCTTCATCCGTTTAAGAGTTATGAGGGAACAAAGAAACGGCCAAACACATAACCCTCCTTTTGGGCTTCGCCGCAATCAGGTAAAAATAGTACCGCATGTATCATCGACAAAAGATATTAGTTTTCCGTAATTAAAATGAAGTTGAAGGAAGTCATTAGACAAGGAACCGACTAGGACCCAAGACGCTGCCCTGTGAAACGCCATAATGAACAGAGAGTTTCTCACTTATCCTGTAATCTGTTTTCACTCATTGCTTCCTACAACTTAAGTAATCCTTGAGTAGTTGCAATGGATGATCTTTAAATTCTATTCTCTTAAGTTTTAGCAGTAGCAATGTAATAGGAACCAAGTCAAAAGCCTTGATTAAGTTGAGAAATACTGTAACACACATTTCTGACAGCAAAATAGTCTACCAATTGGGGTTGTCGAAACTAGAACATTTAGAGCCAGTTTCTGTGTGCGCAGGTGGTCACACGCGCAGGCACGGAGCACCCGTTCGACGTGGCCGTGAGCGGGCCCTGGGTGTTCTGGACGGACTGGCTGGCGCGCGGCGTGTTCCGCGCAGACAAGCGCGCCGGCGGCGCCACTGCGCTGCGCCGCGACGTTCCGCGCCCCATGGCCATCGTCGCCGTGGCGCCCGCCCACCAGACCTGTGAGTGCCCCCCTAGCATAGCGTTCTGGACGGGCTGGAGCAGTTCTACGCCCCACTCCCGCTTCAGCTTGCGTAGTACAGTTAGATATCGGTATGAACAAGTATGGTCGGGCGCAGGCTCGGCGGACCCGTGCGCCGTGCTGAACGGCGGCTGCGCGGAGCGGTGCGCGGCGGACGCGGCGGGCGCGGCGGCGTGCGCGTGCGGCGCGGGGCGCGCGCTGCAGGCGGACGGGCGCGCGTGCGGCGCGGCGGGCGCGGCGTGCGCGGCCGGCCGCTGGCCGTGCGCGGAGGGCGCGTGCATCCCGGACGAGCTGGTGTGCGACGGCGTACCGCACTGCAGCGACGCGCCCACCGCCAGCGACGAGGATCTCTACTACTGCAGTCAGTACCACACATATATTTATTGTTACAATATCAGCAGTACTCCCGGTACACCTGATTCTCTCTTTTTAGTTTTAACGATTCTCTGGCAATATGAGTACTATAAGCGAACCACTCAAATGTCGTTTCTTTGGTATTGTTCGTTGTGACGTTGAGCTCCTCGAGTTATAAGTCGAGCACCTCGATAACCGACAAATGCTTGCACGGACTGGACGGATCCACTCTAATCTGTGTGGTGCTTTCTTCAAAAGACCATCTCAAACACTGATCTGCATGGTGTTAATGTGTGTATACCAAGATTATGTCTGAACTTTCACAGAGGCTGACCTCTGAGTTTGTTTCGGATGTTTCTTCACAGAGTAGTCAGGTACCAAATAGCGGCCCCATCTAGTTTTTTAAAAACTGGCCAAATGCAAGTCGCACTTTTGCACATGAAAGGTTCCACCATCGTATTTCAATACTACCCCCTTTAATTTGTATTATTTCTTGTTAAAGCGGCAACAGAAAACATATTTTGTGATAAGTTTGTTTTTCATAGTGTTTGTATGAATGATAAAGTTATATTTTGCTGTTTTTATTGCGATCTACAGCATATGCAAGGGTACAGCTAGTATATATATATCGTGGTTGTAGCGTCTCGCGTGTGCCCGGCGGACGCGATCCGCTGCGGGTTCGGCGGGCGCTGCGTGCCGCTGTCGCGCGCGTGTGACGGCACGGCAGACTGCGACGACGCCGCGGACGAGGCGGGCTGCGACTGCCCGCCGCAGCACATGCGGTGCGACGACGCCGCCTGCGTGCCGCTGGCCGCGCGCTGCGACAACGTGCGCGACTGCGCCGACGCGAGTGACGAGCGCGACTGCCCCGCCTGCATCAACGGAGACTGCACACCTGTCACTGGTATACCCATTTATTTACTAGCCTGTCGCTTCCTTCGTGTGAGGCTTAAAAACCAACAAAAGTAACGTTTTAACTCAACCCACGGCGAAGAAGTATCTTATCCGTTTTTATGGCTACTATTAAGATTAAAAACATTTTTGATCGGATGAATAAATCGTTTCGTACTTTGTAGAGTATAATTTAGACTGAAGTCGTTAGTTTATGCTTAATTTAAGTCACGAATAGTATTGCACCTTGGCAAGATCTGGCCCGCCAAAGTATAAGAAGTAGCTAGGACTGCACCTTTTCTAGTGTAAGTGATCACAGAACAAGTGTTCAAGAGTTAAAAGTGGATGGGTTGAGATCAAGTCTATGAGCCTGACAAAACTCTTCAACTCGATACAAACCAGCCTGAAGTGCTAGTCTGTCTTCGAGTGTTAAAACAGTAGCAAAGATTTTCATGTCAACGACAAAAACCAGGGACCTAATAAATAACGATCCCGGAGGCACCCAGCTGGGCACGTTTACCCAACTAGGCGTATAATTATTGAGGACTATGGCTTGTGACCTGTTGTCAATGCAAGTGGAGAACCACCTTAGGTGGGCCCCACGGATGCCCATGTAGCTTAGCTTCTTTATCAGGGTATCGTGATCGATCCTATCAAATGCCTTGCTATAATCTGTATAAACCACATATACCTGATTACCATTATCTAAAGCAACTGTAATGAAACCATTAAATAATAGAAGTGGTAGACCGTCCTTTTCCATGCTGAAAAGAGCTGAATGAGCTAGCAAGGGCGGGACATAACTGGTTATAGACAATCCTCTCAAATATTTTATCTATAACGCACAACTTGGAAATATGCCCACAGTTAGTAGTCTTAGTTTTGGCTAGCTGACCCACGCAACTTCGTCTGCGTCACAATATATAGCTTACAACCTTCCTCGATAGATCGACTATCCAACATTTTTTTTTTTTTTTTTTATTTAGCCTATTTTGTCCCACTGCTGGGCAAAGGCCTCCCCCATTTCTTTCCAGCTCTCTCGGTGTTGTGCCTTCTCTGGCCAATCAGTCACGAATGAGTCCAAATCGTCACGCCATCGTTTTTTGGGTCTGCCTCGGTGACGACGACCGCCTTCAGGCACCCAGTGTATGACGGTTTTGGCCCATCTGTCCTGACCTCTCCTGGAAATGTGACCCGCCCAGTCCCACTTTAACCTCGCAGACTTATCGCCAACATCGGCAATGTCTGTCTTGGAGCGTATTATGGTGTTACGAATTCGATCGGTGATTTTGATATTTAAAATGCTACGCTCCATCGCTCTTTGGCAAACCTTGAGTTTGGACTTCTGAGCTTTTGTCAAAGACCAAGTCTGTGCGCCATAGGTTAGGATAGGCAGGTTACACATGTCGACGAGCTTGCGTTTCAATGAAATAGGAAGGTCACCCTTCATAAACGACTTCATGGACCAGTAGCTCCTCCAAGCATTTTCAACTCGACGGTCGATCTCTTTGTCTTGTCTGTTGTTGAAGGAAACTAACTGACCCAGGTATATATATTCGTCGACATAGTGTATTTCTTGTCCATCAACCTCGACCCTAAGTTTAGCGGCATTGGTCATAACTTTAGTCTTTGACTGATTCATCGTCAGTCCAAGCAAAATAATAATATTTTTTCAATTAGCTTTCTAATGTTAAAGCCTCGTATCCACTAGGCAACATTTGACGCGCGACATGTTGCTCAACATGTTTCGCAACTTGTTGAATGTTGACGCGGAACATTTGTTTAACAACGTTGTCTGTCCACACATTCTCAGTCGTCGACAACATGTCGCCAGAGGAACTTGTGTTGATTTCAGCGGCAGTGGTTATAAGACATTGTTGTGCGTCACGTCTCCACTCGACAACAATTGATGCTCAACTAACGATGCACTAAAACAAACAACAAGCCGCGCGTCATGTTGCGCGGCAGCTGGCAACGTCGCGCGCTGTTGTGCAGCGTTGCCGTACATGTTGAGATTCACGTGTCGCGCGCCAAATGTTGCCTTGGGGATACGAGGCTTAAAAAAATTTTCAAAGTCGCCAGAGTCATTTTTGAGTGAAATCGTAACAAACAAAAAATCGAATCTTTCCTCCCTTATAATATTAGTTTAGATTACCTTAGATTTTATTATTAAAGTGTGAATTACTATAGGTACCTATCTCTTACTGTTAAATATACAATTACACCTTGTAAATATAATGGTGCAATAAATATTTTGAATATGAATTTCCCGGAGGCCAGAATCTCCACGTATCACGCATTGGGACGCGAGGGCCGGCTGAGCGCGTAATTATTTTGTCGCGCGGATATTTTTACATTGCGATATCTTCTAAGATATTTATTTAAACTATATATAGTAAAGGACACAAATATTCTTTGTAAAATTTCCGTTCTAACAAACACATTTATTTAGATATAGATTAATATCATATGGGTTAAATAAGCTTCGCAAAAAAATATTCTTTTTATCCTAACATTTCAATAGTAAAAAATGGTTACCAGGGAGTCAATCTTAATAGATAGATATATGCCGTCGCGAACTTTTTGTAGAGCTGTTAAAGAGACACAATTCCATCATACGCGACATTTGAGTAACTTAAACCGTTTAAGCAGCGTACGCAGCGGAAGCTCAAAACAAGTTTATTTTCCCGTTTTGGCCACATTTTTCATTTATGCTCCGCTCCTATTGGATGTAGCGAGATATTGTCTATTCAAATCCAACCAGTAGTTCCTGAGTTCATCGCATACAACAAACAAATTCTTCAGCTTTATAATATTAGTATAGATTAAACATTCGATATGCTCTTATGCTATATGAATTTCGCCTGTAGTTTTACATGTACGTTACCTGTTCACGTGTCTCCTAAAATGATCGTGTGTGTTAGATTCGAACGCGATAGACACGAGCACGGCACCCATCCCGGCGCAGGAGGACGCGGGAGACGCGGGCGATGCGGGCGCGTGCACGAGCTCGCAGTTCACGTGCGGCGGCGGGGAGTGCGTGCCGCTGGCGTGGCGCTGCGACGGCCGCGCCGACTGCCCCGACGGCAGCGACGAGAGCTTGCACTGCCGCCACCACAACGCCACGTGCACGGCCGAGCAGTTCGCGTGCGGCGCCTGGCACGTGTGCGTGCCTGCCAGCGCGCGCTGCGACGGCGCGCCCGACTGCCCGCGCGCCGAGGACGAGCTGGGCTGCGCCTGCCCGCCCGGCGCCGCGCGCTGCGCCGACACGCAGCTGTGCCTGCACCCGGTACGTCCCATCTGGCTTTGTGCAATAATGAAAATTGGTTTGAATAAGATAAGTTTTTAGCTTTTGAGATCTGGGACATTTTCGTGAAAGTGCAGCAGCTTCTTGGTTTTTCAGTAACACTCTAAAGCATTAATAATGTTCTGACGCAGAGCCTGTACTGCGACGGGGACGCGGACTGCGCGGACGGCTCGGACGAGCCGGCGGGCTGCGCGGGAGCGGGCGCAGCGAGCGCGGCGGGCGCAGCGAGCGCGCAGTGCGGCGAGCCGGGCGCGCTGGCGTGCGCCGGGCGCTGCGTGCCGCACGCGCTGCAGTGCGACGGGCGCGACCACTGCCTGGACGGCGGCGCCGGCTCCGATGAGGACCCTGTCATGTGCTGTACGTATTTACTCGCAGCTGTTATAGATAAAGCGGTTTTAAATGTGTCTTGAGATCGTGTTAATAGTAGAACAATTTAAGGGTCGATCGGAACAAGTTTCTTATTATTTTTCACATTATTAAACTAAAAATCTAAGACACAAAAAACCTACTAATATCATAAACGCGAAAGTAAGTTTAGATGGATGTTTGTTACTCTTTCACGCAAAAACTACTGATCGGACTTGGATAAAACTTGGTACACAGATAGTTTATATCCTGGATTAACACATAGGATTTTTTATTTCGATTTTATCTTCCCGTGGGATAATCTCGAGTTGTAGCGGGCGAAGTTGCTGGCAACAGCTAGTACTAATATTTTTTTATTTTATTTATTTGGGAAAACAAACAATTACACATTAAGACTTACATAGAAAAATAGGATACAGAAATAATACAAATGTGAAATCAACCACTTTTTCCAATCCCAATGAAACAATCTGGTAAATTATGACACTAGCGTTGTAAACAATAAAAAGAGAAACATAACATAAAAATAAACCACAATAACAAAGCAAATAAATAAACAAAGTAGTAAATACTGTGTTCAAATATCTCATCCAAGTGAGTGGGTAATAGTTACAGAACACGTAACGATTTTGGATAAATTTTCGTAATTTGGGTACATGTCTACCTTTAGATACAACTTAATTCTCATCATTATACGATCCGCCCCTAAGACGACCCACTGACCGATAATTGAGAACACTTATTACCTTTAACATGTAATAAACACACATTATCAGCACAAACTTCACAAGTAAATACCATTGTTATTTGTTACTTGAATAAACAAGTAATACACAACAAAATTAATATTTACACTACTGTTAATAATGTTAACTGTACGTTTTCGGTTTCAAAACAAAATCGCGCTATATATTGCTTGTCATAACAATGAAACAGTAATGTCTTCCTATTACGTAAAAAATAATTTCTAGGTTATTATTGTCGATAGAAAAATACTAGCAAATAAAATTGCATCATTTTCATATCGAGTTTGTTCACAACAGCGGTCAACATTTTTTGCAGGATTATACGAAATCCAATGAATGAGGTGACAAGTTGACAACATTGCGAACATCGAACTAAACAGGTGCTGCGCTCTATGCACGGAAGCCCGAAGTTCGCGAAGCGCGAAATTAAAATTTCCTTACGTTTTTGCAATTTACAGGCCAGTGCTAAGTTGTATGTTCATTAAAATATGATTCCCGGTTTTAAGACGTATGTAGGCATATTTTATTCAACATACAACCTAGCACTGGCCTACAAATTGCAAAAAAATGCAAGTTTTGAACTTCGCGGGTTATAGATTGGTTGTGTTGTTGCAGCCAATCACAGCCCACTCAGCTACAGTCGTAGGAGCTGCTGCGTTAAAATTGCGAAAATCTATGTATGTGTGCGGTTCATAGACACGGCCATACGCACCGATGTGACGCTGTGTGCATACAATTATGAATGGGTTTTAGACAAGTCGAGTGTTTGTCTATAAGATTCGTACGAATCGTAGTACTTGTCAATGAGTTTTAGTGGGACGCGAAAAATTGCTATAAGTATTTTAACAGGAGTTTGAACTTTTTTTATGTTTAATTTGTACATAGTGTTATTTTATTGCATCGTTAATTAGTTATAAGAAATGCTCAGTTGGTAAGGTAGGCTAAGCCTAAGAGCCTATATAGGGCGCACGCCCCTGCTAGACGTAATTTATGATCGACCTTGTCAAAGGCTTTACGGAAATCAGTATAAATAGAGTGTACCTGTATACGTGTGTCTAAATTATTGAATAAATAATCAGCATATTCAATCAAATTAGTAGTTATAGATCTTTTCTAGACTTTGATTGACTCAATTGCTCCTGTCCTAACAGGCATAGTCAATCAATGTTTGGACAGTGGCAAGTTTCCTGACTTAATGAAACATAGTAAAGTAGTACAATTTTTTAAATCAGGCTGTAAGAACCCCTCTAATTATAGACCTATATCCGTGCTTCCAGCAATGAGTAAAATCTATGAAAAAAACATGCTGGACCAGATGTTGTCTCACTTCAATTCAAATGGGATTCTGCATAGTCAACAATTCGGTTTCACGAAGGGTAGGTCGACAACGGATGCGGGAGTAAAACTTATCAAGTTATCAGTCACATTTAAAGCAAAAAGTAAATGTTAATGGGCCGACGTCCTCCTGGGCCTGCAGTCTCGACAAAGATAGCGATCGCTTTACGACAAAATTCGGTCGCAAAGCTATAACGATGCGGATTTAAGTTGGTAGCTAATACCGGCGGGTCGCGTCCGGCTCACGTCCACCTTAAATCCGCATCGTTATAGCTTTGCGACCGAATTTTGTCGTAAAGCGATTGCTATCTTTTTGCAGGCCCTGGTCACTAGTCAAGATGGGCGCGCCCCAAGGTTCGATTCTCGGCCCTTTCCTCTTTCTTGTTTACATTAATGATCTCCCTTATATGATGGCCAAATTCTCGGATATAATTCTATTTGCTGATGATACTTCACAAATTTTTAAAATAGATAGGACAGATACGGATAGATAAGTGAAATTATTATAGAGGACCGCCGTAGTCGCATGCCACTGATACCTGATGCTCCTTCATGGCGTTTTCATTGATACAGAAGTCAGCTGCTGTTGTCGTTAGCAAGGTGGCATGCGACTACGACTGACCTCTATAATAATTTCACTTATATTTAAATAGAAATATACAAATTCAATATATGAATATCAGATAAGAATTATTTTCTAGTTTTCTACTTTTAAGACCGCGGTTTGTAGTCGGGTTTTAGTTTTTAAGCTTATATTTTATTAGAATTTTATTTTAGTGTTATTTACTAAATCCGTTTTAAATTACTTTCATGATATAAAATTCTACTGAATGTTGGTTTAGCAGACTAAAACTATAATATAATATACATATTTGTGATGTACTCGCCAAGACCTTTCATTTGATACCAAACATGTTATGATTATCTCAATTTAATTTTTTTCGACCTTAGTTTTTGACATTTAAATTTCGTCATAAAAAGAATTATTAAAATTTATATAGCCTATGTCACCCGCGTTAGTCTTACGAATCTGTTGACACCTCATTTATTAAAATACCTTCAGTAGTTTAGGCGCTACGGTGGAACATACAAACATACATACATACATAGGCTGCCAAAATCATTACCCTTCCTTTTGGTTTCGCCGTAGTCGGGTAAAAACCACATTAAACGTGTCCATAATCAAAAAGCATATTATATAATCAAGGACTACGTCGAAGATAGAAAAGTTTGGCTTTAGATCCTTCTGCGGACGCGGCTTCCCTGGTAACTCTTAGACGGCACTTTGTGGATGTCTCTAACGATTCTCAATTTCATTTATTTTTTTTCTCTTCCTTTAATAACTCTCTTTTACAGTGGTTTTTAATCATCCATACGCCCTTTATATCAACATTTGTGCCTTACCTACATTACAAAAAAAAGTGAACTGATATGTTATATTATACTTTTTATTTTTACATTGTTTATAATTATTATACTTTTTTATTATTGATTTGTGTCTGTAGTAAATCTAAATTGAACTTACGCTTTACTATTGTATCAAGTCTTCTTCTAACCAACCTAACAGACAGATGTGTTGCTGAGGAGTTTGTTCCGCCACTTCTTCTTTCCAGCTAAAACACTAGGAAGACTTTATTTGGGGGACTGTCCCTATAAATAGTATAGTAAATTTTGACGTTCGAAAAGTGCTGATTATCAGCCTAGTTTGAAAAAAAGACTTTTGATTTAGATTTTTGATTTTGATACGTAGTAGTGTGTGAGATGTGTCTATCTTTCAAACGATTGACTTTAGGAAAAAATGGTTCTACGAACCACAATGCCATTTTTTAAGATCTATCTATAGATACCCCACACGAACTGGTTTGACGAAAATGGTTTTTTTTCCATGTATGGGGTGAGTTCTATGTATACTACTTTTATGTACAATTTTTATGCCATTACCACCAAAAATAAAAGATAAAAAAAATCATTTGTTGACACCCTCCTTTTTTTTGGGGGGTGGGAAATCATCAAATAACCCCTTCCGCTCTTGGGCAGAGCGAAAGGGAGTGTCAGACTTCTACTGACTAAAAACCAACTATGTTCCTTCTTAGCCCTATATGTCAAGGCCGCGCGATCTCTTACAGCATTCCGCAGCCCCGACGGGCGTCGGCCCTCTCTCCCTCTCATGTTCCGCCGCCTCCTTCGCTAGCTTCACTGCTTTGCAGAAGGAGCCGACGGCGTCCCATTGTTGACAACCTCCTCAAACTGCCTTTATCAGAGTAACCCCAGTGCCATGATTATGTGAGCCCCCTACCGTCGGTTTGTTCGGGTCAATCACCGAACAAATGAACATGTCAGTGTAATCGCGCCACCGCGCTATATTCATTGAATATTTTATGTTTTACCAAAGTAAAATAGTCAGTACGCTTTCGGATAGCATATCGGGCGCGACTCAATCTCATCCTATTCACCTCATTAGTTCTATTAGTTTGATTAGTTCCGAGAGAACACATCTCTTATTTTACACATAATATTAACATTCATTTGATAATTCATACCTGGGAACACTTTTTGTTTATCTGAGAACGAAAATATTTCGTGGCGATAGATCTGTTTATTAGGTGATTCAACATGGTGATTAATATAAATGTTGGTGACATGAAATATAATCCGCAGACATAAATGGCTGATAAACACATTACCTAAATTGACCATTTGTCCATCGATGTTTTCCGTATGTGTGATGAGTGTCGTGTTGCATGTCAGCATCGTTCGAGCGCGCGTTCGGCGGCACGGCGCTGTCGGGCACGTCGCGCGGTGCGTGCGCGCGCGGCGAGTGGGCGTGCCGCAACGCCGCCTGCGTGCCGCACGCAGCGCTCTGCGACGGCGGCGACGACTGCGGCGACTACTCGGACGAGAGCCACTGCAGTGAGTACACCGGCCTCCCGCCCGTTGCGCACCAGTGGGCACGCTGTGACTCCTTGCCGTGCCCGCAGACGTGGACGAGTGCGCGACGGGCAACGGCGGCTGCGCGCACAACTGCACGGAGCTGCGCGTGGGGCGCGCGTGCTGGTGTCGTGCGGGCTGGCGACGTGCGCACGACGCGCGCTCCTGCGCGGACGTCGACGAGTGCGCCGAGGACGAGCCCTGCGACCACAGCTGCAAGTGAGTGCCGCTCCGACTGACACTCGATGTGTACCAGCCAGCTCTGACGGCAAGGTTGCGTCCTCAGGAACACCATCGGCAGCTACGTGTGCTCGTGCGCGGAGGGATACAAGCTGATGCCTGACGGCGCCACCTGCACGCCCGACTCGGCCGTGCGCGCCAGCCTGATCTTCACGAACCGCTACTACATCCGGCGCGTGCCGCTGTCGGGGGGCGCGGGGAGCGAGGCGGGCTCGCTGCTGGTGCACGACCTCACCAACGCCGTGGCGCTGGACCTGCAGTGGGCGGAGGGCTGCCTGTACTGGAGCGACGTGACGCGGCTGGGCTCGGCCATCCGGCGCGGCTGCGGCGCGGGCGCGGCGCGGACGCTGCACGGCGCCACGCTGCAGAACCCGGACGGGCTGGCCGTGGACTGGGTGGGCGGCAACCTGTACTGGTGCGACAAGGGCACCGACACCATCGAGGTGTCCCGCGCGGATGGCTCGCACCGGCGCGTACTGCTGCGCGGCCAGCTCAGCGAGCCGCGCGCGCTGGCGCTGCACCCCGCACGAGGGTGACTTTCACACTTTTATACAATTAATATTATTTAAATAACAATTACATAATTATATCAATTCTAGCGAAAAGGATAAGTTCAGCCGCATACGCCGTCAGAAAAGTAAGACAAACGCTGTGAAAATAACTAAAGTAGACTAATGGTATTCTGCTGTGGGGCAAAGCTGCAGATATTTAAATATTGTTGAGCTGGGTATTGAATAAATAAAAGCACTACCAATTGAACACACGAAATAACTTTTATCTGCGACCGTTGTAGCTTCTTGGTTAGGAATGGCGAAGACTTCTGGCCACTTTGTAGTTCAGACCTCGCACACCAAAATTCAGATTTATCGAAATTACGCGGCGCGTGATCCGGTTCGAAGGACCAAAAAATATGTCGGGGTACGCAGCGAGATGTCGGGTGTTGTTGAGTAGAAACGAATGTTTATGTTGAACACCATTTATTCGCGTCTCACACTCAAAATGTACTTAATGTTAAAATGTTAGATGAGCTAATGATGTTACTAAAATGTTCTCAAACGGCTAATATAATGTTATTGAATACACCCGACTAACGCGGTAGACAAAAGTGCACGATGAAATTAGGTGAACGCGTCACGCCGAGAGTGCAAGCTAAGGTGCTCGGTAAAAACACCGAACAGTGTCTCCCACCCCTTCTAACTTTAAAACTAAGAGTTTCATTTGTATTGATGTAAGTTCATATTGAACGATGTATATGTGTGCAGCACGCTGTACTGGTCGGACTGGGGCTCGGCGCCGCACATCGGGCGCGCCGGCATGGACGGCAGCGCGCGCCGCGTGCTGGTGTCGGCTGGCCTGTACTGGCCCAACGCGCTCACCGTGCTGCCGGCCAGCAACGAGCTGTACTGGGCCGACGCGCGCGAGGACTACGTGGCCGTGGCCGACCTGGACGGCCGCAACGTGCGCGTTCTGTTCTCGCGTGGTGAGTGTCTGTCGCGTCATCGCGTGGCGTGCGCCGAGTAACGCGGGATCGCCTGGCTCACAGCCGTCTCCTCGCAGAGCGCATGCCGTGGCTGCGCCTGCACCACGTGTTCGCGCTGGCCGTGTGGGACGGGCGCGTGTACTGGTCGGACTGGGAGACGCGCGCCGTGGAGTCCTGCCGCCGCCGCCCGCGCCTGCACTTCGCGCCCAACGCCAGCGCCAGCAGCGCGGCGGGCGGCGCCTACGAGTGCCGCACGCTGCTGCACACCATCCACAAGCCCATGGACCTGCGCGTGTACCACCCGGCGCGCCAGCCGCCGCAGCCAGGTCAGCACCCGCCACCGGCCGCGCCGAGCTGTCGCCCCGCAGTGTGTCTGTAACGTGAGTCTGTCGCAGAGCTGTCGGCGAAGTGCGCGGCGCTGAACTGCTCGGGGCTGTGCCTGCTGACGCCGGCGGCGCCGGGCGAGGCTGCGGGCGCGCGCTGCGCCTGCCCCGAGCACTGGCTGCTGGGCGCGGACGGGCGCTCGTGCACGCCCAACTGCACGTCGGCGCACTTCGTGTGCGCGACCGCGCTCAAGTGCATCCCGTTCTGGTGGCGCTGCGACACGCAGGACGACTGCGGCGACGCGTCCGACGAGCCCGCCAGCTGCCCGCCCTTCCGCTGCTCGCCCGGCCAGTTCCAGTGCGACAACGGGCGCTGCGTGCATCCCTCGCACATCTGCGACGGCGCCGCGCACTGCGGGGACGGCTCCGACGAGCGCGACTGCGACAAGTTCACGTGCCTGGCGTCGCAGTGGAAGTGCCGCGGCAACATCAGCGCGCACGTGTCGGCGCGCTGCGTGCCGGCCGGCGCGCGCTGCGACGGGCGACGCGACTGCCACGACGCGGACGACGAGGCCGACTGCCCGCCGCGCACCTGTCCGCCGCACCACGTGAGTAGCTTGTACCGTGTGTGTGTACCGACACGTGTGCCACGTGCTGACGTGCGCGACTGTGCGCAGTTCACGTGCGCCAACGGCGCCTGCGTGCCGCTGGTGTGGGTGTGCGACGCGGACTCGGACTGCGGCGACGGCTCGGACGAGGGCGCCATGTGCGTGACGCGCACGTGCGGCGCCGGCGAGTTCCGCTGCGGGTCCGGGCGCTGCATCCCGCGCGAGTGGCTGTGCGATGCCGAGCCCGACTGCCCCGCGCGCGAGGACGAGGAGGCGTGCGGGCCCGGCCGCACCGCGCCCGCCTGCGACCCCACGTATTTCCGCTGCCCCGACGGGCGCTGCGTGCCGGGCCGCTGGCGCTGCGACCTGGACGACGACTGCGGCGACGGCGCCGACGAGCTGGCGTGCGAGCCGCGCGCCTGCTCCGAGTCCGAGTGGCGCTGCGGCTCCGGCGAGTGCGTGCGCGCCGGCACGCGGTGCGACGGCGCGCCCGACTGCGGCGACGGCAGCGACGAGCTGGCCTGCGCGCCCCGCTGCGGGCCCGGCGCGCGCGCCTGTGCCGCCGGCGGCGCCTGCGTGCGCGCCGACTGGTGGTGCGACGGCACGCAGGACTGCTCCGACGGCTCGGACGAGGCGACGTGCGCCGCGGCCGGCAACAGCAGCCGCTGCGGCGCGGAGCTGGACTGCGGCGGGCCGGCGGGCTGCGTGCCCGGCGCGTGGCGCTGCGACGCGCGCCGCGACTGCGCGGACGGGCGCGACGAGCTGGGCGCGCTGTGCCGGCACCGAGTGTGCCCCCCGCCCATGCACCGCTGCAACGACGACACGTGCCTGCCCCCCAACCTGCTGTGCGACGGCGTGCCCGACTGCGACGGCGACGAGGAGCCCGCCTTGTGTGCGTACCGCTGTGCTGTGTGTGCGTGTGTGTGTGGCGGCGTGTCTCACGTGCGTGTGTGCAGGTGACCGGCGGCGCTGGCTGGGCGAGGAGTCGGCCTGCTTGCGCGACGAGCGCATGTGCGACGACGGGCGCTGCGTGCCCGCCAACGCGTCGTGCACGCCGGTAGGCGCGCGCGCGTGCAAGTGGGACACGTGCTCGCAGCTGTGCCTGCCCAAGCACCTCAACCACACGTGCAAGTGAGTACAGTGTACACGAGGCTGTACCGTGCGAGCTGTGTCATACAACAGTGCTGTGTCGACAGGTGCGTGGCGGGATACAAGCAGCGCCAGCTTCCGGACGGCACGCTGACGTGCGAGGCAGTGGGTGAGTGCACACATATACATATTTATACAATACCATAGAATGTGTGAAATACTCGAATCTCCCGCCAACTCGAACAATAAAACGGCCATCGTTTTCTCGAACCAGTTCAAGCCATTTTCAACCTCCTACAACTTCGTTGTGGATAAAACTAGAAGCCTGAATTTTTAGTAACCAATTACGCATTGTATCAAAACGGTATATTTCTAATTTCATTCTATTTGAACCAGTAGTTTAAGAATTTTAACTAATCAAAGTTCCTTAGTTTTGTCACTCACTCACTGACTGACTGACTGACTGACTGATTGACCGATCATTAAAAGTCTAAGGCACTTCTAGCAGACATAGAATCTTGAATTTTAGAAAACAATTAGTGTTTTGTGTATAAACCACTTCTAATTTGATTTTATTTAATGATTTTATTACGAATGCTATGGATAATGGTAAGCAGGTCGATGTGATTTATACAGATTATAGTAAGGCATTTGATCGGATCGACCACGATACCCTGATTAAGAAGCTGAGCTACATGGGCATCCGTGGAGACCTCTTGAGGTGGTTCTCTTCTTGCATTGACAACAGGTCACAAGCCGTAGTCCTCAACAATTACATGTCTAGTTGGGTAAAAGTGCCCAGTGGGGTGCCTCAGGGATCGTTGTTGGGTCCCTTTTTTATTTGTAGTCTATGTGAATGACATCGATCGGTGCCTCCATTCATCCAAACTATTGTGTTTTGCCGATGACATGAAAATATTTGCCACTGTTTCAACGCTCGAAGACAGACTAGCGCTTCAGGCTGCTTTGTATCGGCTTGAAGAGTATTGTCGGGCTCATAGACTAGATCTCAACCCATCCAAGTGTTCGGTGATCACTTTCACTAGAAAACGTTCAGTCTTGGCTACTAGGCGGGCCAGCTCTTGCCAAGTTGCAATACTATTCGTTCAGTCTAGTTTCTAAATACACCTACTGCATAAATAACTTTGTAATCCCATATAAATGTATAGGATTACAAAGTTAGTTACATTTTCATTGAATGAATTTTACTAGTTAAATTTAACACACTTCTTAGTTTCTGATTGATCTGAAATTTTGCACGTCTACGTATATCGCCTATCAATGCAATATTATGATGATATGGAACTGATCAGCAGGGCTATTGCGTATCTTGTACATGACAGTTGCTATCGAATAGTGTCCATCAATTAAATGTCAAATGGTTCCATTTTAAACTAAACCATAACCAATTTGACAGTAAATCCATGGACAATATGATAGCCACTGTCATTTAAAAGATACGCATTAGCCCTGCTGATGATGGAGCTGGAAGTTCGCTATAGGAACTGCATTTTAGAATGTCATAACCCCATCGAGTTTGGACTCGTTTGATTCGTCTTGTCGAGTAGTTTGTCTTAAAATGGTGTCCAGGTTCAGTTAATGGAGTTGGAAGGTGGCAATAGAAATTCTGTTATAAAACGACCTAACCCTATCGAGTTTGGACTCGTTTGATTTGTCTTGTCGAGTAGTTTGTCTTTAGATGATGTTCAGGGTTCTGAATAGTTCTGATGATGGAGCTGGAAGGTGGCCATAGCAACTCCATTTTAGAATGTCCATAGAAATTCCGTTGTAAAACCACATAACCCCATCGAGTCTGAGCTCATTTGATTTGTCTCGATGAGTACTCTGTCTTTAGTTGGTAACCAGGATCTGACGATAGAGCTGGAAGGTGGCCATAAAAAGTCCGTTATAAAACGACATAACCCATCGAGTTTAGGCTCGTTTGATTCGTCTTGACGAGTAATTTGTCTTTAGATGGTTTCCAAGTTCTGTTGATGGAGCTTGAAGGTGGCCATAGGAATTCTGTTATAAAACGACTTGACTTTGTCGAGTTTTTACTCGTTTGATTCAGCTTTTCGAGTAGGTACTTTAGCAGTACTTCGAATCGATGAATAAGACTGCCGCTCCCGACCGCTCTAACTTACTCCATAACACATAATAACAAACCAGACCAAAAGCCTCAGATAGGCCTAGTAAGCAGGCATGAATCGACGTCTCACGTTTCGCGTAGTGTGTGACAACTAACAGCTACTAGGTACATTCAGTAAATGACTGATTACATTAGAGTAGTCAAAATTAATCTTTGATTCGATTGATTTAAACACTTTTCGCTCGAGTATGTAGTGAACGAGTTTAACTGTGTGTGTGTGTCAGGTGAGAAGCCGCTGGTAGTGATCGGCATGGGTGGCGCGCTGCACGTGTGGGAGCCGCACAAGGCAGGGGATGCGAGTGGGCCCGCGCCCGGAGCGAGCGCAGCGAGCGGTGCCAGTGCGCTGACGTGCTCGGCCGGCGCGCGCGTGGCCGGCACGTGGTGGCTCCTGTGGGGCGATGCGCGCGGTCGAGTGCTGCGAGCTGACATCTCGGCTCACATGCGCGCGCACAGCCTGCGCACGACACGCGCCGCGCCTCTCAACCTCACCGAGAACCAGGAAGTTATCGTAAGTGCGCTAACAAAATAATCAGTTATTGCACCTTCCCATTATGCTGTAGATTCCCATACGGTCGCAGCAAAATAATACTTTTACGATGTCGCGCACAGATAAGCTCAGAGAGCGAAGTGCGCGGCGTGGCCGTGGACTACGTGTCGGGGCGCGTGTACTGGAGCACGACGCGCGCAGTGCACGTGGCGGCGCTGGACGGACGGCGCGCCACCACGCTGTTCCGGCGCGACGGCGCGCTGCCCGGCGCGCTGGTGCTGCACAACGCGTCGCGCACGCTGCTGTGGGCCGAGAGCGGCGCGTCGCCCGGCGTGCGCGCGGCGGGCGCGTGCGGCGCGCGCGTGCGCTGGCTGGTGCGGCGGCGCGTGCGGCGCGTGCGCGCGCTGGCGCTGGACGAGCACGCCGCGCGCCTGTACTTCGTGGACGACTACTACGACACGCTGCAGTCCGTCGCGCTGGACGGCTCGCAGCGCGTCACGCACGCCAGCTTCGCGCTGCGGCCCGACGGCGCGCCCAGCTCGCCCACCTACTACGTTGATGGCGGTACGACACCTACGTCTCTTTTCTTTACTTCATCTTTGACGATCTCCGAAGCGAGCCATGAGAGCGTCGTGCCATTTCTGTCACGGCATACGAATCGGCTTTACTGCTGAAACGCGCCATGTAGATGTTTCATAGCAAAGTTATAGCTATATGTGTGGGTCCGTCGCGCAGAGCTCCGGCTGGCAGGCAACACGTCGGCGGTGGCGCGGCTGGCGGCGCGCGCGTGCGAGCAGGCCGCCGTGTGGGAGGAGTGGCTGTGGTGCGGCACGGCGCGCGGCGTGCTGCGCGTGCCCAAGCGTGCGCGTGCAGCCGGCACGCCGGCGCGCCCGGCCAGGGCCCCGGCGCGAGCCCTGAGCACGCTGCTGCTGCTGCACGCGGCTATGTTCGGCGCGGACAGCGCAGACCCGTGCGCGCACGCCTGTCACGCCAGCGCGCTGTGCGTGCGAAGCCCGCAGCCCGAGGGCTTCGCCTGCCTGTGCCCCGACGGCCTGGTGCCCGTCGACGACGATGCCGTACAAGTGAGTGACGCCTACCTTTACAAAATTGTTTCATTTACAAAGGTTTTCCCCAAGTCCTGCCGGGAGTTTTCATCCCACCACCGGGAACCAGCCCTCGCGGTGCCTCCAGGTCGTCTAGCTACCACTATCCACTATGATGCTATGCTATGCCATGTAAAGGAGCAGCGCCGGTGCGCGGTGGCGGGCGCGGGCGCGGGCGCGGGCGCGGGCGCGGGCGCGTGCCCGCTGGCGTGCGGCGCGGGCACGTGCGTGCTGGCGCTAGGGGCGGCGCGGTGCCAGTGCGGCGCGCAGTTCGCGGGCGAGCGCTGCCAGCACTACCGCTGCGCGGCGCACTGCCACCGGCGCGGCCGCTGCGAGCTGGACACGGCAGCCACGCCGACACCCGACAGTGACGCGCTGCCGCCGCTCAAGGTACGCACATATCAGTCGCTCGCACTAACTGCAATATCAAAACCATTTATTTGCGTGAATAAGGTGCAAAAGGATCTTTTAAAACAACATTTTGCTAGGGTAATGTTTTAAACGATACCGCAGCAAAATCGTTTTTCAAAAATCGTTTCAGCCGGAACCGAATACATGAATAGATAGCTCTTGTCGCGTAGTAAATGTATGGAAATAGCTTTGTGTGTGATATAGTCCTGAAGTTATTCAAGATTTTGCTGCGGTAACGTTTCGGGTTATCCCAGATCTCGAAAACGGGCAGAAGTATGAAAAAATACCAAATAAGAGGCCTGAATTTGTTTAAATTTGTTTATTCATTAGTTTTTGATTTGGTTGACGTAATCGCATGTAATGAAATGGTATAAAAATCTGAAAAAATCAGATTTGCAAGCAAACCATTACATGCATTGCCAAACAAACAGCTGTAAAAAATACCCGTGGTAGACGCATAAAACGTCAGGAATTTTAGATGTTCTAACTTTACACGTTAGGAAGATAAAAACAAAATTGTTCAGTTTTTGGTTGGTCGTACTTTAGCGATCGAATACGGAATTTCCATGACATAAGAAAATATGAAATATTAAAAAAAAAAACAATTCATGAACTATCGTTCATGTAAATTTCAGCATTCAATTACGGCTATAACAAAAGTTCTAACAAAAACAGAATATGTTAGCAATTCTCTAATAAGCCGACCAAATGAAAAGGTCACCTACGAGTAAAAGCGGCCGCATCATACATAAGTGCAACTTCGAAAATGAATTCGTTAACACGAATGTTTTGTTAGTACAGTTGCGTACAAATGTTTTCTGGTCAGGTTAATAAAAATACCAAAAGTAACCCTACTTTTTTTGCATTTTCTGCGATTATCATGATGGGAAAAAACGTATTTGTGCGAAAATTTTGTATGACGTCATACAACTCTTCTGATGTCAATCTGGAGACGAATAAATTATCTTTAAATGAAGACCATGATATCTTCACATTTGTGATTGCTTATACGTTAAAATGGTACCTGAAAACCAATGTAATTTGTAGAAAAGGTAACAGCGTCCTTAAAGTGAATGCGACAAGGTAGCCCGCGAAATTCGAATTTTCTTACATTTTTAGCAATTTGCCGGTCAGTGTCAAGTCGTTTGTTAAATAAAGTAGGTTTGCGGCAGTAACAATGTATATTTAATGAGTAATAATGATTAAAATCACCAATATTACCGTCTCAGCTCATACAAGTCTCTCGAGTGACTATTTGATGAAAAACGCATCACAAAACACAAACAACAACAGTGTTACTTTTGTTATTTTTATTAACCTGACCAGAAAACATTTGTACGCAACTGTACTAACAAAACATTCGTATTAACCCATTCATTTTCGAAGTTGCACTTATGTATGATGCGGCCGCTTTTACTCGTAGGTGACCTTTTCATTTGGTCAGCTTATTAGAGAATTGCTAACATATTCTGGTTTTTGTTAGAACCTTCGTTATAGCCGTAATTGAATGCTGAAATTTACATGAACGAAAGTTCATGAATTTTTTTTATTTTTCATGTTTTCTTTTGTCATGGAAACTGCGTATTCGATCGCTAAAGTACGACCAACCAAAAACGGAACAATTTTGTTTTTATCTTCCTAACGTATAAAGTTAGACCATCTAAAATTCCTGACGTTTTATGCGTCTACCACGGGTATTTTTTACAGCCAAACAAATGCATGTAACGGTTTGCTTGCAAATCTGATTTTTTCAGATTTTTTAAACCATTTCATTACATGCGATTACGTCAACGTATCGTCGTTTCAATTCAATGGTTTTTCAAAAACGATTTTGCTGCGGTATCGATTATAACATCACCCTAGCAAAATGTTATTTTCTTAAATAACTTTAAAACTACTGTTCACACAAATTTTGCTATTAGTAAACAAATTGCGGCTAACACACTAATTTAGCATTTAACACTCAACTCTTTAGAGCACAACATTTTGCTAGGGTAACGCACACAAGCATGCTTCATGAGACACGCGAGTAAGTCGAGACCACTACTTACGTGTATGGGTGTCGATGAACCTGTGTAAGTGTGCGCTGTACGTGTGTATGTGTGTCTGCAGTGCGTGTGTAAGTGTGCGCTGTACGTGTGTATGTGTGTCTGCAGTGCTTGTGTAAGTGTGCGCTGTACGTGTGTATGTGTGTCTGCAGTGCGTGTGTAAGTGTGCGCTGTACGTGTGTATGTGTGTCTGCAGTGCGTGTGTAAGTGTGCGCTGTACGTGTGTATGTGTGTCTGCAGTGCGTGTGTAAGTGTGCGCTGTACGTGTGTATGTGTGTCTGCAGTGCGTGTGTAAGTGTGCGCTGTACGTGTGTATGTGTGTCTGCAGTGCGTGTGCCACGCGGGGTACGCGGGCGCGCGCTGCGAGCGCGTGGCGGCCGAGGACGCGCGCGTGGCGTGCGCGCGGCTGGCGTGCGAGAACGGCGCCACGTGCACTGCGCGCGCCGGCCGGCACGTCTGCGAGTGTCCGCCCGACTATACAGGTACTTATGCTAGAAATAATCCAAACAACGTGAATTTGCATGACACACAACAATTATGTACATCGGAATATTTGCCTTTTTGAAAAATGCTTTTCAATGATTTCAAAGTAATTGCTTTAATGCTTAAAATAAGTAGTTCCGGTGTGGCGATGCGATGTGTAACGTGCGTGTGTAGGCGCGCGGTGCGAGCGCTGCGTGGCGGGCGCGGCGTGCGGCGGCGCCAGCTGCGGGCTGCTGTGCCTCAACGGCGGCACGTGCAGCGTGGCGGGCGCGGGCGCGCTGGCGTGCACGTGCGCGCCCGCCTGGTCGGGCGAGCGCTGCCAGCGGCCCGCCTGCGTGGACGCTGCGTGCACGCACCCGCCCGGGGAGGACAACGACACGCACGACAACGACACGAGGAACAACAGTGAGTACACCCACTAACATATGCCGCTGTATATACCAGAGATCAGCAACTTACCCACCAACCGAAACGGACCAAAACCTGAAAGTTTCCATTGTTCATTTTCATTATTATAATGCGTTTGTAAACTTTCAAATGATGTGACCATGCAGCAGTAGTGTGTCCCCGCGCTCTCCGCTACTCATTGTGTCCACAGTGATTGTGTGAAGTGTGTCGGTGTGCGGATGTCCGGGTGTCAACGTAGCATGTTTGTAGCAGCACTTACCGTCGTCCACGTTGTTCACGCAGTAACTAAAACCAATCGTGATGTAATCTATGACGCGATGGGTTTTATCAACTAACCAACAGCTACTACGTACTAGCACTTGAACGATGTTGATACTCTAGTCCTTTTCAACCAAATAAGCTACGTAGGTTCAAACTAATTAAAATCTTTGCTAACATTTTATATTGAACTACGCTCGGAACGGAGCAAATTAATTTGAATAATCCACGAATAACAAACAAAATTGAAATCTACATAAAATAATGTTTAATGAGTTTAAAAGCATACAACTTGGAGAAGAGTTCTTTTAAAACGAAAGTGAATAAGGGCCTCATCTAGCAGTACGGAGTCGCATATTACTGCTGTGTGCTGCCGAGAGCATCAACGATGCGACGGAGTAGGATAGGTGCATGAAAACATATCAATTCCCTGCTGCAAGGTGAGCTTAAGGAAGGTAGTTGAAAATATATTCGATAAAGCAGAAATAGGACGAATGACTGATATGGAAGCTCGACATTTTAGCCGGTTGGGTAATCCCATCAGGCATGGCTTGTAGTTATATCAATATGTATAATAAATAAATTACCCCGTGACCGCTGCTGTGCACGCTAACCGAATGGCCTTGACCCTGCGCCACGCGCGCGCCAGGCGCAGCAGGCCAACTCCGCACAACGAACGTACACACACACATACACGTGCCTATCACGTACGATTTACGTTCGGAGATCTTACATATTACCTTTGTGACGGAAATGGGGTGCGTGGCGCAGGTTATAATAAATAAGACTACGCAACCAGTCTACATAAAATATATATTGAAATTAAAAAATGGGTGTGGGAAAGTCTACGGACACAAACTCGAGCCCCCTTGTGGGATGAGCTGTACTGCCCTGATAGCCGGCGTGGCGATGACAGCAGCGAGGTGCCACGCTGGAAGTGTAGGGGTGATGGACAGCTCTTCTAAACGTCGACCCGGCTCGGCCCACGTGGCAAGTATGGCCAACGGGTGGGAAGTCCGATGACGGCCCGTTATTGGCACGCACGACGGAACTAGCCGCGTATTTGCCGAAGTGCTGCACAGGCTTGAGGGTGTTCTCCTAACCGGAACTTTGGAGTTAAATTGTTCCTCCAGCAGGAACCTGGGACCCTATAATAACATTAAGCCCGAATGATGGCGAGAGATAGGCACTCGTAATGGGCGCAGGCGCGCGCCCGCTAGGGGCGCACGCCGACGCCGGTGACCGAATTTGCAGTGTGCTCTGCGATATATTACTTTACTCTATGGTGCTGTGTCACCGACTCACGTCGTAAATAGTCGTAATGACATCTCTGCGGAACGAACGGCTATTGGTCGCTCTGCTCACTTGTAATGATGCGCGCGCGCAATATACGTCGTTCACGCATTTTAGTAAGGTTTACCACAGCACTACAACTTATTATCTGTGGTTATTATATTTTGGAATCTGCGGTTCTTTGACAGTTGAATGTAGTAAACATTGGAATGTTGCAGTGTTTTTATAATTAAATTAGTTATTATGTTTTGATTTGTGCAAAATGTAACGACTACGTTACACCTTTTCAACACACTTGCTCATAAAATGGCTCTATTTTCACTGCAATTATGCACATAATGACACCTGTAATCATCAAACTGTGACTTTTCATTCACCAGTGAGTTATAGGTTTTTTTTATTGGTTGAGTTGCTTTGTTCAAGTTTACATACAAAAAATCGTGTTCAATAGTCCAAATAAATTAATGTAGGTACCTATTGCTTGCTCATTTCATGCAACTTCGTATTTAAATAGATAATATCAACTTGTACGTTTTTAATAAATACAACTTACATTCAAATATAACTTTTATTTCTTTGTAATAATAAATAAAATTTTGGAGTCGTCATTTTGTACGTGACTAAACGCCATCCGCGAATAGCAAAAAAAATAAGAAAACTCGTTCTTGTAGTCTATGACCGTTCGCGATTGTTAGCTGCGCACGCATAGGAAAACTGATTATTTTTTCCCGCCTTTACGTAAAATTTTCACAACTCGTTTTCAGTGCTGAAAATGGTTTTTAGTATTATTTTCTTCACAAGTGTGTTGAAAAACGTCGTATGATTGATACACGTGTGTATTGATGATTACCGTCATCGGCTCTTTGGTCAATGGCACCTCAGCGGTAATCACCAAGAGTACACACTTGTACCATAATGTACATATTATCTTCTATTATATAAACGTGAAAGTTTGTGAGGATGGATGTTTGTTACTGTTTCGCACAAAAACTGCTGGACGGATTTGAATTAAACTTGGCACACAGATAGGTTATAACCTGGATTGATTGCCATTAAAATAGAATAATTTTAATCCCGATTCCTCTAGACAAAGTCGCGGGCAGAATTTGTGCTCGTCGAGTAGAGTGGGCCTTTTGCGCCGCTAGTACTGCGTGGTGGAGTGAGTGGTGGTGCGGAACACTTTCACTTGCACGTCGTGCGCGTCATGCGTCAGTGAAGGGCACGGTGCATCTTATTGTCTTTTGCCGTCATTTCGTCGAGAATCTGATTATGCATACAATTTTAATTAAACATTCAAATTGGAAAAACAAATTATACATGACATAATTATTGCGGACTAAGACTGTCCTATTCTGTGCCATCACATTCGGTTGTTCAAATGAAACTGGGTGACTTAAAAAATTATGGTATATTAGTTTTGTAAAACGATTTTTAATTAAATAATGTAACTCTTCACCGAATTTATTACCACGAACATAGTTTGTAAGTACCTATAATTTGTTTACTAACCCAAATGGACCTGGTTCATCGAAATACTAATTGTTATTATTATAATTATTATTTTTGGTTCCTGTTGTTTCTTCTCATTTAAGAGAGCATAAGAAACCTTACACGCGGGTCGAAACCAAGGATGTAGGGTGTAATTTAGATAGACAAAGTGTATGATAATGTAGAAGAAGTCACAAACTATTATTATAATACTCATACACTTACTGAATTAATAAAGAGGAGCTTGTGGCTAATTATAACATCCGCACGGGTCGATCAGATCAAGGTTAAGCCGCGTTTGCTTGATAGACAATGTAACGTGCGACGTTACAGTTCCGTGAATGAGTGACGATCCATTACACAGTGAGCTCTCCCGTGCCTCGGAAATAACGGAAGGCCGCCGTAGGTCCCGGCTGTAGGTACTTTGTAAATCTCTGACACTCGTAACAGGGCCTTAAAGTCTGTCAGAAGACGATTTAATAAACAAAAAAAAAAACGAAATCGTTTCGCTGTTTTGTGAGAAATATCGTGTTATCGTGGACTTTCCAATAAACAAAGGCGAGAACCCGTTGACACTGAGAAGAGTTAATACTCGTATACTCGTACGTATACTGGCGCGTTATTGAGAGGCGGCGCACTGCGCATGCGTCACCGCCGAGCGGGAACCGCAGCCTCCGGGGAACACCGCCAGTTGACAAAACTTTATCACTTAACGATACCAAGTAGCGATGAAAATCAATTGTAAATTCGTTTTCCTTGACGCTTGAAAATGTCCGCGTTCCTTTGCAGTAGATCGATGTCGAGTGATCGATTCGTAGCTTACGAGTAAGTTCAGGGCGTACTCAACGATAGGACATTGCCTGAGTGCTTGCACTTTACAGGAACTGATTGACGGTCTTGAATGCGCCTAACTCTAGAACGACTCAATTGGGATAGCTATCGACTACCAACAAAAAGAAGTGGAAGTTCGCGTTTAGTGCGTATTGTGGAGATGTCTACATTGTACCGCGTACATTGAGCTATGCATTAGATGTGTGTCGTCAGTGACGCAACAGTTCTCAGGTAACAGAGCAGGTACACACACGTGCGTCCACTGTGTATATACGACGGAACAGTAACGTTACGCAGAAGCCGTCCGCGTCGCTCCGGCGAAGGTCGCGGCGATCAGGAAAACCAACTTCTTGGAAAATGACTATTAATAGTTTCGCAATCGATGGTTTACTGACCAAATCTCTGTACAAGATAAACGTTTAGAGGCAAATGTAATAGACAATGTAGTTTACCCTTCAAATGGATAATTAACTAAGTTCATTACCCGACGGACCTTTCAGTTTTTGTATCTGGTATTTTTTGGGCATCTAAACAGCTTGATAGATTTGAATTAATGGGTAGGTACAACTTTATTAGATCGTAGGAGCGAAATATATCATTTTTGGGAAAGATAAATATGTAGATGTATCCGTGTAACCTAAAGGAACGAAGCAACGAGTAGGTACAACATAAGTCTAGTTATAACATATAAGTACACTCCATCTGCAATATCTTTTCAAAATTTGCATGTGGTTTTTTGGTATTGAAACATTTCGTTTTGTTTCTTAGTAAAAACATCGCTTTTTATTTATTTTCCAAGAAGTTGAAATGTTTCCTTGTATCGAATATTCTAATCGATGGCCCTGATCATCAATGTTGTAATAAATAGTTAAGTTCGCGGTATGCGAACACTGAGCGATTATCGTCGGCCACCTTGGGGCGCCAAGTTGTAAAGTTCAGTTTAGCGCACAGCGAGCTTGATTGATGGCCGTTACAACATCTCTTAATGACAGCTACTACGTTACGTCACCGACGCGTCGCGATGCCTCCGGCAAACGCCTTCATCGTTCATTAATTCAGTCAGAAATCATTCAATCAAACGCCTTCGTCGTTCATTAATTGAGCCAGGATTCATTCAATCAAACGCTTTCATCGTTCATTAATTCAGTCAGGAATCATTCAATCAAACGCCTTCTTCGTTCATTAATTCAGTCAGGAATCATTCTGAATGATTGCTGATCTGAAGGCGTTTAATTGAATGATTCATTCAATCAAACGCCTTCATCGTTCATTAATTCAGTCAGGAATCATTCAACCAAACGCCTTTGTCGTTCATTAATTCAGTCAGGAATCATTCAATCAAACGCCTTCATCGTTCATTAATTCAGTCAGGAATCATTCAATCAAACGCCTTCGTCGTTCATTAATGCCTGGCTGTAATTTTTCCAAAAATCATAAAATAAAAGATAGAACATGTCCATGATAAACAACCATCATCCGTCTCCAGACACAATTTCTCAACCAGCTGACCCGCCTTCATCAGTTGATATCAAACTTGTAAATTGCGACCAATCACCATTGATTGCTTTGATTGTCTCGCGTTATCGCACAACATTAGCATTTTCTGCTTAATTAACAGGTTAACTCGAGTCGGTCAGCTTTATTTATCGTCAATCACTGTTGACCTTGGACTCAGATTAAATCATAATTTTTGACAGTTGGCACTATTAGTGTATTTACGGAGACGAGTTAGTATAACGCCTTCTCTATCACACATTATCACAAATGACAAAGACAAAAAAACCTTTTTTACCCACCTGCAGCGAAGCCCAAAAGGAGTAACTTTTAAACTGAATTATCTATCGCGATGAAACAAACTCCATAATGATTGCAAGTAATTAAGCTTCCTAATAAAATTAAAATTCTGGAAAAAAAACTACCCTCAATTGAAAATAAACATCTTTTTTTGGCAAAAATCTGTTTTTTTGTCATCAATTTTTACAATAATTGTAAAATTTCTCAATAAGACGCCCCCATTACCTACCTTTTTTATTACTTTTACGTATTTTTCATCGTATTAGCTACCTAATAGTAAAAATGGCATGTTTATAACTCAAACATAACATTTTATATCAAATGTTAAAAGATGGCACTCCGAACGCGCCATTTATTGTTCTCTTAAGGATGGTATATTTGGGATGATAATTAATACAAAAGAGTTCAAATTAAAAACCATTTTATTTGACACATAGTTTAATGCAGGTTCTCAAAATGTCCACCTCGTTGTTGTAGGCACAAAGCTGCGCGTATTAAAATTTGTTGTGTCGCTCTCCTTATCATTTCGGGATCATTGCGAATATCATTCGCACAGTAAATTATGCGGTCATGTAAATCGGCCTCACTGTTGATGGGGGTACTGTAGACGCGTTGTTTCATGGTCCCCCATAGAAAGTAATCAAGGGGCGTCAAATCGGGTGAACGCGAAGGCCACCCTACAGGTCCTTGCCGGCTGATCCATTTATCACGATAATTATCGTTTAAAAATGATCTAACATTTGCAGCATAATGAGCTGGGCATCCGTCCATCTGCAAAAAACATCCTTCGACGCAAAGCCAGTGGTACATCCTCCAATAATTCAGGTAGATCATTGGTCAATAGACTTAAAAATCTTGCACCGGTCAACGTTCTCGGCAATATGACTGGTCCAATCAACATATCATCGATAAGACCAGCCCAAACATTTACTGAAAATCTTACTTGAAAAGTTGACGAACGTTTCAATCTCGGGTTTTCACGTGCACGGCACCATCTGTGTAAATTTCGACAGCTAGTAATACCGTCTCTAGTGAATGTCGCTTCGTCCATCCATAGTATCGACGGTAAAAAGGAAGTATAAATGGCGCGTTCGGAGTGCCATCTTTTAACATTTGATATAAAATGTTATGTTTGAGTTATAAACATGCCATTTTTACTATTAGGTAGCTAATACGATGAAAAATACGTAAAAGTAATAAAAAAGGTAGGTAATGGGGGCGTCTTATTGAGAAATTTTACAATTATTGTAAAAATTGATGACAAAAAAACAGATTTTTGCCAAAAAAAGATGTTTATTTTCAATTGAGGGTAGTTTTTTTCCAGAATTTTAATTTTATTAGGAAGCTTAATTACTTGCAATCATTATGGAGTTTGTTTCATCGCGATAGATAATTCAGTTTAAAAGTTACACCGTTTTGTTTACACTGGGGTCACAGTAGTGGACAAAATTTTTAAAAATTCCATAAAAAATATTAAAAAAAATATTTAAATTTTTTAAATATTTTTTCCATCGATAAAATTAAGCATAGATTCTCTCATTTCGGTATGTGCACATTATAAAGACTCACACTGTATGTAGGTAAGAAATTGTGGGAATTTCTGATGGCACATTTTGTAAAGTTATCAATCGTCTCAACAATTGACACGCATAGCTTTAATTTATTCGGGGGCTCACCACTATCATTTTTCTCTTTTCAAATTCTGTGATCTTTCGGAATGTTACCGTTGGAGGCCTAAGAGTCTGCATTTCTCATTGCGTAGTATGTACTTACATATTTAAAAACATAGTCTTCTCGGTAGACAAAAAAGCCCGCCGTTTTCTTTTGTCAGGAGGTTGTTCGATATCCGCCATTATCGCACTATTTCAATTTACAATTAAAAGTCCGTTTCACAAGCCGCCAGGTCCTCAGGAAAGCAATCAATCATAAAATCCAATACACAAACGAGTTAAATACAATACAGAGCACGTCTGCACAGTATGGAAAGTATGAGTAGACTAAAAAGTATTCGTGCTGTGTACACCGCCTTAGCGTTTATCACTGACCAATCGTAGTTAAAAAGTTGTGTGAGTGAGATAGCGCTTTACTAACTCGTCTCCGTGAATATACTACAGTCTACCCATATCGATACAACGGCTGGTGCAGACTTCCCGCATCCAACCGATTCCTACGACGTTTACCAGGTCATCACTGCCACGGTGCTGCATTAGTATCGTGTGCACCTCTATGCCTATGCCAATAGGCTCTGTGTATACAAGATGGCGACATCACGTGCGGCACATCAGAGCCACTTATGTGAAAAGCTAAAACTAATTTAGTATTGAACCGGAACTGACCTGAGTAGTGATCACTGCACTTTGTTCTTGTGTGCGAGCTGAGAGTTCGTGATCATGAAGAGCAGAGTTTGGTTTAATGATATATGCTCCAACGTTTATCTTAGAGACTAATCTGCACGGTCCTCATATAAAGGTATGGCTTGACAAAGAATACCTTTGTCTGTACATAAAAAGAATCAGTGTCCTCTGCAGTAGTCGCATAGGAAAACACCAATTTACAAAAACAGGCTTGACCTGGTGAGTGGTCTTCACCTCTGTGTCCTGCAATGCACCGCGTGCAGCTTGTGCAGCAAGGTGCGCGTCGTTAACACTCATTTACATTAATAGAGGCGCGGCGCCGCGTCGCAGTCAGTACAGCGCGCGCGGCCGTCCGCGCCGGTCACAGTTGTGTCAGTGTGTGTCATGACGTCAGCGACGTCGGTCAGTGAGCGTGTTTACTAGTGGAGTGCCAGTGTACTGCACGCGCGGAGTGATGGCTGGAGCGCGCAGGAGACGCGCCACGGAAGGTGAGCGATCAGCTGCTTGCGCACAAAACTGTACGCAGACGTAGCTCTAGTGTGAGCGGGCCGAGGATGGCTTCCTTAAGTACAGCAGTCCTATGGGACATCCTACTCCTAACTCACTGGGCTGCTATCATTGTTGATGTCGACACAAAATCGTACATAGCTACTTGCAATGTTCAAAGAACAACTGTTTCATTCCGTAGCTACTGAATAGAATGGCGAAAGTTACTCATTAACTCATTAAACTTCTCTCAGACGAACAATGCAAACTGTTCACTTTGTTACAAATTTCATTTGACATGGGATTGAAACCGAATTGATATTATTTCATATTAGTAATAGATGCCAATTTCGTATAAATCACTGACTTATAGAGAAACATTTTATCTGTTCTAAGAAATCATCCAACTAAACATCATTTGATCAAATTAGTCCAAACGTCCAAAGCTACAAAACAAATACGTATCGTATCGCTTATTCCTTTCTCTAAAATAGTTTTGATATTTAAACGATATGAAAAAATAAAACTTTCTATTCGTACTTAAGTATGTGTGATTTGTTAATGACAGGTTAATGACCATTAACTATCCGATTACTTTATCGATTACCCAATCGATTTAATATTCGTTGAATAGTTTGGTCATAACAATATCAACATCAGGTTATATTTATTGACGTGTTCAACTTTTATTTTTAAAACATCTTCCTAACCAAAAGCGCTGTTTGTAATTGTAAACAGTTGTTAACATTCAGATAAACTACCTGTTGTCAAACACGTCAACACGTGGTATTTTATCGGAACTAGGTAAAACAAACCGGAACACAGTCAGCGTCACTTTCTTGACTGCAAAAAATAAAAAATAGAATTTTCGGAAAAGTTTGTGTTGTCCGGTGTTTTGACATTGGAGGCCTACGTTCAGCATAAGATTTCCTCCAATTTTCATTATAGTAAAAAAAAATACATTTTTGATTTTGATTATAGTAGTTGAATTTTGTTGATGATTTTTTGAATAGTTAGTATGTGCATATTGGCCTCCGATGATTTTAATTTTATTTTTACCAACTTTATAACATAATTTTTTAAGTGTGCCTACTAACAATATTATGGATCTATGTTATCTGAAGTAAATAAATTATTATTATTATTTATTTGATTGAACCCCAAGTTAAACGGGACAAGGGCAGATGATGATGTACTGCATAGAATGGGTGAGGTTGACAGTGCAGTATGTAGCGCGGAGATGCGTCGTGTGGCAGTGTTGCCATAGGTTAAGGTCGCGGCGGGTCGCGCAATCCACCGCACCGACCGGCGCACGCGCAGCTGACCGGTGAAGGCAGCCGCGTTATGTCTGCGAGCTTACACTCATCCAGTCATTTTACTTGTATTGCTGAACATAGCGATGGCGTTTAAGTGATGTTTCCGTTTCATTTAATGAATGTAATGAATGTTGTCTTGTTTGGAACTTGACTAACATCAATTAAACAGCATAGGGGAACCAGCAAAGCAACCCCTATGATAATACATTTGTTAATTAAGTACCTAGTTCATCACTTTAGTCACAATCGTAATCGAGATGAGAAGATGAATATACTGTGGTATTAATTTTCGTGTAAATCGGGCTGCGTTTCCACCAGAAATGTTTGAGGTCGTGAAACTAACCGATAATGAAGCTTCTTTTTTAAATTTTGTGCTAATAAGCTATCTATGTTCGTAGCACATCTCTGGTGGAAATGCAGCCTAAGAGTTGTCTAGAATGGATCTACTTATCAGTATCGTTTCCTATGTTGCAGGTCGGCAGACGGAGTGCGGCTCGTGCGCCAACGGCGGGCACTGCGTGTGGACGGGACGCGGGCGTGCGTGCGCGTGTGCGGGCGCGTGGGGCGGGGCCACGTGCGCGCACTACGTGGGACACGACCACGCCTGCGCCGCGCGCGCCTGCAAGCCGCCCGCGCTCTGCGTCTGGGGACCTGACCGTACGTACACCGACACTCACTCCCTGCAAACATGACTAAACTTCCAGGAGCCCGCTTCGCAACACTTGTCCGGGCACAGGTCGGCCGAGGCAAGGAAAACCTGATCAGGTGGAGATTCATAGATGACTCTGCTGGGGAGTGTAAATGTGATGTTACACACAAGCTTTGAGGCACTTGATATTTTTTCCTATCCCTTCTGGTATTTGCAGGCTACTGAAAGTGTCAAACTCTTTGCCAGATTTAGGACTGACTCAACTTGAATTGTATGTGTGTTGGCAGTGAGTGCTACAGAGCCCGGGCCAGTGTACTGCGCCTGCCTGGAGGGCGCCAGCTGCACCGCGCCGCACGCCAGCACGCCGCGCGCCGTGCCGGCCGCGGGAGTGCACGCGGGCGCGGGCGCGGGCGCGTGGGCCGGCGCCGTGCTGGCCATGCTGGCGCTGCTTGCTGCCGTGCTCGGCGCCCTGTACCTGCTGCATCGGCGGAGACAGTGAGTACCTCTCTCTCTGCTGTATCGCGTTGCAACCCTGCGCACTGAAGTAACTCGTGTATCCCTGTGTAGCGGCGCGTTCGTGCACGCGCGACTGGCGGACAACGTGGAGATAAACAACCCCATGTACCTGGCCGGCGAGGACGAGCTCGACCCGCCGCACAACAACCACCCGCACAATGTAAGTACACACTACCCTCAGTGCCTCACTGCACAATGTGAGTACGCACGGTAACAACTACACACTACCCTCAGTGCCTCACTGCACAATGTGAGTACGCACGGTAACAACTACACACTACCCTCAGTGCCTCACTGCACAATGTGAGTACGCACGGTAACAACTACACACTACCCTCAGTGCCTCACTGCACAATGTGAGTACGCACGGTAACAACTACACACTACCCGCTGGCAGAAATTTCTTGAGAAATAAGCAGTACCTTTGTACTCTAATGTTATATTTTATAATTTTCCTGTGTTGTCTACTGTGTGTACATAAATAGTTAAATAAATAAATAAATAAATACCCTCAGTGCCTCACTGCACAATGTGAGTACACAGAGTGACGCGTACACACCACCCTCACCGCGCAATGTGAGTACGCACGGTGACAGTAAAGAAACAGTAAATGCAGTACTTACGCTAATACAGTAAAATACTGAACGAGAAAAATGCTGCTAAGTAATAATTTCATAAGAAATGCTGCATTTTTCCTTTCTATTTCACTATGTTTGTCTTCCAAAATCAATAAAATTATTCTACGTGTAGCTTAAAGTCCCCAGATGCAATTTTTGACAAAAACACAATATCGTATAAATGTCGATTACTGCATTTGCTAGCTACGATGGCAGAGTTACACAGTACCCTCACCGCACAATGTGAGTGCACAGATCACACGGTGACAAGATGACAAGTGGACACTACCCTTTCACCGCACTACACACTACGAATCCCACACTCCTCTCTTATTTATTTTTTGCTATTCCGTATTGTTTAGAATTTGTAGTTCATTGAAAGTAAACCTTATTTATAAATATAAGATAACTATGCATAATATAAACTAATAATTTAAATGCATGTTATGCACGTGATAATGACTGATTTATTAATAATACCTCGCGGTGGAATCAAGTTATTAATGTAGGTATTATTATTTCGCCACTCTATATTCGGATATGCTTCAATGTGACTTATCCACCTCCGCGGCTGCGCCCAAATACTTTTATTCTACGAGTAAACACTAGCAAAGTCAATCAAAGAATCTTGTGACTTAGAGAAAATAAGGTTGATTGAACTATTCCATCTTTGCTAAGCCTTGTTGTAATATCAAAATTTTATTTTGATAAAGCTAATAATGTGTGTTGTTTGTGACAGAACGGCGGCAACCACTTCGCGAACCCCGTGTACGACAGCATGTACGCGCCGCAACAGAACAACCCGGCCGCCGCCGAGGTGACTTACTATACTACATAACAACTACTCGTGCACACTTTATACATATACAATACTTGTCCGACCGGTCTCAGATACCACGTGACACGTTTCGTAACAGTTTTCACCTATTTAGATATTCGTAAAAGTAGGTAAACCGACGATACCCGACGGTCGTCCCAAACACGGATACACAGCATATAAAAAGTTGTAAAGTATGACCTTGACCGGAGCGGGGTCACGGCCGCGGTGGTGATGGCTCAACTGTATCAGATGCCGCCCGTGCCGTGGTAGCTTCGATATTATTTAAAGATGCGGTAAAATAAGAAATATCAAAATAACTCAACAATAATGATTTAGAAACACTTTATAATATTCTTAAATTTTAATCGATCAATGGATATTTAGCAGAATCGAAAGCAGTCGCGATAAAATGTTCACCTGTTAGGCACACGTATGCAAAGCTAATTCCAGTGTATATTTGGGTTACGATACAATCACTTAAATAACTGCAATATTTTGGTAATCTAGCCAGTTGTTGATGTGGGTGTGACGTCGGTGTAGCTCATCAACCGCGTGTGTGTGTGTGAAGTACTGAGGAAGGTCGAGCGCGCGGTTTTTACGCCGGCATTACGTTCGGAAAAAAAGTAAATGTCATAATATCAGCAAGGATAAGTACTACACCGGTTGGCGGTACATCTTGCCCGCGCTGTCGCAACTCGGCGCGTCTTCACATGTCGTGACTCACAGGCATGGTATCAATTTTTTTCGGACTTCAACCATCCGTATAATAATATTTTTCCTCAAAACATTGAAGGTTAGATTAAAAGCCTGCGTCGCGTCTACACTGTTGGGGTTATCTCGTCGTTGCCTGGATACCCCGGTACTTGTTGTAGGAAGATAGTTCGCGCCAAATCACTGTTATGCTGAATTGCATCATATAATCCCATCGTTGCTAACGAGATGTAGTCCATTAAGAAGCAAATGCCGGTTGAACAAACACGAGACTCACATCCACTTAGGTACATCGCGTCACTTCAACCAGCGCTAAAACGTTAATCGTGTTAAACTGTTGCCAAAGCGTGGCGCTCGGGTGTTTCTGATTAAACTTACATAAATATACTTAAATTCTTAGAATGTTTAAAGCCTTCGTTTCCTTAAAATATTCTACATTTAAATGTAGGGAGTTGAGGAGAGACTCCAGCTTAATTTGTACGTCAGTAAAAGCCTGTTCCCGCAGCAGTCGACGTACGAAAGCGATAATTTATTGTCCAACACATCACCATCCAACTTTATCGAATGACGTAGTGGTACTGGACCTGTACTTCACTACAATCATTTGTTTTTTTCATTAGTAGTCGAAATATCTGGTACTGCAGTGGGATTCCTTAGTCGGGCAGTTATTGAGTTGGTCGATAGCAGCCCAATGACTGGATTTGCGCTGATTGATAGTCTCCCCCTGAACAAAAGTGCAATTCAGCATTGCTATGCTATAGATACACTTCCGCCTAACCCTGCCAGGATTACATGTTGTGATTGCACAGGAGCACGCCAACTTGCTGGCGGAGCGGCCGCCCGCGTCGCCCGCGGCCGAGCGCGCCGCGCTGCTGTAGCTGCCACCCGACCTCCTGGTACTTAGCCAGCAACTACATTATCGATTCGTGATTTTATCTTAATGTCTTCGAGGCCTAATTCTGTATGTTTGACACATATCTTCAAACAAATTATTGTAGATTTTAGATGTCTATTTTAAAAACTTGACCAAATTCTGTGTATGTAGGTATACTGTAGCGATCAGTCACGCTCTACGAGGACACGTGGCTGCGCTAACGTACAATGTAAAGTATTAGGAACTGTTTCGTATACGTGTGGCACTGACGTGTCATTTGAAGGAGATTTCATTAATTTTGTTGCGACCGCAAATCAGTTTCAAGAGTCGTTTCTAATTAATTTGAAGGAAAAAAGATAAATCCGCGTCGCTAGCCGACGCGCCGCTCGGTTTGTTGTCGCGCTACAATCAGCGACTCGACTTGTACAACCGAGCTAATCAGAATCTCATTATATTTGTAGCAATAGTAATGTGTTGTGAGTGTATGCGAGCGCTGCGTGTAGCCGTGGTGTGGCTGTACTGTGTGACGGCTGCAGCTCTTGGCTGAGCTGATCGGTTAGAACATCGGTAACATCCGCGGCGCTCGCAACACGTACGTAACTAACGTGGATGTCTAATATGAAATGTGATCAATTTGTAGTGTTGTAAATAACCGATATACTCTTGCCTAGTTGTTTATACTGTCCCCTAACAAGTACATATTCAAACTATTTATATACGTATGGTAACCGAAATCAAATAATATCATACTTACGACTGTCTCTTGTAAACTTGTGCCATATCGGTGTTGTGTTAGGAATCGTTCATAAACATTCTTAGGATTTCTTTACGCTATTATATTTCCCAACTAACTCGAACAGATCGTTTGGAGGTATACTCGCTACCTGATCATGACAAGATACCATAATTAGTCAAAACTCTTGGTTTGGAACGAACTCTGTGTAATAGAGTCGCATTTCCAGTGTGAGACAATAACTTCCAATAGTACGGACTGCACGTATGACGCACACATTATTCTATTCTTTATTCCAAAGTTCCTCAATCTTTATATTTCTGACATTTTGTATTTTTATTTATTTAAAATGAATATAATGATAGTTAAGAGTACATACAAGGCCAGTTTAGTTAGTAATGACGAGCAGTCGATGTTTAACGATTTTATGTATAATCATAATTTTGGCAGCTTTTTGACCTTGCGTTGTGCAATTTAATGTGATTTTATGTACCTATTTAATTTTTTGAACTCCTTTTATATGTTAAGTTTACAAAGACATGAGCGTCGCGCTCAGTTGATATAAGACTCGAGAGTTAGGTAGAGTTGTGACGAGCTTAAGGAGCGGTAGGGTTTCACGTGAGTGCAATAGTGTGTGCTTATGATAGCTGTAAGTACGCTTTGATATAATAATGTTAATAACTTATGTAACTTGTGCCAAATTGTAGTGATTTACTGACGACAGAGCTCAAATACTCAACAGTCGCTCAAAAACATATGTTTTATACTTATTTGCTCAAATTAAATTCGCGTTTATCAAATGCTGTGGGTTCTTTGTGACTCGATATTACTAAAACAAACGTGAAACATATCAAATGAGATTATCTGTCAAGTACAACTTTTACTTTTAGTTTAATAAAATGAATGAATTGATATCAATAGTGGTAACGAATACAGCAATATATCATTTACTTATTGTTCATCACAAACTATGACTTTTCCGGTATGACGTAGGAATAGCCCCAAAATATTTATAATGTAATTAGTTGTAAGTTAATGACCTGAAAATAAAAATACTTCATTGCAATAACTGTGTTTTATTCATTTGTTTAGAACAAAACTTCAATATTTTTTTATTACATCTGACATAATCGCAATTTTATTAAAAATATCCTATAAAATATATGCTATTAAATGCATTACATAAATGCAGTCTCTCGCTACAGTAGCCGGGCCATCATCGGACGACATCGAGTCTTACTGTTCGTCCTCACTGGTGAAACCTTCCAACAAAACATGTATTAGACTCAGACCAAGAAAAAAAGATAGACGGCGCGCCGCGAACACCAACAGTGAAGCCACAAAATCCACGCTACTACAAGTAAAAATGTGTATGTTAAATTGTAGTAGCGTGGTTTTTGTAGCTTCACTGTTGGTGTTCGCGGCGCACCGTCTATCTTTTTTTCTTGGTCTGAGGTATTAGAGAAGATGTAATTATGTGAATCCCATGGAGAGAAAGGTTTTTCATTAGGAGAAGAAGTAGAGATTTCAATAATGATCGTGGTAATATTTCGTAAGTGAGAACGCTACGTTAAAGAGTCCGTCACAAAGTAGTGACAGAGCGTCTAGTAGAAAGCTGTGGTCAGTAGAAGTCGTCCTGCTGAGTGTTGGCGCTGGCGCTGTTGCGCACGGTGTCCTGCGCGAGGTACATGTCGGCTATCTGCTGCGCCGACGTGGCCTGCTCCGGGGCCTTGTCCGAGCGTACGCGCACGAACCTGCCACACGATATATATTAACAAACATAGGGTCGAAGTACACCGCGTAGCTCGTGGCTTAATAATAACTGCCACTCGGGTCTATCTTTAGGTTAAGCCGCGCTTGCCTAGGTTGGTCTGTGGATGGGTGACCGCCCATTACATACCGAGTTTTCTCGAAAAGTACGTTAATTAAGCTGTTGGTCCCGGCTGCGATATATAGATCTTTGGCAGTCGTTACAGGTAGTCGGTGACCTGAAAGTCTAAGAACCAGTCTTACCAATGGGTATCGTACTACCTAATATTAGCTGGGTTGTGGAGCTTAAATAGGCGTGTGCAGTCGCTCCATGAAGAATACTGGTATGCAACTATTCAGCTGCATCCGGTTAGACTGGGAGCCGACCCCAACATAGTTGGAAAAAGGCTAGGCAGATGATGAGGGTCGAATTACAGCATGAGAGATCGTTTGACGTGTGGGTCAACAGGAGAGATGTATACCTGGGAAAGCGCAGCGAGATGCCCTTGTCGGGGTGCACGAGGCCGATGGCGGCGCGGTGCGCGGGCGACAGCGACAGGTCCGCGCAGCGCACCTCCCACACCGTGCGCGCACTCAGCCATACGTCCGGCGAGTGCGAAGTGTCGTATCTGCACACAGGCAAATCTACATTGTTATTGTGTCGGGTGCCACTGACAAATTCCTAATGGAAAACCAACACCATCTCCCCCCGAGCCGGAATACGAACCAGGAGCTAATGCTTAGCGTCACAATTGCCAACACTAGGCTAACGAGGCGGAGTAGCGTTCGGACTTCTACTAATCAAGATCTCAAACACTTATTGTCATTTACGAGTACTATCATAACCTTACCAGATTAATAAACCATTTATTAACGATTATCTCAAGACAAAACTAGGAAATAACACGCATTTGATAAGAATGCCTCATCTTGTTAGTTCAGCGGTCGACTGCTGAACGTGCTCCACTAGTAACCCCTGGAAAAAGGGGTAAACCCCTAAAAAATCGGGAAGATTGTTCCATCAGTAATCTGGATTTATGTCTAAGTGACAACAATACGCTCAAAGGCCTAACCTTTACCTGTTGTGGCAAATAGACTTGTGACTATCGTTCGGGAGACGTAATGTTGTATAAGACGGGCACATTACCTGTAGTAGTTCCGGGGCGCGTCGATGACGTGTTCCTTGAGCGAGTCGGTGAAGTTCTGCAGGCTCTCGTCGCTGAAGCCGGTGCCGATCTTGCAGAGCGCCTGGAACTCTTCGGACTGCGGCTCGTAGCACGCCAGCAGGAAGCCGCCGTACAGCCCGGCGCGCTTGCCGCGGCCCAGGTACGCGCCTATCACCACCACGTCTATCGTGTCGCCCACGCCTTCCAGGTAGTCTTTCTTCAGCTGGTGGAAAGTATAATACGTTGTTGAATATGGAAAACTAACCCAGCTCAGGTAATCGGAGCTATACTAGGAATGTTTCCCTTGCACACTAAGCTAAGCGAAAGCTCAGTCAGTGTTGTGAAGTTCAATTACACGAACGTATCGTTCGCTATGGATATAATCGATAAAGACAGTTCCGATGATAAATACGGACTACCCGGGGAAAGATCCATTATCGTCATTGGTTATTTTGGTCTGCAACCAACATTCGGTTGAAGTGGCTTTATTTAAAGTTCTGTGAAATCTACATGAAAGTTGTAATCAAGTTGTTAAAAGTCATCAGTCAAACGCGAGCCTTGAATGATTGTCTCTTTACCAGACTGCAGCGAAGCCCAAAAGGAGGGTTATGTGTTTGGCGTGTGTGTATGTATGTCTGTTTTTTTGTTCCCTCATAACTCCTAAACGGATGAAGGGATTTGAATAAAATATATGTCGTTAGATTCGTCTTGATGGCGCGAGTGTCACTGGCTACATTAAAATAAAAATAATAATTTGGGGGATTAATATAATTTTGGGGTGCCATAACGCGGATTTCAAAAAACATTTTTTTTCCATTACCATCAGTGGGGTATCAAAATGAAGGGTTTTAAAAGAAAATTACAAAAATATATAACACTTATATGTTTAAAATAAATGCAAAGTCACAAATCCTATAAACAAACACAAACGTTAAATCATCTGCGAAGAATTTTACTCGACCAACGAAAGAACAAACAAAAGAACTAAAAAGTTGGAAATAAAAAAAATTAGTTAAAAAACTAAAATAACCCGACTGAAAAAACTGAAAAGCAAAAAAATAAGCACATTTTAAATTAAACAAAACTTGGAAGCAGGCGGGGTTCATTTGAATATTAAATTATGAAATGAAAATATAACGGACCCCGCCTGCTTCCAAGTTTTGTTTAATTTAAAATGTGCTTATTTTTTGCTTTTCAGTAATTTCAGTCGGGTTTTTTAGTTTTTAAAAAAAAATTTTTTAGTTTCTTAATTCAAATCTAACATTACGGTCAAAGAGAAGAAATATGGCTGGACCTTTATCGAGATAGTTTTTCTAGTGTTTCGACAGTATTCGGAAAATCAGGACAAAACGAGAATGAAAGCTGACAACACTATAAGTAAGGTGTTAGTGAATATCCAAGTATTACCTTGAGCCAGTTGTGACTCCTGCGCGCGATGTCGTACTTGGCATGGTCTCCGCTGAGCGCCTTCACCATGAGCCCCTCGCACGAGCCGCGCATGGCTTCCTCCATGAACTGCTGCACCTCCTCCACCGTGCTGCAGTCCTTGCTCGTCGCGAACTGCCACTCGCCTGCCGGGACAGTTAGCATTTATCCAACTATGTCGGGGTCGCCTTCCAGTCTCACTATATGCGGTTCAATACCAGTATTCTACATAGTGACTGACAAAGAGTGGCTACCTGGACCTCCATAAACCACTGACTACAGCTGCACAGTCACCCACCCGCAGACAAAACTAAGCAAGCGCTGCTTAACCTGAACATCGCGTCAAGCGGCTGTTCAGCTGCAGGCCTGCAGTCCTCGCAATCCTCATCAGTATTATAAAATACATATAAAGTCGGGCGTTCTATACTCGTTTACTCGTGCGGACGTTCTCATTATATTTACATGAAACGGAATGAGTAGGAAGTAGCCCCTAATACATAGCCGTGAGCTGCAGTGAAGTAAAAGATACCGATACACCCCAAAACCAAAGTAAATCGGTTTTATATCTACCCCAACACCCTTGTAGGTGTAGTCTCATTATTTTAGCTAGGATTTGCCTGTTTAAATAATGGTAAGTTACGCTTGGCAACACAACGCCGAATCTCACCAAGTTCATTACTGAATGATTCAGACTACCGTCTGCTAAAGAAGATATTATTTCGAAAATATTTCGCAGATTTATTGCAACAAAGAGGTAATTACTACAGAACCAAGCGTTACTTCACGGAAATCCATGAAAATTTAAATAATATGCAATTATCCAGTAATTTTATGCGATTGTAGTCGCGTAGCTCCGGCACTTAGCTACTAATGACTGCGTAACAGGGGTTTGTAAAGTACACAACATTGAACTGGTAACGTCTGAAGGTAATGCAGCTCGGTTCGGGTATTACTAGCGCAGCGAGTATAAACATAACACCACTAATTATTGTACAAAACATACAATGCAACTAAATTACATCACTGAGTCTGCAATTAAACGCACTAATTACATTTCTAGCACCGGTTGTTCTATTGTTGTTATCGTGAATCACTTTCAATAGGTGCCGGGTATTCACAGTCACAATAACGTAGCTAATAATATGTTCTTATTTCTATAAGTATAGTGTTGAGGTGTCTGTGCTTTGTGACGACACGGAGAGTTACTGAAACGTACTCGTTACCTGCATTACTGGTCTAAATCCGGTATTTATAATGTTGTTTTTAGCGTGTCGATGGAAATCTAAATTGTGTCGCCCAGAACTGAGAGACTAGTTTAATAACTCCGGGTGGACACCCAGAGTGATTGTGTAACATCCGTTTGTACCGGATGTGGTGCGATACCTGCTATCGGGTAGAGGTAATTGAGAGGAGTCGGGAGCAGGGGAACATACGGACATGCTGACCGCGACGTCACAAAGTATTCCGGGTCCGAGACCATTCGTTTCGTTCTATGAGAGTGTAAGATGTTAAGGCCTTGTCCAACGTGATACTAGATATTATGGTCACGAGCAGTGTTCTACGTTAGTTCTCCGCCTAGAGATGAGAGTGTCCTATTTCATATCTGATTGCGGAGGTGGAATGTACACGACTGTGTTCGACAGCTATTGAGCATTACTGTCATAATGTTCCTAGTTTGTCCTATGGCCCCGTCAATGTACTCTCTGTATTCGAAACTTGCTGATTGTGTCGCTAGGGCCAAGTCATCCGCGTACTGCTCTGTGTCCTATCCGAATTTGCAGCAACTTGTGTGGATGTTCTGGCTGCGCTGAGAGCCGCGCAATGAGTATAGCGTGTCTCACCTTCCTTCTCGTTGAGATGTTCCCTGAGCGCGTTGCGTCGCTCCAGCAGCGGTCGCGTGACGTAGGACTCGCCGTTGAGGTACAGCAGGTCGAAGATGAACACGCACACCTGCACCTTGATGTCGGCCTCGTTCGCGTCCTTGCGCTTGCGGGTCGACAGGATCTGATCACAATAATAATATGTATTAAATAATGAATACAACCTATACAAAACAGATAACCTGCACAGTTCAAAATAATTTTAGTTAAATGTCGTATGCGAGCCGCCGACACTTAAGTAAGGTAGTGTTAGTATGCAGCTACATCATACGTTTGTCTGTCCGCACAGACATCGGCTCGCGCGTCTACGGGCGGGGATCAGTCCAGTGAGTGAGCTCGAGGCACAAGTGAAGCGAGCACACCCCCTTGCCCCCTTAGGCCGCACGCAGATTGGATGCACCTTTTTGTCGACGTTTTATAAGTGCCCATGTAGGCCTATGTGAAATAAAAATATTTTGATTTTTGATTTTCGTACGAATTTTATCCGTGCGTACACGTACAAACACGCACGAACGATCCTTACCTTCCAAGTACTATGGGAACGCGCATACTGGATGCAAGTTAGTCGTTCGTATACGTGCGTATAGTTCCGACGTCCGAAAACAATCCGAACTCGTTGGGATTTTAACCATAAAGTTCGGTATGGGCTCAACACAAAAACGTGTTTGGCGTGTATGTATGTATGTATGTCCGTTTCTTTGTTTGTTTCTTTGTTCAATCAAAAAAAATCAATAATAATAAAAAAAATTGGTTGATTTGGGGTGCCATAACGCGGATTTAAAAACCATGTTTTTTTTCCATTACCATCGAGTAGGGTATCAAAATGAAGGGTTTTAAAAGGAAATTACTAAAATATATAACACTTTTATGTTTAAAATAAATGCAAAGTCACAAATCCTAACAAACACAAAGTTAAATCATCTGCGAAGAATTTTACTCGACCAACGAAAGAACAAACACAAAAGAACTAAAAAGTTGGAAATAAAAAAAGTAGTTAAAAAACTAAAAAACTCGACTAAAAAAACTGAAAAGCAAAAAAAGATTGAATATTTATTTATTTAACTATTTATGAACACACAGTAGACAACTCGGAAAATTATAAAATATAACATTAGAGTACAAAGGTACTGCTTATTTAATATTAAATTATGAAATGATAACCCTCCTTTTGGGCTTCGCCGCAGTCGGGTAAAAATATAACGGACCCCGCCTGCTTCCAAGTTTTGTTTAATTTAAAATGTGCTTATTTTTTTGCTTTTCAGTTTTTTCAGTCGGGTTTTTTAGTTTTTTAACTACTTTTTCTATCAAGAATTTCTCCGACGGGCGTTGGCCCTTGCCCCTTCCATGTTGCTGACATCTCTTTGAGGCGCGCGTGGAACACGAACGCGCAGTCGACACGGCCTGTCGTCGACATAAGACGGACGGACGGCGAGCTAGCCCATTACTGACCGTCCACAGGCCCGCGCCTACGGTGGCCGGAAGCCATCGCTTGGCCCTTGGCCCCCAATGACGTCCGGAGCGTCTCCGGGACGAGAGGTTCTCATCGCATCACTGCTTCGCACAAGGTGGCGACGGCGTCCCATTCCCCCTCGCCCCAGACCGTGGCTTGGACCAGGGCCGGACGCGAAAAGTCGCCGCTGCCGATCGCCGCTACGAGATCACGGCGGGGCGCCACCCAAGTGGGGCTGACCTCCACGGTGTGCTCCACCGTATCCTTCAGCCGATCCTCACAATGGTAGCAACCGGGCGTTTCCTCCCGTCTGATTCGGTACAGGTACCTCCCGAAACAACCGTGTCCGGTGAGAACCTGCGTCAGACGGAAGATGAGGGCACCGTGCCGCCTCTCACGCTACTCCTCAAAGAACTTACCGCCACTATTGCAGCGTGCCCTAGGACTCATGCCCTAAAATAAAATAAAAAATAAAAATAGCCTTTATTAACTTACTACTTACAATAACATTCTCTTTCAATTAAACAAAACAACTTATACAAATCTTTCTTTCTGTATGTGTATGTGTATATAATACACAAATGTGTTTACTTATCTATATAAATCTATAATATGACTATCTACGAGTATATGTCCACATAACTATGTGTACTAACTAATGTCTATCTATATTTATCATCACTCATGCCCTAATGACTTTCTAAAAAGTATAAACTTCTTATTGATTTTGAGTCTGCAAATATACCAAGGCCAACTAAGAAAAAAAAAAAAAATTGACGATTAAAAGTATTGGTCGGAGAAGGCAAAAAATAAAGGGACAGACCAGGCTGATAAAAAAGTAAGTATTTGTTAATACCAATCCAGGCTAAATACATCCGCCTAGCCTTTTCCTAACTATGTTGTGGTTGGCTTCCAGTCTAACCGGATGCAGCTGAATACTCGTACCAGTATTTTACGTAATAACTGGGAAATACGATATCCTTTGGTAAGACTGGTTGGACCGCAGGATGTAATCGGCGACGAACCTGGGTACGTCTGGCTCAATTTTCAAGCCACTCAGGTCCAAGCCAAGCTACTAAAGCAGAAGCCACAAAGTCTACTGAAGAGCCCGACACACACAGACAAGGCCACTCAGACGGACGCCGCACAGACCGAAAGGACGGGCCCTGGAAGTTCGTGCAGAGACGAAGAGCTCTCAGCGAGATCTCTAGGGCCTGACCAGAGGGACATCGGTGGGGCGTCCAACACTCTGCACAAGTCTACTAGCGAGCCGAGGCCAGTACCAACAACGACCACCATAGGGGAGAGCACAAGCACTCGAACCAAGGCGGCGAGGCGGACTGACCATTCGGGGAGCGAGTCGGACTAACACACACACAAACACACAACACAAAGAAACAGACACAACTTCGAACAACAACAACAAACAAACAAACAAACAACTCTACAAACATACACACACACTTCAAACAACACACACTCATGAACACAAAAAACAAAAACACACAACACCTCAGGGTACTTCAGTTGAATTTGCACCATTGCCGCGAGGCTACGGCAGAACTCTGCCGATACATGGCTGCGAATAATATAGATATAGCTCTGCTACAAGAACCATACATCCATAAAGGAAGAGTGGTCGGCATGGGGTGTATGGGAGGAGACACCATCTACCTTAAGGGAGGTGAGTCGAATCCCAGAACATGCATTTTTGCCAGTAGCAGAGCTAAAACATTAGGACTAATCGAAGTGGAATGTTACAGAGACCTGATTGTGGCAGAATTTGACTTTTCCCCATCAAGTGGAGGGAAATGCAGAGCAGCCATAATGTCAGCATACATTCCAAGTGAGACCAACTACAAGCCGCCAACACCAGAACTGGAACGGGCGATAAACAAGTATGGAGGTAAGAATATTCCGATTATTGTGGGGTGCGACGCCAACTCACATCATGTGGCTTGGGGTAGCACAGACTGCAACAAAAAAGGTGACTTGCTACTAGACTTTATTATAAGCAGTAATTTAGAAATACTAAATGTAGGTAACATACCCACCTTTATAACCAGGTCAAGAACTGAGGTGCTGGATATTACGATGGCATCCAGCAGGATAAGCAAACACATAAAAGACTGGAGAGTCGACGAGGAGGATTCTTACTCGGATCACCGTAGAATCACCTTCAGTCTTGACTGTGAGATGGAGAAGGTAATGATCAGAAACGCAAAGAAAGCCTCCTGGGAGATTTTTGACTCAAAAATAAAGACATGGTCTCCTAGCCAAAAACAAAGCTACGAAACAGCAGAGGAACTCGAAAAGGAAGCCAAGCGTCTAGAGGAGGCATTAATAGAAGCCTACCACTGCGCATGCCCTCTTAAGGAACTAAAATTAGGTAAAGGCCAACCATGGTGGAACAAAACACTAAGGAAGATCAGAAAAAGCACGCGTCGAGCTCTTAGAACTGCCCTCAGAAAAGGGGGCGATGAGAACTGGGACAAATATAGAGAACTAAGGAACAAACTAGGACAAATGTGCAGGAAAGAAAGCAGATCAGGATGGAACGCCTACTGTGAAAATATCAGTAGACACACTGATACTGCGCGAATAGTCAAGGTGTTGTCGAAAGACAAAGCATGCAAACTAGGAAGCCTAAAGATAGGGGAAGAGATCATATCCGACCCAAAAAAGATACTAAACGAAATGATGGGAAGTCACTTCCCCGGATGTGAAACCTATCAAGAAGAAACAATGATGACCGAAAACCAAGACGAAGTGACACAATCTGAGGTCGAGGAAATCATTACAGAAGACCAAATAGATTGGAGTATATCATCCTTCCAACCATACAAAGCACCTGGCCCGGACGGTGTACTCCCGAAGATATTACAGCAGGCATACAAGTATATTAACAAAGATCTACTAGCTCTATTCAGAAGTAGTGTGGCCACAGGCTATATACCTGAAAATTGGAGAAAAGTCAGAGTAGTCTTCATCCCCAAGCCTGGGAGGACGACGTACCAGGAAGCAAAATCTTTTAGGTGCATCAGTCTCTCGTCTTTCGTGCTGAAAACCCTAGAGAAAATAATAGACAGACACATTAGAAACAAAGTGGAAAAAAGTGACACGCCGCTACAGAGGAATCAACATGCATATATGGAGGGCAAGTCCACGGAGACAGCTCTCCATAACATAGCGGTAAGAATCGAAAGAGCGTTAGAAAACAAAGACTTTGCATTGGGCTGCTTTTTCGACGTGGAGGGAGCTTTTGACAAAGCCAACTCCACAGCGATCAAGACCGCTTTACAAAGAGAAGGCATAGCAAGCTACATGTCAAGATGGATAGAAAACGTACTAAGACACAGAGCAATTCAGGCCGAATTAGGTAACAATACCATCACAGTGAGAGCGGTGAGGGGCTTTCCCCAGGGAGGCTGCATCTCGCCGCTCCTATGGTGTTTGGTACTTGACGACTTGCTTAAGAAGCTAAACAAGATGCACATATATATACAAGCATACTCGGACGATGGAGTGCTATTAATTACTGGAAAAGTACTTAGCACCATGAGTGACGTAATGAAGAAAGGAATTAGGGCTACCCTCGAATGGTGTAGGGAAAGGGGACTGAACCTCAACCCCACTAAAACGAAGTTAGTCCTTTTTACAAAAAGAAAGAAATACACGGAGTTATCACCAATATACATAGACGGTGAACGGATAGAAGTAACTAAGGAAATAAAATACTTAGGAGTGATCTTAGACAAAACCATGTCATACAAGACGCATATAAAAGAAACATGTGAGAAAGCAAAAATTGCATTACTACAATGCAGAAGAGCTATAGGTCGAACCTGGGGAATGAAACCGGCCATAGTAGCCTGGATATACAATGCCATCATCATACCCAGAGTTATACACGGAGCAATAGTATGGTGGCACAGAACACAAATCAAGAGTAACAGCACAGAGCTAGTAAAAGTTCAAAGAATGGCCGGGTTAATGATCTCTGGGGCAATGAGGACGACTCCCTCAGCGGCCCTGGATGTCATACTAGGAATGATACCGCTTAGTCTACAAGTCAAGAAAAGAGCCTTGGAGCAGTGGTTCAAACTGAAAAGCTTGAACCTCTGGAAAGGCAATTTTATGGACAAAGGTCACTCGGAGATAGCAAATCTGTACGAAGACAATCTATCAATGATTATGGCCAACAATGACTTAATCAAAAAAGAGAAGATCTTCGACAAAAAGTATAGAATACATATAGGCTCAAGAGAAGAATGGACAATCGAGAGTGATCCATCTATAGCGGTCTGCTATACAGATGGATCAAGGAAAGAATCAACTAAGCTATCCGGCTCTGGGATACACATACCAAGACTGGAAATAAATAGATCATTCTCACTAGGAACAGGCGCAAGTGTGTTCCAGACAGAAATACATGCCATTATGGAATGTACCAGAATAATTGGAAACGCCCTTACAGGTGATCTTTCCAAAATAGTTATATACAGTGATAGTCAAGCAGCACTCAAAGCACTGAACAAAGTGGAAGTCACATCTGCACTGGTTAAAGAGTGCAAGGAAGCACTCAACCAACTAGCGGAAAAAGCAGAAGTAACAGTCGCATGGGTCCCTGGTCATCAAGGACACGAAGGGAATGAGATAGCAGATGAATTAGCCAGAAAAGGAGCAGATGAAACCTTTGTGGGACCAGAGCCCAGGTTACCGATCCCACATAATATAACAAAAGGAATCATCCATAGAATAACTACAAGAGAGTCAAATAGAAGATGGAACGCAACAGAAGGTTGTCGACAATCAAAAATCTTCTTAAAGTCATATGATGAAAAGAAATCCCACAAGTTACTCAGAATGAGCAGGGGAAACATAAGACTAGTAGTAGGGGTCGCAACAGGACACTGTGGACTCAATAGACATCTGACGATTATGAAAGTAAAGGAAGATCCCATATGCCCAGCATGTGGAGAAGCAGAAGAAACAAGTTTCCACCTTGTGGCGGAATGCACAATGTATGGGCCACTCAGATGGGAAATCCTAGGAACAGATGAAATTAATGAAGAGAAGCTCGCAGAAATCTCCACCGAACAACTGGTGAGCTTCTGCAAGGCAACAGGAAGATTCGCGATGCCGACCACCAGTAACCCATGAAGGGGATCCACCAAAATGGGGAACTGGGCGAAATAATCCACAACGAAAGGACTGATCGCCCGTCTGGTGTCTGCCGGCGTCCCCGAAGATAAATAGAAATAGAAGACTGGTTGTCTATATATGGCAGCCGGGACCAACAGCTTAACGTGCTTTCCGAGGCACGGAGGAAACTCGGTATGTAACGGGCGGCCACCCATCCACAGATCAACCTAGGCAAGCGCAGCTTAACGTAAATATCGACCCGAGTGGCAGTTATTATTAGTCCACGAGCTCCTCAATCAATCCAGGCTAAATATTATTACATAATTACCAAAACTAAACAATGTTGATCCTTAGATCCTTTGCATTCTTTATCCAAACAATTAATAGAACCAAACACTATAATTTTAAAAACTATATCAATTTGAACAGCGAGTGCATTCCAAATTTAAATTTTAATATGGAAAAATAATCGGCGCCAATTTAGCCATAGATAATTATTACTGATCTGTTTATTGTTGTGTATGTACAAACGTTTATACGTATAATGCATAACGTATGTAAAAACTATTCAGATTACCATTATAAAAGCTTAAAAATATTTTAATAAATGTTTATTGTATTTTACACTTCAAACAATTTTATTTTAATTTCAATCTACCGATTTCTTAAATTCCTTTAGTTTATTACTCGAGTTGATCGAAATTTACCAAAAACGATCGATCGCTTTCGCACATCATAACTATTTAAAAAAAAGAATGAAAAGAACATGGACTTTTTTTTTTTTTTTTTTTTGGTGGGTGTAAAATCATCGAATAACCCCTCCCGCTCTTGGGCAGAGCGAAAGGGAGTGTCAGACTTCTACTGACTAAAAACCACCCATGTTCCTTCTTCGCCCTCTATGTCGAGGCCGCGATAACCGTTGGACTACCCGCGGCCCCGACAGGCGTCGGCCCTTTCGGGCCCCTCCCATGTTGCTGACATCTCTTTGAGGCGCGCGTGGAACACGAACGCGCCGTCGACACGGCCTGTTTTCGTCGTGAGACGGACGGACGGCGAGTTAGCCCATCACTCACCGTCCACAGGCCCGCGTCTACGGTGGCCGGAGGTCATCGCGGGACCCCCGACGCCCGGAGCGCCTCCCGCGGCGGCTGGGACGAGAGGTTCTCTCCCTCTCGCGTTCCGCCACCTCCTTCGCCAGCATCACTGCTTCGCAGAAGGAGGCGACGGCGTCCCATTCCTCCTCGCCCCGGACCATGGCTTGCACCAGGGCCGGGCGCGAGAGGTCGCCGCCGCCGATCGCCGCTACGAGAAAAGAACATGGACTTCAATTTTGAATTGAGCAAATTGAGCAGTGGTAATGATTTTTCGTGTTAGTAGTCATTTATTACTAATTTATGCTAAGATGCTTGGCATTATCATGTTGTGTATAATATTTGGAATGATATTTGTCATATTTTTATTGAATATACAGTATGGGGACCGCTTATGTGCAATAATTTCTAGGGCACACTTGGTATCGCCTTTTCTGACGATATACAAAAAATGAACGAAATCGGTCCAGTAATTAGGTCAAAAAGTAGAGTTTTCATTTTGAACAAATTTAAACACTCTGTAGAATTGGATCACTAGGTCAATGATTCAATGAACCCTTTAAAATGCGACGTTGCCACTCAGTGCAAACTAGCACGACGCTGTTACGTACCTATTCTACTTATTTGCCGAAATGTAAAATCGGTACACCTGCACGACAGGCTGGAATTTAATGTAAAAAAAAACAATTCAACGTTTGAGTGCGTGCGCAAAACTAAGCGTGTACGGGAGACGCAGCCGCGGAACGCGCCGCCCGACGACACCCACATTCGATTAATACTGTGACGGTACGGCCCACTACCTCTCACAGACACAAGACCAGTACAGACTGACTATGAAATTTAATGTTAATGTGGTTTTTTTTTCGGTATACTAGTACTTGGAATTTCCTATTGAACAACTTCCTTGGCCTGCCATGGTCGAAACTTTGTTTTGTTTACACAAACATAATCTATCACTGGGACGCGCCTACATTTCCTGCGTACATCGGCAGCGGTGTCTTTTGGCGGCTTCTTTAAACAGGGCGGCACGAGCCACGCGGCTTTCTTCAAAGGCGATTGAGCGAAATAATATTGCGGGCGGCGCCGGCGCGGCGGGCGGCGCGGCGCGCGGCAGGCCGGCAGAGGGGCGCGCGGGTGCGGGGTGCGCTCGCGCCACGTAGGGGAAGCCCACCTATTATTGACTTTACTCAAAAATGCATGTAATGTTGTCATTATTTTGACAAACTTGTTTGAGCAAAGTCGACCTTGCCGGTCTGTTTCAAGGAGCGGCCGGCAAAGTTTTGCTGGCCGCTCTAACAGGCCGGCAATGTTTTGCCGGCCGCTATTTTGACGTTTCAACGTTTTAAAAAATCAATTCCAAAAAGATTTTATTTAAAACACAGCTGTTTGTACGTCTAAAGGTAAAAAAAAAAAAAAGATTTAAATGAAGTAATAAATGAAGAAATAATCCAGCAGTCAAACACCGCATTAGAATTATCGCAAACTATCAGTAATATCAAACCGGGAAAGTCGGTGTTGAATTTTAGTAACTGTACTTTTCATAATTGTCATTTTAATTAAAAGTCTAGTTAATTAATATATATTTTATTTAAATTACTTGCTGGTTTTATTTAGATTAGGTACTTGCATTTTTGAGTAAAGCACTATACAAACCTTGACCCACAATGACTGCTTCGCTGGTCACGCTATGATTGCCTCGAGCTAGCCTAGCTACGCTCTAGGCCTTTCAGCTTGGCCATCATTGCAGCCCTTGCTGTCCTCGCTGTAAAGGCCTCGGCCTACGGTCTCGGCCTTTATCTCAGCTCGTCCATCAAGTGCTGCACGCTGACCGCGCTGTGTCGGCCTGGAGCTGCGCTACGCTGCGCTGTCGGCCATCATCAGCGCGACCAGCAAAGTAGTCATTATAGACCGCGGCAGTAATGTACTATTACATATCTCTTGCTCTGTAAGTACACCCTTACACCCCTGAATGCCGGGGTGTATGACTATCATTACAGCATAGGTTTTGGAATTTGAAAAAAGAACTGTCATACTCATACTGCACGAAGAATATTTTTAAAAAGTTAATTTTTTTTTTCTCGGTATCGATTAATTACTCGAATCGGAATCTAGACAATTTATTTTATAAAGATTTTATTTTAAATATGGAACTATTTGTTTCCACATCGTATGTTAGATGGAATCGATTTAAAAATCAAACTGGCCAGCAAGATTTGACGCGCTTGCGTGCGTGAAAAAAAAAAGGCAGTCTACTAGTAGGCGCGAAAGCATCGCGAAAATAATTAATTTTCTTGTTTGAGTTCTTTTTCAAAAGTTTTAAACATGTCTAGTGACGAAGACATAGATCTAACGCCCGATTTTATTAAAGAAAGGGCAAAAGCAGTTGTCGAAAACTGAGTAACGTAGAGTTATACACCGGGCATTGCTTTCGCAGAACATCAGCGACTCTATTGGGTGATTCGGGAGCCAACCTCACTCTGTTAAAAAGGCACGGCGGCTGGAAGTCCAGCAAAGTGGCCGAAGGTTATATCGAAGATTCGATGGCAAACAAAAGCAAAATTACTTCTAAAATAACAGAAAATATAAACTTAAAATCACCACGTCAAAGCACATCATCTGAGCCATTTTTTAATGAAGAAAATAGTACCAGTCAACTGCCGCCATTTACGATGCAAGAACCTCAAGTCACTCAAACTCAAGTCTTATCATCACAAACTCATGTTCAAACTATAAATATACCTAAAAAGAACGTGACCATATCTCTTACAAATTGTAATAATTTTACTATTAATTTTAATTAAATACACATTTTTTTCTTCTTAATAAATGTTCATTGAAACCTGCTGTCTTGTTGTTTACTTACCTCACAATCGATATGTAAAGCAGAGTATTTATCTCGGGCGTAAGCATCAATTGCATACTCGGGTTAATTAGCGCCTTCGCTTCGCTCAGGCGCCAAAAACCTCGTATGCAATTGATGTCATACAGCCCTTGGTTAATAATCTACTAATTAGCTTCTGATATAAGGAATAAAGATAGATAATAAAAAAAGCTGTTTAGCTTTAAATACTTAGGTGGTGCTATGGTGTTTTAAGAATTATTGTCATGATTCTAGAAACCACTATGCCCTGAGTATTTAAATCTAAACAGCTTTTTTGTTTATGTGTGTTCTTATTAAATATTATTAAGTAGATTTAGAGATAAAATGCATAAAGTAAACAACAACAATTTATGAATTGTTTTCGCATGTTACATAGTTAGTTACCGACCGGCTCCCGGTCGATCGACAGACCCGATTGATACTCAGGATTACTCAGGAAGTCACTAACTTAACGGTAGTTTCGTAAACTGTTCAATCGTATTTTTAATGTCCAATTAATATTTTTTAATTGTTAAAAATAAATATTCAAATTACACAAAGATACTTGTATTCTAATGCCTTGTTTTGGTAGTAAGTAATTATGTGTAAAAAGTTATCGATAAGCGTTAATTACGATAATTGCACCATGTGCCCTACATTATAATATTTTTCGCCATCTCGGAAGTTGCGTTCCGCTTTGTCAGTTCACCGCTAGTCTTCCGGGATAGTGTGTGTGCCTTTCGCAGAGATTTCGTCTACTCAGTCTACTTCCGCGCATTGCTTCAAAACGTGATTAGCAAATACCAGTAAATTTAGTGCTTAGTTAGTTTAATTTTTTATCAGTGAAATGGACACTTATTAGTTTAGTATTTATTTGACTTTCGTGTGTGTAAATTGTGTTTTTAAGTATTTTGTATACACTTTGCTCTCGACTTCTTTTTATGGGGCTTTATTAAAAATGAAGTTTAGTCGCGTGTCTCCGAAACCGAAGATGAACTGCGCAATCGTATTGTTGCCGCCTTTGACAAATTAAAAACCATGGCTCTGGATCCTGAACGAAATTTGCTGAGCAGGCTTCGGGATAACATTGTGCGGCGATGTAACTTGTGCATTCAAAAACGTGGTGGACACTTTGAAAATGAGAAAATTTAAGTTTATTCTTTTTGGAACTAATGTGTAATATTGAAGTATTTAGTTCAGTTCAGTTATCGCGAAATAAACACGTGGCAGTACAAACGAACTTAGTGGATTTTATTTTCGTCGCACATTGTCAAACGAATCAAAGTGCCGACAAAAAAGCCGCCATGCCGCCCGCGTGCACCGTTGCCACTCTTCGCTCCTGGGGTCAAGGTACGTTGTCTAAACAGAGTGTTTACTTTAAGTGAATTTATTTTGATATTTATTTTGTTTGAAAATTTAACATTTTTCATTTTCGGTTTTTTATTTTTTATTTAATTTTTCTATACTTCAATGGAGTAATATTCCTTGAGGTTTCAATTATTGCCAAGATGTGAATTCCATACTGTATACGCGTCTATGTGATTTAATTTGACAAATAAAAATGTAAACAAACACGATTGGCTCAAAACTTCGATTCAAGATGTTAAAATTCATCCTACCACTGCTAATTGATGATGATTTATGGATAAATTCGTCACAAAATTAAATGACGAGTTATTCTATCTCAATATAGTGGATCTTGAATGTCCGAAAACCACATTTTTTATGCTACAACCTGCCTTGCCCAGTACTGCCGTCAAAATGGCGATAACCGTATTTACAGTACGATCAAATTATCTTGGCAGGTCTGAACATAGGCTCTGCGAACTTTTGCGCATGTATACTCACGAAGAAAACTGTTATTGCCTGATAAACACATATACGATCAGAAAATACCTAATACAGTGAGAAAATACAAATGAAATAAATATCAAAACACTTTTAGATACCTAGTCTACATTTTTAACTCCATTTTCTTTTTCCCCTTTCATATACTGAGTTAAATCGTAAATATTTTTTCACGCCTTGCTATTTAAAACACTACTATACTTTGGTGGCATATTTGACGAAATAAGTGCCCACTAACTTTTCTAACAAATAATAAAAAATAACAGTAATATTAAAAACAACAAACAAAAACACAACGAAAACTTTTCTAATCGAATGTGCTCAAGACAGAGATAGCAACACAAACACCAAACAAATGCTGTCGTGTGACTGAGATATAATACCTCGTACCGAATATTGCCGAACTTGCACGAAGGTCACGAAGTTAACAAAAAGAGATGTGCATGTGCATGTGCAATGGGTGTCGTTTAATCGATTATTCTTCGAATCGATTGAAATTAAGTAATAAAAAGATGTTTCTATTTAATTTTATATTGAGGTTTTAAATATTCGTAAACATTCGTTATTCAAGAAGTCTGTAATAGATTTCTAAAATATAAGTAAATCATGTCTTTTAACAGAGGAAACATAAAGTTACTATACATTTTTTTTTTAATAAAGACGAAAACTCAATTATTAATGATTAAATTCACTTTATTAGTTAATGTATTCACTTAAATATCTTCTAAACACTAATAATAACGTATTCCAAATAAAATTAATCGATTACGATATTTGATCGTATAGAGGATTGATTGTGTTTATGTAAGGTGCATCTCTAGCCTATACTCCGCCCCCCGAACTTCACCTCATGTCACCATTTGGTTCCTAATAAATGTTACTGCGCAGCGTTCTGCACGAAGTTCGGACCTGCCAAGATAATTTGTTCGAACTGTATGTACTTTTATTTTATAAAGGTTTGGGGGTGATGAGGAACAGGGTGTAAAGTTCCTCATCCCCCATAGAAAAGGGAGGATCCTCCGACCAGACGGGTGTTGTCTGGTGGGCTAACTGCCCGACATCTGTAAGCCGGGATTTTCTATATACGCTAATGTGGCGGATAATTTTGATAGCGCGATGCAGAATTGCCAATTTTAGTTCGCATCTGTTGCGATAGATGGCGCTGTCGCCACATCACTCCCCTCCGAGACCGGAGGTCGATTGCAGGCTGAGTCTTGATGCTTGCCAGGCCAGTAGAGGGTTCCAGTGAGTCGGAACCGGATGCCGCATAGTTCGCGGTGAGTCGGAACTGTCTGCGGTGATGCCCCAGTGAGTCGGAGTGATGCTGCGTGTGCTCCAGTGAGTCGGAGTGTGCAGTGCTGCGTTGTGGCTGGCTGCTGCGTCGACCAGGAGAAAAGAGCGTCTCTGCTAGTTGACCGGCCGAAGTGCAGTGTGCTGTGCCAAGGTCGCTGATGAGGCTGAGGGTGATGACCAGGTATGCGCTTCCGCTGCATGCTGGTGGTCAGGATACCCGATGAAGCCGTAGTTGCTGGCTGACGGTATGACTCGCTGCTCGAAGGCTTGAGGAAGTGATGATATTGAAGAGTTGCACGAAGGCTGCGCTGACGTTCATGCTCGGGGTCACCAGTTTGGGGGTGATGAGGAACAGGGTGTAAAGTTCCTCATCCCCCATAGAAAAGGGAGGATCCTCCGACCAGACGGGTGTTGTCTGGTGGGCTAACTGCCCGACATCTGTAAGTCGGGATTTTCTATATACGCTAATGTGGCGGATAACTTTGATAGCGCGATGCAGAACTGCCAATTTTAGTTCGCATCTGTTGCGATAGATGGCGCTGTCGCCACAAAGGAAAATTACGAAACTTGCGCAATAAATATAGAATATTTAATAGCGTTCACCTACGAGGTTTTTATTTAACTCTCTTAATTGACTCATACACATAGTATTTGACAAACAAAATAAAAATATTTACATAAATAATGAGGATTTCGTATGACTTGATTGCTAACCCCTTGAGGGGTCGAAACCGAGCTAGCGTAGGTTTTTGTGTTGAGCCCCGAAAGGGGCACGTACCGAACTTTATGGTTAAAAAATGAAATAAATTAATACTGAAATCAAAAGATTAAAAATAATCATACAAAATTAAGATTAAACATACAAAACTAAAATAAGATAAAATGAAAACATTCAAATTACCCGCTTAATAAACGAGGCCCAAATCGGAGAAGAGAACCTATCAGCTACAGTCTTCAGAATTCTGTTACAGCTGCCACGCATTCTGCAGATCAGGGAAACAGTTTTCTTGCGAAAGACGGCATGAAAGCCATCAGTTCGATACAATACGAACAAGAGTCGTTTAATTAAGAGTCATGCATTGAGTTTTACCGTAAAATGTGTATTTCGACCCCAAAAAAAAAAGTCGTTTCCCAGCAAAAAAACTTGCATAGGGGTACTTAGTTTGATGTACAGAATGCTTGGATGACGGCTGCGTGAAGGGTTAATTTACACACTGTATAGCGCTGTCCTTGTCTAACACGTGATTTAAAATCAGTTAAAACTAAGCCATTTTCTGATCAGTTTTATTACTTTTTCCACACATCGTGTTATTTCGGTTAGTTCTTTGAAATAACATAATATTTTTAACAGTAGTCAAATAGCCCATTGGTTCCTCTTGCTCAACCCGGTTGGGGTTGAGAAACGAGGTTGGGGAACAAAAGTTAGTTGTATAGAAGACCATATAACGTTTTGTAAAAACCTAATCGATGGTCCAATAAAGGCCTATATGGCGAAATTATATCTCTATATTAAGTTATTATATTCAGTTGTATAGTACAACTGTAGTGGTATCAGGTACGACTATTTTGGTCTATTACAGTTGAGTAACAGTAACGCAATCTCTATTTGGTGAAATCCAAGCCCCTGCAACGCTCTTCCTTCCATGCTAGGTACTTTGCGCATTCACACGTATTATGATGATTCTTATCTCCCTACCTTATTTTGTAGATGCCGTACAAGATAGTGCAAACCTTGGAAAGGGGAAGAAAATTTCTTTCATGTGTACCCAGTTTTTGGGAAAACTAAAACTTATTGTTATGGCCAAGAAAAGGGTCAAAAAACTTAAAAAATGAATTTTCGACACCCGGTGAAGACTGGATAAGCACCCCTGTCGATTAAAAAGGTGCGACTTGACTTATAATGATGAGCAATAGGAGCTCACGCGCATGCGGCGTGAAAGTGATTCTAAATCCGATGGTTTGTCATTGCCTGAATAAATGCCAATCACAGTCGCAGTTTTGGTATTTCATGCACGTTGCACAAAATTCGGGCAGGGCAGGGCAGGCAGTCCGTCTATGTTTATATTAAGTGAAATTATATATAGACTAGTACTATCAATCATTTGTAGATAGCATTGCAATGCTTTTGTCAAGCCGTTATGCCAGTACCGCCCATTTCTTACGGGATGAGTAGTGACAGATTTTTCTGTGTTAAAAAGAGTTCGTGGATCTGCAGGGAATGTATTCGGTATTCGATCATTTATTAATACAATCGAACTTTTGATTGCTTCATGCGAAATATTGTAATTAACGGCCCAATCCTTTCAACCAAACGTAGTTGTTGGCTTTTTTCTTCTGTTGAATAACAACTTAAACAATCTGAAATACTGCTACACCTCGAATCATTGTCCATATTTAAATAATTCTCAATTTCTTCTTTAACGTAAGATTTATTTTGTACGGAACCATTTTCTTTAATTGGTTCTCCGACTTGGTTTTGACTATCATCATAAGTCATTTCATTACTTCTTGACGACGTTGCTGTTTCTTCGTATTGTTTTTTACTTCTCGTCTATAAGTTCCACTGCGTTGAAATCTTTTTCAAGCGTCTAAATCCATTTTTCGTAACTTATAAAAATACCGCTGTTGCATTAAGCTGAATCAAAATGTTAATATTGTTGTAGAAGACCGATAGAAATGCCTTTACAAAACTGAATTATCATTTAAAAGCGTCAATAAATATATTATAAAAGAGAAAGAATCTCCGTTATAGTACTAATCTATACTAATATTATAAAGCGTTTGTTTGATTGTTTGTTTGAACGCTAACATCTCAGGATCTACTGATTGGAATTGAATTATTCTTTTTGTATTGGATAGTCCATTTATCGACAAAGGCTTTAGGCTATATAACATCACGCTATGACCAAAAGGAGTGGAGCATAAATGAAAAATGTTGCTTAAACGGGAAACGATATTCCTAATTGAGAGCTTCCGTTGCGTGCGCTGCGAAAATGGTTTAAGTTATGCAAATATGATGTATGAAAAAAATGTTCCTCTTTAAAAGTTCTACAAAAAAGTCCGACACAGCATATATCTATTAAGATTAACTCGCTGTAACCATTTTTTACCATTGCAATGTTAGGTTTAATAGTGTTCTTTTTTGCGAAGCTTATTTAACCCATATGGTATTAATCTATATCTGAATAAACGGGTTTGTTAGAACGGAAATTTAATATAGAATATTTGTGCTTTTCACTCTATATAGTTTAAATAAATATCTTAGAAGATATCGCAATGTAAAAATGTCCGCGCGACAAAATAATTACGCGGACAAAATAATTCTGGCCTCCGGGAAATTCAAATACAAAATATTTATTGCACCATAATATTTAGAAGGTGCTATTGTACATTGTTTTGTGAGCAGTGGTGGCCCAGTGGTGGCGGCCCCGACTTACGAACAGTTGGTTGTGGGTTCGAACCTAGGCAGGCGAATTACTTTGTGTAATTGGCTCTTAAAACGGTGAAGAAAAACATCGTGAGGAAACCGGCATATCTTAGAACCAAAAATTCGAAGATATGTGACATCTACCAATCCGCACTGGGCCCGTGTGGTGGATTATAGCCCATCCCTCTCCTAGAGAGGAGGCCTGAGTCCCTACTATGGGACCAATATAAGGCTGATGATGATGATGATGATGATGATATTTACCTATAGTAATTCTCACTTTAATCATATATTCTAAGGTAATCTAAACTAATATTATAGAGAGGAAAGATTAGATTTTTTGTTTGTTACGATTCAACTCAAAAATTACTCTGACGACTTTGAAAATTCTTTCCACATTATTGGACTGTAAACTACACCTTAATCTGCACAATGATAAGCTTATTGCCGAGGCATTTCATCTTGTAATGAGATCATCGAAAGATTTCAAGCGACCACTTTCCTGTATTTGTTTAATTCTTTAGTTCGACCATAAATAGAGTATGCCTGTATGATATGGGACGGTCCCATTGGAACTCATATTATGATAAATACAAATCTAGCCTTAGAAAAATTACAGCGCAAGTTTTTAAAATCAATGCAGTTTACATGCAATATTTTATTTATTTTATTTTAAAAACTTTTAATTTATGGCCTGCAATCATGCAATTGTGTAAAATTACGTATTTGTGTTGCTGAAAAATTGTTATTGTTAGTTTTCTTCATCAGTTAGTTTCATTCAGTCATAAGATAAGTTTTGAACATTTGCTTCCTATCATTAACAGTATAAAAAGTTTTTTTTTGTCTTAGGTATTTACGTTTTATTTAAAATATTGTATCTACATTGTATCTTTATTTAAAGTAATATGTGGAAACATCGTGAATTGTACATTAGCCTATTTAGAATATGCTGTAATATTTACTGTAACACATATTGTACAATTGTTTGTTTTCCTCAAATAAACAAAATAAATAAACACGTTAATTTGCGCCGACCCCAAATGAACTGGGATAAGTACAAGAGAATGATGAGTTACTAAGTGGACATTTGTTGTAAGTATATTGTACACGGAAGTTATTGTACATGGAAGTATATTGTACATATAAGTATATTGTACCTGGAAGTTATTGTACCTGGAAACATTGTACTTGGAAGTATACAACGTGAAGACGATGATACGACAATAAATGAAATCACGGACCATACTAGTTCATAGGAATAATTGTAAACCATCAAAAATATCCTAACAACAAAATTAAAAAATAAAATTCAAACAAACTAAATGGCTTAGACTGGTAACAAAATAGAACGCCATTAAAAAACATGGGTTCACTAACCTCTGTTGTAGCGAGCGGCAACAGCGCGGTCGTATCGTCGTGTAGCGACATGATCTATTACCCTTACCCCCTTGGCTTTATTGCCCTTATTATTAAGGTCAGTGGGTCGACTTATGGGTAATAACGACCAGTTAAAACATTAACACTAAATCACAGATTTCTCATCTTTTTGCCCATGTCCCATTTTATTCGGGGTCGGTGCAACACTGAATCACAGATTATTAACCGAATAATCAGGCAACTCTCGCCCACGTGTTATTTATTCAATACAATCAGGATCACTCACTTTTCAATGACTTACTAAGTAGCTACATAGCTAAGTAAAATACACGAACAAGATAAATACTTTTCGCCTAAATTCGCACAGTTCACTGAACTATTTAATTTAACTAGATACCTATAAATTATTCGTGTTCTGTCACTAAAATAATGCGTCCAATTTCACTTATTGTTATAACCATTTTAACTAGGTACTTGAACGTCCCGGTCCCTGGCACAAGATGACACGAGTGGCCGGTGGCCGGTAGGTTGTACATCAAGGTGGCGTCGCGGCGCCCGGGCTCCGCTTGCACTCGTGCGCTTACAAAGCGATGACGCGCATGCAAACTATGCAAAGTCACAGGACTGTTGCGACAGACTGAACGGTGACCGTGACCTAACTTCGTAGCGTAGTTACTTTCTTTGCAAGTTTCGACAAGAAAGTGAAGTAATAAACAAACGAAACTAGATTTATCTCTTTCGCACACACTAAATTTTCTATTAGTGATAGTGCATAGCAACTTCCGTATACTTTATTTTCTTATCTAAGTCTAACGACATGCGTTATGACTCTTATTGTACATGTTTAAGGTATAATTTGCAATAATTAAGTGTAAAAACTAATTTGGCGTTTTTAAGTAGCGAGTTGGCAACCGTACCGATGTGGGGTCGTTAACCTGACAGTGCTTCCGTATTAACAGATACGATAATTTCCTATGACTAAACTACTGGATATTATTCAAATGTTTTTTGTATATACACTGGGAACATACTAAGGTATACGAAGTTTAATTTATTGTCGTATCGTTGGCACCACCTTGTATTGTACCTGGAAGTTATTGTACCTGGATGTTATTGTACCTGGAAGTTATTGTACCTGGAAGTTATTGTACCTAGAAGTATATTGTACCTGGAAGTTATTGTACCTGGAATTTATTGTACCTGGAAGTATATTGTACCTGGAAGTTATTGTACCTGGAAGTTATTGTACCTGGAAGTTATTGTACCTGGAAGTTATTGTACCTGGAAGTACATTGTACCTGGAAGTTATTGTACCTGGAAGTATATTGTACCTGGAAGTTATTGTACCTGGAAGTTATTGTACCTGGAAGTTATTGTACCTGGAAGTTATTGTACCTGGAAGTTATTGTACCTGGAAGTACATTGTACCTGGAAGTTATTGTACCTGGAAGTATATTGTACCTGGAAGTTATTGTACCTGGAAGTTATTGTACCTGGAAGTTATTGTACCTGGAAGTACATTGTACCTGGAAGTTATTGTACCTGGAAGTATATTGTACCTGGAAGTTATTGTACCTGGAAGTATATTGTACCTGGAAGTTATTGTACCTGGAAGTTATTGTACATGGAAGTATATTGTACCTGGAAGGGCAGTATCTGCTTGGTGTTGGTGTCGTAAGCGACGGCTTCGCAGTCTAGCACACAGCTCGTCACCGAGTCCTTCAGTAGCGACGGCAGGCGTCGCAGGATATCCGGGTACTTGCTGTCAACACAACTCATGTTAGCCATTGTATCACTTTTAAACTATCATTTCATATGATCTTGAGTACTAGCACAATTAAAGTGAAAAAAAAAATGAAATGTGAGCCCTCACGGGACGCAAAATTATTTCTATGTTTCACATCTGCCAAACATTAAAATTATTTTGATATATAAAAGGTGTAAAAGTTCCCTTAAGGCAAACGAAGGGCACTTGTTCTCCCCACCACTGCGATCATTTTTAGAGTTCCGTAGTTAATATGGAACCTTTATAGTTTCGCCATGTCCGTCTGTCGGTCTGTCTGGCTGTCTGTCCGTCCGTCCGTCCGTCCGCACTATATCTCAAAGACACTACTAGTACATAGTACTAGAAAGCTGTAATTTGGCATGATTATATAAATCAGCTACGCCAACAAGGTGCTAAAGTAAAATATAGTTTTTTTTTTAGTGTATCTCGAAAACACATCAAAGAGGGAATGATTTCTTTTTCTCGCATAGTCCATTGTGTGGGATGTCGTTGGATAGGTCTTTAAGAAACATTGCGAGTTTGCTAAAACAGTTTATCGATTAAGGGACGAATCCCTTAATCGATAAACTGTTTGACTGTTTGTTTGCAATATTATTTGTGAAATATTAAGCTTAAAGTGCAAATTTTTGTTAGACTCAAGTGTGCCAACCAAAACCACCTATACGGGTTGTATAAGGGCATGTGAAAAAATTCATGGTATATATATCGAAAATAAAAGGAAAACTATCACAGCTAAGTAGAAAAAAGAAAGAATGAATGATAAGAGTAGAAGAAGACCAAATAAACGATGGATGGACTGTGTGAAGGATGATATGGCTAGGAAGGAGGTGACTGCTGACATGACGAGAAATACAGAAGTATCCAAGAAGAATACATGTTGGGCCGACATCAAATAAATTGGGATAAGGGCAGGAGAATGATGATGATGATGATCACAGCTAAGTAGGCTTTACGAGTAATAGTCACCAACTTATAAAATGTACTTGTAAATATTTTCCTATACATTTATAGGAGCGCAGGTCTCATAACTGCAAATGTAAGTTTGTATTATTTTTACAACTAGCTTTTACTCGCGGCTTTGCCTGCATGGATGACGGAAAATATCCCACGGGAATGTACAACCGTGATAAAAAGTACCCCATTTGTTAATCTAGATAAACAATAAGAAAATCCTCTTTATTCTCCATCCTGTATAAATTAGAAAAAAAAGTTACGTAAATAATCCCCTTTAACCCCTCCCTAAACCCCTTAATGACAAACTTTATTACATAGGCAAGTATTTGTGTCAAGTTTCAAATAAGATTTTTCATATAAACTGTATTGCCATTATTGTGTCTGGGTGTAATTTATCTATAATATGTATGTATTTAGAAATATATAAGTATGTTTATCAGTTGTCTAGTACCCATAACACAAGCTCTGCTTAGCTTGGGACTAGATGGCGTTGTGTGATAGTTGTGGAATATTATTATTATTATTATTATTATTATTGCCTGTTTTCAGCCCCATAGGCGATAAGTAGGTACCTACTTAGTAAGTGATTGAACAGTGAGTGATCCTGATTGTGATTAATAAATAACACGTGGGCGAGAGGTGCCTGATTATTCGGTTAATAATCTGTGAATCAGTGTTGCACTGACCCCTAATAAAATGTGATAAGGGCAAAATGATGAGGAATCTGTGATTCAGTGATTATTACCCTTATGACGACCCACTGACCCAAAAGATCATGTCGCTACACGACGATACGCTACGTTGCCGCTCGCTACAACAGAGGTTAGTGAACCCATGTTTTTAAATGGCGTTCTATTTTGTTACAAGTTCTAAGCCATTTAGTTTGTTTTTTTTTTTTTTTTTTTTTTTTTTAATTTTGGTGTTTTTGTAAATACTAGTTTTTCAGGTTATAACTTTATTTAAATAAGCGCCATAACCCGTTTACTATTCTAAGCATCCACTAGTACAATGTTTTACCGTAAAATGTGATTTTTGACCCTAAAAAAAAGTCGTTTCCCAGCAAAAATGTATGCGTAGGGGTACTTAGTTGGATGTACAGAATGCTTGGTTGACGGCTGCGTGAAGGGTGATTTACACCCTGTGTATGCATAAAAGAATAGATTACTACAAGAATTAAATATAGCGTAATGAAAAATATATTACACACACCATACACACTACTACATAATTACATATAGACTGTATATACATATCATTATATATACCACAGCATACGCCAACAATCAGGTTCACCCTCGCCTGTAGAAGTTTGATATCAAAAACTTTATTTTGTAGATTAACAGAATTAAAAAAACCCACTAGTTCAGTACCGTAGGACTGTTCAGTAGAACTAGTGGGAATGACCGAAAAATAGTATTATTTAAGTGTTACTGACGCAGGCGCTAACTATCACTCAAAAATATAGAGTGGGTTTATACGGAGTGTTCATAGAAGTCGTTGAAGTGATATAGATGGGGCACACAGGTACCTGGTGTTATTCTCCTGGTTGCGGCTGAAGACGGCGGCGTTGCTGTAGTCGGGCGCAGTCCCGGCCGCCGCCGCCGGCACGTGCACCTGTGCGCGCTCGCCGTCGTACTTCCACTCGCACGTGAACTGCTCCTTCTCGAACCTGCGCCACAACAACATACCAAATTACTGCTTAATGTCAATATGACTAACTTTGACAACTTATTAGGGGTTTTCATACAGTTAATTTATCGCCAAAACAAGTTTATATACCTGTCGAACACATGCGTGACCTGCTTGGTGGGATGCGCCAGCATGGGCTTGAGCGGCACGCCGGGCTGCAGCCGGCAGTGCTGCGGCAACGCCGCCACGCCGTGTTGCAGCAACACCGGCACGATGCGGTCGTACGACGGGCAAGAGCAGTACGTCGTCTTTATTGTCAGCGCATTCAACTCCACGATGGCCTGTCAATACAACCAGATTTTACTACACAAGTAAGGACAGGGGCTGCACACTGTTGAGGGTTTTCGAAAGAGATACTGCGGCCTCTGAACACAAAGGGCTAAGAAGGGACATTGGTGGGTTTTAGTCAGTACACGTCTTACACTCCCTTCCGCTGAGCTCAGGGCGGGAGAAGTCATTTGATGATTTCCCAACCATCAAAACAAAAGGCGACTGAACACTTGGATCCTGTCTCTATTTGTTGGAAGTCCTCTCACCTTGAACTTGTCGGCTGCCATGCCTTGGCTGGCATCCAGCACACCAGCACCGTCGGGGCCGGGCGGCGACAGCGCGGCGGCCTGCGCCAGCGCCTGCAGCAGCGACTGCTCCGCCAGACCTATGCGCAGCTTGCCCTCCAAGGACCTGCGGGTGAGATGGCAAATGTGGAAATCTTATGATCATATGACTACGATGGACAAGACGTGCAATCATTTTGGACGAGGCCTGAACATGACGACACATACTTTAACTCCAGTATTGCAATTGCTAATTTGTTACTGGGATTTTTCGGTGCCCCGCAGATCAGATTCATAAATCATAGAAGCAAATAAAAGAATAATAACTAGACTCATTTACTGCTACATATTAACAACTAAATAATATCTACTCACCTGATTAGATATTTAGCCTCGGAGTGTCGGCACGCGACGTACAGCGACTGTATCTTGTTGATTTTCTTGCTCACTGACGCCGTGCCTGCCAACACATCGTGAGTTCCGAATAAACAATCGGTTTGTAGTGGAGTAAGTTAGAGCATGAATAGTAATAATCGTGTATCGCGGGATGCAGTGCGGATAGACTGGCGTTGTGGCTAACGTGTGCGGGTAACGACTACCCTGTCGGTACCCACTACCCGCACTACATCCTACGTTGTGCGGTCATCACTTTTATACATAGGCACCTAACGCTCACACCCAGCGGATTCTCTGGCTGAGCAGCACTGGAGCATTCGACGTGGCTCGTGGGAAACATGTCCAAGTTTAATAATAATAATAATAATAATAATCGTTTATTTATAAGAAGTGGCACATTTACAATAAAATAATAACTAGTTATAATAGAGCACAGTTTCTTTTTTGCCTGAACTAGGTTAAACCTGTGTTTCAGGCTACAAGGTGTATACTTAACTACTTAAAACAAATAAATTAACATTTAGTGTAAATATAATAAAATACTAAACTTATTAAAAACTTACATGTATTATATAAACTACAGATAGGAAAACGGTATAAGCAGTTTACTTGCAGACAACAAGTAGATCTTCTGTCTGTTCATAAGTTAAGGGTTGTAAAAAGGTAATTACTGATTGTTTACAGCTAAAATAGTTTAACTTATACATACTTAGTTTTCTGTTTAATCTATTGTACAAAAATGGGCCTAAAAATGAAAAGAATTTTTCGGCAAACGCGTGTTTGGATTTAACATTAGAAATGCATACTATATCATTCCGTCTCTTGTTAGTAATGTCAGCATTATACGTGAGCATGGTGTGCTGTTTTAATACTAGGTGCATAATGAAAAGCTGGCGCACAGTCAGCACATTGCAGGATTTATACAGTAATTAATTATACATTGACATAGGGCAAAATAAACATGTGTGATTAATTGGGGGTCTGCAAACGTTCGTATTTTTTTAAATACATATATTAATTTTCGCACTCTTTTAACTAGACATTCAATATGATACCTAAAGGAGAGAGTGTCGTCTATTATAACCCCGAGGTATTTAATGGTACAGGTTTTGAGGATAGTAGGACAATTATTGCATACGTTGACTGACGGGTTACCACATTGATGGGCACATATATGAAAGTCAGTAGTGTTAAGTTGAGACTTGCGAATGGAAAAGTGGATATATTTTGTCTTGTCAGCATTTAGTGTTAGTAAATTGCTTTGAAGCCAATCAGTTACAGTATTAAAACCGAGTTGAGCGTTTTCATATAGTTCGCTACTGTTTTTAGCAGAAAATATTAGCGCCGTGTCATCTGCATATGATATGATTCTGCCGTGCTTTATATTTAGCTTACACAAGTCGTTAATATATACCAGGAATAAGGTAGGGCCCAATATACTCCCCTGGGGAACACCAATTCCAGTATTTTTCTGCTCGTCGCTCGTAAAGTCGTCAATCTTAACACATTGATATCGGTCGTCTAGGTAGTCAGTAAGTAATTTCAGCGTCGTTCCCCTTATACCTATGGCCTCTAATTTTCTTAGAAGTAGTGAAACAGAGACAGTATCAAAAGCTTTCGCTAAATCAAGGAAGACTCCCAAAACCTGGCTTCCTTTGTCTAGCTCTTCTGAGACGTAATCGGTCAGGCTATGCACCGCATCAGCGGTCGATAATTTGGCTCTGAACCCAAATTGCGCAGGTGACAAGAAGTTGTTTTTTTTCTAGATAATTAACTAGTCTATTGTTTATTATTTTCTCGAGTATTTTCGAGATTGAGGGTAGTAATGATATTGGCCTATAGTTATTAACCAAGTCCTTGTCTCCAGATTTAAATATAGGGATAACAACTGCCTTTTTTAGGCATTTAGGGAAAATTCCTTCGCAAAGACAGATTCGAAATATATGGGTTAAGGGAGATAACAATATATGCTTAAAGAGTTTAAGGATCTTGTTGCTTATATTATCCCATCCAACTGCACAGTCGTCTTTAAGGTTAGATATGATTCGGGATACTTCGTCTTCGTCAGTATCCAACATCGCAAATGATTTCAAGCTGTTGTTTAATTTTTGGAAAGTTGGTTGGGCACAATGTTTTGAAATCTGTTCGGCCAAAGTTTTCCCAACATTAACAAAAAAATTATTAACTATATTGGCGGATATCTGTGGTGAAGGATTAGTAAGCAATAATCTCGAATTTACCATCTGAATTACGATGACTCACGAAAGATAGCAATTCTACTTGCTAATGTTTTTAATTTAAAAAAATATTGTCTGTGTAGTTTACTTTAGAATAGTTATGATGAGGCTGACTCGCCTTTGAGAATATAAGGCTCAAATAAATAAAAAATATGATGGCAATGTAAAGCAGTCGGTCACCACTCACCAGTCATGTGAGCGATCTCCTTGAGCGCGGCGAACACGTTGCGCAGCGTGAGCTTGGGCGCCGCGAACATGGTGCGCTGCTGCGCGCGGGCCGCGGCCGCCAGCGCGCCCAGGTCGCCGCCCGCGCGCGCCGCCGCCCGCACCTGCGCCAGCCTGCGCCCCGTGCACTGCCCGATGGCCTTCATCAGGTACGTCTCCGCGATGCCTGTGGCGTCATACAGCCAAGGTGAAGGCGATTGTTTTTAATGATGGGAAATCACCAAATGACTTCTTTCGCTCTGGGCAGAGAAGTGGGAGCGTCAGACAGTTACTTCTAAAACCCATCCTTGGTCCTTCTTATGCCTTTTGCGTTCCAGGGCCGCAGAAAATCTTTCGAACAAATTCCACAACCCTGGCAGGCACTGGCCCAAGTGCCCCAGCTACAAAACTAACAACCGACGGCTGTAGTGCCTGCTGAACTCCTGCCTGAAGCTTGACATGTGTCATTTGTGATGTCACTCACCCAGTTCCAGGCTCTCGTAGCTGGGCGCGAGCTGGTTGAGACACATGTACACGCTGGGCAGCAGGTCCTCAGGAGTGAGCAGCATGACCGAGCGCAGGTAGTTGGCCAGGATGTCCACCATCTTGAGGCGTGCAGAGGTACCCTCGATGAGCTCCAGCGTGCGGGCCAGTGCCAGGTACGGCACCGGCTGATCCGCGCGCCAGCACGCGTCCGAGATCGGGTGGTACTTGGCTTTAGCTGGGTTGTACTCCACTTCTGTTGAATGAAGAAACATGTTGTTAGCACAGGCGCCGGGTGTTGTTGTTCGCCTAAGCAAGGCATATCCCATGACTTTGCGTAAACATATGCGTAAGCTTCAGCATCAGATGAGTTAGCAAGAGGGTTCTGCCTCATTGCAAACGTTAGCCTATACTCAAATAAACATTTAATGAACGACAGTAAAAACTCACGATATTTATTTATTTATTAGGGACAAAAAAACAGTTACATGTTAAGTTCAACAAATATGATTTGTTACCCAAATAGGTAAACTTAAAACCCACACCATTGTCCACAGATTAATATAATGAACAAGTTAGGAACGGAAATGAATTAAGCAAATATAAGTCAAGATTGCGGTGAAAGAGAATTTATAGCTAAGGTCTTAAATTTAATACTAGCAAGAGAGAATATATATCTATGTCGATGAAATGTGTTTTAGGCCTCCACAAGTTGACGAAGAGAGAAGATATGTGCTACAATGGTTAACAGGTTAAGGTTTACTGGTAAGGAGGAGTAAATTACCTGAATTGTCATATTAAAACCATTCCGCTATATGTATTTAACAAGTTAGAGTTGTCTGTGTTACATTACAATTTACAAGATAGCTAAGCATTACAAGAAAACAGCAGCATTAACTTGGTTAGTTTACATTATGCCATCATCTGGCTAGCCTCTCCCAACTAGCTTGGAGTAGGCTTCTAGTCTAACCAGATTCCCTTATTTCAGCAAAACTATCTCTCTTTCATCCTCCATGAGAATGGCAAACAATACTCACCTGGAACTAAATCCTTAGTTTCACTCTTGACTTCCTTTTCTTCTTTAATTGATTTGTTATCACTCTTCACCTCTTTTTCCTGCTTCTTCACTTCTTTCTTTGGTGTGATCTTCTTCATAGTTTCTTCTGTTGAACTTTCTTTCTTTATTTTCTTAGGCGATGGACTCTTCTTGAGGCTATTTGGTTCTGTGAGAGGTTTCTTCTTTTTACTCTTAGGTGATGCATATGTTTTAGGTGATTTTGACTTTTCTACTTTAATAACTGGTTTTTTCTCTGGGGATGGACTTGGTGATACAACAGTGTTTTTAACTGGTGATGGTGATGATGGAGACTTCTCTTGTGGTGGTGGAGATGCTGCTTTTGGTGAAATGTCTGACTCACTGCCTGAGCTTTCAATTCGCTGGCGTTTAACTTTCTGTTTCTGTAAAATGATTTAGTAAAAGCAAATGATTCGAGAAAACAAGGTACACAGGTACTCTGAATAACACCAAAGGTTTACTGGATTTTAGTGAATTAGAGTGGATCAAAAAAACCTGTACACAAAATACGAATTGTGGAGGTGGAGTTGCAGACCAGTTTCATGTACAATACAATAAGTAAACAGTTGGCAGAATTCAAGTTTATTAAGTTAACAGAATACAGTGCTGTGCTCAGTGACTGGCCTGTTGGTCTAGTGGTTAGTGACCCTGACTGCTAGGCCGGAGGTCGTGGGTTCGATTCCCACCCAGGACAAATGTTTGTGTGATGAGCACGATCATTTGTTCTGTGTCTGGGTGTAATTTATCTATAATATGTATGTATTTAGAAATATATAAGTATGTTTATCAGTTGTCTAGTACCCATAACACAAGCTCTGCTTAGCTTGGGACTAGATGGCGTTGTGTGATAGTTGTGGAATATTATTATTATTATTCCCTTTATTTATTTTGTTACAAACTTATTACATTTTTAAATATTCTTTACAAAAAAAACAATAAAAAAACATTTAAAAATATAAAAAATTGTAGCCCACCGGTATCGGGAACAGGGTCCAAGCTACCGGCGGTCAGGGCTCCAGAGAAAGGAACCTCCTAACAATGCGTGCCGTGTCCAGGAATACCGCTCTCTGTATCAAGCCCTTGATCCAGCTGCCTAACGAGAGCCTCCTCAGGTGTTGGTCGAGGCTCTTGGCTATTAAGCCATTGGCTGAAACGACTATCGGCACAATGATCGCTGAGTCCACATCCCACATGTCGACAACCTCGCGAGCCAAGTCAAGATACTTGATTTGCTTATCTTTCTCGGCTTTCACGAGGTTCTCGTCATGCGGGACGGTTATGTCAACGATCATTGCGCGCCGCTCTGATCGATCCACCACCACTATATCAGGTTTATTAGCTATAATAGTCCTGTCAGTGATGATGGATTGATCCCAGTACAGTGTGATATGGCCATTTTCGAGAACTGGGTCGGGCACATACCTGTAGTACGGCACTTCTGATTCCACAAGGTTGTACTGCAGAGCAAGTTGCTGATGGATAATCCTGGCTACAAGGTTGTGTCTATGTAAATATTCTCCGTTAGCCAGACGAGAACACCCGGAGATAATGTGACGGATTGATTCGCCCGGACGGTGGCATGCCCGACATATGTCAACCGTACCGTCCTTCACAATAAATCTCCGGTAGTTATTCGTCATCATAACTTCGTCCATAATTGCACAGACAAAACCTTCGGTTTCTCCGAAGAGTTCCCCGGAACGTAGCCAGGCCACGGACGCTAGGAAGTCTACATCAGGCCCGTGTAGGGCCCGGAAAAAGCGTCCGTGAAGCTCCTTACTCTGCCATACCTCCATGCGGTCGTTAGTGTCAAGCACTACAGGTTTGCGCCAATTCTCTTTAGCCAAGGAGAGCGCGGTAAGGCTCCTGTCCACTGCTACAACATCTCGATGCATCCCCACGTCGGTTTCTAGGAAATATTCCCTGAGACTGCATATCTCACGATTATGAAGAGTCTTAGCATTTAAAAAGCCTCGACCTCCACACTTCCGTGGGATATACAGTCTCATAACCGAAGAACGTGGGTGATGCATTCGATATGCCGTCAACAATGTACGGACCCGCCTATCCAGGGCGTCTAGCTCTGTTTGAGTCCATTTAAGTATACCGAAAGAGTACATTAAAACCGGCATGACCCAACCGTTGAAGGCTCGCACTTTATTTCCGCCTGATAAAAGACTATTAAATACTTTTCTCAGGCGGCCAAAGAAGAGCTCCTTCAACGATTGTTTCATGTCGGTAACGTTGATGCCCAGTGCTTCCGACATACCCAAATACTTATAGGTTTCGGTTGCTGAGAGGGATCTAAGATTTATGGAATCTGTGAGCTGGGTTCCCACAGATTCCACAATCCCCCCTCGCTTTACATGCATGACCGCACATTTGTCCACACCGAATTCCATCCAGCAGGGCTATTGCGTATCTTTTAAATGACAGTGGCTAACATATAGTGACTTTCAATTACTGTCAAATGGTTCCATTTTGTACTAAACCATAACCAATTTGACAGTTAATCCATAGACAATATGATAGCCACTGTGATTTAAAAGATACGCAATAGCCCTGCTGATGGCGCTACTGAAAGTTTCAGTGACCTTCAATAGCTCCATCAGTTGCAAATCGTTGGGGGCAAAGAGTTTCAGGTCATCCATGTAAAGGAGGTGAGATATAACCTGACCACCTCTTTTCAACCGATAGCCTAGACCTGAATCCTCCAGCAGCGTGCTAAGAGGATTCAAGGCTAAGCAGAACCAAAGTGGACTCAAACTGTCGCCCTGAAATATACCCCGCTCTATTCTTATCGGCTCACTATTCCTATGGATTTGCCGACATCCTGGATAGCGAAGGACTGTCCTCCATTGCCTCATACACGACATCAGGAAGGTGCGCAGGGTTGTATCAATTTTATACAACTCTAGCACCCTTATGAGCCATGTATGTGGCACCGAGTCATAGGCCTTCTTATAGTCTATCCAACATGTCGACAGATCCTTTCGGAAACGGCGAACCTGTTGACTAATGGCCATATCAATGAGGAGTAACTCCTTAGTACCACGGGACCCGTTCCTACATCCATTTTGAGAAGCAGACATAACAGAATTCTCGTTAATATGTTTATTTATTTTAGCTCTCAAAATGGAGGTAAGAACTTTATAGACCGTTGGAAGACACGTAATCGGTCTATAATTTTTGGGTTCCGCAGTACTACCTGATTTATGGAGCAGGTGGGTAATTCCTGTTGTCAAGAACTGTGCCAGCGATCCTGACTCTAAGGCTGATTGAAACTGGGACGCCAAGCGAGCGTGCGATCCCATGAACCATTTGATCCAGAAATTGTGCAGCCCGTCCGGCCCTGGCGATTTCCAGTTAGGCAACGGACGGACTGCACGAGCTACGTCTTGGGGGCTGATGATAATTGCCCCCATTTCTGTTATAGGATCACACGCTCGTTCAACCTCCCGGGTTCAATCGCCCTCAGTGTGACTGACAGATGTTACGCCAAAATGAACACATGGCGTTATCATCCGGTAGGCACGTGTCAGTCACACCTTGGTCCGGTCGTTCCCATGCTCTGTAAACCCACCTTTCATCGCTTTGGAAGGTGCGATTTAGAGTGTACCGTTCCACCCGACGCTTATACCTACGAATACGGTTTGCCCATGCATACACTTTCTGCTTCCAGAAGTCGATGCGCTCTGTGACACGGGACATGTAGTCTTGAGGACTGATATCAGTCCCCATAAACGCCCGTCTCACAAAGCGCATCACTCGAGGGCGATTGTTGCCCTCCCGGAAGCAGATTAGTTTGCCGATGAACGCCCTGGCCCCAGCAATGCGTCGTTCAATCCTATACTGCCTTGCCGGTACGGCTGGTTTCGGTCGTGTAGCTCTGTCATCCGGAAATTTGACATGAGCTACACGACATGCCGTTACAGTCGCGCAATAGAGGATTGAATGAGCATCACTGAGGTTATCGCAGTTATTATTATTATTATTATACAGTGGTTAGACTGGAATCCCACCTAAACAGAGGTAGGAAAGGGCCATGCAGGGGATGAGCATTAGGAAGTAATAGTTATGCAGGGAAACAGGATTAAATTGGTACCTTGTCCAAGCTCACTTTGGGACTCGGGACTTTCTTCTTTGGTGACGAGTCACTTCCACTGCTTTCTAGCCGAGGTCTCTTTGATGCTGCCTGCAAAATTATTTTCATCCAATTTTTTTGTGTCTTATCATAATTTGGTTACTGTTTTAGCAAGGTAAGTATGTAAAACAAAACAGAAATAGTGGATAAAGATATGTTTACCTTAAGTTTTCCATTTTTAACTGGTGATTCAACTTCCTCAGCAGCTATCTTTTTTAATTCTTCATCTTCCACCATTTCCTCTTTAACCACAGGTTTAGGCGGAGACACCTTGAAGAAGGATGTGATGCTTCTCTGGGCCATTGTTTTAACACAAAGACATGTGACTCTAGTTGGAGTAAGGCGCAGTACTACAGGAATGGTTGGGAATGTGCTCAGATGTGCTAGTGTCACTACTCTACATGGCACAAATAGCTTCAATATGCTGATCATATGTCATTTGTGTCAGATTCTGTACAGGTTCTGCCTCATTCATCTAAGCTGAAATTAAGAGTTTAGCAATAAATTTACGCTTAATAGGTAATTTTAACAATCAGCCACTTGCGAAGGTACTAACGTGAAAGCAGAAAACGTAAACAACGCGTTTTGTGAAGCTACTTGTTTACCCTGTGTATGGCCGAGGCGTGAATGAAAACAATAAGAAGTGTCATGTAATATGTGACAAGTGCAAAGTGAACAGAGTACATTACAATAAAGGGCACTCTTAATTTATCAAGTATGCTGATGCATCGCTATCACTTAAATGCAGTTGAACTGTTATCTGATTTTATGGAACAAGGAGAAATTGACGATCGAACGTGCAGTCACAGGTTGTTCTTTATTTTTTTGCTATCACTATTCAAAGTACCGCATCATACAACTGTATTTAAACTATATAAACATTTTACCTGCTTTACGATCCTATTACTTTTACTCCTGTTTATAAGATTTTGGTTGACTTAAAACGGCGCGAAAACGAATTGTGGCGCATCCAGTGCAGTCAGTTTATGAGTCAGTTTCCATTTGATTTGACACTGACAGTAGCGATGCGCGATGGCGAGAGGTTTTATAACATCTCGATGGTTCTCGATTATTTCTACTTGGACTCGATTCCGACTCGGTCTGTTTAAGCTGCTATGGCGACTGGCGCATGGCGCGTTAATTCGAGAGTTATTCCTCGATGGTTTAGTTTCACGAGTTCTTGACTTGCGTTGTGATTTCATAGTTTTTTAATGTTTTTAGTGATCTACCTATATACATTTTTTTTTTTTTTTTTTTTTTCTGTCTTGCGATCGGCTTGATAAGCCCTTAACAGATATGTTGTGTGTTCATTGACATTAAAGAACTGTTCCTCCATTGAGAAACTGTCTCATATTATTAGTTGTGAACAAAGTCCCATATATGTTTTCTTTTGAGCCTTCTCAGGTTTACTGGTTCACATAATGCAGTGGCTAGGGTGTTAGTATGTGCCTTTATGCGTTCTTTGTATTTCTTCGCTCGGTGTTCTACTTCCTCCTTAACTGTTTTCATTTCAGTGTACTTGTGCAATTCACTCGTTCTGATGAAAAGTGGTGCATTGCATATGGTTTTGAGAGCTTTATTCTGACACCGTTGCAAGATTTCCACATTAGAAGTTTTTGCAGATCCCCATAGCTCAATGCCATATGTCCAAACTGGCTTGATTATGGTTTTATAGATGAGTATCTTATTCTCAATTGTGGTTTGCTATTTTCTGCCGATTAGCCAGTTTAGGTTTCTAAGCCGTATGTTTAACTCATCACGTTTTTTATGGATATGGGTTTTCCATGTTTGTTTCCTATCAAGATGCATGCCCAAATATTTTGCCGAGTCTTGATGAGGTAGAGTGTTGTTTCCGAGTTTAACCATTGGGCAGTTGTCTTTCCTCAAAGTAAAAGTGACATGCACTGACTTGCTGGGGCTGGCTTTGATGCGCCATTTTTTCATCCATTGGCTGACTTTGTCCAAGTGACTCTGTAGAATGAATGACGCTACGCTGGAGTTTTCATGATTACTTAGTGCAGCGGTGTCATCAGCAAAAGTGGCAGATAGTACATTGTCCGTTGAGGGTATATCTGCGGTGTACATAATATACAGAGTAGGGCCCAGTATCGAGCCTTGCGGTACCCCGGCTTTTATATCTTGAAAGGCAGAGTAGGTATCATTGATTTTAACTCTAAATATTCTATCTTCCAAATAAGATTTCAAGAGCAGGTAAAAGTTATGTGGAAGCTGTTTCTTCATTTTGAAAAGTAAGCCTAAGTGCCAAACCTTGTCGAATGCCTGTTGTATATCGAGAAAAACCGCAGAACAGTACTGTTTTTTCTCGAGCGCTTCTCTTATTTTGTTGACAACTCGGTGAATTTGTTCTATACTTGAATGACCAGTTCTGAAGCCAAACTGATATTGAGGGATCAGATCGTTTTCGTCAAGTATTCGTTTTAGTCTTCGTAAGATGATCTTCTCAAACAATTTACACAAAGTTGGTAGTAGACTAATTGGTCTGTAAGAAGACACAAGATGCGGGGGTTTACCAGGCTTTGGAATCATTATTACCTCTGATATTTTCCATATCATTGGCACATGTCCAACCCTTATTATGCTATTGAAAAGGTATGTTATGCCAACTATAGCTTTTTTAGGAAGTTGTCGTAGTATTTCAGTTGTTATTAGGCAGAAGCCAGGTGCCTTGTTTAACTCTAGACTTTTTATTTCTCTTTGGACTTCGCGAGGTGAGCAGCTTTGTATTGGGAGACCTAGTTGCAGGTCAGTGTCTAGATAGTCTTGTATTTCCTTTTCAGTTTCTGTATCACCGCCATTTGGAGTAAAGACTTCATGCAAGAATTGTCCAAACACCTCAGCCCGTTCTTTGTCAGATTTAGCCCAGGAGTTGTTACTCTTTCTGATGGGATGTTGTGCAACTTGAGGGGCGACTCTACTACCTTTTACCATGTTCCAGAGTGAATACTCGTTTTTAGCTTGGGGGTTCAAGTTTGCTAATTTGTCTTGTAAGGTTTCTTCTTCAATGTCTTTGAGGTACTGCTTTAGGTTAGCAGCTGCTTTATTAAACGCCTTCTTGTCTTGGGGATGTCTACTACAGTGCCACACTCTTCTGAGTCGTCTCTTTTCCAAGATCATTGTTTTTATGGTCTTGGGTACATTCCTACTACCTTGTTTTTGTGTGGTATAAGTATCTGGAGTACATTTCCATGCGGCCGTTTGTATTAGATTTGTTAACGTTCCTGCATATTTTTCGATGCCGTCTTTTGTTTTAAGAGATACTTTCAAGTTGAGATTTTTGTCAATATAGTTCCTAAATTCATCCCAATCGGTTTTTTTGTTGTAGAGTCGCTCTTTCACGGGCCTTTCAATTATGGTGGCACTTATTGTGGCTATTACTGGTGTGTGGTCTGAACTACTGTCTAGACTACTTTCCACACTTAAGTATTGATTTGACAATCCTTTATACACAAAGAAGTCTAGAAGGTCTGGTGTTTTATTTGGGTCTGTAGGCCAGTACGAGGGTTCACCTGCACTTAATACGTATAGTTTGTTGTTGTCTATACTTCTTTTCATTTCTCGGCCTCTGGGTACGGTTAGTCGTGATCCCCAGTGAACATTTTTGGCGTTCCAGTCCCCTCCACAAATGAACCTGTGTCCCAGCACAGTACCAGTACCAGTACCTATATACATTTAAAGGTAAAATCAGTCTGGCACGGGATAATTAACAATCTTAATGAAAGAACAATCACAAAACCGAAACACATTGATCTTTTAAAACGTGGCATTTTAATTAATTTAAAAACTATTTAGTTACAAATGAAACAGTTCAAAGTAATCGCAAGTATAGGTAAGCCGGTAAACATTCACAAAGTACACGCGGCTCGCTCGACTCGAACCTAGGCTTGATGCATGCAATCGACTGACCTCGGTGACCGAGCGAGACTCGGTGAGTAAGAGTGGTGAGTGATTCGAACAGTCGAAAATTAACGGTCGACTCCATTGACTCGAAACAATCGAAAAACATCTCAATTGTTTTGTAGAACGGCGAGTCGATGTTTGACTCGATGGTTTATTTTAACGACTCCGTTTCTTTCGATTGTTAAAACATCTCGGAATCGCCCATCGCTATTTGACAGCAATCAGCTGACATACACAACTTCGTTCTTATATGTACCAAAATTTAAAGAAAAATCTGCCCCTGAAACAGTTCTTTTTTGTGTGTAATTAAAACAAAAAAAAAAATAGATTTGAATAAAAAAATCAATTGAATTCGTTATCAATGATTATTTATTTTTTTAATTAGTTCCTGACGGAGGGAACAGGCTAAAGTCTGACCATGCTGATTGCGTGATCAAAAATTAATTGATTTTCTGTGTTGCTAGTTAGTATTTCTCGTTTGGATACATTATTTATTTGAGTCATTCTGTTCTTTTGGTTTTAAAATATCAACAGCCTCTGAATTCTGTCTACTTTAATATTATGAAGTCATTTGATTACTGAAATCACGATGACAATTGAAAAACAGAAGCATTTGTGATAAATTATTTTGACTTGTTGAGAGTGTGTATCCGAATTTTTTTTCACATCCTTTTTTACTGTTGTCAAAACAGGCATGCTTTTTGCATTCAAGCAGTAATTACCAATAATATAGTCTCTATAAAATCGTGAGATTCTCTAACTTATGATTTTTAAGTACAATACATGAATAGAAAATTGTTCATTGAGCGTTCAAATATTTAAGTGTCTGATTTGAGTTAAACTCTAAAGTTATTTTGCTAAGATGGCTCCCTCTAGTTACTGAAGTGTCAATTAAACGCGTGTCGCTGTCGTCCATGTTCCGAATGTGGTGTGACTTATTTTTATTTTGTGTTAATTATCATTATAATAATATAAATGTGAAATGCAACAATATGTGTCATTCCATATAGTGGAACCTTGCTCCGGCTGAATGGATCCCGCCGTCGCGTGGTATCAGCCCGAGCAGGAAGGACCCGCGAAGCGCCTGTGGCTTCGTATCTGGGAAACCCAAAGTGATATAGACAAAATGAACTTGAAAAACTTAGAAAACGCTAATCCTAATGTGAATAAAGCGCCAGACTTTATACCAATAAATGATGTGAACGGTGAAAGTAGGAATAACAATTATTTCAACCCCGCGCGGAGGAAAATGAACGATAACCGCGCATCGACGTTTAACCTGAACAAAAACCACGATGCTCTCATAGGTGAATACGGGGGTTGTCCGTGGCGGATACCCAACTATAATTATAAGCCAGGGATTTTGGGGTGAGTAACGTTTGAAACTTTTAATTTATTATTTTGGTGATGGCTAGCGATGTCAACGTGTTTGACGTGTTGGTTATGAGCGTGTCGGCGGCGCGGCGTGCCACTGTCTCGCGGCAGAGCGCCGAGTCGCGGCAGGCCATGTGTCGCCGACGAGCATGTCACCGGCGGCGATCGAACGCTGGCCGAGTGCTCAGGGCTGCGGCACCCGCGCCCAAACTACTCGTGGACAAATTCCAACTATTTGGCAATTCAATTATCGCAAATGAAATGCTAAGTAGGCTTATTCATTAGTAATTTGCTTAACTTGCATAAATTATAAGATTCCTACAAACATTATAAATGGTTCTAACTTTGGTAATCAGCAAGTTGTCTAGATCAATCATGTTTTTCCAAACAAATACTAAAAAAATACACAGAATGTGTTTGACTGTTTATGTTTTCGTTCTCCTTGTACCAGAAGTTTGACAGTTACTGTCAAAGTATTGGGTGAAATCATTTAGCTGTTACAGTTCATAAATTGTATCATTCAAATACCTTTTTATTTCAGTAAGGAATGAAATACCTTACATCACAAAATAATTTAATGACAGTTTCTAGTAGGTACTTACTTATTTACTAAACTGAAATTGAAAGTCTGTTTAATTGATAAACATTAAACATCCATTCCATTCTTTGATAAAATGGTACTTAATTTAGATTTCCTTAATTATCTGGAACTTTCGGTGATTAGATTTAAAGTCTACATAGGTAATGTCTGATATGTTTTGAGTTGATATAAAAATGTTGGGATGAAATTTATTAAAATTAACAAGTTTAATTTGTAATCACGGGCTACTAGCTAATTCTAATCTGCTTTAGGAAAGCCTGAATAATGATAACTAGTACCTAATTAAATATGTTTCAGTGATGCAATAACAGTGAACCCCAAAAAAAAATGTGCTAAATAATGTGGTGCCAACAAAAATTTAAATAAATAAATATAAATAAATATCCTTGGAAATGTTTATACTCTCATTTTATCTCCTCTGTAAATATACTAATGAAATGGTTAAATACAAATCTTTGAATTGTCATGTATTGTCTGGCTAATAAAAACAAAGTGCATTGAGATGTGTGTTTAACACTTTCATGAGAAGTATCCTCATGTAACTTGCTAATATAATATTTCAAGTGATCTGATCCCCACGAAACAGGCTAGTGTCTAGTTTAGGGATCACTGTTCAAATTGCTATGTTATTAAACTGCAGGTTAGTAATAAAATCATGTAATGAAATCTGCCCGATATTGCCTTGTCATTCTACAATCGAGCTGATCAATTTTTGTCACAACTTTAGAAAATAAAGCATTTTAATTTTAAATTAAAAGTACTTTGTGCAACTTAACTCAGTAGTAACATAGTAGTTATGTTGTCATAGTTATGAAAGAGGAAGTCCTGTTATCATTGAATGACTAAATGTTTATTCACATGTTCTAGAACTAAGTGCTGTGAACCAAACATCAATAATATAATTATACCTACTTAATATGTCATGTCAAAGGTAATTATAATTTTACACATTTATTAAAATGAGTTAGTGATTTATTGGAAAATTAAAATAGTTATATTCTGTTATTAGTAAATTGGAATACATAATTAACTTTTTAATTGTGATGGTCCACTTCAAGGACTAAGTGTAGACACCTGAACCCCATAAAGAAGAAAGAAGAAGACACCTAGTGATTTAGCATATTGTAAATGAGGCGTTTAGCAAATAGTCCAGATTGAATAATATCGTACAATAATTAATTTAGCCAGTGTTTGAACAGGTGATGCCTTATACATCATTGATCTACGAGTTCACTCTCAAATCGTCTTAGTTATTTTAGATAGAACTCCTCTCCAATCCAGAACCTTGAAGACATCCTCCAGTGCAGTGGTGAACAGTTTCGTAGATATGACGTCTCCCTGTCTCACACCGCGCTGCAGAAGGATAGGTTCCGAGGTCTGGTCCTGAATTCGAACTGACATGGTGGCGTTTTTGTATAAACACTTCAACACCTCGATGTCCGGTAGTCGATTTGGCACTGTTGGAGAGACTGCGGTACAGCCCAAGTCTCGATCGAATCAAAGGCTTTCTCGTAGTCCACAAACGCTAAACAGAGAGGCAGATTATACTCTTCGGTCTTCTGTATAACCTGCCGCAGCGTATGTATGTGGTCTACGGTACTAAAGCCTTTTCGGAATCCGTCTTGTTCGGGAGGCTAGAAATCGCCAAACCTGCGTGCGAGACGATTCATGATCGCTTCTCACTTGTGGCACCATCCAGTCATAGCAAAATCGAACACAACTCGGCAAAACCTTAGAAAACAATAGCGACCACAGCAAACGTCGTTGGACCAACGGCAACGCTCAAAACATAAAGGTGGGATTGTTCGCTGTCAATGCGAACAAACTGCAGCGTGTAGCGGGCACACAACCGGCCGTGCAGTATCTATCGGCGGCTGAACAATCAGCACTATTGAGCACTAGACACACGCCGAAAAAAAGTACCGCACAACATGAACAAATCGCCAACGTTGTGATTATGCCTGTATTTGTGTCTATATACGAACAGATTGTTTATTCCGAAAAAAAATCGGGATGGTGACCGCCGCACCAGTCATGTAGCATGACGCTTATGAAAAGCGTCATCGTCATCATTTGTGCGAGGAAAAGACGTCAGTGAGATAACAGGTCGTGTCCATAGCTAAAACCTTGCGCGGTCGTTATCTTGCGATAGCATTAAACTGCTACAGTTTGTAATTCTGTTGGACGTCTTCGATGACGGTTTGCTGCTGGCGACTGGCCAGTGACTGGCAGTTGGAATAGGCGCAGCAATCAGTCCCTACTGTGTGACGTGCCACGAAATGACATAACGATACACGTTGATCATCCCCGACTGGCTGCGAATGCGGGGGCGGGGTTGATGTGCATTGTGCTGTGTTCTCACCAGCTGCCAGCTGTTTGAATTTGAGAACTTGTTGAGAATAGTAAACAGCAGTAAATTGACCAAATTGGCGCAGTATTCAGGCACCGATTGTACGTCTTTTTCAGAATTTTGTAGGTTAAGTTTTGGATTTTTATCCCTGTGAATCCGTTTTCTGGATCCCGGCTCCGAAAAGTTTCCGTATCGGTTTATATATCGGCCCATATGATATTTATATATGACATTTTTATATCTACTATTTCTATATCGATTAATGACTGTCATCCGCTTATCCGGGTTTACCAAAGTGCGCCATATGGAATAGGGACTATATTTTAATAATATCCGGGCTTGTAAGCAATCATTTATAAAATATTTGCGCGAAAATCATCCTATAGAAGCACTATCTGCATAAATTAAGAGGATAACTCGTTGACTACAAAAATGTTTTTTAGTGTACCTATTTGGCATTATTGTGGTTAAATGTGTGTTACACATTGTTGCATAATATTTGTCTAAATAACTAGTTCTAGAGCCCAAGTAAAGTTTACAAACAGTTGGCAACAAATTACAATGTGTACGATGTAAATAAATACATGATCCTAACAAGCAATACTTGCGTTGTGATCGGGTCAACTGTTTGTATGCCAGTTTTAGACAAGGTAGTATCGAAGTGGCCTGACGACTTTGTCAATGACGATCGCTACCCCCTAGGCCCTGACCACAACCGCGGGCCTCAAACCCAGCACCGGAGTTTTCTTGAACTATGTTAAATATGCAAATCGATTTTAGAGCTAAAGAACAGTTTTGAAGTTTCAAACTGGATAATAGAATGTGTGACTGATAGCAACTGATTGAAAAAAGTTATCGAGAATCCAGCTAAAGCGTGTAATTGAAGAGACATGTTCAGCAGTGCCCTGCAGCTGCTGTACTTCTGTGAATCTGTAAATAAGAATGATTTGGTATTGTCAAAATGGCTTCGATAAAGCAAAATGCATCAATCGATTTTAGAATTGAAATTGCAAGACGCAGAAGGCACTAAATATTTTATTCTCAGAAGTCACAAAAGGAAGTCGTAACAATCAGATCTAAAGATTTATGATTATTGAGTTCACTAGGTCTGACTGCAAAAGTATTAACAAGCTCTCGATCGCTTTCAGCTCAGTTGCGTCCGTCTTGTCTAGTTAACTCGCTTCACGTTGCAGAATTGATACAGCTGGTTCCTTTTCAGTTTATCGCCTCATGAAGTAAAAATAGAACCCATAATCCAACAAGCTAACGATAAATGTATCTTAAAACGTCGCGACGTTATTAGTCCCGAACTGCGGTACTCAGAGATATTTAATGATGGCTTAAGCCGTCACTTAGTAAAGATTTTATATACTTTTGTATGTCAAAACCTAAGTGATGGCCTAAGTAATCATTAACGCTAGCTGAGTGCGGCAGTTTGAAACGTAAGTATTGTAATGGTATCATAATGTTACGTTGGTTACATCAGTGCGTAAATGTTTTAAATGTGTTGAAAAAAAAATGGAATAGAATGCAAAATGGTTGCGTCATGTGCATACTGAAACTAAAGAGTTCTGAGAAGAGAGAAACCTTGTGAAGCTACGGATAATACGTGCATGAAATTAAATCACCGACAGATCTGCCTCGGAAGGGTGACCATTGACCATAAGCTTAGCTTGTGTTTAGGTATGCGCTAGTTAGTAACTACCTACTAGAGCCACGATGTCATTGGAATGAACTTCACACAGAGATCCCTGCTGTTTTCATAAACATCGTTTCTGCCGAAAGACCCGTACTGTGAGACCTAGACCTCTTGCATCCAGCAAAGAGCTTGAGAGGTACCAGACATTAAAAATATCTCTATTCGATCAAAATACTATCATTAAATCAAACTGAATGTTTACGGAAGTGTCGGAAATACTTTTTATTTATCTACGAAGGCCTGTCGTTATATTTACGAGGTGCACTGATGATGTGCTCTCACGTGAATGTTCATGCAATATTTGTTTACGACGCGTAAAACACTACGTTGCATTAATTACTGCGAAATCTTTAGCGTTTTTATATTATATCCGTGGTCGGAAGAAATTTTATTGTTGTTCCAACATTCTGAATTTGAATTTGAATGGATACATACTCACCCAGACTATGTTCTATAAAAAAATTAGACTAGGACTGATGCCATGTTGTCTGAGTATTGCCAATAGACCCATGAAATGCAGTTCCTGCAAGCTATTCATCAATGTTTTGTTTCCCTTCTCATTGAAATAAAATCGATAAAAAAAACATGTCGCACTGGTAACTTTGATACGTAATTTGAATGTGTAAACTGAATGAATGAGTCTGATTCAAATATCAATCACTTCAATGCCTTTTGCATGACATCTGAGCACTGTGCAGTTGCCATGAACTCATGCACCTAGCGTGGTATACCCGATTGACGGAGTTCCGCACTAAGCTCAGGTAGCTTTAGTAGTAGCAAAGTTAGTAGATGCGTCAATGTCTCGTTGACCTAACTAACCATCGTTACTCGCGTTTGTTTGTTTCGCCATCGCACGGGAACTGCTTGACAAAGCGTTGCCAGGATTTGGCGCCTACAGAGCATATTTATGTGTAAACAACACGACTCACTAGTCAAGGAAAATACCATTATAATATTTAGTTGGAACTGCCAACACATCTCAATGCTTTGATCATCACATTCATATCATAACAAAAACTAATCCCCAGTTCATTCACCTACATTATTCTTAGAGAACGTTATCATGAGTCAGTAATAAATCAATGTAGAAATATATTAAGTTTCACTGTGACTAAAGCTTTTTATGATCAAAAGCCCGATTCACGAGAGGTTATTATTAACATTTCCAAACAGATACAAACACAGACTTTCACAATTACAACTGCAGTTTGTCATAAAGTTTAATGCCAAAGTATCTGTAGAAAATAATCGTACCCTGGTGTCAAAGCAGTGGGAAGACAGGCGAACACTCGAAAAAAATAGTAGGCAGAGCAGTAACCCGATGGCAGCGTTAGATGAACGGTCTTGGCACAGTCTTGGGTAGTTGCGAGGGAGGCACATGGATAGCGGCACAGTAACTGCTGGTGATGGAGTGTTTAGAAACGTTAGAATGTTGGACATCTCTACCCTCAGAAGTGACATCTACAACAAACTAAAGCCCAAGTCTTGCCATGACAGACAAATTGCTCTTGGACAAAACGGTTCATTCACGTCCCTACTAGTCTTGTTCTAGGCTTTTTGTCTGTTCAATCCGCCATATCGCGAAATTCGAATTGACAACATTTCATATTTTCAACTTGTGAGTATTATTAAGTAATATAAAAGCAAATCCAAAACAAGGACACCGTACTGTGGCGTAGTGCTTTTAGTGGGTAGAGAAATGAGACAAGTAAGACTTAGTTATACATTTACTTTTGCACTACACTTACAAAATAGGTTCTAGGGTCTAAGGTTCTAGGGTCTAAGGTCACGCACTGTCACTGTAGGTAGGAAAACGGTACTGCCCTGAGCAACCAGAAGACGTCGATCGCCACGCACGGTAGGTAGGCCGGGTCAGGCGGCCTCACGCGTCGGTAGGGACGCGCGGCAGGGCGGTCGACCAGGTGGGCAGCGGGCTCAGGGCAACTAGCCCTAGGCAGCGTTGGTGGTAGGTAGGTAGCGGCGGCAGGCCACTGTCTACACGGCCACGCCGTCGTCTGGTGCCGGACGCGTAGGCGTCACAGTTTAAAGGCGGCTCGTGGCAGGGCGGCCGTGCAGATGCGTGCTTCTCACCGCGTTGGTAGATGCGCGGGAGCACAGCAGAGCAGCAGAACAGTGCAGCGTGAGCGAAGCAGCCATAGTTGGCTAGCCAGCGCTAGGAACCCTGAAACAGCACCAAGGGGGCGCTTGAGCTCCAAGATGGTTCCTGTAAGCCCCTACGATGTGCGTGTCCCAGCCATGCGTTAGATGCGGCAAGCTCAAGGCAGTGAAGAAGATGGAAGATGGGTACTCACACATCGCAGTGGTTTACAGTGATTAGTTGATAGGTGAATAGTTGATAGACTAAAGGCAAGGCGTGGCGTCACATCGCCACGTGGTTCTCATTGACCGTTGACTCGCGTCGCCGGTTTATGATACAGCATGGATGAGCATGATTAAGTTTATAGAGAATAGAATAGGATGCATGCCATGCGGAGAACCATATAAACAATTAGAGCACATGTGCATAGTGAATAGCTAGGTGCTAATTAATATTAAATACAGAATACATTGCCGGCAGCCATGTTAAATAGACACAAAGATTACAAATAGATATGGCTTGCCGGGACATAAATTTAGCAGCAAAAGAACACAATGGCGGAGTTCACTTACCCAATAACTGGGGACTTATCTAGTAGGCTGCTCGCTTGATATAAAAAGGGCAGAACCTATGCGTGCAGCCGTTTTTAAAGGAGGTCCTGAGCGACGTTCTCCCTCCATTGTGACATTACAGAACATTTAGGGTTGTACCTATAATTTAGTGAGGTGACAACTTTTTAGAATTAGTCGGTTTTTAGTGAATCGACTAATTTATGCTACACCATATTTTTTTGTTTTTCGAAATTATGTACTTTTCATTCATAATTTTAAGTTTCAAATTCGGCGCGTTCTAAAAAGACGTAAGCGCCAAATGACGTCATTCTTACGGTGGAATGGCGATATAACCTTTGCTTTACTGTGACACGACAAAAAAAATTTAAAATTGTCTCACTTGTCTTGTCGTTGTCACTTTGGCAGCTTGTCATACTCGTTGGCGCAGGCTGGTACAAAACAATATTTTGGTTCCTTTATTGGCGTATATGTTTCTTTGGGATCCATTTTATTGGGGAAATATCAATCAAAAGTTGATAACACTAACAGTAAGCGTAAAGCGTCGAGTTTGAAAAATAAATTGTTCAATTTTATGAAAAATGTAAACTTCAGTGACATTCAACATTGACAAATTGACGTCTTGTTTGACATTATTGTTTTCATAAAAAATATTGAATGCTTAGGGAAAGATAACTACATCATTCTGCCGTATATATGACGTCATCACATGTTTTTTGGTTTTCATTTTTTTTCTCAGAAATAAAGGAATCAAAAAATAAATAAAATACATGTATGAACTCAGGATACGAAAATAAAGAAATGGTATTTTTATTTTAAGGTGGTGTCAGTTTTGAAATGTTGTCAATTGTCTTACGTTTTTTTGCAATTTCCCGGTCAGTGTCAAGTCGTTGCTTAAATAAAATGGGATTCGCGGCAGTAACAAATGTCTATTTACTGAATAATAATAATTAAAATCACCAATACAACGGTTTCAGTTCATATAAATAAGTGTCAACGCCTTTTTCATCAAATTGTTACTCGTGAGATACGACTTGACACAGACCGAGAGATTGCAAAAAACGTAAGAAAAATCGAATTTCGCTAGTTACCTTGTCGCCTTGACCTTAAGTAGCAACTGCCGCTCAAGGACGTAATGTGCCCATAACTCGATTCCTACAGGCTTTCCTTCGGGAAAATTACACTCTACTTAGTGTCAACTTTAGTAAAAACATTTAATACATTATAGAATTAAGAATATTACAAAATTGCCAGATGGCAATCATCACCTCATGTTGATAAGCTGATGATGAAAGGTATAACTCCTTAACGGTTAGGAGTAGGAAAATAATTCATAAACAAAATAATGCGGACGTTTATAGGTATATGGTTTTATTCTTTCGGGTTATCTAGGTGAGCTGATTACGAACTCTTCAACGGTCGAAAATTAAAACTCATGGTATGGCACCGACGAAATTTTTTGAATTAGTCGACGTGTCTATTTCGTGGCTTTGGGAGTCCCTAACAGAAAATACAAAATAAACAGAAAAAAAACAAAATAAAATATAGCAAAAAAATAATTCTTCGGCTTGCCTTTTTGTATTATTGACACTTGGTCACTGCTGTCGCTTTGTAAAAGTAGTAACTTTGCAGAGAATGTCCTAAGAGCAGAGTCTAAGTATATTTCTCTGAGAAGATGTGTTCTTTGCGACCCGTTATCAAACCTGCTATTGTTATCAGGCAGATCGCATTCATGGACGCCAATAGGATTATTTGGGGGTAAGAGGGGGGAGGGGGGGAGTACATCTTTAGTTCCCCGTTTCACAACCGTTTGTAACAGTCTTTAGGTTTTGTGTGTTGAGATAAGGCTGGATTCAAGAATAAGCGTAATGAGCTCCTAAAAGATAGCACCCAGTTTGAATGTAAGAGGTTTTGTTGTTACTGTTTAAAATTGTGTCTTGTCGGGAGTTACTAAGACAGATGCTGCGAAAAAATTGTGAGAGCGAAAAATTTTCACGTCCTCGGAAAAATTAGATTCTTTTCATTCATACAGGATTGAGAACATAAGGCATTCCGGTAATAATTCACAACATTTCAAAACTGACACCACCTTAAAATAAAAATACCATTTCTTTATTTTCGTATCCTGAGTTCATACATGTATTTTATTTATTTTTTGATTCCTTTATTTCTGAGAAAAAAAATGAAAACCAAAAAACATGTGATGACGTCATATATACGGCAGAATGATGTAGCTATCTTTGCCTAAGCAATCAATATTTTTTATGAAAACAATAATGTCAAACAAGACATCAATTTGTCAATGTTGAATGTCACTGACTTTACATTTTTCATAACAATTTATTTTTCAAACTCGACACACTTACTGTTAGTATTATCAATATATTATTATATATATCATTTGATTGATATTTCCCCAATAAAATGGATCCCAAAGAAACATATACGCCAATAAAGGAACCAAAATATTGTTTTGTACCAGCCTGCGCCAAACGAGTATGACAAGCTGCCAAAGTGACAACGACAAGACAAGTGTGAGTGTGACACTTTTCAATTTTTTTTGTCGTGTCACAGTAAAGCAAAGGTTATATCGCCATTCCACCGTAAGAATGACGTCATTTGGCGCTTACGTCTTTTTAGAACGCGCCAAATTTGAAACTTAAAATTATGAATGAAAAGTACATAATTTCGAAAAACAAAAAAATATGGGTGTCCTAGTTTTGGATTTGCTTTTATATTACTTAATAATACTCACAAGTTAAAAATATGAAATGTTGTCAATTGTAGACACGAGACGGGATGTATTCGCGAGCGCAGCGAGCGCGTAATTTTTTAGCATTCTGCCTCGAATAGGTTAATCAGCAGTGACGGCACGGTTGGCGCAGTGGCTCAAGCAATGGACTGCTGCGCTGCGTGTCGCGGGTTCGATTCCCGCACAGAACAAATATTTGTATGACCTACAGATAGTTGTTCTGGGTCTGGGTATTTGTGTATGTGAGTTTAAATGTTTGTGAACGCACCCACGATACAGGAGAAATTCCTAGCGTGGGGCCTTCGACCCATATACGACCATATTGGGTTCTTTTTGTTTATTCATATAGAAATGACACCAAAAGTAAACCTTAACTTATAAAGACTAATAAAAAAGGGCAGAATGGAATAGCGAGCTTACATTATTTGTTTGCTGCCTTGGAATGGTTGGTTTCTGTTGTGAGGAAAGTTAATAATTTACCAAATTTCCAAATTTAAAAAAAAAGCTTTTTCTGAAGACCTTGGGGGGTCATGACCCCCGTGACTGAGAAAGTGTGACATCAGAAGTCTATTAGGGTTGTGGGCATGCCCATCGTGCCCACAACGGTGGATCCGCGCCTAATATAACATCCTGCATGCCATGTGTTTGTATACTCATGTTTTAGACAAATAAAAATTATCTTATCTTATCTTTGCGTAATGCAATGAGTCAACGCTAAAAAGGAAATCAGTCTGAGCTGCGAACATCTGGTGTTGCAAGGCAGTGGAATACCGGAGTATTTGTCAAGCGCACGTTGAGGTCTAGGCGATATGCGATAGAGCAACACTTGCCCTAGATTTGCTTCCGCTCTTACTATATAACTAAAACAAGATTCCACAACTCTGGGAACGTTCAGTAGTCTAGAAAGCTTCCTCTCTTTGCTCTTGATACGCATTTGGCTTACTTACTTGTGGTTTAATGATTACTTAATCATTAAACGTGTGTCTGAGTGCGGCAGTTCGTCACTAATTCTATTGTCCTGAATCGAGGACAGTCATTTACCTATGTGTAAAACAGATGAGCATGTTCTTTCAATAAAGCTACATAAATATAAAAAATAGAAACTGGAATGCAATTAGCTGCGAGCTCGGCTTTAAACGTTTCTGCTCTTTGGAACAAGCACTTCAGACTTCTTAATAGACATCTTGGAGCGATGCTTAAATCATTGTATGTGTATTAACACATTGGAGTCTTCTAAAAATCCCGGAATTTAATATTCCCGACAAGGTGTTGCCAGCGGCTTCGCCCGCTACAACTCGAAAATTATCCCACGGGAACATAAAATCGGCACAAAACTTAAAAAAAAATTGCGTGAAAGAGTAACATACATCCATACTTACAAACTTTCGCGTTTATAATATTAGCAGGATTCAGGGTATTAATATAGGTCACAGCTTAAAGGTATGTCGTGATCATGAGTCAGGTCTCGGGTCGACCTCTCGCGTTTAGATGCAGATCGCGCCTTAGCGCCAGCGTGGCTCCCGGGGAAATGATAAATTGAACATTTGATTTATGTTCGCAACTCTGGGGGATGCCTACAGGCGGGTCATGTTTATGAATACGCTTATTCATTTGAGACAGATAGAAGGATTCTTAAAACCACATTTAGCAGAAACGGCTTTATATTGCTTGAGGTTTTGGTAACCGTGGTTCTGGTATGCAAGGTGCTAAGAAAGAACATTTCTTTCCGCCTACGCGACGTTTAAGCACGTATTTAATCAGCTCAGTTCTATTTTAATTATTATCAGTTTAAGTTGAGAATTAAATTAGGTACTTATTAGTCTATATACCTACAAGGCTAGATTGTAATAAGATTTGGGTCCATCATTTAGATGAACACTAGGATAAGGGAAAAAAAAGAATGAGTTCTATTTTTGGAAATGTTGCTTAAATTAAAACGAAATCACCTTGTTTTTTTTTGTGCCATATTGGCGATTGGAGCGAGATTAAGGTGTGACTGTCAAAAACTTGATTTGAAAGAATGTGGTGCAAAGCTAGCAGTGCATTCTGGTGAAAGGTCTGTGTGTTAAGGTCGGCTGGTGCTGATACGGTCACACAGTTGACAGACGGGGTGCTATGCGACCACGAAGGTTACAAGCTGCTCGTAATTAGCAAGTTTCACGATTGCCTTTATATTACGATCACAGCTGAATACTAATGTAATGACAAGCACGCGGAATTAGAATAGTTTGAGGTTATATCAAAGTTGTCTGGCTTATTGCTATAGTCGATGCGATCCGAGTTTGTAGACAGTATGGCCTCACCCGCCTCACCCTGCATAATGTGATGTGTAGGTTTGTAGTTTTAGTAATGATGCTGCTCCACATTGGAACGTTTCATTCGTACACACACTTAAATCTTCTTAGTACCTACATAACTGAGTTTGGCGGGACAAGTTACTAGCTCGCTTCAATCGAGGCCTTTCATTCTGACACTCAGATACTAAAGTTATTGCCACAAATTAACTAACACATTTAATCGCTCGTGTAATTGTAGAGATTGAAATTCTAAAATCGTTTATGATCAAAGCGGGAATTTCAAAGGAGGAGTTTTACAAAGTCTTACTTAACATGTTTGGTATACACAATATTGAGAAATTTAACTAAAACTGTACAAGCAACTCTTTAGAATTTGTCATCTTCTGAATCTGCAGTCTCCACCCATTTTGCTGTAGGTCTGCAAAAACTTGTACTTCTTGAGTTGCGCTTTAACTAATCAATTGTATTGTGTGTTCCAGACTGCACGAGGAGATCGAGCACTTCTACCTGTACATGTCTCCGACGGAGACGGAGCACCTGGTGCGCTCCACGGTGGTGAACCGCATCCGCGGCGCCATCCTGGCGCTGTGGCCGCAGGCGCGCGTCGAGGTGTTCGGGTCCTTCCGCACCGGCCTCTACCTACCCACCAGCGACATTGATCTCGTTGTTATTGGTGAGTAAATACTATTGATAAATTAAAAGAACACTTTCCAGTTAAAATAGTCCTCCAGACCGAATTTCGGTAATGACAGCCAATCTCGGCCAAGACTAGCCAGCTATCCGAGGATCGAGTCGTATCGAGTTGTACCGACACAACCAAAGAAAGATCAGTTGCAGGACCAATAAGTAGCTTATCAGGATGCGATCAAGGGAAAGCATGAGACCAAGGTGCTGGTAGAAAAAAAATTACATTTAAAACTTGATCCACGATTATATTTATAAAGTGTTACAAATTGGAGGATTAGGAATGGCGCGTGATCAGAGAAAAATACTGTGTGTGTGTGAGTGGTGACTTTCCGGACTTGCCGGTTGTACATCCGTGTGACGTATAGATGATACTGGAACGGTCGGAGTCTAACCGCATAACTTTCAGGACTTATGTCCCGAACGAATAATGATATTAATACTTACCAAGTGCAAGTAATCACGGGGAGTGCCAAGATTGGCGACACGTCTGACACTTCATCAGGCGCTCACTGACGCCTATTAGGTAATGATGCGCCGATGTTAGCATCGGCTAACAACTGCAGCGGTATGTTAGTTGCGTATTTGTTTACTTTCGTCTTACATCATTTGGACGGGCAATAACATTTCCGAACGATGTTCAATGTGACCGAGTCCAAGAACAGCTGAAACTTCTTTAATTCTGCAGTATAAACCACTCCCGGTCTCTGGAGATAAATGCCGTCATAAAAAGGATACCGCTTCTAAGGAACGCTTCCCTACTCGCTAATTTGGAGTTAACAAGCCCACTATTGGCTTTACTGTTTCAATAGACTTGATCCTGGCTTGGGACGAGAACCACAGCGATTTATGGTTGGTTAGCTTTGCCTTTGTATCGGCATCAAATACCGTCGTAGTCGAGTTATGGACGTACGAAATACTCCGCACACAATCGGCGTGAGCGCTTTGTTGATTGTATTTAGCAACAAAGGCAATTAAGCGTAATCAACACTTATGTGATCTAAACTTTGCTAATGATCAAAATCTGATCTCATATGATTACACGGACTAAATCGAATGTGGTTCCATGTAAAGCGGTTTATTGTGCTATTTAGTTCGCGAGTTGGCGTGTCGTCGAGCGAAAAATGGAGTTCACTAGTCAGGCGGCCTACATACTATGCTGACGGCTTTTATTAGAACTAGAGACAGTATATTGTGCATGTATACATTTTAGAAGTGTAATGTGATGGGCGGGCTGACGTACCTGTAGTTATAAATTTTAATAAAACTATGCGACCTCACACTAAGACTTGTCCTGCTCAGACCACCCCGGCCCAGTGCGAAAATTATCAAAGCCTTTTTGAAGTAATGTCCCGTCAGAGGTTCAGAGGGATGTTAATAACAATCATCCGTCAAACCCGACCGCAAGAAAGAAGCTTTAAAGCTTGTGAATCGATTAATTTAAGTGCCATTCGCCTTTTTTTTTGTCGGGTGGAAAATCATCGAATAACCCCTCCCGCTCTTGGGCAGAGCGAAAGGGAGTGTCAGACTTCTACTGACTAAAAACCACCCATGTTCCTTCTTCGCCCTCTATGTCGAGGCCGCGATAACTAGTGTACAACCCGCGGCCCCGACGGGCGTCGGCCCTTTCGGGCCCCTCCCATGTTGCTAACAGCTCTTTGAGGCGCGGGTGGAACACGAACGCGCCGTCGACACGGCCTGTTTTCGTCGTAAGACGGACGGACGGCGAGTTAGCCCATCACTCACCGTCCACAGGCCCGCGTCTACGGTGGCCGGAGGTCATCGCGTGACCCCCGACGCCCGGAGCGCCTCCCGCGGCGGCTGGGACGAGAGGTTCTCTCCCTCTCGCGTTCCGCCACCTCCTTCGCTAGCATCACTGCTTCGCAGAAGGAGGCGACGGCGTCCCATTCCTCCTCGCCCCGGACCATGGCTTGCACCAGGGCCGGGCGCGAGAGGTCGCCGCCGCCGATCGCCGCTACGAGAACACGGCGGGGCTCCGCCCAAGCGGGGCACACCTCCACTGTGTGCTCCACCGTGTCTTCCGGCCGATCCTCACAATGGTGGCATCCGGGCGTTTCCTCCCGCCTGATTCGGTGCAGGTACATCCCGAAACAACCGGGTCCGGTGAGGACCTGCGTCAGACGGAAGGTGAGGGCGCCGTGGCGTCTCTCTAGCCACTCCTCAAAGAGGGGACTTACCGCCACTATCGTGGCGTGCCCTGCACGGGGTTGCGACAGTCGCTGTCTCCATGTCGCCATGAGAAGTGCCATTCGCCTTACACTCGAATTATAATAGTATGAGTGTATGAAACACTCGGTTATCGCAGCGCGGCAGCGCCTAGCAACAGCTGTGAATGATTGTGACCACATCATGTTCCGATCAATTCATAACGCTGCCGCGGTATTGGCGGAACATGAGCCGGCCGCAGCTACACAGTAGGATGCTGCAGTGGCAAAACGTTCCTCATGTAAGCTTATAGGCGTCACTAAGTAGCGAATACAGAAGGTTCGCTTTGATCCCAGAACGTCCCGGGACTCCATTGTAAACGAATACTATACAATCAAAAGGTTTCTTATGCCAGGAAGGTATCGCAGAATTTGTACTCCTTGAAACAAAAAAATATTTTAGCAGATCGTATTTGTTAATTCTGTTCTTGCGCCTGAATATAATAATAATAAATACATTTTTAAATGTTTTTTTATTGTTTTTATAAGAAATATTTAAAAATGTATTAAGTTTGTTAAAAAATAAATAAAGGGAATAATAATAATAATTGCTTATTGATCAAGAAGGTACAGATGGTGCGAAAACAGAACTCAGACTAGTAATAGGAAGATAGTTTTACAAGTTTTTACAAGTATATTATATGATAGAACATGTTTATGAAGTAAATGGTAATGTACTGTTGGCAATATACGTTTCCCTGTCTCTTAAACTAGGGTAGACCTGTATCATAAGAGACAGTAGACGGCCAAAAGGCTAAGTTCTTATATTACATATTTAATAAGTGAGCACACTGTCGATCTATCTATCCAAAATAGGGGATCGGACAAAAAAAACTAATTAGTCCGTCAGATAGATTTCCAAAAAAATATTGGACACGTATTTTTTCGTTTTTCACATAAACAAAAAATGAAGTCAATACAGTGCTTCGAAAACTCGTGAACTCTTCGAAAACGTCGTATGATAGTACATTTTTTTACCTAAAAGTGGCGTCACAACCACAATCGTATCTTCATCAATTTTGATTAATTTGATAAAACAAAAAATACACGTATCCAATATTTTTCGATAATCTAACTGACGGACTAATTAGAATCATTGTTTTTTGACTCAGTCCGATCCCCTATTAAACAATTATCAGAAATGAAGAATAAAATTAAATAGTGAACTTATTGATATTCTGTATGTATGTATGTGTGTGTGTGTGTGTGTGTTTGTGTCTGTGTGTGTGTGTATGTGTGCGTATGTGCATGAGTGTACAAATGCTAGGTTAAGTAAGTTAAAAGTGATTCTGTGTGATCATAATCTTGTTGAAGTAGCCACTCTGTGAGATTCTGTTTAACTTCCCATTTTGTCAGATCAAGTATACTTGTGTTTATGAATTTATCTGTAAACTAGCTGACCCACGCAACTTCGTCTGCGTCACAATAATATATAACTTACAACCTTCCTCGATAGATTGACTATCCAACATAGTAATATTTTTTCAATTAGCTTTCTAATGTTTAAAGAATATTCAAAGTCGTCAGTAATTTTTGAGTTAAATCGTAACAAACAAAAAAAAACAATCTTTCCTCTCTATAATATTAGATAGAACCTTAGATTACTTGATTAAAGTGATAATTACTATAAGTAGGTACACCCACCTATCTCTTACTGTTAAATACACAATCATCATCATCATCATCAGTCTATATTGTTCCAACTACAGGGACTCAGTCCTCCTCTCTAGGAGTGGTATGAAATAAATTACATAAAGTAATGCGGCCTGCCTGGGTTCGAACCCACAACCAACTGTTCGTAAGTCGGGGCCGCCACCACTGGGCCACCACTGGGCCACCACTGCTGCCAAACAATATACAATAACACCTTGTAAATATTATGGTGCAATAAATAATTTGAATTTGAATTTCCCGGAGGCCAGAATCTCCACGTATCTACATCGGGACGCGATTGCCGGCGGACCGCGTCTTTATTTTGTCGCGCGGACATTTTAACATTGCAATATCTTCTAAGATATTTGTTTAAACTATATAGACTAAAAGGACTATTTCTATTTCACCGAACCGTGCCCTTTTTTTTATGTCGACGTTTTACAAGTGCCCATGTAGGCCTATGTGAAATAAAATACTTTGACTTTGACTTTGACTCCCCACACCGTAATACAATATCATAAAACCGATTGAAAAAAGCCAAAGTACACCATTTTTAAAGTGGCGAGATTAGCAGATTCTCTCAAGGACTTAATGTATGTAAGAGACGGAGGGTTCTGGTGGTGAGAGCCTCAATTTGTTTATCCCATTTTAGTTCACCATCTATTTGTACACCTAGATATTTAACGCTGATTGTTCTGGTAAGTTTAGGACAGTTGCATGACATGAGCGGACTAGAAGGGACCTGACATGAGTGAGCAATAATCGAGAACGTGTCTGATGGTGAGTTATTACGTCTTATAGCAGATGGTATGTAGGTGGATTTTAGTAGATTGAGTGTTAGTAGATTCGAGTAGAGCCATGTTATTATGGTACTTAATTCAGACTCTGCTGCAGTTTTGACACTATTCCAAGTAGGTCCATGTACTATTATAGCCGTGTCGTCAGCGTAAGTAAAAATTAAACAGCTTTAAATTGCATAGGTCATTTATGTAAATTTGAAATAAACTAGGCCCCAGAATGCTACCCTGCGGGACGCCGAAGGAGACAACTTCTTCGTCACTGAAGTAAGTATTGATTTTAAAACGTTGAGTGCGGTCTCTCAGGTAGTCTTTAAATATTTCTAGGGCAATTCCTCGTACACCATGCGACTCCAGTTTAGAGATCAGGCCTTGGACAGATCCAGAAATATGCCTGAGCATTTAGTTTTGCTATCCAGGTTCCTTGCAACATGTTGCGTCAAGACAAGTACTTCTGTTGATATACTTTTCCGGAAGCCATATTGATTCTCAGCGATTATTATGATTATTGAACCTATCTATGAAATCTTTAAGGCGGTTGTTGAGTATCCTTTCCACAATTTTAGAAAGTACATGTAACACCGATAACATAGTATAGAAAATCATTCTGAAAGCCACATATTAGAAATGTCATCCCGCGACACCCGGCGGATGTTTCTACCGCTGTTGATGCGTTGAACATTTTGTTTCTGACGTCAGCGTATTTTCGCGCACTATTCCGAACGCTCTTTCCTCGCTCCACCGCGTGGACACAGGCGGCTAGACGTCGTTCGCGCTCGTAAAGCCCTTCAACCCTCACCCCGCAGTCACAGGTACTCATCGGGGACAGATACATCATGTCCTACAGTTCAGGGTCTTGTTTGTCTAAAACTTGTTTTGCCAAGCCCTTTGCTGAGAATTTTCTCCAATTGACCACTCCAGTTTAGTTGTTCCTCTACTGCTATCAGTATAAATTAGCTTGTGAGCCGTCCTTTAGAAATCGCTGAAAAATATGTCACGATTTCTGGGGATTTCCATCGCAATTTCTAGAACAATTAAATTCAATAATACTACGTCAACGGCTTACACAGCTGATATACTGTATTAATAACACTAATCTTTGTATTTAGAAACACAGTTTCCTTATCGTGCTATTCGTATAATTCAGTTCAGTAATGGATGGCTCGTGTGCATATCTATTGGCAGCCGGTATCTCAGTATCGTGAATTAGTTCACTGGGCTTTCGCTTCGCTATCTTGCAGATACTTAGAATACCTACCTTTTATCTGCTTATACAGTTTATCGTATATTTTGTAAGACAGTCCGGCTGTGCATTGTCATGACCTGATAACTTATTATAAAACACTAATTAGTTCGTACACTGTAAAATAAATAAAATGGATTACCTACAGTTATTATTCCGAAATCTGGTGATCTAAGTAACAATACGTTATTCAAAAGAATATGACTGTCTCAAGACAATGATATGTTCGTTTGAATAACGTTTTGTTGGTTCTCTTAAAACTTCATTAACTGAGAGCACACATTATTATTCGCATCATAGTTCGCACAGTTGACCGGGGGCCCACCGAGCACTTAGTAAAGAAGTGCAACGGTCAGTGTCTCGGCTATATCCCCCCCCCCCCATCTCCGCGCACGCTACACACACGTGCTACGTACTCATACATATCGTGTGTAAGACATGACATGTGCGAGCCGCGGCCGTTAGCTGCCGGTGAAGGACTTTTCCTTTTCACGGGTATTTGGTTAGACTTGTTCAGGCGAAAGCGAAATCACGCTTCTTATTTTTAGGCAGATGATGTAGTTGATTTTATAATGGTAGCTCATAAACCGATCAATTCCCCTACACTAACTGCCGCACTCAGAAACCTTACTTAGGCCATGACATAGTAAACGTTTTGACAGTTTTATCATACAAAAGTATGTTATTTAGTGACGGCTTAAGTAATCATTAAATATCTCTGAGTACCGCAGTTTATGACAATATTTAGTGATCATAATCTGGAATGTTCTCGAATGTAGTAACAATGGTTAAGTATGTAATAAACGTTAGTCACAATGTCCTTAGCAAGGATGAGCCATGTTTAGAATGCTCATCTCACAGTGTTTTATTTGACAGATGACTTTTCCAATACGTACCATCTATGGTCTAATAGAACCAATAAAGGTTGTTTCTTAATCCAAAGAATTGCATGTCTCAGGTATGCTTCAATTTTTCTAGTCTTGCAACTTAAACCTGGCTAAATAGCATTTAACTATGTAGTATGTAATAGCATTATGATCTTGAGGATTGCAGCACTTTGCGAAGATTGATTGGCACGACTAATCAGAATTGTCTCGTTGTTAGTCGTATGTTTGGAGAGGAATGTGTAAGAATGATTGAGTAAGTGCTGTGTGCCGTTTTGGCATGAGCGTCGTCTGCGGAGCGCGGGAGGTCGAGTGGCCGAGTGTGTCATCACAACACACTGCGAACTCCCTGTGGGAATTCAGAACACGCCACCTGGGAACTAGGACGATATTCCTGCAGAAATTTCTATTCAACAGTTTATTTATGCAAAACGGTAGGAATAAGCAACTCCGTTTTGTTAACAAAAACATTCTCGTGATCTTTATCCTACACTGGAGGGACCTGTAAGTCGACTTACTGCCAAACAATTTCCTCTGATTTGCATGAAGCGAGGTAAGTTGGGCACGTTTTGTTGGTCTGTTGCTAATAGCCACTGAGCAGCAGTAAGTCGGTACCTTCCATTGTTTCTAACTGACTAACATAGCGTGCTAAGAGTAGACAGTTTACGTATACATATTTATTAAGGGTGTAAAAGTACCCTTAACGCAAACGAAGGACACTTGTTCTCCCCACCACTGCGATCATTTTTTTGTTCTTGACCATACCTGGGAACCCCCTAGTTACGGAGATATTGGGGGTCAAAGTTCCAAATTTTGCACAGCTGTTTAAATACTACTTTTTCAGGTTATAACTTTACCTAAATTACCTCCATGACCCTTTTAATATTCAAAGCATCCACTAGCACAATGTTTAAGACTGCTACATTGAGCTTTGCCGTAAAATGAGATTTTTGACCCCAAGAAAAAAGTCATTTCAGCAAAAATATTTGCGTGGGGGTACTTAGTTTGATGTACAGAATGCTTGGTTGACGTATGTGTGAAGGGTTAATTTAATAATAATAATAATATTCCACAACTATCACACAACGCCATCTAGTCCCAAGCTAAGCAGAGCTTGTGTTATGGGTACTAGACAACTGATAAACATACTTATATATTTCTAAATACACCCTGTATACACCGTGTTCCGGACGATATACATAAACTTCGACCTCATATTCAGACCACGGAAATAAGCATTTATCATTATGGACACATTAATGAATTCTTATTTTTTATTTTTTGTTAATTTTCATACAAACTAAATACCGTGACGTAAATCACCCGATATGCATGCCTCATAATCCGAATTGGCAACGTCGTATTTTCATTCATAACATTTGGCGGGCTAAAACTTATCAAAACTAAGTTTTTTGTTTTTTTTTATTCCCCTCAGACTTCAGATTAGTAGTACTGTCAATCAAATGCCCTACCTATCTAAAGAGAACGTATAAGGCTACCAAGCAGGTAGGTACGTATTTCGAATTGTGAAAGTTTAATTAAAAAAAAAAAAAACCTATCCAGATCATGATAACCTCTGCCCACGATATGCAGCCTTCGCAAAACGTTTCTGTAGTCCTTATTTTTTATTGTAGGTTTAGAGCAACGCAGGACCTCCGACGACGGAAAGGGGAGTAGGCTACCACAATTACCCTAACCCACTCTACCGTTTCGGCGTAAGGTGGAAGCGTCGTGGTAGCTCGCGAAATTCAAATTTTCTTACGTTTATTTGCAATTTGTAGGTCAGTGTCAGGTTGTATTGTTGATTGTACAATGTACAGTAAGGCAAGACAAGTGCATGGGCACGCTAAGGATTGTATTTCTGTGAGCGCACGGGCGAGCGTTCATGCGTTTGTATGTGTAAGTGGTCTCGCTCTATACAGTAAGCACACCACAGCCACAGAGATCGCCCGCTATCGTATCGTATCATGTCGTCGGCGTAGTCGCGTCGGGCGTCGCACTCCACGAAATAGCACAACAAAATATATTTCCGTCTCTTTCGTTATAATCGCAGCAAACGCATTATTTAATGAATTGCTAAAATTCGCGTTTAACTTACATGTGTCGATAGCTGTTTGGGCTAAGCAGTGGATCTACTATTAACGAGGTCCGAGTTCAAATCTCACACACCACAAGATATTGCTTTTTGTTTCTTTGTAATCATTTTTTTCTTTTTGTCATTGTAAACCCATTAGAATACTTATTTTATATAAGAAGTTAAATATATAGGATATAAACCCAACGTATTATTATTTACTATTTATGTGGTTGTGATGTGGTTGTGATTATGTTATTACTTCGGGTGTTTGTTGGGTGGTAAGGTAGAAAAAAAGTCGTGTTTAATGACAAGACAATGTTTTATTCGTCATAATTATTTATAAAATTAACTAATTAACAATCATGAGAATTGTGACGTCAAATCCTACCTAAATAAAAACAGTTCTCTTGTAATCGTTCATAAATCATAACATTTTGATTGTATACCCACTAAGTCAATTCTTAACAAGGAAAAGATAATTTTATCACAGAAATATAATTGATTATACCCACCTATTATAGATAGAGTTTTTTGACAAATAATATGATTTAGACTTTATGAACCTGTTTTTTTTGTAACGTCACAATGAATGTCGTATTGAGGTTTTAGCTTAATTGATCATTTTCTTGAAGAAAAGAAGATTGAAACTAAACCTCAACTTAAGATTGGTAAATAATTACGGATAAGTTATTATCATCAAATATGTTATTACACGTCTAATTATTAAAAACAAAACATTACTGCATTTTTATATTTTGTAGAACCCCCATTATTTTCAATGCAGTCATGTAAACGTTTGCGCATAGACCTCATAATATTATAATATTATTTGACTTGATTTAAGTCTTGTCATCTGAAAATATGGTAGTATTCCAGTAAAAATCTAAATAATCACGTGCGAAACGTAATCATTCTTGATTAAATCTAGTTGTCAGGAAGGGCTTTTTAGCTGGTCTTCTATGATGCAAGCCTTTAGCTTGGAGGGCACGGAGAACAGTTTGAGATGAGGTGTCGAATAATTCCGCGAGGCATCCCGTAGGTGTGAAACCATATTTTATTTGACCATAATTAGGTATATTATTATGTCGTCACCGCCGTCGCTGCGTTTCACTAATAAGCGACGGCCTTCCACTTCGCTGTCGATTAGCAAGGCGACCCTCTTCCTCGTATCTTTGATTCAGAGACTAACAGTATTCTTCTAAAACAAAACAAAAGTGATATGAGGCGGTTATAATAAAATACTAAAGACTTCATTCGCTCTGCATTTATGAATCCAATAATAAACACTAATTATTTATCTTTTAAGCCTCATGATGAATTTAAAAAACAATTAATGAATTCATTATGTCACCAAACGATATTATCTTTATTTCTACTAACAGTTTAAGTTACAATTCTTAAATATAATACTCACATTTATTCCGTTTTTTTTCTGATAATTGTAATCTATTAACATCACTTTTATGCGGAGCAATAATAGTCGCCCTCGCCTCAATATTAATATGTGCCTGCATTTTGAGAAATATCAACAACAATACTGCTATCTATTAAACCACACGTCACTAATCAACAACTATAACCCAATCGACAACGTTCATCCAGTAACATATTCATAAAACTCATGTCTACCTCACAGAAATTATAATTCTTGACTTATTTTTCTATGATCTACCTTTCAAACTTTACGAAATGGGTGAACAAAGCGAACAAGTAAGAAGTTCGTAAAGAAATATTTTTATAAATAAAAATAAAATAAATATTATGTTCTTTATCTTGATAAAGAGTATAATATTTCTGTCTCATTACCTCCAATCAAGTTAATACTTACAAAAAGTGTAAAACTTTCTGCGTGAGATTAGAACGCACTACTTACTGATTAACTATAGATCTATCCGAACGCGCTAAACCGCTAGGCCATCGTGACTTTTATTAAAATGTTGAAATTATGAACCACAATCAGTTGGTGACGACAATATCTGTCGTGAAAGTAAAAGGTCGTAAGTCTAAACTAAACGTCAAGCTATTGCTTTGTGCGGTCGCTTATCCACTTTAGTAACCGACCGTACAATTATCTCAAAACTATTGAATAAAAGAAGGGCAATTCACCTCGCAATCTGGCGACCACACTTGAGGTCGCGTACATTCTTAAAAATACTCTTAAAAGATAGGTTTCGATCAAATTAAGATAAAAGGTAATCACAGCATATTTTTATATATTGCATTTGGCTAGAATAACATAATTTATGACCACACCTGTCGCGCGGGCAACATCAGAACTAACGCCGCCATCCTATTTTTCAATACATTTCACAAATGTAATGTTTACCAACAGCGCTCTTCTGTCAACCTCAATGGACGTCAGCCGTAATGTCATTCAAAAATATTTTCACTATTTACATTGTATACAATCCAATAAACCTTATGTTTTATTACATGTATTTAAAAACTGTTTAAGTAGCCTACGAAACCCGCACTTGCACAACCCATCACATTGTCTTATGATTTTGGTCGGCTTATTAATGACATAATTACACTAGTCATCGCAATGGAATACATACAGTGTGATTCTTTATAATGTGCACATATCGAAATGAGGGAATCTATGCTTAATTTTATCGATGGAAAAAATATTTAAAAAAATCTAAATATTTTTTAATATTTTTTATGGAATTTTCAAAAATGTTGTCCGCTGTTGTGACCCCAATGTAAACAAAACGGTGTAACTTTTAAACTAAATTATCTATCGCGATGAAACAATTTTATGTAAAAAGTTATGAAAAAAAAAAGTTTTTTTGATCAAAAAACGTGTTTATTTTCAATTGAGGGTAGTTTTTTTCCACAATTTTCATTTTACGAGGACGCCTAATTGCTTCCAATCATTATGGAGTTTGTTTCATCGCGATAGATAATTTAGTTTAAAAGTTACACCGTTTTGTTTACACTGGGGTCACAGTAGCAGACAACATTTTTAAAAATTCCATATAAAATATTAAAAAATATTTAGATTTTTTTTAATAATTTTTCCGTCGATAAAATTAAGCATAGATTCCCCCATTTCGATATGTGCACATTATAAAGAATCACACTGTATAAGCTTACAATATTGCGAAAAAAACAAACTTTAAAGCTGGACGAGTTTGAAGACGGGCTTACTCGACCGCGTTCATTTACACTCGGTCGTTTGAGGAATTCCATAGGCAATCGGATTCGGGCGAACGACCATGTGTAATTGCGCCATGGAATAGGCAAAAATGTAACATTAATTACGAAGTTGAATAAAACATTTATTTTAAGCAGCACAACATTATAATCTCATGAGAACTTGTTTAAATAACTGACCTTGGCCATGCCATCATCATCGGCATTACTATAATCGTATGGTGAATATTCACTAAACGATGCTCCTGACACATGCTAGCAATATAAATAAGACTGGTAAACAAATAAAATATTCACAACAAAACCCCACATCAAGATTTATAAATCAATATTGATTAGGCAGGGAAGTGAAACTCACAATATTTATAACAATTATGACATCTTCTTTTTGTTTGATACATGACTTAGTTTTGAATATTGCCATTTAAATTAAATTCTCCAAAAAACGTTCCATACGTCCTTTACGTTTTTAATAACAGCAGTCACATATTTATTTAATAGTATGATTATTTAGTAACAAAAACATGTTGCGAAGGGAATAAGATTAATAAAGGAGTATATGATACAGTACGTATGTATGGTTACGTTAAAAAAAAACTCTAAAAAGCAAAAATAAATAAATTTAATGTAAAAAGTTTTCGAAATGACCACCTTCTTTTTCGACACAAATATTCAAACGAGTCCTAATTTGGCCATTTAAATTCACAGACATTTGTCTCATTTGTTCAGCAGCCTGAGATATTCTTTCTAACAGCTGTTCACGGTTCTGAATTTGTACGGAGTACACCTTCTCCTTTAAGGTTCCCCAGACATAAAAATCTAAAGGAGTCAGGTCTGGGGACCTAGCTGGCCATGCGATATTTGGGCTACCTCGACCAATCCAGCGGCCAGGAAAGGTTGCATTTAAATATTCACGTACTTGTGTGCCATAATGTGCAGGAGCCCCATCATGTTGGAGCCACATGGTTCGCAGAGTTTGAAGATCCACTTCTTCGAAAAATTGCAAGCTAGTGACGTTTCTTAGAAACTCTAAGTAATTTTCAGCATTTAGGCGGTGGGGAATCTCAATAGGGCCGATCAGCTGATTGTTAGAAACACCAGCCCACATGTTTACAGAGAATTTAGTTTGATGTGACGCCTGCCAATGTAAATGCGGGTTGCTCTCATGCCACTGAACTTGATTTTTGGAATTGAATACTCCCGCCCTTGTAAATTGAGCTTCATCCATCCAAAGAATTTTTTGAAGCAGTATAGGATTATTTATTAGTTCTTGGTTCATTCTCTGGCAAAAAACAATTCTTGAGAAGTGATCAGGTGGTATAATGCCTTGGGATTTTCTGTAGTGGTAGGCATGTAAACCATATCTCTTCCACAGTTTCCACACTAGCATATGGGATACACCCACGATTCTCCCAACGCGTCTAGTCGAGAGTGTAGTCATGAAAAATATGGTTCATTATTCTGTTTTCTTGAGCGACGCTCAAATTGATTGATCGTTCAGGGCGGCGTGGTCTAATTCCGATCTCACAAAATCTCCTGTGTATGCTGATAAATGTTCGTATATCAGGAACGCGCCGACCAGGGAATCGCCGTTGGTACTCTCGTACAGCCGCTGTAGCATTTCCGTCACAGAAACCGTAGTCGAAGTGAATATCAGCTTGGTGTTGAGCCGAATACTCGTACGGCATAGTGAATGTTGAAATTATAATGATTGATTAAATTATTCGTAAACCCAAAAGCAAATTACAATAAACAACTAATCTGACAGTTAAAATCATGCATGACAAATAACAACTTGTGTATCCATAGAGACCAGTTTAATCTCTTTGATAGATTTGTTATCAAAAATGATCGTACTTCTTCGCTATCTCTCGGGTTCCTCTCGTACGTGCAAATGAAATGCAAGTAGTATTTGATAGATTTGTCATTTTAATTGCACTGAGCGGCAACATAGGCCAAATTAAGACCCTTTCATACTGCATAGTTCGATTAAACTTCATTAAATGAAATTACAAATATCTTTGTAACGAAGCCTTTTTAAGTACTACTTCCTTTGTTAGATTTGATTTGTTAAAGCTATAGAAGCGTTTGCTAAAGTTTATGGATAACGTGAAGAACACGGTGTATACACATCTTTTGCACGTTACTACACTCTACGGAATATTGAAGCCACGCCGTAAAAGCGCAGTTGTCTGCACGAGTTGCCGGCGTGTGTGGGTACCTTGCTGTTGTACTATCAATCGACCGTTTTGGTCTTATGTCATTGAAGAACACGGGAGATAACGAGTAACTATCTCTCGACGGCTGTAAAAAGGCCTATCGGGTTAAGGTATTATTATCAGTGTACCTTAATTCACTCCCAAAGCTCCAAAGACCACCACCATGAATGCTTTAACATGATGGATATCTGGTGATTAGTGTAATAGTGAATAGAATATCTAAAGATCGCAGCAATAACTTATCCTTTAATCAAACACATCAAATATTTGGACTGCGATCACTCGCCATGGGCACATTTACGAGTAAGTGGTGGCCTCTACACGCGCAGGGTCACGCACACACTCTTGACATTGATACCCGCAGCCTTATCATTGCCACTGAAAACTTACGCCCGCAGTCCTTACAAACACACTCGCACATAATCGTTCACACATAGGTATTCTATGGAAATTGAAAATAAAACACAAGTGGCGAAATGTGGATGTACTAAGAAGCACCGTCGCTCTGGCGCTGCGTGGGTTGCTATTGGATCACTCACATAATACCAGTTCTATGAGAATTTAATGGAACTTGTGGTACTTTGAACACTCTTTAATCTGCCGATCGTGTTTTGTTTCCTGTGCAAACACCGGACAACTGACATAGTGACCGTCCATATAGCGTAACTGCAACCGTGAACACCGTGCAGTCGTCATAGAAATAGTTATCTGCGGCGATAACGCACGTCACGACGAATGGTGCGTGCGACTAATCTCTCGAATGCAACGACGTCACTAAGTGTTATGTAAAACGTCAATTACGTTTTGCTGTAAGGCATTGAATTGCATTCCTGATTTAACGATTGAAAGGCGGTTTCGGATTATCGTATTTTCGACGTGTAAAGCTTGTATTTGGATCGCGTGTAGGTGCGTACCATAAGTATATGTCACGCAAATCGCGCGCCCTCTCACCCCGCGCGAACACCGATTTAAGCGCGTGTACGCAAGTCCGGCTGTTCGTCCACTCTCTGTACTTCGAAAACACTCTTACGAAGTACAGTTCAGATAAGGGCTCATAATTGCCTCACTGCCTTATTTTTAGAGGACAAGAGATAGACCATCGGTTTATCAATCTTAAAACATAGAATAGACGCTTGAAGCGTGACTTCTCTATACGAAAGCCCGCTTTCAAGGGCTAGCAAGTACATGAGAAGCATTGACAAACTAACTATGTATCTGACTAGCGGACGTCACGCGGTTTCACCCGCGTAGTTCCCGTTCCCGTGGGAATACAGGGATAAATAGTAGCCTATATATATATATGTCACCCGGGGATTGTGTTGCTACCCAACGGTAATAGAATTTTTCAAATCGGTCCAGTAGTTTCGGAGCCTATTCGTTACAAACAAACAAACAAATCTTTTCTCTTTATAATATTAGTGTAGATTAATACGGTAACATTCAGGTACAGACAGGAATGCGGAACAGGCGTAGTTCGTGGGGAGACGCGGATGACAGGTGGATATCATCTGACTGATAGAGCAATAGAGCGGTTTGTTGAACTCCACCCACGCCACGTGCGTGTGTATATACCACTCGGGAGATTGGAGCGAGCTCGCTGACTCTGAGCGATCATATTATCAAAATTTGGTATAGCAATGCCAATATGTATTGTGGAAACCTTTGAGCTGTCAGTAGATAGGTTATAATTATGAATAGTAAGATTTTTTTATGAAATTAATCTTATATCCATGCTCCATCTTATCGTCAGAATAACGATGCTGGAGGAAAACTAATTCATTCGAACTGACTTTTGTGACTAATTCCGTATTACAGGATCTGTAAGCTATCTACGGAACAAAAAACTCAGACAAAACAATACACTAATGAATTGTGTGCACAGTTACTAGTAGAGGCAATAGGCGAGCGCCTCGGCTATTTTTATATCGGCGTCCACTAGCGGCGACCTCGGATCATTGGGCGGCGGACATATTATGCACTCAATACACTGGTTCACTACCTACAATCGTAGAGAGATAAGAAAATGAGGAGCACATCCCCCTAATCAATTAAATCGAGGTTTTTTTTTAACTAGGAAATTTAAGTTTTAAGTCGTTTTCGACGGTCACAACAATTTTCTATATATTGTTAACTTTCCTGGGCACCACTGGAGGGCTCCCATCCCTATTAAACAGTGTACTTGTGCGGGTGGACCTAAAGACGCCCAACCAAATTTTGTTTACTTTTGATAAATAATTTCACGCGGACGACGTTAAAATAAATAAAGAAAATGACACGACTAGTTTCTACTTAAAATGATCTCCGAAGTACGTTGAGATCACAGAGTTATGACAGCAAACAGAGTCGTCAGTGAAACCGGTGTGTTGGCTTGGCAGACGCACGGAACGACCAGTGCGGTGTGGCAGGCCTCCAATAACATGCGTGGCGACAGCACTCCACCACGTGCGGCGAGTTTACACTAACACTGGGACAGCAGTCCCAGACCCACTGAGCCACTGATTTTATGGAATTAATGTGGTTGCTAGCACGACAGCGCCAGGATTCGCACTTCATGAATGGCCTTTGATTCTGGATAACTACACAGAAAAAAAAAATTACTTGAAACAAGTGATATTATTTGAGTTAAGATCTTTTGGGTTTTCGATATAAGGAAAGTCGAAAATGTCTTCGATTGAGATATTTTATGTTTCATATTATAGTTCTTAGTCCAAAAACTACTTATTTAGATCAAAACTTAATTGTCTCTTGACTTAAAATCTAAAAATTGTTGTTTCGAAACATATTGTATCTCAATCGAAGACGTTTTCGACTTTCCTTATATGGAAAACCCAAAAGATCTTGACTCAAATAATATTCGGTAGGTGTTTCAAGATTTTTTTTTTCAGCGAATACGTTTCAAATGATCTACAGCTCTTTTTTTAAAAGCTAAATGACTTGACCCAAGTACTACAATATCTTGTCCAAAATAGCTGAGATATTCACTCAAGAGCGTTTTATTCTTGTTGTAAAAGGGACAATATTCCGCTCAAAGAAGTAAAGCTCTTTTTCCAGAATCTAAATGACTTGACCCAAGAACGAAAATATCTTGTTATAAATAGCTGAGATAATTCACTCAAGAGCATTTTATTCTTGTTGTAATAGGGCCCATATTACGCCCAAAAAAGTAAAACTCTTTTTTTAAAAGCTAAACGACTTGACCCAAGAACGAAAATATTTTGTTCTAAATAGCTGAGATAATTCATTCAAGAGCGTTTTGTTTTGTTGTAAAATAGACCCTCATTCCACTCAAAGAAGTAAAGCTCTTTTTCTAAAAGCTAAATTACTTGACCCAAGAACGAAAATATCTTGTTCTAAATGGCTGAGATAATTCACTCAAGAGCGTTTTATTCTTGTTGTAATATAGCCCATATTACGCCCAAAAAAGTAAAACTCTTTTTTTAAAAGCTAAATGACTTGACCCAAGAACGAAAATATTTTGTTCTAAATAGCCGAGATAATTCATTCAAGAGCGTTTTGTTCTTGTTGTAAAAGGGACCATATTCCGCTCAAACAAGTAGGGCTCTTTTTCCAAAATTTAAATGACTTGACCCAAGAACGAAAATATCTTGTTCTAAATAGCTGAGATAATTCACTCAAGAGCGTTTTGTTCTTGTTGTAAAAGGGACCATATTCCGCTCAAATAAGTAAAGCTCTTTTTCTAAAAGCTAAATGACTTGACCCAAGAACGAAAATATCTTGTTATAAATAGCTGAGATAATTCACTCAAGAGCGTTTAATTCTTGTTGTAAAATGGAACGCATTCCATTCAAATCACATACGTTTTTCTTTTAAGCGTGTTTAATTCTTCTCGTAAAAAGTTACATTCTTGTCGTAAAATGGAACGTATTCCATTCGATTTACCCCTAAAGCTCTTAGAAAAGAGTTACATATGATAGCTATTTAGAACAAGATATCTTCAAATTAAAGTAAGATATCTTGTTCTTAGTACCTAGATAATTAAATTGTTTAACTCCTTTATGATAAGAGCTTTAGGTAAATTGAATGGAATACGTTCCATTGTACAACAAGAATGTAAGAAGAATAAAAGAGAAGAATTAAACACGCTTAAAAGAAAAACGTACGTATGTGATTTGAATGGAATACCTAAGTTCCATTTTACAACAAGTATAAAACGCTTGATTATATAAATCAAAAACATACAAGTACCTAAACAAATCTAGTCTATACAAGCCAAATCATTTTCATTTTCGAAACCCATTTATACCTAATGTTTGTACTAAATAATGAAATGAAAGTCAAATTTAAGTTTATCATTTATTCTGAAAATTACTTGACACAGGATAGCTACTATTAGCAGGATACTACATTATAGTATCCAAGTAATTTATATAATATAGAATCCGGATGCGATGTACTTTCCATGGGCTTACTGCCAAGTCGGCGCTTATCAAACAATTTCTGAAAAAATGTCAAATGATCTTTTAAAGGATACTTTGTACCATACATTCTCTGACAATTTTCAATAGGACAATGAAAGTAATTTTTTATTTTATGAATTAGTTCTAAATGTAAAATGTATTTTTTAAAATTACCAATATCCGCTTTGCACTCGGTACACAGCATTTTATATAGAATACTTTGTGGCGTCAATTTTACAAAATTGACGCCACAAAGTATTCTCTAACAGTCAACCTTAGAACAAAGTAGATAAATTTTAGGCGGTGCATATGTAAACAAGAAATTACATTTGGGCAGGGCTTTATACACGTTCATAAGACCAAATGTCAGCTCACGGTAACTCTGTACATTTTTTTACATTTGACGAACTTTTATAAAATTCAACCTTATAATTTTACACATCTAAGTTTAAAACATCGACTTTATATGGTGGTACTGTATCATACGCTGTATGGACTTGTTACACTTTTTTTTGAATGATTACGAAGAGGTGCTCAGCCACTTGGGGATACTTAGCGTGAAAGACGTGGTTTATCTTGAACAATAAGTCGAACGCCTTTGCAGCTGATTGCATGTGGTATTTGACATCATCAATTACGATGTATATCTGGGAGAAGTTTTGCAGCGGTCCTTTTAAGAGCACGTATGGTTGCACGGTGTCTTTCCGCGCTGCCGCCTTAGCTTTCTGGGTTTGGATTACGTTGTCGATATCTCCGGCGTCCTGCATTAAAAACACAATTTTAAAGTCATGCCATAATTCCCAGGAATATTCCGCAGCTCAGCAGAGGCTCTACTATGAAAATCTAAGTTCGAAGATGCGATGGCTCTGTTACTTTCTCTCCATTGTAATACATGCTGTGGTTTTGAAAACGTGGTGAATTTTTAGAAGTTAGGTACTAGATTATTGAAACTGAACAAATTTAGCAAAAAAAATAACCATTTTTTGATGTTAGGTACCTATGTAAAAAACTATCCCCAACAATCGAACATTGATCTGGCATCAAATTAAGTAGGTTGTGAGGTAGGTATGAATGGGATCGCTTTTTCATTCGTAAACCTCTGCTGCTAGGTCATTGACCCGGCCTCAGCAGTTCGCTTAGGTTAATGCATGGCAGAAGTTATGCGTGCATGATTTTAGTAAAATTTAAAACTGTGTTTATTACAGCGGGTCTAAAATGGCCGCTTTATCAGAATCCACGCAGAATCTTAGTATGTATCACGTTAAAAATTTCAAATTCTTAAAATGGACTTTATGTCTATAACTATAAAGTCCATTTTAAGAATTTTAAATTTTTAACATGATTATTATTACCATTATGCTAAAGCGGCAATTTTAGACACCCTGAGCATAGACTCTACTGCTATGACAACATGTCTGTTAAATTCACCACATTTACAAAACCACAGCGTGTATATGTAGGGACAGAGCATTCAAAGTTTTTTTGTATGAAAAACCAAAAAGAATTGAATAATTTTGAGAAAGCAGATAATGGTGTCGATTTTGTTGTGCACAAACTAAACTTAATTTAGGCTATTGCTATCTTTTACTAAAAGGCAGTGCGAGAAAAGGACGGCTATAGCTATGAACTAAGTTAGCGATGTCAAACTAGTTTATGCCTTGCGGTTCACCGTGTTTTTAGTCGACATGTTTTTACCGGCACCCTTAATTTGTATGGAAATATTAGATCTTATGTACTATTTCGTAACCTGTGCACTAAGCAATATGTTGAATTTATCGGATACTAGCTTCTGCCCGCGACTCCGTCCACGGGGAACTCGTTAATATTGTAGCTTCATACAAACTTTTACCACCGATTTCACCCTCTTAGGGAAAGATTTAACAAAAACAAAACAAACAAACAATCAAACTATCAAACTATCTCTCCTAAGGAGGAGAAATAGGGGGCGGAAGATTGAATGGAGGCGCGATATAAACGACTTCTACGAAAAATTAAGTCGCAAAAGCTGGAACTAACATAAATTGGGGCACTTCAACATATTATTTTCGCACCACAAATATGGCAACTCCACTAAGTGGACGAAAACCGGCGGAACCACCCTATATCCATCCATTCAATTTTAATTGGATACATGCAATACTTACATCTATTTGAACCAATAAGCCCCGGATTGATTCAGAAGTTGAGACTTTTCGTGATTTTCGGCCTTTGGGTGGTATTAAAAATCCTAACAGGTAAATCTGGACAGGTATTCTTTTGTCTGAAATAAAACATTTTAAGAAATTAATACAGATTTTAATAAGACAACCAATTTAAAATGCATTGTTATTGATCATATAATGAAGTGTAATAAGTAGGTATGTTAGTCTCGCTACTCGACTATTGATATCACACCAAAACACATTTTATTAAATAGACCAAGTTCTTTTTCACTACTTTTGGTGGCATATAAGAATTTGGCCTATTTATTTTACATATGTTTGGTGGGATACCAATGTTATATGGAGGTATCCGTGAGTAATTTGTTCTTAACCTCGATTTACCCTACTCCAAAATTTAACTCAAGATAGACTTTATTATCGCATGGCATAGCATAGATGGGTACTAGGTACTAGGACTATATACCAACATGGCTACTTTAAATACTTGTAAATAGATAGAATAGATCTAAAATTCTGGTACAAATATTAAATATTAGCCCTAACCGGGGATTGAACCTGGGATCGCTAGCTTCGTAGGCAGAGTAACTACCCACTAGGCCATCATAGACTGGATAAATATTTACGTAGGTACTTACCGTCGTCAATGATATTTCCTAGACCTTCAATGATTGCTTTTGCATCTTCATTAGTCACCATACTCTCTCTAAGGTTCAAAAGTTTTGCTCCCAGTTCTTATAAAAGTTAAGTGACTTCTATTTATATTGTTTCTCAAAATCTAAAAATATATGTAACAATAAGGAAATATGAAACAGAGTTGCATAATACAGAGTGAGCATTCCAAATGGGACAGTAGGATAAATGTTGAAACAAATGGTCTTACCATTTGAAAAAGTGTTCATTCTGTAACTCAAATAGAATGCCTGATTCTAAAGAATCAGGCCATCTTTTACAATTTTTTTAATCTAATTATTTTGAGAAATGTTTTACCAGAGTATCTGCTTTGCCGTCTTTTAAAATAGGCCATGTTTCAAGAAATTCGTGTACAGTTTGAAATTTTTGTTTGTGCCTTAATTCAAAGGTGTTATTCCACCTTTCACAAACTTGGTCACATGGCTCATTATTATGTTTCAGCCAAATAGCGTCATCATTTGAGACCGCCTCTGAAATAAGTCCAAGAAAAAATGTATCGTTACTTTTCCATACTCTGTGAAGGTGAAGTAGAATTTTGAAGTATGCACGTAAGTGCGACTCAAAACACTACTCCATGAAATTAGTTTTGTTTTCATATTTATGTAGCATGGTCAATTAAGATGACAATGGAACAGTATACCTAATATAATTATATACTTATTTACTAAGTATACTGATAAACATTGCGCTTTCGTTATACCTACTGATCTAAGCTTTCAAGATTTACACACAATTTTAACAAAACGGGATGTTAGCGTATTAATGTTTAATTTATATAGTTGCTAGCACAGTCGACGCTTCATACAAACATAGTTTGGTTCTCATTTATTTTAAAACGGCATGCTGGAAAAAGATGAAACAGCACCTACAGGTACCTACTCATAGGCGACGACACACGGAGTTGCGCCGCCCGCCATTGAAGCGGTAAGCGGTGGTAAGAGGCGCGCGGCGGCGGTTTCGAGCAGATTGAATTTGAAATTTTGTATCACGATCTTACTTACATCACATATCGGACTACCCACACGGAACCGCCGCGCGCCGCCGCCATAGTTCATCATAAAAATGCACTAAGTACTTACTTTTGAAGTTCTCCACGACTTCTGATGGCACATCCCAGGATACCAGGATATTTTCTGTAGTTCCGTCCTCGTCCATTATCTAATTCAGCTAATTTTGGTAATATCCACTCACTATATTAAAAATATGATTTGCCGACCCGACGCGACGCAACTCACGCACGCAACGAACGAAATGAACGAATTTAGTGGCGGCTAGCAGCAAGCAAGTTTAAAATGTTGCCAGTACTTGATTTTTATTTTACCCAACAAATAGAAATCTATTGTGTTGTAGATTCATAGAAAAAACTAATTTTGAAGTGGAACTTCTTTTATCGCAATGGTACATTAGGGGTAGGTACCCCTATTCACCTCACTATTAGGTAAATAGTGAGGCCTGGACCTTTACTCTGAAATCCGAAATACTAATATCGTAGCGTCTTATTCCCTCTCGGATTATACACCATATGAGTGAGTAAAACGGCAGGACATGAAGTTGAATTGAATTAATTTCGGAGTAGGGTAGCTAAGTAAATGTTTTTATTTTTTCTCACGGTTTAATTATTTATTATTTTTAAATGTTTGTTTCCAGTTCAATGGTTGTGTCCAGTTCATCACCATGCCAATCAGTTCATTATCCTTCAGTATAATAGGGCGGCAAATCGGGGCCATGTTTTTTGTCTTATTAAAATTAAAAGATTCATTTTTATACATATTTACTCAAATGTTATTATGTCCAAACAAATAATTCAATAAGTAATATTTTTCATCACTTTGGCCACAAAATGGTTCAAAACAACGATTTGTTTCTCGGCTCGCTTCGCTTGCCGCGTTTAATTACTGTCCTTAAGCTAGTTCGCTCCCACGGCCACACAAAGTTTCAATATAACATTTTGACGTGACGTCTTATAAATCGATGAACACCGGCTGCACGCACGAAAAAGTGTCACGCACATGACGCACATATCCCGCGAAAGTGCATGATTTTGTGACTTAATAAGACAGATCACGTTATCACGTAAAATTACTGTCCGTACTAATGTGTGGGCGCGCAATCGTGAAGACTCGAAAACAGGCCAATTGGCCTGTTTTTCCTTTATTCTGCGTCACACCGTGCATGTGAGCTGGCTCTCCCCCGCAGCACACTTTTTTCTGTGGTTTTGTAGGTGTTTAACATATTATATGTTTATGAGAATATCATTAGTCCGTACACGTCAGTGTACGGACTAATGATATTCTAGAGATATTCTTTGGGAGTTGCATCTATCCTACATTGAGAAAATATTCCGTTCAACTCGGAAATTTATTATTTGTGAATTATTATTAGACTAATTTTCTGAGACAATTTGCTTCATCTCAACACTATACTATCAACTAATATAAAATATTGAAAATTTTAGTAATCAGTGGCGGATTCACAAATTGCCGCCCGTAGGCTATTAAAAATTGGCCGTCCCCGTTATATAGGTACAATTTCGATAATCTATGTAGTTCACAAACAAGGCGATGAAACTTTGTTGAAACAAAAAATTCGTTGTCAATAAATGACTTTAATGACAACGAATTTTTGATTTTGATTTTTTTTTGATTAAGTATCGAAATTGTACCTATATAACGGGGACGGCCAATTTTTAATAGCCTACGGGCGGCAATTTGTGAATCCGCCACTGATTACTAAAATTTTCAATATTTTATATTAGTTGATAGTATAGTGTTGAGATGAAGCAAATTGTCTCAGAGAAGTAGTCTAATAATAATTCACAAATAATAAATTTCCGAGTTGAACGGAATATTTTCTCAATGTAGGATAGATGCAACTCCCTGAAAGTAATCCTGGCGGCGCGCGGCGCGGCGCCCATGATATTTTATGATACCTTCTAAATTTCAAAAACCCTAACAAAAGCGTGGTAGATTATGTTAAGATGAGATTGCATATGATGATTATGAGATGATGAGATGTAAGTCTGAGATGATCGGGTAAACAACATAAATAATACAGCAACACTGCTCATAGTAAAAGAATCAATCTCTTGAAACAAGATTTTGTAAATTTTGCTGCAAGAAATAATATCTTGGTACAACAATGTAAAGAGAATCCAATCTTGGATCAAGATTCATGAATCTAAGTGCATCAAAGAATTTTTAATTAAGAAATAATGTCATATAATACAATATTGCTTTTACTTTCGATGGTCTTAAATCAAGATTCATGAACTTAGCTGCATCAGTAGGTATACTTAAACAACATTATACAAATACCTATAGGTACCTACCTCCCTATTAGTGATTTATAACCGACTTCCAAAAAAGGATGAGTAAGTTAAAGTTTTAAAGTTCATCTGTAGGTACCTTTGTATTTTTTTTTGACGTGATAACGTCTTAGGTATAAGTTTATAAACGATTGAGTTGAAATTTTGCATGCAGATGTAAGTTTAGTAACAATGCAATAATCTGGTACTGTTGAGCTGGTCTCTTGATGGAGTCAGGAGGTAGGTAGATAGTGGAACTATAACTCCACGGCGAACAGCAAAGACACGAAATTTTGTAAATATGTACCTATTTAACTATAATATAAGTAGCCTGTTCTAAACTCCATCATGACTTGGCTGCTGCTCCCAGGGTTGACTTCCGGCGAGGGAACTCCTCAACGGTGAATACCTACTTAGTACAGACACAAAGTTTTGTACTTACTTAAATGGATTTAACCATAATAGCCTGTTCTAAATTCTATCATGACATGGCTGATGCACCCAGGGTTGGGTCCGGCGAGGGAACTCCTCAACAGTAATTAGGACAGACATGATTTTTTTTATTTGTGATAAGTAGCCCGTTTTGAACTTCGTCATGACGGGGCTGCTAGATGATAAAACTTGTTTTGCACTCAAATACGGAAAATAAATTAATATAACTATTCTAAGCGCTACCTGCACTCATCTATCTGAAGTCGGTGCCAGGCCAGTCAAGTCTAATTGGTAGTAAAAGATAATATTAAGTAGGTATGTAGTAAGTAGCTCGATACTTGTGGGTACCTAGTAGGTAGGTACCTATACTTACCAAATATTTCATTCACAGTCATAGATATAAAAAAGAAGTTTTTACATTTCTGTGGTCATAGTCATAGTTAGGTACCTACCTATTTATTGTTGAGGTACAAATCAATGGTCTTATGATTGATAAAGTTACACATAATTACCCTGATAGGGGGTTGCAACAGAGTGAAAGCGGACCGACGACGCTTTGAGCTAGCTTTAAAATGTTTATGTAATTCGGAATGTCCAGTAGGAATTACTATAGGTACCTACTACTCTGTGCCAGCATATTTATACTGTGGTGCCAGCCACGCCAAGTAGGTAGTAGATAGATACTATGTAGGTATGCGTACCTAGTAAGTAGGTAGATACTTGTAGTTTGACCACATTAATAGATGAGACCATACATTATTTATTTTTATTGTAATGTTAACATTATTCACTCATTGTCTTGATTAAAGTCAATAATAGGAATAATAATAAATAATCTGTGTAGATAGTTAATCTGTGTATCTGAGGTAGGTTTGTCTGTGGCATCGTAGCTCCCAAACGAATGGACCGATTTTGCGGTTTTTTTCTGTTCGAAAGCTGATGTTTATTTTATTATTTGAGATGGGTCAGCTCTTGATCTCGAGGATTGCCTGAGCAAGGATGAGGTCTACGATGGAGCGAGCCTTCCCAGTAACACTGGCTCTCCCGCGCACCAACGGACCACAGTGAACTGTTTGGCGCCTGACTTCGGCGGGAGGATGGTAACTAGCCAGGCGGTCCTTTGCAGGCCCTTCCACCAGTGTTGGTATCATTCAGCCTTAACCGCTGACAAAAGTCAGCGATTCCGTTGCCCGGGGTAGACTACTAGGAGGTAGATCCCACCAACACCAAAATGCCCACGGTACATCCTATAGAACAAAGACAGACACGCAACCTCTTGAGGCTTGCTTTATCAAGGTATTCCTCACCAATAAGCCTGCTAGCCCTACGTTCCACCGAGTCCAGTGCGGCAATTTGGTATTTAGCAGAGTCATATCCTGAGCGTACTCCAAAAGGGATCGGACTTGTGCTTTGTAAGTATAAGGTCAAAAGCTGTCCAGGTGTGAAGTATCGCTTAACCTTATTTAGGATGCCCAGCTTCTTGGCCGCGGTTTGAAATTATACTCGATGGTGATGATGGTTACCAGCCGACTCGTTCCTTATTGGAACCAATAGTAGGTGGTATTTTTACTCAAAAATAGGTAGGTACCAATAAGTTTTGGTTTAGCTGAATCTTGGGTGAAACTAGTAATATCTCTTACCGAAAAATATGTTACTTGCTTTAAGAATGACATAATATTAACATTTGTCTGAAAATTTAACTAATTCTTGGGTGAAATAAATAATATGTCCTACCGAGTAACATATTACTTGCTTTAAGAATGTCTTAATACTTGACTGTGAATTTAACTGAATCTTGGGTGAAACTAGTAATATCTCCTACCGATAAATATTTTACTTGCTTTAGGAATGTCATAATATTTGTCTGAAAATTTAACTAATTCTTGGGTGAAATAAATAATATGTCCTGCCGAGAAACATATTACTTGCTTTAAGAATGTCTTAATACTTGACTGTGAATTTAACTGAATCTTGGGTGAAACTAGTAATATCTCCTACCGAGAAATATGTTACTTGCTTTAGGAATGTCATAATATTTGTCTGAAAATTTAACTAATTCTTGGGTGAAATAAATAATATGTCCTACCGAAAAACATATTACTTGCTTTAAGAATGTCTTAATACTTGACTGTGAATTTAACTGAATCTTGGGTGAAACTAGTAATATCTCCTACCGAGAAATATGTTACTTGTTTTAAGAATGTCAAAATATTTGTCTGAAAATTTAACTAATTCTTGGGTGAAATAAATAATATGTCCTACCGAGAAACATATTACTTGCTTTAAGAATGTCTTAATACTTGACTGTGAATTTAACTGAATCTTGGGTGAAACTAGTAATATCTCCTACCGAGAAATATGTTACTTGCTTTAGGAATGTCATAATATTTGTCTGAAAATTTAACTAATTCTTGGGTGAAATAAATAATATGTCTTACCGAGAAACATATTACTTGCTTTAAGAATGTCTTAATACTTGACTGTGAATTTAACTGAATCTTGGGTGAAACTAGTAATATCTCCTACCGAAAAATATGTTACTTGCTTTAAGAATGTCATAATATTTGTCTGAAAATTTAACTAATTCTTGGGTGAAATAAATAATATGTCCTACCGAGAAACATATTACTTGCTTTAAGAATGTCTTAATACTTGACTGTGAATTTAACTGAATCTTGGGTGAAACTAGTAATATCTCCTACCGAGAAATATGTTACTTGCTTTAAGAATGTCTTCATACTTGAGTGTGAAATTTAACTGATTCTTGTGTAAAACTAGTAATAACTTCTACCAAGAAATATATTACTTGCTTGAAGATTTTTAAATTATTCATTTGAGATCTGAACTGATTCTTGAGCCAAGGTCGAATCTATATTGGTACAAAAATTAATTTTTGAGTCAAATGCACGCATCTGAGAAATAACCATTCTTAATGTTAGAAATAAATTGGTTTTGATTTGAGATATAAGTTTTGACTTAAATAATATTTCTTTTGAACAAAGATTTTCGATCTTGAAATTGAAGAATTCTTCATTTTTGAAGCGTTAGTTGGATTATCTTAGTACAAGATATATATATTTGAGATCAAGATATATTAGGTGAAACATAGTTGGTTCTTGGTTCAAAAGAACATTTTTTTCTGTGTAGTAATGAATACTAATGAATGACTCACCGACTTTAAACCAATAAAACAGTCGGTTTCTGCCAAAGACACAATACAGCTTGTATTAAGTCTTTGGCAGAAACCGATTGTTTTACTAACCGGTCAGTTCTTGAAAATTCGCAATAAAAGTTGATGCGTAAGTCGTAACAATCTGGTCGCAGCTTTACAATGTATGAGAGAAACAAACAGCGGGCTTGCACCGGCCTATTATGTAGGTGTACGTACACACATTACGATGTCACGCACAGCCGGCGCGTGAGTCACTCGCGCGGCCCTGTTGACACCCATTCAACTCTTTATATGTACGCACACGGGGGAGCATCACATCATCGTCACATAATGTTTTGGAACAGAAAGGTTCCGCTAAAAAACGCTAAATCTTGTTGTAATAATCGAGTGCAGAATCTTGAAAGATAACTTGCTTACGATTACGACCAGCTGATCAATGACGTGATCGATGAAATATCAATAGAACGCTGAAAGATGCATTCGATTCGGAACACTTGAACAATCACTCAAGTTGTTTGTTAGCGAGGAGAACATCTGGACGATCGTCAGACGGGTTTCCGGATACGTCAGCACTGGAGAGCTGTTTGTTCGTCTGTCACGAGTGGTTGGCTCGTGACGCGGTGTCTGCATAGCGAACACTAATCCACAAACTGTCGTTATACGCCATGACGCGCTGTGATCGATTTATTAGCAGCTATTATCGAATCAGGCATGCTCCTCCGATGTTGGCGGTGACTCACGCTGTTTTTGCGCGTATCTGGAGCGTCGCTTGGAATTCGCGAGTTTTTCTTCTTGTTGTCATAGAACCGTTAACCCGAAGTGTAACGGTTGAGCTTTTTGTCTAGTTACGGCTTTGGTTACTCTTTTTGTTAGTGCGCTGACATCAAAATTTCGGTGAACAAAGCAATCTAGCAATATTTGAACATATTCATTTGGTTGGGGTTTCCTTTCGGGGCTGCGGTTTGTTCGAAAGAGGTACCGCGGACTCGGCACAAAGGGCTAAGGAGGAACATGGGTGGTTTTTAGTCAGTAGAAGTATGACACTCCCTACCGTTCTGTCCAGGGCGGGAGAAGTCATTTAATGATTTCCCACCCTCCAATAAAAAAACGGGGTAGGGGATTAGTACCAAAAGGCAGCACCTTTTTAAAAAGGTAGTTATTTTAACCTTCTGTCCTACCCATTGTACACAACGACCTGCTCCTTCCAGGGTTTGATTGTCCAGGTGGCTCTTACTACTGAAAACAATTAGTCTTATCAGCAACTAAAGAAGAAGTTCACGAAGTACTCAGTCTAATTTTAATTCTCCTTTTAATTTTTTGTTTAATTTGTTACAACTTATAGTACTTTCTTAGTAAAGTTATTGTTTCCACCTTTGAAAATGTTGAGTAACGTGTTCTCCCATATTTATGAGGTCGGTGTATATTGTGCCAGGTCAATGGGAGAAGCTGCCGCTGTGGACGCTGGAGCGCGAGCTCGTGGTGCAGGACATCGCGGAGAAGGAGAGCATCAAGGTGCTGGAGAAGGCCACCGTGCCCATCGTCAAAATGACCGACAAGTACTCCGACGTCAAGGTAACACACAATTCACTCTTTAAACAGAACTTTCCAGCAGAGATGTGCCACGATATTATTGGTATGTTTCACTCGCATCCATCGTCCCTTTTAGTTACTTCCAACAGCTCACGTTATTTACAATCTGATGATATTAAGTGCATACGTATGTCTGGTACAGTACACTGTGCAGTGCATGTTCTAGAACTTTAAGGCAATTAAGAACTTACATGCTGATTGGCTAATCTAAGAGTCAAATCAAGACGCCTTTAGTTTTAAACGATTTTTCCAATTATCCTGTCTCAATGATTTTAATGACATGAAACAGAATTTAAATCGTTATTTACCAATCAAAACTTGGTCAGTGTGATGATGAAGAGTAATATCATTATCACATTAAGTGTTCCTCCGTAGTGGGCACATGTTCACACGTTCATGTAATTACCGACCTGCGTTCCGGAATGCGCTTCAGCACTTGTGATAACGTGTAGCCCGGTATGTGACGATTAGCTTTATGTGTTGCTAGGGACGTGATTCACATTTATAGGCATGGAAATCTGATTTCCAAACATCACATCATGCCTAGATGCTCGTTTTTGTTTTGATGCACTTGTGTGTATACATACATATAAATCGATACAATAACAAAGGTATCGAAAGGTCAAGGCATGGTCGCTCCTCTGCCGCGCCGTGGTTGCAATTAAAATAAAAGCACAACGACCACCCTTGATAAGTTCCACGGTTTCTGTTCTCTATACATACAATCACATTGACGTTTAACATGGACTTGTCTGATTTCCGTTTGGATGTTTGTTAATGTTCTGTTTCTACTTCAGGTGGATATATCATTCAACATGAGCAGCGGAGTCAAGAGCGCAGAACTTATAAAGCAGTTTAAGGTGAGTCTACATCTACTAACTATTATAATGTTTTACATTATAATCATAATAGCATCTCTTAGTTAGAATAGTTAGTTATTAGTTGACAGCAGCAACCGGCCGATCAAATGGTTAGGATAAGCCTACTAAGATGCCGAATGTTAAAGAACAGTTATAAATAAAAGAAAACAAGCTTCGCTACCATACATAAAAAAAACATACATAATACAAAAGGAGAGTAAGAAATTGATGATGTATTTAACATGATTAGTGGACAATAAGACGACAAATAAAATGATTACAGAAGCGTGTAATTAATTGCTACGTTACTAATTACACGATGGACTCGTTACCTAATTGAAAACAGCAGATAATAAAACAAAATATGCGAACAAATGATTACGTGTTGTCCTATAATCGCGCACATTCCAGCCTACCGGGTGTAATGATGGCAATTAACATGTCTGCCCTCGTTTCAGTACACCGCTGCACCGGCGTGAATCATAACGCGAAGGTATATGATAGTCGACCACGTTCACTCGCTCACCTTATATAGGCCTACTGCATAATACCTAGAATTATTAGTGTTCAGCCTAGGTATGCTTTATGTAGGAAAAGTTTTTTTTTCTTTAACTGCAATCAGTACTCAAACTATAAGAAGATGGTTTGTGAGCGTCTTGGCAGGTCGAGTGCCTCCGCCAGCGAGAACAGCTACTTTTATTTCCAAAGTAATATTACTTATTTCTTTTATTAAATGTCTTTTCTCTTACGAAAAGTTGACTACACTTACTTATAATCCCACTACAATGAATTGGTCCCAAGCTGCTATCAAGTTGCGCTGCTTGGAATCAAGTTGTGTCGGTGCGGCCAGTATAATACAGTGGTAATTGCATGAGGTATTCCTCAGTAACCACCCTTAGTCAAGATTTGAATCTAGTTGATGGTCACGTACACTTAAACCGATATCGGTCTTGACTCGGGCTTCACCGGCTAATCTCGGCCTATCAAATCAAACGTGTGTAAAACAAAAGGAGCGCGTACACGCGCACTACTACAACCGCCCAATACACACACATACACACCCACACACGCCAGTTTAAAGTTGACACAAATGCTGAGTAACCTTCTTAAAAAGTCATGTGACCACTAAAACAACCTTTTTCTGAGGGCATCTACTTAACTCCAAGCCATCTGTTCCAGGAGAAGTACCCAGTCCTAACCCGCTTAGTGATGGTCCTGAAGCAGTTCCTTCTCCAGCGCGACCTGAACGAGGTGTTCACGGGCGGCATCTCGTCGTACTCGCTGATCCTGATGTGCATCAGCTTCCTGCAGCTGCACCCGCGCCCCGAGCGCCTGCGCCAGCCGCACAACCTGGGCGTACTGCTCATCGAGTTCTTTGAGCTCTACGGACGCAAGTTCAACTACGTCAAGACTGCCATCAGAGTCAAGAACGGAGGCTCCTATGTCTCCAAGGATGACATACAGAAGGTATCTTGTGTAAACGATAAGGAAGGCAGCAATGTATTTTACTCAAAAATGCATGTAATGTTGTCATTATTTTGACAAACTTGTTTGAGCAAAGTCGACCTTGCCGGTCTGTTTCAAGGAGCGGCCGGCAAAGTTTTGCTGGCCGCTCTAACAGGCCGGCAATGTTTTGCCGGCCGCTATTTCGACGTTTCAACGTTTTAAAAAATCAATTCCAAAAAGATTTTATTTAAAACACAGCTGTTTGTACGTCTAAAGGTAAAAAAAAAAAAGATTTAAATGAAGTAATAAATGAAGAAATAATCCAGCAGTCAAACACCGCATTAGAATTATCGCAAACTATCAGTAATATCAAACCGGGAAAGTCGGTGTTGAATTTTAGTAACTGTACTTTTCATAATTGTCATTTTAATTAAAATTCTAGTTAATTAATATATTTTTTATTTAAATTACTTGCTGGTTTTATTTAGATTAGGTACTTGCATTTTTGAGTAAAGCACTATACAAACCTTGACCCACAATGACTGCTTCGCTGGTCACGCTATGATTGCCTCGAGCTAGCCTAGCTACGCTCTAGGCCTTTCAGCTTGGCCATCATTGCAGCCCTTGCTGTCCTCGCTGTAAAGGCCTCGGCCTACGGTCTCGGCCTTTATCTCAGCTCGTCCATCAAGTGCTGCACGCTGACCGCGCTGTGTCGGCCTGGAGCTGCGCTACGCTGCGCTGTCGGCCATCATCAGCGCGACCAGCAAAGTAGTCATTATAGACCGCGGCAGTAATGTACTATAAAAGAACGTACCTTGTAATATAAAATGCTTTCATCATTAAGTATCTCTGAGTACCGCAGTTGACCGTTGCTTGATATGGCTTCTTTTTAGATATTCTAATGGTTGGGGTCGATGGATAAGCATTGTGATATTTGTGAAATCACAAGTAATTTAATTGACATTTAAAGTTGTTTTGTAAGCTCATATGTAACTAACTCCTGTAAAACGAGAATAATCAGTGGGTCCACCAGACAAGTACCGAGGAAAGGAAACTCGTCGAGCCCTTGGGGAATAATAATGTGTTGTTGTGAGTGTATTGTAACATAGCTGGTAATGATTGTGTTCTAAGGAGATGAACGACGGTCACCGGCCGTCGCTGCTGTGCATCGAGGACCCGCTCACGGCCGGCAACGACATCGGCCGCTCCAGCTACGGCGCCATACAAGTCAAACAGGTAATTACTGTACTTTACACAAACTTACTAAATAAAACGTCGAAAATCGGGTGTGGAAGAAAAACTCGACCTTTGGCGCCTTTGATGAAAGTTTAACCCATTCGCAAATCATGGATAAATTCGTACCAGCATTTCCGTAAAACGAAATGATCCCCGTTTATTTTATTTTTTTTCGTTTTATGAGTGACAATTATCTTGAATTTTGTTTTTGAACTCATTTTAATGTTCAGCTAAATGCCTTCTTTCAAGCAGAATTAGTCAGTTTAGATGTGTCTGTTGTGTTCTGCGCAGGCGTTCGACTACGGCTACATAATCCTGCAGCAGGCGCTGGGCGCGCACACCGCGCTGCTGGCGCGGCACTCGCTGCTGGGCCGCGTGGTGCGCGTCACGGACCACGTGCTGCAGTACCGGCGCTGGGTGCGCGACACCTTCGACTGCTACTTCTTCCCGCACCGCCGCGCGCGCCCGCACTCCGAGCGCGAGCCCGAGCCCTCCGACAGCGACCCGGTCAGTCAACTAGGCCTTTTTTTTTTGGCGGGTGTAAAATCATCGAATAACCCCTTCCGCTCTTGGGCAGAGCGAAAGGGAGTGTCAGACTTCTACTGACTAAAAACCACCCATGTTCCTTCTTCGCCCTCTATGTCGAGGCCGCGATAACCTGTGGACAACCCGCGGCCCCGACGGGCGTCGACCCTTTCGGGCCCCTCCCATGTTGCTGACGTCTCTTTGAGGCGCACGTGGAACACGAACGCGCCGTCGACACGGCCTGTTTTCGTCGTAAGACGGACGGACGGCGAGTTAGCCCATCACTCACCGTCAGCAGGCCCGCGTCTACGGTGGCCGGAGGTCATCGCGTGACCCCCGACGCCCGGAGCGCCTCCCGCGGCGGCTGGGACGAGAGGTACTCTTCCTCTCACGTTCCGCCACCTCCTTCGCTAGCATTACTGCTTCGCAGAAGGAAGCGACGGCGCCAGGGCCGGGCGCGAGAGGTCGCCGCCGCCTCACGCCGCTACGAGAACACGGCGGGGCTCCGCCCAAGCGGGGCACACCTCAACGGTGTGCTCCTCCGGCCGATCCTCACAATGGTGGCATCCGGGCGTTTCCTCCCGCCTGATTCGGTGCAGGTACCTCCCGAAACAACCGTGTCCGGTGAGGACCTGTGTCAGACGGAAGGTGAGGGCGCCGTGGCGCCTCTCAAGCCACTCCTCAAAGAGGGGACTTACCGCCACTATCGTGGCGTGCCCTGCACGGGGTTGCGACAGTCGCTGTCTCCATGTCGCCATGAGATCGCACCGGAGGTCTGTCCGCCGCGCAGCAATTTGCCGCGGCAGCAGAGTGACCCCCCGGCGCAGCGCCTCCGCGCGCCATTGATGCAGGCGCGCGAGGACTATCGCCTCCAGATCCCACGGCGGCAATCCGGCAAGGAGGGGTATTTTTGGCATTCAGCCTCCGTACCGCCGCTCTCAGCTCTACCCCAGTCACCTCCGGAATGTCGTCATCGGTTCCTGAATGGTCCGCGTCCAGCATCGCGGATGGAGGAGCCATTGGCAGGGGAGGATGCTCCCCTCGCGAAGGGAACAGAGCGCTCACCACGTCCTCCACGAGCTCAGGCCGGAGACTCTGCGTCAACGGGGGTGCCCGGGTGCGGAGTTGATTCCGCACCATCTTGTAAGGGCACCCCCACGGATCTCTGTTGAGAGTATCCAGCATCTCCTCGCGGGCCTCATTCTTGGCCCGCCGACAAGCCTCGCGGAGGGTGGTCTTCGCCGCCCTGTATCCCTCATATAGCTCCGCCTCCATGGCTTCCGCATTCGGAGGACGAATGCGGCGCCTGCGATGCCTGGTGTACAGGTGCCGCGCTGCCATACACTGTTTACGCAGGTACGACAGCTCTCGCGACCACCAGTATACCTGACGCCGGGCGCTTCCTGGCCGGACTCGGGGCATTGCCATGTCGCATATCTCGGACATGGCCTCCTGGAACCAACCCGCCTCGGTGTTTACGTCGGCGGGCCTGACCGGTGATTGCACCCAGGCCCGCACGATCGAGGCTTCCAGGAGGAGCTCCCTGTCCAGCTGCCTCAGCGCCCAGCGCGGACCACTCGGGGTCTGTGGGACCGGCGCACTTGGGGACCCGCCTTGGGGTCACCGGCTGTAGCGACCGCATATGTCTTCGCCCCCAGAGAGGGGCGAAAGACAATGCCCCGCATCGCTGACCACTCTGCGCGCAAGGCAGCCAGCTCCTGCCGGATCAGGACCAGGGCCTGGACATTCGCCGCTGGGGGCTGACCTTGCCCGCGCTCGCGTACCTCCTTGGGGCTGGTTCCTCGGGGCTTGGCCAGGTCAGCGCGGAGCCTCCCGTTCTCCTTCTGGAGACGCTCCACGGCGGCTGCTAAGCGTGAGACCTCCGCCCGCAGTTTCGACACTTCGTCCGACTGAGGAAGAGGCCCACGGCAGATGGCCTCCGCTGCCGCCAAAATAGAGGTCGAGGCCGCGCTGATCGCCTTGTTTTTTGACGCGAACGTCCTCTTAAGAGAGACGTCGCGTATTGCGGCCCCAACGATCTCCGCAAACACGGCCATGCGGTCACAATTGGAGCCGCCACCGGTCATCGACTCGCCGCCAGTCTCCGGCTCACCGTCGGAAGATGAGGAGAGCACCCTCCGACTGAGGTGAAGCCCCCCCCGGCGTCCCCCTTGGCTTGCCGGGCGGCCTCCAGGGAAGCGCCGCGCCTACCCCGAGGGATTTTCTGGGCCGTGGTCAGCCGTTCCGTACCGGACGAAGACTTCTCGGCTCTGGGCCGCTTGCGGAAACGCTCTGCGTTCTCCGTAGCAGCCCCCGGAACAACTCGTCCGGAGCCTGCCGAGCTGGCGCCAGACCCGGAGTCAGAATCCGACCCCGAATCACCCCGCCGCTCAAGCGAGCTCCCCCGCCAAAATTTGGCAGGAGCCGATGCGCCACGCTCTCCTGACACCTTGTCAAGCCCTTTCATACTACCGGTCACAGGACTTCCTGACCGGGAGCCGCCTCGGCTCTTGCTGCCACTGGCAGATGGTGTTCGACTGTCGTTGCCCCCCCCAGAATACGAGGGGCTTGACGGTCCGCTAGGGACCGTGGCGGATTCTCCAGCTGCTAAGCAGCTGGTACCGCCCTGGGGTAGTTCTATTTCGATAGTCTTTTTATCCATTTTGTTCCTTTTAGAGGGTGCGGTCCCTATCTACACCTACTGCTCTTCCTCCGCCTACTCACCGCCCTCACAGTCACGTCTGATGAGCAGACGCGAACCAGAGGGCAGCAAGTAGGTTAACATCCTCCGACAGGCACACCGCCCGAGAACGCGAACACTGTCCACGTTTCCGGGCGGTGCGCCCCTCGCGTGTCCCTCTTTGTCTGGTCTCTCACACTTGGACCTTTCCGGCATGAGTATATCTACCGGCAGAGCTCCAAGGATCACTGAGACACGCAAGCCCCACCACGACGGCAACGTGGGGACACTCCGGTGGGGAGTCAACTAGGCCTTACACAACATGTGGACATGTTTCATTATTCTTTTATATATCATATATGTCATAAAAATGTTTTGTTCTCAGGAGTGGTCAGATAGCGGGTCTCGCGCAGCCGGCTCGCCGCCCATCGTGGGCGCCGCCCCCCCCGCCCCCCCCGCGCCGCCCCCCCCCGCCGGGCGCACGTCCCCCCCCCCGCTGTCGGCGCTGCAGTGCTCGTCGCCCACCCCGCGCCGCGTGTCGGCACACCAGTCGCTCATCATCCACCACATCACCAGCAACTCGGACTTCAACAACATCCCGTCGGGCGTCATCCAGCGCTACGGCGGCGCCGACAGCAAGCGCGCGCCGCGCTCCTACAGCTCCAAGCAGCGGCGCCTGGCCTCGCCGCACTCGCCGCACTCGCCGCACTCGCCGCACTCGCAGCACTCGCCGCACTCGCCGCACTCGCCGCCCGCCGCGCCGCGCTACCGGGGCCCGCAGGAGCGCCACAGGAAGCGGCGCGGGCCCGTGCACGCGCCGCAGCGATGATACCCGCCCCGACACGGCCTGCCCGCACACGAGCGCCGGGGACTACGATTACACGCCTCCCACAAATTACCTTAGCTAAGACCTGTCGATTCCCTAATAATCTTCACTTCTTCTTTGAAATATCACAAAACCATCTGCGTTCAATTGGAAACTCGTTCGTAAACTTAGTCAAGTACAATTCCATTTGGGAACAACTTTTTAAACTACTGCAGTAACCCTGCAGAGACATACGTATGAGTTACCAATAAGGCGCAAATGCTCTTTACAAAATCTTCATTTATTTAAATCTAAATCTGGCAGTTGTAAAGTCAAGTAATAGTAACAAACCGTCCACAGTAGGGCAGCTGATCTCTAGTGTGATGTGACGTGACGGTAGCTATGTGCGTGCAGAACTATAGTGAGCTAGTGTGAACTAAGTGCGTGTGACAGTGCGGCCGAGTGGACCTCTTTAGTATAGCAACGTTTGGAGCAGCTCTTCTAACAGACTCTAACACGGATTGACGAAACGCAATAATAACGGGAAAAGTAAGCGAAATTTAATGTTATTGATAAGTACCCAAGCGTTAATATGACACTGTTTCTCTAGACTGTGTAGAGCCGTGTCATATTACCAGCCGGGTGCTGTAGTGCAATGTTTGGTGTGATAGTAAGCGAACTCTTCTATGTAATAGTTAAATTAACTAATTTATTGTTACCTCATGTGCTATGCGGCTGTATATCGCGTTGTATGCACACACTGATGTAGGAAACACTTCAATAAACCTAAAACCGTGCAAAAAAGCTAAGTTGATCAATCACATGCATTGGTATTATACATGTTTGCTCCAGATTTGTCAATCAGCGGTAAACAATCAAACCTCTCAGAAAATGTTGAGATGACCAAATTGTACCAACAACTCAATAGTGTTGGCTGTAATGGCGTCACATACTTGGCTTGTGTGTTTTCAAATGTATGCTTTATATTGCACCCACCACGTCATCTACAAGCTTTCCAATCAAGCTAGACGACACTTGTGTTTCTTGGTTGCACTACTCTATAAGTGTTTGGTTGCAAACTTAGTAAAACAATTGGTGGCTACAGACTCAGGACTGGGACAAATAATGTACTAAAGTATCTGTCAGTGTCCGGTGTTCTCGGTGGCAATGTGTCCATACCAACGTGGACAAACCTTAAGCAGTAAGTAGGAACATGCGAGCCGTTAGTTATACCATCCTGTGATGTTCGATGTAAACATGATCAACTCGATATGTTGTGCATTCAGAAACAAAGTGAAACTAACCCTTATGAACATTGTGCGATATCATATAATGCAGTGTTACGACGTAGCAAGTCGTAGAAACGGTAACGCGGCTTGTTTTGGCACATACGGTAATGGAGGAAAGCGAGACAGTATGGTCCAGATCTCTGTCACTTGCAAAAGAAAAAGCCTGTGGCAGTGTACCTGTGACAGGCTTTTTGTTTTCATTGGCTTGGGTAACATACCTCCTCGTGGAATAATCTCAATGTGCATAAACACAAATAATACTTCTGAAGCCTCGATTTACCCGCCGCTGTGGGACAGGGAAATGCAAAAGATACGGTGATAAAACTTACAATAGGATTTATATGACTCCAATTATCTTATGAAGGTATCTTACGATATTGCTGTGCATTGAATAACTAAGACGCCTGCAACTTCTGGTTGAGTAGCAATATTTGATGCTGTACGAGTACTAACGTTTCCAATGGTTCACATTTAGTAATATATAATTTGATTTTGATTTTGAATACGTAATACTGCTCGTACAAAACTACTCACTGAAAAAGAGTAAACATACAAAAAAACCTTGTCATTAATACTCAAAATAAAACCATATTGGATATGTCAATATTTATCACACTAACTACAGCAATTTTTTTGCACTTCAAATCAAAATATTTTTATTTCACATAGGCCTACATGGTCACATAACGTCGGTTAAAAGGGGGCACTTGTATTGGGCTTTACCTACTACGAATTGAGTAGCAGAGGAAAATTAAATTTGTATCAGATTGGTGCAAAATAATAGGAATATTTATACAAAAAGACGCGGAATGACAATGTCGGCTTCACTTGGCAAGCAACGGAAAAGAAATCAGTAACCAAATAAAATAATATTCAATAATTACTTTCGAGTTCGAACATAAAAAAATAAGCTTAACTCGCGGCAAAGTGTGGATGTACCGATAAGAACTGTTTACATTACAGATGTCCATAAAATAGGTGTACGTACATGTAATTCATTGAGGTTGATGCGACAAGGTAGCCCACGAAATTCGATTCACAGTTCATAAAGGAATGCAGCTTTCATCAAATACTAACTCAAGAGACCTTTTTGAACCGAGACGGTTGTATTGCTGATTTTAATTATTATTACTCAGTAAATAAACATTTGTTATTGCCGCGAATCCCATTTTATTTAACATATGACTTGACACTGACTGGGAAATTGCAAAAAACGTAAGAAAAATCTATTTTCGCGGGCTACCTTAAGCTGGCGATGAACTTGTACAGTTGCCTTCAACTAATACCATCGTAGTGTTGAAACTATTTATTAGACGTAATTATTATTTATTTGTACATTTTACCTTTTTTTACTACCAGTACAGTCGATTATTAAATTATATGGATATACTTATTTGCTATTAAAACACCTTTAAATAACTTAAATGGACACGAAACACAAATAATAGAGAATTGACCAAATGGAGTACCAACATGCGAATGTAATAAAACGAACGCTAGACAAAGATAAAGATATTATGTAAATCGCCGCGACAGTAACGATCTGGAAATGCACCGTAGGCACTTCGTTTGTTGACTGCTCCATGGCGCCGTCACCATGGCAACGCGTACTACTCGTTCGTTTGTATGCATGCCTGTGACGTCACGCTTACCTGTATCAAAGTGTACAGGGATGTATGTTGTTCCGCGGTGCACTGCGGCGACCGTCGGTTGCTTACAAATACAGAATCGAAATATTGGCGGTTGTGATGTTGTGGCACTTTGAATCTGCTGTTGGATTTTCAACTTCTAGCGCTGAGCCAACGATTGCAAATCTCAGCAAGTTCCCTTTAAGTAGACATCTAAGCGATCAAAGCGTAAAATTTGCTTGCTTCATCCTGTAAGCGTAATAATGTAATTATGATCTTTGGGAAGAGACTGCAATCTATGAGTTTTGTAAAAACTTTGAACCTCGATTTAAGTAATAATACCCTTCTAAATTAATTAAATTCAGTAATCTATCGTCGTCAATATACTCGGTACTGTTGAATTGTATGAACTATTTGAAACTGCTGCCACATCAAGTAGATAACTTGTGGTTGTCCTATAACGTGTTACTAAATGATATAAAGTTGAATGTGTACTGTTAACGTCGCTGTCATAGACGTAGCTATGAACGCGCGCGAATTACATACAGATGTAGTTTATATCGAACTATCGACCATCTTACCCAAACGTAAAGCATTCACTACCTAGTATGACCTATACTATAATATTCTACGTAATTATATGACAAAATATACACAACAGAGATAACACTACTTTTAGAAGTAAGTCACCGCTATAATGTACTTATGAACTATGAGATTGATGTAGAGGTAGCTCGATGTTTTGATTTATTTGTTCAACAAACTACTATATTCATGTGAAATGAACTACTAAACTGGCTTTGTGAGTAAACATATGTGTAGGATACAGCGATGAAGTACAACATATATAAGCCTTAGATAAGATAGTTTTCTTTGTTAGACGTAGGTTATGTATGACTTACTTCTGTGAGCGTATATTTGTGATGACAGGGACTTTAGACAAACATAGCCGATATATTAGAACCACATTTATATTTAAGTTTCTGTGATTATATGATAATGAATTGTTTGGCGACGGTTGGAGCTCGAACTGTAAACGACTCGAAGTGTAGATACGGTAAGCGCGAAACTGTTAGATAGTGTGTCCACAAGTATTTCCTATAGGTTCAAGTGTTTCAAACAGTGTAAACGAGACGCGATTAATTATCATCGCGTATCGTTTATAAAAATGCTAAATGATACGCGAAGCAATAATTGTAAACCGATTTATTTTATTACAACAGTCGCAGTTTACGGAATTCACTATTCATAGACTTGTCCTATGGCCTAGGAATGTAACTGAAGCTGACCAGCCTCGATTCAGCTGTCAGCTTTAGTTACAAGTTACTCATTATCTCATCATTCGTCAATTTAGTGTTGATTTGTTTCTAATTAATTTATTAGCGTTATCAACTTGTTACCTATATCATATTTTACCTAATTGTATACTATGTTCGTATTCCTATGTAGCGTAGTTCATTGTTATGTTCTTCTGTTAAGTTTGTTGCCACTACGCGTTTCTAAAGTACTTGTTTCTACGATCATTTTCCGCTAAAATGTCTTACTGTAGTGCAGTCCTGGGTCAGTACTAGGGCTCTAAAATGGCCACTTTAGCAGAACATAATCGAAAAGTAATATGAATTGCGTTAAAATTTGTAAAATGGTCACAGACGCAATAACTGTTCATTTGAATTTTCATGCAATCCACGTAATTATGATCCTATTATGATCTGGGTGGTCATTTTAGACCCCCTGTAGCAGTATTATTTGAATACATGTTTCAGTGTCGGTAAGTGATAAAGCTACGCGACCTGCACTTATACCTTCATCTGCTTGCCAGGCTGAAGTAAGATTCATTTAATATTGCTCAAAGTGGTAGTCGGGGCCCTGTTTAGGAATAAGTTACGCTTCGTCGTCTTGCAATATAAACTGTCTTTCACTACTATCAGGTGTCTGCCATAGTTATTCACAAGTCTATCGTCATACCAACAGAATAGTTTGTGTAACATTAAGTAGTATTACTGAGTGCTTTACCTAGCAATAATTTGTTAAAGTTAGCTTAACGTGTTGCTGAGTGCTCAGTACTCAGTCGGTGACGTCATGTAGGAGCCGCAATACGTGACTGTCAGGGCGCAGCGCCTTTTATAGTAATTGGAAAATATGCACATTACAAACATGTGATGGATTTTGTTATAACTTTTGGACATTTCCGCGTAACTTAGTAGGTCAAAGTTGAATTTTTTACATAAAAAGTTATCGGAAACTGATGTTCATATCAGCGGCTAAAAAATGCAATATCACTCCCCGCGGCCGCGATTTAGGTTGATTGAAGGAAATGTAGGGCAAGTTCAACAAACTCGCAGAATGGCTGGGCTGTTCCAGTACAATGCGCACGTGGAAGGGATTCCAAAAATAACTGGAAGGTAGGCATGGCGGTGATTAATGAGCTGCCCCCCCCCCCCTCCCCGCCCCACCCACACCCGGGTGTAGAGCGCGCAACGATTACCCGCGAATTGTGCACCGCTGTGTCGCGAACAGATTAGGAAATGTGTAGCGGATCACAAATAAGCACGCGTTTCTCTGACAGATAGGAATAATGAGCCGAGTTCGTGTATTGACGAAAGAGGGTAAGATATGAATTGACAGCAAATATTTCAATGGTTACAGCCCTACGCTATTGGTAAACTTAGTCAAAATTACTAGTTGAATGTAAAACAAATATACTTCGGGAAAGTGTTCTGAAGAAAAAGTCAAGTATTAGTCGAATTGTTTGAAAGTAAGATAGTGTAAAGTCGGTAGTAGGTTCTGACAAGTTACATAGGCATACTTTGCAAAAACTTTGCTATTCTTCTGCGTTATATACTTAGCTTCGTTAGGCGCTCTTTATATTAAGCAGTAAGCATTGCATTTACTGAGAAGTTCCCGTGTTACTAAACCAAACCCAACTGCGTTCACCCGGCAGCAGAGTGTTACGAAGAGTTAGCTCGCTCCTAACCGACACGCACTATTGTATAATGTAAAGAGCCCTTAATTCCTTCCTCCATACAAAACTATGTTGCTACTCAGATTGTTCTACGATAATCTCGCAAAGGTTTCGGACTGGACTATTTCGAGTGATGCCTGAGTGCTCGAGCCGCCCCCCCATTGAATGTCTTGCTCACTATATGTCGTTATCAAGGGCTGCTCGGGTAGTCAGGCATCTGTTCCACTGGATTGTGTTGCAGTGCCTTGTTGTGGGTACCTGACGGTGGTACCAGGAGTACTATGACTGTTATCGTGACTGATGGCATGTTGCCAGCGTGCGTGTGAGACGCCTCTCTGCCTTGTAATGGCAACCTGTAGGCCACGGAGTACTAGGCAAATGTAGTGATACGCTAAAATGTTGTAACTTTTTCGAACAGCCTGTGAGAACATTAAGGTTCCGATTGAGCCCTCCATTTGCATATTACTCCGTGTGCAGAAGTTCACACATGACTCGTTTCGACTTGATACATTAGATGTAATCTCTTATGCGATTAGTTAATTAGACGAACGAGTTCGGCCGCCATCCTGTGTAATGTACCTTATAATGTAATGCCAGTGTTTCGCTAAAAAAACAAAATAAATAAAATAAAGTATAGTAAAAATTAAAAAAATGTATTACATAACGAGTGCAACTAAAATAATGTACGAAATTAGTTGTAAGACGATCGTCGTAGCGAGTCGCTCACATTTGTTAGTCATTTAAATTGTAAGTCGGCGGTGGCGACCGGTGACAATGTGCCGCGCTGTGGGCTCAATGTTCCCCGATGTGACAAGTGTATGATATGTGACGAATATGTTGGTTGCAATACTTGCCGGCGCGACCGCGCAAGTGTCGGTGACGTCACTGGCCGCCGCCGCCGCGCCGTGTGATTACAAGCATGCATTTATCAAATAGGTTGTCTCGTGCAGTGCGAGCCACTCGCTGCGGCGCTGTAGATTAGCGTTTTTTGTATATCTGTGTATGTAAGGTACCTAGCATAATGTTAGCATGTAAACGTTGTACATAGCGCCCCGCGGCCGATATACATGTACATACACACTTGTATATACCATGTAAATACACTCGAGATATATTATATATTTAATATTAATATAAATTTGATTTAAAGAACGTTTTCAAAATAAATGGATAAAAAAACCCAAAAAAAAATAAATAAAGACATACAGTGAGTATGAAGTGGAAAAAGCGATTTTGTCTTTTAATTTATAGCATCATTTCCCATCAATACCCGCCAAACTTCCCAAGTCTTATAGAATTGTTCATTAAAAATTTAAAAGCTACACAAAAGTAGGAAACAAAGTTGACGAATATTTCAGTATCCAATGTTCAGTTTTATCCCGCAAGGAAGCTGGCTTGAATTCGTCAAGGAATGTTTTATGAAGTGCAGTACCTGCAGTGATAGGCTGTTATAGCTCAGATCAAGAATTTTTTTCTTGGTCTGAGTGTTATAGTCTCACTGTCTCTGGCAAGGCCACAAAAAGGGATTTTAATTTTCAAAACATAAAATTTTTGTTGTTAATTTGGCCAAATTTGACACCAAATGTCAGAATTTGTCGTCCACTGGTTCAAAAGATATGAGGGTGTATAGGTGGCCCTTCTGGTTTCTGTCCAGCACGTTTGTAACAATCTCACTGAGTTTGGATGACGTCATTTCTTTTATTTGGTCGGTCAATACACACAACAACATAACACTCATAATCACCTCAAAATACACACATAAAACGAACTTTTTAAAAATTCATTTTTATAAAATAAAACTTGATTACAATTGACGATATTTTTTCAACGTAGCTACACACCTATTTGAAACATTTAACCAAGGGTACGATTTTTAAATTATTATTCTAACTTAATTAAGAGCATAACATTGTAAACTGGTAAAGCAGTTGCATGCGACTGTACATCTTAACACCAAATAGACCAAGAGCCAGGTTCAATGTTTTCAAAGAAGTTTATGCCTATATTTGCAAAATAAACACTTACTTACTTACTTACTTACTCTAATCTAGTAATCACACTAATATTATAAAGGCGAATGTTTGTGAGTGTGTATGTTTGTTACTTCTTCACGCAAAAACTATTTATCGGATTTACATAGAATTTGGTACACAGGTAGCCTGGATTAACACATAGGATAGTTTTTATCCCAATTTTAGCTTCCCGTGGGATAATTTTCGAGTTGTAGCGGGTGAAGCCGCTGGCAACAGCTAGTTTAAAACATAAAAACATGATTGTATTTCATTGAGAATTTATCTCTCTCGGACATTTCTAAGGACTTTAGACCGATAAAACTAGAAGTATATTCCATATGTTAATAGAAACTCTTCGATCTAGCTCTTGGACTATACCTTACTAATTGAACCCATTATATCTCCTAAACTAAGTCTCGACTAAATCTGTAACTTGGTTTCAAAATTGGACAAATTGGCGACAAAATATAGGAGAAAACAGATCTTCGCTAGGTGCTCTAGTTTTTTGAAAACACAAAAATTTTGGAGAGTCTCCCCAGCAGGGCCACCTATAAAGCCTTGTATCTTTTGAACCAGTAAACGACGAATTCTGATATTTGGTGACAAATTTGGACAAATTGGCAATAAAATATAGGAGAAAACAGATCTTACAAATTAACGACAAAATTTTTGTGTTTTCAAAATTAAAATCCTGATGGTGGCCCTGCCAGAGTTAGTGACACCCTGGTTGCGGTAACGTAAGGTTGTGGTATAGTGAATATTTCATTCGAATGAATCGTATCGATTTGGTGTAATTCTTCATTTACTTGTGGTTATGGGATGTTTTTACCAAGTACTAGTTTTAATAGGTACAGAGGGAAGTCCATTGCAGTAACCCTACAATACTACATAGGTACCTTATATCGTCGGTTTTCCATAACGACATAAGTTACACTGAAATCCATAATAGTGTTTGGTTCGATAGAACTGCAGTTTCTACTTGTTAACCGACTTCAAAAAGGAGCAGAATCTCAATTCGCCAAATGATTTTTTTATGTTTTTCCCGTATTACTCGGAAGATGACTGGACCGATTTGGATTAGGTATTCTTTTATTGCTTGAAAGGGTGTACCAAGTCAGGATCTGATTATGGGATCCTGGAGAAGTAGAGAGAATTCTTCAAATTTTATAGGCTCACTTGAGGGCTCAATGGAACTCCGCAATAAATGATAGCAAATGGACTGAGATTGCTGAAATCCCATGTCTGTCTATTGTTTACACCAGTTCATAACATATCACATATCACAGGGGAAGCACATGTCATGTGAACCACTAAAAAGTGAAAAATAAAAACTCTTTAATTAACAAAAAATTTAACTGTTTTCAACATAAAATAAAACACAAAGTGAAAAATAAACTATAGAAGAAAATCAGCTTCTGAAGTCGGTGACTTTGCTTTGCATGTTTTAGTTTTTTTGCCACCGACTTCAGAAGCAGATTTTTCTTTTAAAGTTTTACAACTAGTAGATCGTTCTAGATCGACTGATAGATATTCACCGTGTTGGCTAACTACACAACGACGAATAACCTGTGATGTAGTACGTATGCAACCTCTATTTCAATGTGTGTAACCAATATATAAGTCATAGTATCAACATAATAAAGGCAGTCTTACACCACATTTTGGGATGTTTTATTATATCTGACACCCGACCATACATGGCGACCCTGCCACTAAACAGGGCTTGAATCATGTACGCGATTAGTATCGGTTTTGCTCAGTGTGGCAACTGTTTAAGTGAAAAATATATTAAAAGTGACTTTGAAAAATGTGCAACTCAAAAGTAACTAATGAGGAGGTTTTTCTCAATCAAAATAGCGCCGCTAAAAACACAGCGACGGTAGAGGAATTTAAATTTCATTTATAGGCCATAAGTATCGTGTTAACAATAATTTGCACGATATTATTCATCGGTGCACTATACTCCATCTTTAAAATTTACAAAAGATGTCATGAGTCCTGGGCGCGAGAGCAGATAACGAGACACATCTTAAGGCGTTCTGTGGATCGATCCAGAAGGTGTCGCGACGGTGCTTGTAACGTGTCTGCAGGCGAGGAACGTCGGGTCCACGCTTCCAACAAGAATCCCTGACAACACAGAGGCGTGTAACAAATCATACAATTCGGCTAGTGTTCTTGTGAGTTCCGTGTTCTAATGAATGTGAAAGTGTGGTAATTCTAACATGGGCAGTGTATGCGTGCAACAGTGGAATCATAGTCGCGATATGAACTTGCATTTGGTATATGAACTATAAAATTATGGACAGTTATGTATGACGAATTGTTACAGATATACAATGACCTTGGTAAGATAAGAATATATTTAATAAAAATAGGACCAAGTAGACGAAAGGGTGAAATTGTTTTGAAAAAACTAAAAGAGGCCGATAAATTGCTGAGTAATTTCAATGAGAGCTTAGACCATTTAAGGCTACTTAAAACCGGATTAAAAGACGAGGAATTATGTAAATTTAATAAATTAAACAAAGATTTTGTTAACCTGTATGACAATATTTTAGATTTGTGTAATAATTCATCGACTGAAGAGTCAATTATTGAACAAAATATGGCGAAATTCGATTTAAAAATCGCCTTGAGCTTATTACCAGTTCTAAATGACGACGGCACAAATACGAAACAGCTCATTGATGGCGTAGAATACTATGAAACGGAACTTGACGTAGACGGACAAATTAAATTGATAAATTTTGTTTTAAAAAGTCGACTTTCGCAGTCTGCTAAACTTAAACTTAATGCAAAGTATGACAGTGTTAATGAGTTAGTAAAGGCTATGAAAACATGTCTGTTACCAAAAAAATCAGCAACAGCTCTACAACACAAATTGTACAATTTGAAACAAAATGATCTTACTATAGATGACTACGGTAAGAAAATAACTGATTTGTTTGTTGACTTGACGATTTCCCAATCTGAAGGCAATGAGTCTAGCTTCGATATATTGAAGCCTATTAACGAAAAATCAGCCATTAAAAGTTTTGCCGACGGATTAAGAAATCGTCGACTAAGCACAATAATAGCAGCACGACAGTTTACATCTTTAAGTGATGCCATACAAGCAGCCATCGATGAGGAAGTTTCAACACCGTCCACGTCAGGTGACATTTTATTTATGCGTCGTAATAACAATTACTACCAATATAGGAATTCCAGAGGCCAGGGGATGTCACGAGGACGAGGACAATCAACGCCACCGGCGGAACGGAGGGATGATCGAATATCGCAAACAGGTCGCGGTGGATGGAGATCTCGTGGCCGCGGCACATTTAACCGTGGAGCTAAAGGTAGGATTTTTTTTAACCAAGCTACTATTCACCAGGAACAGCAACAAAATACGCATATTTTGACAGATTCAAATCCGCGAGAAAATCAATCTGAAAATAACAATGATAATAATAATTCAGAAGAGTTTTTTCGTGAATAAAAGCGTTTGTAGTAGCATATATCATATTTCATTACACTCTAAACATAACAATCATACATATACGTGGCTAATCGACACCGGTGCATCCATATCGGCCATAAAATATAAACACATTGCTGAGTTGAATGAACCCATCCAAAAAGGAAAACTTGTTGTAAATGGTATTGGTGGAAAAATTGAAGCGATCGGTTTTGTTTATCTTGAATTAAGAGCAGGTGAACAAATTCTAAGCCATAAATTCTACGTATTTGAATCCTTACCCTGTAAGGCAAGTGGCATTTTAGGCCAAGACTTTTTGAGCAAATATCATTCGATTATTAACTTCAAAAATTACTCCTTAGTTATGTATAATAACAATAAAGAAATTTGTGTGCCTATTACCAAACATAACGAGACGCTAACTATACCCGCTAGGTCCGAAAGCACACATTACATTACGACCGATATAACAGAAGATTGTGTAGTTTGCGCAGAGCAGATAGGAAACGGAATATTTTTAGCAAGTACAATAGCAAGCCCCGCGGACGGAAAGCTACCAATAAGAATTTTGAACACAACAGAAAACGATTTTTATGTACATAGCATTAATCCTAAAATACATAAAGCAAGAGATTATAATATCTGTATATTTGACAAGCCAAAGAAACATGCAGAACGAGTCAAAAAACTGCTTCCCTTATTAAAATTAGATCATCTAAATAAGGAGGAAAAAATCAGCATTAGGAACATATGCGCAAAGTATAACGATATCTTTTATCTCGAAGGAGACCAACTCACTACGACAACTATATATAAACATTCAATAACAATACAACCCGGTACTAGACCAAGTTACAGCAAACCTTACAGGCTCCCACATTCACAAAAAGGGGAAATACAGAATCAAATTAACCGTGTGATAAGTGATGATAACGAATCGCACGGCACAATCGTGTCGTTGCATCCCTTAGGTTTTGGGGCATTCGACATTGTTGTTTTTTGTTAATAAATAATGGACATTTCAAAATTATGCTGAAAAGATACCAAAATGAATCGTGTGTTAAGTGGAATGGGAGTAGAGAATTTTCAATTTGAAGATTCCTTTTTTTTGGCGGGTGGAATATCATCAAATAACTCCTCCCGCTCTTGGGCAGAGCGAAAGGGAGTGTCAGACTTCTACTGACTAAAAACCACCCATGTTCCTTCTTAGCCCTATATGTCGAGACCGTGGTAACTAGTGTACAACCCACAGCCCCGACGGGCGTCAGCCCTTGCGGGCCCCTCCCAGGTTGCTGACATCTCTTTGAGGCGCGCGTGGAACACGAACGAGTCGTCGACACGGCCTGTCGTCGTCGTAAGACGGTCATACGGCGAGCTAGCCCATCACTCACCGTCCACAGGCCCGCGTCTACGGTGGCCGGAAGCCACCACGTGGCCCCCGACGCCCGGAGCGCCTCCCGCGGCGGCTGGGAGGTTCTCTCCCTCTCGCGTTCCGCCACCTCTTTCGCTAGCATCACTGCTTCGCAGAAGGAGGCGACGGCGTCCCATCCATCCTCGCCCCGGACCATAGCTTGCACCAGGGCCGGGCGCGAGAGGTCGCCGCCGCCGATCCCCGCCGAGCGCCGCTACGAGAAGACGGCGGGGCTCCGCCAAAGCGGGCACACCTCCACCGTGTGCTCCACCATGTCCTCCGGCCGATCCTCGCAATGGTGGCATCCGGGCGTTTCCTCCTGCCTGATTCGGTGCAGGTACCTCCCAAAACACCCGTGTCCGGTGAGGACCTGCGTCAGACGAAAGGTGAGGGCGCCGTGGCGCCTCTAGCCACTCTTAGTTGCCATGGTACATTTTTATTTTTTACTATCTGACCCACGCAACTTCATCTGCGTCACATAAATATAGCTTATAATGTCATTGCCCTGGTGGCTGAGAGAATGTCATGCTCACTCAAATGTCTCGCTTATGGTGGCGCGTGTGTCGGATCATATTTTAGTTCAAGTCAGAAATTTAGTTGAGTTTAATGGTGCTGATCCATGCGTCATGTTCCTGAACGGGCGCTGTCAGTGGAGACTGGGCATCTCTTAGTTGCCATGGTATATAAATATATATATTTTTTAATTTGTTTACTATATCTTTTTACTCCGGACGCTCTTAACTTGCACGTCTTGCTACATAGTTCTCACTTAATATACCATCTCAACATGAATGACGTAATGTACCAAGATTTTGTAACAATATTCTGATATAAAAGAGTGTCCATGGAGTTTCTTGCCCGTTCTTCTCCCTAGAGATCTACGCTAGGGAACTGGCAACTACAGTACTTTCACAAGTTATTATGCCTTGTGACTGTGACTGTAGACCGAAACGACGTATTGCATTCCTAAGAGTGCAATACGTCGTTTCGGGGGTTGCTGCATCGGGTTGCGCGGCGCCGGATGTTACCGGCGGCGAGTGCTGTGGGTACGGGGGCGCGCGGCGGCGCGTGCCTTGGTGGCGGGTGCGCGGGGCTCCGGGTCGCGGGCGGCGGTTGCGCGTTGCGGCGTGCATTCGTTGTTCCGTGATTCGAGGTCTCGTGCATTCGTTGTTGCGGTGTGCGTCGCTGCGTGCTTTTTTGCTTGCAGTGTTCGTCGTTGCGGGCATTCGGCGGCGTGTGGTTCGGCGTGGTGGCTTTCGGAATGACGTATTGCACTCGTAGTTTTGTTTTATGAATTGTCCTTTGAGTTTGAGTTTGAGTTCCCCAAAGAGTGGTCTTACCGCCACTTACGTGGCGTGCCCTGCACGGGGTTGCGACAGTCGCTGTCTCCATGTCGCCATAAGATCACTCCGGAGGTCTGTCCGCCGCGCAGCAATTTGCCGCGGCAACGGGGTGACTCCCTGGTGCAAAGCCTCTGCGCGCCATTCATGCAGGCACGCGAGGACTATCGCCTCCAGATCCCATGGCGGCAATCCGGCAAGGAGTTTCGCCGCCTCGCGGGAGATCGCGCGGTACCCACGGATTAGCCTTACGGCCATCACCTTTTGGGGCAAAGGGCCATGGACCGCACAATCCCCGCATAGAGCCTCCGGCAGGAGGCGTTTGCCCCCCCAGATTAGGCAGAAGCCACCTGAAGGCAGCCGCGGCCCTCTCCAGTCTGGGAGCCAAACGTCGGGAATGCTCCACGAAGTTCCATCGGCTGTCGAGGACGAGAATTTGAAGATTCCTAGGATGGTGTCCGGAGTGATTGTTCTACCGACAAAGTGCATGAATAACCTCGAAGATTGAACTGGTTTCTAGTCACTTAGGTATGCCTTACCAAAAAAAAATAACAGGGTATACCCTAGAAAAACGGTTTTGTTTTGATCATTGAAGCAGATACAGAAGTGATTTTTGCCGACTAAAAGTTTAAAATTTATTCAGAAAGTTTAGAATACAAAGCGTGCGAAGCGAACTCGAAATTATCACGCCAGAGTTGGAATTTCCTAAATTAATAATTAATTTAAATGACAAAATTAATAAGCCACAAGCGGGCATCGTGCGAGGCCTGGTAAGTGTGAGGTCCGTGGACTAGTGACCGCTTCTCTCACGTCTAGCTACGCCACTGCAATCGAGCTTTCATCGCTTAACGCTCCAACTTAACAATTTACTTGTGTATTTCGCGTCATTTCTGTCATACATAGTTTCATTTTTTAATAAATACATTTTTAAATTTGTAAGTCTATGGTATAACTCGTATTTTAATTTACAATCAGTCAATCACATAAAATATTCCAAAGTCAAGGAAAAACATTAGCTTTCCATTAAACGCAGGCCTTCGCTTGTATTTGAAATTAAAAATAATAATATTAAAAATTTACCTTCAACAGTTGGGCGAGTTAACCGGAATGACAATGAGGCCCTGAATGAATTGGAACCCCGTCTGCTGCCGAGGGTTTGTTAAACTTGTAGCTACATGTGCATGTGACTGACAGCGTGACAGGGGGCAGGCAGGGGGGTACCTACCCGCGGACAACTCGCCTGAGAGCCTCCGATCACGGCGATGGAATAAACTGCGTCTTTTTGTCTTTTTTTCGTAGTCGCTATGCTGAAAAGCATAACGTTTTATAGATAGTTCATGCTTTACATGCATAGTTATTGCGTTCTGCACTCTTAGGTGAAAAAAATGTTACCTATTAATAATTTTAAGTTAGCTTACAAATCTAGGAATATCTGCTGTATCGTGGGTGCGTTCACAAACATTTTAACTCACATACACAAATACCCAGACCCAAATCAACTATCTGTAGGCCATATAAATATTTGTTCCGTGCGAGGATCGAACCCGCGACACGTAGCGCAGCAGTCAACTGCTTGAGCCACTGCGCCAACCGTGTCGGCCAAAGTACCAGTAACCAGTAAAAGTCTGCTTCAGTAAAGCTGTCTTTTTACGGACAATATTGCATTTGAATTAATGTCTTAGAGATTAAAATAAACAGAACTTCTTTGAAACAATAACAAAACTGTCACTGCACGATAAGCAAATATCTCACACAAACATCTACTCACAACTCTTTATGCTCTCCTCTCTCTCTTCTCGCACACCTCTGCCTAACCTTTCCAGTACAAATAGAATTTCAAACAAAAGCTGTTGAAGCGCTACGCGTTCATAGTCTACTCGCGTGATACTCCCTGACCGCGCCACACTCGCATTTTGAATTGGGGTTAGTGTTATTAATTGTTCGTATCACGGACGCACGTCGTAGCCCGTAGCCCGCGTAGCACTCGTTTAGTCTACGGCGTAGCGCGCCGTAGCGGGTGGAAAGCTGTCGTGTTGTTTATTTGCAAGTTCACTGCTCGCGTACATTTTGTTGCGTTTCATGTTTCAGTTTTAGTCAGTTTTCAATAACTCTCTCTTTTATTCTCGCTCGAAATACGAGTAGATACTTATTGTACCGATGTCTAGTGTCGATAGCTTTGTGAATGATGCAGGTGTGAGACGCAAGAATATCGTCAGGAGCTACTTGTACGAAATATAACCAAGAACAGAGAAGTCTGTTTGAACTCGCATTATTTGAAGGAGGATTTGCAACGTTCTAGTATGATTTTCGCTCAACTGCGGTGGAAATCAATAAGGGGATAGGTTTAAAAATTAGTTTTTTTCGATTTCTTATTGTGTATCACAGTGTCTCGAGGAGTGTTTTACGTGACTTAGATAAGTGTAACATCTATGTGTTGCCAATGATTACATAGTAAAGTTTTTGAGAAATTAATTTTAGACCAATTGCAAAGATTTTTTAATAAACATAAATTATTACATAACAAACAGTTCGGTTTTACGAAGGGTCGCTCAACTACCGATGCCGGTGTCGAACTTTTAGAACATATTTATTTTGCATGGGAAGATAAATGCGATGCTTTGGGCATTTTTTGCGATTTGTCCAAGGCATTTGATTGCGTCCTTCATGAGACCTTAATCAGGAAACTCCGCCACTACGGAATACGAAACAGCGCTCTGGATCTTCTTATCTCATACCTGAGTGATAGGATCCAAAGAGTTGACATCAACGGAGAAAGATCTCCCGGATCTAGTGTAATAATGGGAGTCCCACAGGGCTCGATTCTTGGCCCTTTCTTGTTTCTTATGATTTATGATTAATGATTAATGATTTGCCTCTCCTCATAAAGGATAACCACGATATAGTGTTATTTGCGGATGACACTTCGCTTTTGTTTAAACTTAAACGACAACAACCAGTTGTAGACGACGTAAATAGCGCGATTTCAAACGTAGTGCATTGGTTAAACGCTAATAATTTGCTGCTTAATGAAAAAAAAAAACCAAATGCATTAAGTTTACACTACCTCACGTTAGGCAGGTGAAAACATGTGTGTTGGTAAAGGGCGAAGAGTTGAATCCTGAAGATAGCACGGTGTTCTTGGGCTTAACTTTAGACGCTAAGCTTCAGTGGGGGCCTCATATAGATAAACTGTCGAAAAAGCTGAGCTCTGCAGCATACGCAGTTAGAAAAATTCGTAATTTATCCGATGTAGAGACAGCCCGATTAGTGTACTTCAGTTATTTTCATAGCGTAATGTCGTACGGCATTCTATTGTGGGGGAATGCCGCTGATATACAGACCATCTTTGTTTTGCAAAAACGGGCGGTTAGATCAATTTATAAATTGAGTCCGAGACACTCTCTCAGAGAAAAATTTAAGGAAATTAATGTAATGACTGTTCCTTCTCAGTATATTTATGAAAATCTTTTGTATGCTCACAAAAATATAAAGCTGTTTAAGAAATATAGTGATATTCACAATATAAATACAGGAAATAGACATAAATATATTGTACCCACAACAAGGCTCAAGAAAATAGGTGGATCATTTAGATGCCAATGTATTCGCTTTTATAATAAACTACCAAGCCACATTCAAAATTTAAGCCTTATTAAATTTAAATCTTTTATAAAACGTAAACTTTGTCAGAAAGCTTTTTATGCGGTTAAATAATAAATAGGAGGACAAAAAAGCTTGGGATTGAACTGCTCTAATTTGAATTGTTTTTTATTATATACAATGTGATTCTATATAATGTGCACATCGAAATGAGGGAATCTATGCTTAATTTTATCGATGGAAAAAATATTTTAAAAAATCTAAATATTTTTTAATATTTTTTATGGAATTTTCAAAAATGTTGTCCGCTGTTGTGACCCCAATGTAAACAAAACGGTGTAACTTTTAAACTAAATTATCTATCGCGATGAAACAATTTTATGTAAAAAGTTATGAAAAAAAAAGTTTTTTTGATCAATAAACGTGTTTATTTTCAATTGAGGGTAGTTTTTTTCCACAATTTTCATTTTACGAGGACGCCTAATTGCTTCCAATCATTATGGAGTTTGTTTCGCGATAGATAATTTAGTTTAAAAGTTACACCGTTTTGTTTACACTGGGGTCACAGTAGCAGACAAAATTTTTAAAAATTCCATATAAAATATTAAAAAATATTTAGATTTTTTTTAATAATTTTTCCGTCGATAAAATTAAGCATAGATTCCCCCATTTCGATATGTGCACATTATAAAGAATCACACTGTATATTTTATTTTTCTTTTACAATTTGACATTTTATTAATTTTCTTTATACACAATGACATTGTTTACTTTTTCAAGTATGATATTATTTTTTGACCAATATTTACTTGTTACATTTTTTTTTTTGTTTTGTGTTTTTTTTTGACATTTAATAACTTGACTTATTTAATATGATAAATATTTTATTATTTTTATATTGTGAATATGAGGACTATGTGGGTCTTTCTTTAATTTTAACGATTGTCTGGCAGTTTGAATACTATAAGCGACCTACCCAAATGTCCTTTCCTTGGTATTGTTCGTCGTGTCGTCGAGCTCCTTGAGTTATAAGTCGAGCTCGACAATAACTGACAAATGCTTGCACTGACTGGACGGGTCCACTCAAATCTGTGTGGTGCTTTCTTCAAAAGACCATCTCAGACACTAATCTGCATAGCCCTCATGTGTGTCCCAAGATTATGTCTGGACCTTAAACTTATTGTTAACCATTTAAAACCATTTTAAAAGATTAAAAGAGTAACCTTTGGAGTTTCTTGCCGGTTCTTCTTCTTAGGAATCGACCAATGCACCGATCCGTGCCCCTTTTTATGTCGACGTTTTACAAGTGCCCATGTAGGCCTATGTGAAATAAAATATTTTGACTTTGACTTTGACTTTGACTTAGGAGACTGAAACGTGGATGCTTATAATGGGCCGCATCGAAAGGTTTTTTTCTTATTTTTAAACATAAATCTCTTTGTTGAGTATAGTTAACATTTAATAAGAAATTGGAAAATAACAACCTTTTTTATAAACCTAATTTATAACCCTACATTTTGCAAAGAGACATTTTGCGATTGAGCCCAATAAACTACTCAACATTCTCAATACCTCATTAGCTAAGACAAAACTGTTAACAGGAATAAATAAACATATTCTGACAATAACTAAAGCACACTAGTCGGTCTCTCGTGCCGCGGGTCAATGGTTCAACGACCGAGTATCACTGGAGGCTGCGGGGCGGAGCGCAATCATCGAGTCTCTGCGTGCGGTAATCGAATGAGCCGTGTTCACTGCGTCACTGCCGGCGCTGGTGGCGCAAAGTGGTGTCTATGGATTACTCATCTGAAGGATTCTATTTCATCATCAACTTCCTGTCCTTATCCCATTCTATTTGGGATCGGCGCAATACGTTTTATTTTTCCATTCTTCCCTGTTAGACGTCACCGTGGCATTTACTGAAGGATTTTATTTGATAAACTTAAAAAAAATGGTCAAAATTGATCATTTAAATTAAAACTTGTTAGTGGAGGAGAATGTGGCTAAGTAGTGGAGGAGAACGTGGCTAAGTAGTGAAGGAGAACGTGGCTAAGTGGTGGAGGAGAACGTGGCTAAGTAGTGGAGGAGAACGTGGCTAAGTAGTGGAGGAGAACGTGGCTAAGTAGTGGAGGAGAACGTGGCTAAGTAGTGGAGGAGAACGTGGCTAAGTAGTGGAGGAGAACGTGGCTAAGTAGTGACAGCCACTCGGATCGATCTTTAGGTTAAGATAATAACCCGAAAAATTGACAACCAGTCTTACCAAGGGGGTATTGTATTGCTCAGTACTAACTGGGTTGTGACGGTCAGACATGCAGTCACTCTATGTGAATTTAATAAGTAGAAGCCACGGAGTCTGGATTCGGGCACGGTTCATGGTAATAGGGTTGCCACACAGGACTTAGTCATATTGACGTAATGTGAGTGTATTTGCTAGGTACGCCTCCGCCTAACCCTTTAGGGAGTTCAAGGCTTCATGTTATGTTAGGTATGTAAAAATGCATCACATTGATAACATACCTAACACACATCATTAAAGTAATCTTTGGATAGCCCATAAAAACTTCATTTACGAATATCATCAATTTTCCATTTTTTGTCTGTCTGTACCCCTTTTATTGTGTGTCAGCTAACGGTTGTAAACCTGTCATGGCTACGAATGATTTATACAAACCCATTGTTAGCCGCGGACAAAGATTAGATCCAAGCCCCATTAGTACCTATATCTACATGACATCGCTATTTCCAAATGGCAATCTCACAGTTACAGTTCGATTCGTACTGTTAGGTGTGAACAGCGCGCCGACCCGAACTCTAACCCGGAGATTAATTGAGACGATAACAAGTTATAACCGAACAGTTTTATAAACTAAACCGAACGATGTACTGTGCGTAGTGCTGGCATATCGCAACTCTTCCGGAGCGAAGCAATCTGCTCCGTAACCTGAAACAGGGATTATAAACAAATCGCGTGCGAAGTAATGACTCAACGTTATCTGAGCGATGAGTCAAACGCGATCTCCCACAACAACGCACACTGAAAGCGAACAGCGTGAAAAAATGGACGAGATACAAGGGACACTCAGCGTTACCACACTACAACACTTTTCATCCCCCAATGCCAATGAACCTTATTTCAACGGCCGACAGTCGAAAATCGATTGAAATACGGTGTTCAGCGAGCGTCGACATTAGAGGGTAGTCGAACACGCATGCGCGATGCGGCGGTAAACAGTATCGTGTCGTCAGTCGTACGGCAACCGCCGGCGCGCACGGTCGTAGCGCGTGTTATCAAATAGTGGGAAACGAGTCGCGTGTGTTGTGGTGAATTGTTTTAATCACATTTAATAAACCGTTTGTGCACAAATAAGGAAAGAACTAGAGAGCGATTTGTACGGTAAGTGGCACTTGAATGTTTTAATAAAAATGTTGAAGATCAGCGCTTCGGTTTGAGGTTGTGACCCGGTTTTCGAAATAAAAATAAATTTCAATCTTTTCGTGTGACCACGTGCGAAGCGAGGCGGCGAGACTGGACCCTTTCCCGCTGGTGTGCTGACTCGAGCGGTGTTACTCATTCATGGGTATTTGTATGTGATTTACGTAACAAAAGACTCCATGCATGGTGTTGTCATGCGTACCAACAGCACCATGGCGACACTTTGTTTTCGCAATTTGAACAAAGGCTAGCCTTTAATAAAACTAAAATTAATTTCGTTATTAACATCGTTACAACTGAATGGCTGTTACAACCATTATATTGAGATGTGTTGGAATGGTTTTTCTGGCGTCTGCCTGTAACAAGAACTAAGTCGTTAAGATTTAACATAGTATATACCTACTTACTCAAGTTGATACTATACAATATTCCGAGCTTTGTTTAGAGAACTAACTTCTTTGGGCCGTCTGGATTCGAAGTTATACTGAAAAGTAAACGTCAAAATTATAAGTGGGTAGGTTAATAATTTAATATTTTGTGTGACACAGCACGTCCAAATATTGGAGAATTGACTCTGTACTGTGGTAATCATAATTACTGCTGACATTGACAGGCAAGCATTACCTATGGCACTTAGTTTATTTGCAAACTATTTTGAGAACAGAACGAGTTGGAAGTAACAATAGGTGCTTACGAGTTGCGGTTCCAGTCATATCTTCTAGGAAGCTGGAGGTTGGAGCTACTTCTTGGTCGTGGGAAATAGAGCAACACTCTAACCTGACAATCTTACCAGAAGAGGGATTTCAAAATAGTTTACGATAAAGTACAATTAAGGGAACGTCTCCAGAAATATTCTCATCTAAAATCTTTAAGACTCTGTTATAACAAACTATTTTCGACAATTTTCAGTCAACTTCTGTATTGAAGTTAGCTGGCATATTTGGGTATATGGGTATACCATCTTTACCAATACTGTATCCGATTTACACTTTACGAAAGCGACTGTACAAGGGGGGAGCAGATTACTATGTAAACACCCACGTTATGTAAACACCCACGTTATGTAAACACCCACGTTATGTAAACACCCACGTTATGTAAACACCCACGTTATGTAAACACGCACGTTATGTAAACAAGCGTTGTCTGCGTGCTCATGTGTTAGCAGTTACCATTGAGTAAGTCACCTGAAGTGGGCTGTTCCGTTCAGTTTTATAGGTGCTAATGGTACAATATTCAGGGTTATATACTGTAAGTATTACATTTTGGCTACAATATGGAAGCACTCCATGATCCTGGCTTTCAGCTGGATTCGGTTATGACCTCAGCTTTCAATTAATCTAATTCCTTTAATTATTACTAACACATACATCGCAGGTTCGACTCTGAATCATCAGTACATGCACCTATGTTAGACACTAGACTATTTAAAATAAAAATATTATTTATTCAAATAAAAAATCAGTATTGAAAAGCCAATTTTGATGACCTGTCTGTCATTAATTTGTCTCAATCTTTTCGCCATTCTTTGTCACGAAAAGTTTCAATCTTCGAAGCTTAAGAGAGCTAAAGTGGTAGAAATATAAACACGTGGTTCAATTTTAGTTAAAGTACTTGCTCGAAATCCCAATCCACCTTTCTTGAATAACTTTGAAAGGATTGAAATAGCGTAAAGTCGCTGCAAAAGGATTGTTTGAAGTACGTTGTCAGGGTTTTTGGAAAAGGGATGACGCGAAGTTATCGCACCCCACGAGATCAAACACAACGTATGAAAGCAGCGCCCTCTCGAGGATACTCTGGGGACGGCCCCAAACGTAGACTGCTCTCTAATCACCATCACTACATATTATTATAACAAAGTCCTTCGCCGCGTCTGTCTGTCTGTCTGTTCGCGATAAACTCAAAAACTTCTGCACCGATTTTCATGCTGTTTTCACCAATAGATAAAGTGGTTCTCGAGGAAGGCTTTCGTATATAATTTATCCCTGGAATAGGTTCCCATGGGTGGCGGGAATGGGATCAAAATATGATTAATTTTAGTCGCGATAACCGACATCCACGCGGGTGAAGCCGTGGGCATCAGCTAGTCGTAAATAAGTTGTCAAAGATGTTGAATACGACGACGGTCTAGGTGCACTATGATTTATTAAACAAAACGGTATTAAGTTTTTGATAAAAGAATAACTTTATAAGTTTAGAGACTATACAAATTAGAAATCTGCGAGCGTTACGCTGTCTGAATGTGGTTTTGAATGTGAAATAAAAACAACTATTGGAGTGCAATAATATTCCTCTACCTATTTAAGATTCAAATATTTCTTCTTCAAGTAAGCATTGAGTTTGAGTCATAGCGGTGAAAGGATAAGTAAGCTAGACTCTACGCTACTAAACACACTACTAAGTGCACTGTGCCCACTGTGCAGGGCGTTTGGTATCGTAATTAGATTTAGACAAACGCCTCGGGAGACCTCTTTCATACCCCTGCTGTCCTGGTCACTACGTACTGGTCGAACGAAACCTGAGTCATCGCTATGAGAAGACGAAAAAATATTCACTATTTACATAGGTTGCCTTTCCGGAAAGGGTTGTTAAAATATGAGTTGGTCAGTGATATGGGTCAGTTTTAATTCAAGCAGAACTATTCAGGGAAACTATGACAGCAATTTTTAATTTAATTCCCCATAATAACATCGCCTTAAATTGGAACGAAATGTTACCTTAATGTTGCTTTTATCAATAATGAAAGGTGATTTTGCTGAAAGGATAGCTTAATGCCGAAATAAGGCAATTGGTGCAAAGCTTTCATTGTTATTGAAATTGTTGGTAGGCTTTGATACCTTGGCGCTGATGACTGTAAAGTTGTGCGGAAATTGGTTCTCGTGGTGTGTGGCCATGTGATGCGGACGAATGAGGAAGGTTTTGAGTATGAATGTTTGGTATAAGAGTAGAGGAAGACCAAAAAGCGATGGATGGACTGTGTTTAGAATGATATGGTAAGAAAGGAGGTGTCTCAAGAGATGACGAGAAAAAGAGAAGTATGGAACAAGTAGACATGCTGCACCGACCACTAATGAATTGAGGTAAGAGCAAGTGAATGATGAGGCTTTGATACCTTATACAAATGAAATACTTGTAATGGGTGTTATTACTTATTCTCCCCGTCATTACGATCTTGTTTTTGTTTAGTACCAGACTTGGGGAACGGTCTAGTTATGGAGATATTCAAAGTTTCTAGACTTTGTCTTTTTTTCTAATAGAACATTTTAATGATAGGTATAACTTTAGTTTAAACGTCATGGGAGTTTAAAGTAAAGTTATAACATGACTATTGAAAAACTACTCCGTTGATGTTGTTGGGTTGTAGGGCTCCGTATAGTGTAGGGTGTCCGATTCACGGGTCGGTAAAAAGTGATAGCAGCAAGGTGTTTGGAAGTGGGTGATAACTCTGTGCCGTCCTGCGGCTGATCTCTCGCCGGTCGTGTCGGGAGTGAGGGAAGAGAGGATGCACCTGTTTCGCACAGACAAGCCTGCACTATAATCTCTCCCGCGCCGGTGGCTAATCTCCGTTGAGAAAACGGTGAGGTGGACTATTACCAATGCTTATATCCCCACATTTGATACATTTGATTGCATTACAATGAGTCCTACAGAAAACCATGATTTTAACTAAAAAAAATCGTTACCCAGCAATCATTTTACTTAGAGTTCATTTTGAAGTACAGAGTACTTGGCTGAAGGCTTCGTCAAGGGTCCGTACACGTTAACACCTTGTTCGCCTACTATAATCATAGGTACCTACTTGAAACTTTGTACCACGATAATATTATAATACGACTCGTATAGTGAGTTTATAATAGCATGCCAGTTACAATGAGTGTCTTCGTGAAACTTGCAGCAAACGTTGTAGCACACTTGTGTTTGTGAACGACTCCAACTTGTCGGCACCAGCGATGCGTCCCGCTATTCTCACTGGTCGTTATACGTGTCATGTGCACATGGTGTCTATGAGATTGGGTGAGGTACTAAAACGCTTGTTGTTGCATGTAACGGTAAATAGTATTATAAGTACCAGTTGGAAAGTCTAAACCACGGCTGACACACACTAGCGAGAGCTAAGATTTTATTTCTCAAAACAAATCGCCTTGTTTTACTGGAAGACTCTGGGCAGCTAGGTTACACCAATGAGTACCCGGCATTATGTGGTGACAGTAATCGTTAGTATAGAAAGTATGAAACAATTACTAAGCGAAAATAAAACTAAGATAACTGCGTAGTAATACTTTATACTCATCGGCTTATTCATTACCGAAAATCTAAAATTGAGTTTCACTTCCATAACTCGATTTAAGCTCCACCTCAAGCATCATTAACTTAGAATATCTTAATCCGTACATTTTGCTTGACAACTTTATAACAATAAGTTAGCTAAGTCATTACGTCGCGAATCTCTTGCGATATCACTCGCGACGCTCATATAACTTGGCTATAACTTGGATCTAAGTTGGCTGATTTAATTAAATAAATGTAGGTGGTTGTCATGGCTTACGATGCTCAGCGGCTCAGCGGCTGAAAGGCTCAACGGCTTATGACTACAAGTATTAACCAGCGACAGTGCAAGATGAATGCCGCAGCTAACGTCCAGTTAGGGTTGAACGCTCTCGTGGTTCACTTTAATAACATCTAATGTAAAAATGGCTCTTTGCTTGGGCAATATCGTAAAATATTGACGCATTCGTTAGAAATATGAAATATTTTACCAATCAACAACATCGTAACCCAGTGCTTTTTAGGTGTAAAAAGAATTACCATCAGTTAGTATAGGTCCGTCCTGTCGGGGTTTTCATCCCGCCAGGGCTGCGTGTTGTTCGAAAGAGATACCGCGGCCTCAACACGAAGGGCCAAGTTGGAACATGGGTGAAAAGAAAAAACGGTGTAAGTTTCATTCGGTTGTACTCATATAACTTGAGTATTAAGTATTATGCAGCCATAAAGTAAACACTCGAGTTTCGTCTTCTGTAATTAAGATGATCCAGGCTACGGTCTGCTTCTGGGAAAAGACAATGACCGAAACTAGTACCAAGAATTCTCGAGTTTCAAGATCAAAATGTTATACACAATTCAATGTTTATGGCACCCAGCACACCACACGATTTACATAAGATAATAATGTCTCTAAAAAACACTGGCAGTGTAAGCTTTGATGGAATCGCCACAAAGGTACTGAAGTAAGTGTCTACCGAGATATGCGGCCGTCTAAGTCACATACTCAACCTCATTGTTTGTACTGGTATATATCCAGATGGTTTAAAAACATCTATAATTAAACCTTTATTTAAAAAAGAAGATAGAAAGTTGATGGAATATTAGAGGCCAGTTTCCCTCATACCGGTTATTTCAAAGATATTTGAGAAATATATCTACAGAGAAATGTATAATTTTATGGAAAAAAATAATATACTCTGTGAAGAACAAAAAGGATTCAGAGAGCACAGAACCATTAATATGGCAATTTTTGACTTTTTGCTTACTATTATTAAAATCGTGGATAAACGATCCCCCATATGTGCTGTATTCTGTGATATGACGCAGGCGTTCGACTATGTACATTACAATACATTATTTAATTTGTTTAAATAATGTATTGTATTGTACATACAAATTAGAGGAGCTCGTGGCTTAATAAGAACTGCCACTCGGGTCGATCTTTGGGTTAAGCTGCGCTTGCCTAGGTCGATCGGTGGATGGGTGACCGCCCATTACATACCGAGTTTCCTCCGTGCCTCGGAAAGCACGTTAAGCTGTTGGTCCCGGGTGCCATATATAGATCTTTGGCAGTCGTTACGGGTAGTCAGTGACCTGAAAGTCTGACATCCAGTCTTACCAAAGGGTATCGTATTACCTAGTATTAACTGGGTTGTGGAGGTCAGATAGGCAGTCGCTCCATGTAAAATACTGGTATTCAGCTGCATCCGGTTAGACTGGAAGCCGACCCCAATATAGTTAGGAAAAGGCTAGGCAGATGATGATATTTAACAAATTAGAAGCCTACGGTATTAGAGGTAACGTGCTTGAACTTATAAAATCGTATTTAGGAAATAGAACACAAATAACCGAAGTTAGCCGTATCAATATAGCCAAAAAACATGAAGAGATAGCACGATCACGAGAGCGTAAAATCTCATACGGTGTGCCACAAGGGACTGTTATGGGCCCGTTTTTGTTTATATTGTATGTTAATGACATGCCCAAGTGCCTTGAACAACCTATGACCATGTTTGCAGATGATAGCACAGTGACGATCCCTTGTAAAAGCGCAATAACATATGAAAATTACATTAATAATTCTCTTGACTCACTAATTAAATGGCTTGATATGAATAATTTAATTATAAATTTAGACAAAGACAAAGATAATGCACTTTAGACAGCGTACTCCCGTCGTCAACTAATCTTCATATTCATTACAAAAATGAAGATATAAAGGAAGCGAGTGTCACCAAATTTTTGGGATTACAAATAGATTCCAGCTTAAATTGGAAAGCACACATAGAGATGATGTGTAAAAAACTGAGTTCATCTGCATATGTTTTATATAGATTATCCTCCATAGTGGATACCAAAACACGTCTTACAGCGTACTACGGCATAGTGGAATCTCACCTGCGGAAACTCGGATTTAGTTTACATAAAGAACTTTTGTAGGAATTAATATGATAAATGTAGACATTAAAAAACAAAGTTTGATGTTGACACAGTTTGGTACGGGATTCCATATATCCATGAACAAGATCTTTTCTCAAAAAGTCAGGAAGCAGGCCAACTAGGACCTCAAGATTAACAGCAGTGCTTGCAACCGCTGCACCACAGGCCGCGAGACTTACTATCAGGGTGAATTTCTTGTGGCTACTTGGTAGCTTCCTGTCACCGTAGGAACGGGCCTGTGGACGGTGTAATGGGCTAGCTAACGGTCCGTCCGTCTTAGGATGACTACAGGCCGTGTCGAAAACACGTTTGTGTTCCACGCGCGCTTCAAAGAGATGTCAGCAACATTGCAATGGCCGTCGCCTGTCAGGGTTGCGGGTTGTTCGAAAGAGATGCCGCGGCCCCGCCGAAACAAAGGGCTACGTGTGTCACGACAGTGGCGTTCGAAACAACATAGGGGACCCCTAAGAAGGAACATCGGTGGTTTTTAGTCAGTAGAAGTTTGACACTCTCTTCTGCTCCGCCCAGACTTACAGTAAGCGAAGTAGTGAGGGACTTCAGTAGCGTTACCTACTTCATTATACCGATGCGAGGACGTCCTAGCTCTACTAATTAACTACAATATCAACGACAAACAGATCTGAAGATAAAGAGATTGTATTTTATTAACAGAGTTATAGTTATTAGCTTTGTTTATTAGAAGAATTGATTTCAATCAATACGACTTACACCAGTTTTTATTAGTCCCTAAGTAAAATTATGAAAATATGTTTATTTGTCACAAATAAAAGCTTCATTTTCATCTTCGCAGTCCACTGATAACTGATACCGAAATTCGATTATTTTGTAATCTTGTATTAATTTAAATCCAACGCAAAGTCAAGGAAATGAATAACCAAGCTGACAAGGAACTTAATTTGTCACGCTTTTCGGATCACAATTGTAACTATTTGGCAGGCGGGTGTATGAAATGATGAGTTTGCGTAATAATTGATGGCCTACTGGGCTTATCCACGCAGTTCATTAAGAAACTGCTTCTCTGTAAAATAAATACCTTATCATAAGCACTTACATCCCGACTCCACCCACAGCTGGTCAAGGCATCTCTTTGCTTGTGCCAAACTGACGTTCCAACCAAGTCCAGGATATCTAGTCTACAGATAGTTAGAACGTCAGTTAAAAAAAAAATTGCGAGACGCAATAATTAGGCTTTTTTTTTGGCTTGTGGAAAATCATCAAATAACCCCTCCTGCTCTTGGGCAGAACGAAAGGGAGTGTCAGACTTCTACTGATTGAAAACCACCTATGTTCTTTCTTAGCCCCTTATGTCGAGGCCGCGGTGTCTCTTACATCAACCCGCAGCCCCGACGGGCGTCGGTCCTTGCCCATCGTTGTCGGGCCCCTTCCATGTTGTTGACATCTTTTTGATGCGCGCGTGGAACACGAACGCGCCGTCGACACGGCCTGTCGTCGTCATAATGACGGATGGACGGCAAGCTAGCCCATTACTCACCGTCCACAGGCCCGCGTCTACGGTGGCCGGAAGCTATCACGTAGCCACTATAAATTCACCCTGATAGTAAGTTCTGCGGCCTGTGGTGCAGCGGTTGCAAGCGCTGTTCAAATTAAAATTCAAATTGTTTACACATACACATACACAATTATGGACCCCGTCGGGCACAGCAAATGTTTGTACAAGTACAGAGCGGAAGAGCGTTTCTTTTATTATTAAGTTGGCTTAAATATCTGTTTTATAATTATATTCTATTAATCTATATATCTCTATTCATATACTTATTCTATTTTTATGCAATCAATGTATTCTTTTATTAATTATTTAGTTATATTTTTAAATTGCTTATTTGTTTACGTCCTTGGTTAGGAACTTTAATTTTTTATTTTTTTTCTGTTAGTTATGTAGGTAGGTACTTTAATTATGTATTATTATTGAATTTATCCGTTAAATATTCGTGTTTTGTAAAATAACTTTTTTTAAATTAAGTATTGCTTTAACTTATTTACAAATGTATTGGTTTTCTTTTGTTGCTTTATGTTTTCTGGTAATTTATTCTATATTTTTATAGACATTGAATATGGACTAGATTGGTGTAATTTAAGACGGGAAAGGGGCAAATCCAGTCTGTTCTTATGAATGCTGTATGCTGTTGTTACCTGGCCTGGTTTCTGAGTTTTTGAGAAATTTCTCAAAAGCAGACCGTAGCCTGGATCATCTTAATTACAGAAGACGAAACTCGGGTTCTTACATTATGGCTTCATATTACCTACTCAAGTTATATGAGTACAGAATGAAACTTACACCTTTTTTTTTCACGTGGCCCCGACGCCCGCAGTGTCTTCCGCGGCGGCTGGGACGATAAGGTCTCTCCCTCTCACGTACCGCCACCTCCTTCGCTAGCGACTGCGTCCCATTACATCTCGCCCCGGAACATGGCATGCACCAGGGCCGTACGCGAGAGGACGCCGCCGCCCCGCCGATCGCCGCTACGGCGCGCGGAGCGGCCGGCCTAAGCGGAGCGGACCGCTACGGTGTGCCCAATTGTGTCCCCCGGTCGATCCTCGCCTCGCAGTGGTGATGTCCGGGCGTTTCCTCGTTTCTTTTAAAGATTATGGTCCCTGTGTCCTCCTCACAGTCACGTCTGATGAGCAGACGCGAACCAGAGTGCAGCAAGTAGGGTTCCTTCGACAAGCACACCGCCCGAGAATCCGAACACTGTTCACGTCTCCGGGCGGTGTGCCCCACGTGTCCTCTTTGTCCGGTCTCAGCATGCATGAGTATATCTACCGGCAGAGCTTCAAGGATCATTGAGATACACAAGCCCCACCACGACGGCAACGTGGGGACACTCTGTTGGGAGCAATAGTTAGGCCTCATTTACGGAGACGCGGGGAGTCGCGCCGCGCTTTGTGCGTTTTTAATTCAAACACATGGCGATGTATGAAAACGTTAACGATTTTACGAGAGGCGATGTTTCGCTCGTTAGTTTAAAATGCAGCGTTTGTTGCGGTGGAGCGGCCTCTCAGTAAATGAATAAAATAGCACGCGATGAGCCTTCTGCACGCGCCGCGCGACGCCCTGCGTCTCCGTAAACGAGCCCTAACAATGTCATCTCGCCGCCGCGCGCCGGTAGACCAACATTTTCTCTCTAGTCCTTGGATGCCACTGGGTCGCCTTATTTCTCCTAAAAATAAGTCCAAATGTAGGGAATAAACTAACTCCGGCTAGAGGATTACTCAGGTATCACGGACACCGGTTTAGCGACGATACCCGAGGGTGCAGTGAGCTGGTAGTTACAAGTACGTAGCGTTAGACATAGTCGTTAAAAAACAAAAACTGCAATCAATTATTTAAAACTAAACGAGCAATTTTAAAAGAAAATACCTGCTCAACATCGTAAGGCTGACGACCAGTCTTACCAAGGGGTATTGTGTATAGTACTAAGTGATGAAAATAATGGTTATATTGAAAACCGTGTAACTGGAAATTTCGCGCTTATCAGATTCACATCTTTTTTCACTGATGAGAAATTATCAAATGAACCCCCCGCTTTGGGTGGAGTGGCCCTGGGCGGAGCGGACCAGCAGATTTACCAGTTTTTTTTTCTAGTTTGGGAATTCATCAAAAGACTCCTCCCGCTCTGGGCAGAGGGGTAGGTAGTGTCAGAACGTCTACTGACTAAAAATCACAATGTTCCTTCTTAGCCCTTCGTGTCAAGGTCGCGGTATCTCTTTCGAACAACACGCAGCCCCGACGGGAAAACTGTATAAATGACGATCTAAAATAGATTAAAATAATCAATAGTTAAAATCTAAATCTAAAACACAATGAAATCTATCACTAGAAGAACATAATTTGTCGAAGAACAACTGGAGGATAGTGAGCTGCACTGAACACATAACAATCGTCAACAAGACAACACCCTCACGGCACGTAACCGTAGGGAGGTAAACAGAGCTCGCCCCGCCCGGCCACAGTGACGGTCGGACAGTGACCCGCGCGGCTGACGTCAACAGTTTATGCAACTGCACTTAGTAAACAAGCTGTTGTTGTGGTAGGTTAGGTACGCTGTACGCTGTATGGTAATGGAACCGGTCGATGTTACTGAATGGGGACGTTACTCTGTTTACTGAAACATTTCTGTTGGCATGTTGATTGTTGCTATTCCTCCACCTCTGGTTTCGTTAGAAATGTCTCGGCGGGTGTGGGGAGGGTAACTGATTGCAGAAACAAATAATCCTTGGCAGCTATTGTGTGTTTATAGCAGTCAGCTACACGCTACACAAACTTTCTTACCTTTTTTCAAACTACTTTGTGTTTAAAATTTTGTGTGACACCCAGTTTAATAAGTATTCAGCAATATAAAACGAAAACGACACTGTTTTCGTTCTCCGTCAAGTTAGTGCGGTAGCTGCTGCTCCCGTTGCCGGCGCAAGGTCGGTCAGCTCATTCACGGCATTATGTGTCACCGGCCGCATTCAACCACTTGCATTCATCTACTATACCAAACAATAGCAGCGAGCACCTATTTCTACTTTTATAAAGCAATGTGAGTAGCGGTGGGCCCTGTCGTGGCGGCCCCGACTTACTAACAGTATCTCGTGGGTTCGATCCCAGTCAGGCGCATTACTTTGTGTAATTTATTTTATCACCGCTGCTCTCAAAACGGTGAAGGAAAACATCGTGAGGAAACCGGCATGTCTTAGAACTAAAAAAATCGAAGACATGTGACATAACCAACCCGCACTGGGCCAGCGTGGTCCATTATAGCCCATCCTGAGTCCCTGCAGTGGGAACGTTGTAGGCTGATGTTGATGTTAGCAATGTGTTGGGAATGATGTAGTTATGGTGAATGAATATGATATAGAGAACGCCCAAGTCTGGAAAGTTTTGAACAATCAATGCATTCGAAGGTCAGAAATAGATCGCTAGCGATCCCAAAAATACATTGACCTTCGGTGTTTAGTCTGTCTAGGTTTGCCCAGAATACATTCTGGACATTCTGGTCATTTACTAAGTCGTACGATAGTGTCAACGCGATGAGCTTACATCGATCTAGAGGCTTCTCTGCACGACTACATGCTCCCGTATGGTTCAGGATAAATCCGCCCCTAAGGCGACCCATTGACCCACAAAGACAATATTACGGGCTTTTTCAGCAACCTAAACTTTGCACGCGTCACTCACCATAATCAAACAGATTTGAGTACGTAGTAGTTTTGATTTTAGTACTAGCTGATGCCCGCGGCTTTGCCCGCGTGGATGTCAGATTATAAACAAAAATATACCTCGAGAACCACTTTATTCATTGGTGAAAACCGCATGATATATATGAATAATATATAATATATATATATATATATATATATAATATATATATTATATATATATATATATAATCGTTGCAGTCGTTTTTGAGTTTATCGCGAACAGACAGACAGACAAACAGACAGACGCGGTGGAGGACGAGGTTATTTTATAATATGTAGTGATAGTGAAGAATAAGAACAGCCGCCATGGTTTTTTCTCCACGCTCCAGAAGTCACAAGGTGCTACTATTGTTTGCAGTTTTGTTTCCATCCAAAATAGACCACGATGGACAATAGTTTTCATTACGCAACAGACGCTCCTCAATCAGAATGAAACAGATCTCGTGCCTGATTGATGAACTCGATACTTATTGGAATTCTGTATACAATACAACTGACAAAATATCGAGGTGTCGGAATGTTTCGGGCACCGGATACTTTGTTCGAGTTTCGGAATGTTTTCACTGTTGTTGTTCTGAAACGAGAGTGGTTTTGTTAAAAATATAGGTACGCTAGAGTACTTTTAATAACATTTATTTTGGCTTTGATCTCTGGAATAAAGCATGAAGCAAATGGTTACTGATGTGTATAGTATTATTTGATATTGGAAATATTATATTCGTACGTTACGCTCGTTTTAAGCCTTCACGGTTTATAATTAAACTATCTAATACTGTCAGTTACGGGATTATCAGCTCACGAAATTTGATTGACAAAGAAGACGCTGTTTGGTTTCCAAAGAATACATACTTTTAAAAACTGTAAAACGAGTTTGCGCCCCTAGTTATCGGGGAGATTAATTATAAATTTGCTAAAAATAATGCATCGAATTACAGATCTTTCAAGTAGAATTAGTTTTCTAAAGCAATTCTGAAAAAGCCCTCTCTCCATTCTTTCAGTGGAAATCCTATCTTTTATAAACCCAATAAGTAGTCTTCTTATCTTCGATTAAACTCAGCTATGTTCAACGGTTAAGTTCAATACTAACTAGGGATTATCCTTGCTGTGGGTTCCGATCAACTTATTGTGTAAGTGCTACCCTAGTACACCGCGGCGCGTGAAGCGGAGAAGAACAATCATTTTCCATTAATTGTTTTCGTTCTTAGTACTTACAACGACTCGGCGAATGTGACCCTAATACCCTTCATTATTGTGCAACGTCAATATTGTTACAAGATGTGTTTTCTTTTGAGTTTTTGTTTAGAGATTCAAATATAACTAACATATTATAATTGTTTTATAATATGTTAGTTATATTTGAAACTCCTCCTCCTTTTGTCTGTCTGGCTGTTTTCACCAATGGATAGAGTGGTTCTCAATGATGGTCTTTAAAACACTATTCTCTCTCTCTTGTAATTTAATTTGCCTGCATTTGTTAAAATGGTCATCGACAGACTGTTGATTTTGCCGAATTCGCTTCATCAAAGAAGCTTTAAATTGTAATATCCTTCGTAGGTCACAACACGAACGAATACATCCACATCTTTCACAAAATTAATCACAGGAAATGCCTGTTGTAGTCTCCCATTCACCGCAAATGGATTCAAATAATATTAAACGGGTATTCTTCAATACATAAAACACGCGTCACCTTGCTAACCGTACGGGGGTGGACAGACAAAGCGGGTTCGTTGTTCGAGTGAAATAAAATTGTATTAGAAGAGTTTGGCACAAGGCGACACCATTGCTTTGTTCTTGTCATCGTGTGGGAGAGAACAATAAAATTGAGTTAAAATTACTTTACACGGGCTTGTACGTACCTGCGTACTGTAATACACAGAAACAGTTAACTTGTACGCTTTTGTTGATGAATCAGGTCTTTCAGCATAAAAATAATTTTAAGCTTACACTAACGGAATATCTTCCGTGATTTTCAACCAGTGTAAGTTTAGTTATAAACCGTGAAATCGGACAAAGAGCGTATGAAAACATTTTTATTTAAAATACCTACCAAGTCTCGTTTTATTTTGAGGAACAGTCATTAAGTAGAGATTTTTGGAGCTTTTGTTCAGTTAATGAACCATTGATTCAATGCGGTTGAAATAGTTACCCGAGTTTTGCAACAAAAGTAGCAGGGTAAGCTACGTAGGCTAGTCTACTATACCTGGTGGCTCGTGGTAAACGATTTGAGAGCGTGTCGTTTCACTACATATTATTCTAAAACAAAATCCTACGTCGCGACTGTCTTTCTGTCTGTTTCCGATTAACTGGGAAACTATTGCACCGATTTTTATACTGTTTTCACCAATGGGTATTAATAATTCAACCGACAATCACGCGGGTGAAGCCGTGGGCTTCAGCTAGTTTATAATAAAGCCTACTACAGTGTAAAGTGTTTCAGTAGCTACAATGTGTCAGTTCAATAGGTATAACTTCTCGCTGATTACATCAAACTTCGTAGCTTTTTCGGAAGACTCTATTTTTGTATCTACCTTTTCCTATACCTACGTTAAATGTGTTTGAAACTCCCGTTCCGTCGTCTGCAGGTGAAAACAAGTCAAGTTCTGTTTTGGAACAACAAGTTCCACACCCGCTCGCAACCTTCCTTAGACACCCGAAGTAAAATAACAATGCTATTTTATGAAAATCAACGTGTTACCGAGTAACCGTGGAATCTCGCCCACTTTGAAAATAAATAAAAAAAGTTAAATCATCTGCGAAGATTATTACGCCAAGAACTAAAAAGTTGGAAAAAAAAGTAGTTTAAAAACTAAAAAACCCGACTGAAAAAACTGAAAAGTAAAAAACAAGCACATTTTAATGCTTGTTTTTTACTTTTCAGTTTTTTCAAACTACTTTTTTTATTTTCAACTTTTTAGTTCTTTTGTGTCTGTTCTTTCGTTGGTCGCGTAAAAATCTTCGCAGATGATTTAACTTTTGTGTTTTTTTTTTTGATTTGTGACTTTGAATTTATTTTAAACATATAAGTGTCATTTATTTTTGTAATTTCTTTTTAAAACCCTTCAATTTGATAAAATAAAAAAAAACCATTACCATCGAGTACGATGGTAATGGTTTTTTTTTATTTTTTGAAATACGCTATAAGGCCCCTTAGTCCGCAAATTTCTTTTCTTTTTTAATTTGAATGTAGCCAGTGACACCCGCGCCAACAAGACGAATCTAACGACGTATATTTTATTCAAATCCCTTCATTCGTTTAGGAGTTATGAGACAACAAAGAAACGGACATACATACATACATACATACATACACGCCAAACACATAACCCTCCTTTTGGGCTTCGCTGCAGTCGGGTAAAAACAATATTACAATTTCCCTGACTACCAATAGAGCTTACTACTAGCGGTGGAGACCACTGTAGTACTCACTAGTTCTTATACAAGTTTCACTGTCGCAATTAACGTTAACATTGAAAATTAAAAGAAAAACCGGCCAAGTGCTCTTCGGACCAAGCACAATGTAGGGTTCCATAGTTTCCCATCAAAATATGTGAACTTACTAAACTGACTAACCACTCTGCCTACCTGCCTCCGAACGATGGTTTTTATTGTAAAAATAAAACAAACATACATTTGCTGTTTTGACGCATTCGCTCCCATACATTTCGGAAAATATTTAATACAAGTACATTTTAAATAAATGAAAAAAAAATTATTGTGTCAAATAATTTGACATTTTCGAGCAGGTGGTGTAATTTTTTTTTTTTAATATTTTACATAAGCACTTTTTCGGCGTTACTCATTTGTAAATTCATGCCAAATTACAGCTTTCTAGTACTGAGAGTCTTTGAGATATAGTGCGGACGGATGGACGGATGGACAGACAGACAGACAGGCGGACATGGTGATACTATAAGGGTTCCATATTGACTACGGAACCCTAAAAACTCGTAAATAAGTATAAAAAGTAGGGTGTGCAATGTTAGAGCGAAAGTAAAATGTTAAACCTAAACATAACATAACGCTCCCGAATGGTTAGACAGTAGACTACACAATAACCTAACCGTGTTGTTTAAAAACATTTGAAAACATGCCAGAATTGATTTATCATGCAATATCGTGTGAACTTGGCAAGTGAGCAGTTTAACTTACTATTCGATTCAGGAAAATTGTCGCGATTGCTTCCAAAGTTAAAGTTGACTAAAGTAAGTACAATTGCAGTTTTGAAGTGGAAGAATTGTAAAGTCAAGTTTAAAAGTTAATATTTTACTAATCAACCGCAAAGTGTCAGGACAGGGACTCTCCTTGTTTTCTGACTGTTGATACTTTCGAGCTCTGCATTCGTGAATGATTGTTCAATTGGAAAACTAGTAGCTGAGCAATTCAGTATGGCTAGGTACAGTTTAAGGGTGAATCTTGAGAGGCTCAATTTATGATGTCCGGAGGTATAAAGTACCCGCAACATTGAAATAAAGACCCAAAGTATTTTTTTTACGTCTTATCACTATAGTATCTAATTGATGCACAATAGTTACGCTTTTTAATTTGGGTGTAATTATCGAAAAAAAAAACGAAACGTCACAAAAATTGATAACCCTGGCGCGTCCTTTACACATTTTATAATGAAAGAAACCCGAAGTCGCCAATTTATAATTGTAAAATGATCAATTTCTGTAGTTTTTCAATAACTAGATAAGTATGTGTAGAAAATAAAAATATACAGTTTTTATTTTATCCCATAGTTTTACATAGAAATAGATTTAAAGTTTTGTCCAGAGCTAAACAGTGATTCCTGTGGCGCGCTACATAACTAGACATAGATCGCTAGTGGAGCGGTCGCGAAGCGCAGCTATTCGTTCTCGTGCTAGCTCTAGTCGCGCTTAAAACGCCATGGTGGAAGGTCTCGTCTCACTTTGCCTGTGGACGAAATTACGAAGGCAAATATGTGATTACCCTGGTTTTGTTTCACTAGGTCATTGATTACCCTGACGTCGTAAAAAATTGTATAAGTTTTTTCTCGGATATATCTTTACTAATCTTTTTTATTATTATTACTAACCTTGTTATTATTGATTTACTAATCTTATTATTATTGCTTAGAACTTTAAACTTTTTAAGTAATCGATAAAAAACAAACTTTTATTGATTACCTTGGTGTTGATTCCCTTGACGTTTTTGCCAGGGTAATAAATATTTTCTAGTTCGTCTAGTACATTAATTTGTTCATTCCAAATTGCGCGATCTGCTCAGACAGTATTGAGTGTTTTGTTTTGCCGGGTTATCTAAGCATTTATTCAAATAAGTTATAATCCGTTTGTATCGCATCTTTATGCGATTTATACCTATTGCATGCAGAGATTAACAAAAAGGACATACGTGTGCCGTGGTCCCAGATTTCCTGTTAATAAGAACATTTGACGACCTCACTTTGTGGTCTAGTGGTTCGAGTACCGGACTGCTGATCACGTATATATTTTTTAAATTGTGTCAACCAAAGAAAGGTTCCTAATTTTTGTTAATTTTTTTATTATGTTTAAAAAGAAAAGTTTTGTTTTCATTTTTTATTATTTAGTACTTATGTAATTTATATTTTATCATTATTACATACTTGTGAATAAAGTGATTGATAATTAGGTGAAAAAGTGCCAATAACTGAGAACAAGAGACTGATTATTAAATAAATAGTATGTTTTATTACTTACCTTTGATTTAATTTTGATTCCCTTGTCATCGTATTTTGATTCCCCTGGCCCAAAAAATATGTTTTTAAATATCTTTGTAATGCGTCGTTCAAAACTGACCCCTATTTGATAAATGTATTTATAATTCGGCTAAAAATCATACCAAACTATAAATTGTAAAAAATAATAATAATAAAAATGCGCCACGGGAATCAACTGAATATTCTCAATCTCAAGATTTACCCTTAACATTGTTTTTCCTGGAGTCGATCCAATATAAGCGATTTGCGTAACCTATCACTGTAGAGAGCCGTGAATGAATATATCATAATCGATTTGTTTATATATAATAAAATAAGTCTGCTCGACAATAATGTAATTTATGAGTTTATTTTGATTAATAACTTTCCGTTGGTCCCGGAAACCGGGACCGGTCAATGTGGCGGCACTTAGGCTAGGCCTACGTCCAGCGGTGGCCGTCTTTCGGCTGAAATGATGATGATGATAACACAATGAATATTTGAATTTTCAAAATGAATAATAAAGTGATAGTTACACCTCTACACTAGAGGATAGAAATACATGGCAGTAACTAATCGTCATCACTACCAGAAGTGTCAACAAAAGAAATCAATTTCAACATGTCACTAAGTAATCGCTGTAGCCTTTCAGTAATTATTTCCACGTGTATGGAATGTTTCAATGTGACCTAGCAACCCTGATATGATACTCATTTGTTTAGCTCTCGTATCGTCGTAGCGATCTATTTAATAAAGCGTTCCTGCAGATGACAAGATTTAGAACAGCTCCTTTCCGAAAATCCTGAGTCCTGAGAATACAAAATATTGTTATCGGTTTGCAATATAGTTCTTTATTCAAGTCTTGGGCTCTTATTCATCACATAATAATATGATATAAAATAGGAATAAAAGACTCCCGTTATAATGTCACTTCGAATTTCAGAAAAAGTTCGTGCTTATAGATAGTCGTCTCTCTCTCATGCCTGTCTCTCTCTACAGCTCGGTCATCTCAATGTGTCTCATCAGATCAACTCCCGGGTACTGATCAACAAGATTGTTTGAGAACATGAACGAACAAATTGAATAGCAACTGTTTGGGTGGCACAGATAGATCTCTTGTTAATAGCTTCGTCCTGACTTGTGTGTCTAACATTTGACGTTCTACCGTAAAACAAGGCGATTAGAAACGCAGGTATGATCGAAACAAAACTTTGCAAGCGATTCTTGCGATGAACTAATATGGTAAGGTACCATATTAGTTCATCGCAAGAATCTCCAACAAGTTCTCTAAATAATTAAGTAAAAAGAAAAAACCAGTTGTTGGTAACATATTTTACAAAGACAATCGCTTCATGTTATGAACTGGTATTCTGCTACATTCGGTTAGCCTGGAAGACGACCCCAACATAGTAGGGATAACCCCTGGGCAGATGATGACTTGGTAATATATCACTACATATTGTAAAACAAAGTAGGTACTCCGCCGCGTCTTTCTTTCTGTTCGCGATAAACTCACCAATGGATAGAGTGAGAGAGCTGTCGTCGTCATAAGATGGATGGACGGCTAGTCCATTGTAGAGCTAGCCCATTACTCACCGTCCATAGGCCCGCGCCTAGGGTGCACCAGAAGCCATCACGTGCCCCTCAACGCCCGGAGCGTATTATATATATATATAATACGTATATTCCCCGAGACGCTCCCGTCAAATGTCAGCGGTCGTTACTTACTCGCGCCTACGTCAAATGTCCACTCAAATTCCCGTTTTTACAAAAATTCGGCGCGCCTAATTAAGTCATTAAGTCACATAAATTAAACAAAAGAATACAGGTCGCAATATATTTTTTTCATCTCACAAGCTTAGGACGACACACTATGCAGTAAAATATCCCACAGCTAAATAAAACAAGTTCCGTTAGTCCGTAAATTAATGTAAACAAACAAAAGCAATACCCTCGACGGCTTGATGAACGACCCGGAAGTTGAAAAGTACGTAAACAAACAAAACAGGACTCGATTAAAGTTCAAATAACTGCTAATGATACCGACAATAGGGATCCACTAATTACTATTAAACTGTTAATTAATATACAATCATACAGTACTTATACCTTTTCGTTGGTGCCCTTCAAAATAGTTTATTGATATAAGTGTTATATCATGGGGCCAAGGGCCAAGGTTGATGAAACGTTGTATAGTTATATAAATTATAGCAGATTGTAAATAACAAAAATCGTCATGTGATGGAGTCAGTTAATAAAACAAGAATATTTATTCCATGTAATAAAGGCCAAAGCTTTAGGTTTCTGTAGTTAAAATATCAAAATGCCTTTGATAAGTACCAAAAGTTAAAAAAATAATCACTCCGTTTGATAGTCGGTTTATAAAAAAGGAGGTACCCATCGCATAAAAAGTTAGCAATTTGATACACGTGTAAGTTTAATCGATTTTATTGTGAATAATTTTAAAATCCTATTAAATGTTATTTCGTGTGGGAATTCCTATAGTGAGAATTTTGAATCTCTATTCTGATATCGCATTCATTTTTGTTGCTACCTCCTTCAGCTTCGACTTTCAGTATCTCGATTCACTCGTGCAAAGTGACGGCGAAAGATTGGACTATTAACCATAGAATTAACATTGGGTGGATGAAATGGCGGGAGGTCACGAAAACGATATGCGACTTCCGCGTTCCGCTTAAACTTAAAGGGAAGATTTCTAACCGTTCGTTAGAACTGCTGTCTGGTATGGATCAGAATGTGGGGCCACAAAAGGGAGGTCTGAGACGAGAATGATAAGGGGAATGTATGGCGTAACGCGAATGGATAAAATGAATAATGATGACCCATGTTAGCTATAGTCCATAATAATTGTCATGTCGATGTTTGCAGTAATCAGTTCGTAGGACAAGACGGTCGTGACTTCGTTTTAAATCAGATGTCCCAATCAGATTGCTGTGTTGCCATATTAATTGTCTGTGTCATAAATAATAATTAACATGCTCATATCAGTCATTTGCCAAGTTTTTGTGCAGATTTCGCCGGAGACGAGGCCATGAATAAAAGGCTAAAAGTAAATAAAAAGGTGAAAAGGCCGTGAGTGTGACTACCTCTGTTGTGGAGACCACTACTCATTTAGTTTAAAGAGGGTGTGTGTCACCATAGCATTTGGATAAAATGCGCTACATAATATTGTGGTAGGTAGGTATATCCAGCTATATGGATATTTATAATAGCTGGATACTCGTAGTATGAGTAAGAGGAAACTATAATTCAAATAGCAAAAGATCAGTGAGAAATCTACCGTTGGAGTCAGTGAGTGATCAATTTATTATCATTAGAGTTATTAAATATAACAGGAAATTGAGTTCTAAATGAATTTACCTGTTCAGTGGTGTACAGCTATATCTTATTCAGATGTTATTTCTTCTAAAAAAACTTAATAACAATAAATAAAACCGACCCGAGTGGTTCCTATGAACCACTACCATCAGATCAGCTTGTTAGAGAGAAAATACCAAAATCGCTGTACATTTTTCTGAGTTCTCTCGATTACGCCAAGATTCCATCATCTGATCCCGACCTGGTGGAGTGAGGATTTCGAATAAAAGAAGAATTTTCCAAATCGGGTTGTAAACGACGGAGACGAAAAGGTCATTACCTAATGTAGTTTTTTTTTTTGAGTTATGTTGATTTTTCAAAAACCGCTTGTCCGATTTCCATAAAAAAAATATGGGACTATTTGGGACAAAAACCCTTTCCAACAAAAATAGAATGGTTCAAATCGGTTTGGAAGCGACGGAGTTATGCCCGAACCAACATAATAGAAACATTCGAATTGAGAACCTCCTTCTTTTTTTAGAAGTCGGTTAAAAGTGAGAATCAATACTTAGTGAGATTAAGAAAACAATAATTTATGTATCTATTTCTGCATCTCACAATTTGAAGTTTGAACAAGACCAGGTTGAATACGAGGATAAATATGAGGATTTATTGAGATTACATAGTTTGTATGTTATGTAAAGACAATTAAATCATTGTTATGAAAATCTTGGAATCCGTTTTAATTCTTTGGAAATACTGTCATTTATCATCACTCGCATAATATACGATACACATGTAGAGAATACCTGAACAGCTTTAGAAAATATTTAGAAACGTAAGAAATGCCTATAAAAATTGAGGGTTGCCCTCGTTTTCCCAGGGACTCCATCATCACATCCTGATTTGGTGACAATGGACCACCTCGAGAGTATACCCTTTCGAACACAAAAAAATCGGTTCATTATTATCCGTTATTGTTCAGATATCCGGAAACAAACATACAAAAAAAAAGTACAGACGTATTGCGAACCTCCTCTTTTCTGGAAGTCGGTTGAAAAACTTAGAGAACCTACCTTTGTCCTTAGCATACGGATAATCAGTCCATAGCGTTCCCACCGTTGGGCCATACGCATGATTGGGAGTGGACTGCAACCCACCACGCTGGCAATCTTCGGGTTGGTAGATGTCACATATCTTCGAATGTTTGGTTCTACGTTGATTTCTATTACGATTTTGAAAGCAGTTATGATGAAAGAGCTTAAGACCCAAGGTTACTGACGTAGCCCGAAGAGTTGCCAGACTTAAGTGGCAATGGGCAGGGCACATTGCTCGCAGAACGGATGGCCGATGGGGCTTAAAAGTTCTGCGTTCCTGTGTTGGAAGGCCTCCCACTAGGTGGACCGATGAAGGTGAAGCCGGTGAAGGTTGCAGGGATCCGTTGGATGCAAGACGCATGGGACCGGTCCATGTGGCGACCACTGGGAGACACCTATGTCCAGGAGTGGACGTATTTTGGCTGAAGTGATTATGATGATGAATTGGGTTGTGTAGGTCCGATAGGATTCTCTCCATATGAAATACTCTGCATTCAGTTAGACTGGAAGACACGAACACATAGTTGGGAAAAGGCTAGGCAGATGATGACATACCTCGTCGTCTTTCATACATCTGGTCATTGACACACGTTAGTTGCGAGTACTTTGTATAGTCTCTGCACGTGTCCTCAGTTAGATAGTTGTTTCTGACTGATTTCGATATGTTCTTCCCAGTGAATGCGTACGCGGAAGTGAATTCTCTCAGCTTCCTACAAATACCGAATAAACTCAACAAAACACAAGGAACTTTCCCAACTTGTTCAAGGTGAACGCCTATAGGTGCCTCCTCCAAAGTTTAAGCCAATTATTAACTTTAAATAATACAAGAGAGCTATCGATGAGTTTTCATTTCGTAGGGCTTAACCAATTATATAGAGGACTAGCTGATGCATGCGGCTTCGCCCGCGTAGACGTCGGTCAAATTACTCGTATATACTAAAACCTTCCTCGAGAACCACTCTATTCATTAGTGAAAACAGCATGAAAATTTGTGCAGTAGTTTTTGAGTTTATCGCGAACAGACAGACAGACGGACGTGGCGGAGAACTTTGTTTTATAATATGTAGTGATAATAAAACACCGCAATTAATTTACGGTAATTATTGTATTTTTCAGAGTAGACTGTTTACTATAGAATTCTTCCACAAGTAAAGTTACGTCTTGTCTGCCCTGATTGTTGTCTGACAGTTGGATAAAAATATAGATAAGACGGTATGAATATATTTGTCAATATAACAAGGTGTAGAGGTAGAGGTAGACAGTCTTTTAGCAATATATCTTCGGTTATAATAATAAATGATCAAGTTCCCCGGATATCGGATATATGATCACATTTCCGCTGAGAAATCTCTCTAGACTTGATATCGGTAAAGCGATTTCGCAACTTTACGTCAACGTACCTAATATTTTATAATGTTTAACTTTCTACTTCTACTTTCTAAATTGAAATTGAATGAGATACCACACGTGAGTTCATGTTATTAAAAGAGCAGGCGAAAAATGAAGGTCTGGTTATAAATATATAAAATAAATAATGACAGCATTGTAATTCTACCATCACCTTCTTTTTGAGTGTGGGTAATCATCTAATGACTCCTCCTGCTCTGGGCAGAGCGGTAAGGACTTCTTCTGACTAAAAACCACCCATGCTCCTTCTTAGCCCTTTGTGTCGAGGCCGCGGTATCTCCTTCGAACAACCCGCTGGCCCGACGGGACCATCAGCTACCTTATTTATTGCCTAACCGTATACAGTTGAATACCTACTAGTATGTTACACAGTATCAGCAACCTTACTTACTTAACCCGTGCGGTTGTTATTATTCAGCCACGAAATCCAGCATTCTAATGTTCACAAGTTCTCTTATTAACACAAACAAGAAATGACAGAACAAATCAGAAGAGATTACCGTCCCACCTCCAACCTCGTTACAGAGCTCTTGTAAAGTAAACACAAGTTCAGTGATTGGAAGAGTCAGCCTCCGAGAGAGATTGCTACCGACACGGAGACACGTCCCGGATAGATATCGATAATACGACAACGGACTGGGGCAGACCAAAGACTTCGTGTCGCCCGACAACTCGGAATATTTTCGTTGCGATCGATGCGTGTGGTTGAAATAACTGAAATGGGGTTATTTTACTTATAATTTTAATGGAAGCGAATGCGAAACCGAGAAAAAAAAAGAAAGGAGGTTTCTCATGAGATGATGAGAGACAGATAAGTATGGAAGAGGAAGACCCCAAATGAATTGGATTAAGAGCAAGAGAATGCTGGTGATGTATGATCGCACAACTTGATATACTCGTATTTGCGGCAGAAACGCAAATATATAAATCTTTGACTTTGACTTACTTAAGGCCTAGGTATATCCACTGACTAGTCGTCCGTCTGCCGGTCATCGTCTCAGTCAGCTCGGCAGAGCTCAGCTACTGGAGTGTCGCGCAATATTTATTGGACACGGCTCCAACGAGTAACGACACCAGTTTGTGCGCAACTTTTATTTTCTATTGCTGGATTTATTGCTGCGTTGTTACGTCAAGTCGTTATGTAACAATGTTTGTTTCTAAAGTTTTTATTGATCTGATTGGTTTTCAAATCATGTTATGGTACTTATTTGTAAGTTGACAGACAGATGTGTTGTTGTGAGCTCGGCTCCATCGCTTCTTCTTCCCAGCTAGAAAGTAGAAGAGAGAGAGTAGTAGATTCTTATTCTACGACTTCAAAGAAAGCATTTACTTAGGGTACTGCATTTTGCGGTCCCCTAACTTTTTTCTAAACAGTGTGACTACGGCAACGGTACACTACAACCATTCTTTGACCTATTCACAAACACGCTTAGGACCCAGTAATATTAATGACAATAATATCCGTGGTGCTAGGCAACTGGGCTTATCCCAGTTGTATACGTCCCTGTGTGCCTATTGGCCTTGTTGTGTTCTGTCTCCTGCTGATATGGAACAATGAAGTGGACATTATGTTTTTCGTACTCCTCCGCTTTTCTTTTCTGATTAATTTCGTTGCGGGATCCAAGACAGTTAAATCGTCGTTTCTCTGGGACTTCGTCGGGCTTCATTGTCTCGGCGATTTTCTTGTGGTCGCCACTGTTGATTCTGGCTTACAGGAGTTACAGTGGTTTGGGAATAGTGTGGCGGGCTTGTCCCAAAAAGAAACACGCTTATCCCTTACAAGTGTATATCGATTTGTTTCAACAACCGAAATCCAGCTTCACAACTAAACATGAAATATGGTCCCCGTTTTTCATTTATTGAAAACTTCTTTCAATAAATCTGTAGCCCCCTGCATAACACTCCTTAGTGTTCCCTTAGCGAGTGGTTCCCAGCGTCGCCGCAGTAATGGCGTATAAAACTGACATAAACATTAACATTTGTCGTTAACGGTGTAACTCGGCAAGTAATGGCGCTCGGCTAAATCTTGGTGTTACTGTTATGGCGAGAGTTTCAGACTGGCGCGTCTGTAACTAGGTAGGGACTGGTGTTTGTGTGCTTTTGGGTAGGTATATATTCGTTAACTTTTCATTTTCCATGCGTATCCATTGCTCGCCTTCAGGGGTTGAGTTTTTGCCTACAATATGATTTCTAACGGCCAGTGGTCCACATTGGCCCTGGATCATATGATTTGGAAGTCATGGGGAGAGGCCTTTGCCCCGCTATGAGATGACACAGGTTAACAGTAACATTAAAACTATGATTTCTAACGAAACATACAATCATGTCTGCAATCCCTGAAGCATAACAATGATGAACCTATAATTTCCGCACATTTCGACATTGATGTATAGCTATCACGTTGGACGGGACCAGTCTTCCTCCAGCTGCACATAATTATCAATTTTTCAATGTCTGATGGAATTACACAATAACCTCCAGTAGAGTCAATCTCTGATGAGTTTATGAATGTTACTCATCAGACACCGACCTGGTACCCTACCATCATGTCTGAGAGCACTCTTGTTTTAATGTTTTTCCAGTGTGGAAACGTGACAGAGCTAAACAGGGAGCCCAGCGCTATCTCATTAACACACTAGAATGCTAGATTGCTGCTTTAATACGTCATGTTGATTCACCTGTCCGTCGCCAAAGACAGCTGCCAACTTGATTTATTCCAGCAGAAGTGTTTTCCTTATTTGATAAATGATAACATTTACAAATACTTATACATGCCGCTCAAATCGGCCAAGTCTATTAATAGTTCGGTCACTTGTTTGCCAAACACCTAGGATATTATCTAGATTCTAGGTAATTTGAATAAGTAAGCTTTGAACTAACGATGTTGTTTCTTCGGTACCAGTACGAAGTACCTATTGCTAAATTAGGTATATGAAAACCGACTAAAAATAACTTGTTATTAGTTGTTTATGATGGGGCTAGACAGAGTGCCATGTGCCATACTATCAGCTCTAACGACGAAACAAACGTCAACAATGTAAGATTGACATAAGCTATCGAAAATATTCGCCATCTTTTATTTTAGGCTCTGAAGAGTTTAACCAACTTTTTCAGCCAAGTCAGAGGCCTAGACAGGTCGGTAGTTTCCTAATACGCATCCGGTGACTAAACAGTTAGGTTTCTTCAATTCATTAGTTTTAGTGTGAAAGATTAACACACATCGACGTTAGTATGATTTATACAAGTAGTGAGATATTACAAGAATACCATAAGTAGCTATGTGTTAGGGCAAACTCCATGTCGCTCAGAAGCAAGACGGAATGTACTCAAAAATGTTAATGTTATGAAAGTAATAGTTCTAAGAAACAAAACAAAGAAAAGTAAATTATAGTCATCATCATCATCCTTCGTCATGACCACGGACTGACCACTTTCTGTGACGCGTCAGTTTTCTACAAGAATTACCACTACGGTACCTGTCGTTAGGGAAATGAGGTTGTTTTCTTTCCGTAGTTACCTACTTATAAGTTTATTAAGAAGAAGTACAGTCACGACTACCAATTTGTATACAATTATTAACATTTAGAAGCGGTTTTCGCCGACTGTATTGTTTTGAATTTCGAGTTACCTACATAACTTTAAGTTATCATAAATGTCAATCAATAGGTGATATTATTATCTCAAAGTTGTAAGTAATTGTTATTTCACGAGGAATTCGCGTTCGAGCTTTGCCAAGTACCTATACATTTCGTCTCTTCATAAGACTATTCAAATCCTTGTTTTCAATTGATGTATGTCTTTATGATTGTGTTAATTAGACTGACTTCAGGATCAAAATCAAATCAACCTATATTATTTGCTAGAATATGGTATGGTCTGTCTTTTTTTACCAATGGTGGTTCCCGAGGAAGATTTCTGAAATAAATCTTTTTTACCCAACTGCAAGGAAAGGGTTATGTTTTTTACTATAATTTGCCAAGTACCGACATCCACGAAGGCGAAGCCGCGGGCATCAACTAGTGTACTATAGATTCGGTTATTGACACTGTCGAGGGGAATACCTCTAACTCCTCCAAGTGTTACACATTCTTATAAAACCGGGTTATAAAATAAGGAAAATCAGTAGAGAAAATGTTTCATTCAAAAAATCTCGAACATGTTTTTGAATTTCCGTTTTTTGTCTGTGGACGCCGCAGATGTTTCAGATCATTTTTATTGAATCGCTAATTCTCTTTGATTTTGTATTTTTTGTTGCCTTCCATAATTTATGATAAAATTTAAATAACGGGTTTTCTACGCCGAGGTTATACAAATATTTTTTTCTTAATATTTTCGGCATAGTAACCCATTACTATCACAACATACCTATTATAAAATAAACTCAAAAACTACTACACGAATAGTCATGCTGTTTTCACCAATGGATATAGTGATTTTTGAAAAAGGTTTTAGTATATAATTTGACGATGGCAAAGCCGGGGGTATCAATTAGTTTTATATGAAAAAAAGGGTGTGGCCTGATCAAACAACAAGGTCAACAAATAACTGTAGCCACATTATTGGTAAGGCTATTCTGATTAGGATGATGACTTAATGCCATTGGTTTCGATTCGAATTGGACACACTAACTAGTCAGCAACATTACCTCCATGTTTGGACCCAATCGAGTACCTGCGCCTTGACCTGTCGCAGTTATGTTGAAACAGCAATATGATTATTTTTAAGTGACAAGTGACATGGTATGTTTACTTTTACTGTGTAAAAATCGAAAAAGTGCCGAAAGAAGTTCGGACACAGTGAGTTTTGTGTGCCGGGAACAGAATCGTGTAGTGAGTGTCAATGGTAGTGCGTAACGAACGCAAAAAACAAACAAGAAAGAGGGTAGACCGTTTTGTATGCTCATAAACATCCACGATGACTTCAGTTTATTCGTGATCATGGTGCTTGTTACAACGCCGAAATATCGGGAACTCGAAACTAAAAGTAAACATGCTATATCCTGTTTAATATTAATAATTGCAATATTATTATTTGTGAGTGTATGTATGTGTCAATATTGATGACAGCTGTTACGCTAGTCTGCAACCCGAAGTCCTGACAATCACTGGTCTCGCCAAGAGATATCGTCTTATCTAGAACTAGGTTTTGGAGGTCAGACAGGCAGCCAGTGGCTTCATGTTAAATACTGGCATAGTTAAACATAGTCGGAAAAACTCACAAACATATAACCAACATACAAACATGAACGCTTAAAAACATAACACTCTTTTTTTGGGGCAGTCGTGTAAAAAGGATGGCTAATAGTGATCTATGAATTTAGAGCAATTGAGCAACTAAACTCAAATGTTTTTCGTTTCTTAATATTTAAACTTGTGTAACAAATTGTTTAGATGAATCCCTATTACACGACTGCTCCAAAAAAAGAGTGTTATGTTTTTTCTTCGTTGTTGTTGTAACAATCTAATCATAATCTCGCAACTAATACTTAATGACAGCACATAAAACGTGATGGCTGGCATCTGATTAAGGAAAACACCGCACGATTGGCTTATGTAACACGTATTTATTAGTTTATAATATACTGGTTACTGTATTATTTACAACGGTTATATATTTTGTTATTGATTTAGGAAAATAAGGAAAAATGTATTCATTGTGTATCTCTGCACACGCCTTCGATGGCTATAAGACACGCCCGGTTCCTCATGGTGTTTTTACCGTTTTGAAAGCAGTGACGACGCAGAAATGTGTACCTACCAGTTCAGGTTGAAACGACCTACAAAGACACTTGTAAGTCCCAGCCACTAAGACTACTATGCTTATACTCTGAAACAAAACTTGGTTCTCGTTGTATTCTACCACAGCACAAAACTCCTAACATCACCATTCCCCCCTCTCCCCACTTCTTCAAACTTAATTCACGAACTTTTTCCACAAGATTTTCATCTAAATGAAACCGTAAGAGCGACAGAATAAAAACGCACGTCACCCTTTATTAGGTAGATTGTGGAACCTCGCTCCGAGGTGAGAACAGACTTCAGCTGTATTTTCGAGCACTTTCCACGCTGAATAGGATTTTATGCATAATGCATCGGGACTGCTGACTGAGTCGCTATCACGCCGGAGATCTTACAGGGTAGGTAGCACCTGGGGTTAAGTAGGTGATTCACATTGTGTATTCTTGCTTCGTTTGCGTGAATGTGAAGGACGTGCTGTGTTGGTGCATCTACAGATGTTTATCTTGAATCTTTATTAAAATGTCTGCGACCTTATTCTAGAGTAAAGATCCCAGGTCGGGTAAAGTGTTGTTAGTTAGGTTTTCAATTATGAATTCGTCAGTAGCACTAACTCACTTGTGCAGTGTTAATGGAAGTACTCGTAGGTACGTGATGGGCAATAATACTAAACACAGGGTCAACATACTAATAGTGAGCAACATCCGGTTCGACTAGAAGCTGACTCCAACATAGTTTGGAAATGGCAAGCAGATCAATCAAGAGAAAAGGTCACGTGGGGTCATTGACCATTTTAAAACCATTCTAGCTTAGGAAATGCAACTTGCTAAAGCCTTTAGTTAGGGTGGGGTTGCCATTTAAAAATTTAAACTTTTGACAATAATCGAACTTTTCCAAAACACTAAAGATTTTTAGCTTTTTAATCTTTTTTTTGGAATGGTAAGTTGTGAATTGAGACAAGGTCATAGGTGCGGAGAGGCGGCCGGACAGAGTCTAAGCCGGCCGTGGTCGGATTCCGGGCGGCTGGTGACCCTACCCTCAGATCAAAACTTTTTACCGGAACAAATATGTGTAAGCGTAAAATCATAGAGTTCAAAATAATATAGCAATTAAATTTCCTTAAAAACTTTTAATAATACTGTCAAGGTTAATTGTTATTTTATAAACATACTACCCGTATGCTATCTTTATTTTGCATACGTTCATATAAGGTGCCTTTATCATCGTACCTATAGGTACTTAATTGGTTTTGTTCGTAATTATAATGATAAACTGTAATACATGACTAATCTTAAAACTATTAATACGAATCATTTTCCCTACTGTATATTAAACTGATCTGTTGCTGGGAGTTTGTTTGGTCGCCAATTCTTCTCTCCAATTAAAATACTAGGAAGTCGTCAGGATCGAGCGTTATACAAGATATTCAATGTAGTTTTTATGATATTCAAAGAATGTTAATTTCTCACCATCAAAATATCAAGAATTTCGAGACACTTGGATTTTAATTTTCGGAAAGAGCAAATATTCAACTATCAGAATGGCATAATCAAACTATTTTATTATTTAGCAGTCATACAGCCACTGGTAACGCCTTTGTACTATTGCATTATGGAACTACATACGTAGAAACAATTAGTATACTTACAAAGGTTATTCTAGAACACTGAGCAATAATCTTTATAGGTATCTTACATGGTAACAATTATTAATACTTATTTGCTTATAGTTACGTAACTTGGTTACAAGTGTTTTTGTTCTTCTCGGGGTTCGTTTACGTTGGTAGAGTATTCTTGGGGAGTGGTATATCGACTGGCGACTGGCGACTGGCCAACCGTCATCGAAATTCACTGCCTAGTTTAGGTTTTAAAACAACACGGTCACACAGACCCTAAAACGGACTTTAATTTATAATGAAGAAACTATAGATACTGACTTATTAATACCTGTAGGCGGCATACATTCTGTTAATTAAAACTACTTGCGTCACTAAGGTACGAAGTCAGTTGTCAACAAGTTCATAACTACTACTCTGCTCTGCCAGAAAGTATTACTCTTATTAGTATTACTTACACTCTCGAATTCAAACGATCCTCAGGGAGGAGAAGTTTTAATTTGTCAAAGATAAATGATTTTTTAACAGACAAGCGCACTGGTTCATAATGAAACAGTGCGCAATTAATTAGGCCTCTGAATTTCACATTAAGTCGGTTTAATTTTAATTTCGAGGCGAATTAAACCTGTCTGTACCTTTGTAACTAAAGGTTCGCAAAATATGAAATCAAATATACGTACTTGCAAAATACCAGGGCTATTAGTGTTACTCAACACATGAAGACACAAAAAAGCAACGAAACATTTAAAAGTTCAGTCTGACGCAATAATGTTTCACTACACAACACAGTCCATTTTAGCCTCTTATTGCACATATTGTTACCAAAGCAATGTCGTTCAGGTATCTTGTTGCACACACACGCCTGCGAAGCGCACAAAGTCTTTGGGGCAGGCATCCACCGCTATAGCTGTTCTGTCATCCGTATTACTCAGATCTTCAACGATTCGAGTATTAACCTCAGGGTTGCCTTTTCCAGGACTCTTCTTCGCATTCTTATCTCCGTCACGCTTATCAGGCCCTTTCTTGTCGCATCCCACTTTGATCTTGATGTTAAGCTCCACTGTATTGGGTTCACATTCACGTATATCGTTGCTGATTTCCTTGTGATGCGGTTTGATTTTATTTTCCTTGATGACACTTTCGTTCGCTACAATAGCGGGAGTATCGACTGCTTTAATGTCAGATTCATCTCCAAAGATCAGTTCTAGCTGCTCTTTAGTTGGTGTATAGTTAGTGCTGGGAACTGTTCTGGATGTTACGATTGCGAGTAGAGCTAAGAATATTAGAATAGTCTCCATTTTGAAATAATACGGTCTTAAAGTTGTTTGCGTGCGACTTGTTGTCGCGTTCACGGTCGCTGGCCGACTGTTTACTTTCCAGCAGTGTCTTAGATATATACAAAGTTAATTTGTATTTGTTATATTATGTTAAGGTCTTTGCGGACAAGAAGTGTCTCATTTTGCGAAATTGTATCATTTGGCGGCAAAACTAGTGATTAAGATGTGGTATCTGACGTTAATGTGTTTATTTCTGTTCTATATAAATTGGGTACGTAAACAGAACAGGAGCCATTACTCTATTTTGATGAGTAATGTTTAATTTTCTTGCGCAAATACAAATTATAAATTGGTTGGCACGTGCCGTGTGCGTGGGTACTCTAAAAATTGTACAGGGTGAATGTTTCACAAACGACATTTAATTAAATTTATGACGTATGAAGTTATTAACTAATTGTGTAGTTGTTCTTGTGATCGCAAACGACCTCTGAGCATGAGGTCCTGTGTTCGATTCGCAGATCAGATAAAGTGTGAATGGGGTTTTTCATCACAAATTTCTCAGTGGCAGCCACGAAGTCTGTATTTGTACCCGCTTGATGGCAATAGGCTCGCCACCCGTTACATAGGATGAGGGTAATTCTCCAAAAAAATCTAATTAGTCCGTCTGTTAGATTAACGACTATATGGACTAATTCGATTTGTTTTGGTGAAATACTCTATTAAACATAATTGGAGACATGTGACACACACCTTTGCCTAACTCTTTTATTGTTATGTTTTGATAGAGTAATTGAGAGAGAATTGCGACAGTTTGTGTGTGATTGTGTATGTTTGTTACTTGTTCACCTAAAACCTACTGAACGGATTTGGATAAAATGTGGTACACAGATAGTTTATAACCTGGATTAACACATAGGATAGTTTTATCCCGATTGTATCTTCCCGTGGGATAATTTTCGAGTTGTAGCGGGTGAAGGCGCTGGCAACAGCTAGTAATATCATAATGTTGTTGTAGTTTGCCTTGAGTTTGCCTTGAGTTTGCCTTGAGTTTGCCTTGAGTTTCTGATGTGTTTGTACCTTGACCTCAACGATGTCTCGTGAGTCACAAGATGTGTGAATGCTTAGTTTTTGGCTCACTGATGATAATGTATGACACAACTGTTTGTTTCTTTGGATTTTCTTTTTTTTTCCTTTTTAAAAGCCGTTGCCCCTCACAAGGAATTTCTCCTGTATCGTGGATGCGTTCACAGACATTTAAACTCACATACACAAATACCCAGACTATCTATAGACCATACAAATATTTGTTCCGTGCGGGAATCGAACAAAATAAATTTATTACTATTAAAAAAAACAATTACCATCGAGTAGGGTATCAAAATGAAGGGTTTTTAAGGAGATTACAAAAATATAAAACACTTAAGTATATGTTTAAAATAAATGCAAAGTCACAAATCTTATAAACAAACACAAAAGTTAAATCATCTGCGAAGAATTTTACTCGACCAACGAAAGAACGAACACAAAAGAACTTAAAAGTTAAATAAAAAAAAGTAGTTAAAAAACTAAAAAAACCCGACTGAAAAAACTGAAAAGCAAAAAACAAGCACATGTTAAATTAAACAAAACTTGGAAGCAGGGCCCGTTCATTTGAATATTAAATTATGAAATGAAAATAGAATAGACTCCGTCAGCTTCCAAGTTTTGGAACTTTGTTTTTCAATTCCTTTCTAATTAAGAGGGATCCCAGGGATGGTGCAGAAGAAAAATAAATGACCGCAATGTCTGGAAGACATGTCATGTCATGTGTGTCATGTTTCATGTCTGGATGTCTGGAGGCCTCTCGCCTTCGTTATGGGTGTTTTTTTACCTACACTACACCCCTTATATCTTCCACGTGGATCCAATATTATACGGTTACATGTCGTGGTGTTAGCCGGATCACGGCCACTATACAGGATGTAAATTAACCCTTCACACAAACGTCAACCAAGCATTCTGTACATCAAACTAACCACCCCTACGCAAAAACTTTTGCTGGGAAACGACTTTTCTTTTTTAGTACTAATTTTAATACTCATTTTACGGTAAAACTCGATGTAGCACTTTTAAAACATTGTGCTAGTGGATGCTTTGAATAGTAAACGCGTCATGGAGCTAATTTAAGTAAAGTTATAACCTGAAAAACTAGTATTTACAAAAACAGCTGTGCAAAATTAGGAACTTTGACCCCCAATACCTAAATAACTAGGGGGTTCCCACTAATGGTCTAGAACAAAAAAAATATCGCAGTGGTGGGGAGAACAAGTGCCCTTTGTTTGTGTTAAGGGTACTTTTACACCCCATGTTGTACTCAGGAACTTATCAAGCGATTTTCTCTTACTATATTATTCTTTTCTCTTCTTTTATTTATGTTGTACCTATGTGCTCGTGACTCTACCAGAACGGGCTGCTTATAATTATATTCGAAACCTAATTGCTAAACATTAAAAAGAGTACCTAGTCAGTTCAAAGGAAGTTAAATATTTAGGGTGCTTTACCTAAAATATTTAAATGAGTTCCTGCGTTTACCGAAATAAGTACTTACCTATATTTTTTACGACGCTTCGCCACACCTACAACATACATAATGTTTGTCATCTCGACGTCGTCATACTCAACTATTTAACGAGTTGACGTAAAACCGTAAGAACGTGACGTGACGTTAGTGACGTACCGCCGACACGCTGCGCTGCGAGCTGAGTTGCGTGACGTGTTCTGTGTTATTATATTTTCTATTAGTTGTAGCGTGAGAACGTCTGCTGTTTTACATTCATCAGTAAGTAACTTGAACGACCCCGTGTCGAGTGTGGTGTAAGCGAAGAATGTATTGGCGAACCAGAACGCGCACAAATCAGAAAAATCATAGCTAAACATAGGGATTAACATTCAGGATCTTACGGATTGAGAATATCAAAAGTAATAAAGGTTCTGGCTATGTTTTGTCGTATATGACAAAACCTCGTGACTAGTCTTGACCTTAGGGCTGGCTTTACCTTGACCAGAGGCTAAGTGTTGCGATACAACGTGGCAATGCCACCAGTCTTTTGGGCACATTACCGGCTGACAGCGTTCAGAAGCAATTTTTGATGACATTTTATAATTTCTTATTAGTTGTGACAAACACACTAACACATTTTTTGCAAAAAAATAACTAACTTCGTTTGTTGACTTTATTGCCACTGGAAGTAAAGGCTCTTTAGTAGTGTTTTCTTCTGGATTGACGCACGAGGCGCGGGAAACAGAAAAATAACTTTTTTCATCAAACGTAGAGGAAAGTCACCAAATATGAAATAGTATCTTAATATGGAATACCTTCATTTCTCTAAGACTATAAGTATGAAACGCAACACTCGACCATCTTCTGTTCCATTCGGTCTATTGCACCACGTACGTGTTAGTAGACCGAATGGAACAGAAGATGGTCGAGTGTTGCGTTTCATACTTATAGTCTTAGAGAAATGAAGGTATTCCATATTAAGATACTATTTCATATTTGGTGACTTTCCTCTATACGTGTGGTGTCTATAGACAGGTCTTTAAAAAGGACATTGAGGAGCTTAAAACCATTTTTTTTTCAAAGTCAATCAGTTTGAAAGAAATGAGTGTCTCCCTCTAACTTTTAAACTAAGAGAGTAAAAAATTTAGATACTGTAGATTGCAATGTAAACTTGAATGTGCTTTAACAAGAAATAATACGAATTAAAGGGGGTTTTCCTAGTACGATGGTACGGAACCCTTCATGTGCAAGTCCGACTTGCACTTGACCAGTTTTTAGACACCTTTATTATATATTTTTTTAATATGCAATTTTATCCAATGCGCAATAATTACAGAAAACATAGATCTTTCACAAGGTACTTACTTATTTAGTCACTCAACGTCAGTCTTGGGAAAATTAAACAATGTTTCCCGGATCGTTATCACTTATCATTGATGCAAGCATACAATGAGACTTTCCAACTTTATCTGGGACAATCACTGCTTGATACCTAAGTCACGTCGTATGTGGTGACGAGCTAGGTATTTTGTTTGTGGGGCAGAGGTTATCACTTACCATCAGGGTCCAAGTCTATCTAATTATGAAATGACTTACAATTTGTTGTGGGGCTGTTTGCCAAGTCGTACACTGGTATATTTTAGTATTCTTTTAGGTTATGCCAATTAAATTTTAATTGGTATCGTGAACAGAAAACAGGGGGTCTTAAATGGCCATTTTAGCAGATCATAATGGAATCATAATATGAATTGCGTTTAAATCCCTAAAATGGTCACAAACGCAGTTACTATTATGAATTGTACATTTTACGAATTTGGGCATTTCAGACCCCAGGCCTATTTTTAGGCCAGAGAATCCGCATTGCTATCCAACGCGGGAATCCTATTACCAGCGTTATTCCTATTGACAGAGACGTGGAGGAGTTTTTTGATGCCCTATAATTCTTAATTCGCCTTTTGATACTTTTACATATTTTTTCATTAATATCTGAACTGCTGATCATCGATGCTGCCGTCAATATGCTGGTGGCAGAATTAGTTCGAAAAAGTTACCGCAGCCCTGGAACGTAAGGGCATTCGAATAAACACAGATGGATTTTATTCAGTAAGAGTCTGACACTCCCTTCTGCCCCACCCAGACCGGGAGGAGTCATTTGATGATTTCCCATCCGTAAAAAGGGTTCCCTATACTATGCAACGTATATGTGTCGCAAGACAATGCTGACCATGAAGTTATGTTATGATTTCACTTTTAATTCGGGGGCAGTTCCCACTTGAACATATCCATTAAAATAATTAGTTTCTACGATAACTAAAACGTTATAATACACAATACTCTGATATTGATGTGTAGGCTCACTGTTCCTGTCGCTTAGCAAATCATACAGGAAACAGGAGAAATTCCTAGAGAGGCAAAGTTTTGTTAATAAAAATGTACAACATACATTGTTAAATAAATAATTACGCAAGTACTTAACACACATTAACAAACAATTGTATATTTGTTATATAAATACCCACTATTAGGTACCTGCTCATTAATTTATTAGAATTAAAGTTTATTTTTCCTACTGTATTGTGATAATTTTATGTAGGTATGTGTTTCGGAAATCCTAAATTGGTATAGAATTCTATGAACATTTATCATATTTATTTATGAAACATCCTTACTTCCTTACTAATATTATAAATGCGAAAGTGACTCTGACTGTTTGTCTGTCTGTCTGTCGCGCTTTCACGCCTAAACTAATGATCCGATTTAAATGATGCTTTTAGAAACTGGTTTCTATCAATATAGACAGACTGAAAAAGGGAAATGTAGTTTGAAAGGGCCTTCAAGGGCCAACATTTATCTGTGAATGGGTAAGGACCTTGTTAGGGCCGCTGCAAATGTCTTATATACCTATTTCCTAACCTTATCTGGATAACTTTTTAGTTTTTAAATACAACCTTGGATGGCAGGCCGGAGAAGGTAAAATGTAAACATTAGAACGTCTTGGGAGCTGACGAGCTGGAGCCTAATCAAACGGATGGGGCCCAAACAACCAAATACTAGAACTAGACTGGAAGAGGGATAAATGCTGCGGGTTGTTCGAAAGAGATACCGCGGCCCCGGACTCAAACGGCTAAGAAGGAACATGGGTGGTTTTTAGTCAGTAGAAGTCTGACACTCCCTTCTGCTTCGCCCAGAGCGGGAGGATCCATTTGAGAAATTCCCACTGTCCAAAAAAAAGAGGGATTAATGAAAAATGAGAAGGGAGACCTTTGCCCTGTAGTGGGACTCGTAATAAATGGGGGAAGCCTTTGCCCACCTCACGCTAACTGACAGAAGTAAAATACTTGACCATCATCATTAGACCATCTCAGACACTAATCTGCATAGCCCTCATGTGTGTCCCAAGATTATGTCTGGACCTTAAACTTATTGTTAACCATTTAAAACCATTTTAAAAGATTAGAAGAGTAACCTTTAGAGCTTCTTACCGGTTCTTCTCCTTAGGAATCGACCAATGCACCGAATCGTGCCCCTTTTTTTATGTCGACGTTTTACAAGTGCCCATGTAGGCCTATGTGAAATAAAATATTTAGACTTTGACTTGCGTGAACCAAAGAGGTAATATTACAATAACTAAACCGCACATATAAAAATACGACTTACACGTAACAACGAACCTATTTAGCTACAAACAGTGACGTGTGGATGGTGGCGCGGCTATAGTTATAAGAGTTATAATTACTATTACTAACCGTTAAATTTTCCATAGCATGAATCAGATTGAGCTGGTTGTAAATGGTGATAGGGAAAGGGCTATAAACAGTTATAGTTCTTCGAGCCCGCGAGCGTAGATACTATTCTTCATTGGGTTGGTGAAAAATTGTTTCTTATTACTCATACTCCGAAAGTAGGTCATGACATGCCTGCGGAGCGGGTTGAAAGTACTACTTTTCAGTTCTAGAGATAGTCGCTTTCAAATGACAGCTGTCAAATTATTAAAAAAAACTAGGTCTTTTTTCACATTTTTGTACCACATGTTTGTGGTACACTTTTACGAAAACCAAAATATCCCCACTGGAGGATAGAAGGCTCGTCCTCTTCAAATAAAGAGAAGCATAAACATCACATTTGTAAGATACATAGATTGCTGATAGTTTCATTCTATCAAAGTCTATAAACATTAGGTAATAAGATCGGCACCGTAATCGGTGACAAATGGCTCAGAGTTAATTTTCTGCCTATAAAATCTAACCTAGTTTTCTAAATTGAACTAGTTGTGAATGGATGTGGCAGTATGGGGTTGAAGCGGGTTGTTCACGTGAGGCGCTCGGCTGTCAACAATCCATCCATCATTCACTCACTCACTCAGTTACTGTTACAGGACGTTTTAAACGTGCTTTCCGGTCAGTGGCATACGTTGGTAGCACGGTTTTTTCCCATGTGGGTAAGCTGGGACTACAGATGGATCCTGCTGCGAACCTCACATACCTACTTCGTCTACATAATTATAGGCTTGTTAGAAGGAGCTGGTGGTAGTCTAGTCGTAACGGCTCTGAAATAGAAGCCGTAAATTTTTCTAATTTTTTTTTTCAACAACAATACATATCCGTACTGAAAACAAATTCAAAATTAACTTTCTCTTTGTCAACTTTTTCCGTCTTCTAAGGCGAAGCAGGGAACACCGTGGTATTATATGTATCTAAAAAGATACAGAACAGTGAATCACAAAAACAGAGAAAAAAACTGTTTTACTTTAACATTAAATTCAGTATTATTCCCGCGGATTACGGTTTGAATGTAACGAGAACCTCTATTGGTTGAAGGGGATTACTTTTTTATTGAAACCAATTATATACATAAACGTGGCACAGGTAAATGCAGTGTTGATTGATTTCAGTGCAGCAGCGGTGAGGAATGTCACAGGAATGCATTTACGCCAGCATTAATCGGTTACGTCTGAGAAAAACTGATCACCTCAGCAGGGCTATTGCGTATCTTTTAAATCACAGTGGCTATCATATTGTCTATGGATTAACTGTCAAATTGGTTATACAAACACAAAATACAAAATCTTTATTTTTGAACAAAAGGTTTTACATTAGTTGGTGATTGGAGCCTCCCTTTAAGCAAGTAATGCCTGTGTTAGGAGACTCCGCTCTTCCACAGCAATATAATAAATCAGAACCTTAGATATAAACAGTATGTTTGTGTGTATATGTTTGGTTTTGTGTGTGTGGATGTGTGTTTGCGTGTTTGTATGCATGTATGTGCGTGTGTGTTGGTGTGTGTGGATGTTTGTGTGCATGTATGTGTTTCATTTAGTGTGTTGCAATAGCGCCTCAGTGTCTATGTAATTTAGTGACTTTATCCAATTAGTTATAACTTTTTTACACTCGTGTAATTGTTTATTGTGAACATATATTTTTTTATTTATCTTATTATAAAGTTGACATGATAGTTTAATGTACTGAATGGCAGCAAATTTCGTTTTTGTTTGTGGAACCTGTGCTATGAGATCTTTTCGTCTTCTTGTTATTGCAGTTGAATCATATGGCAGATTTTTATGCTTTTTGAGAACAGTACGTATGATATATAACTTTCGAACAGAAACCAGTCCACTATCCTGATAGAGACTCTCAGTAGGGTATGTGATCCTTTTGAAATACATAATTTTTATTAAAGCACGCTGGCTTCGTTCAACATGTATAAACTTTGATTTTCCTGCACCTCCCCATATTGTGATACAGTAGGCTATAACTGATTGGGCTAGAGAGATATATATTTCATTTAATAAATTTCTATCAGACCCTGATTTCTTTTTTATATTTATGGGCACAATATATCTGAGCGTTTTAAACATCCACACCAGTTTCCTAATCCTTCCAGAAACATGTTCAACATGAGAGTACCACGACAATCTCTGGTCAATAATTACACCTAAATATTTAGTTTCAGAAACTTTTTTAATTAAGGGGCAAGCGCAATTATTGTTATCGCATGTGTTGCTTGAGTGTACTTTAATGTTGAACACATCATCTGGTTGTGATTTTTTATAAATAGAGAAGCATATGTAATTGGTTTTCAAAGTGTTTAACGTGAGAAGGTTGCTATCGAGCCAAGTCGCAATTTGGAACATGCCTCTCTCTGTCTTCATTTTAACATCGGACCAACTGTGCCCATGGAAGACAACAGCAGTGTCATCAGCGTAGGAAAATATATTTGCGTTTTCCACTTTTAGGTTACAAAGATCGTTAATGTAAGCTAGAAATAGTGTGGGACCCAGGACACTACCCTGCGGTACCCCGAACAACACTTTACTGTCATCACTAATATATCCTCCAATCTTAACCTTCTGTTTCCTGTCTGTGAGATAGTCTACGAAGAATTTGAGAGGAGTTCCCCTTATTCCAAGTTTCTCCAGTTTGGTCACCAGGGTGGGAACGGAAACGGTGTCAAATGCTTTTTTTAGGTCAAGAAATACCGTCAGACATTTCTTCCCGTTATCTAAATGATCTGTCACTAACGAGGTAAGGGCAGTAACTGCATCCTCGGTGGAGACTCCCTGTCTAAAGCCAAATTGTGTTGAAGATATAATTTTAAACTTATTCAAATAATTGACTAACCTAGTGTTAGTTAATTTTTCTATTACTTTAGACAGGGCTGGCAACACAGAGATAGGTCTATAATTATTGACATCGCTTCCGTTCCCTCCCTTGTGAACCGGAGTAATAACAGATTGTTTCAGAGGGCCTGGGAATATTCCGTTTCTGAAACAGAGGTTAGCTAGATGGGCAATTACAGGGGCGAGTTCTTTATTACAGTATTTTAGAAATTTTGTTGAGATACCATCCCAGCCAGGGGCACTGTCTGACTTCAAGTTCCTTATTATTAAATCTACTTCCTCTGTGTCAGTTTCTAAGAGCACGAATGAATTTATTTGTTTAGGTAAATTAGTTTGTAGCTGATCAGGACTGCTATTATCTCTAGGCTGTATTTGTTGAGCTAATTCTTTTCCTATATTCGCGAAATACTTTTTAACGTAGTTAACTGACTCAATCGGAGTTGGCTTGATATTTAGTAATTCTGAACTTTGATTTTTTGTTTTATTGGTACAGGTAATTGATTTTATATTTTTCCATAATAATTTCGTATTTGTAACTGAGTTAGCCAGCAATTCTCTTTCATATTGTCTTTTAATTTTTTTAATAAGATTGTTGCAGTAGTTTCTGTATCGGCTATAAGTGATTTTTAGGATTTCGTTATGTGGATCAGCCCGTGAGTTTTTTTGTAGTTTGTTTCGATTCTTTATACAGCGGAGTATTCCCGGGGTTATCCACGGTTTGATGATACGTTTGTTGTTGGACATGTTTCTCACTGTAGTGTTTTTTTCAATCGTTTCAGTAAGTTTCTCTATAAGTACATCGGTAAGTGCATTAGGATCATCGCAGAACATTAGTTCGTTTATATTTTTCTCTTGTAAATAATTTAATGGTTGTTCAAAGTTTAAGGCGGTTACGATTTTATGTGTTTAGTACAAAATGGAACCATTTGACAGTAATTGAAAGGCACTATAGGTTAGCCACTGTCATTTAAAAGATACGCAATAGCCCTGCTGGACTGGTAAACATACTACACCCATAGCAGTGCGGTATAGTAAATAGTAACTTGATAGTGCTACAGAAAACCGAATCCACGAACGGTTAGTCATAAGTGTACCTACAGTGCACCCACATCACGACAGTTATGTCAAATTCCTACGTATAGTAGCGTGGCAACTAGGGACGTGGTGACTATTAAAAGAAACTTGACCGTGTAATCGAACTCAAGGCCTCATACTCAGCAGACACGCTCGCATACATTACACTACGAGACGATTAAAATAGTTCCATAGAAGATCCTTAATAGGCTGAAACCCTTAGAACTTAACCCTTCAAAGATAAGAGGCATGATAGTCTTCACAAAGATCTGATGCATTGTGTTCGCAACCTTATGGGTACAAACATTATTGTTTGAATGGCTAGATGTATGTTTCCTGACCTTATGAAAAATAGTAAAATTATTCCTTTATTCAAGGCGGGTAGTACATCAGACCCCACAAATTATAGACCTATTTCAGTGCTACCTACTTTCAGTAAAGTCTTTGAGAAATTAATTTTAGACCAATTGCAAAGATTTTTTAATAAACATAAATTATTGCACAATAAACAGTTCGGTTTTACGAAGGGTCGCTCAACTACCGATGCCGGTGTCGAACTTTTAGGACATATTTATAATGCCTGGGAAGATAAATGCGATGCTTTGGGCATTTTTTGCGATTTATCCAAGGCATTTGATTGCGTCCTTCATGAAACCTTAATCAGGAAACTCCGCCACTACGGAATACGAAACAGCGCTCTGGATCTTCTTATCTCATACCTCAGTAATAGGATCCAAAGTGTTGACGTCAACGGGAAAAGATCACCCGGATCTATTGTAATAATGGGAGTCCCACAGGGCTCGATTCTTGGCCCTTTTTTGTTTCTTATTTATATTAATGATTTGCCTCACCTCATAAAGAATAACCACGGTATCGTGTTATTTGCGGATGACACTTCACTTTTATTTAAACTTAAACGACAACAGGTAGTTGTTGACGATGTAAATAGCGCGATTTCGAAAGTGGTGCATTGGTTTAACGCTAATAATTTGCTTCTTAATGAAAAAAAAACCAAATGCATTAGGTTTACACTACCTCACGTAAGGCAGGTGAAAACTTGTGTGTTGGTAAAGGGCGAAGAGTTGAATCCTGAAGATAGCACGGTGTTCTTGGGCTTAACTTTAGACGCTAAGCTTCAGTGGGGGCCTCATATAGATAAATTGTCGAAAAAGCTGAGCTCTGCAGCATACGCAGTTAGAAAAATTCGTAATTTAACCGATGTAGAGACAGCCCGATTAGTGTACTTTAGTTATTTTCATAGCGTAATATCGTACGGCATTCTATTGTGGGGGAATGCCGCTGATATTCAGACCATTTTTGTTTTGCAAAAACGGGCGGTTAGATCTATTTATAAATTAAGTCCGAGACACTCTCTGAGAGAAACATTTAAGGAAATTAATGTAATGACTGTTCCCTCTCAGTATATTTATGAAAATCTTTTGTATGCTCACAAAAATATAAAGCTGTTTAAGAAATATAGTGATATTCACAATATAAATACAAGAAATAGACATAAATATATTGTACCCACAACAAGGCTCAAGAAAATAGGTGGATCATTTAGATGCCAATGTATTCGCTTTTATAATAAACTACCAAGCCACATTCAAAATTTAAGCCTTAATAAATTCAAATCCTTTATAAAACGTAAACTTTGCCAGAAAGGATTTTATACTGTTAAAGATTATATAGAGGACAAAAAAGCTTGGGATTGAACTGCTCCAATTTGAATTGACTTAAACATATATTTTTTTTTTTTTTTTACAATTTGACATTTTATGATTATTTTTATACACTGATATTGTTTACTTTAAGTATGATATTTTTTTTTTGACCAATATTTACTTGTTAAATATTTTATTTTATATTTTTTTTTTGTGTGTTTGTTTTTATTTTTTTGACATTTAATAATGTAAAATGATTATACAATATGATAAATATTTAAAAAATTGATATTGTGAATGTGAGGACCATGTGGGTCTTTCTTAAATTTTAATTGTTGTGATTGTCTGGCAGTTTGAGTACTTTAAGTGACCCACCCAAATGTCCTTTCTTTGGTATTGTTCGTCGTGACGTTGAGCTCCTTCGAGTTATAAGTCGAGCTCCACGATATCTGACAAATGCTTGCACTGACTGGACGGGTCCACTCAAATCTGTGTGGTGCTTTCTTCAAAAGACCATCTCAGACATTAATCTGCATGGTCTTCATGTGTGTATTATACCTTATTGTTAACCCAAACGATTTTAAAAGATTAAAAGAGTAACCTTTGGAGTTTCTTGCCGGTTCTTCTCCTTAGGAATCGACCAATGCACCGAACCGTGCCCCTTTTTACCGACGTTTTATAAGTGCCCATGTAGGCCTATGTGAAATAAAAAATATTTTGATTTTGATTTTTTGATTTTATGAAAGTCGACGAAACCAAAGGAGTATTCAAATATTTAAGGAGTACAGCAGGTGACGTTAAGGAGTACAGCAGGTGACGTTAAGGAGTACAGCAGGTGACGGTAGATAATGGGTAATCCACAGCTCCAAAAGGAATGATAGGTTTAGGAAAATGTATTTATTTCTATTTCTTACCTACCAGGTGTGTAGTTACATTTGCAATTTTCCTGTAAGCTATATTTTGTAATTATTGTCCACTTTTTGTATTAATTTTACTTAGAATTATAGTAATAGTAGTAATTTACAAATAATTTCAAGATACGTTACACCTTTACTTTTCATAGGGATGATAAAGTCGATGACGTTAATGATGAAAATAAACAAGTTAGTTCCGTTAGACCGCGGGTGAACCCGCGGGTAAATTCCTTGCTAGGCAATTGTAACGTAACGTCACGTACGTAAACTTCAGACGAAGAGCTAAACATATATCATTTAAACCGTAGTACTATATATGTAGTGAACGTCCTAAGCTTTGAGGTAAACAGTCCTTAGTTGGCGGTGTGCGCAGGCGCTTCCCCCATCAGTTATTGTGACAAAAAATTCAGTTTACTGATTCAGTCCTTTAACGATGGAAGTGATCACTGCTCTAGTCCTGATACTCTTGGGTGCGGCAGGAGCTAGGAACATTCCCGTTCAGAAGAACGCACCTTCAGAACTACTGCTGGAACTTAACAACCTTAGAATTATTACTAAGACCCCTCTAGCTACAATATTCTCCACAGGGGACCTAGTCAATGAAGGGAACCGGAGACTTCTTTTGGACAAAAACGCTGACGAAGATAATATTGTTACAGACCATGTTTACAATGTTCTGAGCTTAGAAACCGAAGACAACGGAAGCAAGTCTAACCAGGAAGGGGGCAATGGCATCGAAGAAGATACAATGCATAGTGTGCTAGGACCTGTGGAAGTGACTGAAGTACACAATAGTGAAAAGACTGAAAAACACTTTTTAGAAGACAGGGTTGCATTCAACGGTGGCTGCCCTACAGGCACATTCAGAGTCGGAAATAACTGCGAAAAGGAGGACACAGACGATGAAAGATCAAGGTCATATTAGAAGTTCACAAGTGCTGGTTTTGCGTGACTTAATTTTTTTTTTCATTTTAAAACAAATTTTGTTTTAAAATGAAACCGGTTTATTGGCATATTGTGTTATTAGTGACATCGTCTTGTTAGAAAAACGCTCTTCTAAACTCAAGTTCAGTCATATTTATAGATGTGTAATTTATTTTGTTATGTTTTGTGCTTTTGTTATTGCTATTAGTAGAGAATGTTGCTAAGTATATTATTGCTAGCTAGAATTTAACTAAATCTAGAATATTCTGTTTCTGATTGTCCTCGTTACTCTAAATTAGATTTTATGTTATTATAATGATGGAATTTTTAAACAAAAACAATGGATTATCGTGTAATTATTAGCGATGTATTAATAAACAATAATCGTATTTATTGTTTATCTATACAATGGCATGTATTATCTATTGCGCATTCAGCGTTTTGTTCAGTGGTTTTCTCAATTGCATTACAATTTTTAAATCATTTTTATCAGAATTTTTTAACCTCTCATCTAAAAATAAACTACAATACTTGAACAAACTTTAATTATTGTTACTCTACCTTAATACCAATAAAAAAATGTATACATATTATGTATAAATAACTTTAAACGTTTATGTAAAAATAACATTTATATATATTATGTAATTTAATTTTTCCGTTTGGTGATATAATCATGTTGTGTGACTGCACTCGGCCAATACGACATTGACCATTCTCATAGTAATTTTGTTAGTTCTCATCTCTCTCTATTTACATAATAGCGTTACCGCATAGTAGCAGACGACGCAAAGGCTTCAATATTATTTTGTATCACCTTCTTGGCTAATATGTTATTCATTATATTATTTCAACATTTATTAAATGTTCCTGGACGGTACGGAACGGAAGGAAAAAACGAATTAATAATTGGCTGTACCCGATATAATAATTATGTAGAACCAAACAATAACTTCATTTAACATTATGAATACCTAAGTTAAAAATAGCATGTGGCGACTGTATATAAACCCGAGTCCATGTTATGAGGTAAATAATAACAGTTGGAAGGAGACCGAATCAGTTCTCGTTACTAGAAGACATTTTCATCATGGAATTTACTACTGTAGTGATCCTGACTCTCCTTGTGGCTGTAGGAGCAAAGGATATCCCTGAATATAAGCTAATAGACGGGATTGTGGCAGATGAGAAGAAATTAGAAAACATTAAACTTCAAGCTTCGGAGCCCGAATTATTGAAAACCCTTGAAGAAGATGTAGTTATTTTCAAAAAATTGGAAGGACCTCAAAAACTGGAGGTTTCGAAAAGGATTGCAAAACCCGTGGAAGCGGAAGGAGGAAGAACAAAAGAAAATTAAATGCCACCGATTGCAGGCAAGAACGTCTTTGAAGAAAAGTCAAAGATGGTAAATGTAGGTGCTAAGCATAAATCAATACCGTATATAGAACAAGATCTGTATAATTACTTTTTGTAATGTATAACAGTAAATTCGTTGAATAAAATAGTTCGTTCGAGAATTACTCGTTGTAAAATTATAATTGAAATTAATAATATCCCGTTATGGAAACACAACTGTCTTTAAATAGAACGTTGGGAACAATATATAAATACGAGGTAATGTAATGAGGCAAATAATAGTATTTTGACGGTGAACGAACTAGTGAGTGTAGCCAGAAACCCTGTAACTATTGAATAGTAAACCTTCACGATGAAAGCGGCGACGATAGTGATCCTGGCAGTTCTAGTGATAGTAGGAGCGAAAAGCAATACTAGAAACAATTATGACAAGGGACGTAACAAGAATTTAAAAGTCAAACCTGTGAAAGTAGCAGATGGAGAAAAACTAAAAGTAAGTGAAGCGCCACCGCAAGCACTCAGCTGCCTTTGTGGAGAAGTAAAAGGTGGTGTATGCAGTAAAAAGAACAAGCAAATAGTGCACTTGGATGCGAGTGAATTTAAAGCTGGGTGGCCCTCCGATTTAATCGAAAAAGATCCGACAGTAAAGCCGACACCAAAGCCACCACCAAAGCCGACAACAAAGCGGACACCAAAGCCGACACCAAAGCCACCACCAAAGCAGAAAGGAAGGACGACATCATATTCGACACGAAACAAGAATAAGAATAATCGTGGATAAACTATCACCACAGACCTAATGTCATTTCATATCGCTGCTGAATCGTTAACCTAATCTACTAGTGTTTAACAAAAGTGTTAACAACGTTATACCCGGTATACTAAGTATTGTGATCTTCAGAATTTGTGCAATATTAAATTACTTTGTTTTGAAACAATCATAAAATAAATAAATAATTTGAAAACTATTATAGTTGTGTTATTTCTCGTCGCTGTCACTGCGGTCAAGCCGTCAATAATTTCGGGCACCATAAACTGTCCTGCTGCAGGAGCGCAGGTGGCAACACACCGCGCACCCATAGCAACGGATTTATTCGTCGAGCTCTTGTCTGGTCCGATGTACCAGCAGTTTTCGAACCCAATGGCTTGGTACATAACGATAGGAAGAGATCAGATGGCATGATGCTGATGCCTAAGAAGGTGTGGAACGCAACCTTGGCGTCCTTGCGATATCTCATGCTGCAAATACGGTGACGGCCAAGGTGTTATTACTGTAATTAAATAAGTAGTCTGTTACAGTTTTGAGCCGTTTGGGGTCCAAGCGCTCGGATCAATTGATTCGAGTGCGCGTTTCATTTTGAAGGAAACCTCTCACCGTCTGGTGGACACTTTGCGTGACTAGAGGGCTGGCTCTTTATTTGACCAAAGCACATAAACCCGTCGCGGCTACGTGTTGTTGTAAGAGATTCCACGGCCTCGACATAAAGGGCTAAGAAGGTACATTGGTGGTTTTTAGTCAGTAGAAGTCTGACACTCCCTTTCGCTCTGTCTTGCCTGTAATCCCCGAAGGGTTAGGCAGAGGTGTGCCCAATTTTTAATCTGAAATAAACGTTTAATATAATTAGTACATGATACACATTTCGCCAGTTATGTTTAAGTTCATGTAATGATGTGGCGGAAGGAAAACCGAATTAACAATTGATATACTCACACATAGCAAGTTCGTAAGGTTATAAATAGACCCGAGTTTATGTTATGAGGTTAGTTATAGTAGTGGGACGGAGACTCTCGAGGAGTTCTCATGACCAGAACACGAATTTATCGTCGTTTTAAAACTAAGGACACACACTTAGATCTGCGTTTACACATGAGGCAATCTTACGAGACAAGACATTGTTAGTGGGACAGTGAACGTACCGTTAGTGAAATTCACCAGCTGCTGAATACTTAACTTTACGCGATGAAAGTGGCCACCATGATAGTGATCATGACGGTCCTAGTGACTGTACCAGCGAGAGACCGTATTGATTTCATGGAAGGAATTCCACCAGAATATTTATTTCCAAACCCTAGCTGGATAGACGATGGTGGAATATTAGAAAATAAGCAAAAAGACCAAGATGAGAATACGCATGTATGTGGAAGCATTGACAAACCTGTGGTAGTGACAAACGTTGGAAATCATAACATTATTGAAGTGTCGCCGCTTGCTCTCAGCTGCCTTTGTGGACACATGAAAGACTGCGCTTGCAGTAACAAGAACAAACAAATAGTTTACTTGAATCCGGATGCAGAAATAGAGGGTTGGCCCTCCGAGCTGATCGAAAAAGATCCGACCGTAAAGCCAACAGAACAGCCGACAACGATGCCGACAGCAAAGCCGAAATAAAAGGAAAGCAATTACGTATAGCCGACCTGGATAACTGATCGCCACGGACATAGGAACACCCTAGCAGGATGTATTGTCATTTCATATCGTTGGTTAATCCTTTATCGTAAATACGGTAAATCCAATGTCCAAGCGATGCAGAAAAGTGTCTAGCTTCTTGTAGTTTAAGATTGTATTTCTAACTACATAATATCTGTTTGTTATATTATACGTTATTAAATTTTGAACTATTTTTGGAATGGAAAATTCTATTGGGTACATATTGTTAATGAATCTTCGTATATATTTTTTTTTGGTATTGTTTTGTATAATTAAGATTAGATTTTCTTTTGAATGTTATTTGATGAGGTTTAAATATTATTTATCCCAATTTCTGAACCAGGTAGCCTATCTGTGTACCTGAAAAATATCAGCCGGTAAGGATAAGTTACCAGAAGTCGAGAATGGTAACCGACACACAATGTTACTTGCACATTTATAATGTTAGAATTACTCGCATTTGTAATGTTTGCTGCTGTTTTGTGGATGATGATTGATGATGTAAACAATTATTGTACTGTACTTAAAACATATTGATGTTTTATTTTATTCCAAAGTTTGACAACTTAAAGTTGTTATTTTTGTTGGTATACGTAGGTACATTATTTACAAACTAGACTTATCCTATTCTCGTACTATAAATAAATGAGCAATAATTGCATTTAATTTAATTAAACAGGGCGTAAAGTAAACAAACCCTTCGCGAATTCGTCAACAAAGCATTAATTAGGTACATACATCAAACTACACACATCAAAAGTGTCTAGGGATCAACATATATTTTTGCAATAACTTTTCTCCTGATTGATATTAATTAAAATTTTCTTTAAGGATTCATCAAATAAAGTGTTTTCGTTTGTCACAGTAACGATAAACCAAGTCACCTTTGCATTAATAAAGAAATTTGCCATTTTCCTAATAAAGGGATTTTTGACATTTGAACCACTAACATTAAAGTTCGAAAAAAAGACTGAAATAACAGTTTTCTTTAAAATTTTATAGGGTAACTTAAACAATTAATAATCCGTGTTTCTACCGCGAACACTAACAACACAAGAACATCGGTTTGGCATACTCAAAATGAGTTCATCCAAATCACGCTGTGGAATGGCCGCCCATGTTCGTTGCAACAACAAAAAAAGGTCTTCTTGCGACTGGATACCCTCCATATTCGGCAGAGCTCTTCTCTGTAGCATATCCCATGCATGCTCAATCGGGTTCAAGTCTGGTGACTGAGCAGGCCAGGGCAGGACATTGATGTTAGCTGCGGCGAGAGTCTGTCTTACAACTCTTGCGGTGTGCGGTCGTGCATTATCATGCATTAACTGAAATAAGGGACCGATTTGCACTTGTAGAGGAACGATGACGTCTGATACAATCGTCTCAGCATAAATTTGAGCGTTGAGGTTGCCTCTGATCCAAATCAACTCAGTTCTTCCGCCGATCCAAATACCCGCCCATACCATGATGGTTCCACCACTATAAGGATGGACTTCCTGGCAGGATTTTAATCGCTGTTGGCGTCCAGGGGTTCTCCAGTGTCGTATACGTCTTGTATCCGGTCTCATACCAAAACGAGACTCATCAGAAAAGCACACGAAACGCCATTGTTCTTCTGCCCAATTTCTGTGTTCAAGAGCCCATTGATATCGAATCCTACGATTGTGCATTGCTATAGGTGGTACCCGTAGCGGTCTTCGGGAATGAAGGTACACTTCATGCAAGCGGTTTCTGACTGTTTGGTCGCTAATTAAGTTCCCTGAAGAGTGATGAAGCCTCACGGCTAACATCATGGCGGTTATTGTTGGAGCTCTTCGAGTTAAGATTTGAATGTATCGGTCTTGTCTCCGTGTGGTGCAGCGATACCGTCCTCCATGGCGCTCAGCCACGGTACCAGTGCTTCGGTAACGTGTCCAAAGTCGACTGATAACACTCTGACTTGTATTCAGAGCTAAAGCCACAGTACGTTGCCGGGAACCAGCTTCTATCATTCCCACGGCTCTGAGCATTTCTTCCCTGCTTAAATGACGTCGCCGCTCCATAATAACGTTGGTTTTAATCAGTAGTAGGGAAACAGTAGCACTAATAATGTCTTCAATGCGTTGTATGTTTTTATAGGGAAAATATTGACAGCTGATTTTCATCTTTTACTCGAATTTGATTCACAGTTCCTGATTCAAATTATGAAATGCACCAAAAAGGATCCATATAAATTTATAAAATCATAAATTTATTACAAAGCCACATCTCAATCTCAAGAAATCCGCATAAAAATGCTTGATCCCTAGACACTTTTGATGTGTGTATGTAACCCTTTTATTTTTATTTTTTTGGTGGGTGTAAAATCATCAAATAACCCCTCCCGCTCTTGGGCAGAGCGAAAGGGAGTGTCAGACTTCTACTGACTAAAAACCACCCATGTTCCTTCTTCGCCCTCTGTGTCGAGGCCGCGATAACCAGAGGACTACCGGCGGTCAAACTATGTAACCCTAGGCTACGCAATTATTTTAAACTAGCTTGTGCCAGCGGCTTCGCCCTCGTGGAGCTCGATAATTGTTCCACGGGATCATACTAGCGGGATAAGAAGTATCCTATATGTTAATCCAGATTATAAACTACCTGTGTTTTAAATTTCATCCACATCCCTTCAAGAGTAACAAACAAACACCCATCCATACTAGGCATGCCTTTTAAGTTCTGTCGTTTCCATATTTCCCGGCAATTTTGAATTTGGAACTGTTCTATATTCGAATGTGTTTGAATAATCAATCTCAAAACAGTTGAAAGTATTAGAATAAATGCTATTGTTTAGTCACAGCGTCGATTGGAATCTGTCAGGTTACGTACGAAAATGAATCTTTCTAAGGAAAATGTTCGTGCAATAATTTTCTACAACTTTAGAAGAGGCCTGACACGGCTGCAGTGTTTTGAAGAGCTAACACCCTTGTTCAGTGATGAAGCCCCATGTCTGCGGACTGGCGAACGCTAGTATTTAGAATTCCAACGTGGACATACTAGTGTTACTGGCAAATCTTGCTCCTCAGGGACAGCCATTCAGAAGATCTTGGATGAAGCGCTTGGTGTAAGAAAGCTAGTTTGCCGTTGGATACCGCATCTGCTTTCCGACGATCACAAGGCGGCCCGCGTCAGATGTAAGAAAACTCTGCAAAGGTTCAACCGAGGAGAGTCAAATTACGTCTACGACATCATCATTGGTGACAAATCTTGGAATTATGCCTACGATCCTGATTCTAAACAACAATCTACGATTTGGGTCTTTCAAGACGAGCCAAAGCCGACTAAAGTTATTCGTTCTCGAAGCACTTCAAAGAAGATGGTGGCCACGTTCGTTGGAAAAATCGGCCATGTTTCGATTAGTGCACTTGAAGATCGTAGAACTCACTTGTGAATAATAGCAATGAAAAGTCACAGTTTGATTACAGGTGTCATTATGTGCCTAATTGCAGTGAAATAAGAGCCATTTTATGATAAGAGCCATTTTCAGTCTGCATGCGCGCACGATATCGATCGGACGCGTTACTGTTTTAACCGGTCGGTGACTCACGCGGATGACAATGGCTTCTAGTACAGTGAAATGTGTTAATTGTAATATTGTCATTAACGAACTTTTAGCGTTCTTAAGAAATGTGTTGGGCTTTATGGATGAGCAAAGCATACATCAACTTTGTACAACGTCTTTTACGGCGGACGATATCGTGAAAGCCAAATCACTGATATTTGAAGCACTTCCAAATGCGAAGAAGATGCCACTCAGAAGAAAAGACGGGAAGAAAAAGATTTTACGTGATCTTGATGACATCATAAGACTAATGACTACCACGGACGAAGAGTTGATTCCAATTTTCGTGGCAAAGGAACTGCATAAACTTCCCCCAGTAACCTTTGATCACGTGGATGTGACCAGGCTCTTGAAGGATATATTAACACTACAAAATCAACTCAGTGCGCTGGAGAAGAAATTTGTGAGTACTGAAAAGTATGACGTGCTTTGCCAAGAAATTGAGAACATAAAGCACGCATCTGTGCGTGATAATTGGCCATCAAGCAATTATGTAAATAAAAGACGCGGGGCATGTTTACAAAATAGCCCAGCTGACAGTGGACCTTTGGGTCTTAATTATGTGCCTACACAAACAGCTGATGAGGTTAACGACCGCACAAAATCGGCAAGTCATTCCCCGATAGCTAGAACTTGCGAGGAACGTGCTATCTCTTTCTCGCAGAAGCTAAAAGATGCGACAGATACACAGGGACACGGGAAGGCGCAGGCGGCGATGCGAGCTTCAAATAGTGCGAGCGAGAACGGTTTTACTCAAGGACAACGCGAATGTACGGCAATGAGCGAGAGGCAACATAAAGGGCGCGTAGAGGACGAGGCTACTCGTACCATCGCGATCTCTAGGCAGCAACGCGACGACGACGACGTGCGAGCCGCGTTAGAACGATCCCCACCCATCACCGATAGTGTGCCAGGAACCCCAGCAGCGGAACGTCGTGCGACGTGTAACTCGAACCTGCCAACATGGCCGCAATTGATTGCGAAGGGTATGACTTCGACGGAGCCCGAGTTAAGTAGTGAGCAAGTGGGAACGGAGAAAAATACAGAGTGGACGTTAGTGCAACGAAAATCGTCAAAACAATATAAACTGTTTGGCCAAAGAGGTCGCGCAGTTACGTCCCCAGGTGGAAAGTTTAAGGCGGCGGATGTAAAAATACCGCTATTTATATCAAATGTTAGTGTTGAAGCTACTGAGCACGATATTATTAGTTACATTAAGGAGAAAACTAACGAAATTGTGTCGTTAAAAATGATTAATATGAAAACGTCTAGAAAATATAATGCCTTTAAGTTATTTGTTTCTAAGAACAAGTTGGAATTATTTTTAAATGACAAGTTGTGGCCAGACGGCATAACATTTAGGCGTTTTGTGCGGTTTATATACCGTAAACAACAGGAACAAGTTATAGCTTGATAAAACCTTTCTTTATGAACGAAAATAATATCAACCATTGTAAGATCATTACTTTTAACTGTAAGTCTGTTAAGCGATCGATCGAAAGTGTTAGAAAGTTATGTAATATGTGTGATATTATATGCCTCCAAGAAACATGGCTTCTACCCCATGATATTCCTATCTTAAGTACCATATCAGATGAATTTGAATATACGGGTAAGTCAGCCGTTGACACAACTGCCGGGTTACTGATTGGAAGGCCGTATGGGGGAGTAGCCATTCTGTGGAGAAAAGGTGTGTTTGATACAGTCACTGTGTTAGAATGTAACAGCAGTCGTCTGGCGGCCATTAAAGTTAGTACTAGCGGGCGCTCGATTATTGTAGTTTGTGTATACATGCCGACTAATTCGCCCGATAACTTGCCTATGTTTACGGAAGTGTTAGGTGAGATCAGCGCAGTGGGTGCGGGCGGTGGGGTCGAGAGTTTGTTTATACTGGGTGATTTTAATGCACATCCAAACGAATTGTTCTTTAGGGAACTAGTGAGTTTCTGCACTGATCAGTCGTTTGTTTGTGCTGATATTCAAAAGTTGGGAATTAAATCTAGTAGCTATACTTTTATTAGTGAGGCCCATGGATGCACGAGGTGGCTTGATCACTGTATAGTCTCTCTTTCAGCTTGGGCTGCAGTGAACAAGGTTACCATAAAAGAAGACGTATATACATCAGATCATTTACCACTTTGCATTGAGTGCGACTTAAATGTAGTAAGACCTAAGGTGGTAACAACACCTACGCCTTGTAATAAAGTAATTTGGGGGGAACGAAATGAATCGCAAATTGACAGATACCGTGAGCTGTGTAACAGTAAACTGCGTGAAGTTGATTTCCCTCTAGAGTTTCAAGAGTGTAGCCATGGTTTTTGTAATTTAAGAGAGCACAAAGCTATTTTAGATGCATTATACAATAAAATAATAGATGCGTTACGTGATGCAGCCGAGCAAACTCACGAAAAGGCAGGGACTGTTGGTAGAGGTAGAAACCGTAAGGCATTGTGCGGGTGGAATTACCATGTAAAGGATGCACACCGAGAGGCCAGGCTTAAATTTCAAACGTGGGTTTTATACAATCGGCCAACCTCTGGAGTTATTTTTGACCAAATGCGAGTAGCCCGTAACACCTTTAAGGCTCGGTTAAAATGGTGCCAGAAGAACCAAGAGCAGATCAAGATGGACATGATAGCGAAAGCAAGAGCAACAAAAAATTTCGCTAAGTTTTGGAAGTTCACGAGTAAGCTTGATATAAAGCCTGGCCTATCGGTGAGTGTCGGCGGATGGAGTGATCCGGGGGGGATTGCGAATATGTTCAAGGAACATTTTACAGTGCAATCTCCTCTTGGTCCCTCGACAGATGAGATCAGTGCTGGGCCTGGAAGTCAGGGAGATAAGTCTTTAGTGTTCTTTTCGGCCAGACAAGTTGCCACAGTAATTAAAAATGTGAGCAGAGGCAAGTCTCCCGGACATGACGGGCTCAGTATTGAGCATTTCAAGTTTGCTGGGATGCATCTACCAAGAGTTTTGTCGGTATTTTATACTATGTGCCTTAGCCACTCTTACTTACCTGCTGAACTGATAAAAACACTGGTGGTTCCCATAATAAAGAATAGGACGGGCGACATATCCGATAAGTCAAACTATCGACCTATATCTCTCGCAACCACAATGGCAAAATTGCTGGACGGTATGATTGATTCCAGCTTAAAAGAGTGGCTATCCGTGCATGACTCACAGTTCGGGTTTCAACCTGGACTGTCAACGGAAAGCGCCATAGTAAGTCTTAAACATACCGTCCAGTATTACACTGATCGTAGAACGCCGGTGTACGCCTGTTTTCTGGATCTTTCCAGAGCTTTTGATCTAGTAAATTATGATATACTCTGGAGGGAGCTTGAGGACAGGGGTGTATCGGCAGGAGTGCTCAGGATTCTACAGTACTGGTATGGGAATCAACAGAATGTTGTAAAGTGGTCCAATGCACTCTCTGATCCATACAGGTTGGAGTGCGGTGTGAGGCAGGGTGGTCTGACATCTCCAAGGCTTTTTAGCGCGTATATCGATGGCCTTATCGTGGACCTCAGCAATATGCGGGTGGGATGTAGCGTCCATGGTGTAAAAGTCAATAGTATCAGCTACGCTGATGACATGGCGTTGCTGGCGCCGACGGCAGGTGCCATAAATAAAATGCTGCGGGTTTGTCAGACGTATGCTGCCTCGCACGGACTTATCTATAATATTAAGAAGTGTGAATACATTGTCTTTAGGGCCGGCAGTGAATGCCCTGATACTATACCTAACATTACCCTGAACGGCTTAAACATCAAAAGAGTAACAACAGTTAAGTATCTTGGGCATTTTCTCGCTGACGACCTTAAGGACAATGTTGATATTGAAAGGGAGCGTAGGGCTCTGGCGGTCCGAGGTAACATGTTGGCCCGAAGATTCGCCCGGTGTAGCACGTTAGTGAAAATAACACTGTTTAAGGCATATTGCCAGTGCTTCTACACGGGGAATCTTTGGATCAACTATACCAAAAGAACGTTGGATGACCTACGCGTACAATATAACAACATTTTTAGGATGCTGTTGGGACTGCCGCGATGGTGCAGTGCTTCGACTATGTTTGCGCAAAACCGAACTGACGGCTTCCACGCCGTCATTCGCAAGAAAACTGCGTCGTTGTTGTCAAGGTTGCGAGCGAGTGGCAACAGTATCCTAAAAACTGTGGCGGAGAGTGTCGACTCTCCGATCATTAAAAGTTTTGTGAGAAGGACAATCACTGAACATTAGTTTGGGGATGTCCTTTTCACAATACTATTAAGTCTGTGTTTTCTGTTAGATTTTAACTACTAACACTAGATATAAGTTGTTTTATTAATTACTAACACAATGGATCACGTTGTCTGAATATCAATAAATTATTATTATTATTATTATGAGCAAGTGTGTTGAAAATATAATTTTATTGGTACTTTGTGTTTCAGCCGTTTGAGGTTCAAACACTAGGGCCGTGGGGTCCGACTGACTGCCTAGTCTTCAGGGACATCACTAGTACGTTGCTGCTATTTATCGAAAAATCAGCAAACATGGCAATGCTTGTGTCAAAAATGTCTTCTAGGCACTTTGATGGTTGACAGCGATGTGGATAGATTTTTGGCACCCTATAACTTAAAATGTAATGAGCTGATCATCGACCTTTTACGGGGGCACACCTAAACTGGTATTAGAGATGACGTTTTAATAATTAAGCTATCTAACTAAGTACATGTAATATATGTTGTCGGTGGTTTTCCTTATTATGTATGCAAGTTTAAATGTATACAGTTTCCGTACCAATTATTTTGAACTAGCTAGCTGGTATCAAAAGCTACAGGTTAATTGTCTTTATTACGGTCTATGTAATATTACAAGTTGGCTACAGGTTTTATCGACCTTTATTGCTCTAAAAAGATAAACAACAGTTCGTAGTGAAATAAAAAATAAGAGTAGACTCAAGATTGGTTTTATTATTTAGAATTCAAGCATAAATAAAAGATACAGAATGTTTAAAAGCTTTGGTAGATTAACATTTTTGGTAACTCTTGCTATAAGTTTTTGGAATATCAGTATTATCCATTGCGTGGCTTTGTAGTTAAATGAAGGCGCACAATCTGCTTCTAGAATGTAGTGAAACTAATCCTCATCGACGGGATCGCAATGCTCTCCAATCCGTACTTTTCCGTCAGGGCAAGTATCAACACTAATCCAGTTCCTGTCTCCGACATCCATCTTCTCATCAGCATCACCAATTTCTACTGGAGACACATCTGCTTCGTTTTCTGTGTTCCTGGTATCAGCTATTACGAGCTCTTCGTAAGCCGTTGGTTTATAATAGAAGTTCTTGAAAATGAGGTCTAAAATCTTGTTGTCTACGATGTTTTCCTTTGCTAGTGGTTCAGGCTGCAGCGCGGAGACTGTTTCCCCTCCTTCCGTTGTAGGTGCTGGGTATCTGGAGAGCTCCTCGATCAGTTGCAGGTAGTTGTCGTCCTCCTGAGGTAAGATATTCCTCCCCGCGACGATTCCCAGCAGAGCTAGTATAATCACAGTCGTGGCTTCCATTGTAGAATGACTGTAAATCAGTTGAACTGAATATTTAGTCACAATATAAGGAGAGCTCGGTCGCGTTGCACCGTCACTAGCACAATGAGCTTTAGTTTGAGAATCATCACTTAATATAGTGCTTGTGGGAGCATTTTTTAAAGCTTTTTTCCTTAACTTTGACGTAGTTGCTAAACAGGTATCGGTCTATGTGTTTACCTTTTGAAAATGCTTATTAGATCATGTATGTAATTTTATGAGTTATTTAATTAATGACTAAGTTTGAAACAATTCAGAATTATCCTGCTTTTTGGGATGGTTTGAATGTTAGTAATCTAAAAACCTGTTGAACGTAAAGTCCCCGAGTCCCTTATGTTTGATACGATTTCATGTCTAAACTTAGAAACTTTGTAGTTTCTAAAAGTTCGAGTACTTGTATTCTTTCACTCCAGGAATTGTGTACAGTACGACAACTTAGTAGGGGTTGGTATTGTTATAAATAAATAATATGTTAAACTTTTTGTTTATTTAAATACATGTACAAGAGCTGTAGGTACGGATCTATCGCCACAAGGCAGTCGCTACCTGCTGCGGGTCGTTCAAAAGAGATACCGCTACCTCGACACAAAAGGCGAAGGAACACGTGTGGTTTTTAGTCAGTAGAAGCCTGCCACTCCCTATTGCTGCCCAGTGGGAGGAGTCATTAGATGATTACAAACCCTGCAAACAAAAGGCATCCTCTACCTGCCAATCATAGCGAGGGTGCTGAAGGGCAGCAATGTAATAGGTAATAGAGTACAAAAATAAGGAAGGCTATCCGGTTGCAATTGAATACCAGCAGGGCATTGCGTATCTTTTAAATGACAGTGGATATCATATTGTCTATGGATTAACTTGCAAATTGGTTATGGTTTAGTACAAAATGGAACCATTTGACAGTAATTGATAGGCACTATAAGTTAGCCACTGTCATTTAAAAGATACGCAATAGCCCTGCAGTACATTACATGTAGCAACGGCCCGTCTGACAACCGACTTTACGGACAGACTTTACGGAGATAATAAATAAATAAATAAATAATAAATAAATATCCTTGGACATTTCACACAACGCCATTTAGTCCCAAGCTAAGCAACCTAATGCTTGTGTTATGGTAACGAGATGGCTGATAAACTACTTATATACATTTTTTTTTTTTTTTTGTAAATACATACATATTATAGATAGAAAAACACCCAGACTTGGAACAAATACTTGTAGGTCGTACAAATATTTCAGAGCTGGAAAACAGCACCATAGCGACCTTTGCAGATGATACTGCTATTATGGCCACCGGATCAAGCCACAGAGAAGCAGTAGAGAAAGTTCAACTAGCTGTGAACAAAGTTTACGACTGGACACAAAAGTGGAAGATCAATCTGAATGAGTCAAAATCAGTTCACATTAACTTCACAAACAAACACAGTGACTACCACCCACTCTACATAAATGGTATGCAAATACCTTATGCTAATACAGCCAAATACCTTGGCATAACTCTCGACGCCAAGCTGCGTTGGAAAGCCCATATCAAAAAGAAAAAACAGGAACTCGATATTCGTTATAAACGTTTGTATTGGTTACTGGGAAGGAAATCCTGTTTATCAATACATAATAAGTTGATAATATACAAGCATATTCTGATGCCAATTTGGACGTATGGTATCCAACTTTGGGGCTGTACTAAGCCAACCAACGTCAAAATAATTCAACAGTTCCAAAATAAAGTACTCAGGGCTGCTGTAAATGCACCCTGGTACATAAGAAACGATGACCTCCACCGTGACCTCGACATGGAATTCGTCACCACCATCATACAAAAATTTGCTGAAGCCCACGAACACAGACTCCATCGACACGTGAATGTTGAGGCAATCCAGCTGTTAGACAACACAGACATAGTGCGTAGACTAAAGAGAACTAAACCATTTGAATTAGTGTAGTGTAAGTGAATCAATAATAGTAACAATGTTGTGCTATTTATATAACACATGAACAAAGTGTTTTATCAATTTTACCAGACTCTAAGGAAGTGTTACGAACGTGTGTAAAAGTGCATACCTAATTATGGACACTATTCTTAGCATTAACATAATTTATAACGTAGCATAATAAGTTAGATTTAAATTGTTTATTAGTCTTCTTAGGCTAGATTGCAATTAACTAGTAAGAACTTGGTTCTTACTAACAAGGAAAAAAAAAAAAAAAACAAATATTTGTTCCGTGCGGGAATCGAACCCGCGACATGCTGCGCAGCAGTCAATCGCTCAACCACTGCGCCAACCGTGTCGTCAAATGACATCCGTTGAGAACCCTAGGCCTCCTTTTGGGATTTGCCGCAGTGGGTGATTCCGGGCTGATATGATGATGATGATGATGGGTAAAAACGGCTTCCATGACAAAGTGATCAATGACGTACTGTGACATCACAGTACGTCATTGGTCACATGATCACACTAATATTATAAAGACGCAAGTTTGTGAGTGTGTATGTGTGTTAATTCTTCAAAAAGTACCGTTACTGAGTGTCACTTCCACTGACTGAGTGAGGACTTCTACTGACTACAAAACACCCATGTTCCTTCTTACCCCCTTGTGCCGAGCCGCGGTATCTTTCGAACAACCCGCAGTCCCGACGGGGTGTCAGAAGCTCTTGAGGTGGTTTAGAAACTTTGACACTAGGGTGTGTGGGGGGCCGTTAGACCTTACTGCTCACACGATAATGTTTTATTAATCTTTAATTTTTTTATCCATTTGTTTTGTCTTGTGTGATACCAATAAACGTAATAATTAATATATCGTTTGATTGGCCCACCTTTCGCGACCAGCTATAATCCTTATAATTACAATCCTTCAAAATTAACATTTGGTCCCTTTTTATTTCTTTTCTTTCTCATGATCTGTACCAACTTCTTATGGAGTGTCCCAAATATGAACCACGTTATAATAACACGGGAAATATAACCTCCAGAGCGGTACCTACACGACACTAATATCAAATATTTGTGGAAAAACTATGGCAGCCGGATATTACGCACTTCGCCGACACACACTGGACGCGGGAGGAATCTTAAGTAACGCGTGTTTGTATGAGACCCATATAAATGGGTGACATCTGCAATTCTGAATAGACGAAGTAGTTTTAGAACTGAGTACAACACAATACAGTCTGGGTTTTACTAGTAAAATCGTAATCGTACCCTGTGCAAAAGAGTAGTGGTGGCCTAGTGGTGGCGGCCCCGACTTACGAACAGTGAGTTGTGCCCAGTCAGGCGCATTACTTTGTGTAATATATTTCATCACCACTGCTCTTAAAACGGCGAAGGAATATATTATGTCCAGAAATATGATTAAAACACGAAATTAGGTAACTGCATGTTTATTCAGCTAGGTAGCCTGACACAATGTGTAGATTCAAACCTACCCCCAACTTAGTTCATCTTATATGGTCAACAAGAGAAACAAGTACCCTCAATAGTATACACATTCCAATGCTAACAAACTACAATCATGTACATGACATACCTTTCCCCCAAGTAAACACACAAAATAGTACATAAGAAATTAACATGAAGAATAAGAACAATTAAATAAGAAATATAACATTCTATGAATTAGAACAAAACATCATACAACTTATACAATTTAAAGTACGTTTAAAGAATCAGTTTAATTATAACTTTAATTATCTAGGTATTCCTAGAATATCAGCCCAAGACTCTTCACTGGGAATTTCTATCATCTGTTCAGGTTCTTCGCTGATCTGGTCCCGAGCTTCCTCACTTATCTCTCTCCTCTCGTTTTTTGGGGTCTCTACCTGTGATGCAACTTTGATAAGTTGATCAATATGTCTGTTGATTACAAGACCATCATCCGTTTGCACTTTGTAACTGGATGGACCAGTTTTATCTACTATGCTGCCTGGCAACCACTTCGGACCGTTGCTGTAATTTCTGTATCTAATTCTACAGCCAACTTCAGACTCTCTGTTTCGCCTCTTATTATTGTCAAAAACTTGCTGTTCGGTCTTTTTTCTTTGTATATGGTCTGGGTGTATCGTGTCCAGTAGGGTGCGCAGTTTTCGATTCATCAGGAGTTCAGCAGGACTCTTTTGTGTTCCAGCACACGGTGTCGAGCGGAGGCTTAGTAGCAGATTTGGAATTTTTATGTCCCAAGCCATGTCATCCATTTTCCGTATTTTATCTTTTACGGTTTGGACCATCCGCTCTGCTAACCCATTGGTGGCAGGGTGATACGGTGCTGTCGTGATGTGCCTTATTTTATTTGAGTCAAGGAATTGTTTCATTTCTTCAGACACAAAAGCGGTCCCATTGTCAGAAACCAATATCTCACATAAACCATGAGTCGCAAATACCGCCCGAAGGTATCGGATTACCGTCGCAGTGGTCATATTGTTAACTATAAACACCTCGGGCCATCTTGAGTACGCATCGACGATGATCAAAAAGTTCTTGTTTCGAAAAGGCCCGGCGAAGTCGATGTGTATTCTAGACCATGGTCTGGTGGGCGTGATCCACTCATGTTGAGATCGGATAGGCATGTGCCGGTGCTCGAGACACTTGTTGCACTGGCCCACGAGTGCTTCTATGTCTTCATTTAAGTGTGGCCACCAAATGTAGCTTCTTGCCAGCGCTTTCGTTTGTACGATTCCATTGTGTGTCTTGTGTAAGGCCCGTAATGTAGCCGCGCGCAGCGGCGGAGGCACAACTACGCGGTTACCCAGCAACAGACAGCCGTCTTGCAAGGACAGTTCGGTGCGATGTAGCCAGTAAGTATGCAGATCCGTCTCCTTAACCTTGGCAGGCCATCCCCTTTGAACGTAGTGCACTATCTTTGATAGCGTTTTGTCTTTTAGTGTTTCAGTCGCAATACGCTCTGCATCGAATGGGAAATCTTCAGGTTTTTCCGCCATCAGCAGTATCTCACTCAGTTCTGTTTCAGGTCGCTCAGAAACTGGTTGTGGCCATCTACTCAAATTGTCTGCACTGCCTATCTGTCTTCCAGGCTTGTAACGGATATCATAATCGTGTGAGGTGAGCGCGATTGCTATTCTTGTCAAACGAGGTGACAGTATGTTAGGTGTCGGTTTTCTTGGGTTGAATATACCCAGCAAAGGCTTATGATCTGTGACTACAGTGAATGATCTTCCTGCCAAGTAGTTGTGGAATTTCTGTATCCCAAATAAAATCGCGGTTGCCTCTTTGTCTAATTGCGAATAGCGCCTTTCGGTGGAACTTAATGTTCGGGAACTCATGGCCACTGGACTTTCTTTGCAATCTTCCATCACATGTGATAACACGGCTCCGACGCCATATTCTGAGCTGTCGCATGTCAGAATCAGAGGTTTATTTAAATCGTAATGCACTAAAGTCATGTCAAATGTTAGGGCCTGTTTGGCAGTGTTGAAAGCATGTTGTTCCCGTTCGGTCCAGCGCCATATTTGTGTTTTGTCTAGCAGACGATGCAAAGGTTCAAGTATGGTAGCTTTGTGTGTTATAAACCTTTCGTAAAAATTGTACAAACCGAGGAACGCTTGTAATTCTTGAACGTTCTGGGGTTCCGGAGTGTTCATTATCGATTCGACCTTGCTCGGCGACGGATGAATGCCATCAGCATCAATGATGAATCCCAAGAATTCGACTCTCTCCTTAGCGAACTTACATTTATTTTTGTTAAGGCGTAATCCCGCTTCTTTTATGCGCTGTAGGACCATGTCTAAGCGCTGCAGCATCTCAGGCATCGTACGTCCCGCGATTATGATGTCATCAATCAGCACTGCGACTCCTCCGATGCCCGCTAGTAGCGCTGTCATCAGCCTCTGAAAAATACCGGGGCAGGCCTTCACACCAAATGCAAGTCTATGTACGGTATACAATCCTTTGCAGGTGTTGAGAGTTAAAAGTTTAGATGTTTCGTCGTTGATAGTCACTTGAGTGTAAGCACGATCCAAGTCCAATGTTGTGTAGAATTTTCCGCCTGCTACAGCTGCAAATACTTCATTCGCCGTAGGCATAGGGTAGGTGTCCGATTCCGTTGCTTGATTGACTGTACAACGGTAGTCGCCACATAGCCTAATCTCGCCTGATTTTTTGACAACTGGCACTACCGGCGTGGCCCACTCAGAGTACGCTACCGGCTGAAGCACGCCCTCGGAAACAAGACGGTCGATTTCGTTCCCCACTCTGTCCTTGATAGCGTAAGGGACAGGACGAGCTTTTAGGAATTTCGGGGTAGCGCCCGGTTTTAAATGTATTGCCACTGGATCTCCACGGTACGTACCGAGACCATCCTTAAATACATCACCATGTTTTGTGACTATTTTCTCCAGTTCAGTATAATCTCCGTTTGATACGAAATTAATATTCATAGTAATGCCTAGATGCATAAGCCAGTCTCTTCCCAAGAGATTCGGTCCTTTACCCTTAGCGACTAGTAACGGAAGATGATACTCAATGTCCTTATAGCGCACAGGCAGCACTGTCTGGCCGAGCAGGTGCACGGGCGCGTTGGTCCAGGTGCGCAGACCCAGCGGAGCCGCGTCGAGGCAGCGCGGCGGCGGCAGGCGCGGCCGCAGCAGACGCCATGTGTGCTCGTTCACCAGAGTGTAGCAGGCGCCCGTGTCCACCTGCAGTGTGACGGGCTCACCCGCCAGTAGTACACGAATGACAAATGGTGCTACTCGAGTCGTACTTTGAACGACATAAATGCCGTTTAAATTCGCGTCTCCATCCTCCTCCGTAAAGTTCATTTTATTTGCGTTCTTTTTAGACATGCAAACTTTTTCGAGATGTCCCTTTTTATTGCAATATCGACACGTAACGTTAATGAACCGACACTCGCCAGCGTGTCGATCTCCACAGCGGTAGCAAAGACGAAGCGCGGAGCGCGGGGCAGGGCCCGGCACAGCGGCGCGCGGTGCGGGCCGCGGGCGCAGCGCGTTTATATCCATAGGCTCCGGCGGCGGCGGCGCGGCGGTTGTCGGCGGTGCCGTGGCGCTGCAGCTGGCGCCTTCCCCTACGCGCATCATGCGCACGTCGTTACCCGCACTTTCAGATGACAACATAGCATCGACTACATTGTGATATGTTAAATTGTCCCTTTTAAGCAGCTCGTACTGCAACCTATCGTCCCTCATTCCACACACAAGTCTGTCACGTAGCATGCGCTCCAAATCAGTAAAATTGCAACTAGCGCTGATTTTCCGAAGTTGAGCTATGTATTCGGCGGCCGATTCGCCACGATTTTGATCACGTTTGTAGAATTTGTATGAAATGGATATCTCGTTCGGTTTCGGACTGTAATGTTTGGTTAGAATTTCTATGATCTCATTGAACGTCACTTCGGTGGCTTTTCGTTTTTTTTTTTTTTTTTTTCCTTGTTAGTAAGAACCAAGCTCTTACTAGTTAATTGCAATCTAGCCTAAGAAGACTAATAAACAATTTAAATCTAACTTATTATGCTACGTTATAAATTATGTTAATGCTAAGAATAGTGTCCATAATTAGGTATGCACTTTTACACACGTTCGTAACACTTCCTTAGAGTCTGGTAAAATTGATAAAACACTTTGTTCATGTGTTATATAAATAGCACAACATTGTTACTATTATTGATTCACTTACACTACACTAATTCAAATGGTTTAGTTCTCTTTAGTCTACGCACTATGTCTGTGTTGTCTAACAGCTGGATTGCCTCAACATTCACGTGTCGATGGAGTCTGTGTTCGTGGGCTTCAGCAAATTTTTGTATGATGGTGGTGACGAATTCCATGTCGAGGTCACGGTGGAGGTCATCGTTTCTTATGTACCAGGGTGCATTTACAGCAGCCCTGAGTACTTTATTTTGGAACTGTTGAATTATTTTGACGTTGGTTGGCTTAGTACAGCCCCAAAGTTGGATACCATACGTCCAAATTGGCATCAGAATATGCTTGTATATTATCAACTTATTATGTATTGATAAACAGGATTTCCTTCCCAGTAACCAATACAAACGTTTATAACGAATATCGAGTTCCTGTTTTTTCTTTTTGATATGGGCTTTCCAACGCAGCTTGGCGTCGAGAGTTATGCCAAGGTATTTGGCTGTATTAGCATAAGGTATTTGCATACCATTTATGTAGAGTGGGTGGTAGTCACTGTGTTTGTTTGTGAAGTTAATGTGAACTGATTTTGACTCATTCAGATTGATCTTCCACTTTTGTGTCCAGTCGTAAACTTTGTTCACAGCTAGTTGAACTTTCTCTACTGCTTCTCTGTGGCTTGATCCGGTGGCCATAATAGCAGTATCATCTGCAAAGGTCGCTATGGTGCTGTTTTCCAGCTCTGGGATGTCACAAGTGTATAACAAGTACAAAATTGGGCCAAGCACACTTCCTTGAGGCACCCCAGCTTTTATGGTTTTTAGCCCGGAATATGCGTCCTCTTGGCGTATTCTAAACATTCTTTTAGTTAAATACGACTCTAGGATATCTACAAATTCTGGTAGCATGCGTCTGAGCTTAAATATGAGACCCTCATGCCAAACTTTGTCAAAAGCTTGCGCGACGTCTAAGAACACGGTAGCACAGACTTCTTTATTTTCTAGCGTTTTTTCAATAACATTAGTTATTCTATGTACCTGGTCTAACGTTGAGTGTTTTTCTCTGAAGCCAAACTGGTGATCTGGAACTAGGTTTTTATCTTCTATTACTGGTTTTATCCGTTTTAGTAACAGTTTTTCAAATAACTTTGATAGTACGGGTAACAGAGAAATGGGTCTGTATGATGATGCTTCGTGGGGAGGTTTCCCAGGCTTCGCAATCATAATGACTTCAGCAACCTTCCATGGCTCAGGTACATATTTTAAGATAAATGAAGCATTTATTAGTTTGGTCAGCTTTACTATGGCTTTGCGTGGGAGGCGTTTTAGAATTTCCCCTGTGATGAGGTCGTAACCGGGAGACTTTTTTGAGCTAATGTTGTTTTGAATTTCTCTCATTACTTCCTTAGGAGTCACAAGCTTGATTCTTTGGTTTTGTGATAAATTTACACTCTCATGTATTTCTACAGAGCTTTCGTTGGGTTGAAAGGTTTCTTCTAAATGTTGAGCAAATCGGAACGCCTTTTGGTCATTGCTTATTGCCCATTTTCCGTTGCTATCTCTGATGGGCGGTATTTGTATAATCTGCCTTTTTAGATTTCTCGTCGCTTTCCAAAGTGAGTAATCCGTTGATTTGTCATTGGTAAGCTGAAGAAGGTTGGTATTCAGAGATTCATCCTCAAATTGTAGAATTTTTCTCTTTAGTCGTTTAGTTAGGTTATTTAGTGTTGTTTTATGACGCGGGAACCTTGTTTGCTGCCACAACTTCCTTTGTTTTCTTTTCTCTGATAGTAAATCCACAATTTCTTTAGGATAGATAAATCCCTTATATTTGCGTTTTAGCTGAGGTGTATTGCTCCACGCACATTGTTGAATATTAATAATAAATTTGTTTACTTCTGAGTCAAGCTGATCTTGCGTTTTTATCGGAGTTTTAAGGTCGATAATATTATCTAGATCAAGAGCAAAACTGTCCCAATCTGTGGACTTATTAACCAAGGTTAAGTGGCTTTCTTTTAATAGGATTTTTTGACTTAGCATTAGTATAATCGGAGAATGGTCAGAGTCCATAGTAAAACTTTCCTCCAAACTGATGTAATTGGTGGATATATTTTTGCAGATGAAAAAATCTATAAGATCCGGTATTTTCTGGTGGTCAGTGGGCCAGTATGTAGGTTTGCCTGTACTCATTACTTCACAATGTGTTTCTTTAACTGCACTTAAGAGCTGTCTTCCTTTAGTTGTAGTAAGTCTTGAACCCCAATGCGTATGCTTAGCATTAAAATCGCCGCCTAGGATAAATCGCTGGCCTAATAATTCAAAAAGATGTAAGTATCGCTCTTTTCTTATCATGTGCCTAGGAGGCGAGTATATGGCTGCAATGGACACTTGACAAAACTTAGTTTTAACAGATACTGCCACTGCTTGAATGTCTTCTTCTTCATATTTACACTGCACGTAGTGACTAATGTTTTCTTTAATTATAACCGCACTACCCCCCCTGGCAGAGTTGCTAGGGTGGAGGGAATTATATATCATGTATCCTCTAAATTTGATAAAAGATTGCTTTGTGAAATGCGTTTCGGAGATTAAACACACGTCTATATTTTCTGTATCTAGGACCGCCTGCAACTCATGCTGATGTTTGAGTAGTCCATTGGAGTTCCACGCCATTATTTTAAGTGTGTTATTCATTTTTAATTATTCAAGACAGCTGTTTTAGTGCTGGATTCTAGCTTCTCTAATCTCTTATCAAATGAGGTAATGCACTTCAAGATCTGGTTAATCTTATCCTCTAAGTTCAGAGGTTGAGATCCTTGTTTTGCAGCTTGTGCGTAAGTACCGATGTTGGTTACTTGCATGGCTGGTTGTTTTGCAGTTGACTGGACACTTGCTTTCTGCGCCTGTGGCTTTTCGTGGTGTACTTAGTGCTAATAAAGTTTCAAACACCCGCGAACCACACACAGTAAAGAAATTTGCCCGTTTTACATTGTCTACCACGATTCCGTTCGCCTCGAAACAAAACTTAAGTCTGTCTATGTAAATGTCCCAATTGTCCGTATGTGGGTTGAACTCACTAAACTTCACACATTTACGATCCATTTTCACTTATTTTACTCCGTCGTCGCCACTATTATGTCCAGAAATATGATTAAAACACGAAATTAGGTAACTGCATGTTTATTCAGCTAGGTAGCCTGACACAATGTGTAGATTCAAACCTACCCCCAACTTAGTTCATCTTATATGGTCAACAAGAGAAACAAGTACCCTCAATAGTATACACATTCCAATGCTAACAAACTACAATCATGTACATGACAGAATACATCGTGAGGAGACATGCTGGTTATGTCTTAGAACCAAAAAATTCAAAGACATGTGACATCTACCAACCCGCACTGGGGCCCGCGTGGTGGATTATAGCTCATCCCTCTGCTAGAGAGGAGGCCTGAGTCCCTGCTGTGGGAAGAGTATAGGCTGATGATGATGATGATGATGCCATGTTTTTTTAAAAGCCAAAACAGGGAGGTTTTGTTCACCACCGTTAATGGTGTAAAAGTCCAAAGTTAGTGGGATTGCAATTAGCTACCGAAAATGACAAACGTATCTAAATAAGAAAAGCGTTGAAAGCACCTCTTAGTAATCTCGACCACCAGGTGTTGTGGATTGAGAATCTTTCGTTACACACTAAAGAAGCAGATGCTGAGGTATCTTCCTTTTACGTTGAAAATGAAAATGCGAATCAGAACTTTATGTTGACGAAATTAAATAAAACATCGTGGTCTTTTCCTACTACGCATGACTAGGCAAGCCTAATTAGCCAATTACAATGCACAAATATTTAAATAAAACTCTTACGTCACGTGCGCAAGCCAAACAAACTGTCGAGACAGGTTTGTGTGTCATGACGTATCTACGAATCGGAAATTCCTTTAGGTGTTTTATTAAAAGTTGCTCTGTACTTTCTTTCTACTACTTTAAATTCTATTAAGTTCCACATGGGTTACAAATGTAAATTTTCGATTTAAAAGAAACCTTAATTAGTGAACATATTCTGGCCACGCTCGTTCAAGCATTGACCTCATACATATATCGCTTTCCATCAGGCGTAATCAAGAGAGGAGGTCAAGAGCAGACAAAAAATACCCTTTTCCATAATAGTTATTATTTCCACCATACTTTTAGGAGATGACTCGACACGGGAATAAAAGTGATACGTTTCCTGACTCCTACAACCAACGGTGACCAATCAAGACGTCATACTTACGGAACTGTGAAAAAACTAAAAAAAAAATGTTCATTAATAATGTACGTCATAAAGTCATAATTGATGACGTGAATTATGCATCCGCGTATATGACGCATTGATGCAACTGTAGACCACCGCACACTACAGGTAGACAGAATGACGACCAGTAGTAACAGAAGTCGCACTGAGTGTCAGGTCTCTGATTCGATTCTCAAGGTCGTGCAAAGTGTTATTGAGAATTTCTTAGAAGCGGCTATGGAAACTGGTTTAGTACCCGGTTGATGGCAATAGGCGCGCCCCAATTATCATGAGACTTAAATATAATTGGCGAAATGACGGTCTATTATTAGGTATACCCTTCAGAGATCGTTATTCTGATTGAAATATTAATATTTACCGACTGACCAAAATATCTGAGTGTAATATTTTGTGTTACTGTACCTAATACCTAGTGGTATTTTACAATTAATGACATTAGAATGGAATTGCCCTTTTCCGACAGTCAGCTAAATATCACAGTCGAACAGAAATTCGAAATATTCACTAGCTTTGAGATTCGCTCGCGCATATGTCGAAAGCTAGCCCACTGAAACGACCTATCGGTCATGAGATCCTATACCATAACCCAGGTCCTGGCCAAGCTTATATGCTTACTTTTATATAAATCCGCGTTTGTTACAAACATGTTTCATACATAACATCAATTTGGATAAAACAGTTTATCATCATCACCATCAGTCTATAGTGTTCCCACTGCAGGGACTCAGGCCTCCTCTCTAGCAGAGGGATGGGTTATAATCCACCACGCGGACCCAGTGCGGGTTGGTAGATGTCACATGTCTTTGAATTTTTTGGTTCTAAGACATGCCGGTTTCCTCACGATGTTTTCCTTCACCGTTTTGAGAGCAGTGGTGAAGAAATAAATTACACAAAGTAATGTGCCAGTCTCGGTTCGAACCCCCACAACTTACTGTTCATAAGTCGGGGCTGCCACCACTACTCTCCAAATCATAACAGTTTGTCAATAAAAGTAACTTTTTGGAACCCTGCTACAGAGAACCTCTTAATTCTTGGAAACATTTAGACAAACAACTAATTGTTTTGACCTATAAAACACAAAAATATTCCACAAATATTTACAATAATCAAAAATATTTACACACAGATTACCTATATTATTATCACAGTAAGAGTAATCTGGGTCACGGGTCAGACGTTGATTATGTTATGTACTTGTGTGAGATCACTCTTATTTACTTCTTTTGACTGTTGTAGGGCTGCTCCACAATCGCGTGAACTTTGTCGATAAGAATCTTTAAATTAATTTATGTTGTTAATTATTTCCGTCGCCCTATTTTATTGTTGGGTTAATGATGTTGTGTGTGAATAATAGGTTTAATTAGAGTATATCATGTAAACTTTTAGGTCAGCACGGAAAAGAAATAAAAATAAGTATGAGAAGTGGGACAAAAAAGGAAAATCTTGAGTATTGCATGTTAGTAGGTACCTACTTATTTTTGGTTTTAGAGTTCATGAAAATAATAAATCGTAATCAAATAAATTATTTTAAGTTCATTAATGTCATTCTATTAGAAATAGTTAACTAATTGTCGTACCTAAAAAAATAACTTTATTATGCATTCTAATTTAATGTGTGTGACCAATCAATTAAAACTCCGTTATCGCAATTTGTCATACCGTCATTTCCCATCCCTACTTCAGTTGAACCAACTTGTGTACACGGAAGCGTTCGGTACATACCTAGCTACGTCTTGCAGTTGGTCACGAAGACGCGTCGCGTTTGCACGTCACTGTAAAAGAAAACAATAACGGACAGTTAATTCCACCTCAAATAATAAAATCAGCGACAATGTGGCAAGTCTTACTGTTCACCATCGTAGCCTCAACTTACGGGTTCACAACGCACCGGTACGATGCCTACGATAGTTACGGTAACTATCGGCCTAATGCACATCTCTTGGATAACATTTTCGGGTTGGAAAACAGCAATGAACGTCGTCCAGTGCAAACTTACGAGTATATCAAGCGATACGATGGTGTAGTGATCAGTGATGTGATTGAACCAGTGATAAACGGTGATGGTGATCATAGGAGAGCAGATATCTATGAATGGAACAGGCAGGTCCCGTGGAATAGAGTCGTTGTGACTGAGCCTGCTAAGGTGTATAATAGGTTCGAAAATTCTGATAACGACAATGAGTTTGTGAACAATCCAAATAGTGATAATAAACAGTCTGTTCTGCAAACAGATGAACAAGAAGAAAACAATCAAAGCAAACCTACAAATGAATTAAAAACTCAGGGGAACGATTCTGTGGCAAGCAAACAATCAGATGACGTCAATCATACATTTGTCATTAGCGAACAGCAAATTACTGGCTATAATGACCGTGAGGGCTCAACGGACGATAATGCTAATATCACTACAAGAAGTATTAATAACGCTAATTCTTTGAACGCTAGCAAACAAAATGGTGACAATTATAATCGTCCGACGAAAACAAATGACGATACTGTTATTAAAAATAACAGGAATCAACCAACTGCTAATGATAATAACGAATATAGTACTAAGACTACTCAAGACAACGAAGTTACCCCCAGACCTCATGAACAAAGAACGAAGGTCTATGAAGACAGATGGGTCTGGAGTGATGGACCGAGCCAGGTAGTGGAGACAACCACAGTGTTTGGCGTTGATGACAGAGCCGCCTTCTCAGGAAATGAGTGTCCTGCAGGGAAGCAGAAGCTAGGTCACACATGCGTCATGAAGGATTGATCAATAAAGAAGCACAATTGGATAAAAATGTGCTCACAGACAGAATGGAAACACAAGATGTGTCTGTTCTGTTTACCCCAATAGGGATTGAGCGTGAAAATATTGTGTCCAAGTGTACAACGATTTCGCAGTATTATGAAAGTGATCGGAATCACAATTGTGTGAGGCCATCGAACCGAGAGACTGCTAAAGGCAGTGCATAAATATTACGTTTTTGGTGAAGTCTGTTTGTACGTAAACAAAATAGGATGTAGGACAGTCAACAAAACTCGTGGAACATCAAATCAAAAATCATTTGATGATGTTTTTTTGTAAAACAAAATACTTTAGTTCGCTATTGTTAAACTGTGATTAATATAGTTCCTAAAACATGTTCAAAGTTTAACATTATAAATGTTTTTACTGCAATTTTGTTCTTGGCTTTAGAAGAACCTTGAACATGATTACATACCTTCATTGTGTACCTAAACGAAACCTAAAGAAACTATGTGCAGTAATGCATTACTCTTTTTAACATAATGTGTATAAACTTACTTGAAAATAGCTTCACATTACCTGAAAAATAAGTACAAGGTAATATAAAACCCAAAAATTAAGTTTTTGGTTCAGATCAGAATCAGGAAAATTATTATAATGGTCTCTGTGACCCTATTCATGTACTATTAAAACATTACCTAAATACCAAACTATTTGTTTATATTGTATATTTTAAAGTTTATTTTGTAAGAACCAACTCAGCTCGACAAAGGGTTCCCTCAAGCTGCTCTATAACAATGTCTGGTTTTGGTACAAACATAATTATCTTCGGGCAAGCAAAGAAATTGATCTTCATGGCGATTTTCTTATAACTAAAGTATTGTATCCACATTCTGTAACAGTTACCCTTGTTGGTGTAACTTTGTTACTTATGGGACAGTTTATAAAGTATACTTTTGAATGTGAACAGCAAAACACACACGTAGGTATGTGTCATAGTGTTTAAGCTTTAATTTTGTAATTGTTGGGTGTAAACAATATAATTTCACAAGAAAATACGGTATTTCACTTACTAACCTAAATCTTGAGGAGAATCCCTTGATCAGTTTCTTATTCAAATATAAATGGAAAAAACTTAACTGGACGTCAAGCTCGTAACGATATTTTCCATACAAACAAATCAATAAAATAATACACCCAAGAGTTCATAAAAATGTTATTTCCAAAAAACTATATATATTTACAAAAAACGATGCTTTTTTGTATATTTCTATTTTACAAGAATGAAAGTACAAAACACCTAATGTTGTTTATCAATGAACTAATTCAATGCTGTTTTATTTCAGAAATAAGCAAATGACCGTGATATGGGAACGTGTACTTAACCATTCGCTCTTTGATATTGTGCGTTGTAGCTATCTAATTATACAGAGTGAAACATGACACGTATCATTTACATGTCGTCACATCACGCTGTATAACGTGATTAAAATATTAATTAGAACCATTAGAGTGTCTTAAAGAGATCGTAAACTTTATTAGATTACACCAACATTCATTTCTAAAACTTTAGTACTGGGTACTAAATGTGTTAAGACTAAGAATAACAGTTGAGAATCAGGTTCAGAGTTCGATTCCCAGGGATGTTATTGCGTTTTTCCATCAGGAGTATCTTAGAAACAGCCCAGGATCTGGGTCGATGCCCAACAACGTGCCCCTAGGACTTTAAAATAACTGGCGAAATTGATGTAGGTACTACAGTTACCCACACCTCAGCCTAACCTCTCTGATTACAGGTGTGATGTAATGTTATTCTAAAGTCAGCCTGTGTACCTAACCACAAAGTACTTTTTTGCAAAAATTCAATTCAGAGAATACAAAAAGTGTGCTAGGTATAATTACTAAGAATTCTGCTCGCACCGCGTCCAAAACGAGACAAATGGTGTAAAAACACACAGAGTGAGCGAACAATATTGTATGTTGGCACGTGTCAATGTCTAGCACTTAATGAAAACGTATGGAATTGGACATAGTAGGTATATTGGACTTGTCTTAATTGTTACTTCACTAGCAATCTATGTAACTTACTGCGGTACTCAGAGACATTTAATGATTACCCGTCACTTATTAAAGATTTGACATACTTTTGTATGACAAAACTGGCAAAACCTTCACTAAGTGATGGCCTAAGTAATCATTAAAGCTCTCTGAGTGCGGCAGTTAAAGTGTCAAGGCTGGTTATTATGTGACTGGCAACTGAATAGGAATAACATTCCCAGAGTTTGTCTAAGTTTACCACCCACTAATTTGTAATGACTAATGACCAATGACCGCAAAAAGTTTTAATTTTGGTGGCACCAAAAGAACGAGTTGTGAGATGTCATTATCATTAAAACGTATGGATTTTGTAGACAATTGGATTCAAAAGAACTAACTATGAATAAATACTAAACAATGATTACTTATTTCTTAAAGCTGTATTTTTTGTTGCATTACAATGTCGTGACTTCTTGACTCTATTATACCTTTTTTAAGATACCTCACGCAAGGTTAAAATGTGCAAGTTGTGTGATTCATACATAAGACAACTTTGTGCAATTATTACTGCTTGAATTTGCAACGCGTGCAATTGATGAGATTCTCTTTTGTTAAATTGTACGCTATGGCTACGCTGAGGCATCGATTGCCTCAAGAAGTTCAATGAGCGGGATATCACGAAAACCTCCATATAAGTTAGTATAATACAATCGGGTGTAAACTGTAATACTTGCTGGACGAGCATCTAATTGTAATGATGCTTTATTAGGAGAGCTATTTAATTCCTCATACGATTTCTTAAGAAGTTACGCAGATGTTAGATGATTTTAATGACAGTTCTTCCTGGCGGCCTAAACCGGCGTGGGTTTTGCCTCTGTTTGCCCACAGTTATAAATATAATTATCGTATTATTGTTTAAACTTCAAGTACAATAGTGGAACATAGGTGCTAACAGGTATTCTAGCCATGCCTTTGGGTTAAATAGGACAAAGTTGTGATAGGGTACAAAATAATATCTAAAAATAACCGTTCTATTAACCGTTGATTTTAAACATTAGGCACTATTTATGGAAAATGCAAGGTTTTAGTTTCTACACTTTTGTTAAAATATGTAAAGTTCGACAAATATGTTATTGCTCATCAAAATCTGTACGAACAAACATCAATGGATGAAAAGAAGCCTCGAGAGTCAATATTAAGCAACGAATACAAACAACCAATGATTGTTAATGAGCACACATTGTGTTGATTGAAGCGTATTTTTAAGATAAACTGAATTAATATTCATGACCATGTTTCCACAAATAGGCACTTTATTGACAAAAGTATAGTCATGGTACGTCTCTCAGTCTGACAGCGTTTTTATAGCTGCTACGTAAAGCTGTTTTGACGTGATTTCTGATTTATTCCTTTTTCGCTAGTTCGATTCCCAGATAAAACAAGTATTTTGTAAACGCATAAAATCAGACAATCCGGTGAAAAAAGTAGTAATATTGTTGGTAAATGATTGCAATTTAATACTACAAATACTTTATTTCCTCTTATGAAATTTTCAGTGACACCAGGTCATTGTACTCGCAACAATACACAACACAATCTATTCTGCAATAGTACCTATCACTTGAACTACCAACATGCTGTCAAATATTGAGATACCGTCGAAGTGTGCCTGACTACACAAAAAAATATACATGAAACATTGACTATCTAGCATTATCAGTGTCAGAACTGCGTGTCCAAGATACTCGAGTAAACAATCAAGTAAAATAATATCATAAATAATCCGTAAAATGATAACAGCTAGAGTGAACTTTGAATTTCCACCTTAATACGTCGCTTATAAAGAGTCTCTTTTAAGAGAATCTTTTTATTCCTAAGCAAAGTTATTACTATTGTAATCAGCCACACATTCTTTATCCCCTTGGTTTTTCAGTAGACAAGCATCCGCTACCACCATCGTATTGACGCAACCAATTAAAAAAACTTACATAACACAAGTACAGTGGGTTTTATTGCTTCTTATTTTTCAGGGATAATGTGGCACACTTCAGCTATATTAGTTATTAATAATTGATGTTTAGGTGTGCTTATTTCCCCACACGGCGTCTGTCGCGTGCTGCCGCCTTCGGTAACAGGACAATGAAACGTAAACACACGCGCTATGAGAGTCCACGTGCGTACAACACTAGTCATTGAACTTCGCTGTATGAACTGACTCATTGATACCTTCCTTAGTAGGCAGATTTTTTAGATCAAGGTCGTGTATCGAGGTGCGTGAGGGTTCGTTTTATGTTAAACCGGGTTTTATCCTGTTTGCAGGATTACAAAATGACGGATTGGGAGGAAAACTCTTAGATTTATAAGACATAACATAACAATGCCAATAATAGCTACAGGTAGGCGGAGTCAAGTCTGACAGAGGATGTCGTATTGTCCAGTAACGAGGTTGTGGAGTTCTCTCTACCACTGCCCCGACTCTGTCTGCCTAATTTTTTTATGTTTACTATTTATATTTTTTGAGTTTATCAATCGATTTTTGATCAGGTCGATACGCAGCACTGATCTAGTGCCTCCTATAACTCATCTTCATCCCGATGATATGTGTGGAAATTTTCCTCTCAGAGGAGAGGCGTGTCACTCTAGCCACAGCTGCAATAACTCGCGACACCTTCCCGCATTCCCGGACTTTAGATAAGTAAACATTCCTTGTGAGTGAATTTACGGTAAAACTCAATTAGGGATAATTATAACATCACTAACGTCAGAACACGTTCATGTTATGTCAGCGTCACATTTAATAAGTATGCGGGATGATATATAAATCAAAGTGAATGCATTGCAGTCATCAGTTCCAACGGGAGTGTGACAACGCTCGCTTCCTCCTCTCATCAGTTATTGCGACTAGAAATTCAGTTCACTGATATACAGTCCTTTAACAATGGAGGCGACTACTCTGCTGACCCTGATACTCCTCGCTGTTGTAGGAGCCAGGAACATTCCCGTCAACATGAACGAACCTTCGGGTAAAATCCAGCAAATCATTGGAGACAGTATAACCAGTAATGCAAATACTGTTCCTGAAGACGAAGTCTTTAACAAAGATCCGATAGAACACGCAGTTAGTGCAGGAGATATAGAACCAACTTCGAACAAAGACATCAATGAAGAAGAAACATCTGAAGATCACGATCAGAACGTTGCTGCTATGGTCATCAAAGAAGCTAAGAATTTGGAAAGCCAACCAAAAGAAGCCGAGAATCAAGAAACAACGACAGAAGCAAGGAATTCAGTAGAAGTTACAAAGAAAGACAGCAAAACACACGAAGGGTTTGAAGACAGAGAAGGAATCAAGGTTAACTTTTGCCCTGACGGTGCAAGGATGGGTCCAAACTGCTGGCCAGAAGACAAAGACTAAAATGTGAACTGAGCTATACCTACAACTTTTATTGGAGAATCTTGATATTGTAGTAACTGTTTTGTGCTCTTTCTGAGCAACGAAATCTTACGCAACTGAACGTTTTAGTGAAAGTAAAATAAAGTACAAATCTACCGATACATTATGTTACATTATTTTTCCTGCTCTTTTTGTCATTTAAGTTACTTTTTACACATTTTTTTTTGTTACAACCGACTTTTCTGTTTTTTTGTCAGCCTTTGTGGCAAGGGCAAATTAAATGACACGAGGGGGTCATGTTATGTCGATCTTAATATATTTCTTAAAGGCTTCCAGTCTTTGTTAAAAAAATAATTATAGCTATAATTATAGCTATAACTTAATGAGAATGATCAACCAAGAGCATGATGAAGGGTTCCGTAGTCGGGATGAATAATTAAGTAAATCCCAAGAACAAAACATAAATAAAAGATAATAAAGAATAGAAGAATAGATAATATTGTTTAAATATCTGGGCCATGTACTTGTCGACGACCTTAAAGACGATGATGACGTGGAGAGGGAGCGCAGGGCGTTGGCGGTCCGCGGGAACATGTTGGCGCGCAGATTTTTTCGTTGTACCGATCAGGTCAAAATAACATTATTTAAAGCGTACTGTCAAGGCCTGTACACGGGAAGTCTGTGGTTCAGCTGTTCTCGGGGGACGCTAAATGCCTTGCGCGTCCAATATAACAATGTTTTCAGGATGATGTTGAAACTCCCTCGTTTCTGTAGTGCCTCGGGAATGTTTGCCCAATCGGGTACAGATGGTTTCCATGCCATCATCAGGAAAAAGGTGGCATCGCTTGTGAGGAGGATTCGGGGGAGTGACAATAGCATCCTGAAAGTCGTGGCTGAGGACCCGAGAGCTCCTGTGCTGAGGCATTTCATGCGGAATCATTGTCCTCACGAAATGCTTCGTAAGTACATGACTCAATAATTATATTTTTGGTATATTCCAATTTGTTACTAACCCTAGTGTGTAAGTTGTTTACTAACAAAAATGGTTCCTATGTTGTCCCAAATAAAGAAAAATATTATTATTATTATTATTATTATTAAAACATCGTTGGAAATGAAAAACAAGTTTTCTGATAAATTTATTATCTTCAAGCAGAATATTATCTCTATGGTAACTTCTCACGATTCAAAGTCAGAGAAGAGCTGCTGATTTTTGGTATTTCGTCAATGAATTGTGTTTAATAAAACAATGTTTCGAAGAGTATGTAAGGGAGACCTTTGAACCTAAAAGCCGTACCTCCCAATAACGTTATGACATCTTTCGTTGCGATCTCCATGTTGAGAACAGACCAATAATTTAGAATGTACAAGTTGTGAGAATTGCTCTTCTATTCGGAATGAAATCATCTTAAATCTAAGTTTAAGTACCCAATGCTGCTACAGGTTGTTCGAAAGAGATACCGCGGCCTCAACACAAAGGTCTAAGAAGGAAGATGGGTGGTTTTTTTTGGTCAGTAGCAAAATGACACTCCCTACCGCTCTGCCCAGAGCGGTAGGGAGTCATTTGATGATTTGTCACCCGCAAAAAAAATGGTAGGTTCCTAATGCTTATCCCACAGTTAATTCTCGTAATAGGTACATAATCGACTTTCATGAAAACAAATAATTGTACCAGAGTCAAAGTGTTTGCAGTCACAATATCGAGTAGGGCATCCAAGTTAATGTAATTTGCATGTAATGAGCAACAAATAGGCTGTACATTCTATTGAATAAGATCTATTTTGTATCGAAACTTTTTTAACAACAAAGTAACTTAACCAATAAAATTAGAAAAAGCCCTATAACTCACTTGTGAATAATAGCAATGAAAAGTCGCAGTTTGATTACAGGTTTCATTGTGTGCCGATATGCGGTGAAATTAAAGCCATTTTATGAGCAAGTGTGTTGATTCTGATACATAAAGTATCAGTAGAATTGCAATTACTTTAATGTAAGGCTAAATAAAACCTCCATTTGCTATCATTTTATGAACAAAAAGAAATTGCACAAGAAAGTTATTTTATAATATACAGCTTCTAATATTGTTTTGAGTACCTAACTTGAAAATCTTGGTGATCCACATTTAAGTTGTCTTCTTCGGTGGATTTGTCTTCTGGCCAGCAGTATGTACCCACTCTTGCAGCGTCAAGACATTTACCTTTGAATCCATCTCTGTCTTCAAAACCTTCTTGTGCTTCCCTGTTTTCCTTTGTAACTTCTACTGGATTCATTGCTGCTGTCGATTCTTGATTATCGGCTTTTTTTGGTTCGTTTTCCAAATTTTTAGCTTCTTCGGTGGACATAGCAACAGCGTTGTGATCGCGATATTCAGATGGTTTTTCTTCATTGATAACTTTGTTCGATGTTGGTTCTACATCTCTTGCACTAACTGCGTCTTCTACTGGTTCTTTATAAAAGACTTCGTCTTCGAGAACAGTATTTACATAACTGGTTATACTGTCTCCAACTATTTGCTGGAGTTTTCCCGAAGGTTCGTCTATGTTGACGGGAATGTTCCTGGCTCCTACAACAGCGAGGAGTATCAGGGTCAGCAGAGTAGTCGCTTCCATTGTTAAAGGACTGTATATCAGTGAACTGAATTTCTAGTCGCAGTAGGTAACTGATGAGAGCAAGAAGCGAGCACTGTCACACTCCCGTTAGAACTGATGACTGCAATGCATTCACTTTGATTTATATATCGATCCCGTTTGCTGATCACATGTGACATTGACACAATATGAACATGTTCTGTCGTCACTAGTGCTATAACATTAATTTCCCTTATGGAGTTTTACCTGGGGTTTTAGCAAGGAATGTTTCTACCTATCTTGACGCTGGAAGGTGTCACGAGTTAGTCCTGTCATTTGAAAACAATTGTAGGGAAACATTAACACATTTCTTTTCTGGGAACAAAGCGTTTGATGACTACAAAATATAAAATTTATTTAAGCTAAGATATCACTAACTGTATGCACGTATCATCATTAACATCTTTTAAATATCGATTCCAGTTTTAGCGCATAACAGCTTGGTCTATTTATGAACTTAAATGTTTGCGGTTTTATGAATGGCGTTGATATTAATGTGTTTTCAGAAAAACCAAGTGATGTTTATTTGGTAAACAAAAAGGAAGGAAACAAAGGAACTCGCTCAGGGCTACAAAAGGGCATCGTTAGGGTTTAATTTTTAATCATTTGGTTTGTAAAATTGGCGCAGGTAAACAAGTGGTTTACTTTACTGATGTAGTACTGTGCCGAAATGGTAAACATAATGTTGTTCTATACTGGAAGAGCAGTAAACTTCGTGATTGCGATAATAAGGTCATTTCAGGCAGATCTTGATAAAAAGGCCGGGGATGTATCTCCTACTTTCACCACCGAGAAGATTGTTATGCCATGCCGGTCTAAATAAGCAATTGCAGGAGGGCCATCTAGCGAGCAGTGGTGGCCTAGTGGTTACGGTCCCGACTTACGAACAGTAAGTCTTGGGTTCGAACCCAGGCAGGCACATTACTTTGTGCATTTTGTTTCATCACTACTGCTCTCCAAACGGTGAAGGAAAACATCGTGAGGAAACCGGCATGTCTCAGAACCAAAAAATTCGAAGATATGTGACATCTACCAACCCGCACTGGGCCCGCGTGGTGGATTATAGCCCATCCCTCTCCTAGAGAGAATGCATGAGCCCCTGCACGTTATAGGCTGATGATGATGATAAACTGTTTTATCTAAATTGATGTTATGTAAGTATGAAACCTGTTTGTAACAAACGCTGATTTATATGAAAGTTAGCATATAAGTATAGGCTATAATCCGGGTTAGGTTATAGGATCTTCTTATGGCCGGTAAGTCGTTCCCGTGGGATAGCTTCGACATCTGATTGAGTGAATCTCAAAGCTAGTGAATATTTAGAATTTGAGCAGGGCATTATCAGTGTATGATAACGTTTCCACTGTTGGTTCAGTCCTTCTGTCAGCGAGAGGGAGTGGGCTGCCTTCCACGTGCGCCAACGTTATACGGATTGGTGAACGTCAAATGTCTTCGAGTTTTCGTTTCTATGTAAAATCCGTTTCCTCGCTATGTTCTCCTTCACCTTCTTGTCAAAGTCAAAATTAAGTTAAGGTAAAAGCAGTAAGGGTGATGAAAATAATACCAAAAGTAAAGTAGGTACCTACCCGGGTTCAGAGTAACAAGTTGTAAGCTGCGGTCGACCCCACTAGACAACCACTGGTTCCAGCTTTCCGCACCTGCAATGCCTGATGGCACGTGGCGGTGGTGAACAATAAGTGTTTTGGTAGGTTATGTTATTCTAATACCATTTCGACTTCTATCTAACTCAGTTCCCGCTGATTGACGCCACTTGGTTTGGGCTCTCAGGTAAGCTGTTGGCTTGTTTGAACTGAAATGCTTGTTACATAAAAATGGCTACAACTGGATATAAAGTTACGTAATAACTTCACGATCTGAACCAGTTCTTCTCAATAATATGCAAATATAGAATCTGGGCCTGCGTGTTGTTGACCTCTGTGACTTACATAATATTAAATTACTGCATACTTTTTGCCGATTTATTAGATAGGATTTAGGAACGATTTTACCGTGAAATCTTTATCCAGTATCCTTGATAAAATCACGTTGTATCCGACACGACTTCTAACCTCAATTAAAAAAAAATTAAATGTTTACCCACAATATAAACTTCTCCTGTTGCCTGTTTTTTGGGTTTACAAACATTTAAACCCACGTAAACAAACAGGCAGACCCGAAACAAAGTACTACCAAAAGCAAACAAATATTTGTATGTTATATTTTTTTTGACCTGTCGTTGTGAAGTCAATAACTTACTCCTCCCACTCTGGGCGGAGCGGAAGGGAGTGTCAGAACCCTTCCTTTTTAGCCATTTGTGTCCGGGGCCGCGGTATCTTTTTCGAACAAAGCGCAACCAATATTTGTATGGCTTACAGGCCATTCAAATATATATTTCGGGAATCGAACCGCGCGTGCGCCAACCGCACTGTCCGAAATGTAAAATTAATGCAGAATATAGAATTTAGATACGTACGTCAGTAACCAGATTATTTACTTACGCACAAATGACATTATAAAACCTGCTTAACCTGCATAGCCGGGGACTCACCCAATCGACGAGGGAAAAATATTTGGATTTCTGAACTGGTTTTTTGACTTTCAATAATTAATGACTTATACCTCCAACATCACGGTTTTCTAAAAAATATGCAACAAGATCACACGATTTATTAACCGATAAGTATATTATGTTGTGATAGGTTGAAGGAAAATATCAGGATAAATCCTTTTTTATTACCAATCGATGAAGAATAAAATTCGTCATCGAACGATGAGCACACCACACATTCTCAAGTTCCTTTCCTCATCGGACATCCGAATCCGAAACTGTAACTCGAAATCAACCTTGCGGGGATTTTTATATGTCAACATTTCGCTTCTAAACTTAGTCTAACCAGCTGATTCATCATACCTTATTCCCCCCAATGATGTTCAAAAGAAATCCTGCTTTAAGAAGTCCTGGTAACCTCACTGGTACATTGTGTGATATCTATTACCTTTGTGATTGCAACGCAAAAAGACTCCGTACGACAGTATTCCGCAACCAATAAAGGTATCGGTATCGAAATCGATTCGCCTCAAAAGACCATTATGTGAACCTTACCTTAATATCAGCAAAACGGCCTAATAAAGACCTTTCTCAGCCTTAAATTATTCACTCTCTCACACAAGGAAATTCTAACCGTATGTTTAAAAGGGAAGGTTGAGATCAGATTGAAAGTTGAGCTAGAGTAATTTACGTATTTATGGAGAAACTGTTTGTACGCAACGTTTGGAGTTTCTTCTCTTCTGAATGTGACGTCATAGCGGGTTCCTTACATCACCTTTTTGGGGTCCCTTTGATATTTTATTGCTACTAAAACGCAATACCAACTGGTATTGCGTTTAACCACACTTCGTTAAAACCGAATCACCAATTCAAAGTCAACATCTAACTCCGCCATTGCCTTAGAAATCAAATTATAGCTGAGTACCAAACAGCTGCGAAGGAGGTGGCGGAACGCGAGAGGGAGAGAACCTCTCGTCCCAGCCGCCGCGGGAGGCGCTCCGGGCGTCGGGGGTCCCGCGATGACCTCCGGCCACCGTAGATGCGGGCCTGTGGACGGTGAGTGATGGGCTAACTCGCTGTCCGTCCGTCTCACGACGAAAACAGGCCGTGTCGACGGCGCGTTCGTGTTCCACGCGCGCCTCAAAGAGATGTCAGCAACATGGGAGGGGCTCGAAAGGGCCGACGCCCGTCGGGGCCGCGGGTTGTCCACCGGTTATCGCGGCCTCGACATAGAGGGCGAAGAAGGCACATGGGTGGTTTTTAGTCAGTAGAAGTCTGACACTCTCTTTCGCTCTGTCCAAGAGCGGGAGGGGTTATTCGATGATTTTACACCCGCCAAAAAAAAAAAAGTACCAAACAGCTGCAACTCTAAACTGTGTACCTAGTTTATAAACACCGACGATGCGATGTAGGTGTTTCGGGCGCGACTTTAGGCGTTGCACTAGTTTGTTTACACAATTTGGTCCTGAACTATTAACCTGTATACTTAATGTTTATTCATTGTTAAGTGATTTCATGTAGGCTATAGGAGATGTGAAGAAATACTCCATTGAGAGATTTTTCAGTAAAGTATACATGGCATGATTGTACCAATGGTCTATAGAAATAATAATAAGTATTACGTATACTTAGGATTGGGCTTGAAGTTTGTTAGATTAAGGTATTTGTGGTTACACGGGCATCAACCGTAAGCCTCACTGTTTGCGGTCAGCAATAAGCTGCGGTATGTGGTTACTTAGTTTAATTCAGTGGAATTGCTAATATTGTGTATTTACATTTAACTGGCCATATATGAATATGGCTATCTCTACAAATACCCAATAAGTAAGCTTCTGGTATTATGAATTCTTCTATACATTATCCAAGACGTCAAAAGAATTCCAGAGGACACAAACATGGTCTATCAGAAATAAATACATGGAAAAATGTCATGTGGAATGCTGTTGTTCTTACAAAAGCTTCCGTAAAATCATATAAAGGGTGTAAAAGTACCCATAACGCAAACGAAGGACACTTGTTATCCCCACCACTGCGACAATTTTGGTTCTAGACCATACCTGGGAACCCCCTAGTTACGGAGATATTGGGGGTCAAAGTTCCAAATTTTGCTCAGCTGTTTTTGTAAATATTAGTTTTTCAGGTTATAACTTTTCTTAAATTAGCTCCATGACCCGTTTACTATTCAAAGCAACCACTAGCACAATGTTTAAAGAGTGCTACATTGAGTTTTACCGTAAAATGTGATTTTTGACCCCAAAAAAAAAGTACTACTACTACTTAGTTTGATGTACAGAATGCTTGGTTGACGTATGTGTGAAGGGTTGATTTACACCCTGTATGTCAATCCTTTTCAAATTTAATGTAGAAAAATATTGTGAAATGAATTAAAAATTATTTTTAGTTGTAAAGGTTTCCAGTTGAATAACCCACGGTTAACGATAGCTTGTTATCACGTAGTGTTGTTTTTCACGTCAAATATGCGCGGCGGTCACCTGCATCACGTAACGTAGATAAAATGATGTATTCTGGGAATAAATGCACTAGTCGACGATGATGTTATGTCATTAGGTTCATTATCCTGCAGCTTTAAGTACTAATTAGTATTACATAATCGATTTACAGGTAATTTACAAACAATGGACAGGAAAGTGATCCCTGATGTCATATTTGACGTGAACTTTTTGCTGAATTTCTAGGTAGAGAGTTCTGTTTATATTTGATGTGGTTTGTGAATCATCGGAAGGTCTGGCGTGTGTCATCGGTGTAAGTTTACCAGAAATATATGGTTACTTATGTTGAAGGGTGAAGTATATACCATAAACTGAACCATTTTGTTGTTACCAACATTGATATCGCGAGAAAATAAGCAGCTGTCCCAGACATTTGGGCTAAGCAGCGGCTTAATGTGTTTCCTTGGTATAGAAAGCTCTTGTTATAATATGTGCATGGTCACCGTGCCGCGGAATGGGGGTCTAAAATGGCCGCTTTAACAGCGTTTGTTCATCATTTTCCGAATTTTAACGCAATTCATATTATTTTCCTATTATGATATATTTTCTTAAATGGTCTCAGACGCAGTTACTACTATGAAAGGTCCATTTTACGCTTTTTATCGCAATTCGTATTTTGATCTGCTAAAGTGGCCATTTTAGATCCCCTGATCTCGATAAGCGGTGCGTGTATCTAAAAGAGCCGTAATCCTATCAACATAATTATTACAGCATTGACATAGATTCCGCGATATCGATATCGTCTCCGGCACATCAATGTCGATTTTTCACATCTTCATTAAAACTCCGTAATAAAGGTGTAGGTATACAAAAAAATATTTTGCTAGGATTTTTCAGCAGATAAAACCTAAAACGACTGGACTATGCAGGCAATGAAACGCACAAGCAGTCGTTACAGTAGCTCTTGCTTAACTTGTGGATAAACCGGGCAAGGGACTAGGGCTCCACATACTGGACTAAGACGAACGCCTCAGTAGGTACCTACATTTATCTATCAAAAACCAGGTGTCAGCAGGTTCGGTTACACCTCATAGTGTAAACATCCAGTTGCTGTATTTCTGCTTATCGTATATTAATTCGAAGGTCTTACACATTAACATGTCAGAGTCAACATTATGTCATATCCCAGCTTGTAAAAAGGTGAGCAAATAACCACAGCGTGTGGATTTATCATTACTTTGTCACGTACAATAATGGCGGTAAATATTTACACACTGTTTAGCCTCTGGCTCGATACGGTGTTACATTGATTTATGTACCTATGACATTTGTTTATAATTATTTCAATTATAATTAACGGTGTATTGTCCTCAATTTTAATTATAATGTATGTATATTTAAATTTTGCACGCTCCTTAGAGTGGAATATGGTCTAAAGCTCTTTTGTTTGTATTTATTCATCTTAACGTGAACCCATATTTCAAGCAAATAAATGATTTGATTTTGATTGAATTTGCATATTTATTTTCCACCATCTATTCTTTCTTGAATTTAGAGTTTCATTATCTGTTATTTTTTATCGATTAAGTACTTATCTGAAATTCACACTCCATAAATCAGTTAATACAACGACACCATTTTGTAAGATTGCTTGTCAGAATTTAGGTTCACTGACTACCTACTAACTAGTTTCAAAGATCTACAAATGTCAGCCGGGTCCAACGGATAAACCTGCTCTCGATATGTAATGGAAGGTCAGTCATCCACAGACCAGCCTAGGCAAGCGCAGCTTTACCTGAATATTGATCTGAGCCGCTGTTATTATTAAGCCATGGACTCTCTATGTGTATCACCTCATATCGGCTTATTCACGTCTAAGATACGCACGTATGCTAAGGGCGTGAACTAAGCCTTAAGCCGCTGTGGAGTAGCGATAGCGCCTTAAATGCTGAATTTATTTTAAATCATGTGTCAAGTGAAAACCTTTATATTATATTATTATGTAAATAGTTCTCATATCGTTGTATTGTGAGTCGGCGATGCGAGCGACGTCGGTCGGGCGAGTCGTTCGGTTCATCGGCTGCTCATTCGAACAAAACTATAAAGCGATATAGAGCTAGAGCTAAAACAATCCTAAAGTCGCTAGAAGTAGCACACAGGGCCGTTTTAAAAGTAGCCACTTTTCGGCCTATTCTATACTCCACTGATCAACTATACAATGACTGCAAAGTGCTAAATGTTCGGCAACACTTTATACTACAAACAGTCATTCTCCAACACCGAAAAACCCCATACAAAACTATAGTAAATAATAAACGTAGTAAACGCCGTAAAGATGGGATATGCACCTTGCCGCGAGTGCATTCAACTTTTGTCAAAAGATTTTTGCATTATCTTGGCCCGTTCCTTAACAACAAAGTAAATGAAGAGTGTGAAATCTACGGACTACCGTACTACAAATGTAAAAAGATTGTGCAATCGTATCTCCAAAACAAGTCATACGATGAAACTGAAAAAATCTTAACATAACTAGTGGACATGGACTAGCAAACACACATGTCACCCACACTCATGCACCCTCCCCACACACAAAACACACATACACATTCCCCACACACATATATACACTCCTCATACTCACACATACACTCCTCACACTCACATACACACAATCACAAACACACACTTCTTTACCTCAAAACTATTTTATTTTTGTTTTCATGTGTACTAAAATCCTTAACTCAAACTTAATTGTCAAACTCAATACTCCGAAATTGTTACAGTAACATCAGTAGCATTATATGAACTTTACGTCATGACTCATGATACCTTAGGGGACCGAACTGCTTCTCCTTATCACAGGTTTTCATAACCTAGCTAGGAGAGCAGTGCTTACCCAAACAATTGTAGAAATAGAACTTCCCTATTTTGTAAAACTGTATTTTTAACGTGTACTACAATGCCTTGTTTTGAGAAAATAAATATTATTATTATTATTACTATATATTTGATGAAATGAATTTCATTTATTTTATTAATTGGCATTTATTAATTGGATACTCGTATGTGACACTAGACATCAACAAATACGTTTAGCGTGGAACATATTTTAATATATATTTAGAAACTTGTTAAATGCATTTAGAGAGTCGATGAAGGTACACACAAATCTCTGGATGGGGCGTTTAAGATTTTGGTAATTTACAGTGATTCATTTTTATTTAAAATACAAACAAAACTTTAAAAAAATGTTTCCTGAAACACGCTCCAACTTCGTGATCGCCATGACTACTACAATAGGCAGTTCGTCAGATACATTTCCAAAAAATATTGGACACATATTTTTCTTTTTTCCCGTAAAAAAAAAAAATTGAGTGCTTCGAAAAGACAGTTAAGTACATTTTTTACCAGAAAGTGACGTCACAAGCCCCCTCAGCCCACACTCACGATTTTTGACACGTTTTATTTTCGTTGTTTTTTATTAATTAAAAAAAAACAAAAAACACAATATAATCTATAATAATATTTTTTGATAATCTAACAGACGGACTAAATATAATCACATTTTATTTAATCAGGAAACATCCGTATTTAGTTGCTACGTTTGCAACAGGCTAGTGAACGGGTTGCTCTTCTTGTTGCAGATGTGGGGACGGGCGGCGTGACCACGGACGGGCTGTTGAGCGCCCTGGCCCGCCTGCGCCGCGCCCCGACCCCGCTCCCGCACCCCACTCCTCACTCGCCCCGCTCCGTAAGTACACCATCATTACAACAAGTGGTACATGGCAGTGAACCCAGTCTGGAGATTGGAAGGTGCTTCAGATTGATAACGAAGTGGATCCGATTGAGAGTACTGCTTCTGTAATCAAGACTTCAGACTGTAGAACGTGATTTTATGGGATCACACCACTGTGATAGTCATTATCAAACTCATAATGGCGCTGATTACATTATTTTTTAAACTTTGCCCCACACTAGGAATTTTACAGGTGTCGTGGGTGCGTCCATAGACATTTAAACTCACATATGCAAACACCCAGACCCGGAACAACTATCTGTAGGCCATACAAATATTTGTTCCGTGCGGGGTTTGGACCCGCAACACGCAGCGCAGCAGTCTGATCGCTCAGCCACTGCGTCAAACGTGTCGTCATGGCGTAGAACCCGGTGAGGAGCTTGGAAGGTGCATCGAATTTTAGAGCATTAATTCTATAATCAGGCTGTAGGACATGATTTTATCGTGATGATGAAGAGGTCACGCTACTGTGATAGTTCTTAAAACTCTCATAATGGCGCTGATTCATATTGAGCTGATTCTTAACCATTATATAGACACGGCATACGCGTGAGGACCGTCCAAGGTGAGTTTCGTTGCGATGATAATTTTAATGTCTTTTTTGTAACTTATCGCTAAAGAGTGCCCGTTTTTTGAACAAAACCCTTCGATAAAATAATGATTTACTTTCACTATGGTATGGTATTGATGTACCAAATAGACTGAGTTCATAAATATTTCAGCTACAAAACTAAGCCCTTTACAGAAATGTCTATTTGAATAATGTTAAAAAATCACGAAAATGTAATTTTATTTCAAAGAACTAACAGAAAAAACACGATGTGTGAAAAAAGTAATAAAATCGATAAAAAAATGGCTTAGTTCTAACTGATTTTAAATGACGTGCTAAATAAAGACAGCGCGACAGACATGTGACGTCACATTTCATTCCACCACAGTAACATCGCGCGACAAGGATAGAAAGTGTCCCCACCTAAAACTTCTAAAGCATGTAGCTACTTCATTTCTTTATTGATTTAATTACTTTTTTCACACATCGTGTCACTTCTATTACTTCTTTGAAATAATATAACATTTTCGTAAATTTTGAACAGAAGTCAAATAGTCAGTTGCCCTGAAATCTCTCAAATTCACAACATTGGAATATTTCTGTAATACAGACCAGTATCAGTACCCGTAGTATCAGTACCCGTACAATCTCCACAAACTTCAGCTTAACCTGACCATTTGAACTTCCTTAAATAGGTCCCAAACGAAATTTCTTCGTAACGAGTCGCATCGCCTATCCCCCGAGTGTTACCTATATCTTGAAACTTTGTGAAGTAAGCGTGAGACGAAGTTTTCATTTCGTGTACCTATCTAAGTGAGAAAGAAAAGGAAATTAGTTTTTGAAGATATTGTCTTTCAGAAGTTTTTGAAGTTTGTTTGTGGGTTAGATTTGGAAAGGCTGGTTGGATATATCGTGCAGATAAGGCTGGCTATTTTACCTTAGTTTTGCCTGTAAATCGGATCACAACTTCGCCTAGGATTTCACCTTAAATCTATACTAATATTATAACTCTGAAAAGTTTGTTTGTTTGAACGCGCCAAACTTAGGAACTACGGGTAATTGAAAAATTCCAACCAGTAGTACATTTTGTATTGAGTACTCCATATATCGAAGAAGTTTGTAGGCTATATAACATCACGCTAGGACCAATAGTAGTGGAGCATAAATGAAAAATGTTGCAAAAACGGAAAAAGATTCTCCTTACTAAGAGCTTCCGTTGCGTGCGCTGCGAAAACGGTTTAACTTACGCAAATATCCGATTTAAAAGTTCCTCGACGGCATAATTATGTCTATCTTTTAAGATTGACTCACTGTAAACATTTTTACTATTAAAATGTTAGGTTAAAGTAATGTTTTTTGCGAAGTTTATTTAACCCCTAAGGTATTAATCTATATCTAAATAAATGTGTTTGTTAAAACGGAAATTAATATAGAATTTTTTTGTGCCCCTTACTCTATCGGTAAAACATTTTATAACAAACTGCCATCTTCTTTTCTAGACTTGCCATTTAATGCGTTTAAAGCCAAAGTACAATCTAATCTTTGTTGTTAAAAGCTAACTATTCCATTAACGACTACTTAAATGATAAGAATAGTTGGTCGCTGAGTTGAACACACGACAATGTTTGTTATTTATGTTCTTTCTTCAAGATCAGTTGACTGATGGGTTGTCTATATTATTTTAATTTAATATTTTTATTGTTTTTATAATTTTTTACTTTTTTATTTATTATTATATACTTTTTAATTATTGATTAAAATTTGTGCCTGTAGTCATTAACTTGCACCTTACTATTGTATCGAGTCTGGTTCTTCTAACCAACCTAACAGACAGATGTGTTGCTGAGGAGTTTGTTCCGCCACTTCTTCTTTCCAGCTAAAACACTAGGAAGTGTCGAAGGGGGGGCGTTTTGGGGGACTGTCTCTTGTAAATAAGTAAAGTAAATTATGACGTTCGAAAAGTGCTGATTATCAGCCTAGTTTGAATGAATGAGTTTTGATTTTGATTTTGATTTTGAATATTACCTAGATAATAGGAATCTAAAATTACGCACAAGCGAATTAAAACCGAGGGCTGGCCTATTTTTTGGGCCAAGAACCAGCATTGTCATCGAACGTGGGAATGCTGCCAGCCTTCTGGGCACTTTTCCTGTTGACAGCGATGTGGACGATTTTTTACACGCCCTGTAATTCGTCCCTTTTTAATGCTTGTATATATTTAATTCTAATTTTAGTTCTGTAAATTGTGGTTTGTAAATTTAGAAAATAAAAGAGTATATTTAATCACAGTGTAATAGTATCAAAGTAACAAGGTATCTACATAACATCGTTCTAACACCAATAAGTACATTTTTGGGGGTTTTGATATTTGGTTTTTTGATGCCACTTGATAGATAATCAGAAGCCGCGGAGTTTCAGCCAATCACAGAAACTCGCAACGCCTCTATCTAGTTTGAGGTGAACACAAATTATAAAATGTTGTTGTATAATAAATAGTACCTAGGTATCATTATGCAGCCTTTTTACTCTTCTGTAAAATAGGTGTTTTTGTTTTCTTTATTTCTTCTTCTGTAAAATAGCTATTTTCTGTAAAATAATATCTTGCAAGTGTAAATAACTGTCCGCACTAAGCTGCGCCAATTGTTCTATAAATAACTCAACCTTTCCGTCTCGATTTTTGCAAACATGTCGCCAAAAAAAACTGCCTAAACAGCAAACGATAATATTTCAGATTATTGTTTTCTCCTTTCCTAATCATTTAAATACGGTAAAAATAAAAACTTGCAGCAGATTCCATTTTTTTAAGCGGTTGTTTGGTCTTCGGATCGCACTGGGGTATAGAAATGTAGTATTTAAATACTACACGCAGGTACCTAGGCGCCCTCACCTTCCATCTGACGCAGGTCCTCACCGGACACGGTTGTTTCGGGAGGTACCTGCTTCGAGTCACGCGATGACCTCCGGCCACCGTAGACGCGGGCCTGTGGACGGTGAATGATGGGCTAACTCGTCGACGGCGCGTTTGTGTTCCACGCGCGCCTCAAAGAGATGTCAGCAACATTTGAGGGGCCCGAAAGGGCCGACGCCCGTCGGGGCCGCGGGTTGTACACTAGTTATCGCGGCCTCGACATAGAGGGCTAAGAAGGAACATGAGTGGTTTTTAGTCAGTAGAAGTCTGACACTCCCTTTCGCTCTGCCCAAGAGCGGGAGGGGTTATTCGATGATTTTCCACCCGCCAAAAAAAAAAAAGGTACGCCAATGTTTGGAATGCCAATCACATGGACAATGCATCAATGAATTCCATTGTACCGACACCCACGTTTTAATCAAAAGCATATCTATTAATTATTCCAATTAAACTCCAATTGAACTCAAATCGATCCTGATTACGATTGGATGCTCTCACTGACAGTCAATAGCTGCACAGATCTGATTATCATAGCTATGAGTGATTGAATTATTACCCCCGTACGGGAGGCGATGCATTACTGATTTAATTATGTGGCGGGCCGAGTCGATGTGATCGGTAGGGTGAGGACCGAGGACATAATATTATTATATTGTGAGGCAATATTGTTTTAGTAGCACCTTTGTGGGTGTCATTGAGTTTGGCCTCTTTGGTTTTTTGAACAAAATGGTTCTTTTGCGACTTTTGAGTTTTAAAGCATTTTATTTTGTATTTTTTAGAGAAAGGATATCATGTATAATAATAATAATAATAAATAATAAATAAATATTACTGAGTAAATGACATAACCCAGAGTTGGTCGATAGCGAGGAACCGTCGCCATTTGTCCAGTACCTCTACCATGAGTTTACACAGCCAAATCTCGCAAGCGTCTACGTAAATTATTTGTATGAAATATCGTACAGCGCCTCTAGCGGTCAAGAAAAGAATTACTATCCGTAACATGAGCACTATAGATGACGATAGGTTAAAAACCTAGCGTAATCTATTCTATAGTTACTAACGTTTTTCAGCTGTCACCATACAAAACGGTACCATGAGTCATTAATTTCACTGAACCTATCGAATAATTCGCTTACTATAGTGGTTACGTAGCTCACTAGCATTTTGGCGTGTGAAACATATGTTTACAACAAAATTATGTACGTTTTTGAGTCTAATGCAGTCAAAATAATGTCTGCAAAGCTTATTTGGTATGAAATATGTTAGTGGCCGCTGAATTTGAAGACCAACGACGTGAATAACGTAAATTTCGAGAAATGATTTTCCGAAATGAGAATTCATGTTAGACACCAATTGCAAAACATAAATGAATGAAAGTTTATTAAACTTTATAGACTCTCTAAATAATACTTTAAAGGTTTGTGCATATGTATGAATAATGTTACGGATTTGATGTCAACACAACGAGTTTCATTAGAACTAAAGGTACACATGCAGTTCTCTCAAAACAAAACACAATAATTTTGAAGAAAGTTGAAACGTACCTTTCTATGAACTCTACCAACAATTGAAACTGAGGCACAGGGTCCTCATTGTTTTAAATAATCTGTTTGAATCTACTAATGTAAACTGTTAAACCACACAACACAGCTCTGTGACACAAGGTCAACAAACAAAATTACAAATTGAATACACGACAGTGACATAAGACATAAGGAATAAAAATTAAAAAACCACTAAATACTATAAGTAGTCTAATAACCGTCAACTTTTCTATTTTGTCGGTTTATTTGTGTATATATCGTTCTCTCCTCTTATTAGTGGGAAAGAAAGAAACAAAACATGAGTAGAGTGAAGTTAGCTAGACGACACAATCTATCGAGCTTACATTAGCGCCTGCGTAAGACTCCGTAAATCTCATGGTGCAAGCATTATCGAAATCTATTTGATACACGTTAGCACGCTAGCGAGTTCAACGTTAGCGAGTAAGTTTTCTATGACAACTCATGGTAGAGCTACAGTTCGCACTAATTACATCGCTGTGCTACGTTTGTTTGTCATCGCCAAACCACTGGACCACAATCATGTGTGTTATGTTTATTTTTGTTTACCTGTGTTAATTATTTATTTAATAGTGTTTTGTAAAAATATTACCTCAACTTTGTGATATTTTTGTCCTTTACCTTATTGCCTCTTGAGGTTGTTTGGCGTGGAGTCCTTGATTTCGTTCTTGGGTCATTGACATATTATGAAATTACTCCATTTATTATTAACGCATATATGCTTAGTACGAATTTAATAAAAAACGCAAAAGGCAGAGTTTTCAATTTCCATAGTTGGCAATTCTGATTAACTTTTGATCCCAAAAAAACGTCTTACTGAACTGCAAGATTATTGCAAACAGGCGGAGGTCGCAAGCTCTACGCTCAGCGTGAAGCTCTGGGTGAGATTCCCCGGCCGGGAAGAGAAAAGGTTTTTGGATTTTTACATCTAGAATGATCAGAGGCATTCCAGAGTCATTATTTCACGTTCTCTAACTAAACTCGTACTAAAACTGTTACGGATGATTAAACGTTGAGTAAAACAGTATTTCATTGAATTAGCTGAAATACCTCTTCAATATATTAGGGCGATGCCAGGCTCATCATTAACGTCGCCCGAGGCACATGGCTGCCATTATCCGGCTCCATCGAACGCACAATACCGGCCACACAATGCCTGGCTAGTTAATACCAGATATTATCGGATTTACAGCAAAAATCTCCTGGAAATTACAATAACTTCAGGCTTTTTTGAATGTTTTATAAAGTACAGTTTGCGGCAGAAGTTTTTGTGCGGTATGACAGAAGGAATGCTTTAAGGGGCTGACAGCTGCTATTGAGGTCCGATGTTACGATATTTTTAGCCACGCCCACAATGTCTCCGATATCCTAGCGTCATTCATAAAGGGCGATGATACAGCAAACTACCAAGTTAGGAACATAGTCCAGGAACCACGGCCCATTTTTGCACTTGATTACTATCAAGCTAATTTTCCGTGAGCAGCTTCATTTTGATGAGACGTCTAACAAGTTCCTGTACGTAAACTTTCGAATTCTCGATTGTGGTAGGTAATAGGGGTAGCAGAAATAAAAGATTTTCAAACAATATCCCCGAAAGGTTAGGTAGTCTAAATTATTCGAAAAAATATTTGTCCTACAAAAAGTATGGTTCGGTTAAGGAGCTGAAGATCCAACATGTATCGATAACGAAGTCATCAAAAACTTACTTTTAATATTTACATAATTAAACAGTCGCATTGTTCTACAATTTTGAACATGGTCTAAACAATAGGGGATCGGACTGAGTCAATAAATTATGATTCTAATTAGTCCGTCAGTTAGATTATCGAAAAATATTGGATACGTGTTTTTTGCTTTATCAAATTAATAAAAATTGACGAAGATAAGACGCGTCAAAGATCATGAGTGGGAGGTTGTGACGTCATTTGTAGGTAAAAAATGTACTATCATGTGACGTTTTCGAAGAGTTCACGAGTTTTCGAAGCATTTGTTTATATGAAAAAAGAAAAAATACGTGTCCAATATTTTTTGGAAATCTATCTGACGGACTAATTAGTTTTTTTTTGTCCAAACTCCTATTAAAGGTCTGGTGGCGTTCGGATTTGGGATTCATCATGGGTTTGCTCTTGGATGATTAAAATACTTCCAGTATCACCATTTCGTCTTAGCCATAGCCTGACCTAATTACCTACTATAAATTTTACCTACTATAAAAAAAGTAGACAACATTTTTTTTTATAATCATTTATTTATTAGTAATGTGCTGAGCAGTGGTGGCCCAGTGGTGGCGGCCCCGACTTACGAACAGTGAGTCGTGAGTTAGAACCCCTTCAGGCGCATTACTTTGTGTAATTTATTTCATCACCACTGCTCTCAAAACGGTGAAGGAAAACATCGTGAGGAAACCGGCATGTCTTAGAACCAAAAAAATCGAAGACTTGTGACATCTACCAATCCGCACTGGACACGCGTGGTAGATTATAGCCCACCCCTCTCCTAGAGAGGAGGCCTGAGTCCCTGCAGTGGTGATGATGAATGTGCTTTTTCCTGAGGGGGGTTCCAGTGCAATAAAATGCCTACCAACTGATTTAGTAATAATTTGATATTAAATATATAATATATAGTTATATAGCTATATTAAATTAAGTTATTGTTAATTAAGTATAGGTAGATACAATATATTTTTAAGTTAATTTGTAAAACTGGAAATGTAAGGTTTTTTTTTTTTTTTTAATTATTTATTTTAATGTGCTTTTTAAAATTTTCGGTTAAGAACTCCCAATAAGGAAATTGACCGTTGTTGACAATAAAGCCATTTGCATAATTTATAATATGCATGAATGTGATTTCATAATTCGACAATGACCTATTAAAACCTTACAAATATAATAAATTTAACCCGGGAAATCCAAATTCAGGATTCCGTGCCAAACCACTAAATTAGCCAATGCCGAGGAAAATTACAAAAAAATATGCATTTTTTTTTATAAAACCACAATTTAAATAATAAATTAACATAGGTAAACAAACAATCATATTCATACATAACGCACGTACGAACAAAAATAATTTTTAAAACTTATTTGTCGCTGACAGTACCAAAATACAAACCTATTAAAGAAAATTTCAGAAAACTTTCGCGTTATTTATACACCAATTAATAAGCAGAAGCCTAGCTGGCATAATTAGCGAAATACTAAACGTTTCAGCTAAGAAATTGTCGAAGTTTTCAGACTGATTCTCAGAGGTTAGAATTATCTGAACTCGATAAGATGCTGGGTACACTAAACTGAGCTAAACTGGCTGTATCGTGGTTTGAATGCTAATATAGACTCAATATATTTTCTCATCTACTTGGAGAGGCGAGGGCGATGGATTTAGGTCTCGTGTTAGCTATTACTGTGTCGTGAACGGAATTCAGTCGATGATTACTTTATCTGTCAGTGTTGATAGTATTGGGAGTTACGACTGTCGTGAAAGACCCGTGGCTAAATACTTACTGCCGCATGGGTCGATCTTTTAGGTGTAGAAAAGCTTGCTGGGGTCGGCCTGTGGGTGGATGATCATTAGCTACTCCAAACTAGGACTAGTAGGTACGGATAGTTGGATTCCCGAAATTGTGTCGACCAGTCATACCATGCGTCTCGAACGGGACCGGTCAATGTGGCGACACTTAGGGGAGGCCTATGTCCAGCAGTGGACGTCTTTCGGCTGAAATGATGATGATGATGAGGATAGGATATAGTGTTACCCAGTCACTGAATTTTCAAGGTCCAATAGGCAGTCCCTTCATGAAGAATACTCAAATACTTTGTACGTATTACCCAGTCCAGAACCCGGTTAGTACTGGGTAATACGATACCCGTTGGTAAGACCGACGCTCTCCAGGCCCCTTATTCACAACGCTTCGATTCGATTTTCGATTCGGAAAGTCGTATGTCCATCTAGCTCGATTTCATAATGTCAAAAAAAGATAGACATACGACTTTCCGAATCGAAAATCGAATCGAAGAGTTGTGAATAAGGGGCCAGATCTCACTTTACTAGACGTTCCTTTTTCGCCATAGTCCTACGCCACTTTTAAAATATGAATGGAAATTGGATTATACCTAAAAGTCATTGATCCGTGCACATTTTCATTTTAAAATATTTAGAATGGTTCTGTCTGTTATTTATCAGTGTTTTTTTTTCTTTATATTTTTATTAGTATCATGTTTATTCATTTTTTATTATTATCATTGCGAGTTTCAATATGTCCCTAGCTTAAAATAACATACTGTAAAATGGGTAGTAATTCGTCCACATGGCAACATAAGCAAGCTCTGTTTATCCAGAACACTGATACGGGTAACGTTTGTTATTTAGCGACAAGATTCTCCAATATTTTGCTTATTCTACAACGAAAATAGCGGCAACTGCATTGTTATTTCTGTCAAATGCCGCATTAGGTATTCCGGGGCTTCCCGTTTACGTTTTATACGTTGTTATTTTAGTTCGTCCATTGCCTTCTATAAATCAATGCATTCCACAGACAAAGGGAAATATAAAATGGCAGCCTGCGCGGTAGTAATAACACCCTTAATAAGGCAATGCCAGTCAGTTAAACTACATTTTTTGGAAGGTGAGAATCCCGCTCTGGGCGGAGTGGAGTGTCAGACTTCTACTGACTAAAACCCACCCATGTTTCTCGTAGCCCTTTGTGTCCGGGGCCGCGGTATCTCTTTCGATCAGCCCGCAGCCCCGGCAGACGTCGACTCTTACCCCTCTGCAATGTTGCTGACATCTCTTTGAGGCTACATTCCGTGCCTTGTCGATCAGACAATTTTTTCCATACATTATTTTATGACCCAATGGCTTCGTTTCTAAACAAGTACGAATATAAACAACAAACGCCGCTGTCTTCATAGTTCTACAGCCCTTACACCAGCGAAACTCTATACACACAACATTAAAAACATACTGTAACTATTATGATGCACACCCAGACAGAAACGGCATGTTAAAAACCAGTTTGGCATGTATCTGGCAGCGATGTGCCAAGGCGTTGGCGGGTCGTGCCAGGCGGCGTGGCGTGCCAACTCCCCGGATTTCCTTGCTGATAGCGTCAGTGTGCAATCCTCGCTTTAAACAGTCCTTGCGTCTTAGTTTAGTTTTAAAGCTAGAAGCTTGATAGTTTATCTTGCTGTGTTTATATGAAACACTAAAGTACCACAGTGTTGTCTTGTTTGACCCTAAGGTTGACTGGTAGAGAATGCCTTGTGGCATTAAGTCCGCCTATGTATCACTATTGTGCATAAAGTTTAAATAAATAAATAAATAAATAAAGTGGCTGCCAGTTAAGATGTCCATAGCGGTCATTGACCCACCTACAATTATTAAAGTTCTTAACTTTGAAAAACAAAAATAATCCTGGTGATGTCTTGAATCATCATCTATCGTGGTGTGCAACCTTTTTTTGTAATGAAAAACGATGCATGGTTCATTTATTTTGGTTCGTGCGAAGAGATATTAGGAAAAGGTTATTGCTGTCATGCACTCAAACAAAATATTGCGGATTAACTAGAATAAATTAGTTTGGATTGTATTATGGGTACGTCGTATCTACGATGGTTTTTATTCATTTGAAGGCCAATGATTCAAACTACATATTTTGTTAGTGAAGTTTAATAAGTTTCCGCCGTCCCATCTTCCTAGCACGGCGTGCTGTGGTGCGGTTGCTGTACCTAGGTGTTGTAAACATTAAACAAAGCTTATACCCTCATTTGTAGTTAGCTGTTTGTGCCATTTGGGGTTTGAACATTGAGGCCATGAAAGCCATGTGCTTACCTACTTCACTCACTAGATTGTGTCTGACTTGGTACAAACTTATATGTATAACTTGGTACAAACTTATATGTATAACTTGGGACAAACTTATATGTATAACTTTGTGTAAGTCTCTTGTACTACAGTCTCCTATCTTATGAAAAAAAAAAAAAATATTATTTAGGTTAAGGTATTTGTATAGATGGGTCTATGTTACCTGAAAATAAGTTTATTCTATTCTATAGACTATACGTTTCCAATTGAAAACCACAAGAATTTTGCACACTCATTATAAAACATTATCACCCGGCTAATGCATAGTTTTAGACCTATACCACGAATATAAATGCATCAGGAAAAATCAAGGTTTGCCTGTAGCCACAAACCAAAAAAGGAAAATTGTTTATTAAATTATTTTTAATTTAATTTATTTTGTGCTTAATCGGAAAATGATGGCTACATACGTAAATTTTTTTTGGCTGGCAACACTGGCGACAGGTCGTGAAAAAACGGCCTCGTAGTAATTTATTTTAAAATTTATTGTTTTATTGTGTTTAATTTGTTTAAATTCAATTATTTATATTAGAATCAACATATTAAGTGACACACGGTGTTTGTGACCAGTTTTATTGTGAAAATTCAAAAACATATCATATTTCATTACCTACTTCATGTACGGGCTGTCAACGTTTGAACTGTGGATTTGAATTCTTCGAACCGGGGGAGTATTTTGTTTTGATTTACTAATTATTGCTTGTTATTTAGTATATTACACATTACAAAAACACTGCTCAGGGCTCTGAGCGACGTCCAGTACACACCGGCTACGTTTATGTCTCATTTTGCTTGACGAATTGTGGAAGCAAAATCGAGGACGAAAACACTTGCCCCATACAAAACATACACTGCAAACCTTACTACACAAAATGTGTCTGTAATAAGCCATAAATATTATAAATTTTATTATTATAAATTTTATTATTAGTAAAATCCACTTTCCTGAGACGACCCACTGACCCTTTGTTCATTGTTAATTCAGAAAATCCCACTAAAAACTCATGTTATTTGCAATCCTATTTTATAAATCAAATCAATAATGAAATAGGTAGCTTGTCCTTGAAGTATTAACTGTAATATTTAAATTGGGGATTATCAAATCAAATAGCTTTTCTTTAGTTCTTAGTTTTCTCTTATACACCTACCTCCATATTTTTATAATCTTTTCTAAAAATTTTCTATTCTTTTTAATCATTTTACTTCTTTCTAAATTCAAAACCCCTCTAAATTTCTCAAGTCTCAACTGATATATTACTTATTCTCTTCATATACTCAGCTGTTTCCTGTCACATTCCAGGTCTGGCTTGTGGATAACACTCAATATGATGACCCGTGGAGCTACCATTCGTGACATGAGTGACAAACTGAAAGCAGCGCTGAGGGAGCTGGATGCTTCTAGAAATGAGTGCGCCAAACTGCTGCGGGAAAGAGAAGAAAGTGAAGTGGAAATTGAGTTGATGGTGAACAAAAATACTCAACTCAAGAATGAGCTTGCAGAACTACACACACAGCATATGGACATACTTGACCAACATAAACACCTCCGTGAACTTGTTGCAAATTTCCAGCATTGTAGCGACACCTACGATCAGGCGTTGAGTCGCATATCTGAACTGGAACATGAACTAAGTAGGGCCCAACACTCAATAACTCACTTAGAATCGCTTAGAGACCTTGAAGAGACTGCGAACACCTGCAGTCTTTATGATGAGTTGGTTGGTAGCCGGTCAGGACCTGTGTGTGTTGAGCCAATTGTGACCATAGACTTAACTAATGAAACTATCTGTAAAAATAATTTATTCACTAGTCATAATAAGATTAAAAAATACATTAAAATTAATAAACGCATTAGAAATATTAAAAAATCCTTGAAACGCCTAAAAGTTAATAAACAAAACACAAAACTGAGGCAAAAAAATGTAAATTTAATTCGAGATCTAAAGAAGTGTGACAGTGAATTAGAATTATGTAGATCAATGTATGAGACTGACATTCAAAACCTTCAGGATGAGCTATTTGTTAGGGAATATGCACTAAAGGATATTTTTTGTAAATATGAGGCTTCTCAACAAGACCTGAGTAAGCGTATGCAAGAGGCCAATGAGCTGGTGGACCTGGTCACGTACAATGCAGAGAGGTACGAGTCTCTGACGAATAACCTTTCTTGTAGCTGTGCCTGCTCAGTTATTCCCCAGCCTCAGCACCAGTCACCTATCCCCTCAGTGGCTCAGCCAGCTGGTAGTATTGATGATAGGAGTAATGAAAGTAATATTTTAACAGATACTACATACGTATTTTCTGATAAGTTTGGTCAAGGATTTGGTACATTATTTAATCAATGTTCACCACACTATGTTATAAATTATTGTTTACCCGGTGCCAGTGTTAGCCAATTAATTCGTAATATTAGATTGACTAAAATAAATCCCAATTCTACTGTTATTTTATTATATGGAAATAGTTTAAATGTATGGAAAAGGGACATCATTGAATGTGTCCATTTGATGTTACATCTCAACAAGACTATTAATTGTAAATTCATTTTCTGTGCCTTGCCTTATTCTCAATATTTGTCCGTTGAGCAAAATAAGTACATTTATGATTTAAACTTGTTAATTTATAATAGGACATGTCGTCACAGTGACGTTATTTTGTATTTTGACTGTAATCAATTTATATCTGATTACAGACTCACTGACTTCACAATGTTTTTACCACCTAGTTCTAAGCGACGTATTGCTAACCTTTTAGCATACAATATACACAGCGACACTGGTATGTGTTTGCCAACGTTTTCTGTTAGTAGTGATACTAATACTGCTTTTGTTACTAACACTTATACAGATACTAACACTTTTATTGATACACCTTGTAGTTTAAACTGTTAGGTGCGACAACAGGTAGGCCGCATATGTTGAATGTTGTTCATCAAAATATGCAGGGATTATCTGGCAAAGAATTAGAGTTAAGTTTGTTTATGGAGAATTATGATGTTCAGGTTTTATGTCTAACTGAACATTGGTTGAAGGAACATGAAGTAGTATTTATCAATGATGATTTCTATACCGTACAGAGTGCATTTGTGAGAAAATCTGCTATTCGCGGTGGATCTTTAATCCTTGTATCAAACAAATTAAAATGTAAACAACGTTTAGACTTAGTTAATTTGTCAATTGAGCGCACTATTGAGTTGTCTTGCGTTGAACTCGAGCGATACATAGTAATTTGTGTTTATAGACCCCCTTCTGGGGACTTTACTCATTTCGAATCAGTAATGGAGGATTCACTTAATAAGTTAAAATCAAGTAATAAATCTATAATTTTATGTGGAGATTTTAATGTTAATATTTTAGATGTTACTCCATTAAGTATCCGATTTCTCAATTTGTTTAGATCATTTAATTTAGTTAACCTGTTTTTTGAACCAACAAGGATCACGGCTTCTTCATCAACTTGCCTTGATAATATGTTTAGTGATTGTGTTGCCGAGGACAAATTAGTGTTAAGTGACTTATCATCTGACCACTGTGGCTTAATAGCTAGCTTCCCTATGTTATTAAAACAAAAGCCGCGCAAAATAGAATGCAGGCCTCATACAGCTAGTCGTTGCAATAAATTCAAAAATAATGTAGCACTTAAAGTAACGCCGTCAATAGTAGAGCACGAGACTCCTAATGAAATTTATAAAGCCCTTTTTGATGTTGTGCAGAATGAATACCAGTCTATTTTTAAGTCTAAAACGATTAACATTAAGGGACCTTCTGTGGGCTTCAACCAATGGGCTACACCAGGTATTTACAAAAGTCGAGCCCGATTGTACGAGTTGTATGGTCTTAAACAATACAGGTTTGATACAACTTTTCTAGAGTATGTTAAAAATTATTCCAAATTATTTAAAAAGATTTGTATTATTGCAAAATCAAAATTCTTAAGCGAGACTATTAAAAATTCTAATAATAAAGTTAAAGCCACTTGGAAAATCATTAACAATGAAACGGGTAAATCTGTTAAACAAGATAATCACCTCGAGATCATGGTGGGTAACAAATTAGTTAGTGAAGCAGCCGACGTAGCCGAGGCTTTTAATGAGTATTTTGCCAGCATACCTATAGCGACGACTCGTTCCCTGAGTTCGTCGCCGTCTAAAGCCGAAGATCTTTTGCATAGCAGCGTGTCTAAATGTGGTAAAGTATTTAGTTTCGAACATGTAGCGCCTCGTGATGTAGTTAACGTTTTTAATTCACTTAAGTCTAAAAACACAGGTGATTACTGGGGCATTTCTATTAAACTTTTAAGTAACATAATCGACATTGTAGCCCCCTGTCTTGCCGTTACTTTCAATAAATGCGTCGATTTGGGGACTTTCCCTGACCTTATGAAGAGCAGTAAAGTCATCCCTCTATTTAAATCAGGCAGTAAAAACGATATCGGTAACTTTAGACCAATTTCTATTTTACCTGCTTTTAGCAAAATTTTTGAAAAATTAATTCTCAAACAGTTGTTATTACATTTTAATTTAAATAATCTCCTTCATAATGATCAATATGGCTTTACAAAGGGTCGTTCGACTACGGATGCAGGTGTTGCTTTGTTGAAACACATATTTGACGCATGGGAGAACGCGCAAAATGCTATCGGTGTTTTCTGCGATCTCTCTAAAGCTTTTGATTGCGTACATCACGACACGCTTTTACGGAAACTGCGTTATTACGGTGTTCAAAATGAGGCCCTAAATGTGATAGATTCGTATTTGCAAAATAGATTCCAATGTGTAGACGTAAATGGCGCGAAATCTTCCGGGCTACCGGTTCGGCTAGGTGTACCTCAAGGTTCAATACTGGGTCCGTTTTTATTCTTGGTTTATATTAATGATCTACCATACTATTTAAAGGGTTTTTGTGACGTTGTACTATTTGCAGATGATACCTCTCTTATCTTTAAAGTAGATAGGAATAGACACGATTTTGACGACGTAAACAGCACGCTATCAATGGTCACGGATTGGTTCACAATAAACAACCTTGTTCTTAATGCCAAGAAAACTAAAATAGTTAAGTTCGCTTTACCCAATGTTAGAAATCTAGGTCCCAATATTATCCTCGCCAATCAGGAGCTGGAAACTGCCGACTCTGCTGTATTTCTGGGCATAACAGTAGATCCAAAATTACAATGGGGTTTACATATATCAAGCCTAGCGGGAAGGCTAAGTTCAGCCGCATACGCCGTCAGAAAAGTAAGACAATTCACTGACGTTGATACAGCACGGTTAGTCTACTTCAGTTATTTTCACAGCGTTATGTCATACGGTATTCTGCTGTGGGGCAAAGCTGCTGATATTCAAAATATATTTGTTCTGCAGAAGCGAGCGGTTCGTGCAATTTATCAGCTGGGTGCCCGAGTTTCTCTTAGAGATTTTTTTAAGGAGATTGGTATCCTCACTGTTGCTTCTCAGTTCATCTTTGCCAACATTTTATATATTAAACAAAATATCCACCTGTACACTAAAAACAGTGATATTCACAACTTTAACACTAGAAATAAGCATAAACTACGCGCTCCTTTTCACCGGCTTCACAAAGTTCATAATTCATTCGTCGGGCTTGGTATAACATTTTATAACAAACTGCCATCTTCTTTTCTAGACTTGCCATTTAATGCGTTTAAAGCCAAAGTAAAATCTAATCTTTGTTTAAAAGCGTACTATTCCATTAACGACTACTTAAATGATAAGAACAGTTGGTCGCTGAGTTGAACACAAGACAATGTTTGTTATTTATTTATGTTCTTTCTCCAAGATTAGTTTACTGATATGTTATGTCTTTCTCTTTTTTTTTTATTATTATAATATACTTTTTTATACTTGCCTTACTATTGTATCGAGTCTGGTTCTTCTAACCAACCTAACAGACAGATGTGTGCTGGGGAGTTTGTTCCGCCACTTCTTCTTTCCAGCAAAAACACTAGGAAGTGTCGAAGGGGGGGCGTTTTGGGGGACTGTCTCTTGTAAATAAGTAAAGTAAAGTAAATTTTGACGTTCGAAAAGTGCTGATTATCAGCCTAGTTTGAATAAATGAGTTTTGATTTTGATTTTGATTTGATTTTGAAATGATACAAATTGGGTGACATTCTGCAGCCAACTAAACGTACAGTCATAGAGGTTTCACCGATATTTTAGGTTAATAGTTAGGTATTTTCGACCGCTATTTTATGAGGAATATAATGAATATTAATAATGTGTTACTTATTGGAAATTACTGACATAATTATTAGGTCTTATTACAGGCAAATCTATGACCTTTGTAGTAATTACCAATGTGTCATGTTGTAACCTGCCAGACAATCATTAATTTTTCAAAATTTATCATTAATTTAGCAATGAGCCTTTAAACTGACTTATATGCCTAAAAGAAATTAAAGATTTTTTTTTTGTAACTATGTACATTAATTAAAAACTATAAAATAAACTAACAAGAAAACCGTTTCTGTTCCCGCCCAAACGATGGGAAACTTTATATCACACTAGCGGACGTCACGCGGTTTCACCCGCGTAGTTCCCATTCCCGTGGGAATACAGGGATAAAAACTATGTCACCCGGCAATAGTGTAGCTTCCCAACGGTGAAAAAAATTTTCAAATCGGTCCAGTAGTTTCGGAGCCTATTCGTTATAAACAAACAAACACATTTTTCTTCTTTATTATATTAGTGTAGATAATAATTATGAGCTGATGGACGTTACTGAAAAAAATCAAACTCGTTGCCTTCAGTTCCATTTGAATTATCGACGAAATCCTAAGAAGAACTAATGTTAAGTTACATTATTGACAAATCAAAAGCTATGTTTAATTAAAAACGGTTTCTGTGTAATTTTCAACCAAACTATGAGCTAAGACGCGGACTAAAACTAGTCTTTTGTAAACAGCTTGAGATATTTTAAAATCATTTCTGTTCTAGTTTAAGCCATTTATTCTGCATTCTACTTACCTTTAGTGGTCCTCATTCATATTCACGTCGCCGCCATTTTTTAGGCTTTCAAGCTAAAAGTTTACAACTGCACTCGCAATCAGATAGTTGGCTGGTTGTTAGTCACCGTGTTAGTTCTCGTACTCAGAATAGGTATTCGCAGCTTTATACGGCAGTGCTTTTAACTACAATAGTTTTTGTTTGAATATTTCGTTCTTTCATGGCAGTGAATAATTCCTAAAGTATTTTTGACTAATTGTTTCGCATGAGAGGTCTGGCCTATTGTCACATGGCCCCCGTTTCATTCCCTTTGTTAGTAGGTATTTGATTATTATCTGTCCGCTTGCTTTTCTCCAAATATGTTGGGGTCGGCTTTCATTCCAATCCTGCAGAATGCAGCTGAATACAAATCAGTGACTGCATCTATTAGGTGTTTGATGTGTGTCGTAAATGATAGCGTGACGGTTGACAGACGAGAATGGTAGAAAATATCGTGTTGTGCCGACCCCGAGTAATATGAGACAAGGACACTAATATTATGATGATGACGATGTCTGACGTTAATAAGCGAAATAGCATAATAATATGGTCATTGGAAATGGAACACGTCATTGTTACAAGTTGGGGATATGAGTCTAATAAGGTATTATAAAATTGTTTAAAACCTCGGGAAAACATTCCTTTCTCTTCGTGCTTATAGGCGGAAATAGAATTTTCGCTGTGACCGTCATTTCGCTTACTAAAAGGAAATACCGTGAAGTCACACTACCTATAGATGAGCCAAGGTACAATAAAGTAAAGATGACTAGCATTAGTTATTTCAGTGAGACTTCCTTCCTGTATAATTTAGACTTTTCCCTGGTAAATAGTGCTATTATGTATGATGCAAACGGCCTGGGTGTAGAAGTCCAACTCATAGAATTTACTCCATGAGTAATTCCCTCCTATTAAATCTCACGTTAAAAAGCCTACACATTGTTTAATTTTCGGGCTTTTGAGTAAAGGCTTTCAAAATGAACAGTCCTAAGACAATCCGACAACCAATAAAACGTCCTAACTATAGAGCTATAAAGCTCAGGCGTTTACGCCATTCCTCTTGGCGCCCGCTTGGGACCCTATTGGCGCCCGCTTGGGACAGATTTGGCGCCCAGTTGGGACACAGTGTCCTAAAATAGAGGACATTATGTAAAGCATTTAATTACTTGCGGCAGGTGTGTCCCGACTAATGCTGTGATTACAACGAGATAGTCCAAGCTGCTGAGTAATAGTAAGTTAGGGACGATCCGGAAATTAAGGGGTTTCAGGCGTGATTTAAATTATTGACCTACCCTTTGGGACGGTACTCATTGGACCGTAAGTTAATATCGAATACTGATGAGACCCTTGAAAAATAAGATAAAAATAAGGTTGCTAATTTTAATTGACTTGTCCATGATAACAAGCACTACATATTGTACTAGCAGAAAAAGACAAAGTCAGAAAGACGTGCTGATATCTACGCTAAAATTATATGATGGGTAGGTATTTCACTTACTTTAAACTACAATATCTGCGTCAAGACTACAAGTATAACCAAAGCAAACACGATTCAATCAATAATTGCTTTACAATTAATTCAAAAATTGCACCTACCCTCAAAGGTTAGCAATACTGTTTTTTTTGCAGTGTGGGAAATCATCAAATTACTCCTCCCGCTCTGGGCAGAGCGGTAGGGAGTGTCAGACTTCTACTGACTAAAAACCACCCATGTTCCTTCTTAGCCCTTTGTGCCGAGGCCACGGTATCTCTTAAACAACAACCCGCAGCCCCGACGGGGTTTAGAGATACCTTAGAAATACATCAATCAATCCCTTTACAGTATTGGAAACTTTATTTAGGGCAAATGATTTACGAGTATGAAGCAAATAGTGCGATCCCGGAAATAGAAGGAGATTCAAAAGGGACTTGGCAATTTATTTTATTACAATAGGGACAATAGGAAACTGTTGTAACTGTACAAGTGTGTTTCTGTCAGCCCTTGGTTTATGTGTTACTGACATCGGGTTGTTGGATACGGGTACAGAATATTTATTACAATAATTTAGATGTGCCATTTCAAGTTATAATAACTTACCACTGACTGCCTCGTTGGGGTAGTAATAGTAAGCGTGACGGCTGAGCATAAGTTCAAGGGTTCAATAGGGTATTTTACCAAAAAAAATCTAATTAGTTCGTCTGTCAGATTATCGAAATACTTATATTGGATACGTGTTTTTTGTTTTATCAAATTAATAAAAATTTACGAAAACAAAACGTGTCGAAGATCATGAGTGGGGACTTTTGACGTCACTTTGTGGGTAAAAATGTACTAACCTTGTGACGTCACACGACTTGGCACGACTTTTAGAAGCACTGTATCGTCTTCAACTTTTGTTTACGTGAAAAAAGAAAAAAAACGTGTCCATTATTGTTGTGTTCGCTGCTCAGTAATACTACGAAATACTTAAACTTCGATTTCCGGAGCTTTTAATTTATTTTCAGTAAGTACCTTTTTCGTTCTACCGAAGTCTAATCTTTACACAAACTATCGGCTCGCAGATGCCTGACCTTGATCCCTTAGCCTGTTCCAACTACCCACGATAAGTCTCCAAGTCAAGTTGAAGGTCACAGTTTAAAAACCACATAAAACCGCTCTACTAGAGCAGCGGGCAATCTTCCACGTGTGCCTACCACAAAGCGGGTTCACCGGACCGCACGTAACCGCATCACGCGGCCGTCCGGCCCGGATTACCGCTCCGGTTTCACGCTCCGCTACCTCGCAAAGTATTATATTATCGGATAGTTTCCAATCGCCACGGTGCGATGAGGTTTTCAAAGGTAGGATAGGTGGAGGTGGTCTTGTGATAGAGTCTCTTTGATATTTTCAAAAGCTTATGTTACTATTCTTGATAACGACTGTTCATAGTCAAATATTTATGTATATAACTAACACAGCTGGAGTTGTATTGAGTTTTTCTATCTGGAATTTCTTTAGTAGTCATGGAGTCTGAAAATGTGTCCGGTTGACCCCAATATACTCGCCCCCGATGTAGTTCCATAATCTTCAACATAACTGGCGAAATGTAAGTGTACGATGAGGTACACGAATTCGAAACTCTTCGAGGATTCTAGGCGTGAATATGTTACTAACTTAGCTACCGATAAGCCTTATGATAATAATAATTTATTGATATTCAGACAACGTGATCCATTGTGTTAGTAATTAATAAAACAACTTATATCTAGTGTTAGTAGTTAAAATCTAACAGAGAACACAGACTTAATAGTATTGTGAAAAGGACATCCCCAAACTAATGTTCAGTGATTGTCCTTCTCACAAAACTTTTAATGATCGGAGAGTCGACACTCTCCGCCACAGTTTTTAGGATACTGTTGCCACTCGCTCGCAACCTCGACAACAACGACGCAGTTTTCTTGCGAATGACGGCGTGGAAGCCGTCAGTTCGGTTTTGCGCAAACATAGTCGAAGCACTGCACCATCGCGGCAGTCCCAACAGCATCCTAAAAATGTTGTTATATTGTACGCGTAGGTCATCCAGCGTTCTTTTGGTATAGTTGATCCAAAGATTCCCCGTGTAGAAGCACTGGCAATATGCCTTAAACAGTGTTATTTTCACTAACGTGCTACACCGGGCGAATCTTCGGGACAACATGTTACCTCGGACCGCCAGAGCCCTACGCTCCCTTTCAATATCAACATTGTCCTTAAGGTCGTCAGCGAGAAAATGCCCAAGATATTTAAATGATGTTACTCTTTTGATGTTTAAGCCGTTGAGGGTAATGTTAGGTATAATATCAGGGCATTCACTGCCGGCCTTAAAGACAATGTATTCACACTTCTTAATATTATAGATAAGTCCGTGCGAGGCAGCATACGTCTGACAAACCCGCAGCATTTTATTTATGGCACCTGCCGTCGGCGCCAGCAACGCCATGTCATCAGCGTAGCTGATACTATTGATTTTTACACCATGGACGCTACATCCCACCCGCATATTGCTGAGGTCCACGATAAGGCCATCGATATACGCGCTAAAAAGCCTTGGAGATGTCAGACCACCCTGCCTCACACCGCACTCCAACCTGTATGGATCAGAGAGTGCATTGGACCACTTTACAACATTCTGTTGATTCCCATACCAGTACTGTAGAATCCTGAGCACTCCTGCCGATACACCCCTGTCCTCAAGCTCCCTCCAGAGTATATCATAATTTACTAGATCAAAAGCTCTGGAAAGATCCAGAAAACAGGCGTACACCGGCGTTCTACGATCAGTGTAATACTGGACGGTATGTTTAAGACTTACTATGGCGCTTTCCGTTGACAGTCCAGGTTGAAACCCGAACTGTGAGTCATGCACGGATAGCCACTCTTTTAAGCTGGAATTAATCATACCGTTCAGCAATTTTGCCATTGTGGTGGCGAGAGATATAGGTCGATAGTTTGACTTATCGGATATGTCGCCCGTCCTATTCTTTATTATGGGAACCACCAGTGTTTTTATCAGTTCAGCAGGTAAGTAAGAGTGGCTAAGGCACATAGTATAAAATACCGACAAAACTCTTGGTAGATGCATCCCAGCAAACTTGAAATGCTCAATACTGAGCCCGTCATGTCCGGGAGACTTGCCTCTGCTCATACAGTGTGATTCTTTATAATGTGCACATATCGAAATGGGGGAATCTATGCTTAATTTTATCGACGGAAAAATTATTTAAAAAAATCTAAATATTTTTTAATATTTTATGACAAATGAACAAATATTTGTATGACCTACAGATAGTTGTTCCGGGTCTGGGTATTTGTGTATGTGAGTTTAAATGTTTGTGAACGCACCCACGATACAGGAGAAATTCCTAGTGTGGGGCAACGTTTTTTAAAAACAAAAAAAAAAAAATATTTTATGGAATTTTTAAAAAAATTGTCTTCTACTGTGACCCCAGTGTAAACAAAACGGTGTAACTTTTAAACTTAATTATCTATCGCGATGAAACAAACTCCATAATGATTGGAAGCAATTAGGCGTCCTCGTAAAATGAAAATTGTGGAAAAAAACTACCCTCAATTGAAAATAAACACGTTTTTTGATCAAAAAAACTTTTTTTTTTTCATAACTTTTTACATAAAATTGTTTCATCGCGATAGATAATTTAGTTTAAAAGTTACACCGTTTTGTTTACACTGGGGTCACGACAGCGGACAACATTTTTGAAAATTCCATAAAAAATATAAAAAAATATTTAGATTTTTTTAAATATTTTTTCCATCGATAAAATTAAGCATAGATCCCTCATTTCGATATGTGCACATTATAAAGAATCACACTGTATTTTTAATTACTGTGGCAACTTGTCTGGCCGAAAAGAACACTAAAGACTTATCTCCCTGACTTCCAGGCCCAGCACTGATCTCATCTGTCGAGGGACCAAGAGGAGATTGCACTGTAAAATGTTCCTTGAACATATTCGCAATCCCCCCCGGATCACTCCATCCGCCGACACTCACCGATAGGCCAGGCTTAATATCAAGCTTACTCGTGAACTTCCAATCTTATGATAATCCCCGTAACATACTTACATACGATGTGTTTGTAAGCGATGACAAAATTAAGGCAAAGTACTAAGAACGACCATTACCATAAAAAAAATAGTTAAAAAACCCGACTGAAAAATCTCACAAGTCTTCGAAGCAGGCGGGGTTCATCTGAATATTAAATTATGAAATGAAAATAGAATGGACCCCGCCTGCTTCCAAGTTTTGTTTAATTTAAAATGTGCTTGTTTTTTGCTTTTCAGATTTTTCAGTCGGGTTTTTTTAGTTTTAACAACTTTTTTTATTTCCAACTTTTTAGTTTTTTTGTGTCTGTTCTTTCGTTGGTCGCGTAAAATTCGCGCAGATGATTTAACTTTTGTCTTTGTTTATATGATTTGTGACTTTGAATTTATTTTAAGCATATAAGTGTCATATATTTTTGTAAATTCCTTTTAAAACCCTTTATTTTGATACTCTACTCGATGGTAATGGTTTTTTTTTATTTTTTGAAATACGCTATTTGGCCCCCAAAATCCACTAATTTCTTATCTTTTTTAATTTTAATGTAGTCAGTGACACTCGCGCCATCAAGACTAATCTAATGACGTATATTTTATTCAAATCCCTTCATCCGTTTAGAAGTTATGAGGGAACAAAGAAACGGACATACATACACGCCAAACACATAACCCTCCTTTTGGGCTTCGCTGCAGTCGGGTAAAAAGAAAACTGATTCGGCTTTATTGAAAGTTAGTTTGTTACCGCAGTTTTGTTCTTGCTTAAGTAGGAAAGTCTTAAGGGAAAATGTAACCGGTTTACCCAAATCTTGGTCTACCCGCTTGCCACACTTACAGACAGAGTTAGTTTTACCTATAATATTACATATGGATTCTTAAATTGACGTTTAAAGTACTCTCCGATGGACATCACATACACCATCTCAACCCATCTACATACTTACATAACTGGCGAAATTTGGGCGTACTAATAATGGGTACAACTCTGCTTAAGCCTTTCGGGATTACAGGCGTGATGTTATGTCATGTGACATCACATAATCCAAAGTTTAAAAAACTTCTAATCCACAGATCCATTTTCAAAAACCCACGCGAGGGAAATTCAACCAAAGGGAAAAAAAAACCTTTTAAAGAGCGATCCGTTACCGTATAGTGATTAAATGCTCGTTGAACTTTTTGCTCGCGTCACGTGGCCAGGATTAACATTCAAATCGTTTCACTTGTATTTGCGTCATGTAGGTATGTGGCAGCTAATGGATATATGAAGCTTATTGGATACTGAACAGAATTTTAAGACATCTAAAATAATATTTGACAGACGTTGTATTCACAAAAGCGTTGTTGAGTACTGGTTACAAGCATACAACATAGGTGGTCCTATGTTGGGTTCGATTGATCGGCCAAAAGTGCTCTTATAGGTTTTTAAATTAAGAATTGCTCAATAGCAGCATGGAGTGCATATCTGGCAGGTTGTCATCAATAGGCCCGCGCCTCGCAATGATGTTACCGTGTGTTCATATAGATCGACTCTCACTATTTTTGAAGCACGGCCAGAGAAAACACAGCCATTTTTCCGATTATTTTAATTTTTATAATACCATCCTGTTTTGCGCGCCAATATCTGAATAATGTATAATTCAATAATATTATTATCAGCAACCGTTTGCCAAACGTGCTGATGAATACATCAATATTTGAATTGCGCAGTTTAGAAATTATGAATCTTCATAATTTATTACTAGGCATTACCGGCAATATGAATTCGAGAAAAAAATGTGTTTAGCATAATGTTAGCTAGATTATATACTAAACACACCTTCGCTCAAGAGTTCATCGGTTCTGGGAAATGGCGGTTTCCCCACGGGTGTTTTCCTTCACCGTTTTTTGAAAGCAGTACTCAAGTTTGTGTGAATTATTTCATTTAATTCACACAAACTTGAACCACTGGCCCTACATCTCTATGATTGCATAATGAGAAATTAATAATTAAACAACTGTAGTACAAATCCTCATCTAGAAGATTTTATTCCATCCTACGGCTGCGCATAGAGCCGCGAAAACCCATAATCTCATCAAAGGCATTTGATTTGCCTTTCGTGCGCCACTTTTTGGCAGCAAAAGCCTACATGCTCGTTCGAATCCCTAACAAACCGGCCTCGCTGCGATTTATTTCGGAAAATCTCGAATTTCCCGGAAAACTCTTTGAGCGAATGTTTTACCGAGTCACCACGCGAGATGAGAGTTACCAAATATTTTTATCCGCTTTCAGTCTTTTCACATGCAGCTGAATATCAGACACGGGAAAAAGATTTGACGAAACACAAAATACTCGTATGAATAATTCCGAAAAGTGAAGCTGCATTCAGAACCAGATAAATAAAGTTTTTAATATTTTTAGGGTTCGCTTTGATGTGCACTAAACTATTTTCTAAAAAGGTAAATCAGTTTATTTTCCTATGTTAAGTTCGGTGTGCATCACGTCGGGGCTGCGGGTTGTTCACAAGTTACTTAGCAAAAGGGCTAAGAAGAAACATGGGTGGATTTTAGTCAGTAGAAGTCTGACACTCCCTTTTGCTCTGCCCAAAAGCGGGAGGGGTTATTTGATGATTTTCCACCCACCAATAAAAAAAATCAACATCAACATCACGCCGGTAATTCTCGAAGGGTTAGGCAGAAGAGTACTCATTAGTACACCTACATTTCGCCGGTTATGTTATGTGTAAGTTCCATGTAAAAGGGGGCGTACCTATTGTCAGCAACGGTACCCGAATCCAGACTTCGTGGCTGCGACTGAATGATTCCTGATGAAATATCCAATAACACTTAGTCCGTCGTGGGAATAGAACCCAGGACCTCGGTCAGTGGCCGGAGTGCATGGTTAACTTAAACTTTATATATAACTAGCGGACGTCACGCGGTTTCACCCGCGTAGTTCCCGTTCCCGTGAGAACACAGAGATAAAAAGTAGGTTATGGCCTATGTTACTCAGGGTGAATGTAGCTTTCTTATGATAAAGGAATTTTTGAAATCGGCGTAGTACTTCTTGAGTTTATTCATTACATACACACACACAAAAATACAAATCTTTCCGCTTTATAATAAAAGTGTAGATCATATATATAACTGTATAAGATTTATTTGAATAACAACGCTGTCTATTATTACCTGTGCAGGTCAACCGAAGTAAAAACATATCTACGTAGTTTTTATCTATAAAATTGTTTGACTTGAAAATAAATAGATTCCCAGAATCCCAACACCATTAACCACAATTTGAAGGCTAACTACGACTAACCAACAATCAACAAGTTACTAAATCAACATTGTTTCACAACTAACACAAAGCAAACTTAAATATATTATAACGCGTTATAAATCAATAGCGCTGTTCGCGATATCCGGAGCTGTCGGGGCTCTTCACGGTCTTGCGGCACTGGGGGCTCTTGGCGGTGAGAGCTCTTCACGATGGAGCTGGTTGAATAAAAAGTAATGAGTAGTACTTGACGGGCAGGTGTCGAGAGCGTCAGGTTTACTGCGGGAACCGGTTAGTTAAGTAAACTGGTAATTTATTTTTAAGTATAAGTAATTATTGCTTTTTACGTCAAAAGTTCTTTTCTGTAGGACCTACTTTGTTTGTATAACTAACTGCCGTACTCAGAGATATTTAATGATCACTTAAGCCGTCACTTAGTAAGTGCTACATAGTTCTCACATAATATACCATCTCAACATGAATGATGTAATGTACCAAGATTTTGTAACAATATTTTGATTTAAAAGAGTGTCCATGGAGTTTCTTGCCCGTTCTTCTCCATAGAGATCTACGCTAGGGAACTGGCAACTACAGTACTTTCACAAGTTATTATGCCTTGTGACTGTGACTGTAGCTTAGGAGTGCAATACGTTGTTTCGGGGGTTGCTGCGTCGGGTTGCGCGGCGCCGGATGTTACCGGCGGCGAGTGCTGTGGGTGCGGGGGCGCGCGGCGGCGCGCGGCGCGTGCCGTGGTGGCGGGTGCGCGGGGCTCCGGGTCGCGGGGCGGCGGTTGCGCGTTGCGGCGTGCATTCGTTGGTGGCTTTCGGAATGACGTATTGCACTCGTAGTTTTTCGTAGTTTTGTTTTATGAATTGTTCTTATGACATTCAAAAGTGCCAGTAATGGTTTAATTGAAATAAATGCTGTGAGTTTGAGTTTGAGTTTTGAGTTTGACATATTTTTGTATGAGAAAACTGTCAAAACCAATACTAAGTGATGGCCTAAGTAATCATTAAAGCTCTCTGAGTGCGGCAGTAAACTGACAAGAATTTAAATATGGCATCAAAAAAATCTTCTTCAACGCTGTTCGTGTGCCTAAGAGACTGGTAGCGTTGCCACCACGTTGTCTGGCATGCAAAGCCTCTGGTCAAGGTTCAGGGAGCCTTTTGGCCACATTTCATTATTTCACTAAATTTATGCCCTGGACGTTTTCAAGACCTCTGTTCGTTTCCATGTCTCCAATAAAATAAAGTTCAAGTGTTCGTGAATAACAGTTTTTTAATCAGATTAACCTCAAATCAAATCAAATCAAAATATTTTTATTTTACATAGGCCTGGCCATGGGCAAGGTTTCAAGTTCAAGTTTTTGTTTTTGGGTTAAGAATAACTTTAAGGTCCAGACATAATCTTGGTATAATACACACATGAAGATTATGCAGATTAATGTCTGAGATGGTCTTTTGAAGACAGCACGACACAGATTTGAGTGGACCCGTCCAGTCAGTGCAAGCATTTGGCAGTTATCGTTACCTGTAATTCTTCTCTGTTGTTATTACTTACTTTATGAAATTACACAATTTTTACCCCACTTCCTAAACTACCTTCCAATTTATTTAATTGGTTAGTTATTTCATAATTTAATTTATGGCATGTTGTTACGCCAATTTTCTTATCTTATCATCATGGCTTACCCTTCGCACAATTGTATTTGGGTCGGCTTCCAGTCCAACGGAGTGTAACTGAATACCAGTATGTTACATACTAGCGGATGTCATGCGGTTTCACCCTCGTAGTTCCCGTTCCTGTGGTAATACAGGAATAAAAAGTAGCCTATGTCACCCGGGGTTAGTGTAGCTTCCCAACGGTGAAAGAATTTTTCAAATCGGTCTAGTAGTTTCGGAGCCTACTCGTTACAAACAAACAAATATTTCCCCTTTATAAAATTAGTGTAGATAGCGACGGCCAATCTGACCTCCACAGCCCAGTTAATACTATAGTGCAGTCTTTGGTAAGACTGGTAGTCACCTGTAATAACCGAAAAAAATCTACTAATAACAGCCGCGATCTAAGGCTTAACGTGCTTTCCGAGGCAAGCAGGAAACTCCATATACTTTCGGATCTACATGAAGTGCTGTTATTTATAATCACTTCCTCCTCTTCTTCAAAATCCTTATAGGGGGGTCCAGGGCTTAATTCCCCGGCCTGTAGACGGAGAATGTAAGAGATGTCAGAACTATTGCAGGGACACGCAAGGGTCGACGCCAATTGGGACTGCGGGTTGTACGAAACAGATACCGCGGCCTTGGCACAAGGGCTAAGAAGGAACATAAACCTAAATAAAGTTTCCAATACTGTAAAGGGATTGATTGATGTATTTCTAAGGTATCTCTAAACCCCGTCGGGGCTGCGGGTTGTTGTTTAAGAGATACCGTGGCCTCGGCACAAAGGGCTAAGAAGGAACATGGGTGGTTTTTAGTCAGTAGAAGTCTGACACTCCCTTCCGCTCCGCCCAGAGCCTGAGGAGTCATTGATGACATCAGAACCACCAAAAAAAAATTGTTTAATTCACGAGTCAAACAAAAGCCAGTTATTAAAAACAACTTGCATTCTATATCAAATGATGGAATGTGTAGTACCAAACTTTAGATACACTTCTACCTATTCCTGCGAAAAATACAAGACGTGATGTTATCTATATTTTATTTCTAGATACTTGATTAAATTAAAACCAGTCAACCCAAGCAAGACTGTACACGTTTCACTATCAGATTGGATTAAACGTTCGAGTGGCGCCACTTGAGTAACGATCGAGTGTGCAGAGACCCTTACAGGTATATGAACCGACAGCAAATAAATTAAAGAGAAACATTTGAGAACCGGGATTAGGGGCGACCCTAACTGATTTTGTACAAGATTTCAAAGAACGGATTTTGGATTCGGTTTGACACAAATAAATGGGTTTTTGAGAACTGTTTAAGATTTTAATTAAATACGTTTTGTAGATCTCTAATTTAGTTTCTTAGACGAAAACAAGTACTACACTGTTATTTGTTTAATGTTTTTAATTATCCAAAGATTAAATAAATAAAAATAAAAAATAATAAAGAATTAAATGTAATTAAAAGGCTCTCTATCTACCAACCCAAAATGGGCACACGTGGTTGGATTATAACCCATCCTTCTCCTAGACAGGAGGCCTGAGCCCCGGCAGTGGGAACATTATAGGCTGATGACGAAAAGGCTCTCATAAAACTGGTAATAGTTTAGGGACTTTCTATGTCTGGGTCAATATACGACTAAACAAAGTCACTGACTACTCTTGAATCTTGAACACGATTATAGATGCGCTGATCGTGTTCAGTCGCAGTGGTAAAATTCGCTCTCAAAGTCTTCAGCAAATACAAAATTACAAATTAAAACATGATTAATAAATATACCCGCCTAAATAAATACAAAATGGCCACCCTACCCAAAAAGCGCAAACCGCATTAATATTCCAAAATCAAACTAAACAAGTAATTGATTCCCGGAAGGAAGCGACCAACCAGTTGCTTGCAGCAAACGTATTTGAAAATGGAATCTTCACAACAGCTTTGCCAACGGATTATTTTGCTGTAATTCCATTTCTGAATGTTACCATTTCGAGACGTTTTGAAATCCGCTTTACTAGTGAGAACTCGGAAGCACTCGTGAAGCATCGTGTAAGATCTAAGGGAGTTTAAATATGTATGTAACCGTCTGTTTCGTGGTTTTTGAACGTGGAAAGGCATGAAAATACATCATTGTTTTAAACACGTTCATTGCCTAGCCAAGATGATGCAAATACTACCCCAGAGACAGTGAATCATTTAATACACATAATAAGGTAGTTAACAAAAATCTAATTAGTCAGTCTGATAGATTTTCAAAAAAATATGCAACACGTATTTTTTCTTTTTTCACGTAAACAAACAATGAAGACGAAAGAGACGAGAAGATGAAGTGCTTTCAAAACTCGTGTGACGTCATGTTCTAAGAGATTAGTATGACATTTTTTACCGGCTTGTGACGTCAACAACCCCCACTCATATCTTTGACGCGTTTTATGTTCGTCAATTTTTGTTGATTTGATGAAACAAAAAAACCGGCCAAGTGCATGTCGGACCACGCACAATGTAGGGTTCCGTAGTTACCCATCAAAATATGTGAACTTACTAAACTGATTAACCACTCTGCCTACCTGCCTCCGAACGAAGATTTTTATTGTAAAATAAAACAAACTTACATTTACAGTTTTGAGACCTGTGCTCCCATACATTTTGTATAGGAAAATATTTCACACAAGTACATTTTATTACTCGTTAACTTGTAAAGCCTACTTAGCTGTGATAGTTTTTCTTTTATTTCTGATAGACATATATGCTCAATCATGATTTTTTTCACACGCCCAAACACAACCCGTATTGGTATAGGTAGGCACAATTGAGTCTAACAAAAATTTGCACTTTAATGCTTAATATTTCACAAACGAATCCCATAATCGAAAAACTGTTTGAGCAAACTCGCAATATTTTTAAAAGACCTATCTAATAAGATCCCACATAAAGGACACTGCGAGAAAAAAAAAACATTATCCCTACTTTAATGGGTACTGGAGATACAATAAAAAAAAACTCTCTTAGTCGGCGTCGCTTATTTGTATATTCATGCTAAATTACAGCTTTCTAGTACTAAGAGTCTTTGAGATATAGTGTGGACGAACAGACGGACAGACAGACAGACGTACATAGTGAAACTATAGTTAGAGTTCCATATTTACTACGGAACCCTAGAAATACGTATCCAATATTTTTCGATAATCTAACAAACGGACTAATTAGAATCATTTTTTTTTGTCATCAAACATCCCTATTTTATGATATTTCTTTAAATAAATAGAAGGGTGGCTTTTTTACGCTGTTTTGTTTCTCGACTTATCGCGGCCCAACGCTGGCAATAAGCCAAAACAGATTATCCGACCATTTACTGGCTAGAAGCAAATCCCGCAATCCTGTAGTCTTTATGGCCTAAGCTTTAATTGTTCTAAAAGAAACTGCTATTCAATTCCTGAAATTGAACGGTTGCCTTTTCGCGTACAATTCAGTCAACAAAATAATTTCGTCAGACAATCCCTATTCCTAGAACCCAATTCATTTCGTGTTGAGATCGGGTATGTTCGGGAGTCCTCGGCAATGATCGTAATAGAAAGGTTTTATTTGATGTCTGTAAGTGAAGTAAATCCTATTGGTGGTCCTTTGGATCGCTCGGGTACTGTAGACGAAAATGTATGAAAATGAAATGAATGATGAATGATGTGTGTGTGAAAATGTATTTCTGGCAAATAAACATTTTGATTTGATTTGATTTGATTTGACGTCGCTCGGACGTAAACAGGCACTTGTGTGAATAATGCTCAACAATACGACGACGGGATGGAATTGGGACATATTTTATTTATTTGCGATAGTAAACGAAATTTTTTTTATAGAAGAAACTATTGTTATTTATTTTGTATTGTCAGTATGTTGCTGATTGATTTTGATATTTCGCTGCATCGTTTTAGTTTGAGTTCGAACATACAAAACATCGTACTTACATGTAACTATTATATGTGAAGATCTAACTGTTGGATATCGCAGCTAAAACCCCGTCCACGGCGTTGGGCGATGCGACTTCTGTCAAACAATGCAAAGTATGTAATTCTTTTCCTTGCTGACTCGTGGTAGTATGGAGTGAAGATTAAAACTAATGTTTATAGCTTCATTTGTTTTCTCACTGTCGCTAAACATGTGAAGATCCTTTATTTCGTATTAGTCCAATAATAAGGCGCAATTTATTACCCATAACACTTTTACCAAATAACTTTTTTTCTTAAACGTGTAAACATGCCATTATCATCATCATCTCAGCCGATATACGTCCACTGCTGGACATAGGCCTCCCCCAAATATCGCCACATTGATCGGTCCCGAGTTCACCTAGGTTGCCTCGGTCTTCACTACCTTCCGAGAATGTTTCAACTTACCCCCTAAACTCGAAAATAACATCCATAATCCAGTTTTCTTGTCCCTTTAAAACAAACAAAGCCTAAAGCTTCAACCCTGTTAGCCGGTGACTGCGGTGCCCAAACAAACACAGGGCGCAAACATTAGCTCACGGGCGCCCCCACAACAAGTATTGTAACTGTTTATTTGTTTATTTGCGAGGAAAAGTTACCTTTTGTCCGGTTCCCTGAGTTCCGGTTTAAATCAGTATTCTGTAGGAATGTAGTTAAACATTATCGCCTGAGGGTTGCTGTTTTTTGGGATGAGAGAATGTTTTTTGTTGTGGGTGAGTTTAAGTAATTGCGTGGGTAAGCAGGTTTTTGATTCTTTTGTCCTAGATTTATTGTGACTATATTGTTTAACGAGGAAAGCTAAGGCCTCATTTACGGAGACGCGGCGCGTTGTGTGTTTTTAATTGAAGTACATGGCGATGTATGAAAACGTTAACGATTTCAAACGACGATTTTACGAGAAGCGATTTTTCGCTCGTTATTTTTCTCTAACGCTGCATGTTCGTTGCAGTGGACCCGCCTCTCAGTAAATGAATAAAACTGGCCAAGTGCAAGTCGGAGTTGCACATGAAGGGTTCCGTACCATCGTAGTAGGGAAGGCAGCAACAGAAAAGGATATTTTGTGATAAGTTTGTTTTTCATAGTGTTTGTATGAATGACAAAGTTATATTTGCGGTTTTTCAAATGTGCTATATCTCAAAAACTATTTACTATAATATTGTTCAAACCAATTTTAGTTGAAAGTTTCTATTGCGATCTACAGCATACGTTTTTTAATTTTTTTTTAAATTTACTCTTAGTTAAGTTAGTGGGGGGGACGTGAACACATTTTACCACTTAGGAAGTTATCTATTTCTTTCAAACTTTTGATTTTGAGTAAAAATGGTATTAGGAACCTCAATGTCATTTTTTAAAAACCTGTCTATTTACACCACACACGTCTAGTATAGGTTGGTTTGATGAACAAAAGTTTTTTTCAGTTTTAGTGGGGAGACCCCCCTTAATCCTCAGTTTTTTTTAATATTTTTGTATGAAATCGTAAAACGGTTTACAGAATACATAGAAAGAAAGAAAGAAAGAAAATTTATTTATTTGTCGCAGAAACATACCGAGCATACAGGAAAAAAACATTACACAAACAACGCATAACAGATATAAAAAACAACAAGCATCTATGTACCAAGTTTTATCTGTGAAGTCTTAATAGTTTCCGAATAAAGTGGCTGTGAAATACGGATGGACCGGCAGACGGACGGACGGACGGACAGACAGGCATGACGAATCTATAAGGCTTACGTTTTTTGCCATTCGTCTACGGAACTCTAAAAAAGCACGCGACGAGCCTTATGCACGCGGCGCGTGACGCCTGGCGTCTCCATAAACGAGCCTGCCATAAGTGGTCTTGATACGAGGATGTTTCAGTTATAGCAGAATGTATCTATTGGCACTCGCTTACTGTTGAAAAAAGGCGCCTTGGTGAATATTTGTATTTTGTTTAAAAACAAAAACATTTCAGATTTTCCTGGAGTTCCTTCCAAGGCTACAGTTTGTTGTAGTGATATAAATACAGATATACATAATTATAAAAAAGTTGGTAACTTGACGATAGATAGCTTATAAATCAAATCGAATGCACAGTTGTTGTCTTTATCGAAAACCATGGGCTTCCAGTGTAACTGAATGCAGGAGAATGCCAGCAAATATGTACAAACCTAAACACTTTAAAATACATAATTTAGTCACAGTGAAACGTATAAAAATATTTTCAACTCTTGCATTTACAATTGTGCGGCCATTTCCCACACATTCAACTTCGCATTCACAACCAAAAGAAATCACAAAACCCCAACTAAAGCTACAAATAAAGAAAGAGAACACACAAACCACAAAAGTCACAAAACAAAACATCCATCTACCCACATTCACAATATTGTAAGTATGAAACATTCCCATTTCAAAGTGTATATGCAAATGTTTAGAATAAATCATGACATTGTTTACGTGTATGGGGTCCCTGGCACCTCGCGTGCCGTCCGCCACCGGTGGAGGACGGGAACAGCGTAATGTATGCCAGATGGAAGGAGCGATAGCCATATCGCTGTGTCTGGGAAAGTGGAACGGACGGGACTATTAATTATTTTTTTGGAAACTTCTACTGTGGTGGTTGTGAAAATGGGGTCAGCAAGGGTGGGTGGAAGTGGTCAGTCCGACGTAGCATGTTCTTTTTACTAGCTTCTGTGATATTTCTTTCTCTAACATTAACACTAAAAACGGGATATATTCCAGGTTAGTTTTTGTTTTGAGTTTCCAATATTTCGGCGTTGTTGCAAGCACCATGATCACGGATGAACTGAAGATATTGCTGAAGATTTACTGTTTATGTGCAGACAAATCGGTCTTCCCTCTTTTAAGTTCGTATTTTTGCTCTCGGTACCGCTATCACCCTCACTCACAACTTGATTCAGTAAACAGAATAGGAAATATCCCGTTTTCAGTGCCAAAACTTATCTCTTTCTCTAATTGACCAAAGGAGTGATATTGGCTAATTCAGGCAGCCTGGCAAGGTGCTAGCATCGAGTAAAGGAAAAACTGGACGCAGGCAAGTACTTCAAGAAGTGTCCGTTTCCGGTACGGAGTCCGCTATTTTTGTCTATAGTGTCCATCGCTAGGTTAGAATTGATTATAGCTATAGATATAACGAAGGTAGTTCACACTGCCGACAGCCGACCACTGACAGCTGACCACTGACAGCTGACAACTGACAGCTGACAACTGACATCTGACAACTGACAGCTGCCAAACCAGACCTACCACGCTCTGTATCGACCTCACCCAAGCACACTGCTTGACGTTTCCGACAAACGATGGCGTTATTCTAAATAAACAAACGATATATAAAAATAAACGATAATCAATTACAGTTCTAATTATTGTACCTCGGCGTTGATTCTGCGACAGATATATATATATACAGCTGTACAAATGTTTTCGGCCATAAATATATGGCCAGATTGAAACTGCACCTACTATGCTTTTTACCGCATAAGACCTTGTAGACCTACATCTTAGTGTTTAAAATAGAACTAATAACATAATGCGCTTTCATGTAAAACCATGCCAGAACCCATGGTTAATCCACCACGTCAACATGTTTATAAAAGTCTATATAAAAACTTTACATTCTTAATTGGTTGCTTTTTAGACCAGTTCATAATACTCGTACTGCCGTAGCACGAGCTATCATCGCCACGCTAAGAGCATGCATATTATTAGTAGCATTTAATAAAATATAACATAATAACATAAGGTAAAGGCAGGGGCAACTTAATAATTTAATAATGGCTTAGAAGGAACATGGGTTGGTTTTTAGTCAGTAGAAGTCTGACACTCCCTTCCGCTCCGCCTAGAGCGGTTTATGTTAAAGTCCCGTGTCATTGGTGGCGATGCTACTGCCAGCCACCGGGTATGAATCTAAAGGCCGACGTGCTGCTTTCAACTGAAAAAATACCTTATTATAACATCACTCCTGTTTACCCCGAAGGTTAGGCATTACTATTATTAGTTACCTTTTTTTCTGTTTTACCTAATACTGAAGTTCTTGGCATTCGTACGTTTTTCACGGGTGACCATTGAAAACCAGCGCTGTGCTGTGGGTGCCCATAGCACAGCACCATGCTGAGTGGCCACCTACTTGTCGCAGTCACGACGTGCAACATTTTTAATTTATTTTTTATTCCTTGTTGTATTTTTTTTTTAATATCTGTGAAGCGTTAATTGTGTATTGTTTTTATCCTGTATGCTCGGAGTGTTTCTGCGACAGATAAATATTTTTTTCTTTCTTTCTTCTTTTGCCATTTAATTTTAGGTTTCTCGTTAATGATGGTCAAACCCAATAACAACATTTAACCCGAGCTGGGAATCAAATCCAAAACCTTATGTTCAGCAACCAATGAAGCAACTGAATAGTTTTTATGTAATAGTAAACCGATTACCAAATCAGAACCTCAATTAATGTAATTATCGTCAGCGGTGAAGGCTCTTTCAATTAGTTACTCGCCCACAACATCCGTCCCCTAATTGGCTGAAACAGCAAAAACTCGTGAAGCAAACTCATCATAATCACATAACACTTATGTACAAGTTTGTGTGAACTTGTGTCGGTTGTGTGCGAATAGTTATGATTGAATTACTTGTATGTTCATGTTACCAAGTATTATACGAGTAGCTAAGTGAGGATAGGAGTCAACCAGAGAGACAACCACTTCTTACTTCTTATATTATAATACACAAGCTTTTATTAAAATTAAACGAGAAGATTTGGTTTATCTTACAACATTGAAGGCGTAAGTATACCAAATTTAGTTTTCGTATTTATTTACCGTTGAGGAATCCTGGCTGGCATAGTTAGATTAGCTAATTAAAAACCACATTTAGAGATTTTTTAAATAATATTAATGCTATAAATAGGATAGTACGCAAAATACACTGATTGTGGACACCAGCCCGTTATAAACAAGTACAATACAACACAAAACAATAAGACTAATGCACGATATGACTCAAAAAATCACAAACTCTTTTCGTAAAACAAAGTAAAGCAAAAACGCTGAAACAAAACGGTGTTTAATATTATAATGTACATTGATGGTATGTAAAGGGAAGGTAAATAAATATACATGGACGTGTTTACCTTGTTATATATAATAGAGAGAGAGGCGACGTGATGGGCTTGACTGACGGGTTTTAAAGGGTACCGGTGTAAAAGCCTTTTAGGTAACCGTGAAGTGTTTCCTGTGTAATCGTATCAGTTTGTGATTGGGCCATTTTACGCCATGAGCAAAGGAATTAGATTCAGCACATATTTGCGCACTTATTTTATCGTCAGAAACATAATATGTTAAGCGAATTGGCACCTTATTTCAATTTGCCGCGTTATAGCCATTTCATACAAGACGCTCCATCATTGGAGCATTCGCCTGTAATGTAACAATACAAGATGCGATTTTGTACAAAAACAAGTCATCATCTGCCTTACCTTTTCCCAACTAAGTTACTAACCAGTATTTTATAACACATTTGCTCGTAAAGGGTCTCTTATTTCACCAATTTCAATATCGTAATGTATCTCATTACGTACTTGTGCGGTAATGTAATGTAAATCGCACGGTTTAGAAAGATGCTCCGTCAAAACGAACGGTACCTACTTTTTTAAATCTTAGCAAAGAGTTTTTATTTCAGAAAAGTGAACATTTTATGAATAAAATTAACTTTGGGAGATCAAAATATAATAAATAAACATTTAACTCTTTAATTTAATTAATTTCGACAATAAATTACAACCATTAATATCTGTAGCAAAAACAAAAATATTAATTTACTTTTATTAATAATACTGGCTGTTTTGTGACTATGCCTGAAAAAAAATCGCATCGCTTATTTGTTAAGAAATAATAATCAATTTTACTAATTGCTCAAATTTTCATAACTGCTTTAATTAAAGATTTATTCGTTTAAGAAAGTCCGAGTTTTATTTATTTCCTCGCAAATATGTTATAAAACGTCGTATGACATACGTGCGCTTTGATAATTACAGCCTCTGCTTTCTTTTAGCCCTCGCCTACGGCTCGGGCAAGCAATATCGCCTCGGCTGTAATTTTCAACTTACCGCACTTATATCATAATGTACTATTACATGCCTATCTGACCACAGTATTATCACTCACAATGCATATTATAAAACAAAGTCCTGTGCTTCGTCTGTCTGTCTGTTCGCGATAAAACTACTGCACCGATTTACATGCTGTTTTTACCCATGGATAGAGTCTCGATGAAGGGTTTAATATATAATTTGACAGACATCAACGTGGGCGAAGCCGCGGGCATCAGCTAGTTATATAATGTTTCACCCGTTGCTAAGATTGCATGGTTGTCAGACTTTTGGTCCACTTTCTACAAATGATAGCCAGTTGCTTATCAGTTAAATTTCCTTACTTCACATGAACTTAATTGTTGTCAATTTAGACTTTTATTCAGTTTTCCTAACTAAGTTTTACTTCAGCACAAGATGGCGTGAGGTACAGTTAAATTTAGACAACAGTGTAGTTGACTCGATCAAAAGAGTTAATTTCCTAATTCATGAGTTAAGTTTATTTAAATCAGAGCTATATAATTAAACCTTCTACTACATAATTTACTGACCACCTAATATTTACTTACCTATATAATTTTCGTGAAAAAGCCGCCCACAATTTGAATAATAATCAACTTTAACTATTTTATTATTCTTCATTTTCCTGAACAAATGCTACAGAACGAATACAAACTAAAGGTTCCATTGTGGGCGGCTATGCGGCGTTTGTACCGTGTAGTCAGTGTTTCAGCTAAGATTTATTCTGTTCTTTTTAATAGAACAAACCGTTGGGAAATGACCCGCTAAATAAGTCCGCCATTTTCTGCGTAATGTCTCCTGATGTATTGCTTAAGTTAAAATAGGTCCCACGACTTTGTTCTTTTAGGACAATTGTTATTGCCGGTTTTCTCTAAAACTTCCCTTTTTAAATTTAAATCACCTATTACCTACTTATTAGGTATTCGTTTAATTTTATAAGTAAATTTTGTATCAGAACCAATAAAGCTTTTTCTGTAGGTACTTCGTTGGAATCGGCTTCCAGTGTAACCGGGTGCAACTGAATGCCAGTATTTTATGTGGAGCGACTGTGTATTCTCCACAACTTAGTAACTAAGTAACACGGTGCCTCTTATCAAAACTAGTTGGCAGACTTCTGGGCTTCTGACCGCGCCTCCCTTTTTATAGCTGCAACAGAAACACATCCATTCTGTGAATATTTAAACTGTCTACCTATTACGGATAATAAGATACAGTTCGCTGACAGATAGAGGGACGGACAGAGGAGGCTTAGTAATAGCTGGACCCGTTAGTTATATACTCTTCGTATGGAATCCTAAAAGCAAAAACTAATAATGGGATTTAAATAGTGATTGTTTTTTTACTAACAACAAGTCAAAATCAAAATCAAAATCAAAAGTCATTTATTCAAATTAGGCTGATAATCAGCACTTTTCGAACGTCAAAATTTACTTTACTCTACTTATTTACAAGAGACAGTCCCCCAAAACGCCCCCCCCCCCCCCCCCCCCCCTACGACACTTCCTAGTGTTTTTGCTGGAAAGAAGAAGTGGCGGAACAAACTCCCCAGCAACACATCTCTGTTAGGTTGGCTAGAAGAACCAGACTCGATATAGAAGTAAGACAAGTTAATGACTACAGACACAAAAAGCAATAAAAAAAAGTATATAATAATAAAAAAAAGACATAACATATCAGTAAACTAATCTTGGAGAAAGTACATAAATAACAAACATTGTCTTGTGTTGAATCCTAAAAGCAGAAACTAAAATAATAAGTAATATAATACTAAGAATGGGTTAATACTAAGTATTAACTGGGTTGTGGAGGTCAGATAGGCAGTCGCTCCATGTAAAATACTGGTATTCAGCTGCATCCGGTTAGACTGGAAGCCGACTCCAATATAGTTGGGAAAAGGCTAGGCAGATGATGATGATGAATACTAAGAATGGGATTTAAATAGTAGGTAATTGTTTTAAAGTGCGTTTCAACGTATTCCACAATAGACAAACACTGAACATTCAAAACATTTATTATTTACTGTACTAGTAAGCGCTATAAAATACAGTAAATATTGCACACTGAACTAAATAAAATATTTGCAATCAAGTAGCTCGTGCTTGTGAACGAAACATGTAAAAATGTTAATTAAAATCAACCCAATAACTATGGCACTACGCTGAACACACGCCGCGTATACTACGCCAATACGCCGCGTACTACGCCTCGATGAATAAACTCGTGATTAAAAATCAACATGCAGCACTCGTTTGTTAAACCATATTTTTATTCAAATATTTTTTCATTGGAGTTTTTTTTTGTCAATATGTTGTTCGTTACTTTTGGCAGTAAAAATCAGGCTTGCTGATGGCTAAGTTACCTAAAATTGATGAAAATACGAATAGATTGTTACAATTCAAGTCAAATGCCTGCACAAGAACGCAAATCATATTGATTTTCAAACCACATTAAGGCACAAAACTGCTTTTTCAGCGAATTTATAATATAATACCTTAACTTTCGACGCAACTGACAATAAACGACATAGGTCTATGACCCAGGAATACGCGCGGGTTCGCGAGAAAGGGAGAAAGTTGAAGAAGGCCTCTTTGCTAAACTGATGTTCAGAGTAGGCTAGAAAAAAACCTTCCAGAAAGTGAGTCGTTCGATTTAGATTTCTTGTCCATTTTATGAATTAGTTTGCATTTGATTGCTGCATCGACGACACGGTTGGCGCAGTGGCTCAGGCAATGGACTGCTGCGCTGCGTGTCGCGGGTTCGATCCCCGCACGGAACAAATATTTGGAAGGTCTACAGATAGTTGTTCCGGGTCTGGGTATTTGTGTACTTGAGTTTAAATGTTTGTGAACGCACCCACGATACAGGAGAAATTCCTAGTGTGGGGCAAAGTTTAAAAAAAAAAATCCTTTCTGACCTTTAGACAATGCTGTGAAATATCTAGGTTAGCATTTTTGAAGGATGTTTAGACTACCTGTCTTGGTAGAAACTGCAACGTCGTCATTTAAATATAATAACAATGGAGAAGGTCATACACACACACACACAGTGAACTATGGGTCGATAGCTGTTCTATTTTCTTTTTATGACAGTAATGTAGCAGGGTCAGTACGTCCGATTCAATCATATACTCACTGCTATTATATCGAGCGATTTAATTTATACTCAGAGGAGTAGCTAAAAGCTAAACCAATTATTTTAATATTTTTACTTCAAGTTTCATGAGTCATCACTCACTAGTCATCAGTTTATTACTCGTGGATAGTCTTCTCGCAGTAGCAACTGTCAAAGACCTACAATGCCGTGCTTTCCGAGGCAAGCTTTGAGCTTTTTCGTATGGGATCTGGCATATCGACCTACAGCCATTATGTGTTTTTTTTAATTACGGCTAGCGATGAAATTAGTATGTATGGGTAGAGGACACCTAGACGATGAAAAAATGTCAGTAACATGGTACCCCAAAGTGTCACGTTATCGAGATATTTGACGGTAAAGATCGACATGTCATGAGTACAATGACCACATAAAAAATAAAAATATTTTGATGGGCAACTACAAAACCCTACATTTGAGCGACATGCACTTGGAAAATGAAAATGAAATCTTTTTTTTTTAAACATAGGTTTTAAAGTGGTGTTACAGCTAAATATACAAGTTCCGTCTATGTTTTGCGTTTAAGCGTACAAATTAAATTGATGGTTACAATCAGTTTCTATGAAAATTCAAGTTACAATAAATACATATAAATGTCAGAATAGGCAATTAGAAATTAATATTTAGATTATTCATTACAGTCACATAATTTTACACACAACAAATTAGTTGTCACATAAACGTATGGGTAATAATTATAAACAGTTTTATTTCAATAATTGAATTCAATGCAATGTCATGTTTTTACTAATGTTATAAATACAATAAATCGGATGCAAGTAAATCGAATGCGGTCTAGCAAGTTTCATTTAGATAGTCGTTAATTGTGTAGTAACATTTTTCAACCAAAGGCCGGTTGGCCGGTTTTAATGATTGTCGTTGTACTCATTTACCTTCAAATATCTTGGTAACGTGACACTTTGAGGTATCGTGTTACTGGACATTTTTTGTTCGTCTAAATGTCTTCTACCCAGACATACCACTTTCACTGTGGGCCACGATTTCGAAAAAAAGAACAAAATGGCGGGCAGGTTGATATGCGACTTCGGTTCAATAACCTTTATTATTGGCAAAATATCGACGCTCAATACAAGCGTTTTCAATTACCGATATCTCCACTGAGCTGCCGTAAACCAATGTATATTTAGTAGTACAGTTTTACGTCCAGTATTTGTGTAGAACAGAATTTAATCAAGCCCCAGAGCTCTCCATTTATAATGCACCGTTTGGGCCGCTGCCGAGCCACCCGAGGTTTTGCATGCGTAAACTTATTACGTCCACCTCGTGATGTTCTTTGAGAAGCGCCCTCAACGCGAAATAATCTAAATGAAGAGGATTTTGAGATTAACTGAATATTTCATCAAGGGCTGATAATTAGAATTTTGTAATACTTGGTGGGTAATTACTGTCTGTAAGTTAGTTAGGTATTTATTATCTTTCGGTTGTGGTTAAGTGGAGCGCTTGAGCCCAGATCAGCCGTATGCCATGTTCAAGGGCGTTTAGTTTTGAACGAGGATATGAAAAGGAACTACTTATGCATTTATAATGTTGGTCAATTATGAATATTTGAGTTTTCAAGTTAGACCGTAGCAATATTAGGCAATGGTTTATTTGCTATCAATTAGCTCTTTTTACCCGACTGAGGCGAAGCCCAAAAGAAGGGGTTATGTGTTGGGCGTGTATTTTGGGAGTCGTATCGCAGATTTGAAATAAAAAAAATCCGTTAACATCTAGTAGGGTATCAAAATGATAGATTGTTTTGTTTAATTTAAAATGTGCTTGTTTTTTGCTTTTCAGTTTTTTCAGTGGGGTTTTTTAGTTGTTTAATTACCTTAGTGATCGTTTTAAGGGGTGTATACAATGACGTGTTATATATAGATACGTCATGAACTAACTTGGCGGCGCTTCAAAACGGCGAAAATATTAGATAACTACTTTTACACGTCAAGAAAGTGAAAGAAAATATGACATCGTACAGCGGGATGCCTGTTTTCTTTATGTTTTGCGCAGGTTTACACACACGATTTAAATTAAGAACAAACGTAGCGTCGCGCGAGAGGTTAATGCGTAACTAAGCGCGATGTGGCCAATTAGCTTCATTTTATGTTGTCATTTTTGAGGGCGGATAACGTATCTATAGTTTTAATATATCATTGGGTGTATACATACCTATAGCTCATTATTTTGAGAGAAGATTGGCTCATCACCAATGATAGAATGATTCTTCTTTCCAGCAAAAACACTAGGAAGTGTCGAAGGGGGGGGGGGGGCGTTTTGGGGGACTGTCTCTTGTAAATAAGTAAAGTAAATTTTGACGTTCGAAAAGTGCTGATTATCAGCCTAGTTTGAATAAATGAGTTTTGATTTTGATTTCGATTTTTGAATGCGTCATAGCTATCATAGCTATTTTACAGAAGAGTAAAAAGGCTGCATAATGATACCTAGGTACTATTTATTGTACAACAACATTTTATAATTTGTGTTCACCTCAAACTAGATAGAGGCGTTGCCAGTTTCTGTGATTGGCTGAAACTCCGCGGCTTCTGATTATCTAACAAGCGGCATCGAAAAACCAAATATCAAAACCCCCAAAAATGTACTTATTGGTGTTAGAACGATGTTATGTTAAGTTGAGATACCTTGTTACTTTGATACTATTACACTGTGATTAAATATACTCTTTTATTTTCTAAATTTACAAACCACAATTTACAGAACTAAAATTAGAATTAAATATATACAAGCATTAAAAAGGGACGAATTACAGGGCGTGTAAAAAATCGTCCACATCGCTGTCAACAGGAAAAGTGCCCAGAAGGCTGGCAGCATTCCCACGTTCGATGACAATGCTGGTTCTTGGCCCAAAAAATAGGCCAGCCCTCGGTTTTAATTCGCTTGTGCGTAATTTTAGATTCCTATCTAGGTAATATTCAAAATCAAAATCAAATTCAAAACTCATTCATTCAAACTAGGCTGATAATCAGCACTTTTCGAACGTCATAATTTACTTTACTTACATATTTACAAGAGACAGTCCCCCAAAACGCCCACCCCTCGACACTTCCTAGTGTTTTTGCTGGAAAGAAGAAGTGGCGGAACAAACACCCTAGCAACACATCTGTCTGTTAGGTTGGTTAGAAGAACCAGACTCGATACAATAGTAAGGCAAGTATAAAAAAGTATATAAAAATAATAAAAAAAAAGACATAACATATCAGTAAACTAATCTTGAAGAAAGAACATAAATAACAAACAGTGTCTTGTGTTCAACTCAGCGACCAACTATTCTTATCCAGGTAGACTAAACATACTTTCTATAAACAATCGTGAAGTTTTGTTCAGTTAATGCTGGTTCTTGGATAAATGGTGAAAGTAACCTTTTTAATTAGGATCACACGGGCACCGTGAACTTTACAATTAGGATTGTTGAGAACTTCCTGTAGCTACCGGATGTCAGCGAAATGGACCGACAGACTGTACCTACGTACTGTGTTAAATAATCTATTGTTGATGGGGCCAGCTGTTTAAAGTTCTAGTGATACTTACGTAGACGTACGTTTTTTACGCGCTGGTATGGGATCCCCATGAGCAAAAATACATGCTCATGATAGAACGGGTCCAACGGAAATTTGCTCGGTACCTGTTTAAAAAAGTATATGGGTACTACCCATATTTGTATCCGTCTCTGTTTGTTGCGGGAATGGTGGGCATCAACACATTAGAAGTGAGACGTAAGTGTGCGCTGTTGATGCACTACTATCTACTACTTTTATAAAATTGACGACGGGACTACTTTAGCTCGTTGTTCACTGTTTGCTCCGGACCGACTGCGACGGTCGCGGGCCTGTGCCTCCCGAGGCTTGTTCTCTGCTCCCACTGTGCGTACCCAAACTGCTCAATATGCGCCCACAACCCAGGCGATGAATCTGCTAAACGCCCTGATTGCTCAGGAACCGGATCTAGATCTGTTTATGATCAGTAATAAAGCAATGCTTAATTATTGCATTACGATTTTTAAGTTAGTGTGTGTGATGTTGACTTGCTGCACGCGTTGGTGCAAACTGTAAGTGTAGCAAGTACCTGCTTAAATAAATAAATAAATAAATAAATAAATAAATAAATAAATAAATAAATAAATAAATAAATAAATAAATAAATAAATAAATAAATAAATAAATAAATAAATAAATAAATAAATAAATAAATAAATAAATAAATAAATAAATAAATAAATAAATAAATAAATAAATAAATAAATAAATAAATAAATAAATAAATTAAATAAATAAATAAATAAATAAATAAATAAATAAATAAATAAATAAATAAATAGTAGAGCAATGCAGGTAGGCCACGGAGGCGCGCAGCTATGGATAGTGACGGCTGCCAGTGCCATCACTGGACACGGTACTTTTAACAAGCACCTCTTTGTAATAGGAGTCACAGATAGTCCTCTGTGTCGAGCCAGCATAGAGGAAAAAGAAACAGCAGCCCATTTACTCCTGCACTGTCCGGAGGTTGCCCCATACAGGGTCAAGTACTTCGGTGACCCAGGTACTCTCCGCGAGAATGCCAGTAACACCAAGGGGTTGCTGGCTTTTCTCGGGGAGCTGGGGTGGATTGAGTGATATTCCCATACGTACGCCAAATACGCGCATTGGGCATGGAGTTGCGGGCACCAGCCCGTTGTACTTATACGTAGAGCAATGTAGAAAAATGCCCCGTGTCTCGTATTAGTTAGCCGTCTGACGATGGTCCTGGACTTGGGTCCGGATTCTTAGGTCTTAGGAAATAAATGCTTAGAGTTTGATCCTGAGGCTGATTCTCCGAGTCGGATTGCCGTCTCGACGGACTATGAGAGTTCGCCAGTCTTACCACACACGCTTGTCGCCTGATGATGCCTTGTCAGTTGTCGGTAGTGTCTGCTCTGATAAAGTCCGCCAGCAGGCCAGGAATCACTGAAAGTGAATAGGCACGAACATTTCAATTGATTTCCTAGATACAATCAATACTTGATTTCTGATGCTTTCCCTCTGATTCCCTCCAGCGAAATGAATGTACTTAACGCTATTTTTTTTTTTTAATAGCCTGTACTGTCCCACTTTGATTGGCCTGTTGGTCTAGTGGTTAGTGACCCTAACTGCTATGCCGGAGGTCGTGGGTTCGATTCCCACCCAGGACAAATGTTTGTGTGATGAGCACGATCATTTGTTCTGTGTCTGGGTGTAATTTATCTATAATATGTATGTATTTAGAAATATATAAGTATGTTTATCAGGTGTCTAGTACCCATAACACAAGCTCTGCTTAGCTTGGGACTAGATGGCGTTGTGTGATAGTTGTGGAATATTATTATTATTATTATTTATTTATTACTGCCTGTAAAGGCCTCACACAAATCCTTCCAAGTGCTCTTTTCTTGAGCCACCTCAAACTAACCCTCGTGGCGCGCGTCCAGATCGTCTCGCCACCTCTTTCTGGGCCGGCCTCGGCGGCGCCGTCCATCTTCCGGCAGTCATCGTGCTGAAACTTTTGCCCAGCGGTCATCGTGCATGCGGCAGACGTGACCCGCCCAATCCCATTTTAGCCTAGCAGCCTTCTTGTCAACGTCCACTATGCCCGTTTTGGAGCGCAGCGTGATGTTTCGAATTCTATCTTGTCTTTTGACACCCAAAATGCTACGCTCCATTGCCCTTTGGCATACTCCAAGGCGGAACTTCTGAGTCTCGGTGAGAGACCATGTCTGAGCACCGTAGGTTAAGACGGGCAGAATGCACATGTCGATGAGTTTGCGCTTCAGGGAGACCGGAAGATCGCCCTTCATTGGCGTCTTCATGGACCAGTAGCTTTTCCAGGCTTTTTCGACTCTGCGATCGATTTCTCTTTCTTGCCTGTTTTCGAAAGATACTAACTGGCCCAAGTAGATATACTCATCGACATAATGTATTTCCTGCCCATCTACCTCAACCCTACGCTTAGTGCTGTTTGTCATAATCTTGGTTTTTGACCGATTCATAGTAACGTTATTTAACATCTGAAAATTTGCGTCTACATGAGCTGAAAAGAAAAACAACGCTTGCTTGTTTATTTCAAAAGTAACTTTATTTAAAGGCAGTTAGGTACAAATTACCTTAACAAGACTCGGAAGATATTTTTTTAAATCTTTATTCCTCTATGCGATTTCCTGCTTATAATTCATTGGACTTTAATAAGTCGTTTATATTTGCCGTATTTCAATAATAATTAAAGAACTGTCCTAAACTTTTAATGGCAATCATCCATTTTCCTTTTACCGTAAAAGTTAGGAAACCTCATTTAAATTTAGTTATGTAAGTAATTCATTAAAAGTTACGGCACTTACCTACCCCATAATTTAATTTTAATGACAAATATTATTTTTTGTGTTTAAGGAAATTCATTGCGAAAGTTTATTCTTATTCTGTCCTTAAAGCTTATGTAAACAACTATGATAATTGCTTCGTAAATAAAGAAGATTAGCGATAGAATCAAAACTGTCGAATAGTTTGTTAAGAGCGAAGTTTCATGTAATATTGCGGTAAACAAACATTTCAGTAATCATCATCGATCAAACTACTGAATCATTATCTACCATTTGGACAATGGTTATCCTCCGACCCAACATTTAGGACTATCATTATGTCCGCTCAATTGCCCCCACGAGTGCCTACGACAAATAGTGCGGCAGTAATGATACAGTGCGCAACATTGCTAACAAGATCCAATCAGGCGCAACACGTTCGAGTTGTGTTTACGATACAAACGCCGCTCTGTTTGCTTAATCATGTCTGTAACATGTATACTTTGAATCAGGATCGAATATTAGGTCAGATTCTGTGAAGTTCTTAAGAAGCGTAGTATAAGAAAACTTCGTTTACTATATAAATGAAAGCTGAAGCATTTTATATTACCTTTTATTAAAATAATATCTTAGTACAATAAATATGTTTGACACACACGTTTTTATATTTCTTAAGAATATTACCATGGCAACGATTGCCATAGAGGATTAGTCCTAACAGAGTAAGAAGGTATGTTGTAGAACATACTTCACACCCTCGAAAGTTTTTTAAGAACTTTTGGTTAAATTCTTAAGTCCCATTCTGGAACTTAATTCCTTTAATCTGGGCCCAAATAGCAGCTTGGTAAATAAGTCAGCGAGTTGGACTTCGCCAGGAACTTGTTTGACACTGAACTCTTCATTGCTTACACATTCTCTAACAAAGAAGTGTTTTATTTTGATATGTTTGGTGCGCTTGTGGTATTCGTATTTTGGATTGTGCGCTAAGAACACTGCCGACTTGTTGTCTATGTTTAGGACTGGCTTTCCTGTTTTTGTTAGATCAAAATCAAAATCAAAATCAAAACTCATTTATTCAAACTAGGCTGATAATCAGCACTTTTCGAACGTCAAAATTTACTTTACTTTACTTATTTACAAGAGACAGTCCCCCAAAACGCCCCCCCTTCGACACTTCCTAGTGTTTTTGCTGGAAAGAAGAAGTGGCGGAACAAACTCCCCAGCACACATCTGTCTGTTAGGTTGGTTAGAAGAACCAGACTCGATACAATAGTAAGGCAAGTATAAAAAAGTATATAATAATAATAAAAAAAAGACATAACATATCAGTAAACTAATCTTGGTGAAAGAACATAAATAAATAACAAACATTGTCTTGTGTTCAACTCAGCGACCAACTGTTCTTATCATTTAAGTAGTCGTTAATGGAATAGTACGCTTTTAAACAAAGATTAGATTTTACTTTGGCTTTAAACGCATTAAATGGCAAGTCTAGAAAAAGAAGATGGCAGTTTGTTATAAAATGTTATACCAAGCCCGACGAATGAATTATGAACTTTGTGAAGCCGGTGAAAAGGAGCGCGTAGTTTATGCTTATTTCTAGTGTTAAAGTTGTGAATATCACTGTTTTTAGTGTACAGGTGGATATTTTGTTTAATATAAAAAATGTTGGCAAAGATGAACTGAGAAGCAACAGTGAGGATACCAATCTCCTTAAAAAAATCTCTAAGAGAAACTCGGGCACCCAGCTGATAAATTGCACGAACCGCTCGCTTCTGCAGAACAAATATATTTTGAATATCAGCAGCTTTGCCCCACAGCAGAATACCGTATGACATAACGCTGTGAAAATAACTGAAGTAGACTAACCGTGCTGTATCAACGTCAGTGAATTGTCTTACTTTTCTGACGGCGTATGCGGCTGAACTTAGCCTTCCCGCTAGGCTTGATATATGTAAACCCCATTGTAATTTTGGATCTACTGTAATGCCCAGAAATACAGCAGAGTCGGCAGTTTCCAGCTCCTGATTGGCGAGGATAATATTGGGACCTAGATTTCTAACATTGGGTAAAGCGAACTTAACTATTTTAGTTTTCTTGGCATTAAGAACAAGGTTGTTTATTGTGAACCAATCCGTGACCATTGATAGCGTGCTGTTTACGTCGTCAAATGTTCACTGATCGCTAAACAATTGATTCAGCCATAGTATTTCTTGAGCCGCTTCGCTCGCCGCTATAACTTCAGCCTCCGTTGATGAAATGGAAACTGTAGTTTGCTTTTGTCTCCTCCAGCTGGCAGTCTTAACGGTTTTGAAGGTTCTGGAGATTCAAAGAAACTGTCATTGTTGAAAATATCGGTGATGTTGTTTTTGTTTGTGTTGTCCTAAAACATGGATTTCATCACACGGATATCCTTCGATATTACCACTTTGTTTTTGGATGGTAGAAGAATCTTGAATGCTTTTGATGTTTCAGAGTAGCCAACAAACATGCCAGGAATAGCTTTTGGTGCAAATTTGTGACCATTAGTGCCTTTGATGAGAACAAAAGTTTTAGAGCCTTGAATTACCCAAGTGTCGTAATTATCCTTTGTGAGTGGAAGCATTTTATATTTAGTTTAATAATATCTTAGTACAATAAATATGTTTGACACAGACGTTTTTATATTTCTTATTAAGAATATTACCATGGCAACGATTGCCATAGAGGATTAGTCCTAACAGAGTAAGAAGGTATGTTGTAGAACATACTTCAATGGCATCTTTAAATTAAGCCAAGCGAGCAATATAATACTAATAAAATAACATTAATAACATAAATTATTACTAATAAAATAATATTACTTAATTTTACGAAAACGCTACTAAATAAATAATTAAAGTATATCATGTAAACAGTATCGTAATGTTACGCAGACTTCGTATTAATCTTCTAAGGATTCATGTTAATTGCAAGTTCGCGTGTACTTTCACGTCAGTAACCGCAACTCAGAACGTGAGGCACGCCTACAGTAAACAGCGTCGTTTAACGTTAATAATCTACGTCTTTAAACATACCTTGTTAAATAGCATTCTGTTTCTTGGAAAATTGAAATGTAAATTTGTAAAACCCTGTTTATTTTCCGCTATTTTATTACATAATCATTCAAAATTTATTTGTCGTCCATTCTAAGAAACACCTTGGTCTCTCCGGACAATTTAAATATGTCGTAAGAAATAATTAAAATTTATCTGTTATAAATAATTGAAATTGCAAGGCTAGAGGCTAATTTTTGATTTTAATTCGCAATTTTAATTAAACAAACCGCAACCCGCGCCTGCTCGACATTTCAGTTCAGTTGTCAACAAGACATTGCTACAAAAGATTGATCAGGCGCTGCAAAGCTTTAGAACTAAATAACGTGCGTGATTGTTCATTTAGTTTATGTTCATGTGGCGTCACGGTATTGTGAACGAGCTCATTTGAATATTAATGGAAGTAATTAATGTATTAGGGGCGCTTTTGATCTTTGTTCAGTGAATTTGTGAACATTACGGTTGTCGCCTACAGGGTTGTTGTATTGTTGCTAGTGTGTTTTGGCACCGATAACCGATGGTAGTTATAGTAATTTATTAGTTAACCTTAATTGTGTGGGTGGTTTCTATTGTGGTGGCTTGTCAATAGTTTCCGTAACCTAACGAATTTAACTATGGAATACTCGAGTCGACATGTTAGTTTGAAAATTGGGAACCCAGTTTAGTTTGACCTAGTTAGTTTACCTACATGATGGAACTTCTCATGGAAACTTATTATGGACTTGTTGATTCTGTCCTCAGATATGGCGTTATCTTTTGGGGCAACGCATCGAATAAAGAAATGGCATTCAAAATGCAAAAGCGATGCATTCGTGCCATGTTCGGTATACAAAGTACGGAGAGCTGTAAACCATTTTTTACGATGCATAAGATCCTTACACTGCCGTCACTATATATTTTAGAGATCGCCTTATTTGTAAGAAAAAACCCCCATTTGTTTCCTCGAATATCGGAAATTGTAATACGAAATCGCCGGGATAACAGTAAACTTCGTGTTCAGCCATCTAAGACAGCGCTACTTCATAAAAGTGTTGTATGCAGAGCGCCGATAATTTATAATAATATCCCTAAATGCCTAAAAAATCTAAACACAAACCAGTTTAAGACAGCATTTTAAAAAATACTAACAGAAAAAGCATACTATAATATTAATGAATTTTTAAATGACAAATCGCTCCAAAAATGCCAATTAAATTTATTCCATTAATTTTGAATCACATGACTATTAACAATTTATTTTAATTTTTTCAATTTTAAATGTGACTTATTTATATTATTATTTTATGTGTTTTAATTCTAATTGTTGATTTATTTATATTATTATTCTTTGTATTTTAATTTTAATGAAATCTTATGGTCTTTCGACCTAATTTGTACACCAGCCATGGTCAAACATGTTGAGCCAAAGACATATTTTAACACCAATAATTACATCATTTACTATGTAAATTATCTACACGTGTTTTTGCAAATAAATGAATTTGAATTTGAATTTGAAACACAGTCAAGAAAGTTTCCATGAAAGGTTAAGAAAAAGGTGCCCCGTTTTCCAAATAAATATTATTTTGATGAAATTAATTCAGTCTCAAACAAGTTATAAACTCGTCAAATTAATTCGAAAAGTTTCCTTCAACAGAAGTTTGTAATACTGTAAAACACACACTTTTGTAGTAGATAGGAAGGTGCCCAATGGACGAACAATTTCACATCTTAATACTTTATTCATCATCAGCCTATGATGTTCCCACTGCAGGGTCTCAGGCCTCTTCTCTAGGAGAGGGAGGGGCTATAATCCACCACGCGGGCCCAGTCCGGGTTGGTAGATGTCACATGTCTTCAATTTTTTTGATTCTAAAGCATGCATCATCATCGACAACATCATCTGGATGCCATTTCCCAACTATATTAGGTTTGGCTTCCAGTCTAACTGGATGCAGCTGAGTTCCAGTATTTTACTTCGGGCAACTGCCCATCTGACCTCGACCACCCAGTTAGTACTGGGTAATACGATATCCCTTAGTAAGACTGGTTGTTAGACTTTCAGGTCACAGTGGTTAGTCAAAGATAACAAATGACAGCCGGTACCTACGACTCAACGTGCATTTTTCACGAATCACGATGGAATGGGTAGTCACCCATCCACATACCAACCTAGACCAGCGAGACTTAAACTGAAGATGGATCTGAACAGCTGACATAATTTACGTGGCCCCAGCCGCGGCTAGGACGAGAGGTTCTCTAACTCTCGCGTTCCGCCACCACGTTCGCTAGCATCACTGCTTCGCAGAAGGAGGCGACGGCGTCCTACTGGCTGGCCTCATTTTAAAATAATACAAATAATTAAACTACATACGGTGCGCGGTGGTTAGGTACAATATTAACACTATTCATATTATATTATATTATATTCCAATTTTAGTTTCAAAGGTTGTACGGCAACCGTTACGGAACACGTGTAGGAATAATTAATAAGCTATTAGTTCCCGCCCTTTCGCTCACAGCTTGAGTGGAGCTACCGTGACACGTGAGTGCAGTGTTGCCACTTGTGGCTGAAAGGTTACAGTTGTGCATTAGTAACGAGTGAGCTAGTTACTGGCGCTAGTAGCTGGGCTATTGCAAGAGATTTTGTAGAGGTAGGTACTAGCGATCGGCTTCTAGCTGTTTCGGATTGTTTTGTATGTACAACTTGACGAAACACCGAGACTTCTACAGTGGTTACCTTGTGGATACTTGGTTTGTGTACTGATATGAATTTATTAGGTTTTAGATGCCTTGTTAAGCGTCTTTATATTACGTTACGGTCTGATTGTCCAATCAGACCGTAATATAAGGTGTCCACCTAGGCGCACATATCGAAGAAATACTCAAAAAGATTTTTGAATGGTTTACTCAGCTAGGACTAACTTAAACGACTACTTTAATTAGATATTCGTAAGTGTCCTTAATTTGTTCTGTACGTGCAAAACGTATTAACTACAAAACAAAGTCTTCGACCATAAACAACTCGGTTAAACCACCGCAACTCAGAGGGTCCAAAATGGCCTATTTAGTAGAATTCATATCATTATCCTATTATGGTTATATTAGAGCCACCATTTTAGGCCCCCAGATCGAATGTACACGGTATAAACTTAAAATGCTTTCAACTACATACTTCTCCCGACGCTGCCCGCGCGACTGTAACACACTAACACCAACAATGGTGAATATGTCAATAAAGTAAATAGTGTACCAGTGGTGGCGGTGAACTGGTTGCACGCTGTTTACTCAGCTAACATCAAACATGAAGCTTGAACTTTTCAGGTTTAGAATTTGATTAAACTTTGGCCTTTATACATCACCTCACTGAAAAAATAAAACATTGAACTTTTTATTTTTGTCAGTGCGTGCTGTAAAATGTGACACATAAAATTTACCAATGATAGATCATTACGTAGACAATATTAAACAAGAAAGCAATCATTAAACTTTAAACAGTCACGAACAAACAGCGTGTGAACAGCTTACATGTATTTTTTAGAGTTGTTTTCCTACTACACCGACTGTAATTGTATCTTGTTAACATCATAATTATATTGTTTTAGAAGTCGCATTGTTCTTACAGTTATGATCATACTCTACAAGAAAATCTTTTAAATATTACCTAGCTTGTACCTACAAATTAGTGCCCATGCCTGTAATAGGGACCAACTCAACCTACCTATGCTCTGTCGAACACGTCGTGTGCAAGTCACCCGCTCCCCGTGGCGTCCTTCAGCGGATTGAATTCTACACGACATAATAACATAAAGTGCTTTTACGTCGAAACCCCTCCGTGCACGTGGGGCCACGAAAACGGCGATCGTATATAAAGCTGTGTACGCCACGACTATTTTGGAAGAGTTCCCTCTTTTACTTATTAAGCTGTTTACATTCCTAAGAAAAGTAATCATTATTTAGTCCAGTGTATATAGTTAATGTGTATACTAAACGGCTCTGATTTCAATCCCGATTTACGCATTAACCCCTACATGTAAGGATCGGTTATCGTCCTAATATTTCGATGAGTAGCTACAGCATCCGTGTGCGCCAAATGAGAATCTTAGAACTCCGTCAAAGATGCATAAGTTTCGTCTAAGTGGAGACTTGCGAGCGCCTGCAGTGCTTGATAATATCCGTGTTAACTTTGTGAGACTTCCGCATATTCCACGTAAGCGATAGTTAGGAGTTCCTCTGATCTGGAATATCTATCCATAATAATGACTAATATGGTTTTGCTCGGCTCCTGAGGGTCGTAGCATGCCATTAAACAGATTAAATCTTAAAATTTGGTTTATCGGACAGCCCAGCTTAAGGTGGGTCCTAGTTTCTATGGCATAACCTTGGCCACCACTCGATCAAAGCCTTGCTCCATTTCACCATTTTCACCATTTCCGCGTCCAGCCCAATATCATCCCCGACATCGTAGAGTTTGGTCAACGGCGATCTTTATTTCCCCAGATACTTAAATGTATGTGTAGGTACTCTTAAGTACACCTCTGTCTAACTCATCGAGGATTATAGGCGTGTTGTTCTGTTACTTGAACAGTTTCTGATCTTTGATTTCTCATCATTGTTAAAATCACAGGAGGCTCGGGCAACCGTCCTGATGTATGAGTTGTAAATCGTGCGTTCGAACCCGAGTAAGCGCATTATTTGATGTTATTTGTTTCATCAAATCATCACCAATAGTGAAGAAAACTCCCATCCCATCAACGACAACAACTTTTACAGACAGTAGGCCTGTGTCTCATCAGCGGAAACATGACCATTATGCTGAAATTAGTCAATGTATAAGACCGCTATTTGCTTGCCGTTTAGGTTTCAATCAAAGGCCAAATATCTAAAAAATGCCCTTGAAAAGTCGGAAGGCGTTCTATTAGCAGTTTAATAAACTTTTCTTCTACAATACGGTAAATATTAACAACACCCAATCGATTGTACATCACATATTTAGTGGTCGCACTGTACTACATTAATTTGGATTCCATTATTGAACACCACGTACCGACGCAGATTGTTGCTAATACACATTTGATATGCTGCTGTTTTAGACAGGTTCACTATGCGAGCTGGTAAATGATGTGTTCGTTTGTGCTGGTTTAGTGTAATACCTGTTTGTACTATGTAGATGTTAGTACTGAACACATGTACCTACTGGTAATTTCACCAGTCGTGTAGTACATGGAGCGACTTCGTTCAAAGTTCTTTTTGGTTCAAAGACATGCCGGTTTCCTCACGATGTTTTCCTTCAACGTTTGAGAGCAGTGGTGACGAAATAAATTACACAAATTAATGCACCTGATTGGGTTCGAACCCACGACTCACTGTTCGTAAGTCGGGGCCGCCACCACTGGGCCACCACTGCTCTCACAACCCAGTTAATACTGGGTAATACGATACCCTTTGGTAAGACTGGTTGTCAGATTTTCAGGTCACTGACTACCTGTAACGACTGCCAAAGATCTGTATATAGCAGCCGGGACCAACAGCTTAACGTACTTTCAGAGGCACGGAGGAAACTCGGAATGTACCGGGTGGTCACCCATCCACAGACCAACCTTGACTTAACCTAAAGATCGACCCGAGTGGCAGTTATTATTAAGCCACGAGCTCCTCCAGCATAAGCATAGTATAATTAACCTTTAATGTTCTCACCGGTTTCCTCACGATGTTTTCTTGGGTGTTTCGGTATTTGTTTTTTCACCGGTTTAAGAGCAGTGGCGACAATATAAATTACCAAATATAATGTGCCTAGGTTTGAAGATGACTCAATAATACAAAATGAAAATCTGTAATTTAGTCACTAACAGATAACTCACAGTCTGATGTTTAAAGCATGAGGTTGTCTTTAGGAAGGTCAGAACTAAGGAACTATAGTTTTGCATGGAAATACATCATTTTTGTCTAAAGGAAAAGTTATCGGCCATATTGTTAGTACATTTGTAGCTAATAGGTGCAACTTTTAAAGCAACGACAACTGCAATACAAATTACATTTTAAAATCGACAAAATAATGTAACTTTTAAACGAGAACACAGGCATTTTTAATCGCAAAACCCGCGTATGTGTAGGTAGGATTGTATAACTATAGAAAATGGCCAGGAAGCGAGAGACCCGGTTCAAATTGACCGGCTTCCAGGCCAGTCACTTGGGACTTACGGGCAGACAGCGGAATGAAACGTGGAACTAGAGGTTTAGGTTCGTAATGCAAGATGTATGCTACTTTATATGGCTATTCTTGTAACAATGTACTAGAAAACGAACTCGAGTATTTTGGTGTACAGTCCAGCATATTTGGATTTCTGTGTACCTAACATTATCTAACTTACTTAAAACTTGATGCAATGATCACTATACTGAAAAGTTTTAAAGTCTTTGGATGCCCTTTACGGCAGGGTAAAAAAGACCTTAGCGGTATGTAGATTTATTTTCTACAAACAACATATTACGTGTTTAATGAAGCAGAATAAACTTCTTTATCGAAATCATTTGAAATACAAAAATCCACACGGTTATAGTAAGTTGCTTATCATTATTGTGCACATTAGAGGCTGTGTAAACATAGCTACCGCAATGTCAGTGCTCAGAAGATTTTGTAGGACAATACAGATACACACGTCGACTAGAGTAAGTACATCATCATCAGCCTATAATGTTCCCACTGCAGGGACTCAGACCTCCTCTCTAGAAGAGGGATGGGCTATAATCTAAATCGCGTGCCCAGTGCGGGTTGGTAGATGTCACATATCATCGATTTTTTTGTTTCTAAGACATGTTGGTATCGTCGCGATGTTTTTCTTCACCGTTTTGCGAGCAGTGATGATGAAATAAATTACACAAAGTAATGCGTCTGCCTGGGATCGTACCTACGACTTCCTGTCCGTAAGTCGGGGCCACTATGGGTAGAGTACATACAAGTGTAAATGTAACAGAATATACCTTCAGTAACTTGTATGTTTGTGCCTAATAGCGTGTGTACATATTACATATATCATAGTAGCTTTTAGTGTTGGCTCCTGTTACAAATGGTAGACGTTGTTGTTTCATCGACCGTGCAAATGAACTTTGTTTAAAAATTACACAACCGTCTCCGGTGTCGTCACGCAGTAGAAATAAAAAGGTTTGGAATAACTGCTTATGTGTCTACAGGGCACGTATACAATTCATCAAGATCATTATCTTGCCCTTATCCCAATTCGTTTGGGGTAGGCACAGCATGTCTTTGGGGAAGTATGAGGAACAGGGTGTAAAGTTTTTCATCCCCCATAGAAAAGGGAGGATCCTCCGAGCTGACGGGTGTTGTGTCTGGTGGGCTAACTGCCCGACACATGTGAGTCGGGATTTTCTATATAGGGTGTAAATTAACCCTTCACACATACGTCAACCAAGCATTGTGTACATCAAACTAAGTACCCCTACACAAAAATTTTTGCTGGGAAATGACTTTTTTTTGGGGTCAAATATCTCATTTTACGGTAAAATTCAATGTAGCACTCTTAAAACATTGTGCTAGTGGATGCTTTGGATAGTAAAAGGAGGATGGAGGTAATTTAAGTAAAGTTATAACCTGAAAAACTAGTATTAACAAAAACAGCTGTGCAAAATTTGGAACTTTGACGGAGATATTGGGGATCTCCGTAACTATGGGGTTCCCAGGTATGGTCTGGAACAAAAAAAAATCGCAGCGGTGGGGAGAACAAGTGCCCTTCGTTTGCGTTAAGGGTACTTTTACACACTTTACAGGCTAATGTCGCGTATAACTTTGATAGCGCGATGTAGGAATTTATTGCCAATTAGTTCGCATATGTTGCGATAGATGTCGCTGTCGCCACATGTCTTTTTCTTCCATACTTCTCTCTCTCGCTCTTAGAGACTTACACTTTACCAATACATACATGCAACTAATCTATTTATCCATCCGTACCACTCGTATCACACTAATATTATAAAGGCGAAAGTTTGTGAGGAGGGGTTATTTGATGATTTTCCACCCGCAAAAAAACATGGTTTTAAACTTACACAAAGTTTAAAACCATGTTTTTTTGCGGGTGGAAAATCATCAAATAACCCCTCCCGCTCTTGGGCAGAACGAAAGGGAGTGTCAGACTTCTACTGACTAAAAACCACCCATGTTCCTTTTTAGCCCTCTATGTCGAGGCCACGATAGCTAGTGTACAACCCGCAGCCCAAGTTTAAAACCTGGATTAACACATAGGATAGTTTTTATCACGATTTTATCTTCCCGCGGGATAATTTTCGAGTTGTAGCGGGCGAAGCCGCTGGCCACAGCTAGTAATATTATAAATACGAAAGTAAATAGCCGCTGCTTTCATTTCCAGTTTTCACTTTGACAGCTGAACTGGCACACGGGGTACTTTTTATCTCAATACAAAATTTTCTGTGGAATCATTTTCTAATAAACGCGAGCGAAACCACAGCTAAAAGTTAGTTTACAATAATTTACAACTTCCGAAATGTATCCTTCTATTAACACATCAATCGTAACTTTAATGGTTAACGCGACCCATACCCTCATTTAACCCAAAAACAATAGCCGATCAAACCCAATTATTACACAATTTTGATTATCTCTCCTTAAAATAACTTCGCATGACTAAGATAATATGCAATTAAGTCTTCAAGTCATCCCTTACCTTCCCTCATCAGAAGTTGGCTGCGGTTGGACAAGTGACAGGTGCTTAATATCAATACTGTGGCTAACTTCGGACAGGTAATGGCCGTACGATGATGGTGGATTGATTTGAAGTTATTAACTTTTGAACATTATGGTGTGGTTGTTCTCTAAGTATAACGCTGTTTAACCCTTCCATTCCATGCGTGATGTTTTGTTATATTAAAGTTGAGATGAGTCATGGTACTTGTTTACTTTGTGCGTCTTATAATGCTGTTAGCGCGTGATTATTTGAGGGGCTCGTGGTTTAATAATAACTGCCACTCGGGTCGATATTTAGGTTAAGTCGCACATACCTAGGTTGGTCTGTGGATGGGTGACCTACGTTCCGAGTTTCCTCCGTGCCTCGGAAAGCACGCTAAGCTGTTGGCCCCCGCTACCATATAATTATATGTCGGATCGTCAGGATTTCTTCCGTTAGACTCGAGCATTATATGCGGAACATAGGTTTCGTGCAATGAAAACACAGTCATATTGTTTTTATTAAACTAACGAAGCACTTGAAATTACAACCTTACACAATAACCACAATAATAATTTATAGCCAAACGAAACGTAGGACACTTCCTAGACTGGAGTCCGTTCTCTAGGACGGTCCGAAGGCAAGTGTGTGTGGCCATCGCGACCCTCCACTAGCTAGGCTCCGTCGTAGCACGAAATTGTCCGAGTGTAGTGCTGCCAACACTCGGGTCACGTGACGCGCTTCGTTTAGCGACCATACTATTGACTGTCTCCGACATATTATAGATCTTCTCGTTACAGGTAGTCAGTGACCTGAAAGTCAGACAACCAGTCTTATCGTATTACCCAGTAATAACTGGGTTGTAGAGGTCAGATAGGCAGTCGCTCCATGCGAAATACTGGTATTCAGCTGTTTCTGGTTAGACTGGAAGCCGACCCCAACATATTTGAGAAAAGGCTAGGAAGATGATGTTAGCGTGTAATTAATTACCAATGACTTATGCATGATCACACGGCGATAGAAATGTCTTAAAATTAAATTAATGCGATTGATTTTTACCAGGTTGTGAACCTGCAACGATTGGTTACATTGATTTGCAGACGTACCGATATTATTCACACACATCTCAGCTTTAGAAACATTCGGCATGTTATGAGCTGAGAACGAAAGTTAGGATGTTCTAAACCCTTGCTAGAATAGGCCACGCATTGCTTAATATTTATTACTTGTTTTATTTCGATTGGTATGTTGTAGGAATAACTGTAAACCTTCGCACTCTACAATGAAAGAAAGAATTTTCATCCCCCCATCTCGGAAAGAGTATTTTTGCTCTCCGATAGTTTTTATCCGCTAGAGGATAAAGTAAATTGAATTTAGAACATCGTGTGCACTAAGTTTGTGAATTCAAAACATCATTAAACCTATTTACTTTTACCTCCATGGTGCTGAATTTATCATACAACTTTTTTTTAATTTGCTTTGCACGCGCAATTTTTTTTGCACGTCATATTGTTAAAACCTTAGGTTAAAAATAAAAACAAGAAACTTGTAAACAAGTGAAAAACCTGAAATTAGTGAATCGGGCGACGAGGAAGTTTATTTGACGCCAACATAATTGACTGAAACTGTTAAAAATGCGCAAATGAGCTTTCTCCCTCAACAATCACGCGAGAAGTATTTGAAACAGTACGATATGTTTAACACGTGGCGACTAGATAAAGGAGCCAAAACTTTATAAGAAACCGTTTTGCTGGCATATTTTATTGAATTACCCGAGACGAAGAAATCAAGCACTCTATGGAGTACATATTAAATGCTAAAAGTAACAATAAAGATGAAAAAAGACAAACATATCGACACCTATCCTCAATTAGTGGCAGTTTTAAAAAGAGCGTCATCTGGTCATCAACCAAAAAAGTCGAAGGTTTTCACAGCATCTATCATAATATGGTAGTTAATACCTAAACTGAAATAAAAGTATCTAGTGATTGTGAATGTTTTTTTTTGCATTTAGTGGTGGGATGAAAAGTTACATGTTGCACTCAAGTGCAAAGATTTTTCACCTCGTGCTCTTTTGATTCCCTCGCTAACGCTCAGGATTCTAATTTTTGAATCACTCGCTACGCTCGTGATTAAAGAAAAGACAATAAATATACAACGCATTACAATACCGAACACGGTACAGAAAAAAATCTAGCACGTCGTGATCGTGCTTGTTGTTCATTGTCACCGTGCTCTACGAGCAGACCTCAGTAGGCCGCAGCGAAATTAAACGGAGACTTGGTAATTATGAGTTTTTTTTTCAGTCAATGTTTTGAGTTTCAGTGCATCCCCCCTTTTTTTTGTTTGTGGTAAATCATCAAATGTTTTTGCGAGTTTGCTTAAAGTTTGCGAATTTTAGAGTTTGCTAATAATATCTTAGCAAAGAAATTCGTGCATGCCATTTTCAATTTTATTTTAATGGGTTAAGGTTGATAATAATTTTTGATTTCACTTTGATGGGACTTTTGTTGAAAAGAAAGAAACATTTTTTATAACTTTTTATTGCAATTATGAAACAATCTGTGATTTTTTATGTTAAACTAGAGTATTTTTACTATTCACTAAACAGGTAACTATAAGAAAACTTCAACATAGATCTCTATGTAAAACAATATTTACAATGTTTTTGATATTTGTCCAAGTTTGTATTGCATAATTATGAAACAATCTGTGATTTTATTAGGAACACGAAAACGGAAAATATTAGAAAAATACACACATCAAAAGTGTCTAGGGATCAAGCATTTTTATGCGGATTTCTTGAGATTGAGATGTGGCTTTGTAATAAATTTATGATTTTATAAATTTATATGGATCCTTTTTGGTGCATTTCATAATTTGAATCAGGAACTGTGAATCAAATTCGAGTAAAAGATGAAAATCAGCTGTCAATATTTTCCCTATAAAAACATACAACGCATTGAAGACATTATTAGTGCTACTGTTTCCCTACTACTGATTAAAACCAACGTTATTATGGAGCGGCGACGTCATTTAAGCAGGGAAGAAATGCTCAGAGCCGTGGGAATGATAGAAGCTGGTTCCCGGCAACGTACTGTGGCTTTAGCTCTGAATACAAGTCAGAGTGTTATCAGTCGACTTTGGACACGTTACCGAAGCACTGGTACCGTGGCTGGGCGCCATGGAGGACGGTATCGCTGCACCACACGGAGACAAAACCGATACATTCAAATCTTAACTCGAAGAGCTCCAACAATAACCGCCATGATGTTAGCCGTGAGGCTTCATCACTCTTCAGGGAACTTAATTAGCGACCAAACAGTCAGAAACCGCTTGCATGAAGTGAACCTTCATTCCCGAAGACCGCTACGGGTACCACCTATAGCAATGCACAATCGTAGGATTCGATATCAATGGGCTCTTGAACACAGAAATTGGGCAGAAGAACAATGGCGTTTCGTGTGCTTTTCTGATGAGTCTCGTTTTGGTATGACACCGGATACAAGACGTATACGACACTGGAGAACCCCTGGACGCCAACAGCGATTAAAATCCTGCCAGGAAGTCCATCCTTATAGTGGTGGAACCATCATGGTATGGGCGGGTATTTGGATCGGCGGAAGAACTGAGTTGATTTGGATCAGAGGCAACCTCAACGCTCAAATTTATGCTGAGACGATTTTATCAGACGTCATCGTTCCTCTACAAGTGCAAATCGGTCCCTTATTTCAGTTAATGCATGATAATGCACGACCGCACACCGCAAGAGTTGTAAGACAGACTCTCGCCGCAGCTAACATCAATGTCCTGCCCTGGCCTGCTCAGTCGCCAGACTTGAACCCGATTGAGCATGCATGGGATATGCTACAGAGAAGAGCTCTGCCGAATATGGAGGGTATCCAGTCGCAAGAAGACCTTTTTTTGTTGTTGCAACGAACATGGGCGGCCATTCCACAGCGTGATTTGGATGAACTCATTTTGAGTATGCCAAACCGATGTTCTTGTGTTGTTAGTGTTCGCGGTAGAAACACGGATTATTAATTGTTTAAGTTACCCAATAAAATTTTAAAGAAAACTGTTATTTCAGTCTTTTTTTCGAACTTTAATGTTAGTGGTTCAAATGTCAAAAATCCCTTTATTAGGAAAATGGCAAATTTCTTTATTAATGCAAAGGTGACTTGGTTTATCGTTACTGTGACAAACGAAAACACTTTATTTGATGAATCCTTAAAGAAAATTTTAATTAATATCAATCAGGAGAAAAGTTATTGCAAAAATATATGTTGATCCCTAGACACTTTTGATGTGTGTAGTTAAAAAATAATTATTTGTTTGGAAAGATTTTTTATTTTTTATTTTTTTTGATTTTTTTGTGAAAGAATCTGCGATTTTAAATAGTAAGGTTACAAAAATGACAAATATTGTGTCACATTATTAAAATGAAACTGAAAGATGTTAGATATTAAGTTAGTCTTTAAATATTTTCTTCTATCGAAATTTTTATTTCTTAGTCCCCGCAAGTGATATTCGTAGGTGTGCTTCGTGGAATAGGAAATTAATTATTTAAACACTTAGCCCACCTATGGGTGTGCCAAGTGGAATACTTTAGGTGTGCTTCGTCTGGGTGTGCTTCGTTTGGGTGTGCTTCATGGAATACCTCGTCCCGCATGGGTGGGTCCGCGATGGGACCCGCAGCCGCGACGAGTCAGTGCATCCCTTTAGTGTGATAAAATTCATATCAATCATCATAAAAACAAGTTCCTTCCAAACTTTGTCTCAAACATCTTACTTCGTCGTTCCTCTGAAATCTGCTCATAATAACTGAAGCACCGTCTAATAAGATCATCAAAGAGTAAGAGGTTATACGTGTGATCATACAATTATTCCCTCCTCTCAGGCGGCCCTTCATTACGACTCGTGTTAAGAGGCCCTCAGCCTCTCAGAGGCAGTTGTTACGTCATAAATATTAGGTGAGAGCGCGTAGTGTTGCTGGCGACGAAATTAGGTGGTACTTGTGGAAATCGGATAAGGAAGGAAGGTTTTCTGGGTCAGTCTTTTGTTTTTGATTGAACGTTATTTCAAGTGGACGCAAAAATACATTAAGAAAGAAGAAACGATTATATTGTAACCATTAGACACCCCTCCACATACAAACCTAGGTTTTACCCACTTCTGGGTATAGGTTTCTCTTTGTTTGAGCTAAAAGAAAAGCGGGGCTATCTCCTCATATGCTATATGTATGATTCTGAGTTCTTATATCCTATTACTGGCCAAACTAGCCTAATTCATAACTGTGGCAATAGGGCTGTTTCCTGATTTAAAAAAATATGATTCTAATTAGTCCGTCTGTTAGATTATCGAAAAATATTGAACACGTATTTTTTTGAAATCAATAAAAATTGACGAAGATAAAAAGCGTCAAAGATTTGAGTGGGGGCTTGTGACGTCACTCACCGGTTTTTTTTTTTTTTTAAAAACGTTGCCCCCACACTAGGAATTTCTCCTGTATCGTGGGTGCGTTCACAAACATTTAATTCACATACACAAATACCCAGACCCGAAACAACTATCTGTAGGTCATACAAATATTTGTACCGTGCGGGAATCGAACCCGCGACACGCAGCGCAGCAGTCCATTGCTTGAGCCACTGCGCCAAACGTGCCGTCAAAAATGTCATACTAATGTCTTGGAATATGGCGTCACACGAGTTTTCAAAGCACTTTAATTATTATCGTCTTCATTGTTTGTGTAAACAAACAATTTTTTTCTTCATTGTTTGTTTACGTGAAAAAGAAAAAACCTTTTCGAATATTTTTTGGTAAACTATCTGACGGACTAATTAGTTTTTTTTTGTTAAATACCCTATTGTTTGTTCCCCCAAAATAGATAACATAGATGATCATGTGAGACAAAAACTAAATTATTGACTGAGCCAGTTGAGGATCTCGTGGCTAAATAAAGACTGCAGTCACGAATCAATCACGTTAACCCGCACTGGCCTGGGTTGGTCTGTGGATGGGTGACCGCTTATTACATGCCCAGTTTTATCCGTAAAGCAAGTCAAGCCGTTTGTCCTTACTTTACTTTGTAGTACTTTGACAGTCGGTGCCGCAACAGCACCGCAGAGGCTTATGGGCGGTATTAAAGCTCTAACACCAGAATAAGTACTAACCACATAAAAAATAATAATAGAGAAATCTCATACAAAACCACAGCAACACAAACTCTGATATAAAAATTCAAAGTTTTTCTCGTCTCTAAAATGCCTCCTACATTTCACTTCATTTTTGTCCCACTGCTGGACAAACGCCCCATAGCCTTCGACTCTTCCCTCAGTGTGGTTTTCTCTGTCAAATTCGTCACGAACGTTTCTAGTTCGTCACACCAGCGTTTTCTAGGCCTCCCTCGGCGGCGACGCCCGTCTTCTGGCACCCACTGCGTGACGACTCTGGTCCATCGGTTCTAAACCATCCTGCAGACATGGCCCGCCCTTCTTCTGGCACCCACTGCATGACGACTCTGTCCTGTCTGTCCATCGGTTCTGATCCATCCTGCAGACATGGCCCGCCCAATCCCACTTCAAGCCAGCAGCCGAATTTCCCACATCAGCGGTTCATTTATTTCATTTCATTCACTTCATCTAACAAAATAAAATCAAATCAAGCTGCTAAAAGTCACACTTTACTATCAAACGTCTCTAATTGAGCAAAGTGCAACTTTAGAGTGCCTTTATATTTTGTAGATGACCCTTTTACTGTTCGCAGGAGGGTTCTTTTTCCTGTTTCACTTTGGAGTATAATGTAATTAGCGTTTCCGTTTAACAGAAACACTTTCTTCTTTTTTCCTTCGTCGTTTTGAAATTAAATTATATTTTATTATGGCTGCCCGTGTTTAATAAAACTGAGGTATTTATTCATAAACGCTAATTAATTTGGATAGCCTGAGATCAGCGGTCCAGTACGAGCAGCGATCGCTTAGTGGTGGCGGCCATGACTTACAAATAGTATGTCGTGGGTTCGAATCAAAGCATGCGCATTATTTTGTGTAAATTATTTTATCACCGCTGCTCTCAAAACGGTGAAGGAAAACATCGTGAGGAAACGGCATGTCTTAGATCCATAAAATTCGAAGATTTGCGACGTTTACCAAAATTTGCGTGGTTTTGTAGGACAATGTACGGCCCTACATCATACAATCCGTGGTTTTGTAGGACAATGTACGGCCCTACATCGTACAACCCGTGGTTTTGTAGGACAATGTACGGCCCTACATCATACGAGTACTAACGTGAAGTTTTTATACCCATGTTGTTTTTCTTATATTGGAGTTGGCAAATATGTAACTGGTGTACGCCAAATTTTAACTTCATATTATGTACTAAAACCTTCCTTGAGAACCATTCTACCAATTGGTGAAAACAACAGGAAATATTTGGGTATATTTTTATATTGCCTTATATAAAATAAACTTGTCTGGAAGGAATGAAAGGATCAATCAATAAAATCATAAATAAATACAAGCTATCGTGTAAACCATTTGGCTTCGAGAAGGTCTCACGAAATGATTGCGTATTGCGAGGATTTGGGAGCGGATATTTAATGCAATATCCTGTGGCCTAATAATATTATATCGTCATTTATATTTAGGAAAATATCCCAGGGATAGTATGAAAGAAATTTTGTCCATAAGGTTAGAATTGGGAATTGATAGCGATGTCATAAATGTTTACTAACGAAAACAACGTCAATGTCTTGCTAAATATTATATTAAGTACTTTAATAGCATAGTCAGCCTATAATGTTCCCACTACTGAACACAGGCCTCCCCTCTATGAGAGGGAATGGGCTATAATTTACCACGCGGGACAAAACGCGTTAGTAACTTAATGCGTTTTAAAAAGCCACTTATTTTAAGCACACCCAATTGCAGGAGTCGATCCGTCTTTGAACCGAGCACTCTCCAATAATAATAACATTAATCAATTTCACTATCTTCACGCCATTTCCTGGTGATCAAGAGCCATCAGTTCTTCTTCACTGAATAATCCTGAAGTACATTACGTCGAACTAATAATAGGGTAGTTAACAAAAAAATCTAATTAGTCCGTCAGATAGATTTCCAAAAAATATTCGACACGTATTTTTTCTTTTTCACGTAAACAAACAATGAAGACGATACAGTGCTTTGAAAACTCGTGCGACGTCATTTTCTGAGACGTTAGTATGATATTCTTTAGCGGTCAGTGACGTCACAACCCCCCACTCAAATCATTGACGCGTTTTATCTTCGTCGATTTTGATTAATTTGTTAAATAAAAAAAAACGTATCCAATATTTTTCGATAATCTAACAGACGGACTAATTAGAATTATATTTTTTTAAGTTAGTAAACATCCCTATTATCAAAATTCGGATCTTTAAAAAAAAATGTTTTAGCGAATTTTTTTTATTGCCTATAGGTAATTCAATAAAATATTAATAAAATATCAATCTACATCTATTTTAAACTTAAAAATAAAGAACGCCATTAAAAAAAAAAATCTCAAAACTTGTTAGAACATCAGTTTTACGTTGCTGCTGTAAAATTTATTTATTAAACTTTATGCACAAGCAAAAAACTGTACAAAGGCGGACCTAATGCCTTGGGCATTTTCTACCGGTCTACCTTAGGGTGATGCAGAGACAATATTCTGTAGGTGCAACAACAGAAAAAAAAGACAAGAAATATTTATAAATAAAACATATAAGAATAAATACATATATACATACATATAACAAAATATATAAACTTAAAAATCTAACTTAACTTAAAATTTACTGAAATGAACTTACAAAAGACCGACGACGATTAGTACTATTAAAATCTATCCCAAATAAACAACACACCTCGAAAATAGTTATCTAGTAACGAACAAATCATGCATTTCAATTTATTACATGCCTTTCCTATCCAATCGTATGCCGTTAAATGTTCTATGTATATGAAAACATACCCACACACATACACATCTGATATATCGTGCGGTTGACACCGTCGGTCGTGTATCGCGTAATTTATGACACCCATACAACAACCATACAACTTCCATCCAATATGCGTGAGTTTTTAAATCTCTTGCGTCATTTATCATAAGTAATCGCTTTCAGAGTTGGGAGCGAATAATAATATTTGTATGATTTCTTATCTTTTACCTTGTTTTAATATGAGGGCTGAGTTTGTGAATATCGTCGAATAAGAAGGTATTGAAAAAATATTTGTGAATGTGAGATAATTTCCTAGTGATGTTAAGCTAGATGCTAAGCCAATGCTATGCCACTCCCGCGTTCCGTATTTAACCGGTATCCGAGAGTGCTACGATGTAGCTACGGGAGTGCTACGCCGTAGCAAGGTGGTTGCTACGGCATGCTACGCCGTTTTTCCCTACTGATCCTGTGATGCTACGTGCTAAACTGGTCCAAAATAGGTACCACGTGAGTACCAAACGTGTGTCATCCGAGACCTACATGTTTACTACGCCATTAAAATGAAATAAACAAATGATTGATTACTACAAAGTTCAAGTAAGTTGCACTGTATACAGACAAAAAGTTAAAGTTCTTAAAAGTTAAAGTTCAACTCTGCATTGCTAGGAATCTGTGAAGCTAGCCAGTTAAGATGTCAATAGCGGTCATTGCCCTTTCCCTTATATCTCTTCGTACGAACCAAAACAAATGTACTATGTATCGTTTTTCGATAGATGACGATACAATGCATGAACAGGCTTACTTTTGTATTTCAAAGTTAAGAACTTTAATAAATGTTGGTGAGTCAATGACCGCTATTGATATCTAAACTGGCAGCAACTATAGACGGGTGTGGCACGGACTTACACTAACCTGTAATCGTTGACTTCTAAAAAGGATAACACCTATAATAAAATAAAAAAATGTTTAATAAGTAAATGAGACCTACAATAACCACATTTTAATAAATACTTACGACTAGCTTCATAATTTCTAACCACAATAATATACACATGTTCATGTTTTGAACATAAATGTGTTTGTGTATGTTAGAATAATGCTGCACGTGTCAGTTGAGTTAAACGTAAGTTTGCGGCGAAATATGGCGGTTATTAGCGTGACGTATTGTTGTGGGAATGTATTTAGACATGCTTGTGGTATGAAGGTTTTATTTTGACTATCAATTATGTGATTATGGTGAATGCCGAAGCACAACCGATAAACTTTAACAATATCTTTTAAAAATCAGCAGCAAGGAATCATCATCATCAGGACATCAGCCTATAATGTTCCCACTGCAGGGACTCAAGCCTCCTCTCTAGGAGAGGGATGGGCTATACCCACACACGGGCCCAATGCGGGTTGGTTTTAATACAAAAAAAAAATCGGTTCTTATAAGACATACCGTAGTAGTTGTAGTTTTTCTTGTTGATCTCTCTTAAGTTTATATATTTTGTTATACGTATGTATATATGTATTTATTCTTATATGTTTTATTTATAAATATTTCTTGTCTTTTTTTCTGTTGTTGCACCTACTGAATATTGTCTCTGCATCACCCTAAGGTAGACCGGTAGAAAATGCCCAAGGCATTAGGTCCGCCTTTGTACAGTTTTTTTGCTTGTGCATAAAGTTTAATAAATAAATAAATACCGGTTTCCTCACGATGTTTTCCTATACCGTTTTGAGAGCAGCGGTGATGAAATAAATTACACAAAGTAATACGAGTGACTGTACTGTGAACAAATTATCACATCTTTTACGACAGCTAGAACATCGTTTTTCGGGAACGAGACGGGGGCATAAAAAAATAGTAGAACTAAAAGAACATAAAACAAATCATAAATTGTGTTATAATACGATCGTTTACGACTACACTGTTTACGACATTCACTGCAGTTATATGGCTCGACTATATGGCATTATATGGTTCCCTATGACGTATTTTAGGGGGCTCGCACACCCTTTAATATAATGTGTTGACAGTCAATAAATTCTGTCGGTATTCCGGAAAAATCAGGATCTTTTTATGAAATTATAAATTCAGCTTTAACATAAGCTGCGGGTTGTCCGAAAGAGATACTGCGGATTCGGCACAAAGGGCTAAGAAGGAATATGGGTGGTTTTTAGTCAGTAGAAGTCTGACACTCCCTTTCGTTCTACCCAAGAGCGGTAGGGGTTATTTGATGATTTCCCACACTCAAAAAAAGGCTCTTACAAAACTGGCGAAATGTTGGTGAACGAACTGTTAGACATACCTCTACCTAACCCGTCGGAGATTACAAGCGTGATGTTGTCTGTATAAAAGTTTTCCTCATTCTTGCTCTTCTTGCCACAATTACCTGGTGTTTATCGTTCGTGAAGATATTGTGCTACTATGTATTAAACTTAGTTATATTTTACCTTCCTTTGCTTTTGATTGAATTACTTCTGAAATGGGGATGCGGGATGAGTCCCATAATAACTTGTTCATATAGCCTTGCTATCATCATCAGCCTATAACATTCCCACTGCAGGGACTCGGGCCTCCTCTCTAGGAGAGGGATGGACTATGATATTCCCACTGCAGGGACTCGGGCCTCCTCTCTAGGAGAGGGATGGACTATAATATTCCCACTGCAGGGACTCGGGCCTCCTCTCTAGGAGAGGGATGGACTATAATATTGCCACTGCAGGGACTCGGGCCTCCTCTCTAGGAGAGGGATGGACTATAATATTCCCACTGCAGGGACTCGGGCCTCCTCTCTAGGAGAGGGATGGACTATAATATTCCCACTGCAGGGACTCGGGCCTCCTCTCTAGGAGAGGGATGGACTATAATATTCCCACTGCAGGGACTCGGGCCTCCTCTCTAGGAGAGGGATGGACTATAATATTCCCACTGCAGGGACTCGGGCCTGCTCTCTAGGAGAGGGATGGGCTCCACCACACGTGCTCAGTTCGGGTTACTAGATGTCACATGTCTCCGATTTTTCGAGCCTGCCTGGGTTCGAACCCACGACTTACTGTTCGGAAGTCGGGGCCGCAACGAGTGAGCTACCACCATATGTTATGCATCAAAGTGCACATAAACATACCCATCACGGTATATTGATAGTTTATAGATAAGCACAGTTCCTTACGACCTCCACGCTGAAGGTCATAAAATTGTTTATTTTCTAGATTTATACCATGCAGTAACGCGTCGAAATTGAGAACATTACCTATGGACCATTACTTTTGCACATTACGGAGCTTAACCCACGAAAGGCTTGATGGTATTTAGTATTATTATTGCATCGCTTTATAGAACAAGGCTGAATAAACAGGCATTATTTATTTCCGTTTCTCTTTTATTAATAGGTTTGTCAACTCGCTTATTGATATTAGACAGCAGGTATGACTCTTAACATATTCAAAATCAAAATTTAAATGAGGTCAAAAACCAATGTTTTCTGAACGTGAAATATACCGACATTAAGACAATCCTCCGAAACATCACTTTACATGTGTTTATCTAAGGAGAAGTGTCCATCAGAATCAGAATCAGAATCAGAATTATTTATTTGTAAAACATAGGTGAAGAACATATATACATTAGTCATACATGTCAAGGTCTTAAATAGATAAGTGTTGCACTATGCTTTGTCATTGTTGACATACAAATATTAAAGTCAGGTTCATCAAAGTTAACAATATTTTCTAACAATTTTATACAAATACATTAAAATAATCAATTTAATAATGTCCACTACAAGAAAGAAAAAACAAAAAACACACAGAAGAAGATCATAACAAAAGAACATGCGAGAAATTATTCGTCCGTTACAATAATAATATGAATTAATAAAATTACAGAATTTAATCAAATAGTCATCCAAAATTAAAATAGTCATCCAAGTCAACATTAATAATATAGATTTATAAAATTACATAATCTCATAATTCACCATATCATAATTTAATCAAATAGTATTATCATTAAAATAGTCATCCAAGGTATAATAACATTTCTCAACTAATAACTTGTGAAGACACTTTTTGAATTTCTTTAATGGCATACATTTTATAGCATCAGGTATTTTATTAAAAATCTTTGGTGCAACACCAAAGAAGCTCTTTTTCAATAACGCAGTATTACATTTCAACGTACATAGTTGATTTTCATATTGACTCCTAATGGGGGTCTTCTTAACTGTTGAAAATTAGCCATGTAGCCATGTAGCTTAAATACTTCCCAGTCACATAATATCAAAATCAATCCAAATCCAAGCATTTATTTCAAGTAGGTCTAAACTACAGTCCCATGCAGTTACAAGGCATAATAACTGTGAATGTACTGTAGTAGCCCATTCCAAAGCGTAGATCTGTATACAGTAGAACGGACAAAAAAACTCCATGGACACTCTTTTAAATCAGACAACAGATCACATCCATCTTGTTAAGCAAAAAAATACAGGACTCAGACAATTATGTATTTTATTGCATAACAAGCAAGTCCGTTAATCCTCAATCCACAACAAATTTTTCACCACCCTGTCCCCAAGGTCACACGAGCCAGACCGCTTATAGTGCAGGTCGCTGGAGCATGTGATTCCCCTCACCTCGGCGTAATGCCTCAGAACTGACCCTATTTAGGTCAATCGCCGTCACACTGACCCAATAGACAAGCCGTTGGAAGTTACGTCAGAAGGCCAAGTAATCAGATTAGCTATTGAGATATGTGAATAGACAACATGCGCAATTCCATTATCCAAGGACAGACAGACAGACAGAATACACATACACAGACGGAATGTAGATTAACAGGCACTGAGTATGACTACTTCTATTTTCGTATATAAATCTCCGACGAAAACATTCAATAACACTTTGTCCGAACTTGGGAATTCTACCCAAAACCACATGCACAGAAATAAATAGCATTCTCTTGGACTAAGTTTCGACCTCTACGCGGACGCAGCCGTGTGCAAAAGTAAATCTATAATAAAGTAATAACAAAAAAATATTCATCGACTCCACTTCAATAACTTTGCGAGGGGTTCATAAAATCACCTACAATGCCATTTATTATCAATTACCTTTATTAATCACCCCGCTTGAGGGGGTGTGAAAAGATTTACTCTCTCATAAATTGCAGCAGTTTCATTAGGGGGCGAATTGCCGCGAACACCCCGTTTCAAAGGGGGTTAATGGCCGGCGCGTAATGATATTACCTGAGGTAGGTGTCTACTGCCTATCTCTTTAACACGATGTAGGATGGAATCGAATTTTTTTCCTTATCAGAAATAATTTTGATGTGCCCATGCATTTGAGATAAATTATATTATTGATACATTTGAAAACAAAACATTGGCATTGCGTGTATTTATTCTTAGGTTAAATCTGTAGTCTTTATCTTATATTAATCTTCGTTTAATTAAATAAATTATTCCATAATATTTTACCCAATACTTTTCATGAACAGTTAAATAACGGTAGATTACCAATTTTGTAAGTATTTCTTAACCGATGTTAGTATAAATGACTTAAACACAATAAGTATCAAAGATGAACTAAAACTAAGAATACTTAATTCCGCCACCTCATGAATAAACCTGGCAGCACTGGTGGCCCATTAGGTGGCCTTCACTTTTTCTAGCAACATTACTCAGAGGACTCTGGTTTTAAAATATCCCTCCCTCATTTTGGTCAATATTGTTCCAGCGTAAACGTTTTTTTTTTTGACTTTTGAACCACGAATTTAGCGATTTTTCTATTATTTTTTGGGTTGATGTTAGATTTTTATTGGTAATTCAGGAAATCAAATAATATGCCATTGACTTTTGTAAATAAGGAATGCCTAAAATTAACATTGCTTTCGTAAATATATTCAACCTTTACAGTACTTATTGGCCTTCTGACTTCTCTGCCCGATGTCCGTCCCACTGGCCGATAATCAGGTTATCTTTTAAGAGGGCTCGTTCCGTTAGGGCTGTCTCTACGATTCGTCGTGTAACGTAGAAGCAGGGAGTGTCTGATAGGATCGCGGCAACCCTGACTCCGTCTGTTGATGTTTGAGTTAATAGCGGATTAGAGGTATTAGTGACCACGGGGATTCCAAATGAGGATTTAGTGTAGCATTACAAATTCAAAGGAATGATCCAAATTAATGGTGATTTTCCCTTGGAGACTGTAAGTGTCGGATTATAAACTTGAGGAACGTAGATTGGTGTTCGGTGAGTTAAATCATGATTAGCCATTAGTGTCCCACGGCTGGGCAAATGCCTCCCTTGCCTCTTCCGCTTATTAAACTCCCTTAACTTCTTTCCTAACGGATTAATTCCCCATCTATATAATGCTGTTATTCGCCTTCTGGGTCTGCCGCGTTGCCGTTTGCTGCTGTTTGAAACCCATTATGAGGAGCTATGGGTTAAACCCAATAGCTCCTCATATCAAATTAAATTACTAACTATTTATTTTGTACACATAAGTACCGCGATATGAAGCGTCAGACTCTCTTGTCAAATTTTTCCAAACAGACACATCCAATTTTATCAGGAGTACAAAGTACATGCGTCGATTACACCTACATGGATCAATTGGCGTGTGGGAAAAAACAGAACTAATTTCGCAATCTTCTTCTAATTTTTCATATATTTCACCGAAAACCATGATGTTTATCAAAACTCTCTCAATAACTCACTACCTACAAAACGTCGTTGCATAGCAGAATTACGGTTAGCATTCAGTCACGACTCATGAAATGGCGGATACATTTATGAATCAGTTCTAAGAGCGATGATGTAAGCGTGTCTCGTTTTGTTGCAGGCGGATGGGCGGCACCAAGCAACCAAAATCCAGTCGTCTCGACCCTCCCCTGAAATCGCCGCAGGTAAACTCAATACTATACACTTTTATTGTATGTTGTCAGTAAAGATTCAGTTATACCGGTACGGACAAATTGGGGATGTGCTGCGGACATCGGACTTTGACAGATACTTCAATATATTTATCAGTCTGTCAAATTTCCCGAAGCCCCGAGTCGGCAATGTGTCTGTATTGGTTTACCTGAACCTAAACAGGCGAGCCCCGTACCAGTATTAATTTAAAATAATTTCACAAGTAACATGCGTGTAAGAGATTCTTTAGGAAAGAGACCAACATAAATATTGACTACAAGACCATCACACATTGAACTTCTTTCAAGTCTTAGAACTTGTCTAACAAAATAATGATGTTGTTGTTCGTTTCATTCGTAGTTTCAATAGTATAGCAACAGCAAGTTACGGAATAATAAATCTGCATTTCTTCCAGTCCGAATCGAATACTGAGAAATAGGTAGACAACAAATATGTTTCCGTTAGCTAGTTATATAATGTAATGTAATTGCATGTAATTGCATTCCCCTTTGCAGTTCAATTCTGAGAACTGCTGCATTAGCATTAATAGCTAGTTTCTTAGTAGAAAGTTTACTTGGTTGAGTAGCTGTGACTAGAATTCATTCCATCGATGTAAGTACATATTTGATTACAGTCTACTATGTTTATTGAATACGACTAATACTGTTTGAATTATCGGGCTATCATTTTGAATATTTGTTTCAGGTAAGATTTAGCTGATAATTTCCATGCATGTATTTATCCCAAAATCAGTACTATTTTAAACGATTATTCCATCATAATCACACAAACACAACATTTTCGAGCAAAATACCATAGTAGAGATAATGTCTAAATGCGGGTAATATAATAATCATCGAAACAAAATGAAATTAGTGGTGCAAATGGCGCTCAAATTACTAGACTGCTTTGATCTAATATTCAGCGGTGGTTCGTCTACCACAACTGACATTTAATTGGATATGTCCGATGATACTGATAATTAACTTCAGATTAGTAAATTATTTATTCAAATATTGTACTGGAATTAATTAAAGCCTGCAATTTCTGTTTCAGTCAACAATTTATTATAGAAAATATGTGGGATATTTTTCTTTATTTATATTATCTTGATTATTTATTGTTATAACATGTTTGCGTCGTATTTCCAGTTGGGACCAACGCGTTAGTTTTACATACCCGGATTTGAATCAACTTAATAACTGCTTTAATTTTATAGCGCTAACTTTATTTGTTGTGTTCGCAGCTATGATTTAACAATCTTGCATTTTTGTGTTGGTATCCCATGGTGGGCACCAATAGTCTTAATGGCACCCAAATGGGCATTGCTGATTCCCTACCCTAACGGTCTATACCAGTATTACTTTATTATCATTTTATTATATGAAAGAGCTGGAACTATTTATGACGTTAACACTGCATTTTTGTGTTGTGTCCCACTGTGGGCGCCAATACCTTTTAATGGCGTCCAAAATTGCACATCTCTTTTCTCAAACGAACCTGATTGCCTACCGCCACCTTCTATAGCGTCATTATATTAATATTATTACAGTGTGAAAGAGATAGAGCAATTTAAGACGTTAACCTTCCTCTCTTCTCCACACTGCATATTTATGCCGTGAGTCCCAAGGTAGGTGCCAAAACATCTTAATGGAGCCCAAATTGGCAAGACTCTTTACAAACGAACCTGGTTGAATACCATCACCCTCCATAGCAATTTTATTTTCATATTACTCATTGCGTGAAAGAAATGGAACTGCTCATATATTTCCCAAGCTGAATTATTGTTTTGTGTGTATATATATATATAATACGAGTATATAGAAAAATTATATTTTAATTATTGTACTAACTCGTTTCTCCTGTCTCAGGTGCAGACGGCAGCATGACAGTAGCTCGCGGCGATGGTTCCCCCGAGCGGCTGGGCGGCGCACTCCGGCGCCTCCACTACAAGGCCACGAGACGCGCGCACTCCGCCGCTGCACGGCATCACAATTCCAGCAGCACCCCGCCAAAGGTAGGTGTTCCATTAGTTGTTACTTGCAGGTGTGCTAAATACGAAAAAATATTAATTATCGGATTAGTCTTCTGAAAAGCGTGTTGATGACAATGTAAGTTCTGTCGGCCTAGAACTAAGCTCCAAGGTTGCCGGTTTCGGTTTCAGTTTCTGTAGTAGACATACAACACGACACACAGGATGGCGGTACTTAATTAGTTATTTGCGAAAGAGATATACGGGCACGTTTTGAGTAAAGCAATAACCTGTTACCAGTCTTTTTTAAACTGGGACAAAGCCACACTATTCCCAAACCATTGTAATTTCTGTAAACCAGAATCAACACTGGCGGCCACCAGAACCTTTTGCCAGTCTATAAACTGAAAACGTTACACATCGGGAATATATTGGCATGTCGCAGCGGTTATGCCGGATATAGGCAGAACTCTATTTTCGCCACCGGTAATATGTACTGCGATGCATCCTCGTTTACTTGGCGCAGCGCTACGGAAAGCTGAGAAACTGTAAGTTCTTAATAAGCGCATTAATATTAGGTTACAGGCACTTTGCTATCTATGCTCGCTTACTTGGTGTGTATTCAGAGTTTTTGCTTCACTTTAAACTCGACAACGACGTGTTATACATTTTATTAACTCATAGAAGTTAGTCCGTTTGTGGGAGTAGATTATATTTTACGATTTTACGAATTTGATTCGATTCGTTTATGACTTGGATTAATTTGCAGTTGCCTTTGTTTCAAATCTTTACAGCAGTTTTTAATTTTCTCTTGGCCTTCTGATAACAATTGGTTTTTGGTTATGTATAAAAAAATCATAATGATGATAAACTTCATCAAAAACCATTTTCATCTATTTTCTAATACGAAAACTCATCTTACACCTGAGTGCAAAGATGACAGTGACATATCGATGCCCCGCTGACTTTTGTATCCTGAGACCTAGGTACCCTATTTATTTTTGTACATAATTTTAACAAAACTCCACCTGTGGTTTATTCAAGTCTATCCGTCAAAACTTTTTTGCCTTTACAAGTTCGGATAGTTTACAGAACCGGTGGGTACAATAGCGTTCAATAACTTTCCGATATTTTTCATTCTATTGAAGAGTCCTCACACTCGAATCACTTTATTGTGATCATAAAATGATCTATTGATGTTTATTGAACTGTTAATATCTAATGTTTTGTGACAACTTGGAAGGAAATCAAAGGAGAAATCTGAAGTTAATAATACAATTTTACAAATAGCTTGTAAACGCATGTAATTTATTATTCTTTGAAAAAGATAAAGTAAAGGTCTGTCTGTGCAATGAATTTGTAATTAGTCGCATTGGATTATCAAGATAAGACTATTAAAACGGCTTTATTATAATGCTAATAAAATCCTCACTAGGAATCTACTTAAAACGTTTCATTAAAACTAATTTGACAACTAATTATTGGAGTTCAATGTTTGTTCTTTAATAACTAGAGTAGTTATATGTTAAAAAATTGTCAAAACTAAGATAGTTAATTACAGCAGGTGTGGTTCTTCTGATCAACATAAATTATCTATTTCCAACTGAACTAAAAAAGAAGAAAATTAATCTATTTTAAAAATAAGATAATAAAGAAAGTCCTAGAAAATGACGTCATCACCTTTTACAAAGTTTTACAATGTAAAAAACACACACACAGTTACAGTTCACAGTTATTAGAAAAGCAAATGGAAAGTTTTATACAATAGACGTATACGTAAGATATAAAAACTTTATAAAAATAAAGTGGATATTTGTTTAAATGGAAACATCAAGGATTTCAAAAGCCTTTAAAGTACAACCTATTAATTTAATACGTAGATAGGCATTTTCTAACTAAATTACATAAAAGGCAGTCTCAAAACTCCATTTCAGGCTAACAGGCTTTGGCCTAATATCCTAATGGTTTTAAATTATATATTTTCTTTGAACTAGCGTATTTTGATCTCAAGATACGTGTACTGGACTTCAGGAGTATTCCCAGTCCCGCCGTGTTCTCGTAGCGGCGATCGGCGGCGGCGAACTCTCGCGCGCGGCCCTGGTGCAAGCCATGGTCCGGGGCGAGGAGGAATGGGACGCCGTCGCCTCCTTCTGCGAAGCAGTGATGCTAGCGAAGGAGGTTGCGGAACGCGAGAGGGAGAGAACCTCTCGTCCCCGCCGCCGCGGGAGGCGCTCCGGGCGTGATGGCTTCCGGCCACCGTAGACGAGGGCCTGTGGACGGTGAGTGATGGGCTAACTCGCCGTCCGTCCGTCTTACGACGAAAACAGGCCGTGTCGACGGCGCGTTCGTGTTCTACGCGCGCCTCAAAGAGATGTCAGCAACATGGGAGGGGCCCGAAAGGGCCGACACCCGTCGGGGCCGCGGGTTGTACACTAGTTATCGCGGCCTCGACATAGAGGGCTAAGAAGGAACATGGGTGGTTTTTAGTCAGTAGAAGTCTGACACTCCCTTTCGCCCTGCCCAAGCGCGGGAGGGGTTATTCGATGATTTTCCACCAGCCAAAAAATAAAAAGGAGTATTCCCAGTATTTGTCTCTGTGACTCTCTGTACTAAACATGAAGATAAATTTATTTGTCCAAAACATGAGTATACGCACGTGGCATGCAAGATGTTACATCAAATAATCTGACAGTCATGTTTTTCCTGAACGGCGAACAGACAAGATACAGTACACTAGACCACATCAGTTGATTTGAAATTTGTCCATTACACACATTTATAATTAACAATCCAATAAGAGCATTACTTCAAATTAAAAGGAACAATAAAATAATGTAATACGCATAACATTAAATATTACAAAATAAAATTATGCAAATCAAATTAATTTATATGTTTGAAGTTACAGGAAATTTAACGCCTAAATGTGGAGGCTTTGATCAGTGATGATGACATTTTAATAACGAAAATATGAAGCTGAGATTCCAGGCTCGTAAAGTGTTTGTATCTCTGTAAATTTTAAGGAAAGACTGTTTCCAAGAAAAACCTGTTTTGGCAAGCTATTTCTAAAACGGGCAGACATTACACTTGACCTAGTACCTAATTGGGTTGTATCCTTCTTAGTTCCAAATTAGATGCCAGCGATCTTATAAAGTGTGTTATGGATACATACACAAACCACCTTAAACAATTTATTTTTAGGTTTTATAGAATCTGTACCCATTCGTAGGCCCTACAATAAATTTTAGCCCATATGGTAATTAACACTTAATCGAGCGGGGCATAGCATAAATATGGGAGTCCTTATTTGTACAAACATGTAGACAATACCACTGAAATCACTCGACACAATTTTTCCTGACTGACATCACGACTTTAATCTCTGAAAAGGTAGACAGAAGTGAACCTATTTGTACTGCCACGTAACAACAGTTACATTTAAATCTCAAGCTTCCAACTGAACAAATTCTGATGGAAAAACCCAAAACACTTTGCCGAAGTAGGAAATCGGACACACGATATCATCATCATCACAGAACAAATATCTGTTATGTGATCATCATCACCTGTCTAGCATTTTAGGAACTATTGTAGGGTAGTTATCCAGTCCAACCAGATTCAGTTGAATACCAGTATTAAACATAAAGGGAGAGCAGCGGTGGCCCAGTGGTGGTGGCCCCGACTTACGATCAGTAGATCGTGGGCTCGAACCCCGGCGGGCACATTACATTGTGTAATTTATTTTATCACCGCTGCTCTTAAAACGGTGAAGGAAAACATCGTGAGGAAACCGGCATGTTTTAGAACCAAAAAATTCGAAGTCATGTGACATCTACCAACCCGCACTGGGCTCGCGTGGTAGATTATAGCCCATTTCCTCTCAAAAAGAGAGGAGGCCTGTGTCCCAGCAGTGGGAACATTAATAGGCTGTTGATTACGATGATGACATAAAGGGACCACCTATCCGACCTCCAGATCGCAGTAAGTACTGAATAATACGATTCCCCTTGTAAGATGTATGCATGACATCATGCTCACAAATAAATAAATCTCAGAACCGCCTCCACACACAGTCATGTAGCTAAAACTAAACTCAATTATATCAAAGCTTCTAATTATTAACGTAGCGACGAGTGAGCGATTATGATCGATGTATTCCCATCCACATCACAAACTGATGAGTTCCCACTCAGTCACGCGTACGAACGACTAGGAACGATCCCAGCGGTGGGAATACTGTTACAACTAGTTTTGGCAAGTTATTATTATTTTATAAGGTTAGTTGTAATAGGCCGGGAAAGTTAATATAGGTAAGGAAAACTTTGTTATAGGATTGTTTAATAAGAGCAATATTTCTATTATAACTTGAGACCAATTAGGCCAAGATCTATAAACTTTACTTAGCACGTACTTTGGGTCACAACTGTCTAACTAGGAGTGCAAAACATAGCTGAGCAAATACAAGCGCGAGCCAAGTGAGTTTTATAGATCTCGGCCATAGTCTAATATATTAGTGAACCGGCTGGCTATCTTGAGGTTCAATACAGTGTTTCTACCCTCGCGACAGTATCTATATTTATAAAAGGCAAAACTGATTGACTGAGGATTTTTATTTTCGGGGGGGTGGGGGGTGGAAAATCATCAAATGACTCCTGCGGTAGGGAGTGTCAGACGTCTACTGACTAGAAGCCACACATGTTCCTTCATAGCCCTTTGTGCCAAGGTCGCGGTATCTCTTTCAAACAACCCGCCACCCCGACGGGCAAACCAAACCCTTTGGGCTAGAAACTTAAAATTTCCCTCACGTATTCCTCTTGTAACGTAGACTTCCACTAAGGACGGATTATTAAGGGATGAAAAACGGGAGCAAAGTTTGTATGGAAAATCGAAATGACTGATATTTCAAACATTCACACGGGCCAAGCCGCGGGCAAAAGCTAGTAGGGATGTAATATTAGTTTTACGAGTAGCATCACAGACTTTAATTCTCTTTCAATAACTCCTATGATCTACTTTGAAATCAAACAAAAGAATTTTACGAACGCGACCTTCAAGGAGTGAAAAATATAAAAATATATATATATTGGAGAGCAGCGGTGGCCCAGTGTTGGCGACCCCGACTTACGAACACTAGCTTGTGGGTTCGAACCCAGGCAGGCACATTAGTTTGTGTAATTTATTTAATCACCGCTGCTCTCAAAACGGTGAAGGAAGACATCGTGAGGAAACCGGCGGCATGTCTTAGGAACAAAAAAATCGAAGACACCTACCGACCCGCACTGGGCCCGCGTGGTAGATTATAGCCCATTCCCTCTCAAAGAGAGGAGGCCTGTGTCCAAGCAGTAGGAACATTACTAGGCTGTTGATGATGATGATTGATTGATTCACAATGCTACGTTACCATTGCATAAATAAAACTTTTAATATTTCCATCGCAAAACTCACTTTATCATTTATATTAAAATACGTACCAAACACCTCTTTGATTTGTTTTAGTAAAACTTTCGCGATAAGCTGTGAGCGGAACTCCGACCGAATATAATGTGAACGAATGAGTGAACGAGAAACGGAGTGAGTGTACGAAGTTAACATATACGAGTAAATACGAGCTGTGGGCACAACCGGAGTTTGTGTGCTGGGAAAACGTTATTTGATACGGAGAGATGGCAGCCATTATGGGAGAACTTCGGATGTTGAAGGAATCGATTATTACCTGAAAGACCACATAACAACACTTAAACCACTGGATAGAGCTATGGGTGTGTGAAACATATAATATACTAGCTGTTGCCAGCGGCTTCGCCCGCTACAACTCTAAAATTATCCAGGTTATGAACTATCTGTGTACCAAATTTGATCTAAATCCGTTCAGTAGTTTTTGCGTGAAAGAGTTACAAACTTTCGCGTTTATAATATTAGTAGGACTATGTTTCTAGTTTGGACACTAGGCAGCTAATTTAGTTACATGCTAATGAAGGGAACCTTTGACTCTAATATTCTTATCAGTATAAAAGGTTCCTCTGTAGATGGAGTAGGTATTTAAATAAAACGTGAACAAATCTTAGGGTAACCAACATCCAAACAAAAAAAAATTATAGAACTTTTTCTATATAACTTTTTTTTTGCAGGTTGGCAAATCATCAAATAATGACTCCTTCCGCTCTGGATGAAGAGGTAGAGGGTGTCAGGCTTCTACTGATTAAAACCAGCTATGTTATTTTAAAGCCATTTGTGTCCGAGGCCGCGGTATCTCTATCGAACAACCCGTAGCAAGTTATTTCAAAACATTAAGTAAACGATGTTTACCTGCAAAATAAAGTTAGAAAATAAAAAATTCCCCGCAGCCACTGAAGCTTTCAGTTTGCCAAACAGACGTCAACTCCAGGTTTCTTTATAAAATCATGGTTCTTTTCTTAATCTAATTTGTGTAACAAGGTTTGAACATAAGCAGATTCTGTCAAAACAAATGAATTTTACGTAAACAGCGGCGGTATCACCGTTTATTAAGTTTTTTTTTTTTTTTTTTACGTTTATTTTTAATATTTTTTTTTTGTCATAAGAAACTACTTTAGAACAAATTTGAAAAGTCCATGAAACTTGTTTTTCGCGTCCAGAATTTTTTGTTTTAATAAGTCCAAGAATGTAGGTAGTCTAGACGACACGGTTGGCGCAGTGTCCCCACGTAAGTAGTCCCACGGGAACTATCCTATGTGTTAATACAGGTTATAAATTATCTGTGTATCAAATTTTATCCAAATCCGTTCTGTAGTTTTTGCGTGAAATACTTAGTAACTAACATGCACACTCACAAACTGTCGCCTGTATAATGCTAGTTTGATAATCCGTGTAACAAATAAAACAGCAATATTACCCACGATTGTATTTCCACAAATATCCACAAAAACAACACCAATATTATGTTAATATATCCATTTGTACCTTTTTCCTTACTTTCGTTAATCCTCTTATACCCGTTTGTTGTGTTGCCAGATTATAAATTAAACAACATTGTAACGCATTAAGTTAAGCTGTGTGTTAATACTCTTGCGACACGAGTTTTTTTAGCCGTCGGAGTTATATTGTAACATGGGACTTTAAACATAACTGACAATATAAATGGTGTAAAAATACCCTTAAAAATCCGAAAGGCACTTGCTCCATCTTGCTTCCATCACTGTGGCCATTATTGTGTTCTATATCATACACACATTGGGAACATTCTGGTTACGGAAATATAAGGGACAAAAGGTCCAAATTTTTCACAGCTGTTTTTTGAAATAGTGTTGTCGCACTTGCTATTTCCATACCGGAGGAGAATAGGAGGGGCGCGCCATGGTAGCTTATTTTTTGAAGAGCGCTGCGGAGGACACTTTTCCACGCACCATCGTCGAGACAACACCTCTCCGTGACCAAGATACTTCGTGTTCAAGGGTATATAGGTATCAGCCAGAAATAATGTTGGTAAAACATTATTTCCATACATTTAATTATTGTTGAAATTCTACTGTTTGATTCATCTGTAACTGTGTTTTTTATTTCAAATATAAACTGTGATTATTTATAATTTAAATACTATGTTGAGATAAAAGGGATTAAACTGATTTAACCTAGTTATAATTTAGGTGTGTTGTATCTACCTTATTATCAATAAACGCTTCTTATTATTTACTGACCGTTATTTTTCTAATATCAGAAGTGACAACTGTACCTACATCGCTCACAAACATGCCGCGCAGCCGCAAACGAAGATCAAGAAGGGAGCCATCGACAAATTCAAGTACGTCGACCTCCAGTTCGAGTAGCAGCAGCAGCAGCAGTGCTAATGAACGGAGGCGCAAGAAGCGACGCCGCCATAAGAATTCGCAAACCGTGAGTCAGAATGTTTTATTATCGTCAGTGATTCCCGAATTCGACCCACTTGTAGACAATGTAGATATGTGGATTAATGTTGTTGAGGCAAATTCTCGAGCGTTTGGATGGTCCGATAATGTGATTAAGTATCAGGCGCTTCAAAAATTACGTAATACCGCGAAAACTTGGCTAGACGCTTTGCAAAAAAATGAAACCAGGTGGACTACGTGGAAGTGGAAGCAATGGCGCGAAACAATGTCAGATACCTTTCAAGTAAGAAGTGATATGTTCAGATCTCTTAAAGAACTAATTGATACGAAACCCTCAGCAAATCAGTCTTTATACGATTTTTTTTTTAAACAAAAGTCGAAAATAGATCGCTTGCAATTAGGTTTTCGTGATCGAGATATAATATCCATAATAGTAGGTTCAATAGGTGATAAAAACATAAGTGTAGCTGCCGAAGCAGGCAATTTTAGATATTGTGACGATTTAGCCTCGTTTTTACACGGCAAAATCCAGTTACCTGCGGTTAATGAACTACCTTCTAGAAACGCATTGCCACCGAAACATTCTTCTCGACCACAACCCGGGTACCAAAATACTATAGGTAAATCTGACATCAAAGTTGAACCTTCTGCCAATAATAATAGTGTGCCAAACCATACTTGCTACCGATGTGGAGAAGTAGGTCACAGAAGAAATAATTGTACTGTCAAAGACGATGTGAGGTGTACTTTCTGCAAAAAGCTAGGGCATCTAGAGGCAGCCTGTCACGCCAAATCAAAGTCGAAGGTCGAGAAAAATGTTGAAGTGAAAATGATTTCTGATCCAAAAATGAAACAAAAGTTTTACAAACCGGTTCTAATAAACAACCAGGAATGTAGTGCATTTTTTGATATGGGCAGCGACTGCTCCTTAATTACATCTGCGTTCGTAAACCAATTTAAGTTGCAACCTTTCCGGTTGAATAATCCTATTAATTTAGTGGGGTTTACAAATGATTTATCCGCTACAGTAACTAAGGCTGTCTCAGTTAAACTTAGAGTCGATTCTGTAGAATTAATTATTATATTATACGTCATTGATACTCTATCTAGCTGTGACATTTTGATAGGGAGAAATTTTACTGAAGATAAAAATATAATGTATGTTCGTGTCGGAGAAACTTTAACTTTTCAATCGGCTCGAGCATTGAATGTGTGCAGTATTAAGGTTACTTATAACGTAACACGTGAATACGAAGTAGCATTACATAATATATTACTAAAATACCCTCAATCCTTTGCCCAAGATTTATCGAATTTAGGAAAAACTTCGTGTGTCGAATTAGAGAAACAACTAACATCTAATAAACCTATTTACCAACGACCGTATAGGATGTCTGAGTCGGAAAGAGCTTTCACGCGTGAATTGGTAGATGATCTATTAAAAAATGGAATTATTCAAAACAGTAGATCTGCATATGCTAGCCCAGCTCTTTTGGTTGACAAAGCATCTGGGGCTAAAAGGTTATGCGTAGATTATAGGCAGCTAAATAAAATCACTGTTAAGGAGAAATACCCAATGCCCATGATAGAGGACCTCATTGACAGATTGCAGGGATGTAAATTCTTTACTTCTTTGGACCTTAAAAGTGGCTATCATCATATAAGCATAAAATCTGAAGATGTGCACAAAACTGCGTTCATAACAAGTGATGGCCATTTTGAATTTTTGAGGATGCCTTTTGGTGTATGTAATGGGCCAGCTGTTTTCCAAAGACTAATGAATACAGTTTTGGGCAATCTACGTTTTGGAAGGGTAATATGTTACATGGATGACACCCTTATCGCGACGAAAACTATAGAAGAAAATATGGTTTGCTTAGAAGAAGTATTAGACATTTTTGTAAAAAATGGGTTAACCATCAATTTAGATAAATGCTCCTTTTTTAAAGATCAAATTACGTTTTTAGGCTATGATATTTCCGAAGAAGGCATCACTCCGAGTTCCCGCAAGCTAGATGCTATTTCAAAATACCCAATTCCGAAGTCAGTTCATCAACTAAGACAATTTTTAGGTTTAATTAATTACTTTAGAAAATTCATTAAGAATTGTGCGCTTCTCTGCAAACCATTGACTAGTCTATTAAAAAAGGATGCAATTTGGCAATGGGGGCCCCAACAAGATCAGGCTGTAGCACAGGTGAAAGATGCGTTGATTAAAAATGCGGTACTCTGCGTATTCGACCCCAAACTACCCATTAATTTGTATACGGACGCTAGTCGTGATGGTATAGGATGTATTCTGACACAGCTGACTAATAATGGTGAAAAACCGGTTTATTTTTATAGTCGTCAAACAAGTAATGATGAGAAGAAATACCATTCCTTCGAATTGGAGCTTCTAGCAATTGTTTCCGCTTTACAAAAATTTAGGCATTATTTATTGGGGACGAGTTTTATAATTACAACTGATTGCAATGCAGTACGATATGCCTTAAGTAAAAAGGAAATAATTCCACGAATAAGTAGATGGGTATTATATACACAGGATTTTACATTCGAAGTAGTTCACAGGGCCGGGTCACAGATGCAACACGTTGACGCGTTAAGTAGAAACCCTATTCCTAATATCAATACTGTAATTGATGTAGAAAGTATAAACACAATTACTGAAGGCGATTGGTTACTAGCGGTTCAATTGCAAGACCCCAGTATATGTAGTATTAAGGACATATTACAGTCAGGTGAGGCCGATACTAATAAAAGTGTATTTAACGAATACGAATTGTTAGGAAACAAAGTATATCGTAGAACTGAATATGGCAGGCGTTGGTTAGTACCAAAGAAATGTATTTGGTATGTAATTCGTGCCAACCATGATGATGTAGGTCATTTCGCGTTAGACAAAACTATTGAACGAATTAAGTCGAAATATTGGTTCCCTCGCTTAAAGAAAACCGTTTCGAAATATATTAAAAATTGCTTGAATTGCATATATCACAAGCATGTTCACGGTAAGAAACCAGGCAAGTTGTACCCAATTCCAAAATTTGCTAGACCATTCCACACACTTCACGTTGATCACCTTGGTCCATTTGTTAAAACTTCGCAGCAAAATAGTTACATCTTAGTGATAGTTGACTCATTTACCAAATTCGTTTTTATTTCGGCTGTAAAAAACACTAAAAGCAAAGTGGTCATTAATGAATTAAATAAAATATTTAAAGTATTCGGAAGTTCAAAACGCCTAATTTGTGATGCTGGTAGCGCTTTTACATCCAAATTGTTCACTAACTATTGCAAAGAAAATAACATTAGGCTTCATATAATTGCTACTGCTGTTCCGCGCTCAAATGGCCAAGTCGAGCGCTATAATCAGACAATTTTAGAAGCATTGCGTAGTTTGAGTGCTGATACTGATGATAATAAGTGGGACCAGCATATAACTAGCATACAGCAAGGTATTAACAGCACAATTAATAAAACCACGTCTGCTGTGCCGAGTGAGGTATTTTTTGGGTTTAGAATTCGAATGAATAATGACGCGATCGCTGACGATAATAACGAGCATTCTATTGACGTCACTGCGTTGAGGAATAAGGTCGATGCAAATATAAAGAGTAATGCTGAACGACAAAAGGCATCTTTCGACTCTAAAAGAAAAGAGGCTCCTATTTATAAGGTTGGTGATTTGGTGGTACTCAAAATTCCGAGTCACACAAATGATGGTCAAAGCACCAAACTCTTGCCTCTGTACAAGGGGCCCTTTCAAGTGACGAACATCCTGGGGCACGATAGATATCAAGTGGCGGACCTGCGGGGGGCTGAAAGATCTTCCAAAAAGTACGATGGTATTGCCTGCGTGGAGAATATGAAGCCCTGGATCCGCGTTGCTGAAGTACCGGATGTTGTCGAAGATGCATAGGTAACTAAAAGTGGCAATAAGGTAAATTTTATAATAATAACATAGCCTGTTCTGTTGTCTTAATTGTTTATTCAGATTTATTCTTTTATTTTTTCTATTTTTACATACTTGTTGATACTGATATTTCGCCGAATAGCGGTTATGATTCATGTTGTCCAATGCATTCGCTTTAAACATTATGGATGTTTATAGGGTGTTCGGTCTCTGATCGGTAAGCAACAGGCATCCGTAGTGAACGCTGTTGCAGTATTAGTGGTGATACACGACTAGATTGATAATAGCGAACATTGATCTAGTTCAAGCCACAGACGGAGGGAGCATGTTAACCATCGATGGAATAGCATTGCTCTTGTCTGTCCGAACACCTTATCTACAGTCAGATGTTAAAGCAGGTCACATATGTACCGAGTTAAAATACGGCTACTAAGTATTTATTTTATGTTTTCAGCTTCTACATTGGACCAAAACGCTGTTCGAGGACGAACGCGTGAGCAGGACGGCCGGATGTTGTCGCACTTGCTATTTCCATACCGGAGGAGAATAGGAGGGGCGCGCCATGGTAGCTTATTTTTTGAAGAGCGCTGCGGAGGACACTTTTCCACGCACCATCGTCGAGACAACACCTCTCCGTGACCAAGATACTTCGTGTTCAAGGGTATATAGGTATCAGCCAGAAATAATGTTGGTAAAACATTATTTCCATACATTTAATTATTGTTGAAATTCTACTGTTTGATTCATCTGTAACTGTGTTTTTTATTTCAAATATAAACTGTGATTATTTATAATTTAAATACTATGTTGAGATAAAAGGGATTAAACTGATTTAACCTAGTTATAATTTAGGTGTGTTGTATCTACCTTATTATCAATAAACGCTTCTTATTATTTACTGACCGTTATTTTTCTAATAATAGATACCTAGTTTTTCAGAAAAAACTTTACTTAAATTACCTCCTAGACCCGTTTCACCAAAAAATCTAATTAGTCCGTCAGATAGATTTTCAAAAATAATGGACACGTATTTTTTTTTTCACTTAAACAAAAGATGAAGACGATACAGTGCTTCGAAAAGTCGCACGTCAAATCGTGTGACGTCACAAGGTTAGTACTTTTTTACCCACAAAGAGACGTCAAAAGCCCCCACTCTTTGACACGTTTTATTTTCGTCAATATTTATTAATTGGATAAAATGAAAAAAACACGTATCCAATATTTTTCGACAATCTAACAGATGAAATAATTAGATTTTCTTGGTGAAATGCCCTATTTGAAACGGTACTTACCTGTGTCTGTACTAACTGGAATCGACAAGATATGGGTGAAAGGTAATGCAGTTCGTCTGGACTTCCGATGGAAGATGCTTTGACCTTATTGAATGCGATGCTGTGTCGTATTTTGCTGCTTGGTGCAGTACACTGGGGTTTTTCGTAATGCAATTTGACTCTATCTTGACTTTCGTTATTTCAACTGACAAAGCAAAGCACATCACTAAAGCTCCCGGCACACATATGTCTTTGTGTCTCACAAAGTAATAGTGAACGTGACGGAGTGCATAAAACTCATGCCCTGTGGTTTATGTATCACTAACTGCTGCACTCAGAGAGCTTTAATGATTACTTAGGCCATCACTTACTAAGGTTTTGACAGTTTTGTCATACAAAAGTATGTCAAACCTTTACTAAGTGACGGCTTCAGTAATCATTAAAACTCTCTGAGTGCGGCAGTAACACACCCCCTTTTACTTACACGTAATGTACTCAGGGTAATTTTGTATTTAATACTATGGTAGTTAGTACTATACTAAAAAGGTTTCATAGAAATACTAAAATATAGGTGCCTGTGTTGATAAATGATTCCATGATACCTACAAAGGTACTAAATATTGAATGAATCAACTTGGTAATGGCTAATCTTCAGTCATTTCAAACAGGTCTATATCCTCAAGCTCTTCTACTGCCATAATATAGTACCTACTGTATTTTGACCAAGATTGTAACTGAGGAGCAGAACTTTTCGAATGTCAAAATTACAAACGTTAATAAATCAAACAGTTGGTTCAAATATTAATTGTCTTGTACAATTAACTGCACCCTCCAAGACTTGAATGAGCCAAACAACACAGCTGTTCAGGTCGCTACCTACTGCTTGGACAAAATCGGAGCTATCGGTTCGAGAAGGTGAAAGAACAGTCCAGCAAAACGCGTAAGTTCACCACTTCCTAGTGTATTATATAATGAAGAAAAGAAGCAGCTGATCAAACTCCCAAGAAATGAAGACTCCATTTTTAGAACAAGTCCTTGAATCATATATTATCATCTATTTATACTTATCATCATATATCCCAAATTCAAAGCAAATTAGCTCAAGTTCAGGCCTCAATTGGGCCGGTCTCAAGTTTACTGAGGCAGTCTCAGTTGGACCGCCTTCTATCTTCACGGCATAAATTATGCAGATGTCATGAACAGCATTAAGATTTCAGTAGACGTTTAAGTTGACATAATTTGAGGGCAGAATTTTTAAAATGCCCTGTATACGTTAAAAGGTAAGAAGGGATTTACTGAAAAAAAAAACGCAAATAGCACCAAGAAAAATTATTGCTGGGAAACAACTTTTTTATGGGGTGAATAATCGGGTTTCGGGTGAAAATTAGGGTAAAACTCAATATATTATAACACTCATAAAACATTGTGTTAGTGGATGCTTTGAATAGTAAACGGGTCATGGACGTTATTTAAGTAAAGTTATTAACTGAAAAACAAGTATTAAAAAAAAAAGAAGTTGGGAAAAAATTAAAAGTTTGACCCCCAATATCTCCGTATAATGTAAATGTAATTGTTTTGTTCTAGACCAAAACAAATGGTATGGTATGGTATGGTCAAGAACAAAACAAATGTCGCAGTGGCTTTTGTCTTCGTTAAGCGGACTTTTGTACCCTTTATGTTATGGTGCTTGACTAACTCTGAGCTAACACCGACAAATTATTTTTTCAGTACACTTCAGTGATTTCCTTGAATAGTTTCACAAATACATACAAAAAACGACCGTTAACAAAAGCATCAGCAATAACTAGTCTAAATCCACACTCCTTTGTGTCTCAATCTGTCCTCGGTCGGTGCGACATCCGCTGCCGACTGACGCCATAACGTGCATGACGTCACATCCGAGTCACGTCCGCCACCATATCCGCCAGATCCCGCGGTATTAGTACTTTAGTAGGGTTTTTATGTAGAAGAGATTTCATGTCGAGTTGTATTGACAAAGCTTTGTTTATTCTTGGTAGAATAGAGATAGGATTGCCATGCTACAGGGGTTAGTGGGTGCTTATATCTCGTGCACAACGAACTGGATGGCGCTGCAGTAGCCAATGGAAATCTCTGAGCGACTGAGGGCTCAAGTTGGCCGCTGCAGATCCCATCTGGCAAGTTGAGGTATAACTGGACCCATCTCGAACACAATGCCAGGATGTACCGGGCTGCGGGATGTTGTAAGAGAAACCGCAGCCTTGACATATAGGGCTAAGAAGGAACATGGGTGGTTTTTAGACAGTAGAAGTCTGGCACTCCCTTTTGCTCTGCCCAAAAGCGGGAGGGGTTATTTGATGATTTCCCACCCCCCCAAAAAAAAAAACGATGTACCCCCAACATAGGATATGAAACACTTTCTTTCCAGAACGTCGCGTCGTGCACAACTAGGTACTTAATGACATTTTTGTGGTAACTTTATTATATATTGTGTTGCATGATGAATGTACACGGCTGTGTTTAAGTTGATGAGCCAGCCTATTGCTTTCATGCGGATACAACTCCAAACTCTAAAAATGAATGAAAATCTTAAATTTCTGAACGAAGAACCCAATAATACGTTGCTCGGTCTGGGTATCGAACTTAGGATCTTGTGTTTGCGACTGCTACAGCAGCTAGACTAAAAACTACATTGTAGGGATACAAGATATTCTTTATATGGTTCATAAAAACACAAGGTTTAGTGCTGCAGAACTGACTTGTTAAATAACTTGCTTGTCTGCGGCTGCGGCAGGTTGCCAACTGCGCTCTCTACTAAGTTTTTGTACGTTTGTAGCTACTTATAATAACAGTATTAATAATAGCTAGAATAATAATCGAATTAATTCACAAAAAACGACATAAAAAGTTAACTGTGAGATTAAATACCAGTATTTTGAAGGATGTTACTAGTTTTTATTTTAGATGCAATTATTCATTAGGCAGTCCCGTTTTAAAATGGTAAACAGGTACCGTTTTAGATATTAAGCTTGGACGCCGACTGATTTCAGATAAAATCTGCGGCTGGTAGACTGGCGCTAATAGTTGCCAAAATATGGCCGTCAAGCCCGTCACCGAATCGTAATAGGGGATAAAAATATCTAATTAGTCCTTCAGATAGATTTCCAAAAAATATTCAGCACATATGTCAGTCTGATTCCATATTCTCTTGAAATCTATTATTGCATTTCCTTCAGCAATTTTAGAACTAATTGTATGATAAGCAAGACAAACGTCAATTTTATTTAAAGCGGGTCCTTGCAGCCTACACCAACTCAACGTCTTCCGGTTCGCGGTCGCCACTCCAGAACATATCGCCCCATAGGCCATCCGTTCTGCGAGCAATGTGCCCTGCCCATTGACACTTAATTTTGGAAACTAATATTACCTACTAATACGATCCCTACTCTTCTTTACTTTGACCACGTTTAAACAAGGCCGGCTAATTGAAAAATTTACTTTTCATCACAACCTTTCGAATTCATTAAAATTCTGCGCAATAAGTATTCTAACATCAAAATTCTTTGCGTCAACTGCTTACGGGACGAGAGAAACAGATAAGGCAGGTCCCCAATTATATGAGAGAGTACCCTTTCGTCAAGTGCTCCTCAGCCAAAGGTTGGCCAAATGTATCTATTTGAATATTATGGAAGTCGGTGAAGTTTTCTATGTTTTTCTCTTGAGTGATTCGAAAAATAATGTAGAGTTTATTTACTTATTAGAGGGGGCGGGGGAGGTTTGTTTACTTATCACTAAACCTCCGATGTCGGTCCATCCGTCTGTCCGTACGACTGTCTGTCAGCGGGCTGTCTCCGTATCTCATGTGTCTCTAATCATATCTCGGTAATAGGCAGACAGTTGGATCAAATAAATTTGTATTTTCGTGGGCGCTAAATAAAAAACGAGGGACATATTCAATGAACGAGGAACAAATTGGATGGTATTGAGTATTCGATTCTCGTCCCAAACACGTAAAAAGCCTTATAACCTTAATTTGTGACGTAATTGTCCCATGGCCACACGCTCTCCAGATCTCACTCCATCTTCTAGGTGCTACGTTGCAGGGTCACTATTCTTGCCCTAATTAAGTTAGGGTCATATTTACTTTTAGATTTATGAAAGAGCATTATGTATAATTAGTCTGGCTTGATTACTGTAAAGTCGAGCTTAGAACCAAATAAGTAGTCTAAAATACTAACATAGATTTCAAACTGGAGGTGCATTTTCTAATAATTGCGTGTAAAAAAAGAAGAAAAATTAAAGTTACTTATATAGTCCCGAGACGGGGTTTGGCTGATAGTTCGAGGGACTAAATAAGTAATTTACCCGAGGTAAACACTGTGCTTTTCATTACGAAAACAAGGAAAGTAAAATAAGAACATACATTATTAGCTAAAGAAGAAATGACTGTTGATCGGATTGTCACGGTCCTGCTTTTTTTGTTGTTCTCTGGTCTTCCAGAGTATACAGCCAGTATTTTTATGTTCATCATTAAAAAAACTGGCCAAGATTTTGCCAAAATCTATGTTATTTTATAGAAATAGTTAAAACTAAAATATACTAAAGTCATAATATCATAATATTCTTAAGTTAACTTTATGTTATTTTAATTTTAAATCGCGCTGTCATTTTGTGGCTGTATAAATTTCCAAATTTATACAGCCACAAAATGACATATGGTTCAATAAAAATGTGAAAATAGACATAGCTTTTTTTTTAAATAACTTGACAGCCAGACAGTCAGTTGAAAGCGATTCTACCTAGGGCTGAAAAGTAGTACTTTCAACCCGCTCCGCAGGCATGTTATGACCTATGATTTGTATCTACTTTACCTTGTAATTTTTTTTCTAGCCTGCTCTGTCCCACTCCTAGGCAAAGGGTTCTCTACATTTCTTCCAGTTTTGACGAAACCTGTCTAGATCGTCCCGCCATAAAAAAATCTTTACGTTACTAATAATAATGTAGCCAGTGACACTCTCGCTAATAAGATAAATCTTACGACGCTGACGTGTAATTTATTCAAATCCGTTCATCCGTCAAGGAGTTATGAGGGAACAAAGAAACATACACGGGCATACATTGCATACCTTTTTTTGGACTTCGCCGCAGTCGGATACAAAGGTGAGTACAAAAAATATTAGAAAAAAATATTCAAAAAAGTCCATAATGTTTTTCATTGATGTTTTATATGAGACTGATTCCCCGTCTCATACTCCAAAATATCTATAGGTCACGACTTAAATGTCGGACTTCGACAGATCAGTCCCTTTGTACACAAAGCTCAATTCAAAGAAATAACAAAACCCCACATATCCAGTGAGTGCGATTGTTAGAGCCGCAGATAAGCCACCAGTTAACCCTGCCACCGCTGCCGAGGTAACCCTTTACCCTTCCCGGCTGTTGGCACGTACGAGTTAGAAATGGAGTGTTAACGTGCATTGTGTAGGTCACACAAACACAAAATTCATAATCGGTTTTGATAAAAATAAAAAAAAAGGATATAATATAAAGCATAAAAAAATCATTCAATCGCCTGTTTTTTCACTAGACGCACCTCGAGAAAGAATTTGATTTTCGAATATTTAATACTTCATTCACTATTCCAAGAGGTATCATATTCGCTAGTCACCGGGCTGCACAAGTGTCTGGAAGTCAGATAGACAGTCGTTCCATGTCAATATTGATATACTGAGCTGCATTTGGTTAGACTGGAAGCGGACACCAACACAGTTTGGAAATATACAAGGCAGATGATTACTCCATCCCGTCGGGGCTGCGGGTTGTTCGAAAGAGGTACTGCGGCCTCGACACAAAGGGCTAAAAAGGAACTTGGATGGTTTTTAGTCAGTAGCAGTCTGACACTCCCTACCACTACCCAGAGCGGGAGGAGTCATTCGATGATTTCCCACCCGAAAAAAAAAATATGATTACTCCATTTAGTAACTTCCTCTTTGTCAGCTGTAGTACCTTCTGTAGTAACGTTTTCCCTAAAATTGTGATAAGGAACCATACGCCCACGTGTCGGTCGTGACGCAGAGTTGCCTTTTTTATGTCCTTTTTCGTTACAAAAAAAAAGCTTACGAGTTTTTGTGTGAAATAAAATGTAGTTAAAAGTAAGATAATGCAAAGGATTTTGGCAAGGGCGAGTGTAATGTACTGCTCCATCTCGCCCGTGTGTTTTATTGGGACAAGCCCTGTACATTATTCTCATACCATTGCAACTCCTGAAAGTCAGAATCAACAGTGGTGACCACCAGAAAAACGCGGAGACAATGAAGATCGACGAAGTCCCAGAGAAGCAATTAAACCGAAATTAATCAGAAAAGAATAGCGGAGGAGTAGGAAAAACAACATTTCCACTTCCCTCCATATCAGCAGAAGACAGAACATGTCTCGTTCTTTATAAGTGAAATTCTTGCCTGAAAAACTAAGCAGTATTTCTTTCAAACCGCGAACTGGATGAAACCCTCCCAAGGCTCGTAACAGCATCAGTCAAGCTCTAGACAAAGTTACACTCCATATAGCACGTTTAATTTAAACACACTAAGCTATCTCACTGCCATGAGAATATCCCCAGTGTACCTTGAAGCAGAATACCTTGCTTCAGTTGTACTTTGACAATTGAGAGCTGATCACTCAAGGGTGCGTTGCTAGGCAACGGGAGAATAACGCCTTTGTTGAGAGGCTGACGCTGACGGTCCGATTGAAATTGATCAAGTTTCAGTTTAGATGGTTTTGAGGAAGGACGCCATAGATTTTCAATCAAATTTCTGAGATGTCAGTTTAATATGATGGTATTGTGAAATATTGATATGAAATGTTATATTGGAAAACTTTTCTTCGTCGAACATTGTATTTAATCAAAGGATGACGAAAGCAGTACTTAGCTCGCCTTCAGTCACTTTATATTTTTTTTGGTTTATGGAAAATAATCAAATGACTCCTCCCGCTCTGGGCCGAGCGGAAGGGAGTGTCAGACTTCTACTGACTAAAATCCACCAATGTTCCTTCTTATCCCTTTGTGCCCTGGCCGTGGTATCTCTTTTGAACAACCCGCAGCATCACTTTTAACTTAAATGTAACTACTGGTATTATGTGTGTTTACCTAATGAGGTACTCCTCTCCCTAGCTGTAAAGCGAATTTATTTTAAGTGCCAATGCCACGGAGTCCGGATTAGTTTCAGGTTGATGGTAATAGGCTCGACCTCTATTACATGGGGCTAATCTACCTAACTGGCGAAATGTGTGTGTACTATTAGATACACCTCTGCCTATCCCATCGTGGATTGCAAGCGTGATGTTATGTTATGTTTATGTTACGATTATCTAGTAGCAAACCTCCTTGTGTATCTTGCAGGCAATATAGGAAGCAGTGTACCTATAGTTTTTCTATCAAACTAACTGTACTGGAACACACATTTCACCTTACTAAACCTGCTCATAATGGATGCGGAAACTGACCTTTTGCATTCATGACCTCTATTATCTTGCTGATCTAAAGGGACTAGTACACTTGACTGAATTCCGTTATCTGTATGTAGACATCTTTATTAGGAAGTCTATCAATCAACTAGTAAATCCGTTTGCAGAAGGCTTTTAAGTGACAGAGGCACCTTTCTTCTTTTTAATAAGTTTACTTTTTATGTGGCTAAATGTAATGAAAATAACATTATGTGCTTGTGATATTTCCACTGCCTGCTGAAACACAGCACGAGTGCAGGTTGTTGGATGTTGCTTATGATCATCATCAGCCTATAATGTTCTTACTGCGGGGACTCAGGCCATAAGAGAGGGATGGGCTGTAATCCACCACGCGGGCCCAGTGCGGGTTGGTAGATAGCACATGTCTTCGAATTTTTTGGTTCTTAGACATGCTGGTTTCCTTACAATGTTTTGCTTAACCATTTTGAGAGCAGTGCTGGAATATAATAAATAAAGGGTGTAAAAGTACCCTTAACGCAAACGAAGGGCACTTGTTCTCCCCGCCACTGCGATCATTTTTTTGTTCTGGACCATATCTGGGAACCCCCTAGTTACGGACATATTGATGGTCAAAAGTCCAAATTTTAAACAGCTGTTTTTGTAAATACTGGTTTTTCAGGTTATAACTTTACCTCAATGACCCTTTTACTATTCAAAGCATCCACTAGCACAATGTTTTAAGAGTGCTACATTGAGTTTTACCGTAAAATGAGATTTTTGAAAAGTCATTTTCCAGCTATAATTTTTGCGTAGGGGTACTTAGTTTGATGTACAGAATGCTTGGTTGACGGCTGTGTGAAGGATTAATTTACACTCTGTATAGTTAACAAAAAAAAAAATGTAATTAGTCCGTCAGATAGATTAGACACGTATTATTTCTTTTTCGCGTAAACAATAAATTAACACGATTAAGTGCTTCGAAAAGTCGCACGGCGTCACAGTTTGGTATATTTTTTACCAGACAGTGACTTTACCAGCCCCCACCCGCGATCGTTGACTTGTTTTGTTTTCGTCTAGTTTTATTAATTTGATAAAACAAAAAGCACGTATCCAATATTTTTCGATAATGTAACAGACAGACTAAACAGAATCAATTTTGTTTTTAGTCAGTTTACTACCCTACTATTATCAACAAAAATATGGCACTTGAATAAGTCCACGATCACCGAAGACACGTAGGTTGCCACAAGTCTACTAGGTAGTACTTCAGAGCTAACTAAGCCATTTAGTGGACTAAATACAGCCAAGTGTAATTCTCCCTTATGTACCAGAGGTCATCGGAGGTTGAAGCTGTCGGCATTAGAGGAAGTAGGTCAAGTGACCTGTCTGCGCCGCTTTGAACCCACCATGCTCTGATTAGCAGGGAATGGGATGTTTATCAATACTCTGAACAATGGACCCGAGGGAAATTGTTCTGAGTTTAATAAGGGCTAAGGGAGTGATTATACCGGTGGGTTTTAGGGGAGTTTTGTTTTTGATCTGTTGTCATGGTTTGTGATTGGTTCTTTTTTAAGAGGAGATTTAGCTAGCCAACTGATACGTGCAATGGAAGCGAAGCATTATATACGTCAAGTTAAAGTATACACTACATTCATAAAACCACCAATCTGAACTGGGAGTGAGCTGGCCATATCTGAGGTATGCCACACAAGCTGTGGGCCAAGTGCGAAGCCCTGACACAGCCAGAAGGCGTCGCGGCAGACCACACAGCTGTGATGACACAGGTTACCTTGGTCAAAAAATAAATTGTCTTGTCTTTGATACTAAAAGACTGTCGTGTCTAAGTCTGCAAAAGTCGTAAGAGAGAAAATAACTTTACCTCGCAGTCCGTCCGTCTTATGTCAGCAACACGGGAGAGGCCCGCAAGGACCGACTCCCGTCGAGGCTGCAGGATGTTGTAAGAGATACCGCGGCTTCGACATAAAGGGCTAAGAAGGAACATGGGTGGTTTTTAGTCAGCAGAAGTCTGACACTCCTTTTCGCTCTACCCAAGAGCGGGGTGCGGGGGGATATTTGATGATTTTCCACCCGCCAAAAAAAAAAAGGGCAATAACGAAAAGGCGTATATAAAAAAGGTAAACTAAAAGCTATCAATCCAGACCCAGCCTGCCATCTACCAAATACGACTAATGTATTTAGTTACGCACCTCACACTAATCGATTGACGCCTCATTTGCCCGAAATGCTTCACTAGTTTGGGTACGCTAAACGAGTTTGGCATCCATATAAGAATAAGAACCTTATAGGTTGGTCTAGTGGTTGCAAGCGCGGCTGGTCAGATTGAGGTCCTGGCTTTGATTCCCGAATTGGGCAAAGTGTTATTGGGTTTTTTATCAGGAAATTTTCAGTAACAGCTACGGTGTCTGGTTTTTGTGCACGGTTGATGGCAATAGGCTCGTCCCTATTACATAGGACTTACGCATTACTGGCGAAATGTGGGTGTTCTATGTATTAGGTACACCTCTGCCTAACGTTTTAGGGAAAACAGTATGTTATGTGACATTCCCATTACTAGGACCCAGGCCTCCTTACTGAGATGGAATGACCCACTATTGATCAGGTGGACTCACTTCGGGTTGTCACATATCTTTGAATTATTGATTCAAGCGCTTCATCAAGAAGTTTCCCAGAGTTCAAATAAATAACACAAAGTAAACCATGGCCTAAACTCGAACTCACGACCTCGACACGCCGTTAACAAGCATTCAATTTCTCGGACTAGTTAGCCCGGAGCAATAGATAAATAATCGCGGGACGCACCCTGGATAGTTTTCTCAAGTAACGCCCCCCACCTTCATCTCAATATTGCATCCCATTTAGCTACATTTAAAACCGATACCGTTAGTCTATTGACGTTCATCCAAGCGGGAGGTCAATTTTATTAACAGTTATACAATAGCTACCACTATTTCATCAAGAACACTATCACACAACAGTTTAGATCCTTCTAAAGCGATCGTTTCAAAGCCAATAAAAATGAAGATGAGGCGACCGGATAAATGGCGGCAAAATGAGATAGAACCAGACCACGGTGAAATGTCAAAAGCGGTGGAGTGAATGAAAATGATGTTACGGCATAAAACCACGGTGTTACTACCCTCTAATAGTCTTAATGATATTTATGGTTATTTTATTGGGTGCTGCCTTTCATTCGAGGATTCGTTAGGTTTTCATTGCTTTTTGATGTAATAAAGATTATTTTCAGTAAATGTCAGCCGTGAAATTTATTTTAGGTGTAGGCTGGTATCTTTTTTTAGGTTCGGTTATTTCAAAGGGTCGGTAGCTTCAATGGTTAATATTGTTCGACACTCACAGACATAGATTCAGATATTGCTCCACATTGCTCACTTATAATTATGAATGTCTTTATTCAGCAATTGTCGCCGGGATATGTTAATTGTCCGCGTAAGAGTACTTTAGCGTATCACAGAAGGGCTATTTCATGTTATTGATTGTGTTTATGGAAAGCTTTAAAATAACTATATGGAATGGCAAGAACAGGCAATTTTAATTTGGCATAGTGTAACACGAATCCTGGGTATCTCTATAGACTGCAAACTGACCTGGAAACCACATCTGGAAGAAGTTTGTAAACGATTAAGCAGATCAGCGTACCTTCTATTTCAACTGTCAAAAAAAGTAATTACTGAAACACTCTTAACGGCTTATCATGGATTGGTAGCTTCGGTTTTGCGTTACGGTGTTGTTTTTTGGGGACAGTCAACAAACCGAGAACTGGTTTTTAAAATGCAAAAGAGATGTATACGGTCGATGTTTGGTTTAAGAAGGACTGACAGTTGCATGCCGTATTTTAGAAAATACAATATTTTAACTTTTCCTGCTTTGTACATCTTGGAAACTTCTTTGTTTGTAAAAAATAATCCCCACTTATTTAAAAAAATGTCCACAGTCAAGAAATTACCTATACGTGCTCAATATAAGAACACATTATGCCATGCTAAATGTAAAACTGCACTGATGAGAAAAAGTTTCTTTGGTATTGCTCCCCAAGTCTTTAATAAGGTTCCCGATGCAATTAAATGTATGCCATTACAAAAATTCAGAAACACTTTACAGAAGCTGCTACTTGAAAACTGTTATTACACATTAGACCAGTTTCTGAATGACAAATTTAATTAACCATAATTTTGGAATTATTATTATGTTATTATTTTATTTTATTTTATCATAATGCAATTGTAATTTTTGACATTTAGACTATTTAATTTAATTAATTTGACGACTGTAATATTGCTAAAGAGATTTTTTAAAATCAATTTAATTTTGATCATAGCATCACTATTTTGTATGCCTGTCGGCGGAACATAGGTTGGACCAAACACTATATATACATAAGATCATTGTACCCTGTGTTCACAAAATAAACGAATTTTGAATTTTTTGAACGAAAATAAATTTGTATTTTTTTTTCTTTGAACCATTTAACAGTACCGTTTATAAAAAAAACCAAACCTGCACTGTGGCCGTGGTTGAAATAATTATATCTAAAAAGTACCTTCGAGGTACCTTTTTAGGTACTGGCAGGGTCCTCCCTGCTCACTGTACCAGTCCCTTTTCAATCTATCTAACAAAATACATTTTATTCTCTGGAACTCCCAAACTTCTTTGAAACTATGTAACTATTCACAACACGCCCGTATGACGAAACACCACGTGTATTCTGAATCCTTCAGGGGTCACGAGAGGCCATGCCTCGTTCAGTATCTGGGTCAAGTGGCTGTCTGCGTCTGGAACTCAGCTGAGATGCGTAATCAATACCAGTGCGATCAGCGTGGAAAGTTGTTCTTGGGGAAATGGATCCAAAGAGGTGGTAGGTTAGGTTTAGATATTCTGAATGGTGAAGAGATTTAAGGTACCTACTGTTCAGCCCATCGAAATAAATGTCATCTAAAAGATTAAACAAAATGACCTTTCCTACCGATTGTTTGTAAATTTTTGAGGAGAGGAGCTCGTGGCTTAACAAGAACTGCCACTCGGGTCGATCTTTAGGTTAAGCTGCGCTTGCCTAGGTCGATCTGTGGATGGGTGACCGCCCATTACATACCGAGTTTCCTCCGTGCCTCGGAAAGCACGTTAAGCTGTTGGTCCCGGGTGTCATATATAGATCTTTGGCAGTCGTTACGGGTAGTCAGTGACCTGAATGTCTGACATCCAGTCTTACCAAAGGGTATCGTATTACCTAGTATTAACTGGGTTGTGGAGGTCAGATAGGCAGTCGCTCCATGTAAAATACTGGTATTCAGCTGCATCCGGTTAGACTGGAAGCCGACCCCAATATAGTTGGGAAAAGGCTAGGCAGATGATGTTTGTAAATTTTTGAACATTGTAGGTCCTAGATGCTTGTTAAGTTTTGTTAAATTAAACAATAATAATAATTTTAGTTGCTGAAATGATCGTGTAACTGTTAAATGGAAGATGAAGTGATTGTCGATTACCGGGATATTTTCAATTACCGCCAAGATTTTACATGGCAATATCCATGGCCTAAATAGTTACATTAAAGCCAGTGTAAATTGAAAATCCTGAAGTAGTAAGTAAGCCAGTTATTTTCCCTGTAGAAATCAACTAATTTCCGGTGCCTGTAAACTACCAATCGTTTACGAGAAAGGTCGGTGTAATTACTTTTCAAAGTGTAAAATCTATTATATTTGAAGTTCTGTTCATCATCATCTGCCTAGCCTGTTCCAAACTATGTTGGGGTCGGCTTTCACTCTTACCGGCTGCAGCTGAAAACTAGTTTATACATGGAGTGACTGCCAATCCGAAATCTGGGTACCCCTTGGTAAGCTTGAGAGCAGCGGTGGCCCAGTGGTGGCTGCCCCAACTTACGAACAGTAAGTCGTGGGTTCGAACCCCGCCAGGCACACTTTTGTATTTCATTTTTTTCATTTATTCATTCATTTACAATTTACATTGTGTTGAACATTACATATTAAAAAAAAAGAGAAATAACACAAGCAGAAACAAATACATTAATAATACATTTCACCAAATTAATTTACAATGTCAGCAAAATAATTTGACAACAAAAAAAAAATAAAATGTCAAATACAATGTCATGTTTATAGCGAATCTAATGTCAAATACAATGTCAAATTATTAGCAGGTAAGTATGTCAAATTCAATGTCAAAAAAAAAAAAAAAAAAAAAAAAAAAAAAAAAAAAATTTTAAGATATAATTTCGCTAAGGTTTTAGTAATGAGCGTGGTACAAGTCGATTATAATTTAGAACCAATTAGCTACAATTATTTTAAGTGACCACTGTTATTATTAATAAATTCCGATACCGAGTAAAAACATTTTTCCAACAAGAAGGCTTTTAATTTAGTTTTAAATGAGTGAGAGCTATAAATTAATAATTTTATATCAGTTGGTAACCTATTAAATAACTCCACTGCTTGGTATCTGGAACAATGCCTAACTATGTTAAATTTCGGTGCCATGTTGTGTTTAAAATCCTTCCTTCGTGTGCTTTCTCTTATCTTACGCTCCGCTTGTGATTCATACTCATGAATATACTTAGCAAAGTGATTTAAGATTACTAATATATACAAACTAGGTACTGTTAAAAAGTCCATTTCTTTAAAGTGCTCTCTACATGAGTCTTCTTGTGAGATCCTGACTATAGTCCGTATGGCACGTTTCTGCAAAACAAACGCTTTCTCACAGTTATAACTGTAACTGTTTCCCCAAAGCATTATACTGTATCTTAATCTAGATTCTACCAGCGCGTAATAAATAGCCTTGAGTTGCTTGCGATCCAACATATCTCTAAGACTCCTGAGAGCATAACATGCTGATGATATTGAAGAGTCAATAGCAGCTAACTCCTGTTTCCAATTTAAATACATATCTATGGTAATCCCTAAAAATTTGACTTTATCAACTAATTCAATCTTGTCTTCTTTGATTTTTACATCCAAACTGTCATTTTGGCGAGCTGTAGTCTTAAATAAAATTATGTTTGTCTTACTTGTATTTAGCAAAAGGTTATTGGCTGCAAACCACTCACAGAGATTTTGTAGGCTTTTGTTAACATTATTGGTCAATTCTTTTAAGTCATTCGCCCCAACTATTATATTTGTATCATCTGCAAAAACAACAAGTTTTACATCAGGTTGAACATAATGCATAAAGTTAAGCAAGTCATTTGTAAAAATAATAAATAATATAGGTCCTAAAATAGAGCCTTGGGGCACACCACGTCTTATGTTTGTAATTTTAGAGGTGTATATGACTTCATGATTACTTTCATCAATGTTTTTTATTTCGACAAACATTTGTCTATTTTGTAAATAGGATCTTAAAAGTTGTAAGGATTTGCCTCTGATGCCATAATATTCAAGTTTAGTTAATAATAATTCATAATCAATCGTATCAAAAGCGGAGCTAAGGTCGATGAATAGCCCTGCCACTTTCATTTTGTCATTTAATTTCTTAATTACGTCATTAACAAGAGTGTTTATAGCATCTGAGCAACCGACGCCTTTCTGATACCCAAATTGTCTTAAATTAATAATTTTATTTGTATTTAAATGTACCATCAGTCTAGTTTTAATGATTTTCTCAAATACTTTTGATAAGGTTGGTAAAAGGGATATAGGTCGGTAATTTTTCGGATCAGTTTTAATTCCTTTTTTAAATATAGGAACTACTTTAGCCAATTTCAACTGGTCTGGAAAGACAGACTCTTCTAAGCATTTATTAAAAAAATCAGAAAGTGGGACTGCCAAAGAGTCTATATTCTCCTTCAAGATCGATATTGGTAAATCATCAAAACCACAAGATTTCTTATTGGCCATTTTGCTAACAATCTTTGTAATTTCAGATGGTGTAGTTGTATAAAAGGTTAAATCACTGTCTACCCTTTTTGTACTCTCCATTAGATCGCTCTTTCTTTTTCCTTGCTAGCGAGAGACGATTTGAACACAAAACTGTCAATGAAGTGATTTGCGACCTGCTGGGGATCAGTTATCACTTTGTTGTTCACTTTTAGGATTAGGTTTCTACATTGCCTGTTACTTGTTTTTTTAGTACATTCATTAACAAGTTTCCACGTCTGTTTAGTTATATTTGTAGCCGTATTTAAATTATTTATTATAGCATTTTTCTTGAGTTGCTGAATAACTCTTCTATAAATTCGAACATAGTTGTTTTTATACTTTTTTAGACTGGCGTTATTTACTGTACCTGAGCATAGTACTCTCTTCATTTTACTTGAAACTTTAACCCCTTTAGTAATCCATTGTATTGAGGTACTTTTAAATGGCTTAATTCTAATGGGTTTCTTTCGGTAACAATCTTGAAAAGCTTTAGTAAGACAGCTTAAAAAAGTATTTATTCCCATATTCATCCAATTTTTATTACTTATCCTTTTCTTGAAAGCAATATTATTTATATCATTAAATATTCTTTTTTTTATTATTACATTTTGATTCAAGTTTTTAGATTTACTTTTTAATTTTTATGTAATTCATTTCATCACCACTGCTCTCAAAAACGATGAAGGAAAACATCGTAAGGAAACCGTCATGACCTAGAACCAAAAAATCAAAGACTTGTGTCATCTCCAATCCGCACTGGGCTCGCGTGGTAGATTATAGCCCATTCCCTCTCGAAGAAAGGAGGCCTGTGTCCCAGCAGTGGGAACAAGATGATGATGATGATGATGACCCCTCGGTAAGATTGGTGGTCAGACTTCCGGGCCACTGGCTAGCTGTACCAGCTGTTAAAGACATTTGACAGCCAAGAATAACGGCCAAAGGTACTCTCCGAGGCACAGAAGTAACTAATAGGTAGGTATAGGGAGGTCACCCATCCACGAACGAACCTACGGAAGCGCGGCTTAACCTGATGATCGACTCGAGTCGCTGTTTTTATTAAGCCACAAACTCCTCCAATTGAAGGTCTGTTAATTTTGTAGTATACCTAGTCCTCAACTAAAACCTCTTACATCAATGCAAAAAAAAACTCAGAAAGGAATTGTTTTGGGTCTAGGACCCTCGAGGGTTAAGAGATTATTATTATTTAATGCACGTTAGACAAATCTCCGGAGTTATGTGTTCAAAGTAACAGTAAAGTTATCGCACTATATAATAAGCTTATGGGGTTTATAGAGGTAGCTATAGAGTTCCCCTTATCTACATCCCCTCGACATAATCCCTTAGCCGCCTCTAACGACTTCTTGAGGGGACAGGGTGACCTTTCCGTGACTGGAAGCCCCTCTTGAGTGGTAGACGTGATTAATATGACAGCGGAGTATCTATTAGGTGCTTGAATGTGGCGTGGATTACTGTCTCGGTGGTATCATTGTTAAAAGTGCGTTTGCTGAGCTTGGAGTTCGGGAGTTTGATCCCTAGTTTATGTTTTTGGGTACATTTCTTAGTGGGAAGTGGCTATAGTGTCACCCTTTTTTTTTTTTTTTTTTTTTTTTTGGTGGGTGTAAAATCATCGAATAACCCCTCCCGCTCTTGGGCAGAGCGAAAGGGAGTGTCAGACTTCTACTGACTAAAAAACCACCCATGTTCCTTCTTCGCCCTCTATGTCGAGGCCGCGATAACCGTTGGACTACCCGCGGCCCCGACAGGCGTCGGCCCTTTCGGGCCCCTCCCATGTTGCTGACATCTCTTTGAGGCGCGCGTGGAACACGAACGCGCCGTCGACACGGCCTGTTTTCGTCGTGAGACGGACGGACGGCGAGTTAGCCCATCACTCACCGTCCACAGGCCCGCGTCTACGGTGGCCGGAGGTCATCGCGGGACCCCCGACGCCCGGAGCGCCTCCCGCGGCGGCTGGGACGAGAGGTTCTCTCCCTCTCGCGTTCCGCCACCTCCTTCGCCAGCATCACTGCTTCGCAGAAGGAGGCGACGGCGTCCCATTCCTCCTCGCCCCGGACCATGGCTTGCACCAGGGCCGGGCGCGAGAGGTCGCCGCCGCCGATCGCCGCCACGAGAACACGGCGGGGCTCCGCCCAAGCGGGGCACACCTCCACTGTGTGCTCCACCGTGTCCTCCGGCCGATCCTCGCAATGGTGGCATCCGGGCGTTTCCTCCCGCCTGATTCGGTGCAGGTACCTCCCGAAACAACCGTGTCCGGTGAGGACCTGCGTCAGACGGAAGGTGAGGGCGCCGTGGCGCCTCTCAAGCCACTCCTCAAAGAGGGGACTTACCGCCACTATCGTGGCGTGCCCTTATAGTGTCACCCTTAGAACTTATTCGGGTTACTGTTACTGTTAGCCTGTGTGATCCCACTGCTGGGCCAAGGCCGCCCCCATGATTTCCAAATTTTGCGATACAGCTGGGCCAATGTGGACCACTAGTCGTAGGTTCTGCCCAGTTCATCCCGCCATCTCCTACAGGTCTGCCACGTCGCCTTTTGGCTGTGTCGGGGTACCACGACGCGGTTGTTTTGGCCCACAGGTCGTTGGGCATGCGGCAGACTTGGCCAGCCCAGTCCCACTTTAGCTTAGCGGCTTTTTGAGTAACGTCAGTGATTTGTGTTTTCGAGCGCAGTGTGGTGTTGCGTATACGGTCGATTAGTTTAACGCCTAGGATACTACGCTCCATTGCACGTTGGCAAACCTTGAGACAAAGTCTGAGATCCATATGTCAAAATGAAAAGAATGCACATGTCCATGATATTTATTCGGGTCATCCACTGTTAATTTTGAAACATCACTGGTGAAATGTAGAACTCTTGTCTGTGGCTTCTGATACATTCGAGATATATACAGCGCGACTCATAATGTCAACGCACATTAAACTTTCTTAGAGTTGAAGATGGAAATTAACGTTGACGGAAGAAGACTTAGACAGAAAAGATGGAAGGATTGTTTGAGGAATGGTAAGAAGGAGAAAGGAGTAAATAATGACGTGACATCCGACAGGGGAGAATCGAAGAAGAAAACGTGTTTCACCAACCCCAAGTAGAATGGGACAAGGACAGGAATCCTGATGACAAAAATATATCAATTTCCGCTACCATTAAAGTCCGAATAAAAGCAATCCTTGAAACCTGGTACAATAATGTCGCTATAACTGGCAACATTCCAGCGCTTCCCGAAGCGATGATCAATTCCGCGCGGTCGTTGACCCTGCATCGATCCCGCTAAGTAGGTCACTCGGCTGAGCGTAGCTCTTCTATGGGTGGCACTAGGGCGTTGAGTCAGAAGCACTAGTTAGAACGATGCCTGAAAACTAGGGAAGACTATATTTTGCACAATTGTCGTCGTAAAAGTCGTGGTATGGGCATGTGATGCGGAGGAATGAGGCAAATGTAGTGAGGAAGGTTTCGTATATGAATGTGGGTGGGTATAAGAGTAGAGGAACACCAAAGATACGATGGATGGATTGTGTTAAGAATTATATGTAAGCAGGCGTCTCATGAGAAACAGTTAAGTATGGAAGAAGGAGACAGGATAAAACTTAAAATGGTTCTTACATAATACTAACTGCCTCTGTCACCATTTTACGAATTCTAACGCAATTCATATTATTTTCCTATTATGGTCTATTTTCCAAAATGGTCATAGACGCAATTACTATTATACATGTAAGGGCCATTTTACGCTTTTGATTGCAACTCATATTATGGTCTGCTAAAGTTATCCAATATTTTTTGGAAATCCATCCGAGATAGATTTTTTTTTTACTAGGTACCCTATTCTGGATATATGATTTTATTTCTTTATTTTTGTCAAAGATGGCGCTGGAGTGCTTTTTGTACTATGTTGCTATAGTGCAGCTACAAGCACTTTGAGTGTTTATTAAAAGACTCGACGTGCTAAAACTCTTCCTAGATGGTATTACGGACTTTAGAATTTTAAGTTACTATAATATTTACACCTTAGAATAAGACCAAAATTGTAACAAGGGTTGTGAATAAACGTATTATTTTATTAATAATTTTATGTGTTGATCAAAAACTTTGTGGTCGCCGATAGAGAGCATCTTCTAATTTAGAAGTTCTTCTTTTACAAAATGAATACTCATTGTTAAGTTGATCTTCTGTAGTTTCTTGTTCCGTGTCATTAATGTGGCTGTGCCGCTCCGGGATGACGGGATATTACTTGTTGATATTGTCTAGAGAGTGTTTAATTAAACTGCTAAATTGAATGCTCATCTTATGAAATGTAGGGTGTCAATAATGACCATAGCATTGTTTATTGTCGCTGGAAGGAATTAGATAATTATGTTTGAAGATATTATTGTTGATTTATATTTATTTATTACTTTATTTATTAAGGAAATCAAAGAGTAGTAAACACTTGTATAGTGTAAAAATATATAGTGAGACATTAAACATTAATTTATTAAGCAGTTGGTTATATATTATGTCTGGTGACTATTCTCTAGTACAGGGGGCTCTAGTCTCAAGTAGTATGTAGTCACTTGCGTTATGACTAGTTATGTAAGTAGTAACATTGATTCAGTTTTGTATTGCGTGTTTGAATCGAGTGGAAATCCTACTGAGAAAAAACTAGGCTAGAAGCCCATCCCAATACTCTTGCACGACAGCTCACAATTCGCAGCTATGTCTTAAAAGAAAAGACATACTAGTAAACTATGAGTAGATATTATGTTTTTGAGAAAATTCTACAACACATCTGCTAAAAGGTGAATGCAGTGATTGCAGATGAAAGAGGAAAAAAAACATTATATATAATATCAACAGGAGTGACGTAAGATATTTAGGATTATAGGAAGCAGTAGCTTATAGCCGTCATATTGTCATAATAAATTGTTGTCGCTACACTAGGGGAAAAACACAAATGGAAAACCTCAAATAAATAACGGATGGGCTGTATGAGGGATGATATAAAAAGAGGATGCATGTTAATATTAAAACTTATAAATAAAAAAAACCTTAAACGATAACACATCGCGGTATTCCACCATGTCAGTGTGTGTTTGTCACGTCATACGAAGCGGTTTTACGCCTCCTGACATTTCACATCAAAACGGAGTGAATAATGGCCCGACAGCTGATGATTGAGCGAAAGGAAAATAAAACGTGGTGCACCGACCCCGAGTATCACGAGTCAAGGGCAGCGACACAATGATATCATTGCAGACAAGCGCAGCTTCGTCTAGGCCTCATAATTCACTCAATGAAGATCAAGAGCAACCACGGAGGGCATTGTCAACGAGCATTGATCTTCCGCAAAGAACCGGTCTTTGACTTCCACTGTGCTGGTATTATTTTGCCTACTTCTGCCTTTTTAAGTAATATTATCTGTGTCCAAAACTACCGTTTCCGCATCAAAATGGAACATCAAGGGTATATAGGCTTGCTGTTTTAAATATTACCGATCCAAATATGTAGTGCGCGCCATTTTAATTGGTTATTTTAAATTAAACTGGTTTTCTTAATTGGGTTTCGGTTGCATATTTCTTATTGTTATGGTTATAAGATTGTACAGTGTGCTCTTTTATAATGAGCAGGTGTAAAAACCTATTTTGGGCTAGTGACAGCCTAATTTATGATACAACCAAGAGATTATTCCGACGTGTTGAGAGCGGGTACAGTTACATAACGATATTTTGGCGCGTGGTCGAAATTGGAACTAACGCTACCATTTTATCCATGTAGCATCCAGATTACACATTGTTGACATCCAGAAAGTTGAAAAGAGAAACAAATTAAATATCTCGACTTAACCAGCGAGATTTACACCACCTGGGATGTTAGCTCTGCTATCATTGTGCTAATAAAGGTGCAAAGAGCATCGACGAACAACTTTCGAGACTCTCCCTCGGAGGTTGTTTGGCCTGATTCATAAGGCAGTTCTTAATACGCTCGCATTATGAGAAGGTTCCAGTACCTATCTGGAGCCTGAACCACCAGTAATTTGACCCTCATCCTGCCACCGGTGGACCAATATGATATTATATTGTGATAATATACTGCAATCCCATATATTATGGGTTATGTAAAGGTTTACCTTATAGTCTAGACTAGCTGAACCCGGCATGCCTTGCAATGCCCTTTTTCCTACATACTACCTGTCTACTACCTACCTACCTACCTACTACCTACCTACCTACCTACCTACTACCTACCTACCTACTACCTACCTACCTACATACCTACTACCTACCTACCTACTACCTACCTACCTAATACCTACCTACCTACCTACCTACCTACCTACTACCTACCTACTACCTACCTACCTACCTACTACTTACCTACCTACCTACCTACTACCTACCTACCTACCTACTACCTACCTACCTACTACCTACCTACCTACCTACCTATCTACTACTAATCTAAATATCTACCCAAAAAAAATCTATCCTATGTCCGTCTCCTGGTTTTAAGCTGTCTCTCCCTACCAATTTTCAGCCAAATCGGTTCAGTCGTTCTTGAGTTATAAATAGTGTAACTAACACGACTTATAGATAGCGGACCTGGCAGACGTCCTGCCCGGACAGCGGCGGCACCTACCGGGTCTAATTGTAAATCTAAAAATCTAAACCATTCTCGAAACCAATTGATTAAAATGAATGACATAACAACATGCTTGTACTGTCAACACTGAAAAAAGTTTCAATTTGACAGCAAAATCCCTATTAACAAAATGATCCGCCATTTATTGAATTCATTTGTTACAAAAAATGGGATAAATGAAGAACCGCTCGACCGATAAACCATCTACTAAATAGTCCGAACAAAGCCTAAACATTTGGTTTGGATAGGTGAGCCCGTTCCTGAGTTATAAAATTACAACGAAAAGTGGCATCGATTTTTATGTAGATGAGTTTTTTGCTGGTCGTTAAATAATTCGATCAGAACAAAAAATAAGTACCTACATGCGATGGGCATAAAATTAAAATCCAGAGTATAATTTATATTACTACCATCTCTACTCAGTCACTTGAGCAAATAGTGATCTATGTAGAATTATGTTAATTTTATCATTATACAGGGTTATTTGTAAAACACCGTTAACCTCTCAGGACTAAGTTGCTAACATCATAATCAACAACTTTTGTTCTATAACTTTTAAAAATTCATCATATTTTAGTTCATCAGATTTACTTACAAAAATAAAAATATTTAAATTGTACGCTCTAAATGTTACCAAGTCTGCGAAGCAAAAGAAAACGATAGTACAATAGCGAGGGGAGCGGGGTAAGGGCGGCGGGGTAATCGTAAGCGTAGCGAGTTACGACAGTGCGCGACAGGCGTACGTAGGTACAGCAAAATACTGAGTTGAAATGTGTTAGATAGGACAACGAAATCTTGAACTTTTGTTTTTGGTAAATTCTAAACATACTATACAGGGTTATTTCTAAAACACCGTTAACCTTGCAAGACTGTATTACTATCATCATAAACAACAACTTTTGTTCTATGACTTTTTACAAAACATAATACCTACATAAATGTATTATGTTTCATAGAACAAAAGTTGTTGTTTATGATGATAGTAATACAGTCTTGCAAGGTTAACGGTGTTTTAGAAATAACCCTGTATAGTATGTTTAGTATTTTGCTATATTTAGGCACTGTAATAAAAACTTGATTAGCCCACGAATTGTAAGTAAAAAACATAACCTATCCTACGTATTACATAGGTAGTCAGATGGATGACGATGATGAATGAAGGTTCTAGAACGGATTCAAAAACTTGAAATTTTATTGTTTTGAAACGTCACTTTACTTTATGGATGTACTACTGTGTGAAGGTTGATATAGCTAGAAATGAGGTATCTGATGAGATGACGAGTTACAGAGAAGTATGGTACTTAGAAGAAGAAATGCTGCAATGATTTGGGATAAGGAAGATAATGATGTCCCTACTTTATAATAGGTATGGCATACCTATTATACAGAAGCAGTATAGATACATAATATTCAGCGTCACATAATACTGTTACAATTACGTGCGACAATCAATACACAACAAAAATCGACTTCAACCTTGATATCGCTGGTCTACGTCTCTATTGATAATAAAATATCGTTCATTTATGTACAAGAGTGTTTATGTGAATGCTCTAGAAGCCGTTTGTTTGTTTGTCAACAACGTTTTATAAATATTAATGTTTCCTGGTTTTAGTCGGAAAATTACTTCCATGACCTTCAAAGGTTGACGAGTCATAGAATGTAGCCGAATGTTTTTCTCACATCGAACATTTTAATTATTTGAGCAATCAGGTTATATTGATGTTTAGCTAACGGCATTTCTCACCTTTTTCATATGATTCTTCCCGATCTGGACGTAGCGGAAGGGAGTGTCAGACTTGTACTGACTAAAACCTACCCATGTTCCTTTCTTAGTAAGTATTTTGTGTTCCGGGACCGCGGTATCTCTTTTGAACAGTCCCGTAAACCCCTTCATTGTTGCTGACATGTAATTGAGGCGCGCGTGGAACACGAACGCACCGGTGACATGGCCGGGAATGCGTCTGTGGCGATAGCGAAATCTATCGCAACCTATGCGAACTAATTTTGCAAATCCTGCACCGCGCTATCATAGTTATCCGCGACAGTAGGCTATATAGAAAATCCCGACATACATATGTCGGGTAGTTGGCCCACCAGACACAACACCCGTCTGCTCGTCTGGAGGATCCTCCCTTTTCTACGGGGGATTAGGAATTTTACACCCTGTTCCTCATACTCCCATAAACGTCCTAAGATGCTGATCAAATACATAATTTTATAATGGTTTGATTAATAACACCAATTGCGTCAGGTCAGTATGAAAAAAATCCCACCAAAGCATAAATTATTTCTATTTTCGTCCATAATATTCGCATTTAAACGAAACCATGACGTGGGTGTAACTAGTACTAAAAGCGGTCGGTCTGACGTTCTATGGACCTTCTATATGATTTTTTCTTTTTGGGGTATTTCCTAGACTGGCTAAGTGGCTACTCACCGCAGGGTTACTGAGATCAGAAGGAAATTCATTTGACGCAAGAATTTATACTTAATGTATGAATGAGTATTACAAATTTCATTTAATATGAATAATATTTGTTCCTCTACTGAGACCCATACTCGCCTAGTGGCCCGGAGGTAGACGGGTTTTAGACACTAGTGTCCGGAGTCGTATCCGGAGTCCCGTCCGGGTCCTCTTCTCAAGCAAATATGGAAGGATCACAAAAGCCATTAAACAAGTGACAATGTTACGTTTCTCTACAAGGATACCTTAATCTATTTAAGACGCGAGGTAATAGGTTTGTTTTGGGTTAGCTCTTTCCGTCGTCGACCTCATAGGACAAGATTGAGTTCAAGAGAATGCCCATTTAATATTACAAAAAAGGACTTTAAACAAGAGCGACAGACGTTCTTTCGTAGTTTAGGTCAGTAATTATATTCTCGACTTTTCCATCACAGTTAACTGTCAGTTAAAGCAAAGTAGGACTCACAACTAGGTAACAATAACAAGTTACATAATTTATGCGACTTCTTCTAAATTATACAATCCTCTGCCAATCAACTGTATTCCTAGTTTGTTTATTTTAAATTATTTATTTTATTATAATTTTCATTGTTTCGTGTGGTTTTAGCGTCATGGGTGAGTGAAACTGGCAAAATTTGTAGTATATAAATTATAATACATAAATGCATTTATTACGACTATACATTTTTAATATATGCCCACGTGTCCTCGTGTGATGGCTGAAAGTAGGTATACACTGGGACATTTTTAAATAATGTGTATAACGTCAGACTAATTGTTTATCAGAATTCGTATCTTCAATAATGCAATTTATCTGCGCCATCTGTTTTAACGCCATTTAATCTACACCCATTTTGAAAACCTCTCGAAACTTGTTACAATCAGTTTTTTGTTGTTCCTGTAAAAAATCTAATAATTAGACCGACGATTTACAAAAAGTATCCTGTTATACACTCGGATAATAATGTAGCTTCCTATCAGCAAAATATTTTTAGGTTCAGTAACCACTGAACAATACTGAACCGATTCTGAAAAAAAATCCGTGAAGATTACTCACTACACACATCATCATCATTATCATCACTGCTGGACATAGGCCCCAAGACCCCCAAGACCCCAAGACCCCAAGTGTCGCCACATTGACCGGTCCCGTGTGTCTCGCATCCAGCGGATCTCCGCAACCTTCACCAGGTAATCGGTCAACCACACCTTTTTTAAATATTTATTTAGGTTGAAAATAAGATAGTAAGTAATTTCAAAGAATAATCGTAAATAATTTGGCTCAGTAAAGTTTCAAACCGCTGCAGACAAATTCCGGACGGCTACCATCATCGCTCATAGCAGTGCCTGAAGAAATCCGGCAATGTCCGGAGTCCGAAACTAGTCCGCAATCTGTATAAACAAACAATTAATTAATTATTAGCACGCATAACGCTTGTAGACCCCCAGTGATGGGCAGATGTGTTAATTAACAACTACATTTCATCAATTTCGTATTCGTAAGGGTACTTCGATGGATTGTACGAAAGAGATATATAGCGACCTCAGACACAAAGGGCTAAGAAGGAAAATGGGTGGTTTTGAGTCAGCAGAAGTCTGACACTCCATTCCTCTCCGCTCATAGAGCAAAGTGAAACAGAATTTGTTTAAAATCACTATTGTTTCAAAGAAACTCACAAGGTAATAAAATTGTAAAACTGTTATAAAATTGTAAAAAGCATGTTCCGGCCGTGCCGCTGTTTTGCTCGACTTGGCGGGTATACTACCGTGCCCCCAGATATTATGCAGTCATAATCTAAATATTTACCTCATAAACATAAACTCATGCCATTTTCCCATGGGGGTAGGCAGAAACTGCAGAACGCATCCGTTACGTGGATACCTATCACCATCAGCCTATAATGTTTCCATTGCAGGAACTCAGGCCTCCTCTCTATAAAATAATGTTAATTAATTAAAAAGTAAAGTCACAGAACAGTGTCTGTGTAGTAACAATTAAATCTATAGCAAACAACAAAATGACGTAATCGTCACTACTTTATATGTACAAGTTTAGACCGCGGCGATGCTCGGAATATTTTTTCTTTGGACTGTAAGGTCATAGAAAATTTAAATAATTACACTTTGCCCGACCCTATGCTCAGTAGTCGCACTTGCGACCACTACACTAGCGAGGCATTCGGCATTCAACGAATGAGTCAAGTTATTTATAATCAATTACATAAAATGTTGTCTTAGACTTAAAAAAATAAAAAAACATTCTTACTTTAAACTACTGTTTCAATAAAGTAATTTTGCTTAATTATCTAGCGAAGAGTAACGATGGCCCAGTGGTGGCGACCACGACTCACGAACAGTAACTCGTGGGTTCGAACCTAGGCAGGCGCATTACTTTGTGTACCTAATTTATTTTATCATCTCTCAAAACGGTGAAGGAAAACATTGTAAGGAAACTTATGTCTTAAGAGCCAAAGAATTCGATGTGACATCTACCAACCCGCACTGGGCCTGCGTGGTGGATTATATAGCCCATCCCTCTCCTAGAGAGGAGGCCTCTGCGTCCCTGCAGTGGGAACATTATAGGCTGATTATGATGATGACGACTATCAAAGATTATGCCAATCTAGAGTTTAACAAAAAAAAGACATTCCAAAAAAAAATATATTAACAAAAACAGGTCTATAAAAATTAAACCCTCATCATTTGATCTAAATGCAAAAAAAAAATACTTACAAAATACATAATTATATTCTAACGACAACCCGTCACTAAAATTTTAGGAAACAAATCCTTGGTTCACACAAACACACAACGCATACAGGTTTTCATGGTATATAGATTAGTTGATTCGCGGAGGTGCGAGCTCAGTTGGTAGCATGTCTTCGAAACGGTTCAACACGTTTAACGTCCTACTGATATCCTTATCAGTGGTCGCGGTCGGCTATGTCATACGCACGCCATTGCTGCCCATCAGGAGGGAGACCAAAACCTCTCTGGGCTATCCCGAAGAATCTCTTATGAATTTCACCGAACTGACCGAAAAATATGGATATATCTCTGACGAACATAAAGTTATCACAGACGATGGATATATTCTTACCATGTTCAGGATAGCGAAAGCAAGGAATTGTCATCAAAAGAAAAGATCACCCCCAGTTCTACTCATGCATGGATTACTGCAGAGTTCGGATTCCTGGATAGATTCCGGCCCATCTGCAGGATTAGCTTACCTCATCTCTGATGCCTGTTACGACCTGTGGGTGGGCAATGTCAGAGGGAACTACTACTCGAGAGGACACGTGTTCATGAACCCAGATCACGATGCTGCTTACTGGAATTTCTACATCGAAGAGATTGGGATTTACGATGTCCCAGCGATGATCGACTATGTCCTGGATTACACAGGATATGAAAAGTTGAATTACATTGGTTACTCCCAAGGAACCGGGACGTTCTTAGTGATGTGCTCCGAAAGGCCAGGGTACTGTGAAAAAGCCCAACTAGTAATTGGTTTAGCGCCAGCATCCAGACAATTCAACACAAAATCGGCGTTATTTAGAACTCTGACACAGACCCTAGCACAAATGGAAGGTGTGCTAACAATGTACGGCGTTCAAGAAGTGTTTTCGAAAGGCGCGTTAAGTCAGGAATTTGTCGCGTTCTTCTGCCAGCTATCTGATTTTACCAGAACGCTGTGTGAGACGATGCTCGACGTGTTCGACCACGTGCACTCTCATCACCTTGGGTCCATCACCAACGAGACTACGAGGGTACTCTTCGGGCACTTCCCTGCAGGAACGTCCGTTCACAATATGGCACGTTACGGCCAGAGCATAAAGAGTAGGAGATTTGAGAAGTTTAACTACGGAAAGGAGCAGAACCTAGTGCTATATGGCAGCGCACAGCCTCCAGAGTACAATCTAAGTGCGACAACAGTGCCAGTTGTGTGCATTTATGGGAAGAATGACGGTTTAGCGGACGCAAAAGATGTGGAGTGGTTGATGTCGAAACTTCCCAATGTGTTAGAGTCGGTGAAGGTGGAGGATCCTCTGTGGAACCACCTGGATGTTACCTATAGTCAATACACCAGTGATACTATTTTTCCTAAGATAAACGAGTATTTATTAAAATATACGAGTGCGTAGCTGTTATTTAGAGTTTGATTGGAATTGTTCCTGAGTAATTAAATATCGATACGTGTCGCGAGACTAGGTATTAACCTGGTTTGGTTTTTAATGTTTTAACCTCGGTTTTAAATTGATTTCTGAATGTTTGGAATGTTTTTTTTGCGTTCATTCCAGATCAGAAATGTTGTCTAACTGGTAGGTGGTATAAATATTTAAACTAAGTGCAATGCTCGGTCGATAAATAATATGTCAATGCACCAAAAATGTTTTGATAGGCAGCTTTGTTTAGAATAAATATTTACAGATTTATTCAATTTTTCATAGAAAATTAAACCGATTCTCAACTTCAATAAACCTATTTCTCTTTCTCTAAAAACAATTTAAACCGGTTTTTTAAAATTTATTGACTTTCTATATATAACAATTCGTCAAACATTTATTCAAGCTACGTTGAACTTGAAACCTTTCTCAGAGGTCTTTGGCCGGCAGGTCATCATTCTTAAACACATCAAACAAAAAGTCTAGATATTTGTAGGTTTTTATAATACAGTTTAACCAGTACCTACATACATTTAAACAGCTGTCAATGTTGTCATAGGCCACTTCCTAATGTAAATAAGGTATTTGTTTTCGTAGTTCATTTATTAATTAATTTTATGTACGTTTGAGTATCTTAGTGTTATTATTTGTATAATTAGTACCTGCTTATCTTTTATTTGTACGTAGTATAGGACTTTGGAGCCATACAATTTGTCTTTGTTTCTTTTCATACTCTTAATAATTATATGGCTATCGTTACATAATAAGCTATTAAACTGCATCAATACTACGATTTTATCATTAACCATTAACATCAATACACAATATTAACATTAACCATTAAATTGGTTTAGGTCTCGAGCAAGACCTAAAGCCGATATTATATATATATATTTTTTATATCTAGCCTATGTTGTCCCACTGCTGAGCAAAGGCCTCCCTCCATTCCTTCCAACGGTCACGATTCAGTGCAACGTCTCTCCAATTCTCAAGGAAGACATCCAGTTCGTTCCGCCATCTCCTTCGTGGTCTGCCACGACCTCGCGTCACTGTTTCAGGGCACCAATCCTGAGCTTTACGGGCCCACAGCTCGTTCGGCATGCGACAGACATGCCCTGCCCAGTCCCATTTAAGTATGGCAGCCTTTTGAGCCACGTGAACAATTTGCGTTAAATAGCAAAAGCTAAAACCGATATTATAAAGTTCGATTTCTTAGTTGGGCTGTATTGTTATTGGAATTTTTCGTTAGATTTCTCAGTAACAGCAAGTCTGAATTTTTGCCCAGTTAATGGATCAATAATGTACATATTATCTACCTGCCCCTTCAGAAAATACAGGCTAGATGTTGTATTATGTTTTGAGTCAAAATTTAAATTTATAAGTTATTTAATTTTATGAAAACCGTGTTTAAAAACTTGAATACATAAATGTATTCAAGTTTTTAAACACGGTTTTCATAAAATTAAATAACTTATAAATTATGATATTACTTTAGAAAACGGCATATACTAAAATAAGTAATTTATGTTTGTAGGAAAATCTCTGGTTTCGATTTATTTACAAAATTATTTAAAAATAGTTTTGTGAGGCCCCGCGGTTTTAGCATATCTAAACATTTTAGACTTATTTTAGGCTGAATATTAAACAGACCAATTTTTTAAAATACTTAATGAGCATGTTATGACTTAGGGTCAACTCACACCGAGACGCGACGCGACGCGACACTATAAGAGGCCAGTGATTTCGCAACGTCGCGAGGCGCATAGTAAAATCGCTGGGAACACGACGCCTCGCTACGCAGCAAGACGCCGCGCGACGGCGCGCAGCGCAGCGCGAAATCACTTGCTCCGCCCCGCGTCCACCCGCAGTCTACCATTTGCAAGCGCATTAGAACGACGTATATTTGGCGGGTGCATTATGGATATCGAGGAGCAGTAAATTTTTAATAAAAAAAATAGTAAAGACTAGTCGCCACGGTGGCCTCGGTTGCGCCTCGCGGCGCGGGGCGTCGCGCTGCGTCGCGCGGCTTCGCGAGGTGCACCGCCACTCTTGCACGCCGTGCGCACCGGCGATGCACCGCTACGTCGTGATGCATCGCTCTACGCCGCGTGGCGTCACGAGGCGCAGCGCTGCATGGTGCAACGTATTCTGAATACTCACAATGAAATGTGTATATTTTCGTGTAGAAAATAAAGTTGTATTTTGAGTAGCCCTTTTAAAGTTTGCGCGCAGCGTCGCGTCGCGTCGCGTCTCTGTGTGAGCTGACCCTTATGAGTCTTAATAATTACCTACATTAAAAAATATACGCATCACGAATTCGATTCCATTATAATTTTGCGTAGATTACATTTAAATTATACCTACAATTAAAAAAATTCTTGTTTCCTTTAACGAACCAAGTTAAAACTCACATGAAAAACACGGCCAGAACCAGTTCTTTCAAAATTGTCCTCACAATTATCTGAGTGTGTGAGAACAGGTCTTTGGGGTCTAAGGGACGGGGTTAACGACTGATCCTAAAAGCAACAATCGTAAAACTTGAAGGAAATTTCTCTTATATTTAAGATCTACCTGACATATTATATCTTATCGTTTGATCGGCGAGTCCTTTGCAGTATTTTTTTTTATTTGTAATATATATAAATATAAGATTTATGTCAAAGGTAAAATTATTGTAAGCGAACTGTAAACGACACCTTATATATTGTATTGTCATCAAAACTACGCTTTGTCTAGTAATTCAAGCGAAACATCGGCCTCATTTTGGGTTAAAATATACCTAGGATTTTTTTATACCTTTACTGTCATGTAATAAGACCTACAATGAGACCGGCAAAGTTGCGGGCCAAAGGTAGTTACAATATCATCATTATTTCAGGCGAAAGGCGTCCACTGCTGGATAAAGGCCTCTAAGTGTCCCGTTGGGGTAGCGAGTTGTTACAAACGTACCCTTCCGCTCTGCCCGAAAGCGGGAGGGGTTATTTGATGATTTCCAACTCCTCAAAAAAAGACCTCCAAGTGACGTTACATTGGCAGGTCCCGTGCGTCTCGTAACTAATATACACACATGTAACGTATGATATAATTAACTGATTTAATTCGAACAGACATAATTAAATCCGGCATAATTACAACAGTAATTATTGATGATTTACTTATCGATGTTTCACACAGACTAGCCAGAAGGTGAGGGTCAAAACTAGCTCTTATTGCCACTGCTATCACCTATCAGTTCATTGATAGGGCCAATCAATATTTTATTAAGATAATTAATGACAATAATAATACTGGCATGTAGCTATGCAAAGGTCAAGTCTCATTCAAGGAAAGAAAAAGTGCCCACGCTTGACCTGACCATTGTCATATTAATAGTCTGCAATAGTCATTATATCTATGCTATTCTATTTTTGTTCATGGCAATAGGTACCGATGTCAAAAATATTGTCAATGGCAGATGTTTTAAGTAAAAACGTGTGGGAAATAAAATATCAAATGTAGTAAATATTATTGGTGGTAAACTGACCAGTGACAATTCAAAATTATATCTGAAATTAAAAATAATTATTACCCAACAGCGTAATTGCGTAGCACGCATGTGATTTACACCATTTAAAGAAGAATCCATTATACTGCCTAATATTGGCTAGTATCTAGCCCCCTGCTTCTCACGCCACTTCCTATCGATTCTAAAATAATGCAATCTTTCAAGATGGAGCCAAACCTATTCACAAAATGTTATCAAAGTCCGTAGGTTGGTTTCAGAGATTGGCGTGAACGCACATAGTGACACGGTATTTTATTTGTTTCTTCTGATGGGACAAAGGCTTCATCTCTTCGAGAGGGAGAGGGCTATAATCTACCACGCGGGCCCAGTGCGCATTGGTCGATGTCACAAGTCTGAAGCTAAACCTAAAATGTGTTTGTTTGAACGCCAGTCGTTTTATTTTGGACTTGACTATCTGTTTCTTGTAGAGGGTTAAGTGCTATTTAACTTTTTGTTTAAGCCTAGGAAACCACGGGACGAAATTTCACCATTTTTTTTGTTCCCTGTTTAGTTTCTAGTTTTTTTGTTTTTTGGTTATGTATATTTATGGTATGTACCAAATAAATATGTTTTCTTTCTTCTTCTTTCTTTTTAAATCTAGAAATATGAGACAAAGATGACAATCTTCTTCAAATGAAGGTGAATGAGATTGAGTTCCGTAATTAATTTGCTAGTTTTCCTTAAGATGATTTCCTTAGTCCAAGTTACAGGTTAATAACATAATATTTCCTTAGAAAATCTGTACAAGATGCCTGGTATTATAAAATAAACATTATCCTATCGGATATGATATATTATGTAGTTATTATAGGTCACAAACATCTCACCGCATCAGTATAACTATCAGTTATTATTCAATTAAAAAAACTCCTATATAATTTCCAACTGTCTTGACATGTGGATTTCTAAACAAGCTGAAAAATACTCTATTTTATTCTGAAATAAGGTTCACGATCACCTGCGTAATATATAATCTGAAGGTTACTTACCACGCTGTTTTAGTGATTAGGCGGTAATCGGCAGTGTGGCTGACGTAGCAAGGTCAAGTTCATGATTGTGAGTCTATTATGTAACTGACACATTCAAAACTAAGTGGTTTAGAGACTTAATAGGTGTACAAGACGCCTTTGGTGCATGATCGAAATCTGAGCTAATGTCATCTTTAATTTCATAAACAAAATAATATTAGACAATGATTTGTCTAATGCTTCAGCTGAAATACCAGTATTTTACATGGAGCGACTGCCTATCTGACCTCCACAACCCAATGAATACCTACTTAAGGTATCGTATTACACGATACGTTTTGTTAAGACCGGTTGTCAGTCTTTCAGGTCTCTGATTATCTGTAACGACTGCCAAAGATCTAAATAATATACTAGCTATTGCCGCTACGACTCGAAAATTATCCCACGGGAAGATAAGATCGAGACAAAAACTATCCTATGAGTTAATCCAGGTTATAAACTATCTGTGTACCAAATTTTATCAAAATCCGTTCAGTAGTTTTTGCTTGATAGAGTAACAAACATTCATCCATACATACTAACAAACTTTCGCGTTATTAATATTAGTGGGATGGCAACCGGGATCAACTGCTTGACGTGGTCTCTGAGGTATGTACTTAATGGGTAGTCACACGTCTAAGGACTGACCTAGGCAAGCGCGGTTTAACCTGAAGATCGACCCTAATATAATATTTAGCCACGAGCTCCTCGTATATTTTAAGAATAATTCGTTCTTAAGGTCGTTGTGTGCTAACACGCAGTGGTTTCCATCCTTCCCGTATTACTGCAACAATCGGTTTCCTCCAATTAGGTAATACTGCAGTTAGAACTATTAGTTTTTATTATTCTTTTATAGTTTATTGTTAGGAAATTTACATCCTGAATACTTTGAAATAGGATGTTCCTAGTTATTGAGAGAGAGAGTCAGGGGCGAGTGTCATCATTATCATTTTATTTTTCGTTTTGAAAAGGAATCAGCTGTCTTAGTGACTTATAGTGATGTATAAATATGAAATGTTTATGGATGCAGAGGAAGAGGATGGTCCAGGCCACGATTAGAATATCTCTCCTGGCGTCGGGGGTCACGCGATGACCTCCGGCCGTGATGGGCTAACTCGCCGTCCGTCCGTCTTACGACGAAAACAGGCCATGTCGACGGCGCGTTCGTGTTCCACGCGCGCCTCAAAGAGATGTCAGCAACATGGGAGGGGCCCGAAAGGGCCGACGCCCGTCGGGGCCGCGGGTTGTACACTAGATATCGCGGCCTCGACATAGAGGGCTAAGAAGAAACATGGGTGGTTTTTAGTCAGTAGAAGTCTGGCACTCCCTTTCGCTCTGCCCAAGAGCGGGAGGGGTTATTTGATGATTTTCCACCTGACAAAAAAAAAGCATGCTGGTTTCCCTCAGTGGAACATCGGTTACAACTGGTGATGCTAGCGAAGGAGATGGCGGAACGTGAGAGGGAGAGAACCTCTCGTCCCAGCCACCGCGAGGGTCGCTCCAAGCCCGCGGGCGTCTTGACGGCTTCCGTCCGGTCTGCGGACGGTGAGTTATAGGCTAGCTCGCCGTCCGTCGGTCTTATGACGACGACAGGCCGTGTCGACGGCGCGTTCGTGTTACACGCGCACCTCATAGAGCAAGCGGGCAGCAAGGGCCGACGCCCGTCGGGGCTGCCAATTGTTCAAAGAAGATACCGCGGCCTCGGCACAAGGGCTAAGAAGAAACATGGGTGGTTGTTACTCAGCCGAAGTCTGTTACTCCCTTCCGCTCTTGAATTTTGACTCAACGACAAAAAATATAACATAATTATAAGAGCGTTCGTTAGATAAAACGCAAGAAGTATATTATGATTTCCATAACATCTTTATAATACGACGACGGCGTTATTTTAGGAAATCGATTAATATTATCAATTCAGTCATTTAAATTGAGTTTATTTTTATTCATAAATAGATCCGCTACTTTAAGAGCTGAATCAGATTACACAGGTATACCTATCTAATTACAGTTATATAATCATCGGCCTAGACTTTTCAAGACCAGTAATAATATACCCACCAAAACCAAACTTGTAAAAAAAGCCAAGCCGAGCAACTCACTTTTACCGTAAAAAGTAGTGAGATCCATGTAATACCAAGTCAGTTAATATATTTAATCCCTACTTAAAAACCTTTGATGTTTTAAATAAAAGATTGACTTGGCCACTGCATCAACTGCACACAATCGCTGCACAAAATTTGAAATATACCGTGTTTATATTATACAATGCCTAATTTGTTACTAAAAATTCAGGCTTCTAGTTTTATTCACAACGAAGTTATAGGAGGTCGAAAATGGCCTGAACTGGTTCGAGCAAAGGATAGTACGGCCGTGCCGCTTTATTGCTCGACTTGGCGGGGGCACTGCCGTGCCCCCAGATTATCAGAGTCATTATCATCTGCTTATCATTTTACCAATAACTGCTCGGGACGATCTTTAGGTTAAGCCGTGCTTGCCTAGGTGGGTCTATGGATGGGTGACCACCCGCTATATACCGAGTTTCCTTCGGCCTCGGAAAGACGTTAATCTGTTGGTCCCGGCTGCCATATACCTATAGATCTGTAGCAGTCGTTACAGGTAGTCAGTGACCTGAAAGTGACAACCAGTCTTACCAAACTATATCGAACCCAGTATTAAACTTTTAATCTCAAAAATGTCTTTGAGGTTCCGTGAGGCAGCTGCCGTTCTAAATACGCGTATCTACGCATTTGCTATAAGGTCAAACGAAATATTTTAGAATACTCACATGTTCTTAGCAATCAATATTATAACTAGTTAACAAAATAAGGAAATAATTATATCAAAACAAGTCCTGGTGCTCAAGACATTTTTACGCATACGCATTAAACTTTAAAGACTTGCTAAGCCAGTTAAAATATAATATCCTAAAACAAGTATCGAAACCTCTTTTGGACTAGCTCAAAAAGACCCCGTCTCACAACATCGCAGGATCTGTCACAATCTTAATAAAATAATAATAATAATAATAAGATAATAAGCTAGCAACACCAACGTCAACATAGTTGTCATACAATTTCTTCGTCCAATTTTATTTAATTTAAATATTTAATCTGTTTTATTTTCAAAGTTTGGGACCAACATTTTCATCATTATTTAAAATATTATCATAATTTCTATCACAATACAATAAAATGAGGCAAAATTCAAGGAAATACCATAGAAGAAAAATAAATGACATATGTCAGCCCAAAATTGCCAAAATGAATCTGAAGAAAATTGTTAAAGTATGATCAAGATATGTTGACAAGATCTGCAGCTGCAGCAAGACGTGCACGCCCACCATCCCCGGACTCGTCGCTCAGCTCCGCCTTGCCGCCGCCGGAACCCAGCCCCATCGTGAGTGCTGTGACACCGACCGCGGCAGTCGCGTCGAGCTCGAGCGACGAGTATTTCTCGCTGTCCCCGACACCACCACCTGCTCGGCGACGGAGAGGACGCCGGCCGCCGGACGGCTTAGGACCTCGAGGCCCACCGGCTTCTGATAGGGTCCCAGCTCCCGGCGGAAGTGTGCAGCGCATGCGATGGACGCAATCCATCAACGAGAACGTCATGCGCTCATACTATGGGGCTACAGAGGGAGGAAACAACCTGACCGCGTACCGTGTTCGGATGCTCTCTCTGTTTCAGGTACTTGAGCCGGCTGTCAACGTATCGGCACAACGACTGTCGGATCAGGTGCGAGTCATCCAGCGTAATCGTATGTTGGATGACACCGTACTTGATCGCTTGCGGACTGAAATGCAGAGTAACCATGTCATTGCTACGCCGTCGCAGGTTGTGGTACAACCACAGTCTACCACGCCACTTATTTGTGAAAACGTCGTGAGTAATGACATGGTTGCTAACGTAAGTATCCAGTGCAGTGAGGAAATGAGGAGTACTTTGGAGGGTGCGATCAGAGAATATAAGTTCATGACACCCGAACTTAGACCACGCTTACCTCGTTTGCCCATGCATAACAGAAATAGGGCGCTGGTGGCTGTTCTGGATTCGCAGTTGTCAAGCTATTTTGATAACTGCGATAACCTCAGTGATGCTCATTCAATCCTCTATTGCGCGGCTGTAACGGCATGTCGTGTAGCTCATGTCAAATTTCCGGATGACAGAGCTACACGACCGAAACCAGCCGTACCGGCATGGCAATATAGGATTGAACGACGCATTGCTGGGGCCAGGGCGTTCATCGGCAAACTAATCTGCTTCCGGGAGGGCAACAACCGCCCTCGAGTGATGCGCTTTGTGAGACGGGCGTTTACGGGGACTGATATCAGTCCTCAAGACTACATGTCCCGTGTCACAGAGCGCATCGACTTCTGGAAGCAGAAAGTGTATGCATGGGCAAACCGTATTCGTAGGTATAAGCGTCGGGTGGAACGGTACACTCTAAATCGCACCTTCCAAAGCGATGAAAGGTGGGTTTACAGAGCATGGGAGCGACCGGACCAAGGTGTGACTGACACGTGCCTACCGGATGATAACGCCATGTGTTCATTTTGGCGTAACATCTGGTCGGTACCTGTCAGTCATACCGAGGGTGAGTGGACTCGGGACGTCGAGCGAGCATGCGATCCAATAACAGAAATGGGGGCAATAACGATCAGCCCCCAAGATGTAGGTTGTGCAGTTCGTCCGTTGCCAAATTGGAAATCACCAGGGCCGGACGGACTGCACAACTTCTGGATTAAATGGTTCACAAGATCGCATGCTTGCTTGGCAACCCTATTCCAGTTAGCCTTAGAGTCAGGGTCGCTACCAGAGTTCCTGACGACTGGAATAACTCACCTGCTCCATAAATCGGGTAGTACTGCGGAACCCAAAAATTATAGACCGATTACGTGTCTTCCAACGGTCTATAAAGTTCTTACCTCCATTTTGAGAGCTAAAATAAATAAACATATTAACGAGAATTCTATTATGTCTGCTTCTCAAAATGGATGTAGGAACGGGTCCCGTGGTACTAAGGAGTTACTCCTCATTGATATGGCCATTAGTCAACAGGTTCGCCGTTTCCGAAAGGATCTGTCGACATGTTGGATAGACTATAAAAAGGCCTATGACTCGGTGCCACATACATGGCTCATAAGGGTGCTAGAGTTGTATAAAATTGATACAACCCTGCGCACCTTCCTGATGTCGTGTATGAGGCAATGGAGGACAGTCCTTCGCTATCCAGGATGTCGGCAAATCCATAGGAATAGTGAGCCGGTAAGAATAGAGCGGGGTATATTTCAGGGCGACAGTTTGAGTCCACTTTGGTTCTGCTTAGCCTTGAATCCTCTTAGCACGCTGCTGGAGGATTCAGGTCTAGGCTATCGGTTGAAAAGAGGTGGTCAGGTTATATCTCACCTCCTTTACATGGATGACCTGAAACTCTTTGCCCCCAACGATTTGCAACTGATGGAGCTATTGAAGGTCACTGAAACTTTCAGTAACGCCATCAGGATGGAATTCGGTGTGGACAAATGTGCGGTCATGCATGTAAAGCGAGGGGGGATTGTGGAATCTGTGGGAACCCAGCTCACAGATTCCATAAATCTTAGATCCCTCTCGGCAACCGAAACCTATAAGTATTTGGGTATGTCGGAAGCACTGGGCATCAACGTTACCGACATGAAACAATCGTTGAAGGAGCGCTTCTTTGGCCGCCTGAGAAAAGTATTTAATAGTCTTTTATCAGGCGGAAATAAAGTGCGAGCCTTCAACGGTTGGGTCATGCCGGTTTTGATGTACTCTTTCGGTATACTCAAATGGACTCAAACAGAGCTAGACGCCCTGGATAGGCGGGTCCGTACATTGTTGACGACATATCGAATGCATCACCCACGTTCTTCGGTTATGAGACTGTATATCCCACGGAAGTGTGGAGGTCGAGGCTTTTTAAATGCTAAGACTCTTCATTATCGTGAGATATGCAGTCTCAGGGAATATTTCCTAGAAACCGACGTGGGGATGCATCGAGATGTTGTAGCAGTGGACAGGGGCCTTACCGCGCTCTCCTTGGCTAAAGAGAATTGGCGCAAACCTGTAGTGCTTGACACTAACGACCGCATGGAGGTATGGCAGAGTAAGGAGCTTCACGGACGTTTTTCCGGGCCCTACACGGGCCTGATGTAGACTTCCTAGCGTCCGTGGCCTGGCTACGTTCCGGGGAACTCTTCGGAGAAACCGAAGGTTTTGTCTGTGCAATTATGGACGAAGTTATGATGACCAATAACTACCGGAGATTTATTGTGAAGGACGGTACGGTTGACATATGTCGGGCATGCCACCGTCCGGGTGAATCAATCCGTCACATTATCTCCGGGTGTTCTCGTCTGGCTAACGGAGAATATTTACATAGACACAACCTTGTAGCCAGGATTATCCATCAGCAACTTGCTCTGCAGTACAACCTTGTGGAATCAGAAGTGCCGTACTACAGATATGTGCCCGACCCAGTTCTCGAAAATGGCCATATCACACTGTACTGGGATCAATCCATCATCACTGACAGGACTATTATAGCTAATAAACCTGATATAGTGGTGGTGGATCGATCAGAGCGGCGCGCAATGATCGTTGACATAACCGTCCCGCATGACGAGAACCTCGTGAAAGCCGAGAAAGATAAGCAAATCAAGTATCTTGACTTGGCTCACGAGGTTGTCGACATGTGGGATGTGGACTCAGCGATCATTGTACCGATAGTCGTTTCAGCCAATGGCTTAATAGCCAAGAGCCTCGACCAACACCTGAGGAGGCTCTCGTTAGGCAGCTGGATCAAGGGCTTGATACAGAGAGCGGTACTCCTGGGCACGGCACGCATTGTTAGGAGGTTCCTTTCTCTGGAGCCCTGACCGCCGGTAGCTTGGACCCTGTTCCCGATACCGGTGGGCTACAATTTTTTATATTTTTAAATGTTTTTTTATTGTTTTTTTTTGTAAAGAATATTTAAAAATGTAATAAGTTTGTGACAAAATAAATAAAGGGAATAATAATAATATTCCACAACTATCACACAACGCCATCTAGTCCCAAGCAAAATATTATATGTTAAGTAGCTCTTGGGTAGTGGCGTAGATTTGCTATGCCGAAAATAGTGTATCTACACCTACCGGCTCCAACTTTAGCCGAGAAATGTAAAAGTTACCCCATAAATACACAAAAATATCACCAACATCAGTCAATCGCTTCGGATCACGAAGACACGCACAACAGATTTTTTTTATTGAAGTTAAAGATAAATCAATGAAAATTAATGTGACATAATAACATAACAAAAAGTATTAACACCTATATGTGCATCATCAATTGCTGGTTTTTTTCTACTGGCCGTTTTTGGTCACGGCGCGCGGCGGCCTCACTATCATAGTCCGAATGGAGGACGGGAACCCGACAACACTGGAGAGAGATCTGGCGCAGGACTAACGGCTTAAGGGATGGGGGGTATCACACCACCAACTTTCAAACTCCGGTCTTCTAATAATAAATTCATAATGGAAAATCCCAATAACACTCTTTACCCCACTTCACCAGTTGCAGTTGACACGATCAATGTACCAACTTAATAACCCTTCAATGTATATCAAAGTGGACATATCAAGTTTTATACAGATAATTTATGTATATTTATATTTATTGCTTATGTAGTATTATCCGGTCAAGTTCAATGTACCAATTCGTTGATTCCTTGTGCGAGGTCCAAGGTTGAATATATCAAAAAAAAATTATTCAAGTTTTGTACGTATCTAACTTTAAGTACACACATTTACAATGTAAATAAATATTTTTGCTTGCTTGTTTTTATTTTATTTGGGTAGTTGTCCTTTTTTGTAAGTATGAGAAATACCGTACTTAGTTTTATTATTATCACATGTTTGGATTATACTTAGAACCGGTTTATAAGTATTTAAACAGTTATTCTATTACATTGTTTTCTATCGCTTGTAAAAGGCCAGGTGGGGTATGCTCTGAGAATTGATTGCAGTGGGCAAGGGACTTATTCCACTATCTATGGCTAAAGAGAACAGACGTAAATATTTAGTAGGTACTAACTATTGATGACTGCAAGGAACTGTGGCAAGACTCGTGGGCCCGCTGTACATTTTCTTGCCTCTGTACCCTGGCTACGTTTTGGCAAACTTTTTGGGGAAACTGAAGGTTTTTAAATGGGTGAAGACGTGAGCAAATGCTAGGGACTTTACAAACCGCTAATGATGTCTTCTTAGCACACAGTATTGGAAAATCAAAACATCACCTTGATAAAACACTGCTTTTATTTCACAGATCTTGTAACTGTTCAAAAAGCAGTGTTGTTTTTGTGGACTGTTTTACGTTACTCCGAAGTTCGATATACCGATGTACGGTATACAGAAATTTTGTGAGTCCGTATTAGGTGAGTCAGAATGTACGCTATGACGAAGAACCAACATTCAGAATGTTCGTTACTCCGACGTACGTTACTCGGAAAGTTTGCTACTACGAAGTACTGAATTCAGAACTTCGCTACTCCAATGTAAAATTCAGAATGTTCATTGTCGCGAAGTATGGAACTCCGAAAGTTTGTTTGCTTGTTGGTTTACTCAATAATAATCAAGAATGTTCATCATCGACATTAGAAAAAAAAACGTATCCTGATACTGAAAAGAGATAAAAAATTTGGCCTCAAAATAAAGATCACGAACAATTTTTTACAGACTGGCCACGTCGGTACTCTGAGTCTAACTCTAAGGATATTGACCCGACTTTTTTGACTGAGAAGGGTCCGCATAAGACGTCATCTAACGAGAAGGATCAGAAACTTAGGAAATGATCTCACGATACATTTTTTTAATTGAGTAGCTATAGATACTGTTAACGATCATTTATCCTCACATCATGCATGTACATTTATTATTCTTCTCAGAGTAGTAAGGAACGAAACACCAGCCCCATTCTATTTTTTTAAAAAGTGACTTGTTAAAGTGTTTGTAAAAACCTATGTGCACAATAAACATCATAATTTGTCAAACTACTACTAACTCGAAATACTCTCTCAGAATCCCGATGATGAATATTCTCAATTATTATTGAGTAATTGGTCATAGCAAACTTCCGTACTTCGTGATAATGAAAATTCTGAACTGATTACTTCGTCATTACAAACTTTCGGAGAAACGTACATTGGAGTAACTAACATTCTGAATTCCGTACTTCGTCATAGCGTACATTCTGACTCACGTAATTCGGACTCACAAACTTTCTGAATAACGTACATCGGTATTGCGAACTTCGGAGTAACGTAATACAGTCGTTCTTGTGTTCTTATTATGTAGATATAAGTAGGTCATTTTCCCGACCACATTCATGTTTTTTTTTGCGCACGTTATATTCTTCTCAGTTCACACCATTACCCAAAAAGATTGAGGTACGAGTAATATTTTAACAATACTTATTGTGCTTAAATAGTTAAGTAACATAGTTTTAATTTGGTGCTATATAAATAACCTGACCTCATATTTCTTGACTAAGATTCTATCTGTACTGTAGATACTACGACTTTGTTACGGTACTCTCAGCTGCTATATAAAATAATATCACGCCTGTAATCCCCGAATGGTTGCTAGATGTGCAACATTACCATACACCCACACACATGTGTGACTGTGACTGCTACTTACTACCCTGTGATACTTTGCCCGACCCGGGAATCGAACCAAGCTGTCCAACCTCATACTCAGTTAGCAGTCGCGCTTGTAAACACTAAACCAATGGGGCAGTCACCTGTCATACTCAGTCAGCAGTCGCGCTTGTAAACACTAAACCAATGGGGCAGTCACCAGTCATACTCAGTCAGCAGTCACGCTTGTAAACACTAAACCAATGGGGCAGTCACCAGTCACCATTTCATCGATATCGGTTTTGGAAACTAGAGTTTATGAACACATACTGACTGTGACATTTTAAAGATGACGTTACTATGTTTTCTAACTACACTACCTATATCTTTTACAAATAAAAGCTATCGAACGCCCCTAACGATGGACATTATTACTTACTGGAATAATTATTGAACTCGTAATGAAAGAGATCAGTCGAACAAAATAATTTGCATGTCCTACAATGAGAACAAAAAATAATATGAGCAGTCAGCCATGCTTGTAATTAAAATGGCTGACAATTACGCGACTGGCAACATTTTATAAAAAAGGCACAACAGTCTATTACGGACGAGTCGAGGAAAATTAAAAAAATGTTTTCCATTCGTTCGCGAAATTGTTTGAAGTGAAAGAAATAAGTTTTTAATAAAATACGTGTTCATTCACTGTTCATTGGAATTGAATAGTTTGAATTTGTGCGCTGCTTTTTTAATAGGAATGAGTTTTAAAATGGAATATGGAATCATTCATATTCTTGGCCTAGAATGTTTAGCTTGCAAACGTGGCTCCTACTTCTTAGTGGTTTATCCGCGTCCGAGTCGAGGTGCCGTAAGTCCCGAGCTCGCTTCGCTCGCTCTGTTCTCTTTAGTTTATATCGATGGTTCATAAAATAAAGTTAATACGTTAGCTTCTATGGCTTGAGTCTTAGACTGGTACTTACAAATAGATTGCGGACAAGCTGCGGACAACAGAAAATGACAAATATTTTAGTACTGTGTATGTCTGTTAGTCCACTTGTCACGCGTTGCCGTGGTTGTTTTGGAAAGAAAATGTACAGAATGTTTGGTTGACGACTTCGTGAAGGGTCCATATGGTACCTTGTTAACCATTTTTAAAATTTTTGGTGTAGGTGCTAAGAAAACAAAAACTTTTGTATAATCATAAAATTGTTGGATTAGAACCAAATGTAACGTGGTAATTAATGGCAAACAATTTGATGAACATAATTACACTAAAACTAAAACTCGAAATAAAATCTATAAGAAAAACAATGACCCGCTAATAAACTGCAGTTTTTATAGAAGTTAAGATAAAAACTAGGATTTAACTCGTTTTAAATCAAAATAATTGCAACAATTAAATCTGAAACAAGAGACAGACATTTCAATCTTAGGTGATAAAATAAAAGGAAAACCTGGTGGTATCTCTTAGGTTATTAAAGCGTATAACATCACGCCTGTTATCCTCCATGGCTAAGGCAGATGAGTAACATTCGAGTAACAAAATCAGGGGAACTTTTCCCTCACTAAACCACCCTGGTAGTCAACATCGAGTCCCGTACGGTAAATTTTTGTGTGGTGTCAGACTCCTACTGACTAAAAAGCACTCATGTTCCTTCTTAGCCCTTTAAGTCGAGGCCGCGGTATCTCTTCAATATCCCGCAGCCCCGACCGAACCATGCTTTCTGTAGACAATTAAATCGCTCAAGGGCAATAATAATAAACAGAATTACCCTTGAACGATCGAAAGCACGTTTCGCCGAATAACGCTACAAAGAATGAATGGTTGGCCGAGACCAAGATTTGCCGAAGTCATGGTTCGCCGAAACACGTTTGAACTAAATAATCTTTCACCGATAGATTATCACCAAAACCACCTTCATCATCATCATCATCATTTCAGCCGAAAGACGTCCTGCTGGACATAGGCCTCCCCTAAGTGTCGCCACATTGACCGGTCCACCGGTTCGCGGTCGCCACTCCAGAACTTTCCGACCCCATCGACCATCCGTTCTGCGAGCAATGTGCCCTGCCCACTTAAGTTAAAAAACCACCTAGTAGTTAAAATCACCTTATACCAATCTAAAACAATCGTGGTGTTTAACAGAAACCATTAATATAACATTCGGTACTCCTGCGTCATCACATTTTCCGTGCCGCTTTGCGGCTGCAGAGAACCTCAATCGGCGTTGATATAGTAATCTTTGTGGAAACTATCATCACCTTGGGAGGAGGCACTTTTTCTCCTAAAATACCTTGCCAGAGCCTACTTTATGCAATGCCTCTTATAGCACGTCTCTGGGGAGATTGTAAAAAGGTCTCCCCTGAGCCTCACTGTACAATAGGGGATCGGACTGGGTCAAAAAAATATTATTCTAATTAGTCCGTCAGTGAGATTATTGAAAAATATTGTATACGTGTTTTTTGTTTTATCAAATTAATAAAAATTGACGAAGATAAGACGCGTCAAAGATCATGAGTGGGGGGTTGTGACGTCATTTGTTGGTGAAAAATGTACTACCATGTGACGTTTTCGAGGAATTCACGAGTTTTCATTTTTGGTTTATGTGAAAAAAGAAAAAATATGTGTCCAATATTTTTTGAAAATCTATCTGACGGACTAATATTTTTTTTTGTCCGATCCCCTATTGTGCACGGCAGCAAGGTAGATGAATGTATAACCTTTAGTTCATAATATTTAGCCAGTAATTTATAAATCCCATAAGGTAGAAGGTAAGCCTTTAAAATTTAAAGCATTTATTTCAATTAAACCATTAAAGGCACTTTTGAATTTCAGAAGAACAATTCATAAAACAAAGCTACAGTCACAGTCATAAGGGCAATGTGTTATTGGAAAAACCCTTTCTTAAGGAATTTCTTGAAATCACTCACGTAGTTTGGATTTGAGATCGGTTGATGGCAATAGGCTCGTCCGTTATTATAGGATAAGGAACTTATAACATAATTGGCGATATGTTGGTGTTTTATTAGGGGACTATGGTCGCGATGTGTTAATGTATAACATTAACACATCGCGACCATAGTAAAAAAAAATAAAATAAAATATTGCATAGCTTGTTTATTCCTTGTTTGTTTTACAATTATTAACTCAATTTCTAGTCGCAATTTGGTAGTGGGTTAGTTTCTCGTACTAAATGTGGCTGTAAGTAATGTTAGTTATCTTCTTTTGCAAGGACCTCAAATTGGGTAAAGGCCTCTTCCAAATCTGTCCAAATGTCTTTTGCTATTTGGCTCCAATTTGATAATCTCGTCCTACCACCGTGTTAGTGCCTCTGCTTCTTTTCCCTTGCGGGCCCTTCCATAAGGTTGCTCTGAGGGTCCATCGTTGGTCAGTTTGTCTGTTAACGCTTTACAATCATTGATAAACCTTCTGGAATATATTTTCTTAATTATATTGAAGGTGCCGCTAAAATGCGTTGCATAGTTTTAAAGAACAACTTGGTCACGCGCACAGACACGAATAGCAACCACGTTTTATGCTATTTATACTCGTAGATTTTATATTTGTAATTAATATGAATTCATCGCAAATTAGTTATTTATATGCGTATGCAATGGTATTCAAGCAACAAAATGAAAGATCTGCATACTTGTTTGCGGTTTGGCTACAGAAATACCTAGAAGCGAGGATATAAATATCCTTTTCCCCCAATTAATCGCTAACTATTAATCCACTCTAATATACTGCGCAAGTTCCGTCTGTCTGTCAATCTTTAAATTTTTTATGTTCCCATGAAATAATTTCCATCATCTGCACTACTTTACACTTGATCTGTTGTCTAATAGGTAGACAGTGGTGTTTGGTGCCCATGCCGTTTAATTATTTTTAAACCACTGTAGCCTGTTTAATAAAAGAAATTCCTAATGGGAAAACTCAAAAACTCAATAACACTATTTGCCCGTCCGGAGAATCTAACCTTGTACTGCACGCTTAGCAGTCGCGCTTGAAGACTAGAGGCCAATGGGGTACGCCAAATAAATAATACTTATACATATGTTAGGAATATTCACATGCTATTAAGAATAATAATGTATCCTATATGAAATAGGATATCATTTGTCTATTTCCGTGGTCGAGTGGTTTAGGCGTTTGCCTTGTGAATAGAACAGAATAGATTATTATTTATTTGTGTCCCACTACAGGGCAAAGGCCTCCCTTCCCTCCTTCCACTCATCCCTATCCAGTGATGTTGTTTGCCAATCCCTGCGAAAAGAGTCGAGTTCGTCTCGCCATCTTCTTTTTGGCCTGCCGCGTTGCCGTTTGCTGCTCTTTGTTCCTCCGGCATGCGGCAGATGTGGCCAGCCCAGCTCCACTTAAGCTTGGCAGCCGTGTAACCCAGTATCGAGTTCCATATTCGGTCACTAAGCTTGACTCCGAGGATACTACGCTCCATTGCTCGCTGACAGACTCCGAGTGCGGACTTTTGACGCTTGGTTACTGACCATGTCTGCGCTCCATAGGTGAGGAGAGGAAGAATGCACATGTCCATGAGTTTTCTCTTGAGGGAGAGAGAGAGAATATAATTTATTTCTGAGTATTTGGTGGTACAAAGATCTTAATAAAGCAGTTTCGCATGTACACTACCGTTGCCGGTGTAGAAATATTAAATTATTTTACAAAATGGCCAAGTTTTAGACCGCTACAATAGAATTACCTATAAGAAAAAACCGGCCAAGTGCGAGTCCTACTCGCACATGAAGGGTTCCGTACCATCGTAGTAGGGGAGTCGAGTCGTGTTTTTTGTTATAGCAGCAACAGAGAGACACATTCAGTGAAAATTTCAACTGCCTACCTTAAGGATTACGTGACATTTATGAGAGGTTTACAGAATGTGTTTATCAACAATAAAATGTAGCAAGACTAGCACTTCTGGCTCTAAACCAGGTGTTTTCTATGAGCGGATTGCAACTCAATAAACAAGCCCTAACAGCTACCTAAATATCATATCTAATCTATCAAAAATCTAATACTCGCTGTAATCTAAACACTAGTTACAACTACATACACACTATTAATCTATAAAGTCTTGTATACAAACTAACTTCAGTAAATAAATGCCATTTGATTGTTGATAAACACATTCTGTAAACCTCTCATAAATGTCACGTAAACCTTACACACAATTGATAACTAAACTTTAGACCATAACGTTAACAACTTCTACAACTTAACTTAACGCTTAATTCTTAACCAAGCATGTTAAACAAATAAATTTAACCTATAATGCTGATAAATGTCATATCTAACCTAACTTATCAAGTGTCATCGACTTATAAAATTTTATTCAACTTTGACGTTTGACACTTACCATGTACTTGCATGAAATTTTGTGTGCATATCGGGTAGGTCTGAGAATCGGCCAACATCTGTTTTTTTTTTTTTTTTTTTAATCGCTGAACAACGTTTGCTGGGTCAGCTAGTAAGTTTATGATTATTAAAAAAAATATACTATGTGATGTAACTAAAAATTTAAGATTTTCGGAATTTTTCCTATATGTGTACTTTATAACGTTGCTTCATGCCAAATTTCAAGATTCCAGGTCGTCTGGAAGTATCCTTTAGGTTTTGATTCCCTTGCGAGTAGTTGCGAGTTTCAAAATATGCGGCTTTAATTGCTGTATCTTTTGATTGCGTTGACGTAGAAGTTTGATTTTGTTACAGCTTAAAGATATTATAGACTTGAGTATTTGTTAAGAATTTCAATATAATACCACTACGCGTTCATGAGTAAAGGGGTAATAAGTTTAAAATTATTAAAAATATTTTTATTATATGATGTAACTAAAAATGTATGCTTTTCGCAATTTTTCCTTTATCTGTGTTATAAGACGTTGCTTCGTACCAAATTTCAAGATTCTGAGTTCACGGGAAGTACCCTGTAGGTTTTGATTCCCTTGCGAGTGTCGAAAATTTGCGGCATAAACGGGAGTATCTTTTGATCGCGTTGACTTAGAAGTTTGATTTTTTCACAGCTTCAAGAGACCATAGACTTGAGTATTTGATATGAATTTCAGCTTGATACCTCCACGCGTTCCTGAGAAAAAAGGTCTTGACAGACAGACAGACAGACAGACAGACAGACGGACAACAAAGTGATCCTATAAGGGTTCCGTTTTTACCTTTTGAGGTACGGAACCCTAAAAAACATTCATATAATTAAAATGAGCTTCAATTTGTTCATAGAATAAATAGACGATTTTGGTTCCCCACAGGAAGCATTCTTTGTAAAGTTGTCTCGTTGGTTAAGACATTGCCGGCTTTAATCACCTTATTTTCTGATAAAAAGACGAGTACGTGCTTCGGAAGGCACATATAAGCCGGTGGTCCCGGCCGCTAAGTGACGGTCATAAAACCCTAGGGTGTGTGGGGTCGTTAGACCTTACTACCCGCACGATAAGAAGAAGATGTATAAGATTCAAGGCATATCATAAATACATTAAATAAAGGCCTTCAATGCCTATATTTAACTTCTTATTAGTTCGGAGATCTAGACAAAGGACATTGCTCCTAAGTTTAACACAACAGATGGCGCAACCTTCACGAGTGGTTAGCAATGTCCTCAATGACCTGATGCGGCGCGAATGTCAGGGTCTGATGATGAAGTAAAGTAGTGAAGTGTAGTAAGTAAAATGAGGTAAATGAAGGATGCTATTGTAAGGCCAATGTCGTGTGGATTATTTACCTAAGATTGTATATTAAAAAAAAAAACCCGACTACGAATAAAAACGCAGACTAACAAAACCGCGGTCTTAAAAGTATTAATCAAGAAAAATCGTCTTGTATGTAGATAAACAACATAGTTGCATGCCACAGAGACCTGATGCGCCTTCATGGCGTTCTCATTGATACAGAAGCACAGACAGAAGTCAGCTGCTAGTTGCCATTCACAAGGTGGCATACGACTACGACTGTCCTCTATAATAATTATAAAATGATCTACTTACTAGATGATTTTTTTTCTTGAAAAATACTTTTTTTACTAAACTGATTAACCACCCTACCTCCAAACGATGATTTTTATTGTAAATATAAAACAAACTTACATATGTAGTTTTAAGACCTGTGCTCCCATACATTATGTAAAGGAATATTTTATACAAGTACATTTTATAGGTTGGCCGACTATTACTCTAGGCATTTAGGCAGTAGAACAATACAGGGGTGTGCCCAGTGGGTGGTATATAATACGTATTTTTCTGTACATATTAGTCCGTTCACTGGAAGTCTTGACAATGGGAGGATAAACTGGAATGTTTTTGTATTGGCTGGTCTCTTAAGTCTAGGTTAGCTTCGGTATTTGATGTTCAGCTGGTGCCTGTCGGAAATTCAATGAATTTGTCCATTCCACTGAATATCGAATAGATTCTCAGCGCTGTCTCAGATGGCAAATGGCATTGCTTCTGCAGTGACTCAGGTATTGAACAATGTTCGTAGCAGCATTACCAACATACTGTGATTCTGACATACAATACGTGACTACTAACCTTTTTATTTTTGTTTCAGGTATGAATAGAAGGGAAAATGTTCTCAATAACCAGCACGCAAAAGGTACGTGCCTCCCTTGAACTGCTTGGGTTCATGCATATAAACATCGAGACATAATTACTATACCTACATGCTGAAATCTTGATTTTTAGTTACACTAAAACATTCATACTCACCGTACTATTACATGTAATACTACCGTTTTGTCTTTCACGGGGAATGGACAAACTGAAAGCAGAGATAGGTTCACGGTTAGGCCAAAGATAAGCTCACTGTGTTGATCATTGGTGTTGATGATATGGCGTCTGGGAGGATCTTTTGTCAGAATGGCAATGTAGGTGGGATAATTCCATCAAAGGCCGACACCTCCACCAGTTCTTTCCATCCGTTCGTGAGCGGCTGGCCAGGACATGGCTGGAGGTGGATCACTGTGTTGCCCAATTTCTCACTGGTCATGGTAACTTTAAGAGTAAATTATTTTCCTTCAAGCTTGTTGCGTCGCCTTTTTGTCAATGTTCTACATCTGACTGCGAATATGAACAATCTGCACATCACATTTTATGGGAGTGTAGTCTTTGGCAGAATGAACGTAATATTATGTTAAATTGTGTGCAGGTTACATCCAGAGATATTTTTTACACGGACCTTGTAGAAACTAGAACAAATTTTAAGTGCGTTCAAGCATTTTTGTCATACCTATTATTGGAATCAAATATAACAGCTCACAATTTAGGACCCAGTAATATTAATGACAATAATATCTGACCTCTACAACCCAGTTACTACGATACCCTTTGTCTGACCATGGTCGTCAGACTTTCAGGTCACTGACTACCTGTAACGACTTCCAAAGATCTGTATATGACAGTCGGGACCATCACCTTAACGTGCTTTCCAAGGCACGGAGGAAACGCGCTATGTAATGGGCGGTCACCCATCCACAGACCAACCTAGGCAAGCGCAGCTTAATCTAAAAATCGACCCGAGTGGCAGTTCTTATTGGTTAGTTTATTTCTGTGAGACACCATGATCCTGCACTCCCACGTAATCTTAACTCCATCGTCTCGGATCGGGATAAAGAATGAGCAGAGACGTTGCTAGTCCCACACAGGGCTCATAAGTGTGCGTTGAACCGAAGAAGGGATATTTTTATCTCTATTTATTTTCTCAGACTAAAGGATTCTATGCAACACACCGTACCACACTATGAACGTATCTGGTAGGAAAAATATCTTTGTATGGAAACGTATGAGAATATATTTACTATCAGTTCATCAAAAATTGCTGACACTCCGCTGTTCATTTCAAAGCGTAGATCTCTATGGTGAAAAATGGGCAAGAATCCCCATGGACACTCAAATCCGACACGCATACATACAAAGCCGACACATACAAATCCGTTATAAACGGGAATGATACACAGTTGATCGTTCCAGTATGCATAGTAGTTCGTTTTATGTTTATTTCCGTGATACGTTCTCAGCACGATCATGGTATGGTACGGTGTAGTGGACACACTTCTTTATTATTCTGAGTTTCATCGTAGTCGTGATCCGCTTAGATTTATAAAATACAAAAATAAATCTAAGTAAAGCCTTAAATATTTTTATTATTTCTTTTTTTTTGTCATTGATACTACAATGAAAGTTTTATAAGCTTTCGTTGACATTGAGAGTTTTTCAGCTTTAAAATAATCCCATTTAGAATAAATTGTATTAAAATAAAATTATAAAGTCAAAATAGGATTATATATTTTTTAATTCACATAAAATTGATTTCCAAAATAAAATTTATAACCCAGTCACCTAATCAAAAGTAACTGCTGTAATAAAGCTTTTTTTATTTAAACACTTTGCCCCACTCTAGGAATTTCTCCTGTATCGTGGGTGCGTTCACAAACATATAAAGTCACATACACAAATACCCAGACGCGAAACAACTAGTTTTTAAATTAAAAAAAAAAGTTTTCTTATATAATTAATAACCTTATTTTAGGCTGCTTTCAAAGCCAGCTATTGGCTAAATACTGGTACTGAGCAGCATCCGGTGAGACTGGAAGCCAACCACAGCATATTTGGGAAAGGCTAGACAGATGGTAATCATGAATCAAGGACAGCTAGCAGCTAAGTTTTTAGGATTCCGTAGTCAACAACCCTTATATTTTCTATTTTTTTGTATTAGTTTCTGTGTTTTCCCTGGTAGTCTGTATATCTGTCTGTGAGTCCTCACTATATCTCTCTTAGTACAAGAAAGTTTTTCCCAGGTGAATTGAGGACACTACTTTAGTAACTACTGTTCACCTGGGAGATATCACCATCATCAGACACTAATCCATAATTGGGCATGAATAATACAGATGAGTTACCCGGACAACGTGGTAAATTAAAATCTTTAAGACAATTGTTTTTTAAAGTCGTTGGATAGATCCTTATGTATCACACTAATATTATAAAGGCGAAAGTTTGTGTGTGTGAGTGTGTATGTTTGTTACTTCTTCACGCAAAAACAACTGCACGGATTTGGATGAAATTTGGTACACAGATAGTTTATAACCTGGATTAACAAATAGGATAGTTCTTATCCCGATTTTATATTCCTGTGGGTTGTAGCGGGTGAAGCCGCTGGCAACAGCTAGTTAGGCTATAAAGTGCAAATTTTGGTTAGACTCAAGTGCCCCCACCTCCCTACTATCTAAACGGTTGTGTTTAGTTGTGTGAAAAAAATCACGATGGTAAAATATAAACCTAACGAATTTAAAAGGTAACTAAGTAAGGTAAGTAAGGTAGCTAAGTAGGCTTTACAAGTTTATGAGTAATAATTGTCGATCAACTTATAAAATGTAGTTGTATAACTTATTTTCTTCAACAAAATATAAGGGAGTCTGTTTTATTATTACAATAAAAATCAACGTTCGGAGGCAGGGAGGTTAATCAGTTCAGTAAGTTCACATATTATTTTGATTGGCACCTGCGAAACCTTACTTACACTTAAACTCAGATTTAAATAAGTTGCGTAATTCGTTAAAGGTTAAACGAAATTGGATCTTCTGTGATTTAAATTTTACATTTTATTGAATATCGATACATAAATACAATACATGTCATGAGGAGGGATGAAACGCGTGTGACTAAAACGTGATTGATATAAATGTTGATAGATGGAGAGGGAGAGGAAGACCAAAGAAAATATGGATGGAGTGTGTGAGGAATTATATGAAAAATGAGTAAATGATGCCATGGCGTCTGACAGAGGGAAAATTGAAGAAGAAAACGTGTTGCGCCAACCCCAAATAGAATATTAATGAGACAAGGGCAGGAAGATGGGGACGTTACAGTTATTGATACAGCATCAGACTCTGCTCGAGTGAATTTTACGGACGACAGGTACTGCAATTTTATGTACAATTGAAAACGTTAAGGCGTAGGTATACGTGAATTGGCCTTTTTTAGGATACATTAGAACCTTTTTTTTTCCGTAATCATCACCGGTTCTTTTTTTAAACATAACGTTGTTACGTAATCGCTACTCGACAATCGCGTAGCTTCCGAATGTCAGTGGCGTGTAACCAGCTCTTAAACTACTAATTACGTTACACTAAAGAACATATTATATGGCTCCACTGAAAAATGCACGGTGACCATCAAGCTATACAACAACAGTTTTGGTAGATCAGCAGGGCTATTGCGTATCTTTTAAATGTCAGTGGCTATCATATTGTCCATGGATTAACTGTCAAATTGGTTATGGCTTAGTACAAAATGGAACCATTTGACAGTAAATTGATAGCCACAGTCGTTTACAAAAGATACGCAATAGCCCTGCTGTCTTTGAAATTGTTTGGCCTACAGATAGTTCTTTCGGGTCTGGGTATTTGTGTATGTGAGTTTAAATTTTTGTGAACCCCCCCACGATACAGGAGAAATTCCTAGAGTGTAGTGTACTCAAAAAAAAAAGTCACAGTCACTGCAAGTAAAAGACACAAATGAACTAAAAGTGAAACATCCAAGCCGGTATAACCTCTACAATCTCGCTGTATCTCCGTTACACAAGACTGCGACTTATATCCCCCACGTATGCAGGTGTACGATTTTTAATATCAGAGACAACAGACGCTCTCAATATAAACACCTGGCCAGGGGTGGCAAACATCAGCTACTGTGTCGTTGTCCCAAGATTTATCGGAATTACCGAGAGGGTTCTGAAGGGTAAAACAATGTTTCCAAACATCCGTCAGTTATATTATCGAAAAATATTGGATAGGTAGGTACGTGTTTTTTGTTTTATAAAATTAATGAAAATTGCGAAAATAAAACGTGTCAAAGATCACGCGTCACATGAGTTTTTGAAGCACTGTGCCTTCATTTTTAGTTTACGTGAAAAAAAAAATTTATGTCCAATATTTTTCGATAATCTAACTGACGGACTAAACAGATGTTTTTTTTTTATTTTTTTGTCAGGAAACATCCCTATTTAATCTGTTGTCGCTGTCAAGTCATTTGGTTGTAGTTATTTTGTTAACGAGTATGCTTGGTATTTAAGTTACATATCCGACATCGGCTCAGTTGCCAAAAAAAAAAGTTACATATCAGACGGTTGCTATAAACAGCAGTTTTTGCTGTTATTTGCAGAGACTTTATCTCATAAAAACCGTGGGATACACTTCATTGCGCTGTCGGATCATTAAAAACTTATGGCTGTCATGGGATTTTGATTACAGTATGCTAAAAAACTGAAAAATCTTTACAAAATAACACATAATACATAAATAATAGCTGAGGCTGATTTACATTACAAACAAAATATTTGCAAAAAAAACAGGCCCACATTAACAAGTTGGACAGCCCTGCACCAGACATGATACGAGAAAGGGACAGTGCTATACATGGTGCATACCATTGTCGCATTTCTGGAAATAGTAAAGGGATACTAATGGAATATTTTTCCATGCGGATTAAATAGTTGTCGTTATTGGTTAATTGATTTCTTTGCTCTACATGCGTATGTTTTTCAGATTGAAGCGAAGTATTATTTAAACTGCATTTAGTAAATGTCCTGGGTTGAAAATGATTTAGATAGGGATTCAGCACTGCAGGATTTCTTTTATTTTAACTTGAATATGTGCCAAGGGTGCCAGAAACAAATATTTCTGTTTAGGGCACTAAGGTTCATATCTATTTGTTTGGTGAAATAAAAGATCGACAACGTCTTTACTCAAAGGACATTTATTCAAAATCAAAATCAAAATTCATTTATTCAAACTAGGCTGATAATCAGCACTTTTCGAACGTCAAAATTTACTTTACTTTACTTATTTACAAGAGACAGTCCCCCAAAACGCCCCCCCTTCGACACTTCCTAGTGTTTTTGCTGGAAAGAAGAAGTGGCGGAACAAACTCCCCAGCACACATCTGTCTGTTAGGTTGGTTAGAAGAACCAGACTCGATACAATAGTAAGGCAAGTATAAAAAAGTATATAATAATAATAAAAAAAGACATAACATATCAGTAAACTAATCTTGGAGAAAGAACATAAATAAATAACAAACATTGTCTTGTGTTCAACTCAGCGACCAACTGTTCTTATCATTTAAGTAGTCGTTAATGGAATAGTACGCTTTTAAACAAAGATTAGATTTTACTTTGGCTTTAAACGCATTAAATGGCAAGTCTAGAAAAGAAGATGGCAGTTTGTTATAAAATGTTATACCAAGCCCGACGAATGAATTATGAACTTTGTGAAGCCGGTGAAAAGGAGCGCGTAGTTTATGCTTATTTCTAGTGTTAAAGTTGTGAATATCACTGTTTTTAGTGTACAGGTGGATATTTTGTTTAATATATAAAATGTTGGCTAAGATGAACTGAGAAGCAACAGTGAGGATACCAATCTCCTTAAAAAAATCTCTAAGAGAAACTCGGGCACCCAGCTGATAAATTGCACGAACCGCTCGCTTCTGCAGAACAAATATATTTTGAATATCAGCAGCTTTGCCCCACAGCAGAATACCGTATGACATAACGCTGTGAAAATAACTGAAGTAGACTAACCGTGCTGTATCAACGTCAGTGAATTGTCTTACTTTTCTGACGGCGTATGCGGCTGAACTTAGCCTTCCCGCTAGGCTTGATATATGTAAACCCCATTGTAATTTTGGATCTACTGTTATGCCCAGAAATACAGCAGAGTCGGCAGTTTCCAGCTCCTGATTGGCGAGGATAATATTGGGACCTAGATTTCTAACATTGGGTAAAGCGAACTTAACTATTTTAGTTTTCTTGGTATTAAGAACAAGGTTGTTTATTGTGAACCAATCCGTGACCATTGATAGCGTGCTGTTTACGTCGTCAAAATCGTGTCTATTCCTATCTACTTTAAAGATAAGAGAGGTATCTGCAAAAAGTACAACGTCACAAAAACCCTTTAAATAGTATGGTAGATCATTAATATAAACCAAGAATAAAAACGGACCCAGTATTGAACCTTGAGGTACACCTAGCCGAACCGGTAGCCCGGAAGATTTCGCGCCATTTACGTCTACACATTGGAATCTATTTTGCAAATACGAATCTATCACATTTAGGGCCTCATTTTGAACACCGTAATAACGCAGTTTCCGTAAAAGCGTGTCGTGATGTACGCAATCAAAAGCTTTAGAGAGATCGCAGAAAACACCGATTGCATTTTGCGCGTTCTCCCATGCGTCAAATATGTGTTTCAACAAAGCAACACCTGCATCCGTAGTCGAACGACCCTTTGTAAAGCCATATTGATCATTATGAAGGAGATTATTTAAATTAAAATGTAATAACAACTGTTTGAGAATCAATTTTTCAAAAATTTTGCTAAAAGCAGGTAAAATAGAAATTGGTCTAAACTTACCGATATCGTTTTTACTGCCTGATTTAAATAGAGGGATGACTTTACTGCTCTTCATAAGGTCAGGGAAAGTCCCCAAATCGACGCATTTATTGAAATTTTGCACTGAACTTACACCGTTTAAATTTATGTGTGCAGTATGGGTGTATTGAAACTACTTATAACTATGTATTATGTATCTTAATCATATCTTAATCCTTTTAGACAATTTCTTTAGAACCTATCCTGGCAATTTTTGTTACATGTCGTGGTTCTGCTAACTTGTCCAATGGTGTTTCTAGACTTTTAGACTTAAAATTAGCGGATCGCGACTGCCAGGCAAGAGGTTCCCGGATTGAGTAAATTCCTGTTGGTTTCGGTCTCAAGAATTTTTCAGTAGCGGTCACGGAGTCTGGATTTGTGCTCGGTTGATGGCAATAAGCTCGGCCCTTATTACACGGAATTAAAAGAAAGAAAGAAAGAAAGAAGTGGGGTGTTAAACAGGGATCGGTTCTGGGCCGAGAACGGCTAGGGAGGGGTCATTTGATAATTTCCCATTTCATCATTTCTTCGTTTAGAAATTTCCACGCGCGCCCTTTTGGAACCACGCGCCCCTAGGCACGTGCGTAGTTTGCCTTAGGGATAAAACGCCTCTGCTATTGGCCTTGTTCTGTTCTGTCTCCTGCTGATATGAAGGTTGTTAGGAGTAGAAATTATGATTATATGATATGATTTCCTGATTAATTTCGTTGCAGGATCCGAGACAGTTACATCGTTTCTCTGGGACTTCGTCGAGCTTCATTGTCTCGCCGCTTTTCTTGTGGTCGCAAATGTTGATCCTACAGCTTACAGCATGCACAGCATTCGCATGTGATATCCTAATAACTGGTGATCGCGGGTGAAATCTAGACTTTGTCTATGACCTAGTTGTTTAACTCTAGTCATTATAGGTACAGGTCGCTAATTACACCGTGTGATTGATTGGAGGGATCTCAAGGACATGGCCGTTCACGCTAACATGTCATTGTCATAGCGAATGAAAGAATATTCATTTATGTATCACAAACGAAACAATAGGGTAGGTAACAAAAAAAAAGTAATTAGTCCTTCAGATTGTTTTCAAAAAAATATTGGACACGTATTTTTTCTTTTTTCACGTAAACAAACAATGAAGACGATACAGTGCTTTTAAAACTCGTGTAACGTCATATTCTAAGACAGTAGTAATGGCATTTTTTACTGGTCAATGATGTCACTTCCCACTCAAATCTTTGACGCATTTTATCTTCGTCATATTTTATTGATTTGATAAAACAAAAAATACGTGTCCAATATTTTTCAATAATCTAACAGACGGACTAATTAGAATCACATATTTTTAGTCAGTAAACAACCCTTTTGTCAAATGTCGCAATCTACCACTCTGCCTAATTCATTGGAGTTCGATCAGACGTTAAGTCTCTACAGACAGCTTTCGCATTCGTATTATTAGTATGTAGGAAGACTTGCAATTTGTCTAGGGACAGTTAAAAATTATAGTATTTATTAACACTGAAACCAGGATATTTATCATATTTGGTGTTCGTTTTGAGTTCCCGATCTTTTGAGCTATTGCTTTAACAAACAGTTAACATTGTAAATATCTTGTTTTCTGTGTTAATGGTTATATTACTTTTCATGTCAGTTTCAAAACTTATAAACAGACTAGTGATCCGCCCCGGCGTCGCATGGGTGCCTTCCTCTTGAATATATTGCTGAAACATGCATTCAAATCCGTTGTGTGGTTTAAAATACTTTGACTTTTTATACTTTGCATTGATTATCTTTATTTTAAGTTATCATAACACAAGCATGGGCTGGTTCAATCCCAAAACCGCAACCTGTAGCCTGTAACCACTATCACTCAACCTTGGCCCCTAAAATGATACAGTCACACTCACCAATTTACAAGCCCCTAACAAAACAATCAACGCTTGTAACGAAACCTTATCTGGTGCCATCAAATCAAGGGACCAATCATCTTCAAGACGAGCGCGGTAAGTACCGGCGGTGACGTCACGCGGTATGTTGACCCACCAATCAGCGTTATTGTTCTGAGGACAAACAGATACACGTCATCGAGTGAGCGGTGACGCACGGCGGTGCGAGGGACGAGAGAAAGCGGGTCTTTGTAAAAATGTAGAAGAAAAATTGTGAAGGAGAGGGTAATAATGTGATGGAAAGAGATAGCTACGTTTTCAAGTATGATGGTTAAAATTACACTCTACTTCTACATAGCCTTATTAATTAGTCAGACACATTGAGTTAGGTAAATAAAACACTGATTCTGTTTTTTTGGATAAGAAATCATCAAAAACTCTTCCCGCTCTGGGCGGAGCGAAAGAGAGAGTCAGTCCAGTCCAGTCATTCCTTCATAGCTTAGTCCATTATATCCGCGGTCGCGGTATGTCTTTCGAATAACTCGCAACTCGCCCATGAGTCTCTGACGTGGTTTTACGTAATGCCTTCGAGAAATATCTTTTCGTCGTGCTGGTTTTCCAAACGATGTTTTCCTTCACCAAACTGATAAGTCCTTTAGATACCCACGGGAAGGGTTTTCGAAATTCTTTGTTGTCCATAGTCCAATAAAATTTCATGCTTTATTATTATGCCTATAAAACACCTGCTAAACTACATGTCAAATGATTCGAGCTTTTTATCTCGCAGGAACCTTAAACTCTACTTTGAATCATCTAGACCAATGTATGATTCATCTAGTCATCAGACTATTGTAAAACATGATAGTTACTTAAATTCTTACAAAATGTACCAACTGTATAATATCTGTGAGACTGAATAAAGAGTGTTCTATATATATCTAACACCCGCTACCGCTCTTACCCTACACTATAAGCGGCGCCCCAAAACGCAAGGGTGAAAAGTGGCCACCGGTCAGCCACTCGGACCGACCGCCGCGGCCGGGCCGCACCTCCCTTCTGAACTATTGTCACCACACACGACCTCACGAGCGATCCAAACGAGTTCCGAACGATTTTCAATTGTTCTTTTTTTTTCGTGACAAGCAAAAACTTTCGGCATTCATTCTTTAATTCGGATTTGAAAAAAAAAGGTTTTGTAAAAAAGTTTGATAAAGTGAGTTTTCTGACATTACTGAATGACATTTATTGATTGTGATTGTTTTCAATAAAAGCTTTAAAAGTTTGTATTAACAATTCTATTGTATCGATAAAAGTTTTAAATGAAAAGTTTACATAGACAACTAATAAGTTATTAATTTCGTTCGTATTTTATTTATAACGAACATAATCCAATCAGTGTTTCGAATTTCGAACCGTCGTCGGCGTCGAAGCTGACCGACCAATTAGCGAACCCAATTCGAAAACAGAACTTCAACTTCGCCAAAGTTCGGGAGTGTTCGCGGGATGTTTTAGATTGAATGAAGTTTGTTTAAATCGAAGTCTTAATGAATTTGGTTTTGTGGTCGGTGGGTGATACAATCTATGTGATGAGTGAATTGTGAAGTTTTTGATAATGATGGATGCGACATGGAGAATCAAGTGGTGAGTTACTAAGGTTAGATAAATTTATATTATAACTACTGTTTTCGGATTTTGTAACGACGTCATGAAACTTATCGGATCTCTCTGTCTAATCATCAGTTTCAATGCGTATAACTTAGTATTTTTTATAAATATTTAAAAAATAATTTTACTTTGCTATTTCTTACGTTAATACGCTTTGCTAAAAAAATCATCACCTATTTGAGAATTAAAAATCTTATACGGTATCTTCTTGATTCAGCGTTATTGAGATGGCAATATTACTTCCTTAGCAAGATGAAACAGGGCAGGAGGGCCTTTATTTGTTTTCGAGGGAAACCCTCTAAAAAGCTATCGGTGTTTGGAGATAAAACAACTCTAATATGAAAATCTACCTCTAGACTACCTACCTGAAGACTACCTCTAGTGAATTCAACTCACTTTCAAAGCTATTCGCATTTAGCAACACCTGAAATAAAGTGACAGAAGTTTTTCGATAGCTAATTTCAATTCAATGAACGGATTTATGCAAAATAGCCAAAATATGCAAATCTACGTGCATTAACGGGCACGTGGATTATTATACTTATCTAAAAAATGCAAAAATGTTGATAACCGCATTGAGTTATCTTTTTTTTTTTGGGGTTGGGATATCATCAAATGACTCCTCCAGCTCTGGGCAGAGCGGTAGGGTGTGTCAGACTTCTACTAAATACAAAACCCATGTTCCTTCTTAGCCCTTTGTGTCGAGGCCGCGGTATCTCACTTCTCACCTCAGTAAATCATTGATCGTTTACTAATAATTTGAAACAATGAGTACTCAATATAATTTTTTAAAGAACTAAAGTGAAAATAACTAGTCGAAAAAGCAGTGAATTAAAAGAACAAAATGGTTTGTAGTATAATATTTTTTTTATAATATTTATTTTAATTTTATGTTGCATATTTGGAGCATTTGTAATGTATATTTTGTCGGTGATAAGTTGCATATAATCTAGTTTCTACAAATGACTATTTTCTTTTCTCGTATTTATTCATATTCGAACTCAACATAATATATTATTATGTAAATACGAAACGTAATAAGTACATAAGTATTCATTGTTGTACAAGGGAAATTAAATGGCGTTCCAAATGTATGCGGACATATTGAACAAATGAACAGCTAGTAATAATTTCAGTTAGACGTAAAAGCACCCGCGGGGAACATACAAATTACTAATTAAAACGTGTAACGAATGCGGGAAATGGGACACCCTTGAACTTTAAGTAGGTGATTATTCGTTTTACTCATGTCATACGTACATAGCTCACTCCTTTTTCAATTGGGGTAAGCAGAAACCTACGATACTACGATCCTCCAGGACCTACCCACTCCTTTTGCTACGTCCACGCGTTCATACACTCACGCTGGTTGTAGGTAGGTAAGTACTAAGCACCGGTCGTCTTTCATTCATTCTCTTAATATTAGTTTTTGTAAAAAATAAGTTTTCTGTTGCTAACCTTTTCTTTCCTACCTGTTGTGTGGGTAAAGTACTTAAATAACACTCAACTTTGAAAACAATGTTAATTAAAGAATGAAACGATACCAAAACGATTTATTTTGGTTTCCTTGTCACGATAAAAATATAAAATCAAAATATTATAACAAGAAGCAATAATATCTCATAGAGCTAAGTGAAAAAGAAGTTTCCTTTTCACAACCAAGCTTATAAATTATGCAGTAGTCGATCGATGTCGCCAGCTGTTAAATCACACCTTTATATTGCCTGCGACCTTCGTCCATGTGAACTTTTTATAAAACCTTATTGAATTGGATTTTGTTACAAGTGGTTTTTTTGCACAGACAGAATAAGAACTACTTTTACTATAAAAATAAAGTACCTTAAATATAACATAACCTATCTCGCAGTAAAAGCCCTGTCAAAATCTATCCAGTAATTTTGGAGATTAGCAAACAGACACTTCAATTTTATTTGTTTGTGTAGATACGAACTTACAGCACAGCAACCATCGCAATATGTACTTAAAGACATTTCTGTACCACATTAAAGAATCAATGGCATTTAAATAATTGTTAAATTATAAATGTTTTGTTTTCTTTTATACATAACTAGCTGAACCCGCATGCCTTGCAATGCCCTTTTTCCTACCTACTACCTGCCTACTACCTACCTACTACTTACCTACCTACCTACTAAATACATACCTACCTACCTACCTACCTACCTACCTACTACCTACCTACTACCTACCTACTACCTACCTACTACCTACCTACTACCTAGCTACTACCTACCTACTACCTACCTACTACCTACCTACTACCTACCTACTACCTACCTACTACCTACCTACTACCTACCTACTACCTACCTACTACCTACCTACTACCTACCTACTACCTACCTACTACCTACCTACTACCTACCTACTACCTACCTACTACCTACCTACTACCTACCTACTACCTACCTACTACCTACCTACTACCTACCTACTACCTACCTACTACCTACCTACTACCTACCTACTACCTACCTACTACCTACCTACTACCTACCTACTACCTACCTACTACCTACCTACTACCTACCTACTACCTACCTACTACCTACCTACTACCTACCTACTACCTACCTACTACCTACCTACTACCTACCTACTACCTACCTACTACCTACCTACTACCTACCTACTACCTACCTACTACCTACCTACTACCTACCTACTACCTACCTACTACCTACCTACTACCTACCTACTACCTACCTACTACCTACCTACTACCTACCTACTACCTCCCTACGACCTACCTACTACCTACCTACTACCTACCTACTACCTACCTACTACCTACCTACTACCTACCTACTACCTACCTACTACCTACCTACTACCTACCTACTACCTACCTACTACCTACCTACTACCTACCTACTACCTACCTACTACCTACCTACTACCTACCTACTACCTACCTACTACCTACCTACTACCTACCTACTACCTACCTACTACCTACCTACTACCTACCTACTACCTACCTACTACCTACCTACTACCTACCTACTACCTACCTACTACCTACCTACTACCTACCTACTACCTACCTACTACCTACCTACTACCTACCTACTACCTACCTACTACCTACCTACTACCTACCTACTACCTACCTACTACCTACCTACTACCTACCTACTACCTACCTACTACCTACCTACTACCTACCTACTACCTACCTACTACCTACCTACTACCTACCTACTACCTACCTACTACCTACCTACTACCTACCTACTACCTACCTACTACCTACCTACTACCTACCTACTACCTACCTACTACCTACCTACTACCTACCTACTACCTACCTACTACCTACCTACTACCTACCTACTACCTACCTACTACCTACCTACTACCTACCTACTACCTACCTACTACCTACCTACTACCTACCTACTACCTACCTACTACCTACCTACTACCTACCTACTACCTACCTACTACCTACCTACTACCTACCTACTACCTACCTACTACCTACCTACTACCTACCTACTACCTACCTACTACCTACCTACTACCTACCTACTACCTACCTACTACCTACCTACTACCTACCTACTACCTACCTACTACCTACCTACTACCTACCTACTACCTACCTACTGCCTACCTACTGCCTACCTACTGCCTACCTACTGCCTACCTACTGCCTACCTACTGCCTACCTACTGCCTACCTACTACCTACCTACTACCTACCTACTACCTACCTACTACCTACCTACTACCTACCTACTACCTACCTACTACCTACCTACTACCTACCTACTACCTACCTACTACCTACCTACTACCTACCTACTACCTACCTACTACCTACCTACTACCTACCTACTACCTCCCTACTACCTACCTACTACCTACCTACTACCTACCTACTACCTACCTACTACCTACCTACTACCTACCTACTACCTACCTACTACCTACCTACTACCTACCTACTACCTACCTACTACCTACCTACTACCTACCTACTACCTACCTACTACCTACCTACTACCTACCTACTACCTACCTACTACCTACCTACTACCTACCTACTACCTACCTACTACCTACCTACTACCTACCTACTACCTACCTACTACCTACCTACTACCTACCTACTACCTACCTACTACCTACCTACTACCTACCTACTACCTACCTACTACCTACCTACTACCTACCTACTACCTACCTACTACCTACCTACTACCTACCTACTACCTACCTACTACCTACCTACTACCTACCTACTACCTACCTACTACCTACCTACTACCTACCTACTACCTACCTACCACCTACCTACTACCTACCTACTACCTACCTACTACCTACCTACTACCTACCTACTACCTACCTACTACCTACCTACTACCTACCTACTACCTACCTACTACCTACCTAAATACTACCTACCTACCTATCTACCTACCTACAACCTAACTATCTACTTACCCAAAAAAAAAAGAACAAAAACTATCCTATGTCCTTCTCCTGGCTCTAAACTACCTCCCTGCCAATTTTCAGCTAAATCGGTTCAGCCGTTCTTGAGTTATAAGTGAAGTAACTAACACGACTTTCTTTTATATATATAGATAATTCGACAAGGCATGATCATTCATGTAAACCACCCTTACGAGTAATATGACTATAATACGTTCGCAATACTCGTGAAAAATATCAATGAAACTTCCTACAAACACCTGCGAAGCTATGTATCTTCAAAAACACAACTATTGCTGTTATTTTTATCTGATCTATGAAAACAACCCGAGTTACGTGATATAAAAAAAAAACAACGACGTTAACAAAATTTTCCATGAATCAAGTGAAATGTCAAATCAATAATTGATTGACTTCGAAGATATTTATTACCTCGACTAAAGTATGACCTATCTATATGCTTATTAGGTCTTTACCTATGAAATTGCCGTTCTGCAGTACTGGCCATTTCAAATCAAAATAATTTTTGTTTGGCTAAGAATTCTAATTTCAAATTAATTTTATTTTAAAAACATGGTTTTTTTTTTCCAAAAGTAGTCATTTGTTTATTGATTAGTGTTACATTTTCATCGCATTTCAATCTTTTTCGTCATCATGGATACGTTAAAAATTCGAGTAATTATGGAATATGAGTACCGTCGTGGCAGCAACGCGGCACAAGCGGCACGCAACATCAACGACGTTTACGGAGCTAACACTACAAACCAACGCACCACCTGTTATTGGTTTGCTCGCTTCCGTTCTGGAAATTTCGACCTGAAAAATGAACCTCGCGGTCGTCCGAAGACTTTGGTCGACAATTACGAATTAAAGGCGATTGTGGAAGCTGATGATACACAATCTACGGCTGAATTAGCAGCAGCTTTCGACGTTAGCGTCAAAACAATATTGGTCCATTTGCGTCAAATTGGCAAGGTAAAAAAGCTTGACAAATGGGTGCCCCACGAACTCAATGATCGCTAGCGCGAAGTACGCGTCGAGACGTGCCTTGCACTGCTCAACAGACACACAAATGAAGGAATTTTGAGCCGCATTGTTACCTGCGATGAAAAATGAATTCTGTTTGATAACCGCAAGCGCTCAGCAAGTTGGTTGGATCCTGGTTCAGCACCTAAACAATGCCCTAAACGAAAACTTACCCCTAGAAAAGTGATGGTCACTGTTTGGTGGTCTAGCGCCGGTGTGATTCATCACAGCTTCTTACCAAACGGGGTGAGCATTACTGCAGATGTGTACTGTGAAGAACTGAACACAATGATGGAGAAGCTGGTACATCTCCAACCAGCATTGGTCAATCGCTCGTCTCCGCTGCTCCTGCACGACAACGCGCGACCTCATACTGCACAGCAGACGGTCTCCAAGTTGCAAGAACTGGGGTTGGAAGCTCTCCGTCATCCGCCCTACTCACCAGACCTTGCGCCTACAGACTTCTACTTTTTCCAGAATTTGGATAACTTCTTGGCGGGAAAACCATTCAATACCCGAGAGGCAGTACAAAATGCCTTTGAAGAATTCGTTGCCTCCCGACCAGCTGATTTCTTTAAGAAGGGCATCAATAAACTGCCACTGCGTTGGCAAAGATGCATTGATTGCATGGGTGATTACTTCGATTAATACAAATAAAAAATACATGAAAAAAATTCGTTTAATTTTTTGCATACAAAACGGCAATTTCATAGGTAAAGACCTATTAGTATTAATAGTATACATGTAATTCCCGAAGGGATAGGCAGAGGTGTAACTTCTAGTACGCCCACATCTCACCAGTATCTTACGTCTCAGGTTTTGGGGCGTGCCTATTGTCATCAATCGGGCACAAGTCCAGACACCGTGGCTGCTACTCAAAACCCTAATACCTCCTACTACCCGACACAGGATTGACCACCCAGGGTACACAGACATCTAGCTCGCCGTCCGTCCGTCATATGACGACGACAGGCCGTGTCGACGGCGCTTTCGTGTTCCACGCGCACCTCAAAAAGTTGTCAGCAACATGGAAGGGGCAAAGGCCGACGCCATTGGCTGCGGTATGTTGTAAAAGATACCACGGCCTCGACATTTACGGCTAAGCAGGAACATGGGTGGTTTTTAATCAGAAGTCTGACACTCCTTTTCGCTCTGCCCAAGAGCGAGAGGGGTTATTTGATGATTTTCCACCCGTCAAAATAAAAAAGGGCACGCAGAATTGGAAATTTAGCAGACAGAGTTACTTCATACTACATTTTACTTATGGGTACGCATGCTATAAAGGATGAATTAAGAGCGCCAAGGTTGCGGAACAACCCATGTGGGAAACAAGCGCTCAAGATTGAATGGTAACAATAATCTTGACACGACCATAACGAGACCATGTCGAGATTAGGTTAATCACGCTAGCATCTGCATATGGCTTCGCTCGCACCACGACACATTTTAAATATAGGCTATGATACACCGGAAACTCGTTGATAATGTAGCATCCTAATGGTGAAAGAATTTTCGAATTCAGATCAGTAGTTCTAAAGATGACCCTCTACATACGAACTAAGTATAATACGTTCTTATATTAGTATAGAACACCAACTGAATAACTCGTTCATATAAAAACCCGATAGGTCTTGATATCAATCGGGCAGGTCGTGAGCACCCGGCCGTGTCGTGTCCGGTTGAATGAATAGCCTATTAGCTCCCCCCCCCCCAACACTCGCCCCTAGGCTGTCATCCCCTTAATCTACAAGTGGGGTATATGCTATTCATGTCTTTTTTAATGTTGAAGTTTTTTAGTAGAGGTAGTTTTTGTTGCAAGTAGAGTTTAGGGGCCTTATAAAATTTCCTATCTAATGCCCGTGGCTTCGATCGCGTGGATGTCGGTTATCGCGACCAATAGTAGTTTTTTCATCCGCTCTTTCAACCCCTTACAAACTTTTTTTCACATTCAAAAGTAGCCTATGTCCTTTCTCAGGCTCTACTCTAGACTAGGAGGGAAAGTGCGATAGACAGACAGAGTTTTTTCGCATTTATAATATTAGTAAGGAAGTAAGGATTAGGAACTAGCGACCCACCCTGGCTTCGCACAGAATCAATGTACGTCCCATAAACCCCTTTAATCACTTTATAAATTCATTTTCGAAAACTGTATTAAAATCCGTTGCGAAGTTATAAAGGTGTAGGCGTACAAACAGGCGGGAGCGACTTTGTTGTATGTGACGTTTGTTGTGTGTGTGTGTTCTTTGTGTAGAGGTGACTAAAATACAAAATAGTGATTTCTTTTTATATTTACTGGCCTTTTTTGGAGGTTGGGAAATCGTCAAATGTCTCCTCCCGGTATGGGCAGAGCGGTTGGATAGGAAATCATCAAAAATGACTCCACCCGCTCAGGGCGAAGCGAAACGGTGTCAGACTTCTACTGACTAAAAACCACCCATGTTCCTTCTTAGCCCTTTGTGTCGAGGTCGCGGTATCTCTTTCGAACAACCCACAGCCCCGACGGGCGTCGGCCCTTGCCTCTGCCTCTCTTTATTTACTTGTCTTCCTTCTTATCTTTGCCTTTGTACGTTTTGATTGGTTGTTTTGCCAAAACTTGCTGTTGAATTCATGAACTAAACTTTAGTTGTTGAAATTAAAAGGTAAGTTTTAAATAAAAGACTTTTGTGAAATTTATCATGTGATTCGTTTATTGCTATTGATTTTGAGATTTGTTGGAGCTGTAATCAAAAATTGTTGAAGAAAACCTCGTTTGACAATTTTTTTATTATTTTAAATAATAATAATAATAATAATAATATTCCACAACTATCACACAACGCCATCTAGTCCCAAGCTAAGCAGAGCTTGTGTTATGGGTACTAGACAACTGATAAACATACTTATATATTTCTAAATACATACATATTATAGATAAATTACACCCAGACACAGAACAAAATGATCGTGCTCATCACACAAACATTTGTCCTGGGTGGGAATCGAACCCACGAACTCCGGCATAGCAGTTAGGGTCACTAACCACTAGACCAACAGGCCAATCAAAAAAAGCTGAAAAAAAAAATTAAATGGCCTTGCTTTTGATTTTAATCTTGTCCTGAGGACAGAGATTAAGTCGATGATGGAACGAGCTTAACCAGAAGATGCTCATTATGATATGACCTATTTATTGCTGCAGTAGGTATAATTAAAACTGAACCAATACAGGTATAGTTATATTCTAAAGCACTTACCAAAATGCACAGCGTTTACCAATATTAAAATTACCACAAAAAAAACTTTTTTGTTATCCCCGACAAAAAACGACTTCCTCTTTCATACCGATATCTGCAAAGCAATTGGTCGAATTTAAATCAATACTATAAATGCATCAATTTCGTCACAATAGTTAAAAAAAATCGAATAAGTCCGTCAGATAGATTTCCAAAAAATATTGGACACGTATTTTTTCTTTTTTCACGTAAACAAACAATGAAGACGATACAGTGCTTTGAAAACTCGTGTGACGTTATTTTCTAAGAAATTAGTATGACATTCTTTACCGGTGAGTGACGTCACAACCGGGGGGTTGTGACGTCACTCACCTCTTTCACTCACCTTCGTCACTCATATCTTTGACGCCTTTTATCTTCGTCAATTTTTATTGTTTTCATAAAACAAAAAATACGTATCCAATATTTTTCGATAATCTAACAGACGGACTAATTGGAATTATATTTTGGTAAGTAATTAAACATCCCTATTCTGTCCTTTATAAAGACACGATCAATCAATCTTACAACTCACTGCTTATTCACTCCGTTTACGAAAGTAGGTACCATCATACCTACACGTACACAGTGCGAGATAGCAAACTATATCTATACACTTAGTATCATATGTCATGAAACATTGAATGGTTGTATTTGGGTCACTGATCGCCAAAGGGCTGATGTCTTCACTCCGGCCGGTTCATATGAGAGGTGTACCTTACAATACTGTAGGTGTTGAGCTGGTATAAAATATGTTGAATAGACACCATGTATCAATGCGTTGAGAAGTATTTACGGGCTAAAGAAAAAGAGGATTGTAAACATCCCCTACTGTATTTCTACTGTATGGTCATGTGAAGACTTTATTCATTTCGCATGGTTTGTAGAACCTACTTTTATACTTTCAGCTTTTAACCGGTTTCTAAAAACGAAGGTTATGTCGGCATCATATTATTATGTGATCACCGATTTTTCCGTGATTACTGAGTAGTATTAGTGAGTAATTATTTGATTCGAGATATATGATCATAATAATAGATGATGACATTTTTGTTCTTCGTTTATGTGGATGATATGCTAATATTTTCTATTTACAATGATGAATTGATACTTGACAGGGATTTTTGTGAGATACCACACGACGACGACGTGACGTTCGAAAAGTGCTGATTATCAGCCTAGTTTGAATAAATGAGTTTTGATTTTTGACAAATAAAAACACTTCTAAAACACGAAAACACGGTGGCAAAAAGTGTGTAAAATCTTTCTAAATCATGCGAACCACACTAATTTGATTTCGATGTACAGTGCTTTCTGTTATGTACCTATTGTCCACGATTCATGATATAGATTAACAAAACAAAGGTAACTAGGTACCTAGATATAATACACCAAGTCGGAGTAGTCATCTGTATCTGAATTACTAATGAACTTCAGAAATTAATATTAATACTTCAACTACAGTCAGAAACATATTTATTAAACCACTAGCTGATGCCCGCGGCTTCGTCCGCGTCGTGCGATCAAAAGTAATAATTTCATCTCCCCTTTTCAACCCCTTCTGTGTCCCAAATTACAGTTCAGTAGTTTTAGCGTGAAAGCGCGACAGACAGACAGACAGTTACTTTTGCATTTTTTGTTTTTTTTATATTAAACTAAGGATTCATTTGTAGTCTACTTCGATATCAAAGAGCCTTGTTTTCCAGTGGATATCAGATTGTAGTTATGCTCACGACTGTTAGAGACAGCGGCTACCTTTGTTGTATTGATTTAATTGTACATTGTTATTTTTATTGAATACTGTATCGAGAATCTGCAACTGCATTGCTGAAAATGAAAGATAGTGCTGTGACGCAACTTTGAAGAACTTACGAGTATATTGGGATCATTCATTCTCACTAGTTCTACCGCACACTCCTACGATGGGGCTAGTGGGATGTTTTTCCCACTAGTTCTACGATTCAAGGTGGTACGAAATCGTGGTGGTAGAACTAGCGGGAATGATCCTTCTATCACAGGAGTTACTTTCCAATTGTTGTAAGAATATGAACCACCAAAATCATACACGGCAGTAGGTACGCCAATAAATCGTTTTAAATTGACATTATTCAGGTGGCTTATCGATAAAGTATTTTGTTTGTTCTGTGAATAAGTACCTTAACCTTAGAGATGACATTTTTCTATTCTAATTTATTTATTGAATACTTATTGACCTTTTCACTATTGGCATTGTTATTGCTACAACAATATACCAATTATTACATTTGCTTTAAATGTATTATTTAATTTTGCATGCTAGGTTTAGCGAAATGTGTGAGCTGCTGCTTACAAAACCTGACCATTAATCACATTTTATTGGATTAATTAATAATAATTGATTAATCATATGTATGGGCAAGTGGCTGATCATGGTATGAACATTAGAAGTTTAAATTGAATGTTATGAATACAAATAAACGATTTGTTTTGATTTGATTCAATATTGTACTACAGTTCTAGCAAATAAATTATTATTTTAAAAACGCATATTCTGTTAAAATGCTTGTTGCCATTCTCAAACTAAAAAAAATATTTCAATTAGGCCATTGCAGTGAATTTTAAATGTCTCAGTCACAAGGCTTAAATATCTTGTGAAAGTATTGTAGTTACCCATTCCAAAGCGTAGATCTCTATGGAGAAGAAGCTACATGGACACTTTTGAATCAACCATCATTGCTTTTGATCTTGATGTTTTTGAGATTCTAAATCTTACCACACGGTTGTTATTTATTATTATTATTATTAGTTAAGGAGCCCGTCGCGGCTGCAGGTTGTTCGAAAGAGATACCGCGGCCTCGACACAAAGGGCTAAGAAGGAACATGGGTGGTTTTTAGTCAGTAGAAGTCTGACACTCCCTTCCGCTCTGCCCAGAGCTGGAGGGATTATTTGATGATTTCACACCACCCAAAAATATAAAAAAAATGTTGCTGACATCTCTTTGAGGCGCGCGTAAAACACGAACGCGCCGTCGACACGGTCTGTCGTCGTCAAGTTATACATACTCACCAATAATTTGTTTTGAAAAACTCTACATGACTCGCGAAACGTAGGTGTAGATACACTTCTACCTAACCCTTATGTTTTATAATATGTATGTAATTATGTAAATCTAGAAAAAAAATTAGATTAATATTATATTGTACTTACAACTTCTTTATGCATGCGGAGTTTACCTGTAGTAAGTGATTGTTGCACTGTTGCATTTGCGTTTTTGCATGTAATCATTATCATGACCCTGTGTAAACAATTGTTGGTGAACCAATAAAATTATACACCACATGTTTTATCGTGTAGAATTTCCTTTCTGAAGTACAGTCAGAATCATAATGATGTGCGTTACTACTTAAAGTACCAACTGTCTCCTGTGATCGAATCATTCTATGGCAGTTTATTGTAACTATTATTCAAGATAATTGAGTTTTTGATTAGAAATGGATTTCTACAACTTTCCTAATTCAATACTTCAGAAAATAAAAAATAATAATAAAAACGTTTTTGTTTAATTCAATAACAAGTTATTGACAAACGCGCAAATTAAAGCTAGTTTTACAACGTTTAAATTGATTTTCTTACAAAATAGAAAGGTTAAACTGGGGAATATTTATTGAGTTAGAAGAAAACTTGTTTCTAGCGCTGAATTATGTATCCCACCTGTGTTGTAACTTCGTTGATTAAGTTTTTAGTTTTAAATTCTACACATACTTTATTCAAAATGACGGCACGGTTGGCGCAGTAGCTCAAGCAATGGACTGCTGCGCTGCGTGTCGCGGGTTCGATTCCCGCACGGAACAAATATTTGTATGACCTACAGATAGTTGTTCCGGGTCTGGGTATTTGTGTGTGTGAGTTTAAATGTTTGTGAAGGCACCCACGATACAGGAGAAATTCCTAGTGTGGGGCAAAGTTAAAACTGGAGCGTTGTGGTTACAGATATTAAGCGTTTAAAGTCAAAGTAAAATCTAATCTTTGTTTAAAATCATACTATTAAATTAACGACTACTTAAATCTATCGCTGAGTTGAACACAAGACATTGTTTGTTATTTATATTCTTTCTCCAAGATTAGTTTACCGATAAGTTATGTCTTTTTTATTATTGATCTGTGTCTTTAGTCAATCGTAATATTAAACTGACACCTTACTATTGTATCGAGTCTGGTTCTTCTAACCTAACCTAACAGACAGATGTGTTGCTGGGGAGTTTCTTATGCCACTTCTTCTTTCCAGCAAAAACACTAGGAAGTGTCGAAGGGGGGGCGTTTTGGGGGACTGTCTCTTTTAAATAAGTAAAGTACAGTAAATTTTGACGTTCGAAAAGTGCTGATTATCAGCCTAGTTTGAATAAATGACTTTGGATATGGTGAGAAAGATGATAGGGTTGTTGTTCCAATTTAACCAATTGATAAAATCGATTTTACGGTATGGGTAAATAATATATTACGGGTGTATTATACTTTTTTTTTCAAATGGTTTTACTCGCGTTGTGGTAAAAATAATATAACATGAAGACCTTATCATTAGTAAAAAATAAAACAACGAGTTGCACTCCGGGAGTGCCGGCAGAAGTGAAAACTTGAATATTAACGTTGTGCATTTTTTAATGTTTTGGAATATTTAGGGAATAATTTCGCACGAATTGCTTTATTTATCGGCATAAAAGTACTATCATTTATGTGGTTAAATACAATATTCATTTATTGCGCTCTCGTAGACAACCATGAAAATTTACATTACATAAAAAGTGAACCACTTCAGAACTATTACAATTATTTTACATTAAAAAGTTTGTCTCAGAAAAATCAACATGAGTTTTTTTTTTTTTTTGACATTGCCCGCATTGCCCTACTCCCTTTCTTTCTCTTCTTCAACCTTTCACCACCCAATGCTGAGTGTAGGTCTCTTCCAGTGCACGCCATTCTTCTCATCGCCCTACGCCGTCTTACAATCAGGGCACGTGATCATCTGACCCGAGTTTAACATTTTTTACCCATCCTAAAAAAGTGCACAACGCCGCTAAAGAATTTTTCATTTCAATAAATCGAAATCGAATCAGCAGTTCCGAAGATTACCCCCAAACTTTACTATTGTGTCGAATCTCAACCATATTTATTTTCTGTCCTCACCATCTTGAGTAAATACTTAAACCAAATTGGTTTTAGTTTATACTAACTGAGTAAAGATAACTCTTCAATTAAAAACTCATTGTTTTTATTCCATTTCAAAAGCTTGGAGTGCGGTCTCGGAGGCTCTGAGAAGACTAGCTGTATTAATTGGATTTACTCAATTAAAATACATAGTTATTGTTTTCAAAGAAAGTAGTTTTAATCAAGTTTGCATAGTCGTAGACTATTAAGATTCATGATTTTGTGAAACATTTTGATTGGTTGCATTTTTTTGATTTACCTTCTTTATTAAACTTTAGATCAGAACCTTCAGTTTCGTCATCTTTAGGTCAGTTTGTGATTATTACATTAAATAAAATACAAATAAAAAAAATAAAAAAGCCTTTTATTCCATGCAATTACAAAATAATTTTACAATATTGGATTTTAAATCACATGCTTGTATTGATTATTATTATTTAAACCAACTCAGTTATAAATATGATGAGATATGATATCTAATAGAAAAATTGCAGTAATCACACACATCGTAAATTCATAATTTAGATAGGTTATTATTATTTTTAAGATTAACACATATTCACTATTATTTTATTTCTTAATTATTATTATTATTTAAGTTATTATTTTTAGTTTTTACATGCATGGACCCCTCTCAGGTGAAGCCCTCCTTCAAAGATTTCCATTTGTCTCTGTCTCTGGCGACATAAATTATTCCATTACATGTCATAAAATCTCTTCTATGTTTAGTCACGTAGCGAATGCGTCTCTGGACATCAGATAGCATACCATAGTATTATATACCAGAGACAAGGTCCAGGCCGACCGCAAGCTAACCGTACTTCATAGACTGATTCTTATAGATATAGAGAAGCAACAACCGTTGATCCTCACCTTTGTAATCGTGGATACACACAATCCCGTTAGACTGCCGGAACGCGGATTAACTGCAAAACTTCTTAAATTTATTTTTATTTTATTTTTATCTACGTTTAATACCAAAGGTTAATAAGTAGTATTACTACTTACCAAATTCACTATGATCTTTTTTACGTCATTCCCGTACATTTGTTGAAAACTTCATGCAGCATGAACTTTCCGTAAATATTACTCACAAAGTATCCAAAATGATAAGCTACGCACATAATATCATAACACTTTGGCTATAAGTGTTGGCAATTTGGCTGAACTACGAACAACAATACACATTACTAAACAAATCCAATTTGAGATAATATCACAGCCTACGCGCGTACCACTCTACACGTTAGCTATTGTGTCTATTTGTGTTTTTGTGAAATACCTTTTGTATTACAAAAGTACACATTATTGATAGATAGATACAATTTTCCATACAGTAGAATTTATAAATTACGCGGAAATGACATGGTCATCACCATCATCTTCAGCCTATTAATGTTCCCACTGCCGGGACAAATGCCTTCTCTCTTAGAGCTGAAAATGACATGTTTTGTATATTTATTTTCATAAATGTGTCATCAGTCATCACTATTAAAGGTCAGTGTTATTAAAGTTAAGTAAATTTTTAAAATTAATTAAGAAAATGTTTTTATGAGTTGTGTGTGGGAGAATTATTTATTTGCTTAGAAGCCTGGAAGCTAAATGAATTTGGCAGCCAGTACACCTCAAAGAGATGTCAGCAACATTGCAGGACACCTGTCGGGGCTACGGGTTGCTCGAAAGAGATACCGCGGCCCCGGACACCCATTTGCTAAGAAGGAACATTGGTAGTTTTTAGTCAGTAGAAATCCGACACTCCCATCCACTCCATCCAGAGCAGGAGGAAATAAAACCCAGTAGGTACACATAAACGCAGAGAAAAAAAACCCATAAAATCCTATAAAACCTTAACACCTCTGTTCGGGCAACGTCTACGCCATTAATTTTTGTTGAATGCATAGATCGCCCATGCTCCATTTGACCAGCCGAAAATCATCTGAATCCGCTTATAAACCCGTCACGCGTATTTTCTATGTTCCAATTAAAGTAGTCAACGTTCCCGTTTAAACGGACTATTCACAGACAACCCTAACGGGTCCTTTGATATACAGTAAACGCAATTTATTCCGTAAATGCTACAGAAAGGGTTCGCTAAGCTATGGGACGACGCTTTCATGTATTGATGCGAGTGTTCTAGTCTGAAGACATTGATGGAAAGAGGATTTGATGGATTAGTTTACGCTTCGGGTCTGGAAAGTTATTGCTCTTGGAAAAATGATATCATAGTTTTCAAGAATTTATCTATTCAAAGAAATAAAAAAGCGATGAAAATTAAAGAAGATAATTATAGCACATTAAAAAAACTGCAAATCAAACTTTGTAATTCGCAAGGGAATCAAAACCTACAGGGTACTTTTTTTTGGGGTGAGAAGTTATCAAATAAATCCCCTCCCGCTCTTAGGCAGAGAGAAAGGGAGTGACAGACTTCTACTGATTAAAAACCACCCTTGTTCCTTCTTAGCCCTTTATGTGGAGGCCGCGGTAACTCTTACAACAACCCGTTACAACTTCCAGTAAACTCAGAATCTTATCATCAAACTTCCGACTCAAAAAAAAAACAAATTGTAAAATTAAAACTTTGTCGTGTCGTGGGACTGCCAAGTAAGTACTACATTATTTACATGAGTAATTAATTTTTAATTACTAAAAATACTGCTTGAATTATTCATTGTGATTTGATTGTAATAAGTAGATGACAAATAATTATTTCACTGGATTAATAATGATTCGGATGTTTTATTATTAATTAACAAAAAAAATTATTACGGAAAAAAAAATATAACAACAAATTTTGTTGTTTTTTATTTCTTTATTTAAGGAAACGGCTGAAAAACACTATGAAATACCTATCATTCTTCATTTAAATTGTCGTATTGTCGACTTGGGCAACTTATGAGTCTAAAGCCTGCACAGGAAATTATGAGATCCTAAGTATTTCAATAAAAAAAATACAGAGGATATAATTTTATAATTAATTAAAAAGTTGTAATTAATGACAATTTTTAGAATGCTTACAGTGTGATGAAATAGTAGAGGGAAATCCGTGTTGTAATCAGGCGGAAAGTTTCAATTGCTATCCAGCAATGGTTTCGAGCGGCCAATATACATGTCGCGATTTCTAAAAGTTTTTTTTTTTTGACGGAAGTCGTCGTCATTTCTGTAACAATCATTTATCACTGTAAATAAATAAAGAAGAAGAAAGAAAATATATTTATTTGGCACACACCAGAAGAAGAAAAAAAAACACGTTTGCTTACTTGTTTTTTCAATAAAATTCCTGCAATTACTTAAATATTTTTTATAAATTTATTTACTATAAGTTCAAATTGTTTAAAAAAATTCAAATTACATTGAAATAGTATACGAAAAAAAAACTAATCAAATAGGTAATTTTAAATAAAACTCATAAAAATAATTTATGTCTGTTGGTTCCGACTAATTTTCGAAACATTTACGAACGGGTACTGCTTTCTGAATCAAGCCCAAGGATCCAGCTACCTAACGAGTGCTTCCTTTTTTTTTTTTGGCGGTTGGGAAATCATCAAATAACCCCTCCCGCTCTTGTGCAGAGCGAAAGGGAGTGTCAGACTCCTACTGAATAAAAACCACCCATGTTCCTTCTTAGCCCTCTATGTCGAGGCCGCGATAACTAGTGTACAACCCGCGGCCCCGACGGGCGTCGGTCCTTTCGGGCCAACGAGTCATGCTTCCTTAGGTATTGGTTGTAACTCTTGGTAATTAAACCATTGTCTGAAAATGTTTTATGTTCAGAAGAGACCATACAAGTTAAGATCAGCGACCATTGAGTAAGTGCAAAAGCATCGTATTTTAAGACCATAAAGCTCCGAACACGTCTCCGCACAGCTCGGTACAGTCGAATAAATTGCACATTTAGTACTCTTGAGAGAGCTCGCTAGTACCTAGTAGAAAGTGTTTATGTAAGCACTAGTTTATACCCCGGGAGTATAGTTTAGTGTGGCTGATTTAGGAGATTACCTACAGATAGGTTTTGACCGCTAGAGTTATATTTTATGTTAGACACCCAATTCTAATTCAATCGCTGTTTTAGCGGATATTATAGCCCTCGGCGCGGGAGATATTATTGTGCACAAGTGCGCAGGCACACACTTCCACTCTCTGTTCTTTTACTTTCATTTTGCGACCGGGTGGCAATCCGACGTGATATCAGACGCAGGATCATAGGCTGCAAGAGATACCGCGACCTCGAAATAAAGAACTAAGAAGGAACAAGGGTGGATTTTAGTCAGTAGAAGTCTGTCACTCCCTTTCGCTCTGCCCAAGAGCGGAAGGGGTTATTTGATCATTACCCACCCCCTCCAAAAAAAAAGGATCATAGGCTTAATGTGTTTTCCAAAGCACGGGGTATCATACGGGGGGTGTACTTATAAATATACCATAAACATCGGAGGGTTTTCCAGTAGATTTCATGAATATCAATGTTCAAAGTATAGTAAAGTAAAGGAGAATGGGCAAAATCGTACGGCACTTGGTCTATCAGCGGCCAGGAACATTTTTTTTTTTTTGGTTTAATATCACCCTACAATAACGGGTTCAAGAAGTTTTATATCTGTAGTGTCATTAGTAATGGAACTAAATACATTTTTATTTTAGATATGTAAGCCTGTGATTTAGCGTATTAATTACTAAGATTTAGTCTTAAAAATAAGGAAATAAAATAAAATGACTTGTTTACTTCAATACATTTATTTTACATACATTTACATACATAAACTCACGCCCTTTTCCCATGGGGGTAGGCAGAAACCACAGAACGCCACTTGCTACGATCCTTACATACTCCTTTTGCCTCGTCCACATTCATACATTTAATGTACAATAATAGCACTGAGTTCTGATGCCGGTAATAAAATATCCTCGTCTTGATGTCTAGCCCATGCCAGATACCACACTACACACATAACGTGTGCGCAACAACCGATTGTGCGCCTTCCACTCAAACAACTGCAATAATAATGAGCAATTGCTTCTCTATTTTGTCTTTGTCGGTTAATTACAATATAAGAATAATATATTCTGGACCTTACATGTCTAGATTGTATGTATCTTCTTCAATAAAATCTCTGAGCTGACTTATTTGTCGCTCCCGGTATACTTCGATATTGTATAAGCCTTCAATTAAGTGTTCAGCGTAGTAGCTGCGAGCCAACTTGATTTGGTATGTGCCAAGTGCAAACAGAATTAGGTCTTCTTCAGAAAAAACCGGAAAGTCTTCAAAAATAGGTTGGTCGCTGCTGAGTCTTTCAAATGATGCCCTCTGTCTATTTATGTTATGACGGATAACATAGTCCGCTAAGAGGTTCGGTATTTCAAAACGTTCATTAATTATATTTACGAACGATGATGCATGAATACTATCTTGTATTGGTGTTTGGAACGCATTGATGAGTGCCGCTGCGTTTTGAAAGTCCTCAAACATGTGACTTAAGGCGCGATTAAAATATTCTTGCCTAAACAATTTGAAATCTCGCTTGAACCTGCCATTTATAACTTCCACTACCCAGCGGCATAGAGTTACCAGCCTAGTTCTATTGGCCTGTTCAGTAGTAAGCTGGTCTGCACCGCGGTCTTTGGTTTCTGGCATATAGGCACTGTAGTTGCATCGCTCCAAATCGCCACAGACGTCTCTAAACCCACGATCTAAAATGAATATGTCGCCAGCCCGGTAAAACCAGTGAAATGTTGTAGTGTGTAAGAGTAATGTATGTGTGCACATCTATATACTAATATGAAGTATCAATACATATTATACCGATAGAACGTATTGTAAGCGCAGTAATATACGATACACCAATGAAGGCACTTGTTTCAATCATCTTCCCGAACCGACAACCTTACATGGCGACCCTGCCATCCGAGACGAGTGCCGAGTTCGGTCGTATAGTATGGTACAAGTGATATTCTTTTGAGTTTAAAAGTGGACTAATATTATATTGGTTAAAATGTGCCGGTCAAACATAGAAAAAGAAGACGTTATCATATCACAGAGTGCATCGGGTGGTTCAAATTCCGCTTCTATGCAGGAATACCATTTATCAAATATTAGTATCGTGATGTTCATCATATGCACCATATTAGGAATCGCTGGACTATACGCAGTATACAAGCTTTACCAAAAATGTCATTATTCCTGGATAAGGAATGAGGTTCTCGCACAAAACTTATTAGCACGATCGTTTCGACGACCACACACCGAGGCTCGTGTCTGTTACGAGTGCCGCCAGCAGCGCCAGGAGACTCGCCAGGAAGCAGGTACCAGAGGCCAGAAACCGCAGTAAGTGGTAAAAGGAAAGTACACAATAAGTGATAAGTGTAGTGCTTTGTGTTCGAACAACAAGTGAAATATTAAATGTTCCCGCAACGGCTATTGGACGAATTTATAGTTACTATTTCCATTATAATTATACATATTTTTTTAATATTATGTTCTGTCATGTCTAGAGTAAGTATTGCTAATGTGCATATTTCTTTTTATTGGTAATGGCAAATGACCTTGGATTGTTATATGACCAATTAAAAAATATAGAAAGTAATTTGAAAAAACTAAGTTATCCTAAAAGGACAGAAACGGTACTAAAACAAAAGGTACAAGAAGCATCATTGTTAAAACAACAATTTGATGAATGTCTACAAACAATATCTATAAAAATTGAACAGAAACAATTTAGTACAAAAGTTTTGCAGGAAATACAGTCATACTGTGATTTATTTGAAACGACTTTTAACCAAATAGCAAATTTCTGCTCCAAAACATATAGTTCTCAACCAAGTGCTGAGTGTACAGTCGAGGCTAGAACAGAAGTAGCCACTATGGAGGCTTTTAATTATAGGACTGCCGTGGCATTATTACCAGTTATGAATGGTGACGAAAATGTGACGAAAAGTTTAATAGATGCCATAGAGTTATATAGTTCTTCACTTAACGAAGAAAGCAACAAAATGCTAGTTAAATTTGTTTTAAAAACCAGATTAAACGAGAACGCTAAATTAAGATTGTCTGTCTCTTATGACAGCTGTGAGTCGCTTATTATTGAGATGCGTCAACACCTTCTTACAAAAAAGTCGAGTACAGCAATACACAAGGAGTTGACACAAATTAATCAAAACGGTTCTTCTATAGAAAAATATGGATCGAGGGTCGAACAACTTTTTGTAGATCTGACGTTCGCGCAGGCAGGAGAGGATCAAACGGCATATAAAATATTACGCCCTCAAAATGAGAAAATAGCAATTAAATGTTTCATTGATGGCTTGCGAAACCGCGAAGTCCGCACTATTTTAGCAGCGCGCAATTATGATACTTTGAAAGATACTATAAGAGCAGCTAAGGATGAGGACTTGTCCTGCAGTCGGCAAACTTCTAACGCAGCTATGTATGTCGGGTACCAAAACCCATTTCAAAATCGCGAATATAGTTACAATAACAATAGACGTCCTAATCGTTCGAACCCATCCCGCCCTCCCGTTCGTATATTCATACAAAGAGGAAATAGTAGGGGATTTTTTCAAAACTATAGGCCAAACCAGCAACAGTTCAGCTACAATCGTGGTCACATGCGTGGTTCATATCGTGGTAGGCCTGGACGGATTTTTACACGCAGAGGTAATGTACATGCTATAGAAAATGGCATGAATAGCATCGATTTAAGTGACGGGAATCGAACGCCCCAACCTACAGATAGACGCATTTCTGAACCATTGCAGTTTTTTCGATAATCATTTTATATTTGCTTGTAACAACAACAGCTCGGTTGAATTCTTAGTACAAGATTCCAAATATGGATTGCTTATAGATACCGGGGCATCACTATCAATATTGAAATATGAAACAGTAGCACGTTGGAATATTCCAGTACAAAAGGAATACATTTCCATAAATGGCATTGGTGGCAAAGTACTAACATCAGGTTATGTTTATGTATCACTAATCGCAAAAGGACAGGAATTTGTACACAAATTTTACATTATGCAGCACATACCAGGTTTACAACATGGTATAATCGGCAGAGATTTTATGAGCAAATATAAAGCTATTTTGAATTATGAAAATAATACGATAACATTACAGAAAAATGACAATAATTTAACTCTGCCCATGATTAATAGTACACCAAATAATACCAGTTTCTTAAAAATTCCACCGAGATGTGAGAAAATATATATGTTAGACAGTAGTTTTAACGAGGACTGCGTAATTTTACCGAAACAATTATGTGACGGTGTTTTTATAGCAGGAAGTATTTGTAAACCAAAAAACAAACAAATAAGTGTTCAAATATTAAATACTCGCGAAACGCAGGTAGATATTAATTATTTCAGACCTGAAGTACATTTGTTATCAGATTATAACATTTGTAACTTTGGACGAGACAGTCAAATTGATGGAGAAAGAGTACGCACTATGTTTTCTCTTTTAAAATTAAATCATCTAAACAATGAAGAAAGGTCATCAATCGAAAATATATGCGCAAAATATTCGGATGTGTTTCATCTTCCAAATGATAACTTATCAACCACTAACCTTTACGAACAAGGTATACAGCTAAAACAAAACGCTGATCCAGTTTATACTAGACAATACAGGTTACCCTTTTCACAACGTAAGGAAATTGAAACACAAGTTAAGAAAATGCTTTCTGAAAATATCATTGAGCCAGCAAAAAGTGAGTGGTCAAGCCCTATTCTGTTGGTACCTAAAAAGTCAGACGACACTACCAAAAAATGGAGGCTTGTTATAGATTTCCGTAAATTAAATACAAGAATCTTAGACGATAAATTTCCACTACCAAATATAACCGATATTCTAGATTCGCTATCCGGTTCAATGTATTTTTCACAATTAGATTTATCACAAGCATATTATCAAGCAAAACTAAAACCAGAAAGCAGAAAGTATACAGCATTCACTACGCCTTCAGGCCAATATCAAATGACACGGTTGCCCATGGGATTAAAAATTAGCCCAAGTGCATTCTCTCGTCTAATGACAATTGCCATGTCTGGACTTACTTATGACAAATTATTTGTCTATTTGGATAATTTGATTTGTTTTGGACGTAATTTGGAAATTCATAATAAAAATCTTACAGATATTTTAACTAGATTGCGTAAAGTTAACATGAAACTTAATCCAATGAAATGCGATTTCTTAAGAAAAGAAATGCAGCTATTAGGACATATTGTCTCATCAGAAGGAATCAAACCAGATTTAGAGAAAGTAAACATAGTAAAAAATTATCCTGTACCCAAAAACGCAGACGAAACAAAAAGATTCATAGCGTTTGTCAACTTTTACAGAAAATTTATACCAGATTTTGCCGCAATATCTTTACCGCTAAATAAACTGTGTCGAAAAAATGTTAACTTTGAATGGTCACATGAGTGTCAGAAATCCTTCGAATCCCTAAAAGAGTCATTGACATCTCCACCAGTATTACAATATCCCAACTTCGACGACAACAATACATTTGTTTTACAAACAGATGCGTCTGGGTACGCAATCGGATCCGTGCTATGCAATGGTGATAACAGACCAATTGCTTATGCAAGTCGAAATCTTAATAAAGCAGAAATAAGGTATCCCACGATAGAAAAAGAGTTACTCGCTATCGTATGGTCAGTAAAATATTTCCGACCATATCTTTACGGAAGAAAATTTGTAATCAAAACTGACCACAAACCATTAGTTTACTTATTCAATCAAACAAATCCATCTAGTCGTTTAACTAAATTCCGTTTAGTAATAGAGGAATATGATTACATAATAGAATATGTTCGAGGTACAGACAACGCAGCTGCAGACGCCTTGTCACGTATCCGAATAACTAGCGATGAATTGAAGGAAATTAATCAGCACGTAGTATCAGTATTAACCAGAGGACAGAAAAAACGTATGTGTGAACGAAGTATACAAGGTGGGAGTGACAACCCTGCGGTTGCCGAGCAAACTACAAACGACTGGTCTGATCACCCACGAGTTTTAGAGTTACTTGAAAAACCAAAGGATTGCACTGAGTTAAGGTTTGTCAATGAAAAGGAATGGAATAACCAATCAAATACATTACTTAATTATGACTCAACAAATTGCATATTAAGGGTAAACCCATCTTACCGATTACAATGCGCACGAGATGCCTTTGTACGGGAGTTGGCTAATTACTGCAACCAAATGAAACTTAATAATGTGTACATTGTACAAAGTAGTGAAAATATTGACCTAACAAGAGAGTTAGTTCAAAGTATAAATAAAACACCAAGTTGGTCCGGACCACGTTTATATATTATAAAAGGTGTAAAAGTTATAAATGATAACGATACGAAACGTGTCATCTTAAATGACTACCACTTATTACCGAGTAGCGGCCACGCCGGTATACGACGAATGATAAATAACATAAAACGCCGTTACTCTTGGCCAAAATTAGAAAAAGACGTCACGGATTTTGTAAATCGCTGCGACAAATGCAAGCGACAGAAACATTTTAGGAACATAAAACAGCCAATGGTCCTGACTGATACAGGCCATTCGGCGTTCGATAGAGTATTTTTAGATTTAGTAGGGCCCTTAAGTAAGGATAGTGATAATTATATGTATGTACTCACACTCCAGTGTGATCTAAGTAAGTATGTAGAAGCTTATCCGCTTAGAAATAAGGATACAGTTTCAGTGGCGACGGCTTTCATTAATAATTTTGTATTGCGATATGGCATTCCCAGAAATATCATATCAGATCGCGGAACCGAGTTCGTTTCGAAAGTAATGAATGAAGTATGTAAAACATTAAAAATAAATCAACAAACATCTACTGCATATCATCATCAAACAATAGGAGGTTTAGAAAATACACATAAAAATTTAATATCATTCCTACGCATACAAACAGAGAACCAACCCCAAAATTGGAGTTTATGGTTACCATATTGGTGCTTCGCTTTTAACACAACTGTACATACAGAAACTAAATACACTCCATATGAACTTGTATTTGGAAAACGTTGCAATTTACCAAGTAATTTAACTTCAGATATTGAGCCGCTTTATAACCATTACGATTATCCACAACAACTCAGATATAGACTTCAAAAATCACAATATGACGCAAGACAAAATTTAGTTGTTAGTAAACAGGTCAGAAAAAGTAAATATGATTTGTATACCAACCCTGTTACATACAGTATCGGTGACATGATACTACTTAAGAATGAACAATCTGTAAACAAATTAGATCCATTATATATAGGACCATACCAAGTTATAGAAGATTGTAATCCTAATTTGAAGATAATGTATAAAGGTAAAGAAGTTATAATAATAATAATAATAATAATAATAATATTCCACAACTATCACACAACGCCATCTAGTCCCAAGCTAAGCAGAGCTTGTGTTATGGGTACTAGACAACTGATAAACATACTTATATATTTCTAAATACATGCATATTATAGATAAATTACACCCAGACACAGAACAAATGATCGTGCTCATCACACAAACATTTGTCCTGGGTGGGAATCGAACCCACGACCTCTGGCATAGCAGTTAGGGTCACTAACCACTAGACCAACAGGCCAGTCACACACAAAAATAGAACCAGACCCTATATAAAATGACTTTATGTAAGCTGTTCACGTGAATGTAACTAACATTAGATAATACTATAGTTGTAATAATGAATTTGTAAATTGTGTAACCCACTGTTATATCTTTATTTTTTTTTATATCTCTTCAATAGCAACCTACTAAATATAAGTGTAAGCATTTAAGTAAGAATAATATAATACGGCTATTCATATTATAATTGAAAAACAAAAATAAATGTAACCATTATTTTTATTTTATTTTGCCGGTGGGCGTGTAGTGTGTAAGAGTAATGTATGTGTGCACATCTATATACTAATATGAAGTATCAATACATATTATACCGATAGAACGTATTGTAAGCGCAGTAATATACGATACACCAATGAAGGCACTTGTTTCAATCATCTTCCCGAACCGACAACCTTACAATGTGCCTTCTTCGTCATTTATAATTCTTTCCAAAATACTGGCATCTGAGTCGGTAGCAGCATAGGGCCCGCAAACATCAATTATATGCCCATCGGAACACACCATTAAGAACGGTTTTAATAGATTTTCGTATTTGTGTAGACTGTAGGTCTGTCGCTGGAACGAAAAGTTGGAGCTCTTCTGTATATAAATATATGTTCCATCCATGATTGTTACTGCCTTCCTTTCTTCTGGAGAAGACTCGGGATTTCCAAATAACGCGTTTGGTACAATAAGATTACGGTCAGCGACCATTCTTCTATTTAAATGGTCGAGTCCCAGGTGTCGTGGCTTAAAATCCAGAGATATAGCATCACGCGCGGTTTTTAAATGCCTTTCTAGAGTCCTTCTACTTATGTTAAAGAGCGTGGCTAATCTCTCGTTGCTATCACCAGTTCGCAACTTCATTAAATAAATGGCTAGTTTTGTTTTGGCGTTTGACTCAGACAAAGAAGGCGTTTGTTCCAAGATTGTATTGAATTGATCTCTGCTAACGCCCAATCGAATATGAATCTCATTAGGATCCATATTTGCAATATCTTCAAAGTCCAGAATATTTTTATTTAAAACAGCTTTTTTAAAAAGCTCTAGTATTTGCACAAAATGAGAGCTGTTAAAATCATGTCTGAGATTTGGACTATCAATGAGCTCTTCCCAATCATTTGATGTTAAATGTGCATCACATATTCTGGCACTGTCTGGTATGAATAAGTTAGAATGTAACATAAGAGTAATCCTTACATTCTCAGGCATTCGACGACGTGAAACACTACGGCATCTGTCAAACATACAGTTTGCCGAGGTGCTAGGCACTCGTGAATATTCTTCCACTTGAAGAACACATTCGTGCGGGGCAGGGTTATTGTTTGGCTGCACAGCCCGTTGAGCTCGTTGCCAACAGGGTCGACAAACGTATTCTCGGCCGTTGTATTCAACCTGAAAAGGAAAATAGTTTATAACATAGTATTTAAAACTCACAGCAGTTTCAGTTAAATCATGTGTTGTATAGTAGAACATGCCGAGCTCTTTTTCAACGTGACGAATGAGTCATGCTCATACGCATTGTTAATGAGTGGTTGGCCTCTATTATATTTCGAAGCTAGATAACGTTGGCTCTGTTTCCATATGCACCATGTGTGTAAAAGAGAGAGAAGATCTGTTTTGACTATAACTTAAGTATTGTTAGAAAAGAACCATACGCTTAAGGAAATAACATAATTCACTAAAAGGACGTACATAAAAATACAATCAAAACTGTAACGTGGACTTTCAATAAAGAGCCCACACTTCACCCAACGATGTGTCGCATATGCACATCGTGACACAATATTATGAGGCCATCACCGCTATAGGGTGCGTACATACGGGTAAAAACAACCAAAAAATAGTCTAAAAATACTTACTTGCTGTGGAGCTATAGCTTCAATAATATATTGAGCATTGGCAGCATTTTCCTCAAAAAGAGCATGGGTTATTTCTAACCTTCTTCTATTAACCACTGATCGATTGCACAAAACACATATAGGTCGATTTTCTGCCATTTTTCAATAATGTTCCGTTGGCGTACACAAGTCCAGAGTCCAAGTACACAAGCACAAACGTACAGAAGTTCAGAGTTAATAGCCAGGTTATCAGGTTAGGAAGAAACACAGTCCAGAGGGTAGCCAGGGTCAAAACGTTTGAAAAAGAATCCGTAGATGAGCGCACAGTACACAACGTCACAAGGGTAAGCGAAGGACTGCGCCGAGTGACGCACACGCACCCCACACCTCGGCTCTTTTGTTTGCACTCGAAGCTGATTGGGCCGTTCGAACTCAGGTAGTCCATGTAGTAAACCCATTGTTGAGCTGAGTCTTGTAAACGGTATGCTGACAACGTTTTGAAATACTTTTGAAGACATAAACTAATGTTAATAAGTATTTTATAAAATGGGTTTGCACATTTTCTTGCACTTATTATCTAAGTATTTTACCTATATGTATTTTTTTTTCTAAATGAGCTGCAATGTTACGTTCATAGTAAAAGTTAGTCCTTAGTAATAGTACTTTCATTTAATACCTATTTCGTTGTTGGCCGCTCATAGACCATTTTGCTCTTTCTCCTTTAATTTTGCAAATATGGGTATTTATCATTTTACCGATAGGTATGCAAAAGTTACAATGTTACGCTAACACAATAAAGGCAATCACAAGTAAATACACTGAATATTTTTAAAACAAGACTTAATTATATAGATCACTGCAGCACAAGGTAATTGATCATCATCATCTGCATCGCCTTTTCCCAACTGTGTTGAGGTCGGCTTCCAGTATGACCTGATGCAGCTGAAGACCAGTTTTTTACAAGGTTATGATCATCATTACATTAAAATTAGGTACAATATGAATCAAAACTAAACAACAACAAACATATTATCTTACATGTCTTCCAAAACGTAGTATTCTATTTGGTGTAGCCAAATTAGGAAACACCGTCACGCACAGCTAGACGGCAATAATATGGTATATCCGGGTAAACCTTTATTATTATTTATTTTTAAAAACGTTGCCCCCACACTAGGATTTTTTCCTGTATCGTGGGTGCGTTCACAAACATTTTAACTCGCATACACAAATACCCAGACCCGGAGCAACTATCTGTAGGTCTTACAAATATTTGTTCCGTGCGGGGATCGAACCCGCGACACGCAGCGCAGCAGTCCATTGCTTGGGCCATTGTTTGGGTAATTCCTAAAATAAAAACCTGTGTTGTTGTACTAAATATGCAAAAAGTACCCAAGTGTTAACATATGAATACACTTTATACTGTATGTAAGGTACCTAGGCACTCTACGTTTAAGTAAAGATTTTATCGTTTATTTTTATTGTTAAACACTAAAGTTTCTGAAAAGGTTAGCCGCCGCTTTCAAGTAAAGCCAAGTGATTACTTAACTAAAGTAGTGCTTGCTATAGTACCTAAGCTATCAAATTATGCTACTTATATGTGTTTGTTAGGCAAACAAAATTTTAGTTTTCGTGTCTGCTTTTGGTCACCTCATCCCTATAGCCTTTTGTCCGACACTATTGTGCGACTTTTAAGCAGCTTTGAAGTGCTTAAAAATATATAAGAAACTTAAAACTGATAAATAATTAACCCAACTCTAAGCAAAAATCTCAACAGACCGCATAATTTAAGTCGGTTGTATTTGAATGAATGATTTTATTTACTTCAAGAAATCTTAAAACTTACAAATACAAGACCATGAAAAAATTACATCAACTTTCATTCCAAGATAGGTGACACTTTCTACTTGATCAATTGGTTTTCATTTACAGTTTGAATTATCATTATGCATCTGTATGCATAATGATAATTCAAAAACCATTACTACCCATAGCTATGAATGTTCATAGTTATGGGTAGTAATGGTTTTAGACATATGTATATAACGGGAATGTATCATCAACAGCTTAGTTTTATAACCATTTTTTTTTTATAATATCACGTTGCCCCACAATAGGAACTACTCCTGTATCGTGGGTGCGTTCACAGACATTTAAAGTCACATACACAAATACCCAGACCCGGAACAACCATCTGTAGGTCATACAAATATTTGTTCCGTGCGGGGATCGAACCCGCGACATGCAGCGCAGCAGTCTATTGCCTGAACCACTGCGCCAACCGTGTCGTCAGAGACCATTAAGAACGATACCGTTGTCGTGAGACCACTTGACCACTGCATCTACGTTCTGTTGTACAATCCGTTTGCAGTTTGTGCAAGCTGTTGTATTTACTACAATAAGTTGTTATAGGCCTCCAAGTTTCTCAAAAATAAGTATATGATGCAGATATATATATATAGATATGATTACCTATCATGAGAAGTTATTGTAGAGGCTGCAGAAGATTGTAAGAATATCTTTGCATTGTATAGATTCAATATCTTAATATTATATAATTGCATGGACATGTGTGAGTACTATGTACTATAAAGCCACTTTTTACATTTAGTTATTTTTTAGTGACGTTGCCCTGGTGTCTGAGAGTATGTCATGCTCACTTAAATGTCTCGCTGATGGTGGCGCATTTGTCGGATCATTAAATTCCCTTCAAAATGGTTGAGTTGAATGGTGCTGATCCAGGCGTCATGTTCGTGAACGGGCGCTGTCAGTGGAGACTGGTCATCTCTTAGTTGCCATGGTTTATTTATTTATTTTTATTTATTGTATGTTTTTACTCTGGACGCTCTTAACTTGCACGTCTTGCTACATAGTTCTCACATAATATACCATCTCAACATGAATGATGTAATGTACCAAGATTTTGTAATAATATTCTGATTGAAAAGAGTGTCCATGGAGTTTCTTGCCCTTTCTTCTCCATAGAGATCTACGCTAGGGAATGGGCAACTACAGTACTTTCACAAGTTATTATGCCTTGTGTCTGTGACTGTAGCTTTAGAGTGCAATGCGTCGTTCCGGGGGTTACTGCGTCGGGTTGCGCGGCGCCGGATGTTTGCGGCGGCGAGTGCTGCGGGTGCGGGGGCGTGCGGCGGCGTGTGCCGTGGCGGCGGGTGAGCGGGGCTCCGGGTTGCGGGGCGACGGTTGCGCATTGCATTCGTTGTTCCGTGATTCGGGGTCTCGTGCATTCGTTGTAGCGGTGTGCGTCGTTGCGTGCTTTCGTGCTCGCGGTGCTCGTTGTTGCTGGCATTCGGCGGCGTGTGATTCGGCGTGGTGGCTTTCGGAATGACGTATTGCACTCGTAGATTTGTTTTTATGAATTGTTCTTCTGACATTCAAAAGTGCCTATAAAGGTTTAATTGAAATAAATGCTTTGAGTTTGAGTTTGAGTTTGAGTTTGATATAAAACCTCACATCTTACTCAAATATCTCCTCCGCTGTCTCGCCCACGAGTCTCATCGTAAGCGCAGCATAATTCTGCACAATAGGCCATCTGCTGCAAATGCCATAACAATACCCATACAGCTCATACAAGCCTGTGTGGGCTCCCAGCGTGCACTTAAGCCAATTAATTCAGTAATTACTGCCCCGAATGAAAGCATTGTCAACGTAGGTTATTGAAGAGAAGGTTCACTTTAGCAATAAAATAATGATAAAAACTGGCCAAGCGCAAGCCGGACTTACACATGAAGGGTTCCGTACCATTGTAGTAGGGAATAATAATATAATAATAGTAATATGGGAAGCCCCCTTTAATTTGCATTATTTGATGTTAAACCGGCTACAGAAACACACATTTTGTGATAAATTTGATTTTCATGGTGTTTGTATGAATGGCAAAGTTATATTTGCGGTTTTTGAAACGAAAACTAAATTTCGTACAAACCAGTTTATTTCAAAGTTTTCATTGTAATCTGGAGCATATAAATATTATACTAGCGGACGTCACGCGGTTTCACCCGCGTATTTTCCGTTCCCGTGGGAATACAGGGAAAAAACTCAGGGTGAATATAGCTTTTCAATGGTGAAAGAATTTTTGAAATCGGCGAAGTAGTTTTTGAGCTTATTAATTACAAACATGTACACAAAAATACCGCACACGAATAGTTGTTTGATGAAAAAGTTTATTTTAGTTTTAGTTTCATGTATCCCAAGGGACTTAATGATTTTATACAAAAATTAAAAGTTTAAGGGGGTGCCCTTAATCTTTTAATTTTTGTATAAAAATCATTAAGTGGTTCACAGAATACCAGGTTGCAACTGTGTGGTCCTCATACATAGTTTCCTAATAAAGTGGCTGTGACATACGGACGGACAGACGGACGGACAGACCGACTGGCATGACGAATCTATCAGAGTGCCATTTTTTGCGAAAATGTGTATATGTATACTAAAAGTAAGTCGTAATGTTTCATGAAATGAAACACACCGTTAATGTGATGTTCGTCAGTAGTTTCACTAATTCAAAACTTGGGCTGAGGTAATGAAACCACTTGGTCCGCAGTGATGCTAGCAAAGGAGGTGGCGGAACGCGAGAGGGAGAGAACCTCTTGTCCCAACCGTTGCGGAAGGCGCTCCGTGCGTGGGGGGCCACGTGATGACCTCCGGCCACCGTAGACACGGGCCTGTGGACGGTGAGTGATGGGCTAACTCGCCGTCCGTCCGTCCTACGACGAAAACAGGCCGTGTCGACGGCGCGTTCGTGTTCCACGCGCGCCTCAAAGAGCCTTACATAGAGGGCTAAGAAGGAACATGGGTGGTTTTTAGTCAGTAGAAGTCTGACACTCCCTTTCGCTCTGCTCAAGAGCGGGAGGGGTTATTTGATGATTTTCCACCCGCCAAAAAAAGAAAAGGTAATGAAACTGAAGGAAAATAAAGTTGTAAAAAATTCACGTTTCGATGCCTATAATATAATTATGAGACGATGATTCGATCAAGTGACTTTTATCGTGAAACCAAAGTGGTGCATTGGGATAATTTAAAGAAGAAGACAGATCGCGTTAGAAACACCAACCTGCGTTCCATAACTCAGGTTGCAGTTGTCGCAGAAAAAGCAGAACAACTAAAGTCGGAGTGGGCTGGCCACACGCCTGACAGAGAAAATTGCCGTCGAGGTAAACCGCGGTGAAGGTGGTGTGATGATCCTGATCTTGTTTGTGGGGCAAACCTGATCAGATATCGCACTGGACAGGTATAAAAAATAACGGGAGGGGGCTTTACCCCACAGTGGGACAAAAATAAAATAAATTAGAAACAGAGTATTGAGACTTCTCTGTCCACGCTTATAGTCGCCACCTGAATTTGAATGCGTACTCACCGACCGTAGTGTTCCACTCGCGGTTGCTCGCAGGGAATGGACGCGTCAACTACAAGTGAACACGCTGGCATAGTGCGGTATATGCGCTGTGTTCATAACACAATGATGAAAGGTGATAGAACTGTAAGGTGTTACGAATGTTCTATCTCTTTCCTCTAACTCAAATATTAGAAAATTGTGGAAGATGGTGGTTAGAGAGCAACTTTTAGGTAAAAATAATAATAATATGGACGTCCAAAAACTGCTGATACTAAAAGTAATTTGAATAGTTTTTACAATAATACCGTTAAAAGCTATTGAATAAATTAACGAAAAAGTATAAAATGTATTATAAGTTATAAACAGTACGTTAGTTTAAACGAGGGACTAAAATCGTAACCCGCAATATGTTTACATGATACTAATAAAAATATGAAAAATATGTGATAAAAAACAGAAAGAAATCATATCAAATATTTCGAAAACGTCTCGCAACCCTTGCGCTTATCACAGAAAGTGTGCGCGAGTCAATGACTTTTAGTATAATCCATTTTCCCTTAATATTTTAAAACTGGCGTAGGACAATGGCGAAAAAGAAACGTCTAATAAAGTGAGATCTGGATAATGTGCGGCGCTATGGGACAATTACGTCACAAATCAGAGTTATAGTTTTTGTTACATAATATTTAGGACGAGAATCGAATACTGAATACTTTCCCTCAATAAGTCCCTCGTTTAACCTCACATACTGTAGATAAATAATATAAATAAAAATAGGTAAAAAAACTTTTTAAGTTAAACGGTTTTATGTTAAACATACATTGCAATGTTTAAGATAAATGTACTAAAAACCAAAATAGGCTAGACTAAAATAAAACCGTGGGGCACGTCTCTTTTATTTACATGGAGTGTATAACTATTGGAATTTCCATGAGCAAGAAAATAGTAAGTAATTTCCTCACCGTCTGCGGGCAAACTGCCTATTTTAACGATTCTTCTATCGCACATTAAGTCGATAATTTGTATAAGACAATTGACGTGCCCCACGGTTTTATTTTAGTCTAGTCTATGCATATGTTTATAATTCCCACGACTGTATCTATTTTATTATTTTTTGGTTTTTAGTACATTTATCTTAAACATTGCAATGTATGTTTAACATAAAACCGTTTAACTTAAAAAGTTTTTTTACCTATTTTTATTTTCCAGTTTTTAGTTTTTATTTCGCATTCTGTTTAATTCATTTAGTGCTTCATTATTGCAAGGTTTCTTGCCCGTTAGTTTATTGCAGTCCAACTCCTCTATACGTAGTTAAAAAAAAAAATATAATTTTCTATTTCCGCCATTTTGTAGCGGCCGCCATCTTGTATTTCAATTTTTTATAGTATATTGTATTCTGCTTGTTGAGCCCTAACATTTGATACCCATATTGATGGAATTGATAAAACCTACGTTATCCGCCATTTTGTAGCGGCTGCCATCTTGGATTTCAATTTTTTATAGTATATTGTATTCTGCTTGTTGAGCCCTTTTATTTGATACCCATATTGATGGGATTAATTATCCGCCATTTTGTAGCGGCGGCCATCTTGAATTTATAATGATAATGAATAAACATAATTGTATTGTCACCAAAATCCAAAGTGTATACAAAATTTCAGATTAATCGGTTGACAGGAAGAGGGTGAAATTTGAATTACTAAATTTGACCCAAGAATAATAAATAAAACAAACGGGGTGAGCTAAATAAAACCGTTTAAAAAATGGCCACGTGCGAGTCGGACTCGCACACCGAGGGTTCCATACAAACAAAGTTTTTTTTATCATTTTTATTTTAAGATCTAACAACAAAAATATGTTTTTCGCAATTTTTTCTTTATCTGTGCTATAAGACGTTGCTTCGTGCCAAATTTTAAGATTCTGTAATTACGGGAAGTACCTTGTTGGTTTTGATTGTCTTGCGAGTGTCAAAAATTTGCAAAAATTGCGATATAAACGGCTGTATCTTTTGATTGCGTTCTCTTAGAACTTTGATTATTTCACAGCTTTAAGGGACAGTAGACTTGAGTATTTTATATAAATTCAGTTTGATACCTCGACACGTCCTTGAGAAAAATGGTCTTGACAGACAGACAGACGGACGACTAAGTGATCCTATAAGGGTTCCGTTTTTTCCTTTCGAGGTACAGAACCCTAAAAATCATAAAGCTCTCAAGATCAAAGCATTTATTTCAAGTAAAGAGATACAAGCACTTTTGAACTGTCGAAACTCCAGAGGTTATTTGACTTGAATGATATCAATTTCGAGTCTTGTTTGGCAACGGTGATGGGAAAACGTGGGAACATCGCATATTCAATATTGTAAAATTAAATGTCAGAACAAAACGAAGGTACTCGTTTGATGTCAATTCAAGTAACGAATGTATGACTCCCTTTTCCATGAGTAGGAGGAGACGTGTAAAGAGTGCCAATATACTTGTACAAAATATCTTGTTCATGGATATATGATGGAATCCCGTACCAAACTATGTCAACATCAAACTTTGTTTTTTATTGTCTACATTTATCATATTAACTCATACAAAAGTTCTTTTTGTAAACTAAATCCGAGTTTCGTAGTCATTTTATAAAATCGAAAATAACTTGAAAACCAGGCAAGTAGGTATTGTAGGGAAACCTCTACGATGCGAAGTCAGTCTAACTGTCAAAATCAACTGACAGAACTAACAGGTTGTGTGAACGAGAATTCTTGGTACGAGTTTCGGTCATTGTCTTTTTCGACACTCGCAAGGGAATCAAAACCTACAGGGTACTCCCGTGAACTCAGAATCTTGAAATTTCGTTTGCAGCAGTTTCTTATAACACATCATTTCCTGCCTTTATCCCATGTCATTTGGGGTCGGCGCAACTTGGTTTTTTCTTCCATTCTGCCCTGTCAGTCGTCACGCCATCGTTTATTCGTTTATCCTTCATATCACTCCTAACACACTCCATCCATCTTTTCTATGGCCTTCCTCTCCCTTCCATCCACAACGTCTTGTAACACAGTTATGGAAAAATTGCGAAATTCATAAATTTTACTTATGTACCTACAGGTTTGAACGGAACCCTCGTAGCACGAGTCCGACTCGTACTCGGCTGGTTTTATTTTTTTTAAAACCTAATAAGTGTGTGGCAAGATGTTCCATTCATTACGTACTACTTTTTCAAGTCCAACATTATTAGATTAATTATCATCTTTATTACACCTGTCATAAAATCTTAATAGTTTTGCCTATTACTCAGTCGAGTTACGCGAGTTAGTAGCAAATAGCTATCACAAGATTAATAATGTCGAATAACTCAGGGTTACTTTGGAATCCCACAGTCGAGTAAATCAGGATGAATGCGAGATTTTATGATTTATTTTGGAGCGAACACGGATCGCAATTAAATAAAACCGTATTTCTATGAGGCAATTATTTTGATTCATTCGTAATAAGTTTACTTCGGCATTCATATCTATAGAAAATGTGCTCGTATTGAGCTAGTATTTATTGAGGCGTGTCCTATTGAACATTTTGAGGCGCTCTATGTACGTATGAAGTTATTTGGAGTTTGTTATGACCTAATTTTCAATGGGTAATTATTAATTATTTGTAAGTTAAATGAAATATAAATACATAATGATTCTACGTCGTTGTTTAGCGCAACAAAAATTTCAAATGTGGGAGTAGTAAAAGGCAAATGCATATTTGTAAACGAAAGTTGAGTGACATTATATCTTGTGCCTTAAACTGGGACCATAAGAAGAAGTTTTTTAATAATAATAATAATAATCGTTTATTTATAAGAAGTGACACATTTACAATAAAATAATAACTAGTTATAATAGAGCACAGTTTCTTTTTTGCCTGAACTAGGTTGAACCTGTGTTTCAGGCTACAAGGTGTATACTTAACTACTTAAAACAAATAAATTAACATTTAGTGTAAATATAATAAAATACTAAACTTATTAAAAACTTACATGTATTATATAAACTACAGATAGGAAAACGGTATAAGCAGTTTACTTGCAGACAACAAGTAGATCTTCTGTCTGTTCATAAGTTAAGGGTTGTAAAAAGGTAATTACTGATTGTTTACAGCTAAAATAGTTTAACTTATACATACTTAGTTTTCTGTTTAATCTATTGTACAAAAATGGGCCTAAAAATGAAAAGAATTTTTCGAGAGGTGTACTGTTGCTGTCTAAATAGAAGTATTGCAATTGGGGCTTAGAATATTCAGAATGATCCAAATGCCTGAGATTTAATAATTCCTACACAATTGGATCAATAAATGAGTTTGATGACGTCTCCATAGTATTCGGAATAGGGTAGTCCAAATAACCCTCCTTTTGGGCTTCGCCGCAGTCGGGTAAATATATTGGGCACGTATTTTTTCTTTTTTCACGTAAACAAACAAACAAGACGATACAGTGTTTTGAAAACTCATGTGACATCTTATTGTAAGACATAAGTATGACATTTTTTACCGATGAGTGATGTCACAAACCGCCACTCAAATCTTTGACGCGTTTTATCTTCGTTATTTTCTATTGATTTGATAATACAAAAAATACGTATCCAATATTTTTCTATAATCTAACAGACGGACTAATTAGAATCATATCCCTTTTTAATTAAATTTGCTCAACCATTCGTTGACTTTACAACTGCATAGTTATATAAGCTATTATTATAACTGCTTTTGTAAATATCGCAATCCGTCTGTAATTTTTCACAGTTTAACGGCAGAATGGGTTTTGAGTTAATTTTTAAATTTGTTCAGGCTTTACCTTACAAGGATTATTTTATTTCGAGTGAGAGAGCAGTGGCCCAGTGGTGGCGGCCCCGATCTACGAACAGTAAGTAGTTGGTTCGAAGCCAGGCAGGCAGGCATTACTTTGTGTAATTTATTTTAACACCACTGCTCTCAAAACGGTGAAGGAAAACATCGTGAGGAAACCGGCATAGAACCAAACTTTTTTGGTTCTGTGTCACATGTGACATCTACCAACCCGTACTGGACCTACGTGGTGGATGATAGCCCATCCCTCTCCTAGAGAGGAGACCTGAGTCCATGCAGTGGGAACATTATAGGCTGATGATGATGATGATGTGTGAAAATGCCTTCTGTCTAATGTCTTCGTGATACTCTTTTGTATACACCACGTACACAATTCTAATTTACATATTACCACGATCTTAACATCTACAAATCCCTTTATAAACTCACAATCACCTACAACCATCAATAACGTAGTAAATGGTGCACAAAAGTAACAATTTACTTGGCTGGTAGCACTTTGTCACCATTACGCGGTATAACCCCACGCTACGTCACTACGGTACATTACAGAGCGGTATTAACACAATGACGGCTGTCACACGGTGTGAGGATTAGGGCTAGTTCAAACTAGCGACTTCATGACTAAGACATAATCTGTCGTGTCTATTATCTTTGTCTTGTCTTGGTTATGGTATTCTAAGGATAATTTTAACCTTAACATCTGTTATCTATACCTACTTTCTATGCAAATAAAGAACTATTCTATTCTATGAGAGCCATTCACTGCTTAGACAGAGGGCGCCTCTGTGCAATAGGACCCGGGTCGTAGTAATCGATCACGATAGTGCGCACGTTTTTGGATTATCCCACACAATGTTTAATCTTACAGTTTTGAGAACAACGGTAATGAAATAATTTACCAATTTCTTGTTAAGCTTGTGGCTGCAGTAACTTGTACAAAAATAAATACAGAGCCATTTATGACACAAAGCAAAAACATAACCATTTCCTTGCAGTCAGGTAAAAACTAACATCTAGTTTCTGAGTCGCACGCTTTGGTTGGGTTAGACCCTACATCGCGTTTAATATTTGATTTTTAACACACACGGTTCACAGCACATAAATTTGTGGGATTCGCACAAAAACTATGCGGTCGGCAACCTCCGTTAGGCCGCGTTTGCACAATAAGTTCAGTGAACGCTGTAACATCTACTTTGCGTGCTTTTTCGGTCACAAGGGTGGCATATAGCCATCTTCCACACTACCAACATCTTGTACCTTTGTGCCTTGGTCTTGTTCTGTTCTGTCTCCTACTGATATGGAGGTAAATGGAAATTTTATATTTTCCTACTCCTCCGCTATTCTTTTCTGATGAATTTCGTTGCGGGATCCAAGACAGTTAAATAGTTTCTCTGGGACCTCGTCGAGCTTCATTGTTTTGGCGGTTTTCTTGAACAAACAAACAGTGGTTTGAGAATAGTGTGGCGGGCTAGGCCTGTACCCCTGTTTGTCAAGGCCGCGGTATCTCTTACAACATCCCGCAGCCGAGATGACTGTGTCAGACCAGGAATTAAAATGAGGATCCCACGCTCAGTAACAACGAAGCAATAAATTGATAATAAAAATCTGAAAACAAGTGGCAATAAGCTGGTGACTGATGTTGTTTACCTCAAACAGTTTGGAGCATGACGCCTATTATACGATTCATCTGCTGGTGTGAAGGCAGCCTTACCGAGTTATTACGTACTTACGCGCGCTTTGTTACACTTTACTGTTTGTTGTTATTAATGTTCACGTGTTAATGCGCGGTGTCTTTGTGTCGGATGATTAAGTGTTTGTGACGCGGTCTTTAGTCTGTGTGGCAGATGTCACTGTGGTGTTGGGTTTTTATAAATGGCTACTGGTAGTCTGATTTTATGATTGGATCGGATTTATAAAATGGGGTTAGCCCTTGGCCCAATGTGACCTTTTCTTTTTTTTTTTTTTTTTTTTTGGTGGGTGTAAAATCATCGAATAACCCCTCCCGCTCTTGGGCAGAGCGAAAGGGAGTGTCAGACTTCTACTGACTAAAAACCACCCATGTTCCTTCTTCGCCCTCTATGTCGAGGCCGCGATAACCGTTGGACTACCCGCGGCCCCGACAGGCGTCGGCCCTTTCGGGCCCCTCCCATGTTGCTGACATCTCTTTGAGGCGCGCGTGGAACACGAACGCGCCGTCGACACGGCCTGTTTTCGTCGTGAGACGGACGGACGGCGAGTTAGCCCATCACTCACCGTCCACAGGCCCGCGCCCAATGTGACCTAATGTGTTAATAAGACTTGTTTAGAAGTTGGTTGGTTGGTTAGAATTTGGACTACAAGGCAATTCTTTTTTAAGAGTTGCTCTGTTAAAAATGGCTTCCTTGTTCTATGTGAGTAACTTAAAAATTATATTCCTAAAAACACTATTTCCATTATCATATAGAGTGTAAAAGTATCCTTAACGCAAACGAAGGGCACATGTTTTCCCCACCACTACAATTTTTTTTTTGTTCTAGACCATACCTGGGAACCCCATAGTTACGGAGATATTGGGGTTCAAAGTTCCAAATTATTCACAGCTGTTTTTGTTAATACTAGTTTTTCAGGTTATAACTTTACTTAAATTACCTCGATGACCCGTTTACTATTTAAAGCATCCACTAGCACAATGTTTTAAGAGTAGGTACTACATTGAGTTTCATAGTAAATTATGATTTTTAACCCAAAAAATAAGTCTTTTCCCAGCAATTTTGTTTGCGTAGGGGTACTTAGTTAGATATATACAGAATGCTTGGTTGACGGCTGCGTAAAGGGTTAATTTACACCCTGTATAGGTGTTTTGTGTTAATCATAATTTTTTTTCTGCGAATAATCCAATTAATTTGGGATCGTGCAGCATAAATTGTACTTCGTTTCTTCAATAAGGTGCATTATTATTTTTATAAGCCTGCACGGCAAAAGGTAAGTTTAAAAGTTAACTGGTCTTTGTTTCGATAAAAGCTTAAAGTGTGTTTAAGCTCTACGGTGCTACGAATAGCTACGGTTTTTGTAGCGCTACGAGCTACGAAATTTCGTAGCACCGTCGTAGCATTTTCGTAGCTCTCACTATTCGCTTAGTGTAGATTTGAAAGTTCACTGCAATCAGCTTTTACGCCTGTTGCATTGATTGGAGCTTTTACTATCCATTGCTAAGTTTGTACGGTCATATTTGATGCTCACTGAAAGCTTCATTATTGATAGTACATATTTACGGCTAACTTTTAATGTGTGTACCTACAGTCCGCAGTAAACAGCTTTGCTTATTTCATCAGGTAAAAAAGTCGTTAAGATGTACTATATTTTAAGCCGCAACGTGATATAAGGGTCGATAAAATGGTCTGCGGGATGTTGTAAGAGATACCGCGGCCTTGACATATAGGGCTAAGAAGAAAAATTAGTGGTTTTTAGTCATTAGAAGTCTGACACTCCCTTTCGCTCTGCCCAAGAGCGGGAGGGGTTATTTGATCATTTCCCAACACCAAAAAAACAAAATTTAAAAAAAATGGTTCAATAAAATAACTAGTGCCGCGAGTGCGTTTAAAACACGAAAATAAATATTAAATGTATCTTTCGGCCTTGTTTAGTTTTGCAGTTTTCATAGGCGGTAATCAAACTCACTCTCTCTAACATCAAAATTATAGCAGATCGTTCGATTATTTACTAGAATTTAATACGAAATGACAGTAGGGTCAAAACCGCCATTTTATCACAGGACAGTAAACGTTGCTTAATTGAAAACGAAAACGCAATTAATTCTCCTTTATATCTCCAGTTCTATACAAAAGTAATTAAACTTCCTTCTACCGTGAACGTTTATATCTCTGTCGGTCCCCCGTTTACGAGTCGTGATGGTGGCGTCGTAAACTATTGTTATTGACCTGTGGTAAGCGTTGGGCGATTGTTTTTTATTGTTTTATTGTACATCTTTAGGGAAAGTCATAATATTTATGTTGGACATGGGAATCATTAAATGTGAGCCATTAAAGATCTATTTATTTTTGGATCTACTAGGATTAGAGCAACATATTGCAAAAAGAAATACAGCACCATCTATGACACAAATACAGCACCATCTATGACACAAATACAGCACCATCTATGACACAAATACGGCACCATCTATGACACAAATACAGCACCATCTATGACACAAATGAAGAAGTATCATTAAAATTCTGAATTACATTATTAAACTTAGCCAAGAAAATATAAGAATAACTTAACAGAATACCGTCTGTGTTCTGTTGAGTTGTTCTAAATTTTCTGGGCTTATATTTTTTTTATTTGACGTCAGTAGCACAACAAACATAAAATCCTCTTTTTTTTCTATGGAGTACGAAGAACTCTACACCATGTTCATCATCGCCCTAAAGAAACAGTTCTGCAGCGAAGACATGGGTGATTCGCAATTTTCAGAGGGTGATTTTCTGGTGTTCCCACTAAACTTTAAACTGAAGTGTGTACTAGCTACGACTATCTATTCTTATAGGTTAGTACATTTAAGAAGGTTTTTATTTTTCATGAACACTAAATAAAATATTGTACCACTAAAATAGAAAATCACCCACCAAAATTGTGAATCGCCCACTTATTTTAGAGGGTCTAAATGCAACCAAAAAGCGGTTGGCAATCCTGTTCTAAGATATTATTATACTAATATAGAATCCTTTGAAAACGATTGCAGTTTATTTATTTCTTTGCCACCTATGGCATAAACTCCCAACATAACCTCTGGTCATTTACCTTTTTAATCATAAACCATTTTACTGAACCCCCGACTAACTACTCTTAACTCAATTAAACTTAAACGAAACATTGCAATTCGATGGCTTAAACAATTAGAAATAGTCAAACTGAAAACCAGTTTGTTCAAAACAAACTAGTTTTAACTGAAAAACAGTTTGTGCACTATTTTTAAGTTTGACTCTATTCGATTAAAAATCAAGACACGATCATGAACTTGCTAGCTCGCCGTCCGTCCGTCTTATGACGTTGACAGGCCGTGTCGACAGCGCGTTCGTATTCCACACCCGCCTCAAAGAGATGTCAGCAACATGGAAGGGGCTCGCAAGCCCCGGAGTCGGAGCTGCGGGTTGTTCGATAGAAGTCTGACACTCCCTACCACTCTGCTGATCGGGAGGAGTCATTTGATGATTTCCCACCCACCTAAAAAAAAAGGTCTACAAACTATTGTAAAGCATATTTGTGCAGTTATTTTAATTTCCTTGCACTACTGTGACTGCAATGCGAACCTTTGACACTAGGAAAGCACTCAAAGTTCCCCTGGAGTCTGAATATTTCAGTTATTCTGAGAGTGAAGCTGAAATTATAGTGGATATGAATAAATAAATACACTTTCCGCTATTCCTAGTGCAAGATATTATGGTAATATTGTAATTGTCACTTCTACTTTGTTTCGAAATACTCAGAAACTGCTTTAAATTGAACCAGAGCAGCGTGAAATTTATTTCATTACCTACTCCTATTCTAAAATTGGTGAAGAAAACTATTGTGAGGAAGTCGACATGTCCAAGGACCTTAAAAACAAAGAAGCGACCAACATATATCACTCTAGTAGCGAAGTCGTATGACTGTGTGACCATCTGTGGAGATTTTCTGAGCCAGTGTAGAGGATTTACTCGAGGCCCTAAAAATCTCCCAAATACGACCTACAATCCCACTAACCTACAAAACTAAGCCCTAGACACCAAAATCGGTGCCCGACTTTTATGACACAACTAACCCCTGATCTAACCAGCCCCTAAACCAGAACAACTTCAGATCCTACCTTCTACTGTAACTGACACTGACCCAGGTAACGCGTGACCCCTGATATATACTTGTTTATGGTAGCATAAACAAGTATCTCAAGGACAAAGCTACATCCCTTAACTTAACGAGACCCCCCTGTGCCATAAATCCATCGAGGAGGTGAAAGGGGGAGCTAACGATTAATTGCCACCCTGTCCTAATTTCGGCTAGTTTTATTAATGGGGGTTGTAGTGATGTGTGGTTGTAAATTGTGTCAATTCGCGGGTCGTATTTATGTTGGTTTTACTCCCTAAGTAGTTACAATTTTGAGGTAGCTAGCAACTTGGGTTCCTTCAAGAATATATTGACTCCGTTTCTGTTGATAATAAATACTTTGGTCAAACTGTCCTTTGACAACAAATGTTCAAAAGTCAATGTTAAAAACAAATAAATCTGTCTAATCGAAAGAACATCCTCCATCAGTGAGAACGAGCGGGGGAGGGCAGTGAGGATATTCGGAATGAAGTTATTTATGTATTAAAGATGTAACCTTTATAAACATATCTAAATAAAATGTTGTTCTTACGTTCTTAGTCAGAGACGCGCGCTCCGACTCCATGATAAATACTGATATTTAACTGCATGCTGTTAGATTTGAAGCCAACTGTTTTGGAAGCAGAGGAATTAACAATTTTAAATACCGAGTCAGACTTTTTTTTTTAAATCAACTTCGTGTAATCAAAACTGTCCTGAATGGTCGGAAACGACATTTAAGAGCAGCTAACAAGTTTTTTAATACCGTTGATCTACCCCCAAGGGGCAATAGCGTGAGTATATGTGTATTTTTGATTAATAGCACCCGGGTAACTTTAAATAGTTAATTTAACTTTTCCTAAAATAAAGAAAACTAGTTACCTCTTATAATATTTGCTCTTCAATTACACTATTAAATCTCCAGTCCGACACAAACTTTTCATTCTACAAACTCAGTTAAGCCCCCGCTAAAGTTAGCGACTAATTGAACGAGCAACAAACTGATGTAATGTGAGGCTTCGGTCCCACCGCATGAGAGTAGCGGGAAGCGAAAGCGAGTAGAGCTAGCGACACTGTCGAGTTATTTGTGTGGCAGACTTCTCACTGGGGAGTATTTGACTTCTGCTACCTAGGTAACCTGCAACTGTATGTTACCACTTGTTGTCATACATGCGAGCTGCTAGAGTTGCTGCCAGTTAAGATGTCAATAGAGGTCATTCACCCACCTACGTTTATAAAAGATCTTAATTTTTTTATTAAAAAATAAGCCTGTTCATGTCTTGAATCGTCATCTATCGTGATATTCAACATTTTTTCTCGAACGATTATTATTTATTCTTGTAAGTATATTTAGGCAGTATGTTTACAAGAGATGAAAAGATTGACGCAGATGTGGAAAAGAGAGTATACGTGGGAAATAAAGTTGCTGTGCATGTGGTGGTGACCAACCAGTCGCTGTCGAACAAGGCTCGGCTGGCTGTTCACAATGGTGTGCTGGTGTCCACACTTATGTATGGAAGTGAATGTTGGGTGTGGCAAAAGAGGCATGAAAGTTGAATTAATTCGGTGGAAATGCGTTTCTTGCGAAGCATGAGTGGTGTAACTCTGAACGATAAATTGAGAATTATGAGGTTTTACGAGAACGTTGCGGTTTAGAAGAAAATGTAATGACAAAAATTGAAAAGCGTATGCTTAGGTGGTTTGGTCACGTAAAGAGGATGATTGAAAGTCGATTAACAAGGCAGATGTGAGTGGCAACGCCGGGAGGGGACGCTCTAGAAGGACATACATTGACCTTGTTGGTTGATGTTCTTTAGAAAGGACAGCTGCGTAGTGTAATTATGAATGTGGACGAAGGAAAAGGAGTATGTAAGGATCGCAACAGGCGTTCTGTGGTTTCTGCCCACCTCCATGGGAAAAGGGCATGAGTTTATGTATGTATGTCTGTATAAGCCTATATTGTTCCACTACAAGGCAAAAGCCTCTCCCCCTCTTTCCACTTTTCGCGATCTAGTGCGTTTATAGGCCAATTCTTTAAGAAAGAGTCCAGCTCATCCCACCATCTCCTTCTTCTGTTGTCATTTTCTGCTTTTTGGTATCCATTGAGTGCTAATTTTTGTCATCGCTCCTCCGACATGCGGAAGATGTGACCAGCCCTGTTCCATTTCAACCTAGCTGCTGTTAGGCCAGCATCGGCTAATTGGGTTTTGGTGCGAAGTATGGTGTTTCTGTCCGTAAGTTTAACGATACTTGCTTTATTTGTTTTCGTCCGTACGAAAACTTATTACGAAAAGGGCAATGACTGCTATTGACATATTAACTGGCAGCAACTGTAGTAGAATCCTCGCTGCCAATAGGACCAATTCCTTATGTTGACACAAAGTTTAACTTATTGTAAACTGCTCCGACAGTGTTGAGCAAACACTGGGAGGTGTACAGGTAATTGTTTCAGTGTTACCTTTTAAAAATAATCGTTTTAATTGGCTCTTGATTGAGTTAGGGGCGAATGATATTTATTTGGACTGGTTATTTCACCTGAGTGAGAAACGACGTAAACGTTCATTTGACTGGTATTTTCTTTAATTTTTTTTTTTAGTTTTATCTAACGCTTTAAATACTACTATAAAACACTGCTTGCTTTAATGAAATAACAGCGCCTTCTTGGTTTTGATTTTTAGATTACATGTGATTCTCACTTCATTGTAGGTACACACTAGTATTATAATGGAGGCTTGAAATATGACACTGGGATTTATTGAGGAGGCTTCGTGTAATAATCGCAGGTTCAAAGTTATTACTCACGAAGCTCGTGTAGAACAAGCCGAAACCAGAAACTTTACTTGAGCCACCTGTTAACTCGAGTGACTGCTCACAATTTTTTCTAAAAATAGATGAAGTTGTTTACTAATTCAATAAATTTATTTATTAACTCATACATAAACAGCCGGTACCCACCCACACACACACGTACACGTCTCCCGCCTACCATATCTGGGTTTTGTTTTTCCATTAATTTTAAGTTGTATTGTAGAACATAATGTTTGTGTTTTCCTATGTTGACATTAGTATCTAAGCCAAATATAAGTTTAAAACCCGACTGCGAAAGTAATAATTAATACATTAAATTAATAAAACCGCGGTGTTAAAAGTAGAAAACAAGAAAATAATTCTTATCTACTTATAAAAAAAATTGAAATTAATTCTTATCCAATTAATTGATTATCGTCTAGTAAGTAGATAATTTGTATATTTCAATTTAACGTTTTATAAGTAAAATTATTATAGAGGACAGTCGTAGTCACATGCCACTGATACCTGATGCTTCATGGCGCTCACATTGATACAGAAGTCAGCTGCTAGTTGACATTAGCAAGGTGGCATGCGACCCCCCAGTACTTTAGGCTCTATGGTGGAACATACATACATAGGCACATAGACTGCCAAAATCACTACCCTTCCTTTTGGCTTCACCGTAGTCGGGTAAAAATGGGAGAGGGCGCTAATGTAAAAAAAACTATAACCTTAATTTGTGACGTAATTGTCACATGGCCCCCGCACGCTCTCCAGATCTAACTTTATTAAACGTTTCTTTTTCGTCATTGTCGTTCGCCAGTTTTAAAATATGAAGGGAAAATGGATTACACCTAAGTCATTGATCTGCGCACATTTCTATGATAAACGCAGGGGTGGCGAGACTTTTCCGAAATGTTTGGTATGGTTCTGACTATTCACCTCGGAGGTGGACCGCAGCGAATTATGCTTCCGCTGCGGTCAGCCCGGTCACAAGGCCGCGGCTTGCCTGGCCACGCCGCACTGCGATGCATGTGCGGCGGCTGGGAAGCCGGCCGAGCACCGGGCAGGGAGCAAGGCCTGCGCTCCACCCGCCAAGGCCAAGGGGAAGGGGCCCTCCGCAACCGCCAACCCCACCGTCGTCAAAGCCGCAGCCGCCGCCGCCGCCGCCGCTGCTGCCAAAGACGCCACCGCAACTCCCGCTGCGGTGGTGCCACAGGAGGTCCCGGAGGGGGCTGAAATGGACTGTCATTAATGGCCCCATTAATCCTCCTCCAGGCGAATATCAACCACTGCGCCTGCGCTCAGGATCTGTTGCTCCAGAGTATGGCGCAGTGGTCGATAAACATCGCCGTGGTCGCTGAGCCCTATTTTGTCCCGCCCAGGCCAGACTGGGTGGAGGACCTTAGTGGCTCAGTGGCCATTATTGCGTCGGCCGCCGCCGGCACCCCGACCCTTGAGATGGTCAAAAAGGGTCAGGGGTGCGTAGCAGCACGGTTCGGAGAGATCGTAGTCGCGGGAGTCTACTTCTCTCCGAGCCGAACTCTCGCCGAGTTCCAAAACTCCCTCAGGGAGTTAAGTGTCGTCATCGGAGGCTATTCCCTCCCCGTATTAGTGCTCGGGGACTTCAACGCCAAGAGCTTGGCTTGGGGTTCCCGTTACACGGATGTGCGGGGTGGGATGGTCGAGTGCTGGGCTCTGGAAACAGGCCTGGACATCCTGAACCGGGGTTCTGTACCCACGTGCGTGCGGATGCGGGGCGAGTCGGTGGTGGACATCTCGTTCGCCAGCTCCGCTCTGTCGCGGCGTGTCGTTGACTGGCGCGTCATGGAGAGGGTGGAGACCCATTCCGACCACCGGTATATCCGGTTTGAGGTCTCTGCCCAGTCCCCGAGTGCGCCGGTCCCACAGACCCCGAGTGGTCCGCGTTGGGCGCTGAGGCAGCTGGACAGGGAGCTCCTCCTGGAAGCCTCGATCGTGCGGGCCTGGGTGCAATCACCGGTCAGGCCCGCCGACGTAAACACCGAGGCGGGTTGGTTCCAGGAGGCCATGTCCGAGATATGTGACATGGCAATGCCCCGAGTCCGGCCAGGAAGCGCCCGGCGTCAGGTGTACTGGTGGTCGCAAGAGCTGTCGTACCTGCGTAAACAGTGTATGGCGGCGCGGCACCTGTACACCAGGCATCGCAGGCGCCGCATTCGGCCTCCGAATGCGGAAGCCATTGAGGCGGAGCTGTATGAGGGGTACAGGGCGGCGAAAGCCACCCTCCGCGAGGCTTGTAAGCGGGCCAAAAATGAGGCCCGCGAGGAGATGCTGGAGACTCTGAACAGAGATCCGTGGGGGCGCCCTTACAAGACGGTGCGGAATCAACTCCGCACCCGGGCCCCCCCGCTGACGCAGAGTCTCCGGCCTGAGCTCGTGGAGGACGTGGTGAGCGCTCTGTTCCCTTCGCGAGGGGAGCATCCTCCCCCGCTAATGGCTCCGCCATCCGCGATGCCGGAAGCGGACCGTTCAGGAACCGATGACGACATTCCGGAGGTGACTGGGGTAGACCTGAGAGCGGCGGTACGTAGGCTGAGTGCCAAAAATACCGCCCCGGGACCCGATGGCTTGCCTGGCAAAGCCTGGGTCCTGGCCTCAGAGGCTCTTGGGCCCCGACTGGAGGGGTTCTTTAGCGCATGCATGGAGAGAGGCCAGTTCCCGCTTCGTTGGAAGACGGGGAAGCTGGTCCTCATCCAGAAGCCGGGGCGCCCGGCGGACTCGCCGTCCGCATACCGGCCCATTGTGCTGCTCGACGAGGTGGGCAAGCTCTTTGAAAGAGTAATTGCAAACCGCCTCGCCGAGCACCTGGAGGGAATGGGTCCGGATCTTGCGGAACACCAGTTTGGTTTCCGCAAGAGGCGCTCGACGGTGGACGCCATCATGCGCGTGAGAGCCCTCACGACGGGGGCTGCGGTCTCTCGGGGCGGTGTGGTCTTGGCGGTGTCTCTCGACATCGCCAACGCCTTCAACACTATGCCCTGGAGCTGCATTAGGGAGGCACTCCGGTATCACCGGGTGCCGACCTACCTTCGTCGTGTGGTCGGGGACTATTTGACAGACAGGGCTGTCATCTACCCTGGTCAAGACGGACAGTGGAACCGGCGAGAGATGTCGTGCGGTGTTCCACAGGGATCGGTTCTGGGGCCGCCCTTGTGGAACATCGGTTACGACTGGGTGCTGCGCGCCGACCTCCCTAGCGGCGTCAGCGTGGTCTGCTACGCGGACGATACGCTGGTGCTAGCTCAGGGTGGGTCGTACGAGGCGGCGGCCGACAATTTGACACGCGGGGTTGCGATAGTCGTAGAGAGGATCCGGCAGCTGGGTCTCGAGGTGGCGCTTCACAAGTCGGAGGCCATGGGCTTCCATGGACGTGGGAATGCGCTGCCGTCGGGATCCCAGTTAATGGTGGGAGGGGTTCCCATCGGCGTCGAGTGTACTTTGAAGTACCTAGGACTCGTCCTCGACAGCCGGTGGAACTTCGTGGAGCACTTCCGACGTTTGGCTCCCAGACTGGAGCGGGCCGGGGCTGCCTTTAGGTGGCTCTTGCCCAATCTGGGGGGGCCAAACGCCTCCTGCCGGAGGCTCTACGCGGGGATCGTGCGGTCCATGGCCCTTTACGGGGCGCCGGTGTGGGCGCCTGCTTTGAGGAAGCGGGCCGCCCACTACCTGAACGTGCCCCAAAAGGTCATGGCCGTGAGGACGGTACGGGGGTACCGCACGATCTCCCGCGAAGCGGCGAACCTCCTTGCCGGATTGCCGCCGTGGGATCTGGAGGCGATAATCCTCGCGCGCCTGCATCAATGGCGCGCGGAGGCGCTGCGCCGGGGGGTCACTCCGCTGCCGCGGCAAATTGCTGCGCGGCGGACAGACCTCCGGTGCGATCTCATGGCGGCATGGAGACAGCGACTGTCGCAACCCCGTGCAGGGCACGCCACGATAGTGGCGGTAAGTCCCCTCTTTGAGGAGTGGCTTGAGAGGCGCCACGGCGCCCTCACCTTCCGTCTGACGCAGGTCCTCACCGGACACGGTTGTTTCGGGAGGTACCTGCACCGAATCAGGCGGGAGGAAACGCCCGGATGCCACCATTGCGAGGATCGGCCGGAGGACACGGTGGAGCACACAGTGGAGGTGTGCCCCGCTTGGGCGGAGCCCCGCCGTGTTCTCGTGGCGGCGATCGGCGGCGGCGACCTCTCGCGCCCGGCCCTGGTGCAAGCCATGGTCCGGGGCGAGGAGGAATGGGACGCCGTCGCCTCCTTCTGCGAAGCAGTGATGCTGGCGAAGGAGGTGGCGGAACGCGAGAGGGAGAGAACCTCTCGTCCCAGCCGCCGCGGGAGGCGCTCCGGGCGTCGGGGGTCCCGCGATGACCTCCGGCCACCGTAGACGCGGGCCTGTGGACGGTGAGTGATGGGCTAACTCGCCGTCCGTCCGTCTCACGACGAAAACAGGCCGTGTCGACGGCGCGTTCGTGTTCCACGCGCGCCTCAAAGAGATGTCAGCAACATGGGAGGGGCCCGAAAGGGCTGACGCCTGTCGGGGCCGCGGGTAGTCCTCTGGTTATCGCGGCCTCGACATAGAGGGCGAAGAAGGAACATGGGTGGTTTTTAGTCAGTAGAAGTCTGACACTTTTGTTCATAATTTTATTAGTAATCATGTAAGTATGCTTTATCGCGGGTTTCATTATGTCCCTCGTTTAAAGTAACATACTGTGTAGTTATTAGTTAGCAGTTTTTGATTCGTTTTCTATTCAAACATTTCATTTTAAGTAAAATAAACCGAATCATCATTGTCTTGTCATTAAAAAAATTAAAAGGAATAATGAAAAATAACTAAAATGATTCAGTATTTCGGTTATCAGCATAAGAGAAACAGGTAAAGTGCGGAATCGGACCATCATATTGATATTTATTTAATATTTACACGGGTATTTTTCGTTGAATAAATATCATCAAAAAAGGTAAAAGCACGTCTGAACCTTTTTCATAATTTATTTGATGAATTCCTCAAAATACAAGAATGATCTTCTTCATAAAGATATGTCCGAACAATATTTTGACATCACAACAGAAACACACACACATATTTTCTAACTTACCAAGTTAAGAAAAATATCGTGAAGATACTTAAATCTAAACATTCTAAAATAAACCTAAATAGCAAGCTATTTTTAGATACAATACCCAAGCTATGACAGACGGCAGCTGCACCACTTCTTTCTTATAAAGTCTGTGAAAACACGTTCGTAGATGATTTGTGAGCTATTGCCACATTTTTGTACTTAAACAGCCTCAGGTTTATCCTTAGATTAAGCCGTGCATGGCTAGGTCGGACCGTGAATAGGTGACCACATCGAAATTTTCCTGCGTATCTCGGAAAGCCTCGTCAAGCCGTTTGTCCCCGGTGTCATTAGTAGATCTTTGAGAATCGTTACAGGTAGTCAGAGACCCCAAATTCTGGCAACCAGTGTTATCAAAGGAATATCGTGCTTCCCAGTGTCCTGAAAATACTAGTATTCAGCTGCATCAGGTTAGACTGGAAGCCGACCCCTATATTGTTGGGAAATGGTTAGGTAAATGATGATGTCGCTATTGTTTGCTGTGGTCACTTTCGAAATAGAGATGTTTACTGATTAAAAAAATGTGATTCTAATTAGTCCGTCTGTTAGATTATCGAAAAATATTGGATATCTATTTTTTGTTTTATTAAATCAATAAAAATTGACGAAGATAAAACGCGTCAAAGATTTCAGTGGAGGCTTGTGACGTCACTGACCGCTAAAAAATGCCGTACTAATCGCATAATCGTCTTAAAATATGACCTCACACGAGTTTTCAAAGCACTGTATCGTCTTCATTGCTTGCTTACATGAAAAAAGAAAAAATACCTGTCCAATATTTTTTGGAAATGTATTGACAGACTAATTAGATTTTTTTTTGTTAACTACCCTTTTAAAACACATCACATATATAACCTTCACTAATTCACAAAGTTCTCATTGCCCCATCTACCAATCTCCCTTCAACCCTCGACCATAATCTTCATAGACATAGGTGTAGGACACATTGAGGCCACAATATTACAGCTCTATTAAGTTGTAACGAACGGACCGGTCGGTGTGTACTTTGTCTTAAAATTAAGACACGTTGGTTAGTAGAGGCTGTGCTTAGGAGTGTGGGTACACTGTTGGTTGCAAAATTTGAATTTTATAATATGCAAATCTTTTAAGAGAATGTAAATAAAGAGATAAAAGATTTTTTTGCAGAACATTTATTTTATGGTTATTCTGCCTGCTTCCATTAAATAAAGGCGTGATGACGTAGTGTCTCAGAGAGGAAGTCTAACTTCCAGCTGTGAGAACACCATAGACGGATTTGCAGCTCCCGTTCTGAGACAGTTGTGTTAAAAGGCAAATGCCGTAAGGTGTTCCCTAACTTGTGCAATCTAAGGCAATAACTTTGTAACTTTTGCTTTACTTCTGTACTGAGCTTCTAGTTTAAACTTGAATGCAAACAAAGTTGCTAATAAAGAAAACTTTGGTTTTCTTGCAACACAACTTATTTGCTTTTTATGTAAAGTTTTCCTTAGTCAAAGAAGATTGAGTTCAATTTTCTTGTGTTTTTCTAGTCCGTTAGTAGGTACGCCATGGTATCTAACGATAGGGATGTTTACTCCCTTAAAAAATGTTATACTAATTAGTCCGTCTGTTAGATTATCGAAAAATATTGGATACGTATTTTTTGTTGTATCAAATTAATAAAAATTGACGAAGATGAAACGCGTCAAAGACGTCACTAACCAAAAAAAATGTCATACTAATGTCTTAGAATATGACGTCACACGAGTTTTCGAAGCACTATATCGTCTTCATTGTTTGCTTACGTGAAAAAAGAATAAATACGTGTCCAATATTTTATGGAAATCGATCTGACGAACTGATTAGATTTTTTTAGTTAACTACCCTAATTGCACTCCATCGAACGACCGAGTCAGGGCATTTTAAATAATATCGATTAGTTCCACACTTGCAACTAATCTCACCGAATAATTAATACTACTAATATTTAATTACTTTCATAAATACTCTGTCTCAGCAGTATTACTAATATCTGGTTTAACGACATTTAAGATTAATTGATAACTAAAATCGTTAAAGTTAAGATTACATTCCATTAAAATTTTAATAGATTTTCGGTTCTAAAGCGAATGGATTTTCTTGTGGGTTTATTTATGTTTTGTCTATAGTAATTAATTTCAGATTTTGCGACAGATGGCTTACTAAATAGATTTAAGACTGAAGCCAGCTTTTAATTTAGTATTATTTGAGGACAAAATCAAAGCGAAAAAAAAATTATATTGTTTGAGATCTTCTTCAGACTAGTAATTTTGGGTAGAACTAAATTGATGCTTAGCGGAAATAGAAATCCATACCTAGTTATTAATAGTTCAGATCAAAAGATAATTCCGGTCTGTAGGTAATCTAAAAAATATAACTTAATAAAAGTTTACGTAAATCTTTTGCATCACAAACATAACATCACGCCTGGGGAGTACAGGCCAGCAGTTAGGCAGAGGTCTGTCCATTAATACACCCACAATCGCAAGTTGTGTGTAAGTCCGCCTATTACCATCAACTGGGCACAAATCCAGACTCCGTGACTGTTATTGAGAGATCCATGATGGAAAAACCCAATAACACTTTGCACGACCGGGGTATCGAACCTCGGTAGTCGCGCTTGTGGTCATTAGACCAGCGAGGCGACAAAAACAATAACTGACTTATCTAAGGCAAACATAGAAAGAAATCATCATCATAATTTTCTTGCCTATATCTCAACTCATTTGGTGTCGGTGCAGCTTGTCTTCTTCAAGTTCAAGTTATTTATTTCATAACAAAAATACATTTGTGTCGAAATATTTGCACAGTAGGTACACAAAAAAACATAAACAATTACAATAAAAATAAATAAGTAAGTAACCTCGTCCCACAGCCATCCGAAGTTGAAACGTCTATCCTGATTAAAACTAAGTTTACAGTCATACTCGTATTAATACAGAACAAAGTCCCTAGCAAAATGCTACACAAAATATATTTTTTGTCAAAAAAAAATAAGTATATTTAGTAAAACTTAGTCGGGCAAAAAAAGCAAAGTATAAAACAAGTCAAAGAATAATCGATACAGTTATTTAATTTAAATACTATTTTTAAAACTTTTGTCATTACAAAATTCGTCAATGGAATAATAGGCTTTCTTGATTAACAAAGCTCTGAGTTTATTTTTAAACATGTTCTTATTCTGAATATTCTTAAATCCTGCTTGTGCCATACTTCTCTGTTTCTCGGTGTCTCATGAGTCTCATTTCTTATCATATCATTCCAAACACAGTCCATCCATCGTTTCTTTGGTGTTCCTCTACTCTTATACCCACCCACATTCACATTCAAAACCTTCAAATCAAATCAAATCAAATCAAATCAAATCACTTTTATTTGTTAACATAGGTAAAGAAATACAGATCTTGAGTTTGGTGTACAGAGCGCTATGTTATGCCAGGAGGCGTACAAATATGGTGTGCATCTAGCTCAAATAATAAGAAGTAAAATTAAAAAAAGATGTTGATTTCATGGATAATTAGACTTTCGAGATAAAATAAAACAATTAAGTACATATTATTATATAAAAAAAAAAAAAAATATTGTGTGATGTCAGATTTAAAAGATGAATTATTTAGTCATAAATGTCAAGAAATAAAAAAATTAAGTCAGAATAATTGTTATGTCAAAAAAATAAAAATAAATAAACAACAAAAATATGTCAATATTAATAATCAATTTTAACTCCAAATTAATTCATCATTTAAGTTGTATTTTTTCTAAAAACAGCATTAAATTGAGCCATCATTGAAAAATTCCTCCAGTGTGTAGTAATATTTGTCACTAAGCAAACTATTAAGTGCCTTTTTGAATTTTATTAATGGCATGTTTTTAATGAGCGTTTCCGAAAAGGCTTCTACGCATTAAGGCTGTTTTACATTTAACGTGACATAGTTTGTTACAATATTGAGTACGCAATGGATTTCTTCTGACTGCCGATAAGCTGACAAATAAATGCGGGTTTTTTTTTACAAACGATGCAGTTTCCATTATATACATTGCTGGCAGTGTCAATATTTTTAGTTTTTTGAAATATGGAATACAGCTATCTGTCGTTTTTAGACCACACATAGACCTCACACAGCGTTTCTGCATCCTAAATACAACTTCCCTATTAGCTGACTGTCCCCAGAAAATAATTCCGTACCGTAAAACAGAAGCTACGAGTCCGTGGTATGCTACTAACAAAGTCTCAATATTAACCTTTTTTGAAAGTTGGAATAGTGCATAAGCAGACTTACTTAGTTTTTTACATATTATGTCAGTATGAGTGTTCCATGTCAATTTATTATCTATAGTCCTTCCTCACGACATTTTACACACACACAACATTTTGACATTTCGAAGTCAACAATGGCAATAAAATTCTTGACTATATATATCTATACGCCTGGTGGGCTGGTACCAGTCAATAAGCAATACGTCATCCTGGATCAGCTTGAACCTCCAATCTGAACGTCATACCTTTTATATCAATAAGTCTTTGCCAATATTCCTTTTGTTTTTCCTTACACAAATGTGTCGAACGAAAAACTAGAATCATGACGTTATTTTTGCTATATTACTGCCAAAACGCCACGACTGAGTGATTGGACTGCTGCGTTGCGTGTCGCGGGTTCGATCCCGCACGTAACAAATATTTACATGGCCTACAGATACAGACTAGTTGTTTCGGGTTTGGGTGCTGTGTATGTGAGTTTAAATGTTTGTAAACGCACCCAAGATACAGGAGAAAAGGAGTTCCCTCCAAAGTGACCCCAATCATTGTTTAAACAATTTCGAAATGAAAATCGTTTGATTTAATATAAATCTATGAGTCCAAAAGCAATAAAAGATTTTCCGCATTTTCCCGCAGAAATCAGAGTTCGAAATATGCTGTTTTTGCCATTCAATTCTGGGAACAAGAAGCAATCAAAACCAGGCTGGATCATATTTACCGACTTCTCATAAAAACCAGCGATCCGTGCTTTTCTATCCCTACTATTTATATATTTAATTCACAAAACATGATAAATTATAAAAATACGTCGGTAACCCCGGAAGGGTTACGCGGCATACATATTAGGATACCGATATTTCGCCATTCCTTAATGAAATAGGATTGAATCACGATATAGGAGTCAACATAAGTAGGGCTTCCGACCATTAGACCAAATTGACGCTATTAATGATCATTATCATATTATTATCATATTTTATTGTATTGCTGTAGTATACAAGTTGTTACAAGTATATCATACATGAACCCTGCTATGTAGCGCACAGCAATACACATAGTTCAAAGTGTTACAGTATCTCAAATGTTTGTTATATCGGGCACAGCAATATACATAGTTCAAGTGTTACAGAATCTCAAATGTTTGTTTTTTAACATGTATATCAAGGGTCATTTAGTACAGGATTTATCTCATAATTAGGTAACATGAAACTTTAGATTATATCATAATGGTGACTCAAATAACATAAAATATCAAAATAGTTATTACAAACCTAGGAACTTTTGAGTCCCTAGCAACGTTACTAATACCTTCTATTCCGGTAGATGTTTTGCGGAAATCCTCTGAATCAAATACCACAAAGTAATAGCAGCTGCCGTGGCGCTCGTAAAAACTTTACGAGTGGAACCGGACGAAATCGTACGAGTTCGGACAACTTCGGATGAATGCTGGCTCTGGAAATTATGACCAATGGTTTGCGGTACATGCTTTATGCTTTTGGTGTTGCAAGGATCTATATTATTTTTTGAAATTTAATATTTATTTTCATCATCTTTTCCCAACTATGTTGGGGTGGCTCCCAGTCTAACCGGATGTAGCTGAAATACCAGTATTTTACATGGAGTGACTGCCTATCTGATCTCCACAACCCAGTCGTCCGTCCGCTTTATGACGACGGTCATAGACGGTCATAGCCACGGAGAAAAGTGATATCTCGCATTGTTTTGATGATAAAAAGAATTCACTGCCTGCCAACTTTCTAGCAGTCAGGTTTATTGATAGACAGAATTATTATGCGTGGTAGGGGGCAGCGAGGGCCCGACGAGCAGTAAGTCGTGGTTTCAAATCCATACATACACCTGTATGAGTTTTAAACCACGGCTAATCACATGAAATAACTTAGCACCACAGCTGTCAAAACACATACATGAAATGTGACATCTATCACTAGGCGCGCGTGGTGAATTATGGACAATTCTTTCTGTTAAAGAGACCTGTGTCACAGCAGTGGGAAGAAAATAGGCAAATTAAATTATTATGTCTAGCCAAGTTCAATTTTTTATTTAATGCTTTAATAGTTTCCTATATGTTATACTAATAGTAATATTATAAAGAAGAAAGATGTGTATTTTTATATAATAACGACTAAACCTATAAACTTCTGAACTAATTTGAAAAATTCTTTCACCGTTGCAGCGTTGGAACGCTACACCTACACTATGCCTGTGTGACATAGACTACTTTTTATTCCTGTATTCCCAAGGGAATGGGAACTACGCGGGTGAAACCGTCCACTAGTTCAAAATAAATGTAGGAAATAAACAATGTCGTATTATATATAGACACGTCATGAACTAACATGGCGGCGCTTCAAAACGGCGAAAATATTATATACTACTTACGCGGTTTTAGGGAAAGAAAATATGACACCGTACAGCGGGATGCCTGTTGTCTTTATGTTTCGCACAGGTTTACACACACGATTTAAATTAAGAACAAACGTAGCATCGAGCGAGAGGTTGGTGTGTAACTAAGCGCGATGTGGCCAATTGGCTTCATCTCATGTTGTAATTATTGACGGCGGACAACGTATCTATAGTTTTGATAGTGTCGTTTCGCCGGTTTCGCGACCACCTTCAATAGGCGACCATTTGACGTACTAAGATTTTTAAATCAAGACAATAGTATTTGTAGAGGTAACATAAATAAAAATAAATCTAACGTGCTTTAGAAATAATTAGGAAATAAGAATTTACACAGTTTGAATCAAATAGGTTAACCCAGAGCCGAAAAAATATTGCTCAATGCGCGTCTTGATTCAGTAGTGAGTAGATGTACCTAAGTTGGAAAAAAATATAAAAGTTTTATGACCTATTTCATGTTTTACACACAAGTTAGATGTTAAATTGTACAACCGTTAAGTTTTAGTCCTTATTTAGTTGTGTTTTGCTATTTTTAAACTTATTAATAAGATAAAAAGTGGTCGGTAACCGAAATGCATATTTAGCAAAAACGTTAGATATCGACCACATGGTCGCAAACCGACGAGAAACGCATTATTTTGTTTTGATTAATATGATCCTAATGCTTCAAACAGGACTGTTACAATTTTGAATGTAGCATTGTAAAAGCTTCTCTTTGTAGTTCTTTGGTTTACGACCACCACCTTCTTTGAAAGAACTTTGCTTAATTTACGCACAAAGTTGGGTCGCTTACAGGTGGTCGTAAACCAAAATAATCGAAATAAAGACATTGGTTTCCGGCCACCATAATTTAGTATGAGAAAAATAACGGCCGATAACAGAAATAAGTATTCAGAAAGCGCATTAAGTATACGACCACGTCAGATTTTATTGAAATTTCCGTTTAATCATTATTTTAGCAAGCAGCCATGTGGTTGTACATAATCTGTCGAAAATTAAATATTATTATTTTTGAGTTTCAAACAAAATTAGTGATAAAAACAACAATAAAATATTTTATATTATTTTAGATGGAGCTCCCAAATAATTCAGATCAACAAAAAAAAATAGGAAAAGATAGCCCAGTATACTGAAAATGTCCTAAAAAAAGCTCTCGATGATATCCGACAAGAAGACACTAAAATAATATTAAACCAGAAAATATTGATTGATTGATTGAAAATATTGAATATTGATTTTTGATTATTTTTAAATGTTACTATTAATTATTTAGGATATTGTTTGACTAATGATTGTTAATTCTATTAAAACTATGACTAAGTTCCTACGATAATTATGTAAGATTGTTATTTTTTTATTATAAGAAGACATTATTTGTTTTTACCAAGAGGCAAAAATTAAAATATTTTTAAAATCATTATAATTGTTTTAATGGCATATTTTTCATATTAAAATATGCCATTAAAACAATTATTATTATTATTTTTGTTTCGACATTTTTGTTCCTCCGGTTAGCCGGGAATTTCTGATGGCACGGGCCTAAGCCAAGTGTTCATCAGTTGGGTTAAGTGTGGGTGTGGACAGATTAGATTCCACGTGATTGTGCACAGACTGACTGATAGTGTCTGAATCACACTGCATAAACTTTCTTACAAGCCTGCACGTGTTCAGAATCACTGCTTTCTGCAATAGGTGATAGGTGCTAGCTGGTAAGTTTAGGGAAGTAAGGGACTGATGAAGCTTTTTATTATTATTTTTATTATTATTTAGCGGTCTCAAACCAAACGGTTTGCAAACTGACTTACAAACTGACAAAAGTGGTCGTAAACAAACGTTTTCGCTATATTTTCACTTTTTCAGCATTTTATAAATATTTTTGCATTAATGTATTTTATTATATGTTTTGTATTCAAACTAGATTATATTTGGGACACATCCACATTAACATATACTATTTTGCGTGTAGATAACATTTTTTTATCTCATCAAATGTGGGCAACCCAGCTAACTGGTCGTTTCCAGCCAAACCCGCTAGTCTAAGTCTAGGTACAAAGCTTACAACAAAATCCCATTTTTACGATACATAACTACCCACGACTAGCCTCCTAAACAGGATTATGTCAAAGATTTACTCAATACAACGGACAAAATCTTTTATAAGTACACCTGTATGTACCAGTATTACCTGATCCCACGTTCTATAGGCTTTCTGTATTATGAAAGGTCTTGTTATACTGAAAAATTCAGTTTGATATAAATCGTATTTCTTAGGTAAGGTAGGTACTATTTGGTCGACTATAACGTGATTTGGGTCTCAAAGGGAATAATGTCGAGGATAAAAACATAATATACTGCTTATTGAAAATGTACTAATGTCCTTGAATTGTAATAATATACGATTTATTGTTTATGTGTAGATGTCAAAAGTTTATTGTATCGGGAATAGAACAAAGGTAATTGTCTGCTCTTGCGATGTCTGTGATTTCCTGTATATTTAGGGATTGGACTTGCCAAATCATCTTGTGGGTTTTATACGTAACTTTGTACATAGCACGGCTAGACAGATTATGAGTTTTGTATTAAATTACGCTTGATGGCAAAAAATAATATTTTATGATCCAGGATAATTTTACAAGCAAAATAACACGGTAGGGGTAATTAAATACAGGACATTATAGACCTCATCTATCGCTTTCTACCAGGCATGATCGAGGTCAGAAGTAGACCTATTTTGCAATAAAAAATATATTTAAATACCCATCTACAGACTATCCTTATTAAGCACAGCACAACACACTTATTTCCACACACAATATCAACTAAGCATATGTAGGTAGGTCAGTCCTCCTAAATCACATATTATACAAACAAAGTCTGTATCTCAGTCTGTTCGCGATAAACTCAAAAACGACTGCTCCGTTTTTCATGCTGTTTTCACCAATGGATAGAGTGGTTCTTGAGGAAGGCTTGAGTATATAATTTGACCGACATCATGGGCATCAGCTAGTGCTATATAAATTCGAAGCGCATTGCACTGAATCAATATTTCTGACTCGTACCTCACAGTTCCGCGTATAAAGCTAGCAATATAACTTCAAAAACGTTGTGTTGTCAGCGAAATTGTGAACTGCACAGGTCATACTTGACAATACAAACTGTAGCGCTGCCTTTACACATAGTGAGAAATTGACGATTCGCAGTTTTCCTTTGGAAGTCACTTTGTGAGCTATTTCATGATTTTGAAGATTTTTTCTAGAAGTAGCTAAGTTAAAGACCATTATCGATGCTGATTCACTTAGTTATGCTCCGTATTACTGGCAAAGTTAACATTTACAAGTGTTATTCACACCTAATTGCAACTTAACACTACTATATATCCTCACATAATTTCGAAATGAATGATATCACAAAGGTTTTGTAACAAAATGTTGAGGGAGTCTTGCTAATTCTTCTTGATAGAGATGAACGCTTCGGAATGGGCAATTTCAGAAGTTATTATACCATGGGAGTGTGACTGTATTTTTCTGACATTGCCTTTAATGGTCTAATTGAAGTTAATAATTGAAATCGACAGTTTTTCAACCACACCTGATTTAAATTCAGTCACGCGTAAAAAGAGGCCACACTGAGAAGACTCAGATCACACAGCTGCACAGCTCGCATGAAAAACAAATTCGATTTTAAGTATGAATAAGCGAGACAATACTCTTAAAATGACAACAAAACAGAGCACTCCTACATACTGTGTATGTGTTGCGTTCGTTCGTTGTGAATGAACAAAATCATATCGTTTGATCATGCGTGGGTAAATGCGCAAATCAAAAAGGGTCTTTTCAGGATCGCATATGATTCGATACAATTACGATGTTTCTTTATGTGACATCTTTGACGGAGTCGGGTAAATCTATTTGTTTTTTTTTGCGTATAATTCTTTAACCTTGGCCAGAAATATAAGAAGCATAACTCTGACGTCATCATCATCATCAGCCTATAATGCTCCTACTGCAGGGACTCAGGCCTCCTCTCTAGGAGAGGAATGGGCTATAATCCACCACACGGGCCCAGTGTGGGTTGGTAGATGTCACATGTCTTCGATTTTTTTTTTGCTTTTATGACATGCCGGTTTCCTCACGATGTTTTCCTTCACCGTATTGAGAGCAGTGGTGATGAAATCAATTACACAAAGTAAAGCGCCTGCCTGTGTTCGAACCCACGACTTACTTTTCGCAAGTCAGGGCCGCAACCACTGGGCCAACACTGCTCTAATAACTCTGACGTAATAGTACGATATACAGGGTGTTTGGAAGGGAGCTGTACATACGCCTAGGGTAGAAACTAGGGATAGTCTGCTACCTACCCCCGCCCATTATATTGACCTTGGCCTCAAGGTTTTTTTTTAATTTAAAATTATTTCTTTACCTTACTACGGTACTTCAGGCCCCATAACTTTTCTTCTCCACAATTTTCTGGTGTAAAATAATTTTTTGCAGGACCCTAAGACTCTAACGATTAAAACAAGACCATTAGCCGACCGGTCCCATGGATAGATTTTGAGCTACAGGTAGTTTTAGTCAAAAAGTCAAATAAAAAATAATAATAAATTTAAAAAAAACCTTGAGGCCAAGGTCAATATAATGGGCGGGGGTAGGTAGCAGACTATCCCTAGTTTCTACCCTAGGCGTATGTACAGCTCCCTTCCAAACACCCTGTATATACGACCCTGCAAGGCCAAACCACAAACCACAGCAGAGTACAGGTATAGGCAGCAGGCATAGTTGATTGATTGATTCCAGCACGCATCAGAACATCTGTCTCACCGGTAAAGCCCGCGTAGGGACACATCTATCAATCTAGATTAGGCACAGACCTCACATAGGTATCCTAGATGGCCTAGATAACGTGAATAATCGAATAGTTTAGTGATTGAAGAGGTTCCTGTTAATTAATGGGTGACTTTGAATTGGTCGAACCACCTACGCATTGTCAGTAAAGTTTTTTGAACCGACTTCCAAAAGGAGGAAGTTCTCAATTTGTCGGATTTTTTTTTCGTTAACTTTTTTTATGTATGTTCCCCGATTATAGATTAAGATGGCTGGACCGATTTCGATATTTTTTATTGATACGGGACAGAACACAGAAACGCGCGCAACAGAATCGCACATAAACAACACCTACAGAATTTGACCTATCTGTCATAACGTCTTGACGGCTTAATCCACTAGTCCCCCCAGTGAGAATGCCCCGCAGGGTGGAAAACTGGACCCGAATGTAAGAATATACAGAAAGTCCCCTTTTTGAGTTATTCCATTATTCCCCCTGATAGAATCGATTTGGGAGGGGGGACTGAACTCTAATGATATGCCCCTTTTCATTTCGAATTATTCCACTTTCCTCCTTATTTTTGGGGAAATGGGTGGCTTATTAATAAAATAACACTACGACTTATAGCCGTGTATCGTATTCCTCCCATACTTAAGTTTGTACCAATGCTGTAATATGAAAATCTGGTAAACCCAAACCATTTTAAAAGAGGTACCATGAAGTTTCTTACCGGTTCTTCTATTTCCATATGAAATGACAAACCATGCACCTTGTCTCGACGTTCTAAATAAGTGCACATGCAGGCCAATGTGAAATAAACAATTCTCACCTTGATTTTTATTAAACGTGTGCAACTTTTAATAATGTTTAGGAGCTTTTTAACTCCTTCTTTTTTTTTTGGCGGGTGGAAAATCATTAAATAACCCCTCCCGCTCTTGGGCAGAGCGAAAGGGAGTGTCAGACTTTTACTGACTAAAAACCACCCATGTTCCTTCTTAGCCCTCTATGTCGAGGCCGCGATAACTAGTGTACAACCCGCGGCCCCGACGGGCAGCTTTTAACTCCTCAAAAGGAATTTCTCCTGTATCGTGGGTGCATTTACACTCATTAAATCTCACATACAATTATTATTATTAATCGTTCAGCCACTGCACCAACCGTGCCCTCGTGAATATAATAAACATTTTAGTCAAATCCATCTGTTGTGATTTCTACCTTTACAGAGGTAACGCTACCTATACAATTGTAATCGTTTGAACATCGTCATATTTTTTTAATATTCCGAAACTCAAACGTGGTCTCAGTAAAAAAGTAAATGTTGTCTTAGAGAGAAAAATACAATTTACCGTATGAATAAGTAAAGGAATGTCTTGTGATTTTCTCTGGTTTAAACCGTAAGAAAATATGAAGCATAATAAATCTACAGTGGTTGGGTTACACTTATCTATGTTCTACAGTTAGGTATTACTTGAAATAAAGGGCCTTGAATAAAATAATGTGCTCTCTACACAATTTATCATTTTATTCAAGAAAAGGTTATTCCTGGAACACCAGATACCTAAAATATTGAAATTGTAAAAGGTTTGTCTTCCTTGAAATTTACATTTGGAGTTTAAATAAAATATCACAATGCATGCATGATTATTTATTGAAGTTCATTTAATAAGGAGCTAGCCTAGGTTGGTCTCCCTGCCTCAGAAAACAAGTTAAGCCGTTGACTGTCCGTTGTCATTTTTGGGTCCTATACAGTCGTTACAGATAGACAGTCTTCCGAAAAACTGACAACCAGTTCGAGTACAAAGGTGTATCGTATTACCCAGTATTAACTGGGTTTTGGAGGTCAGGTATACCATTAAGCTGCATCCGATTAGACTGGCAACCGACCCCAACATAGTTGGAACAAGGCTAAGCAGACGATGATGATTTGGAACAAGGCTAAGTAGATGATGATGATTTGGAACAAGGCTAAGTAGATGATGATGATTTGGAACAAGGCTAAGTAGATGATGATGATTTAGAACAAGGCTAAGCAGATGATGATGATTTGGAACAAGGCTAAGTAGATGATGATGATTTGGAACAAGGCTAAGTAGATGATGATGAATTGGAACAAGGCTAAGTAGATGATGATGATTTGGAACAAGGCTAAGTAGATGATGATGATGATTTGGAACAAGGCTAAGTAGATGATGATGATTTGGAACAAGGCTAAGTAGATGATGATGATTTGGAACAAGGCTAAGTAGATGATGATGATTTGGAACAAGGGTAAGTAGATGATGATGTTTTGGAACAAGGCTAAGTAGATGATGATGATTTGGAACAAGGCTAAGTAGATGATGATGATTTGGAACAAGGCTAAGTAGATGATGATGAATTGGAACAAGGCTAAGTAGATGATGATGATTTGGAACAAGGCTAAGTAGATGATGATGATTTGGAACAAGGCTAAGTAGATGATGATGATGATTTGGAACAAGGCTAAGTAGATGATGATGATTTGGAACAAGGCTAAGTAGATGATGATGATTTGGAGCAACTTAAGTTGAGACAACTATCAGCAATATAAAAGTTTTCTGCAACTAGTTGATATAACATTTACGGTTGCCGCAATTTTATGGCAATTTGTGAGCTAATTTCATAGCCAAGTTGCTCAATCTACGCAGCGGTCAGCGTTCAGTGTGACGATGGATATCGGGGAAGCAGCACTTGCTCTCATTTGATTACGTCGTCACCTTCGATGGCACCAACAAAGACAATCGCCGGTTTTGGATTCATCCCTTTTTTCTAAATCGATCCAAATTTATTAACATAAAATATCTGCTAAATTTTGTGTAAAATCGCCCGACGCATTGTGATTGACGGTTGAGGAAACCGGCTACTTTAAAAACGTATAATATTTAACAGTTGTTAGTTGCGGTAATTAAGAACTAACTAATTCGTCGATTACAACAACTGAAAACTCGAGTTGTTTTGTGTGCGCACTCCAATTTAAATGTATGTAAACAGCTAGTTGCCAGTTGCTGCAATAGTTGCTTTATGTGCAAAGCGCCTTAATAATGAGTTTTGTCTATTTCCACAAGTCTCTTAACTGCTTTAGAAAAGAAAACTGAGCAAGTGATGGTAACCAGGATCCTTTTACACAGCAATTGCGCTGTCAACTACCTAGACACATAAATATGCACTACAACAAATATTGCAACAAAGATACAACATAAAAAGTTAGATGCAAACGCAAATCTCCAAGTTTATAGTACCATGAACTAACCCCAACTTACATAGTTGTCAGATAATATTGTGCCCTATAAATAAAGACACACAATGTAACTTAAAACTAAGTTTACAAGGTAACAAGTCGGTGCAGTGCGGCGGGCTGACAAAGTAACGCCCCTAGCAAGCGGCGTATTTTAAACGCGCCGACGATGACACACACGCACTTCAAACAAGATTTGAACACGAGCTTGTGAGCTAAGCACACGGTGCGATTGTGAAACGTGCGTCAACGCGCTTGCAACTGCCACTTTGCAACTCCTTTTTTTTTGTGGTGGTAAAGCATCAAATACCCCTGCCGCTCTTGGGCAGAGCGAAAGGTAGTGTCAGACTTCTACTGACTAAAAACCACCAATGTTCCTTCTTAGCCCTATATGTCGAGGCCGCGGTGACTAGCGTACAACCCGCAGTCCCGACGGGAAAAACTACTTTCAACCCTTTGTACGCGCTTCAAACGAGTTCCAAACGCGCTTCAGACGCGTATTTGTATTGTTACGCCGGGCATCTAGAATCTTCAAGAAACCTCGCTTAATAACTGAGAAGCACGCGTGAATTCTAGTAGGTACCTAATTCCATTCTGTAGGTAACTACTGCGCCCGGCGTCAGCGGTACTTGCATTGTAATTTCAACCGTATACCTACGGCGTAAAGTAACTTCTTCTTTGTTGGATAATTTATCTTTAAGTTTATTTTTTTGTTAATGTTTTTTCTGGATGCTTTATGGAATAGTAGCGAATTTTCTCGAATATCTTTTGTGTGTTTGGGGTATAAAAGGACCAGGAGAGGACGAAGCGAGTCAGTCTACTTTTAAGCGAGACAACGGAAAGTTCTAAGAGAAATCTAGTGCGACAAAGTGTTCAATAGCGTTTTGCGATTCTGTATTAGGGTTTTGCGAGTAATAAAGTTATTTCGTGTGTTCAATTGGTAGTGCTTTTATTTATCCCATACCCAGCTCGTAACAATTTGGTGTCAGAAGTGAGGGATAAATAATGCCGATTCTACCCAAGGACGACACGGATAGTATCCGTACTAGGAGTCAGCGACAACAGGGTATGGACCAAAGGCGATTTGGTGACTCTCCGACACAGACACCAGGCGGTGTCCAGCCTACGTCAGAGCCAGTCGCAGGCCCATCCGGAGCTACTCCAGCATTAGCGGCGCCTGACTTGTCTGCCTTAATGGCTCTGCTGCAAGACCAGGCTCGTCGTCAAGAGGAGCAGGCTCGTCAGTTGCAGGAACAGATGCAACGGGACAAGGAGGAACAGGCTCGTCGTCAAGAGGAGCAGGCTCGTCGTCAAGAGGAGCAGGCTCGTCGTCAAGAGGAGCAGGCTCGCCAGTTACAGGAACAGCTGCAACGTGATAAGGACGAGCAGGCTCGCCGTCAAGAAGAACAGATGCTCCTGATAAAGGATCTTCACGCATCAGTGGGCAAAGAGCTGAGCGTGATGAAGGAGCAGGTACAGCAGCACGACAACCGTATCGCAAAGGCCGAAATTCAGATCGCCGATGTGAAGCAGGCCTTGAGTGAAATCAAGGTTGGAGACGGGACTGTGGCTTCAGTGATTGCTGCACCTTCGGTGCGCGGGTTTAAAGTGCCGCCATTTGACGGAACATCTTCGTGGTCGGCCTATAAAATCCAATTTGAGGCCGTTATGAAGGCGAATGGGTGGACCAAAGCGCAAGCCATGACAGCGCTCACCTTGGGTCTCCGAGACCAGGCCCTTACCGTTCTTGAGGCACTCGGCAAGGATGTGACCTACGAACAGCTGCTGGAGGCGTTAGAGTCTAGATACGGCGACGCGCACCTGGAGCACGTCTTTCGTGCCAAGTTAAAGGATCGTGTTCAACGTAGTGCCGAGAACCTACAGCAGTGGGCCCTGGAAGTTGAAAAACTGGTTCGCAAAGCATACCAGTCCGCCCCTGCACTTATTGATGGAAATCTGGTTCAGGCGTTTGTAGATGGAATACGTGACTTGGAAGTTAGAGTTGTTGTGAGACTTGGTCACCACGAGACGCTGAAAGACGCCTTGGCCCATGCTTTAGAAGTGGAGGCAGTGAGGCAGGACCACCGTACGCACCGCGTCAGGGAGATTGTCGCGTCAACTGTACGCGACCGCCCGCAAGGTTACAGCCCTAGGTGCTTCACTTGTGGAGAAAAGGGTCATCTTCGGTCAAGCTGCCCTAAGCGCAGCTCAGCAAGAGAGGATCAGCCCCAACAAGGAAGGGTGGCTGAAGTGACTACCCAGCCACAGCAGGGAAACGAGTAAATGCCAGGACTGGGGGGCGGGTGCTGGCTGGTTTTGAAAGAGCCCCGAGGATCTCGATCTCACAAGCACATGACTGGAACAGCTTGACCATCAACGGCGAAGTCAACGGAACTCCATGCAAACTGACGTTGGATACTGGAGCTTCTCACACGGTCGTCAATTCTCACCTGGCAAATCGGTTTCTTGGGGACTACTTCAATAACCACGACCGTATACAATTGCTAACAGCTACCGGTCAGCACATAACCGTCCGAGGCAAGAAGGAGGTGGAGTTAAAATTGGGTGATAGAATTTACCGGCACAATGTCATCGTGGCCGACATAATGGACGATTGCATCTTAGGCTTGGACTTCATGCGGAAATATCGTTGTGAGATCGACATTGACCAAGGAGTGTTGAAATGTGGTTCCGAGGAAGTCTTCATGGAAGGTGCACCATCAGGGAATGTGTACTGCTTGAAGGAAATTGTTCTTCCTCGCAGATCAGAAACGATCGTGCCAGTCAAGTTACCACCGAATTCTAGACACAAAGATCGGAGTGTTCTGATAGAAAGGGTGAACAATGACTTTCCATGGAAGATGGCACGAACTCTGGTAAAGGCCAACAACATCTCAGCTGTACGCATCCTGAATCCAAGTGATAAGGAGCAAGTGATTAAGAAGGGCACCTTGATCGGGACTTGCGAGGAAGTAGCTTGGATGCGTCAATTGCAAGATCTACCTACCGGAAATCAAAATCGTAGTGGAAAATTTGACGTGTCAACGCTTTTAGAAAACTGTCATTTGACTAAAGGAGAAATGGACAAGGCTAAGAAGATGTTACTTCAGTACGCCGGTATTTTCTCAACGAGTGATGCTGACATGGGAAGAACTGGACTGGTTCAGCACAGGATTAATACAGGCAACGAGTTACCTATCCGTCAGCGACCAAGGAGACTGCCAGTTGCACGGGAAAAAGAAGTGGAAACCATGATTGAGGGTATGGTGAAGGATGGTGTTATAGAGCCTTCATCCAGTCCATGGTGTTCTCCTGTGGTCCTGGTAAAGAAAAAGGACGGCAGTATGCGCTTCTGTGTGGACTATCGACGACTGAACAACGTCACGAAAAAGGACAGCTATCCACTGCCTAGGATCGATGACACACTGGATACGCTGACGGGAATGAAGTGGTTTACTACACTAGACCTGAAAAGTGGTTACTGGCAGGTAGAAATAGACCCAAAGGACAAGGAGAAGACTGCATTCTCAACAGGAAAAGGGTTGTGGCAGTTTAAAGTTATGCCTTTTGGATTGTGTAACGCTCCTGCAACGTTTGAAAGGCTGATGGAACAAGTACTTGCCGGATTGATTGGCGACGCTTGTCTTGTCTATCTAGACGACATAATCATTGTGGGCCGTACGTTTGAAGATCACCTTAGAAACCTCAACCGAGTGCTGTCAAAGATCCAAACAGCAAACCTGAAGTTGAGTCCGAAAAAGTGCTCATTTTTCAGAAAACAAGTAAACTTTTTAGGACACATAGTTTCGGGGGAAGGTGTTCAAACAGACCCAGAGAAAGTAGTCGCCGTCAAGGATTGGCCAGTTCCGAAAGACAAGACACAGGTCAGAGCATTTTTGGGTTTGTGCTCCTACTATCGCCGGTTTGTGAAGAATTTTGCTGACATTGCGAAACCTCTACACAAACTTACCGAGGAAAAGCAACAGTTTTGTTGGGACGAGAACTGCGACACCGCATTCCAAGAATTAAAGAGACGTCTGTGCAATACTCCTATTTTGGGATATCCTGACACTGAAAATGACTTTATAGTCGACACAGACGCAAGTAATACTGGAATTGGGGGCGTGTTATCTCAACGGCAAGGAGATCAGGAGGTTGTTATAGCTTACTTCAGCAAGTCTTTGTCTAAACCGGAAAGAAATTACTGCGTAACAAGACGGGAGCTGCTCGCCGTAGTGAAGACATTGCAGCACTTCTGTAAATATTTGTTGGGACGGAAATTCCAGTTACGAACCGACCATGCTGCATTGAAGTGGTTATTACAATTTAAGAATCCAGAGGGGCAAGTGGCGAGATGGATTGAACTACTGCAAGAGTTTGACTTCATAACCGAACATCGTAGTGGGAGAACTCACGGTAACGCAGACGCCTTGTCGAGAAGACCTTGTCCTGAAGATTGCAAGCATTGTGCCAGGCAAGAGACTAAGGAAGTAGTACCCGTGAGGATGCTTAGAATGGATCTCAGCGATGAATGGAAGGAGACCCTACAACAGGCACAACAAAATGACTCGGACATCAAGCCAATCTTCGACTGGATTAAAGCTGGTGCATCGAAGCCCAAGTGGAGTGATGTGGCTGCGATGAGCTCCATCACTAAAAGTTATTGGGCACAATGGAACAGTTTGGAGATCCAGGATGGAGTCTTGTGCCGTCAATGGGAAAACGCTCGAGGAGACAGCTGTCATCTGCAAATGGTTGTGCCTAAAGCTAAGGTACCGGATGTTTTACGGCTGTACCATGATGGATGCTCAGGAGGACATATGGGGGTAAAAAGGACTCTCCTGAAGATCAGAGAGCGCTTTTACTGGATCCACTGTCGAGATGATGTGGAGGACTGGTGTCGCAAATGTACCAGCTGTGCGGCTGTGAAGGGACCCCACACACGAAGCAGAGGTGCATTAAAAGTGTACAACGTTGGAGCCCCCTGGGAGCGGATAGCACTGGACGTAGCAGGACCATTTCCAGAAAGTGATAGCGGAAACAAGTACTTCATGGTTGTCATGGACTACTTCACCAAGTGGCCAGAAGTCTTCGCCATTCCTAACCAAGAAGCCACAACAGTCGCAGATAAATTGGTTCAGGAAGTCTTCTGTCGTTTTGGAGTACCCTTAGAAATTCACAGCGATCAAGGGAGGAATTTTGAATCGCAAGTTTTTCAGGAGACTTGTCGATTGATGGGTACACACAAAACTAGAACCACCTCTTACCACCCACAATCTGATGGAATGGTGGAACGATTCAACCAGACGCTGGAGAGATATCTGGCAAAAGTTGTGGAAAGCAGGCAAAAGGATTGGGACAAGCACATACAGCCGTTTCTTCTGTCCTATCGGAGTGCAGTTCACGAAAGTACGACTGTAACTCCAGCCTTCGCGAACTTTGGAAGGGAACTACGGTTGCCTGCAGATTTAATCACTGGAACTCCCCCTGATGTCCCACGCAGTGTAACGGATTACGCGAATGACCTGCGTAACAAGTTAAATGATGTGTATGAGCATATCAGACAATCCGGACAGCAGGTGTCTGAGAAGATGAAGACCCGTTATGATCGGAAGGCAAACAGTAGGGGTTTCGACGAAAGTTCTCTCGTGTGGTTGCATAACCCGGTGCGGAGCAAGGGAAAGTCCCCGAAATTGCAAGCAAAATGGGATGGACCATACCGAGTTGTGACCAGGATCAACGATGTCACCTACCGAATACAGAAGGGTCCGCGAGGTGCGCCTAAGATTGTGCATGTAGACCGATTAGCGCGATATCACGGGACTAATGATGCTCGGGACGAGCATGTCTAAGAAGGGGGCAGTGTTACGCCGGGCATCTAGAATCTTCAAGAAACCTCGCTTAATAACTGAGAAGCACGCGTGAATTCTAGTAGGTACCTAATTCCATTCTGTAGGTAACTACTGCGCCCGGCGTCAGCGGTACTTGCATTGTAATTTCAACCGTATACCTACGGCGTAAAGTAACTTCTTCTTTGTTGGATAATTTATCTTTAAGTTTATTTTTTTGTTAATGTTTTTTCTGGATGCTTTATGGAATAGTAGCGAATTTTCTCGAATATCTTTTGTGTGTTTGGGGTATAAAAGGACCAGGAGAGGACGAAGCGAGTCAGTCTACTTTTAAGCGAGACAACGGAAAGTTCTAAGAGAAATCTAGTGCGACAAAGTGTTCAATAGCGTTTTGCGATTCTGTATTAGGGTTTTGCGAGTAATAAAGTTATTTCGTGTGTTCAATTGGTAGTGCTTTTATTTATCCCATACCCAGCTCGTAACAGTATTTATAAAAACGCAAAACATCGGTGTTTGCGAGTTTAAAATATGCAGTGTGATAGGGGCCTAAGGGAAGAGGCGTGATTACACGCTAATAAGGGCGTGGCAATAGTGTTAGCGTATTTTGTGGTGGGGTGTACTTTGTAAGGCAAGGTGTGGAGTATAATGCGACTTGAGTGTGAAGTAAAGATTTTTTGTGAGTGATAAGAATGGAAAGGGTGTGATGCTTGTTCGAAAGGCTGCGGGTCATTCGAAATAGATACCGCGGCCCTGGACACAAAGGGCTAAGAAGAAATATGGGTGGTGTTTAGTCAGTTAGAAGTCTGACACTCCCTACTACTCCGCCCAGAGCGGGAGGAGCATTTGATGATTTGCCACCATCTAAAAAAAAAGGGATTGATTATGAAATGGTTTTGCAAGGTAATAAGATCTTGCTCTTATTCTTATTTCGTTTAATTAGGCGAAGCAAGTCGTCTTATTCCATATTTTGCTCTAAGTCGTCTTATTCCATACTTTGCTCTAAGTCGTCAATATGGCATAACGTGATACTTTTGTAGTCCAGGAGAATTAGCACATCGACGTCGTTTTCAAATCCTATTATATCGACTTTCTTCATGTTTTCTAATAGGTGATGCGACATGATAGCCCGCGAAATTCGATTCGATCGCAATTGTCTGTCAGTGTCAGGTTGTATTTTAAATAAAATAGGATTTGTGACGGTAACAAATTAATGTGATTTTACGGAGTAATAATGATTAAAATCACCAATACCACTGAAAACCAGCGCTGTGCTGTGGGTGACCATAGCACAGCACCATGCTGAGTGGCAACCTACTTGTCGCAGTTACGACGTGCATTATATATATTTTTCTTTTATAATTTCCCTGCTTGTTGTATTTTACTTTTTTTTTGGTATTGTTTTATTTCCTGTATGCATGTATGTTTCTGTGACAAATAAACATTTTTTCTTTCTTTCTTTTCTTTCTTTCTTTCTTTCAATACAAAATAAGTTAAATGTACTTGCAAAATCATATATTTTCCAATAGTGCAGGAACAAATGAACGCTAGCATATACGTGTAACCCATTTAAAAAGACAAAAGACTTCCTGTGGATTTCTGTATATATTATTTCTTTCTATCCAATTTCCAGTTATAAATCAAAGCACACAGCACCTGTATCCCCAACATTGTATCATACCTACGCGTTATCGATTACTGTATATTTAGCCCCCGATGAATCGTGGGTCAATACCTCGGTCACTCAGACACAGTACACCAAATTGATATACAGTATTTCAACTGGAAACCAATGGTCGAAATGAACTCACAGAAAATGAAGGGCAGGTTAGAGAATGAAGAGCAGCGGTGCCCCAGTGGTGGCCGTTTAGTCCACTCTCGGCCCCACGGCCCCCAATAATTCAAGTGTCCACTCGGCCCCTAACTATAGTCCACACTCGCCCCTTGGGGGCCGAAAGTGAACTAAGTTTAGGGGCCGAGTGAACACGAATGAACAAATCTTTTTTTAGGGGCCGAGGGGTCAAAAGTGAACAAAACGGTGGTGGCGGCCTCGACTAACGAACAGAAAGTCGTGGGTTCGAATTCAGACAGGCACACACTTTGTGTAATTCATTTCATCACCGCTGCTCTCAAAACGGTGAAGGAAAACATTGTGAGGATAAATGTCTTAGAACCAACAAAGCGAAGACATGTGACATCTACCCACCCACACTGGGCCCGCGTGGTGGTTTATAGCCCATCCCTCTCCTAGAGAGAAGGCCTGAGCCCCTGCAGTGGGGACATTATAGGCTGATGATGATGAACCAGTAGTTCCTGAGATTAGCGCGTATTACCTACCAAACAAACAAACTCTTAAGCTTTATAATATTAGTTTAGATTTATTTTTCTGCTCATTTTTATTTTTTTTTTAAACGTTGCCCCACACTAGGAATTTCTCCTGTATTGTGGGTGCGTTCACAAACCTCTAAACTCACATACACAAATACCCAGACCCGGAACAACTATCTGTAGGTCATACAAATATTTGTTCGGTGCGGGAATCGAACCCGCGACACGCAGCGCAGCAGTCCATTGCTTGAGCCGTCAAGTTGGTTTACGGATTACCTTTGTACTGTGACGCAGTGTAGCTGACTGCCACAAAGTGCTGGTTCTTTCCTCTTTACATACAATTACTTGATTCTGAAGAGGTTAGCTAACAATCATATTGTAACCAAGGATGTAGGGACGGTCAATAAATTGTTCTTTGGTAACTTATTGAAAGGTATTTTAGGAATATTTTTTTGTCGTACATTGAGGTTTTATTTGGTTTCGTAGGCACTATTTCTTCTACTAAGAGTTGGTTTGACTGGCTTCTCGTTAACTAACTACCTTTGTTAGATTAGTAATCATAGCTACATTAAATATTTCAACGTTACCCATTAGCTACGCACAGTAGGCGAGCACTTTTTGGCTTTTTTCTGTGTTATCTGTGTAATGGTTGCAGTTAAATTATTAAATTAAACAATCAGTATTTGCATACATTTAATTTATTTGCAAAAGTCTTTTATACTTATACTTACGTTCGTTCTAAACATTTCCTACGAGCGCTACACTGCTACGAAAGTGCTACGAAAGCGCTACGCGGGCTCTACGAAACTCATTCTAAACTTTTTGCAACTAAATATTTAGTTTTGCAACTAAATATCTAATATTTGTGTATGTGAATTTAAATGCTTGTGAACGCACCCACAATACAGGAGAAATTCCTAGTGTGGGGCAACGTCATTTTTAAAAAAAAAAAAAAAGTTTGTGTGTAGCTTTCACAACAAATATATGCAGCTGTAAACTTGTTTTTCAGTAAAACTCATAACATTTATGAAATTCTGTTATAAAAGTTTATGTAAATAAAAATTATATTATATACGTTCGATCTGCACTCTGAATAATTAAATACGAGTAGTTGCGTTGGGGTAATCGATAATGTTCTAATTGATTTATGATGACTATAGATAGATTTAATATACACTATTTACTAACACTGGTAGTAGGTCAAATATAATGATGTTTAAGTATTACATTTTAACAGTAACTTATTGAATGGAATTTACGAACTGTGACGCCTACGCTTTTATCTAATATAAACCTTATTTTCAAATACATTTCAAAATTAAAAGTAATTTATTCAAATTAGGCTGATAATCAGCACTTTTCGAACGTCAAAAATTACTTTACTCTACTTATTTACAAGAGACAGTCCCTTACAACGCCCCCCCTCCCCCCCTTCGACACATGCTAGTGTTTTTGCTGGAAAGAAGAAGTGGTGCAACAAACTCCCCAGCAACACATCTGTCTGTTAGGTTAGACGAACCAGACTCGATAAAGTTAAATTTAGATTTACTGTAGACACAAATCAATAATAAAAAAAAGTATTTAAAAATAAAAAATTATGTAACATATCAACTAATTTTGTAATGTAGGTAAGGCACAAATGTTGTTATTGTGAATAAGACATTGGTATATAAATTCAACCTAGTGAAGTCAGGGCGCGTCTTAATGTCCAAACCTAACTTACTGTCGTACTCAGAGATATTTAATGATTACTTAAGCCGTCACTTAGTAAGGGTTTGACATATTTTTGTATGACAAAACTATCAAAACCATTATACTAAGTTTTGACCTAAGTAATCATTAAAGCTCTCTGAGTGCTTCAATTACACACTTATGTAACGCAAGTATGATCCGTATGAAAACGAAGCGTGTTATTATTACATATAATAATAACACGCTTCGTTCTATTTAAGCAAGTTACTATTACATTACACCTAAAAATAAAAAGTCAACAAAAAATAAAACAGACTTCAGAATCGGATTTTTGTTCTGAAGTATTTTTAAATTTTTTGTGTTTTTGAAGTCGGTTTTATTAATTTTTTTTTTTTTTTTTGTGCATCCTATTTTCGTAAAATGAGTAGATATCTCGAAGTAAAGTAGTATCGAAGTGAAAATCTTTCGCGGTAACGTGCATCGAAGTGTAGTGGCTTCGCAGAGACGATCTTTCGCTGTAACGTGCATCGCAATTTTGTAGCATCGTATTAGCATTTATCAATATTTTGTGTGTCGACATTCCTTATTCTACTCGTACAAAATGACTACGTTTTTGTAGAAGTAGGTGCTCTTGCTACGTCTATGGTCGACATAAACTAAAGAGGAACAAAGAAATAAAACACTTATTCACCACACCACTACATAATAAGTATCGTCTAATTAAAGCCTCATCATCCGTCCTCCCACACAACACCCGGTCGTACGTCACGTCCGGTCCGACGGGCCGGGTAACTACACATCCGGTATCATTCCGGCTCATTCGCGGCTAATAATCGTCGGTCTGGTCAATGTCCTGTTAATTGCAGTGTTCCTTTATTTGTACTGAATCGTTTAGTTTTGAGATGGATGAAAGTTTTGCCAAATATACTTATTGTAAGATTATGTGAGCAGTGGTGGCCCAGTGGTGGCGGCCTCGACTTACGAACTGTGAGTCGTGGGTTCGAATCCAGTCAGGCGCATTACTTTGTGTAATTTATTTCAACACCACTCTCAAAACGGTGAAGGAAAACATCGTGAGGAAACCGGTATGTCTTAGAACCAAAAAAATCGAAGACATGTGACATCTACCAATCTGCACTGGGCCCGTGTGGTGGATTATAGCCCATCCCTCTCCTAGAGAGGAGGCCTGAGTCCCTGCAGTGGGAACATTATAGGCTGATGATGATGATGAAGATTATGTAGCCAGTGAACATGAAAAAAGAAAATTGGTAAAGATCGTCGTCATCATCATCATCATCTGCCTAGTCTTTTCCCAACTATATTGGGGTCGGCTTCCAGTCTAGCCGGATGCAGCCGAATACCTACCAGTATTTTTTTACATGGAGTGACTGTCTAACTGACCTCCACAACCCAGTATATACTAGGTAATACGATACCCTTTGACGGCACGGTTGGCGCAATGGCTCAAGCAATGGACTGCGCTGCGTGTCGCGGATTCGATCCCCGCTCGGAACGAATATTTGTATGGCCTACAGATAGTTGTTTCGGGTCTGGGTATTTGTGTATGTGAGTTTAAATGTTTGTTAACGCACCCACGATACAGAAGAAATTCCTAGTGTGGGGAAAAGTTTGAAAAAAAAAGCTTTGGTAAGACTGTTTGTCAGATTTTCAGTTCACTGACTACTTGTAACGACTGCCAAAGATATGGCAGCCGGGACCAATAGCTTAACGTACTTTCCGAGGCATGGACGAAACTCGGTATAATGGGCGGCCACCCATCCACAGACCAACCGAACCACGACCATTCTAGTCCAATGACCCCCAAAAATTACGCAAAACTTTCCATTCCCATTTTTTGCCTAAACATCATTATAATAATCTTCGGAGACACAAACTTAAGGAAAAACCCCTCTAATCGCTGAACAAACTCCATTACCAACCCGCCCACGCAATATTCTTCAATTTAAGAAAGAGCCCTTAATGCCTTCACAAACAGATTTCGATCAAAAGAAAAGGTAATGTTTTAAGGTAATATATTAGACTAGTGACCCGCCCTTGCTTTACACGTGTGTAATCTATCAGTATGGCAACACATTGACTTATCTTGTCTTTTAACTACAACCTGGTGTCACACTTTTTATACCACCCATCGGCCTTTGACATGCCTTCCGGGTTGCGGAGCGGCGGTTGCGCGTTGCGGCGTGCATTCGTTGTTCCGTGATTTGCGTCGCTGCGTGCTTTCGTGCTAGCGGTACTCGTTGTTGCGGGCATTCGGCGGCGTGTGATTCGGTGTGGTGGCTTTTGTAATGACGTTTTGCACTCGTAGTTTTGTTTTTATGAACTGTTCTTCTGGCATTCAAAAGTGCCTATAAAGGTTTAATTGAAATAAATGCTTTAAGTTTGAGTTTGAGAAAATATCTCTCGGGCATGCTGATTTCATCACGATGCTTTCCTATACCGAAGCAAGTGATAATTAAACAATACGCACAGTTGCACACAAATCTGAAGTATCAGAGGTTTTTGAGGCTTTTGTGTTCCAACTCGAGACATGTGATTTAACATTCACACCACTAGATACTAATATTCACCAAAAATTCCACTGCTGGGCCTATATAGGCCTCCTTCAAGCGTCACCACGTCGCCCCGTTGTCCAATATCTAATCCAATTGTGCTCGAGCAAAACACAGAAGCACTTTACCTGGACGACATCAGCCCAGCTCATGTTGCTAGGTGACCACGGTCCGAAGTGATGCCGTTGAGGTGCCTATGACTGCATTGCAATTATGGAGTTTCATAGAAAGAATCCGAAACAGCTCAAGTCAAGTGTTTATAACTATGAATTGGCATTATACTTTTTACTCGACTACGGTGAAGCCAACAGGAAGGAATTTATTTTATTTTAATAAGAACCTTTCGTCCCAGCTGCCGCGGGAGGCGCTCCGGGCGTCGGGGGCCACGTGACGGCTTCCGGTCACAGACGCAGACTCAGGCCTGTGGACAGTGAGTGATGGGCTAGCTCACCGTCCGTCCGTCTTACGACGACAACAGGCCGTGTCGACGGCGCGTTCGTATGCTACGCGCGCCTCAAAGAGATGTCAGCAACATGGGAGAGGCCCGAAAGGGCCGACGCCCGTCGTAGCTGCGGGTTGTACACTAGTCACTTCGGCCTCGACATATAGGGCTAAGAAGGAACATGGGTGGTTTTTAGTCAGTAGAAATCTGACACTCCCTTTCGCTCTGCCCAAGAGCGGGAGGGGTTATTTGATGATTTCCCACCCCCAAAAAAACAAAAAAAAAACAAAGGGTAATGATTTCGGCAGTCTATGCATGTATGTATGCTGTTAATAAGAACGAAAAATTTTAAGTCGTATTTCCTTGTTTCCTTCTTTTAAGACCACGGTTTTATTCGTCTGCGATTTTTTGCGTAGTCGGGTTTTAGTTTTAACTATGATGAAACTTAATGGTTGGTTGAAACTTAATATCGATGGTTTAATTATGATGAAACCTGCATCAAAATCTTACCGTTTGGTTTAGAAGCGAAATATATCTACTCATAATATTCGGTAGCGAAGCAGGTAGGCATAACTGTAAGCAGTCTCAGCGACGAACGCGGAAAGTGATTTTGTTTTACCAATATATTTTGTAACGGGTTACACACCTTGAACGGGCGGAAGGAAATCAAACCCCTGTTAGTAGGATTAGGTATGCGAGCTTTATTTACTGAGTACCCGGGTAGTATCCGGACACGCGAAAACATATTACGTAGAAGGGATTTTAAGGGATATCAAAAAGAAATAATGTAGTACTTGTGTTGTCCGAAGAAAGAAAAGGTAGTATTGCTTTTATAATCACGTTTTTAGATACATTGCTAGCGGACAAATGCTTCCTCCTGCTCATTATTTAAAGTAATAAAATAATCGTTTTTCATTGAAGTGAAAACTTCCTAAGTCAGCTGCTGTTGCCGTTAGCAAGGTGGCATGCGACTACGGCGGTCCTCTATAATAATTTTACTTATATTTATTTTCTTATCTTCTTCCAATACAGAATGATTTTCTTGTTTTCTACTTTTAAGACCGCGGTTTGTAGTCGGATTTTAGTTGACTCCTGCAACACAATTTCAACAATCACATTAGTCAGAAAATCCGTCATATCGTGTACAATGTTTTAAATATTATTTGTTTGTGATTGAAATAAAACTGTGTGTTAGCTAAATTTATTTGGGTTTTCCCTGCATCATAAGAGTGTCACTTTGTATAAATAAAAACAAGCATAAGTTATTTTACGATTGACAAATGTAATACTACTAAGTAACAGCTGATGCCATTTGAACAAGTCAAAGAGAGAGCCAGGCAGCAGACACACACATAGGTATCGTGATTGAAATATTAATTGATATGGAGCAGCCGACACAGATGAAATACACAGGATGTTTTCACAAGATGCCAGCGCTTTTAATGTAGGCAGAAACACAGAAAGCCACCTGCTACAATCCCTAGGGCGCGCACATGGCGTATTTTAAAAGCGCCGACGACGCGTCTTCTTGAAACGCCAAAATTGGCATCTCATCACCGTAGATGCCAATTTTTGCGTTTCTATAGAATCAAACACGCATAAAACACGAAACAAACGCGTGTTTGAAGGGTCGGCTTGGGATCGCTGCATAGGATAGGATGCGCGTTTCACGATCGCCCCGTGTGCTTAGGTAACAAAGTTGCTTTCAAATCTCGTTTGAAGCGCATATGCGCGCGTCATCAGCGCGTCGTCGGTGCGGTAGAAAAAACGCCGTGTGCTAGGGGCCTTTCGTACTCATACATCTGATCATAGTTATACGCATAACGAGTACTACGCACCTGTCATTTCTGTAGAACATCACCAAAAAGGTCAGTGTATGTGTTGCTAGGACGTCCCCTCCCGGCGTTGCAACTCACATCTGCCTTATAATCGGCTTTCACTCATCCTCTCCAAAATTGGTTTAAAATATACTTCAGTTGTTGTGTATATTCTTTGACAAGTAAATAGTACATTAAATATGTATGTAAGGTCACTAGATGCTAGTGAAAGGGCAGTGGTGATACTTTAACCTTGACTTTTCGTAGTGGTAACATAAATATGAGAAACACGTGTGTCGTCACGTGTGTCGTGTGTGTGATGTATGTGTGTTGTCCACAATAGTTCGGAACATATTAATAAGTTTTAATACAAGTGACAGGCGGCCGACTTTACAGTTAATTGAATTTTTGGATAGGAAATCATCGAATAACCCCCCCCCCCCTCCCGCTTGGGTGGAGTGAGAGAGAGTGTCAGACTTCTACTGACTAAAATACATGTTCCTTCATAGCCCTTTGTGTTCCCGGGCTGTGGTATCTCCTTCGAAAGGTCTCGCAGCCCCGGCAGGCGTCGACCCTCGGCGCGCGTGGAACACTAAGGCACCGTAAACACAGCCTACTAGCTATTAGTGTACTTATTGGTATTATAAAACGGCATCAGCAATGTGTTATAGTTTCAATCTAAAAGGACGACTGATTTTTATGACTCGCTTAAATGCTATAGGTTGACATACTAGTCAGGCAAAAACTTTACGGCTCCATTTATTTTTACCGCAGATTTGCTCAGACAGCAATTATTTGCAGAACGGGGCAGTTACTTACACTGAAGTCCCGTTTCAGCCACTTGGCTCTCTTCCGAAAAAACCAACGGTTCATATTATTAAGATTGACATCATAAATTGGTCAACTGTCTACTTAGGAATGATCCTTTCTCTGTCGCTATGCTTTTTTGCAAAAAGTAACCGACGAAAGAATACACTAAACAAGTGAATTTAACGGTGATTTTTTGTTTGTTTTAATTTTTTTATATATATTTTAACTGATGTTCAAAAGTGCTAATCTTCGGGCTTGTAATAATAGAATAACATAATAGGAGGTTACTATTTTCTTTTAGTGATATCTCTTGCTGTCATCCACAAATTTGAGTATTTGAATAGAGAACTACCAAACTCAAGTTAAGGTTCAATTCAAAAGGCTTGACAAGTCTTTAAGAAGCAAGAGACACCTTATTTGCAGATAACCGTACCGCATAATTCCTATATGTGACTCAAAACTCTTCCCCATAAGCCACGGCAAATAAGCATATATTTACTGCATAAAGTATTTGAAAGTCAGGATCGTATCATGTAGGATCTTCTCGCATGATCATTGTTCCGCACTCAGGATCATGCGGCAAATTGCCTACGATTTACTTGTCTCTCGTCTGGGTAGCGGTCTCAGTGATAAGCGATAGCGGTTTTGTACCGGAAACATACTGACGGTTCCCGAATAAACCCGAGCGCGTGTGACGTCAAAATATTAAATTCTTCATAGCGTAGCAAACAGGTGCTGCAGTGTTTTGTTTTCGGATATTTTTAGTCAATGTACTAGCGTAAAATTGCTTTAACATTATGACGTCACAATCAATCGTGGTGCGTTCGAAGTCATGTGGTTCTTTTAATTGGAGAACTATTCAGTGAAAATAAAATTTAAGACCTTTTCGCGTGGACTTTTTACACAAATTGTGTTCAAGTTTTAAAATACTATTAAATAGTTATAAAAAATCGTTTTTTTTTAATTCAAAATCCCATTTAGGTTTTTTTTGTCATCCCACCTGTCCCTGAAGTCCCTGAAGGATCAGTCTTTCAGGGACTATGGGTGGGATGTTGTTTTATGTTTTAACTTTCAAAATGAATTCACTGCACGAATTTCGTTGACCAAACGTCAGCCAAGTTGAATTCAGGTGTTGATTAAAACGTCAATCACTTTAACCGCGCACTGCACTCGGTGGTACAGACTGTGTCCCAGACACTGAACTCGACTTTTTAACATAGTAAATTTATAAAAAAATAAATATGAGGATAGGTGCCAAGTAGCTTCTTTTGTTCTGATCAGGAGAAATATTTCAAATCTAGAAACACTTTTGTAGCCTATCTATACTTTGGAAAAAAACGTCCCCAAAAATCTTTACTAGTAATAGTAGATAATAATGCCTGTAGATCTAGCAGTTTCGGACTTTGCGTTTTTTGTATGAATAAATAACTAAAAGATTTTAATTTACATTAAGTAGCTTTTAAGAGGACTTCCAGTTCAGTTGAGTATATCCCATAACTCAGTACATAACTGAATAAGTCGCTTTTTTCTCATGACTTAATTTAAAACACATTAGTGTTAGGTAAAAATGTTGACACAAATGAGTTTGAGAACAGTAAGCCTCGCGGAGACGACTCCTGGTGTGGGACTCATTGGTGGTTCGAGCGGGAAAGACAGGGGGGGGAGGGGAATAAGTTAGTTAAAGTATTACAGAAGTAAGTTGCGAGTATCGCTTAATAGGAGATCTGAAGTTAGCCGCGTTATAACCGTGGTGGTAATTTGTTTTCTTGAAGTTTTTGTGGAATATTTTGATGAATGGTTTCGGTTTACTTTTTATCGGGAAAATGACTGTTAGTCATTCCGTGCTAAGTTCTAGCACCACAGCGGTAAATACCGTGTAGGATGCGGGAACTTGCAAGAGTAGTTACTGGACTATCCGAGTACAAGGTGATTGACATTTTTTTTTGGGGCGTGGGATATCATCAAATGGCCAAATAATAAGAACAAGATCTTTAATGGTGTTATTACTACCTTTTTGTTTTGAGGGGAAATCATCAAATGACGCTCTGGGCAGAGCGGTAGGAGTGTCAGACTTCGACTGACTAAAAACCACTCATGTGCCTTCTTAGCCCTTTGTGTTGAGGCCGCGGTATCTCTTTTGAACAACCCGCAGCCCCGACAGGAAGGGATATTTACCATTGGTCTTGCTTCCTGAGCAATGTTCGCTCCAGCTTGGCTTAGATCTTCATACTCTGACTTCCTTTAGATACTCTACAATTATCATTCTCACACCTTTTAGTCATGGGGTAGGCAGAAACTACAGAAAAACCACAACTTACGTCCTCTAGTAGCTACTAAAGTAGGTGTCATGACTTAAATCACTATTTAAGTACTTATTAGGATTTTTGTACATTTTTTTTTATACGTTGCCCCAAACTAGGAATTTCTCCTGTATCGTGGGTGCGTTCACAAACATTTAAACTCACATACACAAATACCCAGACCCGGAACAAGGGACCCGGAACATCTATAGGTCAAACAAATATTTGTTCCGTGCGGGAATCGAACCCGCGACTCGCAGCGCAGCAGTCCATTGCTTGAGCCACTGCGCCAACCGTGCCTTTAAACAGGACCTTTTTTCATAAATTTCAACTAAATATATGTAAATCCCACATCTATATTTTACTTACTCAACAAAATACTGATCGTGTCCATAAAACGAAAACCATTTATTTTATCGCTCTATCACAATCTTTTGACACTTTCGCCAACATTTTAAATGGAAAATTTCACAAATTTCTATGAAAATATTTAAGGAGCTGTACCTACCGAGTTTTACGATAATTTTTATGAGTTTACTTTCGCCATAAAGTTAAAATATTACGGTGAAATAATGTCAAGAAACCAGTGGTTGTTACAACAGATTAGGGGGAGTTTCAATGGGGTTGGGGGGTGTTTATAACTCTACTTAACAACACATTTCGTAACGGTACTTAAGTTAAATACTACTTAATATCATCACGCTTTCTGAAAACATAAATTTACTTAAGTATTATGTTAATAACTTAATTTATAGAAGTTAAGTTAAAAGATATCTATGAAATGGTTATGCAATCGGAAGAATCATTCTTTTATCAACATACATTTTTTTTTGAGGGTGTGAAATCATGAAATCCCGCTCTGACTAAAAACCACACATATTCCTTCTTAACCTTTTGTGCAAAGGCCGCGGTATCTCTTTTGAACAACTTGCAGCCCCGACGGGCATACAACGTGCCCCTGTCTGACGAAAGTCTTAACAAAACTTTAATTCCACGGGTTACTCTGGCGCTTCCACCTTAGGAACCTAACGAATCTTCACAACCCTTTACTAGTTTATACGTTTCCCTTTGTCATGACTGGCTGTCAAACTTTCAGGTTTATGACTACCCTTAATGACTGTCAAAGACGGATGAAAGAAGAAACGAAAAAAAAAATACTTATGAAATAAGCAGTACCTTTGTGCTCTTCTATTTTTTATATTTTTATCTATTTTTGTGTTGTGTGTGTACATAAATAAATAAATAATTTATTTGCATAAAACAAAGTATAAATTATGGTTTATAATGGTTGGTGGTATGGTGTGGTGGTGGTGTGCATAGTGTGGTGACAGTCAGGTCCAAAGTCATAAATACATGTTATTTGAGATGAAGATGAGACAAAGTATACCCATCTACAGACTGACCTTGAAAAGCGTCGCTTAACAGTGCCTATAACAATTTGTTACATTTACAAGCAGTATCATGATATCAACCATCTTTATAACTCACTCTCAGACGAAAAGTGACAAAGATAAAATTCTAATAAAAAACTTGGTTCTCATTCCTCTTATCTTGACAATTATGCGAGGAGATAATTATTTGGTTCTTACGGTTCTTATTATAATGAAATTCATGAATTAAAGTGACCTTGAGGCGTCCTTCAGTAATGGGATGCTTTTTTATGTTTTTTTTTTATGACGGTCTCATTTACTGTCTGTGAGGTCCTCGGTTGGATCGTCAGATCGGGCAAAATGTTATTTATTTATTCAGAAATACATTTTAAGCTTAGTTTTTCACCAAAACGCTCAAAAGCTAACAATAATTTTAATACAATGTTAAATTACATCTTATGATCACAATAATTCAGAAAGCTAAATAAAAATGTTATGTCAAATGGTTTCTTATATAAAACAAATAAATTAAAAAATAATCAGTATTTTATAATAATATGTCAAGAAATAAAAAATTAATGCGGAAAAAAACGGATGGGCAGAGTCGCCGTTTAAACAATCATGCCAGAGGAATTCAGTAATCACATCACATCACACATGTTATAAAGGCGAAAGTTTGTGAGTGTGTATGTCTGTTACTCTTTGACGCTAAAACTACTGAACGGATTTGGATAAAATTTGGTACACAGATAGTTTATTACCTGGATTAACACATAGTATACCATAGGATATGATATTTATCCCGATTTTATCTTCCCGTGGGATAATTTTCGAATTGTAACGAGCGAACCCGCTGGCAAAAGCTGGTAATATATAATTATTACTAGTTATTTCTCTTCATCGCTACAGCCTCCATACAGCCGCCATACCTCTGTATGACTTAAACATAGTTGGCGAAATTCGGGTGGAATTACCTTTAGCACAGCTCTGCCAAACCCTTCAGAGATTACAGGCGTGATATTATTTTCAGGGTTTAGTGAGTTAGGGGGGCCATAAATAACTTGACGTAGGTAGTGACATGTGCTGGTGTGTCTTTTGTTAAGATTCATGATAATCAAACTGAAATTGATTACACCTACCTTCCGCCTGCCATCCGTAGTTTGAGACAGTGTTTTTTATACATATTTCATTTTCTCAGCATAATTTTCTTGAAATTAGTAGACCTTAATTATGTCACGAAATACAAAAATAACTTCTTATTAATTCAGAAGTAATTACGAAAATAAACTCAATTCTAAGAATAACTTCTAATTAGAACACCCACTATCTAATTAAAGACAAACGTATTTGGATATTATTATGAGATTGGCGGGAAATACAGATGTAGGTAGTACGTTAGGAGAAAACCTAGAAGACTAAACATCAATTAAATCGTGCCGAGCCGACCCGCAGATCGCACAGCTCACGGAACATGTCGAACGGAGTTTGCCGACCGGTCAGAGTGGATTGTTAGAAAATAATTAATATATGTATATAATTCCATACTTGATCAATATGCTCATCCTACTAATATTATAAATGTGAAAGTTTGTGAGAATGGATGTGTGGATGTTTGTTACTCTTTCACGCATAAACGGCTGGACCGATTTGGTTGAAATTTGGTATGTAGATAGGTTATACCCTGGATTAACATATAGGATAGGTTTTATCCCAATTTTATGATCCGTGGGATAATTTACGAGTTGTAGCGGGTGAAGCCGCTGGCAACAGCTAGTCAGATATACACGAGAATTAGCCTCCAGATTTAACTCTTTTTGTGCCGAACCCACCGGCACATGACTCAACAATGGTAGTCGATGCCGAACGAAGTTTGCCGATAGGGAAATTAAAGCAGTAATTAATGTGGTAATTGCTACGAATCGACTTTGCTAATCAATAAATGTGTCCAGATTCAAATAAATATTGATAAAGTACCCCTTTACCCTTATGTTTTCACCTCTAAATACGCTTTATATAAAACAGTTGAACACGAAACGGAACGCCACTCACATGAACGAATGAATGAATGGCAAATGGAGTGAACGATTCAGCCGACACGTTTTGTTCATTCGTGAGTAATTCGAATTGCTTGACACACATACTGAAAGCCATTTATATAAGTTGACAGTTATATTGCTAAAGAGAATAATGTGACATAATGTTTATCCTCGTATATTATACCGCATTAAATTGTCAAAATGTAATAAGACAGAATTTTCTGACTTTGATTGAAATCGGGAAATTGAAATTGGAGCACTTAGTTGCCTTTGTTTTAGCAAGATTTGGTAATTCGATATGGCCATGGTCAAAGAAGAAATCGTACCGGTTGCAGCTGAATATCAGTAATTTACATGGAGCGATTACCTACCTGACCTTCACAACCCACTTAGTACTGGGTATTACGATGCCGCTTGGTCAGACTGGTTGACAGACTTTTAGGGTGAGGGTGAGGTGAGTCGTGAGTCGCAGAATTTCGGTCGCAAAATTGTGTGTGTTGTCTTGTGTGAGTCGGCAGACAACTCATTTTGTGTCGCCGTGTGAATCAAGTAGGACTTTTGTATGAAACCTACAGAAATTCTGCTACTCACGATTTACAAAATTACGCTCGTTTGACCCTTAGCCGCTGGGCTACCTGTAGTGACTGTCGAAGATGTGTAAAGGACAGCAGAGAGCAACGGCTTAACGTACCTTTCGAAGCCATCAAGCAAGCACGGCTTAACCTGATAATCAACCCGAGCAACTGCTATTATTTAGGTACGACTCCGTGCTATTTATAAGACCTATCATCATCATCATTCTACTGCTTTTTTTTTTTTTTTTGGTGGGTGTAAAATCATCGAATAACCCCTCCCGCTCTTGGGCAGAGCGAAAGGGAGTGTCAGACTTCTACTGACTAAAAACCACCCATGTTCCTTCTTCGCCCTCTATGTCGAGGCCGCGATAACCGTTGGACTACCCGCGGCCCCGACAGGCGTCGGCCCTTTCGGGCCCCTCCCATGTTGCTGACATCTCTTTGAGGCGCGCGTGGAACACGAACGCGCCGTCGACACGGCCTGTTTTCGTCGTGAGACGGACGGACGGCGAGTTAGCCCATCACTCACCGTCCACAGGCCCGCGTCTACGGTGGCCGGAGGTCATCGCGGGACCCCCGACGCCCGGAGCGCCTCCCGCGGCGGCTGGGACGAGAGGTTCTCTCCCTCTCGCGTTCCGCCACCTCCTTCGCCAGCATCACTGCATCGCAGAAGGAGGCGACGGCGTCCCATTCCTCCTCGCCCCGGACCATGGCTTGCACCAGGGCCGGGCGCGAGAGGTCGCCGCCGCCGATCGCCGCTACGAGAGCACGGCGGGGCTCCGCCCAAGCGGGGCACACCTCCACTGTGTGCTCCACCGTGTCCTCCGGCCGATCCTCGCAATGGTGGCATCCGGGCGTTTCCTCCCGCCTGATTCGGTGCAGGTACCTCCCGAAACAACCGTGTCCGGTGAGGACCTGCGTCAGACGGAAGGTGAGGGCGCCGTGGCGCCTCTCAAGCCACTCCTCAAAGTCATTCTCCTGCTCTTATCCCAATATATTTGTGGTCGGCGCATATGTCCTCTTCTTCCATACTTCTCTATTTCTCGTCGTGTCAGCAGTCAACTTATGACCTAACAAATTATTAAAAATAATGGGGATGTTTACTGACTTAGAAAAATATGATTCTAATTAGTCCGTTCTGTTAGATTATCGAAAAATATTGTGTACGTATTTTTTTGTTTTATCAAATCAATAAAAATTGACGAAGATAAGACGCGTCAAAGATTTGAGTGGGAGGTTGTAACGTCACTGTCCGCTAAAGAATGTCATACAAATATTTCAGAAAATGATGTCACACAAGATTTTAAAGCACTGTATCGTCTTCATTGTTTGTTGAAGAAAAAATACGTATCCAATATTTTTTGAAAATCTATCTGACGGCTAATTAGATTTTTTTTGTTAACTACGCTATTGTTTACTAATCCTAGTAACTAAAGCATACATCCTCTCATCATCATGAACAGCCTATTAATGTTCCCACTGCTGGGACACAGGCCTTCCCTCTTTGAGAGGGAATGGGCTAAAATCTACCACGCGGGCCCATTGCGGATGGGTAGATGTCACGGTCTTTGAATTTTTTGGTTCTAAGACATGCCGGTTTCCTCACGATATTTTCCTTCACCGTTTTGGGAGCAGCGGTGATGAAATAAGTTACGCAAAGTAATGTGACTGCCTGGGTTCGAACCCACGACCTACTTTTCTTAAGTCGGGGCCACTATCACTGAGCCACCGCTACACAACATCCTCTAATTTCAAAATATATTATCTTAAGCAAGATATCTTCGTAGACTTAACTTACAGCTCTGGGTTCTCGGAAGTGAGCAGCTGTCTCAACTTATACTTCCTGAGATTAACATGTTCCCATAGTTAATATTACAAGTTTGTTTTAGTTCCTAACTGTTGTACTTGCTCGACAGATAGGTAATAAGACTTTGTTTCTAAAGGATGTAAAACATCCATAACTATGCCGAAAACACACCTTTACGTAATCGTGTTATTTTTGTTCTGGACCATCAATGGTTATACAGTGTGATTCTTTATAATGTGCACATATCGAAATGAGGGAATCTATGCTTAATTTTATCGATGGAAAAAATATTTAAAAAAATCTAAATATTTTTTAATATTTTTTATGGAATTTTCAAAAATGTTGTCCGCTGTTGTGACCCCAATGTAAACAAAACGGTGTAACTTTTAAACTAAATTATCTATCGCGATGAAACAATTTTATGTAAAAAATTATGAAAAAAAGTTTGATCAAAAAACGTGTTTATTTTCAATTGAGGGTAGTTTTTTTCCACAATTTTCATTTTACGAGGACGCCTAATTGCTTCCAATCATTATGGAGTTTGTTTCATCGCGATAGATAATTTAGTTTAAAAGTTACACCGTTTTGTTTACACTGGCGTCACAGTAGCAGACAACATTTTTAAAAATTCCATATAAAATATTAAAAAATATTTAGATTTTTTTTAATAATTTTTCCGTCGATAAAATTAAGCATAGATTCCCCCATTTCGATATGTGCACATTATAAAGAATCACACTGTATAAAGTGGTTGTGACAAACGGACGGACGGACGGACAGACAAGACGAATCTATATGTACCGTTTCTTGCCACACGGCTACGGAACCCGAAAAGGGTATTTAATATGTTATTACTTCACTTTAAATACTGGCATGAACACTGGCAATACAACTGAATGGACTTAAACAAAACTGGCGCAATGTGTGTGTACTAATGGCTACACTTCTGTTTAACCCTGCGATGATAACAGGCGCGATGTTATGTTAGGTGAGCCCTGTAAAACTATCCAATGCATCTATCAGCAACAATGCTTTGAGAGCCTTTATTTTAACTTTGAACGGTAACGCAAAACGTTTTTTTTCACACCAAAAATATTTTTTGCACCGCTCAAGTTACTTTGATGTACGGAATATTTGGTTGTGTGAAGGGTCCGTTTACACCCGTTAAATGTGAAATAACGGGTCGTTAATGAACCGGTCCTATTATTGTTAATGTTGTATCGTCTTTTGAACTAACTTTGAAGGTTACCTTTAAACGCTTGTTAGAGATGAAAGGCAGTTGCGCAGTTATTAACAAGGTAAAAGTGAAAATTTGGTATTTCTCGCAAATTATTTGGTCATTATTATAAATTCCCCTTGATCTACATCTTTCTAAGAACTTTGACAGCCTGCCTATCAAATTAAATAATGTAACACAACAGGGCTTATGAAACACATAAGATAAGATAAGATAAAGATTTATTTCTCGCCACAATACATATTAGGTACATTATGAGGTTTCGAGTGCAATTCATGCGTTTTCATATTGTGGGACACTGGTGCCTAAGCTAGACGAAAGCCTGTATTTCAGGACACCAGGTCTCCACCCCTTGGGAAGCACATTTGAACAGAATTATGCACATAATTATTTATTTCACCGTAGTCTGGTTATAAAACAACGCTGTATATTTAGTGTTCGACACACGCATTAAAGTCTAGATTGATGAGTGTACTTCGATACTCAATTTCAGAGATTTCGTTGAAACTCGTTCAATTGAAGTGGAGTCTCAATTTACTATAATTCGGTGAAAACGCCTAAAAGTCAGACATGTTATAAATCATTCGACATACAAAATTAGGTACTGAAATTCTATTGAGTAAAACTTTTTTATGCAGATTTTGATAAATGGTTGAGTATACGTTGTGCATTTGATATATTGTTTAAAGTAAGTTTATTCAAGCGTTTGAAAGTTATAATTGAAATTCAGACAATGTACTAGAAATGTAAATTGACAAAGAGTGAACTCGCGAATCGGTTTTGGGAGTTATTTTAACTTGTAACCCTGCTGAAAATTAATAATAACAGACATTTTTACCACATTTTTCATTTATCATTTTTTTCATTTTTTGACATTTTTTTCTTTTTTTTTTTTTTTTGTTTTTTTTTTTTTTTTTGATTGGCCTGTTGGTCTAGTCACTAGACTAACCACTAGACTCTAGTGGTTAGTGACCCTAACTGCTATGCCGGAGGTCGTGGGTTCGATTCCCACCCAGGACAAATGTTTGTGTGATGAGCACGATCATTTGTTCTGTGTCTGGGTGTAATTTATCTATAATATGTATGTATTTAGAAATATATAAGTATGTTTATCAGTTGTCTAGTACCCATAACACAAGCTCTGCTTAGCTTGGGACAAGATGGCGTTGTGTGATAGTTGTGGAATATTATTATTATTATTATTTTTATAATTAAATCAGACACGTTGCGATGTGTTGCGGGCGAGTTTGTTTCCTTATTTCTTTCTACACCGATACAAAATGGCGAAATTTCTTTTTGGAAGGCGGGTTTCATACAGCTCTTACGTTAAAAAAAAGTAGTTAAAAAACTAAAAAACCCGACTGAAAAAACTGAAAAGCAAATAACAAGCACATTTTAAATTAAACAAAACTTGGAAGCAGGCGGGGTTCATTTGAATATTAAATTATGAAATGAAAATAGAATGGACCCCGCCTGCTTCCAAGTTTTGTTTAATTCGGGTTAAGTCGGGTTTTTAAGTTTTTTAAATACGATTTTATTTCCAACTTTTCAGTGTTTTTGTGTCTGTTCTTTCGTTGGTCGCGTAAAAATCTTCGCAGATGATTAAACTTTTGTGTTTGTTTAAATGATTTGTGACTTTGAATTTATTTTAAACATATAAGTGTCATTATTTTTGTAATCTCTTTTTAAAACCATTCATTTTGATACCCTACTCGATGGTAATGGAATTTTTTTATTTTTTGAAATACGCATATGGCCCCCAAAATCCACGAATTTCTTTTCTTTTTTAGTTTTAATGTAACCAGTGACACTCGCGCCATCAAGACGAATCTAACGACGTATATAATATTTTAAATCTTTTCATCCGTTTAGGAGTTACGAGGGAACAAAGAAACGGACATACATACATACAGCCAAACACATAACCCTCCTTTTGGGCTTCGTCGCAGTCGGGTAAAAAACTGCCCAAGTGCAAGTCGGACTTGCACATGAAGGGTTCCGTACCATCGTAGTAGAGAAGCCCCCCTTTTTTTTTTTGGCGCGTGGTAAATCATCGAATAACCCCTCTCGCTCTTGGGCAGAGCGAAAGGGAGTGTCAGACTTTTACTGACTAAAAACCACCCATGTTCCTTTTTAGCCCTATTGACCCTAACCCTAACCCTTGACATAAGGGTGCGGGATCTCTTACAACATTCTGCAGCCCTGACGGGCGTCGGCCTTTGCGGGCCCCTTCCATGTTGCTGACATCTCTTTGAGGCGCGCGTGGAACACAAACGCGCCGTCGACACGGCCTGTAGTCGTCATAAAACGGCCGGACAGCGAGCTAGCCCATCACTCACCGTCCACAGTCCCGCGTCTACGGTGGCCGGAAGTCATCACGTGGCCCCCGACGCCCGGAGCGCCTCCCGCGACGGCTGGGACGAGAGGTTCTCTCCCTCTCGCGTTCCGCCGCCTCCTTCGCTAGCATCACTGCTTCGCAGAAAGAGGCGACGGCGTCCCATTCCTCCTCGCACCGGACCATGGCTTGCACCAGGGCCGGGCGCGATAGGTTGCCACCGCCAATTGCCGCTACGAGAACCCGGCGGGGCTCTGTCCAAGCGGGGCACACCTCAACGGTGTGCTCCACCGTGTCCTCCGGCCGATCCTCCATGGTGGCATCCGGGCGTTTCCTCCCGCCTGATTCGGTGCAGGTACCTTCCGAAACAGCCGTGTCCGGTGAGGACCTGCGTCAGACGGAAGGTGAGGGCGCCGTGGCGTCTCTCTAGCCACTCCTCAAAGAGGGGACTTATCGCCACTATCGTGGCGTGCTCTGCACGGGGTTGCGACAGTCGCTGTCTCCATGTCGCCATGAGATCGCACCGGAGGTCTGTCCGCTGCGCACCAATTTGCCGTGGCAACGGAGTGACTCCCTGGTGTAGCGCCTCCGCGCGCCATTCATGCAGGCGCGCGAGGACTATCGCCTCCAGATCCAAGGCAAGGAGGTTCGCCGCCTCGCGGGAGATCGTGCGGTAGAGAAGCCCCCCTTTTTTTTTTTTTTTTTTGGTGGGTGTAAAATCATCGAATAACCCCTCCCGCTCTTGGGCAGAGCGAAAGGGAGTGTCAGACTTCTACTGACTAAAAACCACCCATGTTCCTTCTTCGCCCTCTATGTCGAGGCCGCGATAACCGTTGGACTACCCGCGGCCCCGACAGGCGTCGGCCCTTTCGGGCCCCTCCCATGTTGCTGACATCTCTTTGAGGCGCGCGTGGAACACGAACGCGCCGTCGACACGGCCTGTTTTCGTCGTGAGACGGACGGACGGCGAGTTAGCCCATCACTCACCGTCCACAGGCCCGCGTCTACGGTGGCCGGAGGTCATCGCGGGACCCCCGACGCCCGGAGCGCCTCCCGCGGCGGCTGGGACGAGAGGTTCTCTCCCTCTCGCGTTCCGCCACCTCCTTCGCCAGCATCACTGCTTCGCAGAAGGAGGCGACGGCGTCCCATTCCTCCTCGCCCCGGACCATGGCTTGCACCAGGGCCGGGCGCGAGAGGTCGCCGCCGCCGATCGCCGCTACGAGAACACGGCGGGGCTCCGCCCAAGCGGGGCACACCTCCACTGTGTGCTCCACCGTGTCCTCCGGCCAGAGAAGCCCCCCTTAATTTGTATTATTTCTTGTTAAAGCGGCAACAGAAAAGCATACTTTGTTTGTGATAAGTTGGTTTTTCATTCATATTATAGTGTTTGTGGGAATGGCAAAGTTATATTTACGGTTTATTAATGTACTATATCTCAAAGAACTATTTATTAAATATCGTTGAAACCAATTTCGGTTGAAAGTTTGCATTGCAATCTTCAGCATACAACACACATATTACCACTTTGGAAGTGTCTGACCTATCTTTCAAACGATTGACTTTGAGAAAAAATGGGTTTAGAAACCTCAACGTCATTTTGAAAGGCCTATCTATAGACACCCCACACGAATACCTATGTTTGATGTCATTTTTGTAGGTTCAGTTTTATGTATGGAGAGACTTTTTTTTTTATTTTTGTTTATGGTGGAAAATCATCGAATAACCCCTCCCGCTCTTGGGCAGAGCGAAAGGGAGTGTCAGACTTCTACTGACTAAAAACCACCCATGTTCCTTCTTCGCCCTCTATGTCGAGGCCGCGATAACTAGTGTACAACCCGCGGCCCCGACGGGAGTATGGGGAGACCTCGCTTAATCTTTGTTTTTTTTTTTTATTTTAGTATAAAATCGTGATGCAGTTCACGGAATACATCTACCTGCCAAGTTTTAACTGTGTAGTCGTAATAGTTTCCAAATAAAGGCTGTGACACACGGACGGACAGACAGACATGACGAATCTATCTACCCTAAATTTGGATATAACATTTTTGATTTTGATGCTTAAATTCTTCATCTCTCAGTAATGTACAGATATGCGGCGAGTAGTGTAGGAGTGTGTGTGTTATACCGAAAGGTATCGTATTATGCCAATGCTTACCAGCGCTTCAGCTCTGAAACTTTTTTTAGAGCTGTGGCGGTTAGAGGGTCATCGCCCTGTGTTGCATTCTCAACAGTATTTACTTTTAGTAACATACCTTTTTGACTGTTCTATTGGTTCTGTGTATGAGTTTCATGGGTACAGTCTTGTTTTTATTTTCAGAAACTAGTCTAATTGAAATTAATATGGCCTTTCTTTAACAAAATCAATATTTCACACTCGAGATAGATTTGTAAATAAATTTCATCAACCTCAGACAAGTACATACTCGTATTTCAACATTGAAATTAAAACTGTCACTCAATTTCAACCTACCCCTTCATATGTTGATCCCATTAATTCTAAAACAATATAAAAATACCCGCGCATTTCTGAATGATTTCAAAATGGCGCCCAAGAGTACTCAAGGTCATTGAGACAGGGCAAAGCCTCTACAAAATGTTTGAACAAAGGTTGGGAATGAAAAATTAAAAATAAACCTACTTAAAGGTTTTTTGGAATGAATTCTGTCATTCCTAACCGTGTCTGAGATTTAAAAAAAGTGTGGCGGTTTTAAGGATTTGAGGTGCACTAATGCAAATGAAAACGAAAAGGCTAATTAAATTTTAAAGTTTTTAAGCAGACTCATTTCTATTCTGATTACAACAATATCCCGGTTTGTGCCGCTAACGTACCTTAAGAACATTTCTATTCACTGTTTTAAATTAGTTCAACTAATATAAAACATGTTGTGATATTTAGAAAAGCTACCTTCACTTATAGTGTAATATGACTGATAACATAGAATAGGGGATCGGACTGAGTCAAAAAACAATGATTCTAATTAGTCCGTCAGTTAGATTATCGAAATATATTGGATACGTGTTTTTTGTTTTATCAAATTAATCAAAATTGACGAAGATAAGATGTGGTTGTGAAGTCATTTGAAGGTAAAAAATGTACTATCATATGACGTTTTCGAAGAGTTCACGAGTTTTCGAAGCACGACTTAATTTTTTGTTTATGTGAAAAAAGAAAAAATACGTCTCCAATATTTTTTGGAAATCTATCTAACGGACTTATTAGTTTTTTTTTTTTTGTCCGATCCCCTATTGTATTTATTACTGGCCACATTTGAGGATAATTTACCGTGTCGGGGCCGCGGGTTGTACACTAGTTATCGCGGCCTCGACATAGAGGGCTAAGAAGGAACATGGGTGGTTTTTAGTCAGTAGAAGTATGACACTCCCTTTCGCAACCGCTTACCGTAATCATAGGTTAGTTAGTTAGAATATTATAATGACTTATAATGGCATGTACAGTCAAAGAAAAGGTCAAAAATAATGAATCATAATTAATTAATAAGTATTATCTCTGTCTACCAACTGACTAATATTAAGAATTAGCATTTTTATAAATCTCACCCAAAAACCTCAAGTTTAATTTTAAAAGTAAACTCAAAGTTCATAAATGAAAGTCAGCGAGTTACATTCGACGACCGACGACGGTCTGATAGACACCGACTTTTCAACATAAAACGCCAATTTGTGAAAAAATATTCATTGAAATGTTTTAAAATTATTTCACCTCAATTTTTTTCAAGGATTTCTCTACTGAAGTTGACGTGAAAAGGTCTGAAGGAAAGTTAATTTATTTACTGAGTAACTTAATTTTGTTTTTAAAGCCTTGAGATTTTTTAACGAAATGAAAGTGAGACGTACCTATTCTTATTACCCGACGACGACGACGAAGCCAAAAGGAAGGGTAATGATTTTGGCAGTCGAAAAGTTTGTATGCGACTACGACTGTCCTCTGTTATAATTTTACATAAAATACGTTAAATTTAAATATATAAAATATCTACTTAATATACGATAATCAATTCATTGAATAAGATAATATTGCGTTGATAGATAACAATATCATACAAGAATTATTTCCTTGTTTTCTACTTTTAAGACCGCGGTTTTATTAGTCTGCGATTTTATTCGATGTTGGGTTTTAGTTTTTTAACTTATTCTTATATTTGATTGTTTTATTATTTTGGTAAACGTTTAGTCCTGGAAGTAAGTAGACAATAACTTTGTTTCGTATCGACAGTTGTCCGGTAAAGAGGATCATATTAGGTATATACTTTTGCTATATGCACATGCTTATCTGTCTCATAACAGATCAAAGATATCTCTCTGCCTTATTTTTAATTGGTTGTACTGTCATAACCAATGACGTATTATAATATAGACACGTCATGAACTAACATGGCGGCGCTTCAAAACGGCGAAATATTATATAACTACTTTTACGCGTAAAGAAAGGGAAAGAAAATATGACACCGTACAGCGGGATGCCTGTTGTCTTTATGTTTCGCGCAGGTTTACACACACGATTTAAATTAAGAACAAACGTAGCATCGCGCGAGAGGTTGGTGCGTAACTAAGCGCGATGTGGTCAATTGGCTTCATTTCATGTTGTCATTTTTGAGGGCGGACAACGTATCTATAGTTTTAATATATCATTGGTCATAACCATTCTTCTGGTTGTCTTATGAAGACTACAGTTGCTGCCAGTTAAGATGCTAGTAGCAGTCATTGCCCTTTTTTTTTTGGTGGGTAGAAAATCATCGAATAACCCCTCCCGCTCTTAGGCAGAGCGAAAGGGAGTGTCAGACTTCTACTGACTAAAAACCACCCATGTTCCTTCTTAGCCCTCTATGTCGAGGCCGCGATAACTAGTGTACAACCCGCGGCAGTAGTCATTGCCCTTACCCTAAAATCTCTTCTTACGAACCAAAACAAATGAATCATATACTCGTACATCGTTATTCATTAGAGAAAAAGTTTAAGATCACGATAGAAGGCGATTCAAGACATGAACAGGCTTATTTTTGGATTTCAAAGTTTATGAAAGTAGGCGGTTCAATGACCGCTATTGACATAACAACTGCAGCAACTATAGATATGTCGACTGAAATACGACTTCCAGCAGCGAGCAGATAACTTTTAAAATCCACAAAAAGTTTTCCAAAAATACTGTGTTATGCCTACGAGTAATTGATCCTAGAATATTCAATTTATTCCTGAAATCTTTCACCAATGTAATACAAAGATGCCTTTTTTAGGGTTCCTAACCTCAAAAGGTAAGAAAAGGAACCCTTATAAGATCACTCTCTTGTCCGTCTACCCGTTTATCTGTCCGTGTGTCATTAACGATTTTCTCAAGAACGCGAGGACATGGCAAGTTGATTAGATAATAGTCCCTATTATGTGTATAAAAATCAAGGTCCTGAGTCAATATCATAAATAGATATTTAGATTTCGCAAAAACTTGTATGTACCAAAAACCTTAACTTTCAACTTACCTACTTCCCAACCCTTACGTTAAAAAGCCTTGTTAATTTCTCAATAAAATGCCCAAAATAATGTCTGAAGCACCCTGTCGTCATCACTGCGCTATAAACTCGACGTAAATGCTGCCTTCGCTGCGTCGTCGTATTAATGTCGCACAGTTTATTATTCGGCAAGAGACAATGTCTCTTTATCGAAGTGCGTTTGTAGTACACGATTAACTGAATTATATTGATGCAATATCAATGTCAGTATGTTTAATTTTCGAACCCAGGCAGACGCATTACTTTGTGTAAGTTATTTCATCAGCGCTGGTCTCAAAATGGTGAAGGAAAACATCGTGAGGAACCCGGTATATCCTAAAACCAAAATATTTGAAGAATGTGACATCTACCAACCCGCACTGGACCCCTGTGGTGGGTAACAACCCATTCCCTCTCGTAGAGAGAAGGCATGGAGTCCCAGAAGTGGGAACATTATTGGCTTATTATGCTATTCAATGCTAATGCTGCATAGTCTTCATGTGTGTATTATACCAAGATTATGTCTGAAACTTATTGTTAACCCAAACGATTTTAAAAGATTAAAAGAGTAACCTTTGGAGTTTCTTGCCGATTCTTCTCCTTAGGAATCGACCAATGGGCCGCGGGTTGTACACTAGTTATCGCGGCCTCGACATAGAGGGCTAAGAAGGAACATGGTTGGTTTTTAGTCAGTAGAAGTCTGACACTCCCTTTCGCTCTGCCAAAGAGCGGGAGTTATAATTTTTCTAACGCCAAAATCCGAAGACGTATAAAGGTTTTCGATATTAGATATTGCGATAAGAAGCTTAAATGGTTGGGCTGGACACCTAGCAAGGCGCAGTGAAGGCAGGTTAGGCAGTTGGACTAAAGTTTACGTACGCATTCTTAGATCGCATATTGTTTCAAGAATCATGATAAATGTATGTTTGAAAAGTCTTTATATATTTTGAGTAAGCGATAAACATGGTCACTATAATTATTGCTGTAAGCAATAAAGATTTAACAAGATTTTGCATCAAACAATTAGCATTACATAATATTGTTGACACTTTACACTTTACCTGTCAAACTTGCCTTTTTTTTTTGGCGGGTGTAAAATCATCGAATAACCTCTTCGGCTCTTGGGCAGAGCGAAAGGGAGTGTCAGACTTCTACTGACTAAAAACCACCCATGTTCCTTCTTCGCCCTCTATGTCGAGGCCGCGATAACCAGTGTACAACCCGCGGCCCCGACGGGCGTCGGCCCTTTCAAGCCCCTCCCATGTTGCTGAAATTTCTTTGAGGCGCGCGTGGAACACGAACGCGCCGTCGACACGGCCTGTTTTCGTCGTAAGACGGACAGACGGCGAGTTAGCCCATCACTCACCGTCCACAGACCCGCGTCTACGGTGGCCGGAGACCCCCGACGCCCGGAGCGCCTCCCGCGGCGATGTCAAACTTGCCTACAGTTACTATAGAAAAACGAAAGAGAGAGCGAGTGGACGTTAATTAGTAAAATAACACTCAAGACTCTCAGGATAGGAAAATACTAACAGTGTCTCATCATACGACTCTTGTAAACTTATATTAACATTCGAATCGTATCGTCTCCGTATCGTGACTGATAAACGTCCTCAATAGGGGATCGGACCAAAAAAAAAAAAATAGTCCTTCAGATAGATCTCCAAAAAATATTGGACACGTATTTTTTCTTTTTTCACATAAACAAAAATTGAAGCCAATACAGTGCTTCGAAAACTCGTTAACTCTTCGAAAACGTTATATGATAGCTAGTACATTTTTAACTACAAATGACGTCACAACCACATCTTATCTTCGTCAATTTTGATTAATGTGATAAAACAAAAAACACGTATCCAATATTTTTCGATTATCTAACTGACGGACTAATTAGAATCATTGTTTTTTGACTCAGTCCGATCCCCTATTGATGTCTGCTCGAGTGATCACGGACTTAATCCTTATGTAATGGACATAATGCTCTCTGTAGCGGATCAGTAGCCTCTGAATAAAAGGCCGCTCACGATGTAATGTTATGTTAGAAGATTATGAAATCATCCTTGGAAAATGTATTGCTATCGTTTTTTCGAAATATATAAATTGTTGCGCTCCTAAGTAAATAATATTGAACTAACAAATTGAATGGATCTAATTCCATTTATAAGCGTTGTGAGCGTGTATAGACTTTAGCACCTCGGAATGTCAGCCCTACAATATGTAGGATAATCGCGATTCTCACTAAATGCAAATTAATCAAATATTTGCTCTTTAAAAGTATAGATATTTCGTTTGCCTTGAGAATATGTTTTGAAGTACACGTAGCCATGCAGAAACATAATTATATGAAAAACACTGTAACAGAAATCTTACAAATATTATTTTTATCACCTTAAAACTATGCAAATAAAATCCAACTTGTAAATCATAACACAAGGTACAACAATGAGAATTCTCTGAAACTCAGTAGCTTGAAGGCTGTTACCACGTTCATTAAAGGTTTGCCAATTAGAAGCGCTACAACTTCCACTTACTAAGTTTGCATATATACAGCAAACCGGGTGTCGGTTTGCTGTATATATGCAAACTTGTAAATCATAACACAAGGTACAACAATGAGAATTCTCTGAAACTCAGTAGCTTGAAGGCTGTTACCACGTTCATTAAAGGTTTGCCAATTAGAAGCGCTACAACTTCCACTTACTAAGTTTGCATATATGCAGCAAACCGGGTGTCGGTTTGCTGTATATATGCAAACTTGTAAATCATAACACAAGGTACAACAATGAGAATTCTCTGAAACTCAGTAGCTTGAAGGCTGTTACCACGTTCATTAAAGGTTTGCCAATTAGAAGCGCTACAACTTCCACTTACTAAGTTTGCATATATACAGCAAACCGGGTGTCGGTTTGCTGAGCGCCCGAGCTTTTCACAGGGCTGTGTTAATGTCCGGAATAAAATAATTTGCGGTGTAACGTTTAACGAAACATGTGTTAGAACCAAACAATACGGATGTCTACTGATTATCGAAAAATATTGGATACGTATTTTTTGTTTTATCAAATCAATAAAAATTGACGAAGATAAAACGCGTCAAAGATTTGAGTGCGTGTTTGTGACGTCACTGACCGGTAAAAAGGCCATACTAATGTCTTGGAATATGACGTCACTCGAGTTTTCAAAGCACTGTATCATCTTCATTGTTTGTTTACGTGAAAAAAGGAAAAAAATACGTGTCCATTATTTTTTGGTAATCTACTTTTGGGCGGGATATCTATTACGAATGTCAAAGATCTTCAAATGACAGTCGGGACCAACGGCTTAATATGCTCTCCGAACCACGGAGGAAAGTCGGTACGTAATACGTGGTCACCCATTCACAGGCTAACCTAGGCAAGCGCTGCTTAACCTGAAGATTTCTCGGAGTGGCTGTTATTATCTAGCCAAGAGCTCCTTCTAATAATGCTATGCTGCTACTGTGGATAAAAAGATTGCTCAAAAAACTGGCAAAAGTGGAAGTCGAAATCGTACATGAAGGGTTCCGTACCATCGTAGTAGGGAAGCCCCCTTTAATTAGTATAATTTCTTGTTAAAGCAGCGAGTGTCAGACTTCTACTGACTAAAAACCACCCATGTTCTTTCTTAGCCCTTTGTGTCGAGGCCGTGGTATCTCTTTCGAACAACCCGCAGCACCGACGGGCGTCAGCCCTTCCATGTTGCTGGCATGGCTTTGAGGCGCAAAAGTTAGAGGGGGGAGGAAGGATACACGTTTTACCACTTTGAAAGTGTCAATCTTTCAAACGATTGACTTTGAGAAAAAATAGTTTAGAGGTTTCAAGTTCAACTGGGTATTCCTCATTGTTTCCGAATAAAGTGGATGTGACATTCGGACGGACAGACGGACAGACAGACATTACAAATGTATAAGCGTTCCATGTTTTGCCATTCGGCTTCTGAAATCTAAAAAAGTTATACCCGCTGGCCGATTGACGCAAGTCCCAAACTCATGAATGAGGTGTTACTTGGGATTGATTCTAAACGTTCTTCTTACCGTTTGATGGGCTAGTTTTTTTTTATAAAATGCTGTTGGCGCGTTTTTCTTTATTTTATTATTCACAGCTGCATTGGAAAAGCGAAGCTAAAGTTTTGCGAGGTGAATTTAAATGAGACAGGAAATGGAATATCTATGATTGAATTATTTATATGTGTTTTTGTTACAATAAAGATTATTAAAGATTATTATTATTTCACCATTACATTATGGGGAAAGTGGAAACGTTAGGAGTTGGACTAAGGGCTGCGGGATGTTGTAAGAGATACCGCGGCCTTGACATAAAGGGTGTAAAAGTACCCTCAATGCAAACGAAGGGCACTTGTTCTCCCCACCACTGCGATATTTTTTTTGTTCTAGAACATACCTGGGAACTCCCTAGTTACGGAGATATTGGGGGTCCAAGTTCCAAATTTTGCACAGCTATTTTTGTTATAATTTTGCTTAAATTACCTCCTTGACCCGTTTACTATTTAAAGCATCCACTAGCACAATATTATAAGAGTTCCACATTGAGTTTTACCGTAAAATGAGATTTTAGACCTCAAAAAAAAGTTGTTTTCCAGCAAAAAATTTTGCGAAGGGTAACTTAGTTTGATGTTCAGAATGCTTGGTTCACGTATGTGAAGGGTTAATTTACACCCTGTATAGGGCAGAGAATGAACATGGGTGGTTTTTAGTCAGTAGAAGTCTGACACTCCCTTTCGCTCTGCCCAAGAGCGAGAGGGGTTATTTGATGATTCCCACCCCCCAAATGAAAAAAAAAAAATGTAGTTGGGGACGACTTTCGGCTGTAGTGACGATGCCGAAAAAACCCGACCTGGGAGACGAACCCATGGCCTCATCCATCGCAGTCGTCATTCGGTTATTAATTTTATTTCTACGGTGTGCCAACCCTACGAATATTTAGGGCGTCCCGCTCAACAACTAGTTTCCGAGTTAGATTCGTTCGCAACATGTGATACTTTTTCGGCTTCATTAGGATCCCAGCAATTATTTATATCTGACTAGTGACCCGCCCCGGCTTCGCACGTGTGCAAAAAAGATACTAAAACCTTCCTCTTGAACCACTCTGATCTATTAAAAAAACCGCATCAAAAACCGTTGCGTGGTTTTAAAGATTTAAGCATACATAGGGAGATAGGGACATAGAAAGCGACTTTGTATGTAGTCAAGTTAAAGTGGCAGTGGTGACTATGCAGTGATAGTGGTGAAACATCTGTATCAGGTTGTGAATATTGTTTTGAGGACTTAAAACATAAACCCTGAAAGATAATGTGTCAGAACAACACATTTCCGCAAGCAATGCAATGTAATGCAAAAACCCGGAACAAAAACATGCAAAAACCTTAAGGTTTACCATAGCATTGCTCACGGAAGTGTGTTATTTTGATAAGTTATTTGATCATCCAAACGATGGCGTTTAAAAGAACAAAGTTCATCTCATCGACATAGACATGCATGAAAACTGTGTACAAACGTTAACAGTAGAGTATAAAGTTTATACTCTACTGTTAACGTTTGTACACAGTTGACGGCAATAGGCCCGCCCCATATTACATGCAACATAAACATAATCGGTGAAATGTGGGTGCAGTACTATATAGTTCACCTATGCCTAACCCTCCGGGAATGAAAGGCGTGATGTTACGTGTATGTATACTACAAGTAAAGATAGACCTACATAACGCAAGAGCAACACTTCGCGTGCCATTTCGCGTGCCTAGCTTACGTACAAAAATCGTAAGTGGCTACTTTCGCACTCAGTCTGCATTGGTGTATAGCGGTAGTCGGACGTCGGCGCTGGTGCAAAAGGCGCGTTGGGGCGAAGGGGGTGCCGTCTTTGAATCGATTGGATTTTCCGATTTTCCTAAACAGTGCATGTGACGTCATAATATGTGGTCAAAAACTGGGACGCTTGGTTTTCATACAGATTTCAGACATTTCTATATCTGTGATGTATACATACTTTTCAGTGGACATCTTAGTTCCCTTGGTGTGATTGTGTTTTGTTCGAGCTGCCTCACTGCCCAACAGCAGTCAAACCTAGGACTCTCCTACCGCAGTGCTATCACCACCTCTGCACCACAAACAGTATCTCTCCGCCATAACTCAGCAGTACTTAAGTTTACGAGAAAGAGATAGTATCGCCACCTGCCGCCGTAAAACCAAGCCGATTTCATTTTGTTCCTGCATTTTTATAGCTCAAGTTATTTTACGGTCTAACGCGGTTTAGTTAGGAAGTATACGAGGGAAATGCAGGTACCAAGTTTTTATTCCAAGTACATAATACATACATAATATAATATATGTTCTTGGCAATGGGCTGGCCACATTAGCCGTAGAAACGATGACCGTTAAGGAAACTATTCTTGTTCTTAAGTGGAGAGTGCGGATCGGCAAACGTAAGGTGGGGTGCCCTTAGGGCCGGTGGAGCGATGGCCTTCGCAGGGTAGCCGGTAGCAACTGTACAAGAGTGGCGTGCGATTGAAGAGACCTATCTCTAGCAGTGAACTAATAAAGCCTGATGATGATGTCTTAATCATTTGTCTGATGACTTTGCACACCTAAAAGTCAAGACAAAGTAACATTCAATCAGCAATACCTGTGATGATGCTTGAAAAGCGATACCACCTATCTGGGAACTCTGTTATCAGCTTATTGAAGTGGACAGCAGGGAAACTATGACTTCTTTCTTCTTTTCTCTGTTCAACGATGGCAAATTTAGTAGCAAGTTGTAATAATTACTTATTGGGGCTACACAGTTCTTGTGGATTTGATGTTTGGTGAAAATAAGGTTAAACAGATCCTCTGTATATCTTATGCACTTTTTTATTTTTACATTGTGTATAATTATATAGTTTTTTTATTATTGATTTGTGTCCGTAGTAAATCTAAATTGAACTTACACCTTACTATTGTATCGAGTCTGGTTCTTCTAACCAACATAACAGACAGAATGTGTCGCTGGGGAGTTTGTTCCGTCACTTCTTCTTTCCAGCTAAAACACTAGAAAGTGCCGAAGGGTGTCTGTCTCTTGTAAATAAGTAGAGTAAAGTAAATTTTGACGTTCGAAAAGTGCTGATTATCAGCCTAATTTGAATAAATGACTTTTGATTTTGATTTTTGATTTCTGGTACAATATGTCTAGCCCCTAGGAATTGACATAACTAATTAACATGTAGTTAATACGGAGAACACATTACTTTTATGTTCTAAGTGACGATCAGACTACTAAGCAAAAGTATACTCACATAAGTTAGCTGTAACATTAACAGTAATTACAAAATTGTCAGTAACATCCACGTGAGGTATCGATTGAACCGCAGTGCCTGCCGCGCCTGTTCATTTAATGTTAGCGGTAACAACCATCATTATGTCTGCCATACCCCTATTAGGTAACGCTTATAGGTATGTAGATATTTACTTGAACACTGTGTTTCGAGTTTCCTTTTGTTTCGAGATAAACTATGTAACAGTATTGGTAATATATTTTTGCATTCATGAGGAAAAGCTTTTTTCTGTAGGTATTCTATTTTCCCTGGAGGGAAATAGTGATTGAATTGGAAATTGGATAACAAAATTCACGCTGTATACAATAGGGGATCGGACTGGGTCAAAAAAATATGATTCTAATTAGTCCGTCAGTTAGATTATCGAAAAATATTGGATACGTGTTTTTGTTTTATCAAATTAATAAAAATTTACGAAGATAAGACGCGTCAAAGATCATGAGTTGGGTTTAGGTTGTGACGTCATTTGTTGGTGAAAAATGTACTACCATGTGACGTTTTCGAGGAATTCACGAGTTTTCGAAGCATTGTATCGTCTTAATTTTTTGTTTATGTGTAAAAAGAAAAAATACGTGTCCAATATTTTTTGAAAATCTATCTGACGGACTAATTATATTTTTTTGGTCCGATCCCCTATGGATAATAAGAACACAGTCAGTAGTATTTACCTGTTTAACTCTAGGTACTTTTGTCGAGAGTGATGGCCTGTTTTTGGCCAGAAAATCAGCATTTGCTTTCCGACGTGGCAATGCAGCTAGCCTTCTGGGAATTTTTCTAGTTGACAACGATGTAGGTGAATTTATTGACGCCCTGTAATTCTTCCCTTTTTGATTCTTGTAAATATTTTATTTTAATTATAGTTTTGGGAATTGTTAGTTGTAAATATTGATAATAAAAAACTTTTGGTAACCAACAGGACCAGTACCATTGTATCAAAAATACCATTACGCTCTTTTAAATGCACATTTTGCTAAAACTACGTTTCTATTCCTTTCATCTAATCGCCAATCCCTTGTTCCAGGTGGTGGTCATGGGCAGCAGCACGACGTCAGATAAGACCATCAACACGAGCACCGACTCCGCGGCCACCGCGCTCACATCAGTCACAGGCACCGACGACTCCATGGATGCCGAGCCCGACGCCCACGACCTGTCCGAGCCTTCCCTCATCGACGACCCCAACGTGCCTGTCCACCCCCCCAGCACAGCCCCCCCACACTACCACAGACCAACCAACAGCTGTGATATCGAGTCCCCTGCTTACACCAAACCACAATCAGCAACGGATGTTATAGACTCTCCTAGACCCGGTCCAGCAAGGTTCGTCTTTGACGTGCCCATGCCTGACCCAAAGAGGCAAGACAAGCCAAGAAACAGAACACAAACGCAAGTCAGTCAGACCAGTGTCGCGTCCACTTCGATCCAGATACCGTATGACCCAAAAATGGATACTCCAAAAAGTCCAAAGGCGAATCAGGCGAAGTATGAGACACATTTTAAGTTCGAACCTGATCCTGTGAAGAGGAGAGGAAGTGAACCGAGGGCGACGAAGAATAAGCAGAAGATTGAGAAGGAGTACTACAAGGATGAGGTAGCTAAGCTCCGAAGGCAGCTGGAAGGCACGGAGGTGTTCACGACGTCGAGAAGACGGTCTTCTGCGCACCAGCACTCGGTGCCACCACCGTCTTCTAGGAGACAGTCAACAGGTATTAAATGAGAATGACTTATAGTTTTCTCGTATTTTTGAAAACTTTGGTTAGTTTATTTTATGTAAATGACTACTTGACTACTGTTAAAAATTCATAAAAATGTTATGTTATTTCAGAGAACTAACATAAAAAACACAAAGTGTGAAAAAAGAAATAAAATCGGAAAAAAATGGAGTAGCTACATGTGTTAGAAGTTTTTAGTTGGGGTACTTTCTATCCTTTTTTTTTTTGGCGGGTGGAAAATCATCGAATAACCCCTCCCGCTCTTGGGCAGAGCAAAAGGGAGTGTCAGACTTCTACTGACTAAAAACCACCCATGTTCCTTCTTCGCCCTCTATGTCGAGGCCGCGATAACTAGTGTACAACCCGCGGCCCCGACGGCGTACTTTCTATCATTTTCGCGCGAAACGGCCATTTGTACTATACGTAACTATGGCGGTATGAAATATGACGTCACATTTCTGGCGCGCTGTCTTTGTCTAGCACGTCATTTAAAATCAGTTATTACTAAGACATTTTTTAATCAATTTTATTACTTTTTGACACATCGTGCAATCTTTGTTAGTTCTTTGAAATAACATGACAGTTTCGCGATTTTTCAACGATGTAGGTGGGTCAATGACCGCTATTGACATCTTAACTCGCAGCAACTATAGTTTTGGTGTTTCTTTCCAGAATAATCGTCAAAAAAACACAGACAGATGTTGTAAAAGAGTCATGTAGTACCTATTTTCGAAGTAGCATTTTTTGCCTTTGCCGTACATACATTTGTTTATGTTGACACTTAGACCAATAAAATTGTGTTAGGGTCGACTTGACAGGCAGGCCATTAATTTTCAGTGACATCTGTATTAGGTAGGCCCCTGCCGTGGAGGTAAGGTCTACCCTATATAAGTAACGGTTCTGTGACAGTTTTCCTGTTACCTTTATAGTGCCGCAGTTTTGCAATTTACGGGGTCACACAAGGAGTGCTTACACAATCGACCAACGAAACTGAATATTTACAGATACACGCTCAAAATTAAAATCAAAATATTTTTATTTCACTTAGGCCTACATGGGCACTTTTAAAACGTCGACAAAAAGGTGCACGGTTGTTCCCTTATTTGTAGATTTTTGACAGTCATTTGAGGTTGCCAGTAGCCCGAAAGTCTGACAGTCAGTCTTACCAAGGGGTATCGTATTACCCAGTAAGTTGTGGAGGTCAGATAGACAGTTGCTCCATGTAAAATACTGGTATTCAGCTTTAGCAGTTAGTCTGGAAGGCGATCGTCGTGTTATATGTCATATCGTAAATATTACATAGGCACACAGTAGAGTGGCTGTCGTAACCGAGACAAGCCAAAAAAGGCTGGCGTAAATCTGGAATCATTCTTAATGGATTGGACAGAAAACGGACAGTGTAATCAAACTTGGAAATCCATGGGGGAGTCATTTGTCCAGCAGTGGAACAGAGTAGTCAAAAACAATGCGTCATTGGCTTATGACACTTTAACACATTATGGTCAGTTCCATCATCGTTATTGTATTTATAACATTAGTAAAAACTTGACATTGCATTGAATTCAATTATTGAAATAAAACTGTTTGTAATTATTACCCATACGTTTATGTGACAACTAATTTGTGTGTGTTTGTAAAATTATGTGACTGTAATAAATAATCTAAATATTAATTTCTAATTGCCTATTCTGACATTTATATGTAGGTATTTATTGTAACTTGAATTTTCATAGAAACTGATTGTAACCATCAATTTAATTTGTACGCTTAAACGCAAAACATAGACGGAACTTCTATATTTAACAGTAACACCACTTTAAAACCTATGTTTACAAATAAAGATTTCATTTTCATTTTCATTATTGATGACGAATATCACTTGTCTATGAAGATATCTTGGTGTGTATATAACTTGGCTGTCAACTATGCCCACAGATACATTAGTATTCTAAATATGTAGTTAGACTTTCATTGAATCAGATAACCGTGCCGTGCTTCAAGCTCGTAAACTCGGGCGATTACATGAAACGTTCACTTAGATAGATGTTTTATCAAGTTCTGCATCTCATTATGTTAAGGTCTTCCTGCCGTACTCAGAGATATTTAATGTTTACTTAAGCCGCCACTAAGTAAAGTTTTGACATATTTTTGTATGACAAAACTGTCCAAAACCATTACTAAGTGATGGCGTAAGTAATCATTAAAGCTCTCTGAGTACGGAAGTTAATGTTTCATATTTACTTTTCAAGAAGCCGTAAACATTGATTTTAAAAGTAACCCTAACCCGACACAGTAAGGGGTTAAGTGAAACAGTCGCACGGGTCGATCAAAGGTTATCTTACTCTTGCCGTAATCGATCTGTGGATGGGTGACAATTTCATTCTTATCCAGATCCCTTCGTATCACGGAAAGTACGTTAAGTAGTCGGTCTTTAAAAATCGGTGATTGTCATTTAAAAATCTTTGACTGCCGTTAGAGACCCGAACGTTTATCAACCAGTCTTACACATGGTTGCTGAAAGGCAAACAGGCAGTCGCTCCATGTTTAACACTATTTAGCCTTAGTTTGATCAAGGCTAAACAAATGATAAAGCAATTTATCAAGATTACCTACCTTTATGACTAACTGCAATAGCGATGTTTACTGACTAAAAAAACATGATTCTAATTAGTCCGTCTGTTAGATTATCGAAAAATATTGGATACATATTTTTTGTTTTATCAAATGAATAAAAATTGGCGAAGATAAAACGCTTCAAAGATTTGAGTGGGGGTTTGTGACGTCACTCACCGATTGAAAGTGTCACACTAATATCTTGGAATATGACGTCACACGAGTTTTCAAAAGACTGTATCGTCTTCATTGTTTGCTTACGTGAAAAAAGAAAAAATACGTGTCCAACATTTTTTTGGAAATCTATCTGACGGACTAATTAGTTTTTTTTGTTGTTTTTAAACTCACACTGACCCTTCTCCTCAGCTGTCCAGGTCCACGTGACGGCCAATCCTCTGGACTCAGCAGCGAGCACCATTCCAGCAGGTCGGACCACCATAGTGGTGCAGCAACCGTCCCTGTCGCTGGACTACGGCGGCTGCGCCACCATCCTCGTGAGAGATGCTGATGAACGGCGCAAGAGCAGGGTCTGCAGTGATCATATACAGCAGCTCCTGGATGTAACCAGTCAGTTTACGTCTGAGGATCTGCATGAGTTCGATAAGAGGTGAGATTGTTTTGATATTTCTTTAAGTGAGCTAACAGCAATACCAGAAGACAGAAGGAGATGGCGTGACGAGCTGGACTCTTACTAAAAAGATTGAGCCCAAGCAGGCATAGAGTTGAATGGAAATTAAGAGAGAAGGGAAGCCTTTGCCCTGCTCATAGGCTCTTAGGCTGGTAATAAAATAATAAATTAAGTGAGGTAGATGTCATCATAGTGGAGATTTTCGCAGGGTCGTTCGTTATCGAAGATCAAGTTTAATGGTGTGCAATTGGAAAGTTCTATGTCAGTCAGTTAATTGCTTTAAGCTGGTGATAATGAGGTGGCATTTTAAGAGCTGTGATGGCCCACTGGTAACAGTGGCCCTTACGTATTTAACCCAGGACGCTTATTTTGTGTAAATTATTTTATCATCACTGTACTCAAAGTCTCTCTTGTCCCAAAAACAAAATTCGGCAAGCTGTAACTTCCATTTACTCGTACCTACACTAAGCCACACGGAGAATATAGGACCCATGGGGATATCAGGGATTGAGTTTTTTTTTATAATAAATTAATTAAAAAAAAAAGTTTGGTCCCACACTAGGAATTTCTCCTGTATCGTGGGTGCGTTAACAAACATTTAAACTCATTCATACCCAGACCCGGAACAACTATCTGTAGGTCATACAAATATTTGTTCCGTGCGGGAATCGAACCCGCGACACGCAGCGCAGCAGTCCATTGCTTGAGCCACTGCGCCAACCGTGTCGTCGTTTTTGTATCTGAGATTGTCACGGTGTTTTAAAATGGACCCCACGTGGTTTCCATAGGGTCCACTGCCGCTTATAATACACGAATCTGTGAGGAAACGAAAATTTGCAACTCCTCTATTTAACTACCCCTTCATTGCGGAGGAGTAAAACGATGACCGACCGTTTTCGTAATTTGTAGACCACGTCACGATGAGAAACATGGAAACAATGAGGAAATGAGCCTATTTCCGCCCATCACAGTTAGAGGCTTTGGGTAAGCTGGTTTTACTTATAGTGTTGTTCGTACGGTCAATTAATAATGGATGAGCGCATTAAACATTAGAAAAATAATAATAACAACAGAACGGGTTGGACTTCGTGGTTTGGTTACTCTTGCGCGCTTTGGAAAGCACGGTGAGCTGCAGGTCCCGGCTATTATTTGTAAATCCTGGACAGCCATTTCGTATAGTTAGAAGCCAGAAATTCAGTTAAACAGTCAAGAGTTATTGTGTTGTTGTACATATTTAAAATGTTTAATTTGAAACAGCCTGTGTGTCATCGAGATAGTGTTACCCAATTACGGACATTCCTAGCTAAAGACATACTTGGTTATACGAAAACCGAAACCGAAAAAGATATGCAATAAGGGATCGGACAAAAAAAAACTAACTAGTCCGTCAATAGATTTCCAAAAAATATTTCAACACAATTTTTTTCTGTTTTCATAAACAAAAAATTAAGACGATACAGTGCTTAGAAAACTCGTGAACTCCTCGAAAACGTCACATGTCAGTTATTACCTACAAATGACGTCACAACCCCCCCACTAATGATCTTTGAGGCGTTTTATCTCCGTAAATTTGTATTAATTTGATAAAACAAAAAACATGTATCACATTTTTCGATAATCTAACTGACGGACTAATTAGTTTGTCTAGCGGTCACAAGCGCGGCTTCTGAGCATAAGGTCCTTGGAACGCTTCCCGAGTCAGGAAAAATGTGATTAGGTTTTTCCTCCAGGAATATCTAGGCAGAAGTCACGGAGTCTGAATGTGGGCCCGATTGATGGCAATAGGGTTGCCACTATTACAAGAGACTTAAACATAACTGGCGAAATGAGAGTGTTATTAGGAACACCACTGCCTAACCCTGCGGGGATTACAGGCATGATGTTATGTTATGTTAAACTTATAAAACAAAAATGTTTAAAATAACCAGTCATTTATTAACGTTTAAACGCCGCCGTAACAAATCGTTTCGCCTACCAAGCAAAATACTTCGCGTGCTACCAAAACATAACACTTAAACACTGTTAATCACGACCAATCACCTAAATCACTCATTTAACAAAAAAAATAAAGTCGCACATCACAATAATTCTACTCCACACTTAAACTTTCGTACCACCTAGTAGCCCGACGTCAACTTTTGGCGTAAAAGACTCCTTTTGTGACGTTTCTTTTTAAAAAGATAAAAGGCGTCTTTTTGCTCCCTTTGTCGAGGTAATTCGCTTTGCTTGTGCCTCGGGCCGACGACGCAACTTTTTTAAATGTTGCCATCTCTTTGTAAATGCGTCGGCTGTTATATTCAATTGTCGGTGAGTGGGGGGCCTTAATTGGGTGGCGCTGTAAATGCTTTATTGAAGGTACTTTTTTTTTAATTTTTGTTCTGTGGTGTATGGCTAGTGGTGGGTAGTGCAGCTGTCAGATCGTTGTAGGTTATTTCAACGCAATTTACCTATTTTTGTGGTTCCAACCCAAGTTTTATTATTGATACTATTAGCCCGCGTCACGTGATGAATATAAATGTGGATGGATGGAGAGGGAGAGGAAGACCAAAGAGAAGATGGAGGAGTGTATGAGGAGCGATGTGAACGAATAAGGAATAAATGATAACGTGACGACTGACAGGGCAGAATGGAAGAAAAAACCTCCGCCCTCAAATAATATGGGATAAGGGCAGGAAAAAGATGATTAACCCACGTCATCCCATTGCTGGGCAAAAGCCTCTCCTTAAGAACACCAGTTGTTTCGATTCAAGACTAATGTGGACCACTGGTCCTAGCGCACAAAAGTTTAATTTACTTGAAACCTGGAAAGGGTTTCAAGTAATTTTGCCTCGCCCTTCACAGATTTAAAATTAAAAGCGACGTGAATATTCACCACATTTGAAATGCCATTAAATCTAAAATACCAAGCTAACTCATCTCCAGGGGATGTTTTGCCACGATGCAGTGAGTTGTGGAAGGTCTAGCCCAAGTTTTCATCTTCTATTCGACAGTACTCCTTGGGGTAGCGCTTGACAGATCACCTGGCTGATGAGCGATAATGCTTTTAACCTGGAGAATGAATCTTCGTCTTGTTGTTATACCACATCCGGTTTAAATCTATAATCACTATCACCACATAATATAAAACAATTAAAGTCTTCCGCCGAGTCTGACTGTCTGTCTGTTCGCGATAATCTCAAAAACTACTGCACTAATTTTCATGCTGTTTTCACCAATGGGTAGAGTGATATTCGAAGAAGGTTTAAGTTTTTAATTTGACGCGTTCGAAGCCACTGGCGTCCGCTTGTAATGTTATAAAGCAAAAGCAAATAATATTTGTATATACGTTTCTATGTAGGGCATAATCTGCAGAAAGAATGATCAAATGCTAAAAATAATCACTGATACTCGTAGAAAGATACATTATTCGCGGTTGCTTTAAGCTTTTAAAAATATTTATGGCATGCTGCATATTAAACAATGTATTACATTTTTTCGCAGGTGAAGTGAAAGTATTTATTAAAGGAACAATCAGTACACTCTAACGATAAATTGATCAATGCAAGACCTGGTTTTCAAGCCTACTTTAATGACTGACAAGGCTTCACTCCGTTGTAGTCTTATCTCAAAAATCGTCTCGTAGGTGGCTATGGATCTTATAGTGGGCAGTAAGGTCTAACGACCCCACATACCTAAACCACCTCAAGAGCATCTGTCAAGGTTTGACGACCGCCATTTAGCGGCTGGGACCACCGACTTATACGTGCCTCCCGAAGCACAAAATCATCTTTTTATCAGACAATCAGGTGATTCAAGCCTGCAATGTCCTAGCCAAACTGGAAACAACTGTACAAAGTATGCTTCCCGTGGGAATTGAACCCACGACCACCGAGTCACAAGGCAAACGCCTAAACTACCAGTTTGCAGTTCATACATTGTTTTAAATTGAACCGTTAAAGGCTACGAAGCCTTCTAAAAGTTAGAGTGAACCTTCTGTAATATTCTCTTCGTCGACAGGAATACCACGCTCGACTGCGCGGAAACATTACCCCCTCCCCCGCCCCGTGAGCTGCGCTTTGTGTTATAAAACGTTTTACTTCCGAACGTTTTAAATACTACTATTAAGTGGTATGTTACTGAAAGTAACAACGTTTTGTTTGTAATAAAGGATAGTTGTTTCAGGTGAGAAGTGAATTAAATAAAAATAAACAAGGGACTGAAGACAAAGCTTGCGGGATTTAGGTGTAGTGGTGTACCTACCCTCTACGAGAACACATGCGTGATGTTTTGTTATGTTATAACCCTTTTCCTAGTTGTATACGTCCCTGTGTCTCCTGCTGATATGGAGGGAAATGGAAATTATGTTTTGCATAATCCTCCGCTATTCTTTATTGATTTACAGCGTTGCGGGATCAAAGACAGTTAAAATCGTTTCTCTGGGACTTTGTCGGGCTTCCTTGTCTCGGCGCTTTTCTTGTGGTCGCCACTGTTGATTCTGACTCACAGAAGTTACAGTGGCTTGGGAATAGTGTGGCGGGTTTGTCTCAACAAAAGAACCTTTTGCCTGGATATCTTCTGCGATTGGCCTCTCCAACGCCACATTCAAAGTACGTATCGAAACTGACGTCACACAAAAAATGTTTATTTTGTAAGCAGTAATCCGCGAAACTAGGATATTATAGAAGACTGACTCCAATTGTTGGACCCCGGTTGAAGTTGGAGAAGATCTGCCCTTTTGAGCGGAGAGTAGGTATGAGGAATTCTGCGACCTGTTCCGCACCCGTGTCCCCGAACATTATTGGATTAAACGTGCTGTTATTACATCCTGACTAAATTTTCGAATTCTTAACTTCTCAAAAAATTTCAATCTCCTGAAATTAGTCCAATACCAGCATATGGGTATTGCCTTCACTCGAAATACAGAAAGTCTTAGACTGCGATATAACAAATATTTTGGTAAGGTTCATTCGAAAAGACTGAGTCCAACAATCAATGAATTTGAACACCAACTCAAAATAATAATAATAATATTCCACAACTATCACACAACGCCATCTAGTCCCAAGCTAAGCAGAGCTTGTGTTATGGGTACTAGACAACTGATAAACATACTTATATATTTCTAAATACATACATATTATAGATAAATTACACCCCGACACAGAACAAATGATCGTGCTCATCACACAAACATTTGTCCTGGGTGGGAATCGAACCCACGACCTCCGGCATAGCAGTTAGGGTCACTAACCACTAGACCAACAGGCCAGTCAAAAAAAATGAAGGGTAACCAGCCAGTTTATTCGTTCTAACAACACAATAAACTCCAAAACAAAGCAGTAAAATAATATAAATACAAACACAAAGTCTTGCAAAGTATCCTTTTATTAACCCCAGTGTAAATGCCGTCGATTCATCTCGAAGCCTCACCGGAGTAGCATCCTCCTAAACCGGAGGAGAGGAAATTGTATCCCCTGCGATAACCTGCACTACGCCTCGCGGTGTATGAGTTGTATGGTGACGGGGATTGCTTCCGTCGGCTTTTGTATGAAGTGTCGCAGTCAAGATGTAGGAGCCTACGATATGAGCAGGTTTTGAAGCGGTTAAAATACTATAGCATACTTACTAGTGTAGTGAATAAAAGAACTTTCTGTGCTATGTTTTTCGGAACTGTTCACACGGGATAGCAGAAAAAAATATCACACTTTATATTATTCCGCTATTTTTTTCTGATTAATTTTGTTGCAGGATCCAAGACATTTTTCTGGGACTTCGTCGAGGTTTTCTTGTGGTATTCTGGCTTGCAGAAGTTACTGTGGTTAGGGAACAGTGTGGCGGGCTTATCCCTTTTAAAAAAAGAACACAGGATGTCAACAAGATCTTTTGACTCTGGTGGATTTTAGAAGCATAAACTGTGAAGTGTAATAGATGTATTTCAGGCTCTAATGTAAATAAAGTGTCAAGTGCGACAAGGTATTATTGAGTAACATCAAAGTGATAAATGAAATGGTGAAAATAAGGAATTCTTACTGTTTATATTTTCTTGTTTGACATGTTTTTGGAAAGATTTTTAAATTCACTTTCTATATTCGATCAAAATATGTGAGGAATAAGAGACTTGGTGACAAAATGCCGTCGATTCGGTTCAGTATCATCGTGGATGACATGTCAACAGTGCTTCCTGCTTCGGACAATAATGAGTGAGTTTTAGTTTATATCTTGGTAAGTTGAACGTTAGCGGAACAGATTTTTTTGACTGGCCTGTTGGTCTAGTGGTTAGTGACCCTAACTGCTATGCCGGAGGTCGTGGGTTCGATTCCCACCCAGGACAAATGTTTGTGTGATGAGCACGATCATTTGTTCTGTGTCTGGGTGTAATTTATCTATAATATGTATGTATTTAGAAATATATAAGTACGTTTATCAGTTGTCTAGTACCCATAACACAAGCTCTGCTTAGCTTGGGACTAGATGGCGTTGTGTGATAGTTGTGGAATATTATTATTATTATTATTATTATTTAGATGAGACTTGGCTCATGTGAATACAAGGTTAGGAGATAGAATACTTTTTATACTTACGTTATTAAACTACGGTGCATCGATTTATACGGAGAATTCTGCTATAGGGATAGCAGAATTGCCAACATTCGCCGTATAAATCGATCGTCGAAAAATTACTTAAACAACCTTCGAATCTTTTGATGTTTTTCTAATAATAATCTACACTAATATTAAAAAAAGGAGAAAAGATTTGTTTGTTTGTAACGAATAGAGTCCGAAACTACTGGACAGATTTGAAAACTTTCACCGTTGGGAAGCTACACTATCCCCTGGTGACACAGGCTAGTTTTTATCCCAGTATTCCCACGGAAACGGGAACTACGCGGGTGAAACCGCGTGACGTCCGCTAGTACAACATGATAATAGTACACCCACATATAGCCAGTTATATTTAAGTCCCATATAATAGGGGTGAGGCCTATTGCCATCAACCGCGCACAAATCTAGACTCTAGTAACTATTATTGCACTCGTGGGCAGCAGCTGAAAATCAGCGTCAGGTGGTGCACTTTGTGTTGCCATCTGGCATTATGCTGAGCTGAGGCCCTTTTGGCAGTCTCAATCATTTTGAATTTGGTTCTGTTTATTTTTTAAGTTTTTATTGCCAAATAAACACAATTTTCTTTCTTTTCTTTCTTTCTTTCTTTCTATTATTGAGAAATTCCTGATGTAAAAATTCAGTAACAATTTGCCAATCATGGGAATCAAATTCAGGACCTCATACTTAGCAATCGCTGCTTGCTACCAACAAGGTATTATTATAATCTACCGTCGAATCTTTGGCATCTTCCTCTCCGGCATTACTCTCTTTTTTTTGGGGGGGGGAGTGGGAAATATTTAAATAACCCCTCCCGCTCTTGGGCAGAGCGAAAGGGAGTGTCAGTCTTCTACTGACTAAAAACCACTAATGTGCTTAGTCCTTAAATGTCGAAGCCGCGGTATTTCTTCCAAAAACCCGCAGCCCCGACGGGTTCCAAACTTCACATTAACTACTCTTTTTTTGCGGAACAGAATATCACGAACTTCCTCAATAAATTATAAAGAAAAAAATCGCCTCACTTTTACGAAAACCTTATCACATTTCCAATCAATAAGAATAATGACGTCGCCGGGAATTGAACCCCGAATCAATAGTTATTAAAACTCCACGATAGGGCTCAAGTCTTGATATCAGCTATTAATTTCCCATTATCGGTCCCCGAGACTTTCCGGTTCTCTCCGAATCGTTGCGGACCGGACCGACCCGTCCACGATGTTTTTCGGTCGATGTTATTTTGACCTTTTTTACCAATAGGGTAGAATTTCTCAGTGACCGTTTTAAAAACATTTTAAATGCTCGGTTTCAATAAGGCGAGATTGCTTAAGAATTAACGTGTAAATGATGAAGATGACCTGACAATTCAAAGACCTGGGTGAAGATTGCGGAGGCCCGCTGGATGCGAGACGCACGGGACCGGTCAATGTGGCGACATTTGGAGGCCTATATGTCCAGTAGTGGACGTCTTTTGGCTGAAATGATGATTATGGTGATGAATGCGTAAATAACCCTTTCTTCGTAGTCGGGTAATACGCGCACTGTGCAATATTCAATGCTAAGCCCAAAGGCGTGAGTGTAGCATACATAATTAGTAATTCAAGGCCCACCTATTAGTTTCTTAGTGTACGTCGAAACGGGCATTACCTACCTTGAAACCAAGAAACTTCTAGACGTTACAAAAGTTCTGGTAAACGGTAGAATTTTAATAAATGCTTTGACATTAAAACTATTTAGGTCAGCGTGGTATTCCTTGAAATTAGAACTATTTCACCCCAATCAATCAATTCACGCTATAGATGTCTACCCATATCCACCCAGATTAAATCAGTCGAATAGTCATTTAAACATTGACTCAACATCACGCCTGTACCTAATCCCAGTAAGGTTAAGTTAAGGTCCACACACAATAGATGTCGCCAATACGGTAGTTGACAAAAGCAATCTAATTAATCCGTCAGATAGATTTCCAAACAATATTAAACACGTACTATTATTTTTTTCCACTTCAACAATAAAGGTAGACGATAAAGTGCTTTGAAAAGTCGCACGACGTCATAGTTTGGTAGATTTTTTACCAGAAAGTGACGTCACCAGCCCGCACTCAAGATGTTAGACACGTTTTATTATCGTAAATTTTTATTAATTTGATAAAACAAAAAACACATATTCAATATTTTTCGATAATCCAACAGGCGGACTAAACATAATCTTGTTTTTTTAGTCAGTCAACTACCCTATTATGCTTAAGGCCTATGTAATAGGGAGTGAGCCTATTGCCATCAACTGGGCAGAAATCGAGACTTCAATCTGCTGGAAATCAAATTAACATATGAAACTGTCAACCCTTTTATTTGGGGGGGGGGGGGGGGTCATCAAATAACCCCTCCCGCTCTTGGCCAGAGCGAAAGGGAGTGTCAGACTTCTACTGACTAAAACCACCCATGTTCCTTCTTAGCCATATATGTCGAGGCCGAAGTATCTCTTACAACCTTATCTCTTACTTCTTATTGCACTCGTATGGAACATGGAAGGCCATGTTCCATACGAGTGCAATACGTCATTCCGAAAGCCACCACGTCGAACCACTCGCCGCCGAATCCCGCAACGACGAACACTGCGAGCACGAAAGCACGCAGCGACGCACACCACAACAACTAATGCACGAGACTTCAAATCACGGAACAACGAATGCACGCCGCCCCGGAGCCCCGCGCACCCGCCGCCACGGCACTCGCCGCCGCGCGCCCCCGCACCTACAGCACTCGCCGCCGGTAACACCGCCGCCGCGCAACTCAACGCGGCAACCCCCGAAACGACGCATTGCACTCCTAAGCAACAGTCACAGTCACAAGGCATAATAACTTGTGAAAGTACTGTAGTTGCCAGTTCCAATAATCCAAAACAATAATAATAGTAAAAACTACTGAATGAAAAAGCTCATAACTCATCAACCGAGTCGTGTATATACACGAAGGTAGCGATAAGAGTGATAAGGGCTTGTTTATCGCCACCACGCCCCGGCCATGCACCCTGATTGATGAACGGAACTGTCTTTACAGAAATATTTGTAATTCTAGTTAGTACACTGACAATATTGGTTGCAATTTTATTTTATAAACTGACTGATGAGATACTGATGTTAATCGCTGTATTGTTGGACATCAGTATCTAAATGTATCTGTGTAATCTTAAAAGTATACATGTCAGTTTGCTGGTTGCATACTAAAACCATGTTCGACTGTACATGAAAAAATGTGTTAATTATCCGTTGAGTTAATTTCTAAAATGGTGAAAACCGGGTAATTAGTGCAGCAAGCAAGCAGTGGTAACATTTAGGCTGATGATGATGTGTGCAAAGCGTAGTTAAAACTCTTCAATACCTTGAGGTCTGGTCATGTTTACCGTTCAGTTCCGGCCTTTAGATCTCTGTTAAATATGTAATAAATACAATCGTTTATAGGTAGGTTAGGTGCTACCCCAAACTTTAGGGTACGATCGGCGCCCTTCGAATTAGTTATGAACTTATGATGTTTGATGGCCTTGTGAAGGAAAACTAGGTTAGTAGTTAACTGTTTAGTTTGACTTATAATTGTTTACTAGACTTGCCTTTTGACTCCGTCAACCTGTTAGACAAGGCTTAGATTTATAGCAATAGTTTGAGAATTTTGCCGCTTATTCAAAAAGGATGTCAAATGTGTTATTTTGAGTTCTTTCTAAGGTACCGTACCGAAAGGGTAAAAACGGGAACCTATTACTAAGACTTTGCCGTCTGTCCGTCTGTCTGTCACCAGGCTGTATCTCAAGAACCGCGATAGCCAGGCATTTGAAATTTTCACAAATTATAATGTATTTTTGTTGCCGCTATAACAGCAAACACTAAAAACAAAAAAATAATTAAAGGTGCCCCCCTTAAATCATCATCTGCCCAGCCTTTTCCCAACTATATTGGGGTCGGCTTCCAGTTTAACCGGATGCAGCATTTATTTTGTTTTCCCATACAACAAACGCGATATTTTTTGGCGTTTTGGCACAGAACCCTTCATGTGCGAGTTAGACTCGCACTTGGTCATTTTTTTTTTATATTAAATGGGCCTACCATTGACCCCAATCTTGTCCTGGGGATAGGGATGAGGTCGACAATGGAACGAGCTAAACCAGACAAAGACTATTAACTCGCGACTTAAATGAATTGGAGATATATGATGATGGGAACACCGACGCAGGCAGTTTGCTCTACTACTAACAAATTTTTTGAATTGACATTAGTGAGAAGCTGTCCTTTTTCACAAACACTACGACTTCTAAATGAACATTGTGTCGAATTGTCGTCCCTTCGGACTATGACAGTGGGGGATAAGCGAGTGCTCCAGTATTTGCAGACACACTTATACACTATAATGTCTCCCGCGCCGAGGGCTTTATCTTCGCTGAGATTAACCGCCATGATCAAAAATGGACAGAAGTAAATCTATTAATAGTCCATTATAACTTAACTCCATAATGCCCCCTTTACCCAGTAACTTTAATACGATGCCCCACGGTAAAAGGTTACCAGACTTTCAGGCTTGTGATTACCCGTAACGCTTATTAAAGATTTACAAACGACAATCGGGACCAACGAGTTACCATTCTTTTCGAAATACGGAGGGATCTCAATAATGGAGCTGTGTTAAGCTTCGATCGAGCCGTGCGGCTGTAATTGTTTAGCCACAAGCCCCCGCGGCCACCAGTGGTTATTAGTAAGTTATTGGCGCAGGCTCGAGGGAAATTGAAATTGTTTCGAGAAACTGCCCGTTGAAGCAAGCTTTGTGGTTATCACGAAGTTTTGTTCGAATTATGATTTGGAATCTTAATTTTATGGAAGACAAGGTTTTGCCTGTGGCTTGGGCCGCTTGGAGACTAGAAATAAAAATAAATAATAAATTTAATCGGAGTTAAGTTTGGTAAAATACAACATAAATCTTAAAAATAATCTTAGGTATAACAAAGTTCGATGCCTGTAGTAGGACCCTGAATCGGAAACCTGTATCGGGAAACCTGTATCACAGGCGATATGGCCCTCTTTGAGGAGTGGCTAGAGAGGCGCCACGGCGCCCTTACCTTCCGTCTGACGCAGGTCCTCACCGGACACGGTTGTTTCGGGAGGTACCTGCACCGAAACAGGCGGGAGGAAACGCCCGGATGTGGCCCATTGCGAGGATCGGCCGGAGGACACGGTGGAGCACACAGTGGAGGTGTGCCCCGCTTGGGCGGAGCTCCGCCGTGTTCTCGTAGCGGCGATCGGCAGCGGCAACCTCTCGCGCCCGGCCCTGGTGCAAGCCATGGTCCGGGGCGAGGAGGAATGGGACGCCGTCGCCTCCTTCTGCGAAGCAGTGATGCTAGCGAAGGAGGTGGCGGAACGCGAGAGGGAGAGAACCTCGCGTCCCAGCCGCCGCGGGAGGCGCTCCGGGCGTCGGGGGTCCCGTAATGACCTCCGGCCACCGTAGACGCGGGACGCGGACGTCTGTCTCACGACGAAAACAGGCCGTGTCGACGGCGCGTTCGTGTTCCACGCGGGCCTCAAAGAGATGTCAGCAACATGGGAGGGGCCCGAAAGGGCCGACACTCGTCGGGGCCGCGGGTTGTCCACAGGTTATCGCGGCATCGACATAGAGGGCGAAGAAGGAACATGAGTGGTTTTTAGTCAGTAGAAGTCTGACACTCCCTTTCGCTCTGCCCAAGAGCGGAAGGGGTTATTCGATGATTTTATTACACCCGCCAAAAAAAAAAAAAAAAGGCGATATGGCTTCTAATACTAAATCTAATCTAATACTAAAATGAGGAAGAACTACCTAGATAAATAATAACTTTCCCCTTCCGTGTGGTTTACTTAAATGCAAATCCGATGTGCGATTAATATAATATTAATAGCAAAACATGTTGAAGCGTTTAATGTAAACTATAGATTTAGAACCTTGGATCTCCAAAACTCTGAATACGGACAGTATTTAAAGTCACAAGAGAAAACAAGCCTGAAACCTAGAGTCTGGATTCGTATCCAGTTGATGTCAATAAGCTTGCACCTTATTACATAGTATACCTACTTGTCAAAATGTGGGTGTATTAATGCGTACACGTCTGCCTAACCCTTCGGAGATTACAGGTTTGATGTTATATTATATTCAAAAACCGGACGTTGTACAAAATCAAAATCAATCAAAATAATAAAATTCCTATCAATATCGAGACTGAATTTTGTCCTGATCTGATCAAAAATGCTAGTTTAATTAACACACAATGTATAATACCTTGCCCAGCAAACAATAAAGGATTTAACGTGTTCACATATACGGGTTAAGCGGTATACATTTCATAATCCTCTTATGAAAAATTAAACCACTCGACAGGTGAACTCGGAAGGCTTACTGTACACCAATATTCAATTAATCAAATATATCAGAAAAGTTCATAACTCTACGTATACATAGCAGGTCGCGTGGTTTAAATATTGACACTTGTTGAGGTTGGTCCGTGGATGGGTTCTAAACTCATCCAATACATACCGAGCTATGTCCGTGACTCGGAAAGCATTTAAAGCAGTTGTTACCAGCTGTCATTGACAGTCAGTCTGGCTGTCGTTGATCTTAACCGCTCCATTTAAAATACTGGCCATTAACTGCATCTGGTTTAACTGGAAGCCGTACATTATCACCTGGCGAGTCTTTTCCAAATCCTTGGCTTTTTATTATAGGGATAAATTCTGCTAGTCTAACCGGATGCAGCTAAATACCAGTATGTTTTGCCTCACCTCCACAAACCAGTTGGTACTGGGTAATACGTATTACCCAGTACAACTTTGGTAAGACTGCCATGAGGCAGATGATAAGTAAAAGTGAGATCTACACTATTATTATAAAGAGAAACGATTTGTATGTTTGTGTGTGTTAGTGTGTGTGTATGTTTGTAATGAATAAACTGAAAAACCACTGCGCTCATTTCTAAAATTCTCTCACCATTGGAAAGCTACATTCACCCTAACATAGGCTACTTTTATAACCCTTTCTTTTTTTTTTTTTTTTAATAATATGTGGTTGAAACCGCGTGACGTCCGCTAGTTTTAAATAATTTGTAATACTTTTTACCATTTCTTTTGTGTGTTTCACAAAAGGTGCTTACGGTCGGATATTATTGATGGCGCTGATGTCGAACAAATGGATGCGAGTTAATCTTTAACAAAGGATTCCATGTTGTCACCGAAGTGGTACAATGATTGATGGGTATGTGGAGACGCGACATTTTATTTTAATTTAATCGGCTTTGTGCAAGCACTGAATTAACATTTTTGTAACTTTTTTGGTACTAGTAACATACGCGGTCGATGTTACTAGTATAACTTACTAGACAATTGTTTTTTTTTTTACTTTTAGATTAAATTAATTATGCTAGTGTAACTACCGCGTAATAGTGCGTAATCACCGCATCGCGTCTGTACTGATGCGGTGATTCAGCGAATGAATAATGATTGACTTTTAGGAGTCAACGACTGTATATCTTGCAGTTATTTGATATAGAGACAGATCAGTAATCGCATCACAAAAACACACAGCTACAGATATTACAAAAAATACAAGATACTGGTACTCATCACGTTTACAGTGTTCGGTTAGCACATTACACACCGATACAGTGTCGTCTCTTTCTAAGACAATAACCGTCGTCTTGTTTACATTTACATTTATCCCGTTTCTTTTAAATGCTTCATTCATTACAGTTACCATATCTTGCAACTGTTCCGCTGGCGAAGAAGAACTTGATCTGACATGAAGAACTCCATCAATCCATCAACAGCCTATTAATGTTCCCACTGCTGGGACACAGGCATCCTCTCTTTGAGAGGGAATGGGCTATAATCAACCACGCGGGCCCAGTGTGGATTGGTAGAAGTCACATGTCTTCGAATTTTTTTGGTTCTAAGACATGCCGGTTTCCTCACGATGTTTTCCTTCACCGTTTTGCGAGCAGCGGTGATGAAATAAATTACACAAAGTAATGTGCCTGCCTGGGTTCGAACCCACGACCTACCGTTTGTAAGTCGGGGCCGCCACCATTGGGCAACGCTGCTCTGAAGAAAGAATGAAGAACTAATTCATCCTCAATCGACATTCACTTTATTTCAAATCTGTCAGACAACTGTCCATGTATAGGTTGCACAGCCAAGAAGAATGGGGTAAAAGTTAACTGAAAAAGGCAAATAGCCGAAACAATTTCCCCTTGTATTTTCTTTCCTATACTACTTAACCACACTACCATCATTGATTAAGTAAATTAGCTACAACACTTACAAATGGGCCGCTGTAATCACACGCCATTCACTGTTAGCGATACACTTCGTAAAGTTAATGGCAATGCTCTTTACGCGATTACTCGTGGTAGTTGATTGTTATTGAAAGCGTGGACTTGTAAAATGGACAATAAGAGAGAATACTGATTAGGAATTATTGATTTATATTACATATGTAGATAAATATTCGTAATAACTGCAGTCTCTATTCATTTTATAATGTGGTTGTGCCTAACCGGTGTCAGAGTTTTTATGCCATTGGGTTCGAACTTGAGACCTATGACTTGACAGCCCGACGGCCACACCTCTAGGCTAACTTTTTAACTAAGCTGGTTAATTATAAGTTGTATTACAAATAAAAAGACCCTGAGTGCAGTGTACCCACTCTGCCTACCCCACGCAGTCTCGATTGGTAAATTAAGGAACTTATCTACCCCGTCGGGGCTGCGGGGCTGCGGTCGACACAAAGGTTGAAGGTTTGGCGCACAGTCTTGGTGTTCAAACATATTAAAATTAAAATTGATTATACGATGTTTGCGTATATGTATGTTACAAATAAAGATGATGGAGATTTGGGGGGGCATGAGGAACAGGGTGTAAAGTTCCTCATCCCCCATAGAAAAGGGAGGATCCTCCGACCAGACGGGTGTTGTGTCTGGTGGGCTAACTGCCCGACATATGTAAGTCGGGATTTTCTATATACGCTAATGTGGCGGATAACTTTGATAGTGAGATGTAAGACTTGACGATGTTTGTTCGCATCTGTTGCGATAGATGGCGCTGTCGCCACAGAGAGTTAAATTTTTGGCCATTATACCAAAGATCCTTGTATACTTTGCTATGTGAGGAGTTCATAACCCAGTAAAATAACCACAATAGGGGATCGGACTGACTCAAAATATATGATTCTGTTAAGTCCGTCAGTTAGATTATCGACAAATTAATATTGGATACGTGTTTTTGGTTTTATCAAAACAATAAAAAATTATGACGATAAAGCGCGTCTAAGATCATGGAGTGGGGCATGAAACGTCACTTGTAGGTACAAAATGTACTAGCATATGATGTCACACAAGTTTTTGAAGCACTGTATCGTCTTCATTTCTTGTTCACGTGAAAAAAGAAAAAATATGTTTTCAATATTTTTTGGCAATCTATCTGACGGACTAATTAGTTTTTTTTTGTCCGATCCCCTATTCTCAACTTTTCCAAACATTTCAAGTTCGTATGTATAAAGCTGATTTAACATAAATGCTTTTCACCCCTAGGTACGGCAGTCCGCACCACTCCAGATCGCAGTCGGTGAAGGCTGGCCGCTCCAGGACTGGGGAGCGGCAACTCCTGGGGCTGCCCCAACAGAGGGCGCGCGTGGCCTCCATGCCCAACACTGGCGTCGAGGAGGAGTACTACAGGCTCAGGCATTTTAGTATTACTGGTGAGATTCCTTAATTAATGATTTTGTGAAGATTTGGAACACATAGCAATAAGTTGCCAGATATTTGATTGCCATAACTTTCAGATCAAGGACTGAAATCTAAGAACTTTCTTTGACTGCCTCGATGGTCGAGTGGTTGCAAGAGCGGCTGCTCAGCATGAGGTTCGACTCCCGGGTCGGGCAAAGTGTCATTGGGGTTTGCCATCGGGGAACTTAACATTACTGATGGAATATGGGTGTAGAGGAAAGTCACCAAATATGAAATAGTATCTTAATATGGAATACCTTCATTTCTCTAAGACTATAAGTATGAAACGCAACACTCGACCATCTTCTGTTCCATTCGGTCTATTGCACCACGTACGTGTTAGTAGACCGAATGGAACAGAAGATGGTCGAGTGTTGCGTTTCATACTTATAGTCTTAGAGAAATGAAGGTATTCCATATTAAGATACTATTTCATATTTGGTGACTTTCCTCTACTATAAGGATATAAAATTAGTGTAGCCAAATGGAAAAAGCCTCATTTAAATCGCACCGCGTTCTTCTCTTAGCACGACTATTTTGTTGAAAGTTAAAATAATTCAAAATGAATATAACAGATAACATTTTAAAACAAGCTTAGAGCTCGTGGTTTAATAAGAACTGCCACTCGGGTCGATCTTTAGGTTAAGCTCCGCTTGCCTAGGTCGATCTGTGGATGGGTGACCGCCCATTACATACCGAGTTTCCTCCGTGCCTCGGAAAGCACGTTAAGCTGTTGGTCCCGGGTGCCATATATAGATCTTCGGCAGTCGTTACGGGTAGTCAGTGACCTGAAAGTCTGACATCCAGTCTTACCAAAGGGTATCGTATTACCTAGTATTAACTGGGTTGTGGAGGTCAGTTAGGCAGGCGCTCCATGTAAAATACTGGTATTCAGCTGCATCCGGTTAGACTGGAAGCCGACCCCAATATAGTTGGGAAAAGGCTAGGCAGTTGATGATTTTAAAACAACTCCGTACTCCACAGGTACAGATTGTCTAGACTCTAACTACTCAATTGACGTAAGCACCGGTCCTACCTCAAACAAACGTTTCGAAGCACATCCAATCACTTTGCAAACACCTTCGGGCATTCGGACAATGCCTCAACGCATGCATAATTCATTCCATTGAAAGACAAACCCTAGTCTGACTCAAAGGCTATGCCAACGGTCTAGATCTAACTCAGACCTAAGCTAACATTCGATATTCTTAGAATATACGCAGTTTACACTAAGCCTGATTAATCTGTAGTCCTAAGTGTATAGATTTAAATAGATGTTTTAACTCTGTAGATAATGTAGATAATTACTTTCTTGGAAATGGAAAGGTCACGGCTTAGCTAAGATCAAGAATACAAGAAATTTTAATGTATATAGTAAGTTACTAAAGATAAACCGTTGGGAAATAATCTTGAGAGACTTGACTAAAAACTTCCTATCAAAAAATTTTAATATTTTATTACCTACTACAAACTACTAGGTCTAGAACTGTGATATTATGCAAAACCATTCGAAATGTGAGAACTAACGAAAGATTTCTCAGATTTCCGAAAATTAATCCCCACAAAAGGATGAGTGTTCGCCCCGTCATCATTATCAATAGAAAGTTCGTCCCATCGAGATACAATGTTAAAGAAGTTTTATCGGAACAAACCGGCGGCAATTGGCTATTTGACTACTGTTCAAACTTCACGAAAATGTTATGTTATTTCAAAGAACTAACATACATAACACTATGTGTTAAAAAAGTAATAAAATCGATCAAAAAATGAAGTAGCTACATGCTTTAGAAATTTTTGGTGGGGGCACTTTCTATCCTTGTCGCACGAAACGGCCATTTGTACTACGTTACTATGGCGGTATGAAATATGACGTCACGTTTCTATACCGCTGTCTTTGTCTAACACGTCATTCAGTTAAAACGAAGCCGTTTTCTGGTCGGTTTTAGTACTTTTTTCACACATCCTGTTATTTCTGAAATAACATAACATTTTCGTGAATTCAAATAGTAGCAGTTCAGTAGTCAAATAGCCTATTTCTATATAAGCAACATGTTTGTTGCTTATATAGAAATAGGCTATTTGACTCTTTTTCTCTTTTCTTTTTTTTTTTTTCTCTTCTTTCTTTTGCTTTGGGTGAACTCATCTAACTTCGTGACAAAGGCATTTGAGTATTAAAATGCCATTAAATTATTAATTAATTTAATTCCCTACCACTGTTCAGTGGGACACTTGTTGCTCAAACATCAGCAATTCATTCTCATTCCCAGGATGCCAGCGACAAACAGTACCTTTAAACATTGATCGTTTTATAAGACCGCAGCTTTTTCATATTATCTCACATTCGAAATAACCAAACGCTATCATCAAATTTTTCAGAAGCCAGTACAGCAAACAACTACAAGCTGTCAAATATATTTTATAGACTTTCAACTTTAATTGCTATAGAATTAAGTACAACGTTGATTGGGAAAAACTGACAGTTTCAATTAGTATGAAGTGCTGGTTTCTGTACTTTTCAATGACCCCTCAAAACCTCCTAAACATACCGTTACTACCAGAGATTACTTTCCCTCACATAGCTTACAAAAGTAAGGCGCCCTCTCATAAACCGCTATAGCCCAAAGCCTTGCCATGAAAGTAATGACGATCATTTTCCTCTCTTTTCAATTAATTCGTAGCAGAGGTAATCGTCCGTGCAAGGTTGAAGTATCTTTTTAATGGATATGATTTGTTTACAAAGGAAAATATAGACAGGCATGAAGTAAAAAAAAACTGGCCAAGTGCAAGTTTGACTTGCACGTGAAGGGTTCCGTACCTTTGTAGTAGATATTGCGAGATTTTTCATGTTATTTTAGCACCATTGACTAATAGGTTTTCGTGTTAAATCGCTGAACTAAGTTCTCTATTTTTATTACCAAAATTTCAGGCTCAGTTGTTTCGGAGATAAGGAGGGGGAATGGTCGGACAGACAGACAGACACACGAGTGATCCTATAAGGGTTCTGTTTATTCCTTTTGAGGTACGGAACCCTAAAAAAAAAATATGTTTTCAAATCTAGATCCATCCTGTGTGTCGTAATTTTTTTGTGTTCTACACAGCACAGCAAACGCATTTAATTGATAGCCAAATCATAGAAGTGCATAAAAAGTAGTCAGCCATTTTGAATTTAGAAAGACGTCACCTATATAACCATGATTGCATTGTCACCCTAACTAAACTTGTATGCAAAATGTAAGCTCAACCAGTTTAAAATCCAGTTGCAAGATTTGACCTAAACCAACAAAAAAATGTTGCTAGTTCAACAAAAGCTTCGAAATTTAACTAATCCAGTTATACATATTACATGCATCGAATATAAAATCGAAAGCCATCGCCAGCATATCGCAACACAACGTACCACCTGCTGCTGGGACATGTGATAGCGCCATGCGGGTCCAGTATGACTTGACAGACGTAACATGTCCCAGAAAAGATAAATAAGTTTTCTTGGACCGTTCTAAAGTTTAACCTGGTATTAAAATAAAACTGCAAATCGCAGCTCAAAAGACAATAGGATTAAATGTGGCTTCGTGGGGCTAGTTAGTGGTCCGGGTCTCTGCCCGAATAGTCTACGGTCTTGAATAACAAAGGAGCTTCAAAATCGAAGCTTAAACGAAGCCCGGCAAGTAGAAAGACCTAGAAATGCACGAATTAATTCTGCTCTATTGTTCTAATTTGTGGATTAAATGAAATTTTGGGAGTATGAATAAATTATGTAGGTATTAAACCCACACTAGTACAAGAACAGTTAAGTATGTTTTAAACCAAGTACCAAGTTTTAGGGACGAGTCTACTGCCTTACTATGTGACTTCAAAATGTAAAAGCTGCACAAGTAAAAGCAGACTTTTACTTGTGCTGCTTTTACATTTTGAAGTCTCCTAATACAGGTTTTTTTTGGCCAATCATCGACTTGTTGCTTCATTGTGGTCGATGAATAAACAATTTTTAATTGAATTAATTGAAAAGAGACTACATATTGTGTTTCCTGTGTTTATACTCGAAAAAATACCCATGAACTCCGCTCTAAATTCAAGCAGGCTGACTCACTTAATTCCCCAATGCAACTGAACTTGATCAGGCTATCTAAACCTCGTGCTTGTCAGCGTCATAATTGCAATTGTATATTGACACTGACTACTCTTGAACACCGTTTGCTTCATTGGTGAAATCCGCTCTCCGCTCTTAATTCTTTTAGCGGCCTTCCTCTTGCACATCTAACCAGTTTTATTCCTCACCAGGTAAAGGAGTGGTGAACCGTGGCGACTCGCTCCGCTCCCGTCGCTCTCGCTCCAACACCTCAGTGGCATCCAGTGCGTCGAGCACGGAGGCTGTCACCAGAGCCTCGGCTCCGTGCTCGCTGGCGTCTTCTAGGTAAGCACACACCGTGGCGACCCCTTGCTACTGTTGCCCTTACTCCAATATCTCCGAACGGTCCAGCGTATTCAGACAGAGGCTGTCACCAGCCCACCCACTCCTTGTTTATTAGCGTCTTTTAGGGAAGAAGTTTTAACGATATAAATCGTTTACGCAGTAGCTAAACGGCTAAATGCTGTGCTGCGTGTGGCCGAGTCTCGCACGGAACAAATATCTCTATTATTTACAGAGTAAGTATAAACGTTTGTAAAGGAACCCACGTGACAGGAGAAATTTATTTTGTAAACGCTATCAACGTTTAGTTTTTTTTAAATCTAAATCAACCCTACGATACAAAGAACAACGCATAGACACATTTTTAGAAAGTGTATCGATAAAACAATTTTGAACGCGCTATTCAAGAGTATTATATAAATGTACACTATTTATTGTATCGTGTACTTATTGAGATTCGTAATGGCGGTACTGCATTGGGTTGGGATCAGTCACCCAGCTTACGGGCACCGGTGGGATGAAACATGCGCTGAGTTGAACTAGTAATAAAATTGCTTATGTTGGGTTGACATCCAGCTGTTGAAGAAAAGTGATATCGATCCCATACATGCTTATACTTGTAATTTAACCTTAGAGGCTCAATCCTTTGACTAAAATATTATTTTAGTGTACGTATGTAACTACAGTCACCACTAATTGAAGCAAAGGCTGCGGTCTCTGTCCGTCCGTCAATTACAGCGGCTTGCCTTGCGGTTAGATCCAGTTGCCAATTAAATATATTTCTACGACGATATGTCTGTCTTCTCACAACCTTTGACTATCCAATGCTGAATGTGGAACACTTCCTAATCTCTCCACCTCTGGCGGTTTCCTACGATTATAAAACAAGTTAGTACCTGCCTAATCTAGGGACAACCTGCAGTACTGCTAATAATGAAGTCCTGTGCTTAGCTCCAATATCAGGGCATGTATCAATTAACAGTAGCAAGTCTATATTTTTTGATTTCATCATTATATGGGACTCGGATATTCCCGACTAAATCAGCTGCCAGAGCAAAAGGGATTGTCAGACTTCTACAGACTAAAAACCACCCATGTTCCTTCTAAGCCCTTGTGTCGAGGCCGCGGTATCTCTTTCGAACAACCCGCAGCCCGGACGGGAATTTTTCGAGTTTCGGAGATGATAGTGTGTATTTTTATAGAATATTAGGTGGTTTCTGAATTATTGGTAATTGATGTTCAGTGGGGGTTACCCAGACGTCTTAAAGCAGTATTGTTGTATTGTCATTTCAGTGTGGGATAGCTAACAGGATATAAACGAACCATTCACGAAACCGTCATACAAGCATTATGGATGTGAACATTCTAACTACGTACCCGGTTAAACTATATACTAACAACTATACCTAACAATGCAATGATAGCTAACAGGCTGGACTGCCCTTATATCCGGCATTGTTGTGGCAGGCATGTTGCTGTTCCAGTGCCAGTTAGGAAATTATAATAAAATGATTATTGTGTTTATTTTATTTTTTATGTCTAATAATCACGAGTATTGTAATTTATTGTGTCTATTAAGTGTATGCTAATTTAATTTGTGTTTGTATTTGATTTTGTTGTGTAACAATGGGTGTAAATTACCTGAATAAATGAAATTATTATTATTATTATTATACCGGTAAAACTCAAATAGTAAAAGGGTCAAGGAGGTAATTGCAGATTCTGGTATTTAAAAAAACAACTGTGAATAATTTGATACATTGACCTCCAAAATCTCCGTAATTAAGGGTTTCCCAGGTATGGTACAAAAGAAAAAAAGCAGTGACAGGGAGAAAAAGTACCTTTCGGCTTCGTTAAGGTTTCTTTTACATCCTTTAGAGCTATACAAGGTGTCGCTTAGTGTCATCTCTCGTTAGACACACTCCAACATACTCTCTCCAAATAAACTGTGTTCATTCTATTGCCCAGGGACTCATCAGCGGGCCTCAGCTCGTACCGGGTACTGGTGCTGGGTGCCCCCGGCGTTGGCAAATCCAGCCTGGTGGGGCAGTTCATGACCTCCGAGTACCTGCATGCGTACGACACTAGCATCGGTGAGTTGAAGACATATTTAATGGGTATTTTATTATCTTGCTGATGATTTTATGTGTATTTAAGTACTATCCCCTATGTCCTGCCAAAAGGTAATCATTGCATTTACTCTACTTTAGTCGAACTATTCTTGTCGCAATGAAAATAAATGAAAGGGCCATCGTGAGGAAATCGACATCTCCTAGGACCAAAAATTCGAAAACCTGTGACATCTACCAAACCGCACTGGGCCCGCTTCGTGGTTCATAGCCCATTTCCTCTCATAGAGAGGAGTTCTGTGTCCCAGCAGTGGGAACATAATAGGCTGATTATGATGATGGTGGGCTGACACTATTATCAAAGTTGGAAACATCTTTAGGAGGTGTGGCAGAAATAAGATAAGCCAGCAAGTTGGTTGATTCCAGGATGTAATGATGATGACGACTTGAGTGCTACTTAAATGGATATTGAGAAATTGCCTTGAAGTGGTCTGATTTCAAGTAAGATATTTGATATGACACTACCAGCGTATTTCAATTGGTTTGTCATACTGGAAATTATGTTGTTCGCTATTCTTTTCTTGAATTTCGTTGCGGGTTCCAAGACATATACATAGATTGTTTATCTGGGATTTCGTCTAGCTTCATTGTCTCGGTGCTTTTCTGTTTGGTTCTCCTCCTTTTTAGAAGTTACAATGGTTTGTGGAATAGTGGGGCAGGCTAATCCCATAAAAAATGCTTCTTATTCTGGTTCCTGTAAGTAATGAGCGCTCGATACAGACCGCGTCACCCAAATGTAGAGCATGACGTTACAGATGACGAATCCGGTGAGCGCTCCGTGTGCGTGCTGCTGGCTGGTGAGGAGTCGGAGATTACCTTCCTGGATGCGCCGCCTGATAGTATCATTGTGAGTAGCTATTTGATCCTGATACTTACTGAAGTTTGTATTCGTTCACTTTGCCAATATATATACCGCCTTTACGGGTCAGTTTGAGACGAGTACTGCCTTCTCTCGGCGCAATTTATTTAAGCTTTTGCCACAGTAGAGAGGTTATTTAATCGGAAGCCGTGAAATAGCTTTGAGCAATCAGCTGGTATTTGTTGGGGTGGTGACAAAAATAACTTCTCTCTAATAAAAGAAAGGCTATGTTAGCTTGTCTGGCACGGAGAGAATTTTCTCTGAGTTCCTAGACTTTTCAAATAACTCTTCAAATTTCCATATAACTAACATCTTCAACTAAATAAGTGGCATATAGCACCTAGTACGTCTTTGTATCAGTATGTATAGGACGAAGAATTATGGAAATAACATCATTGGACTAGCCGGCATCCTATCCAAAACCCATCCTTGACACAGTAATTCAAGACTTATTTCTACTAACTTGCTTTGAAGCACAAACTTCATCTACTTAATAGCTTTTCTTAAACACCACTAGAGAGAGCACAGGTGATCTAAATGGCCACTTTAACAGATCATAATATGAATTGCGTTAAGAAGCGTAATATGGACCTATCATAATAGTTACTGCGTCTGCACGTGACCATTTTTCGATTTTTTATTCGTATTATGTTCCTATTATGATCTATTTTCGGAATTCCTCCCTAAAGACTCCCAGATGCCTTGAGGAGGGTGGAAAATCATCCAATGATTTCTCCCGCTCTAGGCAGAGTGGTAGGGAAAGTCAGAATTCTAGTGACTGAACACCACCCATGTTCCTATGGGCTCGTTTACGGAGTTACGGGGCGTCGTGCGGCGCGTTGTGCGTTTCTAATTTAAGCACCATGACAATGTATGAAAACGTTAACAATAACAAACGACGATTTTACGCGAAGCGATTTTTCACTCGTTGTCGTTCGAATAAAAAAGCCCGAGAACAGATGCCTAATCCTTACATCTATCTGTCCCACCTTCCAGACTGAAGGCTGTGCACACGGCTACTGCGTGGTCTACTCGACAGCAGAACGCGCCAGCTTCATGGAAGCCGAGAGAAGGCTCCAAATCCTGTGGGCAGCTGGTCATACCTCGCGGAGGGCCGTCATATTGGTGGGGAACAAGGCTGACCTGGCCAGGTCGAGAGCTGTTCCTACTGATGGTAAGTTATCATAATATGAAGAGTTTTATTAATGACCATGGGTTCGAACCGGTTGGAGACTCTCCAAATCGCTACAATTTACGAATGACCTGAACTATATCTACTTATGGTTTTTGTAATTTATATCATTAGGGTTAACAAACATTTTAAATTAAACATACACTTTACTTTTTTATTTATTTTAATTTAAACAATCATTTAGTACTAAACAAGGTAATAAACGCAGCAATTACAGCTCAACTCAAACAATTCAAAGCATTACATTTTTCCCGAAATGGCCGAAACAAACTCATGATTAAACCCAGATCTCGCCAATTATGTTCGTTAACACAAATTTTACGTATTTAATTAAATTCTTGACGATTTGTGTACATACCAATTAGTACCGACAGACGCCGCTGTTAACAACGATATGCCACATTTTGCCAGCAATTATTTACCAAGCGCTTGTAAACATTATTGAAAAGTCCGATATTTTTGATGTGTGATGTGCATTAATAATAAATTTTCATGTTTCATAAATTGTTATTGGCTTTTAGCCCAAAATAATAGGTCGTCGTAAATAAACTTGTTCAATTTAATTTGAGCGCCTGCAAAATAATCGTAGACGAATGATACGATTACATTTTAATTCCTATTAAAATTTTGACGGGCATTCAAGTACATTATTTTGTCAATCCTTTTTTTGAAACTGTCTAATGAGGAAGTTGTTTTCGAACACAAAGGTTTTAGATTAGCTGAGATTGGGTAGATAGGACTCGGTTCTATGAAGTCATTTAATCAAACTGTCGTGTCTGTCAATTGTATCCATAAACTTTGACAGCAATCTTTATTTGAAATCAAACGATTGTTCGTTATTCCGTAAATCTTGAATTATTTTTACAAACACGATGATAATGTTATGAATTATTTGTGTATTAGTACTATTTATATTCTACGTAGGTGATAGTGTAAGTATCTAGTGACCAAACACTTAAGTGTGGATATCCTATCGAACTATGAGAGTAGAGGAAGAGATAGAGTACCTATGTCTGCGTTCCCGCTTTGTGCACAATGATATATCTGCTGCTTCGATGGCTATAGTCTGGGTCGAGATAAGCTGCCATGACGGAAAAACGTTTTAAGTATTTTATTTTATTTTATAGCACAATCTGGCGCAGGAGAAAAATAATTTAATTAGTAAATACAGCAATTTAACACTTTCCCAATTTCTAAGCTGAATACACATTAATAGGGGTTTAACCAGACTTCCTTTCGTTAGCAACAATTCAGTAATTTATTCACTGACGCACAGTTTAATTTCCTATTGAGCTTTCCTTTATTAACCGCTCCACTGGACTGGAAGTCAAATTAATTCTGATTTTCACTAAAAACTAAGAGTAAGTACCATTGGATTTTCAACCCTCGACTCAGGACCGAAACTTGAAAATTATAGTGTGAATTTTACCCACAAACAGACGTCCGCACATCAAGCTCCTTTCATCTGTCAAATTTGTTTAACAGATTTTCAACGTTATCGCTAAAGTATTAAGTTCAAGGTTGAAATGGGTAACAGTTTTTGGGTAACTTTATATGCTGGCAACAGTACCTACTTACCTACATCAAAACAGGATATTTCACCAAAAAAATCTATTTAAAGAAAGAAAGAAAGAAAGAAAATGTATTTATTTGGCTCATGCCACAAGTACACACAATGTAAAAAAATTTAGTAGGTACGTCAGATAGATTTCCAAAAAAAAATGGACACATCTTTTTCACGTAAACAAAGATCAAGTCGTGTAACGTCAGGTTTTTTACCCAGAAAGTGACGTCACAAGCCCTTGCCACAAGCCACTCATGATCTTTGACAAGTTTTATTTTCGCCATTTTTTACTAATTTGATAAAACAAAAAACACGTATCCAATATTTTTCGATAATCTAACAGACGGACTAAATAGATTTTTTTGGTGAAATACGCTATTGTAACATAGCTTCTTCACAGCATTATTGAATACTAGCGGACGTCACGCGGTTTCACCCGCGTAGTTCCCGTTCCCGTGGGAATACATGGATAAATAGTAGCCTATGTCACCCGGGGATAGTGTAGCTTCCCAACGGTGAATGAATTTTCAAATCGGTCCTGTAGTTTCGGAGCCTATTCGTTACAAACAAACAAACAAATCTTCCCTCTTTATAATATTAGTGTAGATAATGGATACACACAAAGGTGGACTTATCACCGATCGCGATAATTTGGTGATTTGTATGGACTAAGAGCTTTTATTTTACATTGATTTAGGTGTTGCTGTAAGTTAGCAGAAAAGCCTCGTTTAGTAACGTGGTCGGAACCGCATGCCGCGTGCGTGAGGTCCTCACCTGAGTTCGATACCCAGCTCCGGTGAAGTGTTATTGGGTTTTTCTTTCAGGAATTTCTTAGAAGCAGTTACGGGCTCTGAATTGTGCCCGGGTGATGACTCGCCTCCCATTTACATGGGGCATTAGACGGCAAGGTTAGCGCTGTGGCTGAGCGATTGGACTACTGCGCTGTGTGTCTCGTTCGATCCCCGCACGAAACAAATATTGGTATAGCCTAGTTATGTTTCGGGTCTCTGGGTGTTTGTTTTGTGTGTGTGAGCTTAAACCAGCAGGTCTACCAATAGGTACACCTCAGCCTAACCCCTACAGGCGTGGTGTTATGTAGTGTGAAAGCTTTAAAGTCCAATTATTGGAATCCGAATCATAGGAATACACGAATTTCGACGGCACCAACACTCAGTATTACGCCGGAACGAGTCGACGAATTAAGTACTTATTTCCACATGCTAGTAGATACTGAGAATTTTAGCTTTGATCATTTGCGAGGTTTTAATTGCAAACGGAATTAATTAGAGTTCTGTTTACGTTATGTTTAGTAGACAAAGGGAAATTCGAAAAGGTAATTTTTGCGAATTTGAGAATCGTTTTTAGACACCTGATGTGAGAAAACAATATCAGCTCGACGTTCTTAGAGGTTTTCGTCCATTACACACATTAGACACCGACTCGACACACAGTAGTCGATTGAAAAGTGAGTTTCAGTATTAAGATATAGGTACCTCACGTTATAATGCTTCACTGTGTGAGTAACAGTGGTGGACCAGTCGTGGCGGCCCTGACTTGTCACTTGACAGTGAGTCGTGGGTTCGAACTCATTTCAGGCGCATTACTTTGTGTAATTTTTCTCTCAAAACGGTGAAAGAAAACATCGTGCATGTCTTGGAATAAAAAAAACGAAAACGTGGCATCTACCAAACCGCACTGGGATTATAGCCCATCCCACTCCTAGAGAGGAGGCCTGATTCCCTGCAGTGGGAACAATATAGGCTGATGATGAGTGTGTAGGCGATAAGTCTGGGTAATGCTAATGTGCGAAGAACTGAACTACTGTGCGGTATCTAAGCAGTCGGTATCTAAAGAGATTTTAGTTACTCACCCGTATCTCTGCTTTATGCTGTATTTTATTTACAAATAAATATTGAAATGTGTAATTTTCCAGAGGGTAAGAACCTAGCGACGTCTTACGAGTGCAAGTTCATCGAGACATCGGTGGGCATCAACCACAACGTGGATGAACTGCTGGTGGGGCTGCTCACTCAGATCAGGCTCAAGCAGCAGCATGCGGAGCGTGTGAGGTAAGCAGTGAGCACGCCACGTAGGTACATCAGAAGTAGATTTACACTGCTCAAAGTTTCAAAGCAAGTTTTTTTAAATAAAAACTCGTTGCTAACAAGTTATTGAACAGAAAGGATTTTTTTTTAAAGTATAATCTTCAGAAAAAAAAAATATTAGCTGGAGTCAGAGTGTACATCAAATTAATAAAAATTCGTAATGTAAAGTTACTTCTGTTGCTGACTGTACCCTTCACGTAGACACTGCGTATACTGGGTGGAATCTTGAGATGGAGCAGTAAAGGTAACTTAATGGTTGTCACTTATTATATGTCACTGATTGACCTAGCTTTTTGGAGTTACTATCTGTGTTTAGGAGATTTTTGAAAATATGTGCGTGTGTATGTCAGCAATAAAAAGTTAATTTTAATTTAAACTTGATTTGGTGCCAATCGGCCCTGTTTCTTACAAGAATCAAAATACTCTATGGGAACAGCTGAGGTTTTACTACTAGAAAAGTTACAAAACGGACAAAAATGATGAAATCAGGAATGCGATGCATTTTATATCACATATCTTCCACGTGAACAACACGTAGACTCCGAAGCCCTTTACATACTTAGATGGGACTTACCTATGTCGTGCACGCACACATACACTAAAACCCTTCACGTCATCACTATCATCATCACCCTATAAAGTTCCCACTGCTGGAACACAGGCCTCCTGTGGGAAGGAATATGTTTTTATCACCACACGAGCCCAGTGCGGGTTGTTAGATGTCACGTAGACAAACATAAAAGCTAAAACAGTTTCTGACGTCGTGTCCCAGGAAGCGCAGCAGTTCCCGCAAGAACCGTGCGCGTGCGCGTTCCCCGCTGGAGGCCGAGCCGCCCCCCGCGCCCCCCGCGCCGCCCCCCTCCGTGTCCGCCAACAGCACGCCGCGCAAGCGCACCCGGCTCTCTGCCAGCGTCAAGGTACGGACAAAACTGCACTTGCTTGTCAAACTCAAACTTGCGTGTTATTGCTTAATTTTTAAGTTTATTGGTCCAGGCTGGAGGCCTCATACTCAAGGCACAGGAATGTCCGTTTAAGCCTCTGAGATACCATTCCCAAAATAACTGCACAAACTGACATTCTGCCTGCGAAAACATCATTAACATAATTGAAGAGTCAATGCAATGAATTGACATAACGCTTACAAAAATCTTTTGTCATTTCTGTGGAAATTTATTGCAGAAATATGAGTGAAACGGTTTGAAAGTACACCGTCAATGTCTTGGCCTTAAGGAATTGGGAATCAGGTACTCGTAGGTGCACAGTTGCGTTGTTCCAGATACAGCTCCAAGTCATGTGTCACGAAACACAGCAACACTACCTACTTTTTATTTTTGGGGTGGGTATCATCAAATCCCGCTCTTGGGCAGAGCGAAAGGGAGTGTCAGACTTCTACTTACTAAAAACCACCCATGTTCCATCTTAGCCCTTTATGTCGAGGCCGCGGTATCTCTTACAACATCCCGCAGCAACACTACCTACTTGGTGGCTAAAATAACGGCCGTGGTTGTCGTTGACCAACATTACTTGACTGTTGTTATCCTTTGTTTGAAGCGTCAGATTACCCAGGATACTGTCTGGACTTGCCAGATTGAGTTCATTCACAAAGAAGTAAAGCTTTTAAAAAATCTTGTGCCTTAAAAAAAACTTGTTTATTTAGAAGGTGCGCTTCTTTTACTACAAGTATTAAGCAGAAGTGTTTAATTTTCATTGCCAAACTATTCTAAAGAACGAAAATGATTTAATTAGGTAGTAATATCAAAGGATATTGAGCAATACGAAGCCGTCAACCGGCAACCATTCACTTCCTAAATAACAAATAAGGAAGTGATTGTGGTAACCGATTTAATAACTTAATGTAGTAGTTCTAATCTAATTATAGGTAAGTTCAAAAAAAATATACGACTTAAAAAATATCGTAACTTAGACACAATGTCACACCAGTGCAAAACAGGTTCCAAAGTCGTCAGAACATTTTTACTAAGATTTCTGAATGCGATATATCACCTCCGGTATAACCAGTGCCCAAAGACTGGCACTGTTTTCTTTCAAAGCAGCCCTGAAATTAAAAATAAAATATATTATGCGCGTCATTGGTTTTCTTCGAGTAAGTACCGAGTCTATGCGTTCATTTGGTTTCCCGACAGCAGCTTGTCTCCAAAAACACGGTTGCTGCTGAAAACCTACTGCAACGTTACCAGTCATTTGAATACACCTTCTCATCCCCAGGTTCGAGGTCTCCTGGGCCGCGTGTGGGCGCGCGACTCCAAGTCAAAGTCGTGTGAGAACCTGCACGTCCTCTAGCACTCGGCCGCCGAGTCCGTCGCCTGCTTCCCGTTCTTCGACTGTGCTGCCACCTACACGTAAATACGTGGCGGTTTAGGGAGGTGAGGTAGACTGTGTCGGGGTGTAGTGTGAACTGATATTTTTGTTGTTGTAAGGTTAAAATTCGAAGACATGACTGTGTCATTTACCAATCCGCACTGGGCCCGCGTGGTGGACTCTTGCCCATCCCTCTCCTAGAGAGAAGGCCTGAGCTCCTGCAGTGGGAATATTATAGGCTGATGATAAAGGTTAAATTTTGCTAATATAACTGAACGCGATTATAACATTAATTTAAAGAGACATCATCGCTACAGAATATTGACAATCGCTTTTATATCGTGTGATATCTTAATGTTCATGATATACTTTGATACGGTATTAATTGAATTTCAAACGACCTTTAACCATCTATCTGTAGGTCTGTTGTTCTTTTTGATAAACTGTATACCGCAATATAGTGTAGGTACCGCTTATTGCGGTATATGCAATGTATTGTAATTTTACAATCAGCTTTTGAGAAAACAAAATAAATATTTTGTGTTTCGTTGGTATCCAAGTAGGATATGACATAATCTTTAAAACACTTTAATTTTCTAACCTGTTTAAATTAATACATACGTGTTCACACTACATCTTGTGCAGTCTATTTCACAACTCGTCTATGTCTATAAAACTATTGTCTGTCTACCCTATAGCACCCCATGTAGCGAGAACCCTAACACCTTAATATTCTACGAGTCCTGTAGAATTATTGTATTTAACCTTCTCGTCGATAGATGGCGTTGAATTCAAACGCTATCTGTTGAAGTTTAGTTAAAATAATATTAAAAAAGAGTAATAAAACCAATTTGAGTGATAAACAAATATGATTGGTTTCATTGTTCTATAAATAAAAGGGTTTTATCAGTCTCCTAATACTTTTAGAGCTTCTGACTTGTCTAAAATTTTATACTAATCTTGCTATGCTATACAGAAAACGAGTAAAATAGATAATCTTTCGGGAACTTGACGGATCGGCGGTAAATAAATAAATAATTACATATTAAATGGATTAATGAATTTGTTAACAAAATATAAATGTTGGAGGACTGAATTTAAATAAATGGTAGTAAAAATAAACTATTAAATGTTTTTGGAAAGTGTGACGGCGTTGTTTAGCGTTGTGACGATAGATGGCGTTGACTACAACTGCATCAATGAAGTCAGTTAGCATTCTCACTATTTTTACTATAAATCGATTAGATCAGTGAGTCATCTATGCTTTTTAGAAATTATAGTATTTATAACTGATAAATGTGTTTACACGCCATCTACAAAATGCTCTGTATCAAACGCACGTCACTCAGTAGAATGGTTTAAAACTTTCATTTCATAATAAAAATACGAAAAGAATTTTAAAAATATCGTATAGATATTTGTAAACGATGGTATTATTCAAAGTAGGATAGAGAGGCTTATTGAGTATTAGCTAACGAATGACTAGAAATTAACAAAATATATAATTGTGATCCCGGTGTGTCTCCTAAAATTAATGTTTGTACTCCATATAGATGTATGTCATTTTATATATTAATAATAAATTACGTATATTATTTACGTGTATTATGTGCGACTTTGGATTATTGCAAATAAAATATGTATAAGATGGAAAAACTGTCATAAATAGAAGTTTTTTTGATGTAGTGATGTATTATGTATTATATTATTATTATTATGTATTCACAAATAATTATGTTTTATGTGACAACGTGTATCTAGTCGTAACTTTAAGAATAAATATTCGCTGTACATTTATTAAAAAATCAGACATTATAGTGATCGTATTTAAATAAATGTAAAAATTATGTAAAATCCCGAAAACCATTGTGTATCTTCCACTAAGTGTAACCCATAAATGTCCTATGAACTATCTAACTTATTATGTAACCTACAAAAGTTATTATTATTAGCGAAGCTATTTAATATTTTATACTAATCTCAGGTAAAATAATCTATTGTATATTGTCCAATTATCAGAACGTGTACGATTTTTTTTTTAATTTTATGATATTTTAAACGTTAAAATTAAGTGTACTAACTAAAAAGACGTAAATAGGCTTACGACTTAAAAGGGCGTAAGTATACTTATGACTTTACACCGCTTCTTATTTCGTTCTTAAGTATCTCTTCAACTTTTTCTACCTTAATCGTACATTCCTAATTCAGACATCGTATTCACTTTCATGATTCACTTGTAAACTGAGCTTAGTTTTGCTAAAATGTACCAACCCAAATCAAAATCCCTTACACTTTTTGATTTCGAATATTTACCGTTGTTCATTGCAAATCTCTTGTAAACTGGCATACTTTTAAGATGTATAATGGAACAAATTCTACTGAACAATAATATACCACTTTGGAAATGTTAACTGAAATTAGTGAGAGATGCCCCGCTACACCTCTTCTTATACCTTGTTATAAGAAATTTTGGGTTGGTTCATTTTCATAGAACAAAGCCCTAACTGCATAAATATATCAACAAAATATTTGGGTCCACCGCTGCAAAATTTGGCGTAACGAATTAAATTAAGGCTATTGTTTGTTTATATCGTGGAGAGTACATAGCTAGGTAGCAGTAGAGCGACGTCATTGATATAGTCATCAGCTGACAACAGGGCTAGAACGTATCGCTTAGCGTAGCTTATACATAGATGCTGTTGATCAGGGATAAGGGAAGCTGGTTACTTTGCTCCGTGCACATCTCGGGCAATTAAAATCGTCTTTAGACGAAGAAAAAAAGGATTTTCTTTAGGTTAAGAAAACATTATTGAGCTGCGGTCAGATGTGTGTACAGTATTCAGATCTGAACACATAAATAATAATAATAATAATAATAAAGCGTTTATTCATGGCAAAAAGTCATTTTCACAAATAATACTTCCGCCAAACTGTAAAACAGTTTGTTGGCAGATGCAGCTCCCATTTATAATATCAGACATAATATCAGACTGGTCTGAAAATTGAAGATCAATAGTGAATTCCGATACCATCTTGTGAACATCTGACAACAGTTGAAGGATAAAATTATATTGTAAATGATGGCTAAAGCTAACACCAATAAATATGAAGTACAATCAAAATAACATTCGAAAAGATGAGAAACTCGAAAAGTAGAAAATAGAGAAGGAACAAAAATAACGAGTCCATCCAAAACAATAGATTGCCAAAGAATTATTACGAAATAATAAAAATCTAAATGTATGTTCCTGAAAATTATTAGGGCGGAAGTTTACTACTAATTAGCAAACCCGCAATAGTTTTTATTTTTCCTTACAATCGACGCCTTTGAACTTAGAGCATGTAGACTGGAGGAATAAAAACCGGAGACGCAAACTAACGAACCCTAGTAACGCATACATGTGCGCATATATCATAAAATACGCCCAAATCTGCAAAGTACATGCGCATACGCAAAGAATGCCCATATGCGTATACTACACAAAGTCTACATTACAAAGTCCTTGCGTATAAATGCGGACTTTACGCCCAAATGTAAGATATTTTCGGATTATGGTCGACTCCAGTTTAAATGCTAAAAGCCTTAGACTTAGCGATGTTATGTTAAAGGAAATGATTTCAATTTGAGTGCCTGATGTTCGGAATAACATAATTATTTGATCCCTCCGTAAAACCTGTTTGCCTTATTTTATTAGTGTCGTGTTAATTTCATAGGTGGCGCGTGCTAGGTTTACATAATATTATATTATATATTAGTATTATTGAATTACTAGTCGTTAAAGTAATTTAGATGTATTTTTAACTTCTCTACTCGATGTTAAATTGTAATTCAGTATTGTAATTATTAGTATAATGTTTAGTTTTGGTACTCTGATCGACTTAGTGCTGGTCATGTCTCGCTTTTCCGACATCTAACATTTAAAAAAAGGTATGATTAGGAAACGTACTGTTTTTCTCGTGCAATAAATCAGATTATTAAATATAAATTATTTTAAGGACTGCAGTCGACCAGATAACCAAAACTAACAAAATAAATAAGAACGTGGAAGTTTTTAACGCTTCTAATCGTTTATCTTAAGACATATTTTTAACCCCAGGGTCCAAAAAAACACCAAATTCGCCTCACTCTTGGACTATCCTGGCCCATCCTAGACCACCCTAGACCATCAGCAGTAGAGTTTAGTCATTCTTAGGAGCTAGGTTTTTGAAATATGGACTATAACTAACGTATCTACATTTTTATAAACTTCATCAACTGTAAACTAACTTATCAGTATGCGAAAAATAGATTTTCTACGATGATTAACTGAAACAGTAACAATAATATTTGCCAGAAAAGTTTTTTTCGTGGTTCTTATTACAGATTCCTTCGCATTTAAAATGTAACCTCGTTGAATGACAATGCTAATATCGTCATTAAAAATCGCCTTAATCAATTAAAATGACAAAAAGAGCACTTACATCAAATCCTAGTAACATTAATTAATGGTTGGGGCAAAAAGTCCAATGCGAATAAATTTGTATCAAACAACCTGTTCATTATAAACTTTTACTTGCTAAGGCCCACTTGTGTCACAAATAACAAACACTAATTAACACTAAAACATTATTCTCGTTCTATCATCTTTAAAGTGTTCTGTCGAAAACAAATACATTTAGCGGCAAACACATTAATTAGTTATCTGTACAAGTGGAACTAACTGTATTCTATAAAAGTAACAAGCTAGCTAGCAGTATCATGGGATTAGAATCGGAGTTACATATAACTAAGGAAACTTCTAGAAGAGATAAAGTTGTATCCAGGGAAACGACAATAAGGTATCGCGAATTAGAAGAATCGTGCCGTTTGACGTTTCTATAAAAATATTTATTTATGCAACTATTAGGGAGTAAGCTTCATTTTTATTTAGCTTAGCTTCTACATTCTACAACTGGGAAGAATAATAATTTTATTAACAGTCAAGTTACGCCCTTTAAACGACAGCGTAAAAAGTCGTAACTGCCAGTTACGACGGTATTCACTTTTGATTGAAGAACGACGTAGGCAAGTAAATGAAGCATTATTTTTGACAAAGAATGGAGTGTGGATCTAATTCTACTGCTGTTTCCTTTCTCTTTCCCTCGCTTGCTTTGCGAAATTGTTCACACTTGTGCGGGAATGGCACTTTAGTGACGTTCTTAGCCCAAGTCGTGGGTCGAGCGAATGTCGAACATGGAATTTCGACTAAACGGGACATCTGGGTACATGTCACTATCTGCTTACTTACCGTTATAATAATAATAATTAGTTAAAGAACGGAATAAAGGCAAAAACAGAGGGGGATAAATGAATTGAATCATTTCCTTGAAAATCAATCATTCAATGGTCTCATGAAAAAGAACATTGGTGTTTTCTAAAATCAATATGAAATGTATCATGAGTTATATTTGGACTTACTGAAACAGATTATGTGATCTTAATTGCTACAGATAATCTATACAAGCACTCTTACACTTTGATAATTCTGAAAAAGAACATCGAATAAAAGTTTGATCGAAATTCCATGATCTTTAGCATTCGTCGTAGATGTTATTAACCTTAAATAGGTTCACGCCTAATTATAATAATCCCATCGGACCACGTTAAGCAATATATCTATATATTTTATAGGCCCGTAGATATTTCATAGATTTTTAGTAGGCGTAGCTTACTTTAGAATTTTATATTTAAATAGTAAAATATATTATTATAGTCGATGTCTCCATGTGAATACGTCATTTTATGTGTGTTTAAATATTATTCACGATTTTATATTAAATGTGTTATTATCTAATATTAGGTAGTTGACATTTCATCTGATATTGTAAAAAAGTATGTGGAAAAATCTTAAATGGTAAAAAAGCCAAAAATAAGAAACGACTATTTTAAGACTTATTGACGGAACACCAAAACTTTTTTGTAGAAATAATAATTTACAAATTAATATTTTTACAATATCAGATAATGAATATTTATCAGTGTATTATTAATGAACATTTTAGATAACATCATTTATCCATTTTGCATTTAAAATCTTTTACTGGTACTTAGTAAAAAATTGTCATTTTGTAGGTAACATATAAACTTTCTTTTACTTATACATTCTAAAAAATCTTGAGATTTTTGTCTATTTGCACCCAAATTGTGGTCTTAACAAAACAATACCCAACTTGTTGCAATTCAATATTCAACATGCAATTCAGCATCATTTGAAACGAACCGAATACAAAAATACCGTTTCATTTTTGCTGTAAGCTAAATATATTTGAAACAAAAATAATAATGTGTAATTCTGCCTCTTTCATCTTCAAACGATACAGAGAATCAGAAAGATATCTAAATACCTTAAGCACTAAACACATTTTATCTTAATGTGATGCAAAACTCATTCTCCACAAATGATTTGTAAATAGACAAAATAAATGCTTAAAAAAACCGTATAGGTATCGCACATTCCATAGAAATATAATTTAAATAATATTATAAATTATTGTAATAATCATATAAATCGCCAATTGACTGTCTCATCGGAATATCATTTTGAACTATAATATTATTAATTATTACATATCCGATATACACAATTTTCTGAAAATATTTTTACGCACAAAATAATATCAAATTTACAGTTTAGAAAAGCTCAAAAATGAGCAAAATTTTTGTCTTTGTTTTTTTTCTTGTTTTAAAAATATATTTGCGCAGTAAATTAATTGTTTATCCGTTCTTAAATGTAATTTCGAAATATATTCTGATGTTTTATTGTATAAAATAAATTATTGTTTTATTTTGAACCCCAAAAATGTCCTCTGTATTATGTCTAATATGGCAAAGTCAAAATGAAACAACCTGTAGTCTTTCCAAAATTATTATTATCTATTTCGTTACAAAAAATCTTATTAGTTACCTATTGGTTACTTAATATTTAAATCTTTCTCTAAACAAATGGAAAATTGTCTCTTACGCAATAAATAGGTATTAAAACTTAACTCTATTTTTAACCGACTTCCCAAAAGGAGGAGGTTCTCAATTCGATCCGTATGTTTTTTTACAATAGTCTAAAATTTTATTATTCGGGCAAAACAAAACATGCAAAATGCATGACAGTAGAAAAATGGGAATACCTAAAACTTAGGTGAATTTGCACTCTTCATTTGTATTTGTAAAATGCAAGACAAAAGGGGCAATACATTATCTAATTAGAATTTATGGTGGGGGTAACTAACACCTGAAAATATACCACTCCTTTTTTCTTCAGTCGGGTGAAGACTTCCGACACTCTTCGATCTTATTTTAATTTTTCATAATCATGACTGCACATTACCTATGTCAGCAGACTGCATAACTGTTTCACAGTAGTCTAACCTTTCAGGAATTATAGGCGTGATGTTATGTATCGCAACTGCCTATATTGGCACAAATGTTTCTTCTATCATGGCAGTGTCCCCTGCATCTATGTTATTATCAACATCTTTAATTAATGATGAAGTGATCAGAAGGTCTCGTTGTCGAACCACTGCCACATCTTCGACTTGGTGTAGTCCAGCTCGTATTCCTCGCATTTCTGGCCGGTTATCCTGCAGGGACAAACAAATATAAGTATTTTGTAAGATCAAGTCTTATACCTAATTTACTTTTAGATAGATAATAATTAAATACTTTTTTCACATACATATCCAGCTGTATTTGGTACTCCATGCCGACTGCAACAAGTTGGTAAATGCTATGATGATAAAATGACTGTGTTTTGAGCCAAGTAGATGTTCTAGCTAACAAATAACTCAAAATTTGCGTATTTACAAGGAAGATGTCAGTGGCAATACTGACATCAACGGGAGGGCACGCTATTGACAGATATCCTCCAGAAAGTTCTTTGTGTTGCATTGTGCAAGAGGAGGAGTTCTTCAGAAAAGTCATGTGCGTACTAAATGCAACTGGCATGGGAACATCTGGGTCATGCTCGATGTATGACTAGATGTATGAACGTAGAAGAGGTTTCAGGAGTACGTAAGGACCGTGTCAGGTGTAGTGGCGATCGGCGGCGGCGACCTTTTGCGCCCGGCCCTGGTGCAAGCCATGGTCCGGGGCGAGGAGGAATGGGACGCCGTCGCCTCCTTCTGCGAAGCAGTGATGCTAGCGAAGGAGGTGGTGGAACGCGACAGGGAGAGAACCTCTCGTCCCAGCCGCCGCGGGAGGCGCTACGGGCGTCGGGGGTCACGCGATGACCTCCGGCCACCGTAGACGCGGGCCTGTGGACGGTGAGTGATGGGCTAACTCGCCGTCCGTCCGTCTTACGACGAAAACAGGCCGTGTCGACGGCGCGTTCGTGTTCCACGCGCGCCTCAAAGAGATGTCAGCAACATGGGAGGGGCCCGAAAGGGCCGACGCCCGTCGGGGCCGCGGGTTGTACACTAGTTATCGCGGCCTCGACATAGAGGGCTAAGAAGGAACATTTAGTCGGAGGAGGTTTAGGTGGAGGGTTTTTAGTCAGTAGAAGTCTAACACTCCCTTTTGCTCTGCCCAAGAGTGGGAGGGGTTATTCGATGATTTTCCACCCGCCAAAAAAAAAACAAAAAAAGGGACCGTGTCCGGTGGCATTCTGTTTATGGCTGTAAGAAAGCGGAAGGTTATGTCATGTAATGTATCTCACCTGGTTTTCCTAATGCACTTAACAATGGGGTGGGTGTTCCTGAAGCACTGGGGCCCGAGGATGTTGAAGTACGTCACGCCGATCTGTGTGGAGACCAAGGAGTTGGTCTTCCGGAGACATTCGCGGAACTTGGCGTCGCAGCTGCAGTGGGACCTGGTGGAAAGAGGGAATTTGTGAATACATGTTTTAAGATCAACCACTAACACAAACAACATTCATTTATATCCGGGCAACTTTGACCCATTGATAGATTAGTAACAAATATGTTAAAATACAATCTAAATTAAATTATTGTAAACTAGCTGTTGCCAGCGGCTTCGCCCGCTACAACTTGAAAATTATCTCACGGGAAGACACAATAGGGATAAAAACTATCCTGTGTGTTAATCCAGGGTGTCAGCTAACTCCATACCAAATTTTATTAATAAAATCGCTCCAGCCGTTGAGACGTGAAGAAGTAACAAACATACACACTCACAAACTTTCGCCTTTATAATATTAGTGTGATTTTTAGTGTGAAGTGTGATTTGGCTGCAGCTCAAACACCGCGAATACAATAACTTAATTGGTAGTTATGTGTTTGAGCCGTTTGGGGTTGAAACACTGGAGCCATGGGGTCCGAGTGCCCATACTTAATATTTCAGGAAACTGCCAAGCGGTTGGTCGACACTTCACGTGACCAGGGTTCGAATATTTTTTGGGCAAATCAGCATTGCCATCCAAAGTATAATTATTGGTAAACCATCCACAATTATCATCAGAAACCTCATCAGAAAGCTCAAAGTCAACCAAAGGGCAATGGAGAGAGCTACGCTCGGAGTTTCTTTGCGTGATCGAATCAAAAATGAGGACATCCGCATGAAAACCAAGGTTACCGACATAGCCCGAAGAATTGCCAAACTTAAGTGGCAGTGGGTAGGGCACATTGCTCGCAGAACTCATGGCCGATGGGGTCGGAAAGTTCTGGAGTGGCGACCGCGAACCGGAAGACGTTGCGTTGGAAGGCCTCCCACTAGGTGGACCGATGACCTGGTGAAGGTTGCGGAGATCCGCTGGATGCGAGACGCATGGGACCGGTCAATGTGGCGACACTTAGGGGAGGCCTATGTCCAGCAGTGGACGTCTTTCGGCTGAAATGATGATGATGATGATGATCCACAATTATAAAAAAAAATCCATTTCAATACAATTACACTTTCAACTCTAACTAAAAGAGTTTATTACAGAACTGTTACTAAACACATTTACAGTTACCAAACCATCTTCATTCGTTCCTAAACGTCATCGTGATAAGGCAGCTTTCTTTTAACTACAGATGTTTTAACTGAATCTACTTAATTATATTTCAAACTTGCTACCTTGTCAAAACTGGCAGGTGTTTCATATCCGATAACTACATAAGTAATTATATAATTACCTCCGTAATGAGTGTATTATGTAAACATATCAATGCAAATCAATGTCATATCCTGTTTAAATCAACTATAGTAGGAAAATAACGTGGGATGTTGTAAGAGATACCGTGGCCTCGACATAAAGGGCTAAGAATGAACATGGGTGGTTTTTAGTCAGTAGAAGTCTGACACTCCCTTTCGCTCTGCCCAAGAGCGGGACGCTATTTGATGATTTCATGACTCCCAAAAAAAAAAAACGGGAAATTCTGATTTGTTCTTGATTGGCGGAAATTCGTCAATACACTTTGAATTGGTAAATCGTGCTTACTTAATATAAGCGACAAGACTAGCGGCTTTACCCGCTACAACCCGAAAATTATCCCACGGGAAGATACAATTGGAATAAAAACTATCCTATGTGTTAATCCAGGTTATAAACTATCTGTGTACCAAATTTTATGCAAATCCGTTCAGTAGTTTTTACGTGAAGAAGTAACACAAACATACACACTCACAAACTTTCGCCTTTATAATATTAGTGTGATTACTTCAATTGATATTTTAATATGGCCATTAGTTTTTAGTTTTGACGACACGTTTGGCGCAGTGGCTCAGCAATCGCACGGAAAAAATATTTGTGTGGCCTACAGTTAGTTGTTCCGGGTCTGGGTGTTTGGTAAGTATATGAGGTTAAATGTTTGTAAACGCACCTACGTTACAGGAGAAATTCCTACAGCCAGGCAACGTTTGTTATTCAAATATAAAACTATTCTAGTTAGTCAGGCAACAAGAATTGGAACAACATTTCACCTTGCAATCTCTGTAATTCGTACCTGTATATTTCATTTTGTAGTAATGCGAGCTATGTGTCCGATAGTTGTATTTCTGGTACCCCAATACATAAAGCAACTCAGAGATTATCATCGTTCTCCTGCCCTTCACTTCTCTTCTTCAACCATGATTGATAACCCAGTGCTGAGTGCAGATCTCTTCCAAATCTCTTCTGCCTTTATTCCCATCTGTTTGTGGTCAGCGCAGCAGGTCTATTTATACTCGCAGCATGTCTTTTTCTGTCATACTTCTGTCACATATCTGTCATATGTTTAGAGGGCGTCCGGGGAGCGTCCTGGCGGGACTTCATTTGTAGTCCGGCTTCAAAAATGTAAAGTCTTGTGCCGCCCGCAACACACGCACTGTACGCGAACGCCGCGATCAAAAGACGAACCGACTCGCTAAATTCACCATGCCCCGCCCCTCCCTCCTTAGATACATTTAAAATGATGATAAAAGACGACTTAAAAATCCTTCCCCCCACCCGATACGTGCTGGAGTCCCTCAGGGTTCAGTACTCTCCCCCTTAGCCTTCACGCTGTTCACTAGCGACATCCCTAGACCCAAATCCTCTCAGAGAGGTAAGGCTCAAATAGCCCTTTTCGCAGATGACACGGCTATTTACTATTCCGGTCATAATTCAGATACCATCGCTCGAACTCTACAGAAGGCTGCCGATGCGCTTAGCGCCTGGTTCCGGAAGTGGAGGATCGAAGTGAACCCGGACAAAAGTCAGGCGGTACTTTTCACCAAACCTCGACTTAATCGTCCCCTACCGAGGCGGATCACAATGTACGGCAAGCCTATCCCTTGGGAGAAGCAAGCCAAGTACTTAGGAGTCATACTCGACCACCACCTCTCCTTCGGGAAACATATAAGAGCAGCTCGCAACAGAGCGGCCTTCGCCATGGGTAGACTCCACTCCATGCTGCAGGCAAAGAGCAAATTGTCGCTTAACGGCAAGATGCGCCTTTATACTGCAGTGATCCGACCTATTATGACATACGCGTGTGTCGTATTTGCACAATCCCATCCCCGCCACATCCACACGATGCAGACCTTACAGAATCGTCTACTCCGTAAGATCACCGGAGCCCCCTGGTTTGTCCGCAATAACAGTCTACATATAGACCTCAAAATACCAACCATTCGACAATTCATGAAGCGCCTTTCCAAGCGCTTCTTTGACACCGCTGTCAAACATAGGAATCCTCTGATCGCATCGGCCGCCCGATACGAGCCATCGCGTATAAGTATGGTCCGCCGTCCGCGGCATACTCTCATCACTCCCGACGACCCTATCACCATTCTTCAGGAAAGCAGTAGGGAAACCAGTACACTTAGAAAAAACAAACACAGATATCCGTCATTCCGACCGCGCCGCCGCGGTCCGTCGTCGCGAAATCCCGTATCAAGCCCCCCCCGACCCTTGCTAGAGCCAGCCCGCGATGCTGAGCCAGTAGTTTTAAACCAGCCCCTAAATAATCTCACTCTGATCCAGCCTGTCCCCTTGCTGCCCTCCCCCAGTGACGTCCTAAGCCGAGGTCCGTACCCCACAGGGGGTGCCCTTAGCGATCTGTCACTTAGTTTGTAAGCTTTGCCCCTGGCTGGAGGCCTTAAACTCAAGGCATCCACAGGAATTGTCCGGTTAAGCAGAAGCCAGTCTCATAGACTGAACTGCGAGATGCCACTACCAAAAAAAAAAAAAAAAAAAAAAAAAAAAAAAAAAAGACTTAAAAATCCGGGGTTTTCACGAGTCTTGTCCTAGTTGCCAAATTTTTGAGATGGCAACCCTTTTATTTTGGGGCTGGGAAATCATCAAATAAGCCCACCCGCTCTTGGGCAGAGCGAAAAGTGTCAGACTTCTACTGACTAAAAACCACCCATGTTCCTTCTTAGCCCTTTATGTCAAGGCCGCGGTATCTCTAACAACATACCGCAGCCCGAGATGGCAACCCTAAACACAGCAAGCAGCTCACAGATGCGTCTCGCTAAGTACAAACAAGTAACAAGCGTGTAGCGGTAGATACCTAGGTAGGTAGGTAACTTTCTCCGCGCCGATCACTTGCGCAAGCGCTTATCTAATGATGCAGATGCTTAGTGCCGTTTACTGCTACACGCTTGTAGCTGTGATGTAATTGCTAATTATTTAAAGCAAATATTATTTAATCTGTACCTAAATGCAAAAGTTAGAAGTTGCATATTATTGCAAAGTTAGAAGGAGTCGAGAATTAACTACACCAACAGATAAATATAATAATTCAGGCACGGAGCTACCTATATCTGACATAAGCGCAGATAATGCCGTTGAGTGGCAGAATTCTGGTCAAAGCTCATCTAAAGGAATCCTCGATACACAGTAGAAGAACGAAAGCAAGATTATGGTGGATGGTGTACAGGTTAAATCCGTAGTCATTTGCGTTCAAGTGTTTTTGCCATTAAGTTTAAGCCGTTTATCTCGCATGATTTCGATGTATTTGGTATTCATCATAAATTAAGCAAATACAACATGTAAAATAGATGGAAACGTAATTCATAAATAGCCCACTAACAAATAGTCTGAACATCATGCAGTATTTGTCTGTGAAAAGGTGTCGTGTAGGTTCTCCACTAGATAAGAGGATCTCAAAATAATTACCATCTATTTAGAATCGGCGCATGTATTTGCAACTAGACCTTTTTCTTCCAAACTTCTCTATTACACGTCATTTGATAAGACATATACCTCAAAATATTGTTAAAATTCGCTAATGCACATTAGCAGACCACCCGATAGACCATTAACTTTTATAGGTACTTAAACCTCAAACCACAAACCAACAAACAGTTAAATAATTCCGCGCATTCCTCCCCAGCTCAAAAGCCACAATAGCGGCTTCTTTTGACAATTAACTGTTATCCAACTTCCGGCAGACGTTACACAAGATTGCGCAAACGCCGCGACGTTTGTTACGAACTAACTTAATCACACGGCTACGCCTTGGGAAGTCATATTGTATAAGCTAATTTAGATACTAAGACGTGTAAGCTGTAAGTGTAAGATACTAGCATCACTATCACTACATAAATATTATAAAACAAAGTCCTTCGCCTAGTATGTCAAAAACTTCTGCACCGATTTTCATGCTGGTTTCACCAACAGCTAAAATGGTTTTCGTGGAAGGTTTTAGTATAAAATTTAACTGACATCCAGGAGGACGAAGCCGCGGGCATCAATCAGCCAGTGAGTGATAAACAGAGGCAATTGCTTAACAGTTTTAAATAATGAATTGTTGAAAATTAAATTAATAGCAATTTGCTTTGAATCGTCACGCTCTTTTGTTGCATGGTTTAATTATTAAAAGAATTTTAATAGATTACATAACAACTTTCTCAACTTCAGACATTTAACAGAAATTAACGCTAGAAGTGTTCTGTATTTGTTGGTGTTATGGTGCAAGATGTACCTACTGTATTTTGAGTATTAATATGGTTCTTTCTTTGACGTCAAAAGCCCACACTCGTGATCTTTGACGCGTTTTGTCTTATTCAATTTTGATGAATTTGATAAAACAAAAAGCACGAATCCAATATTTTTCGATAATCTAACTGACGGACTAAACATAATCATATTTTGGTCAGGAAACTTCAATATTAAATGGGACTTGAACAAAACTTGCGTAATGTTATGTACTTAAAACTTAGAGAAGGTAAAAGAAAATCGTTTCGATTTTTCAGCCCCGTATTACAAATCAACCTTTGTAATAATATATTATAATAATAATTAGCCGTAACAGTTGATAATGAAAACGCACAGTCGTAACAATCAATTAGCAACCGGTTGCTAAGACCACCGGTTAGCAACTCCTGAGCAACCTGCAGTCGTATCTTGTTACTACTTCTTGCAATAGGCTTTAGGTCAAATTCTTCCTACACTATTTCCTAGTCTAGGAATGTTACAATATTGAAATCATTTACCATAATGTAGGTACCTACGTATAGACGGCAGAACATCATCGTTCTCTTATCCATAAGATTCCTTAATCCTTTGCGGTCGGCGCAGCATGTATTTCCCTACCGTTCTATTACTGTTGTAGACGAAAGATATCGGTTTCAAAAAATGGTAATCCAATAAACTGTATTTAGGTATATTATTATGAGGGCAATGGTACCTTAAGGTGAAACCTTCAAGAGAGCCTAATCCTATTTTATTTAACATACAGTCTGACACTGATCGAAAAATTGCAAAAAAACTCGATATAAATTTAGATTACTTAGCTGTTGGCACATCGAAAATCAAAGATAGAGAAGTCCTAGAAGCGTCACTGCGTCTTTATCGTCGAAATCGTATCTTTTGTTACATGCGACATTCGCAAGCTCGTTCTTTTCAGAGTGAACGTTTTTTTCACAAGACTTATTCTTGTAAAAACAATGTAGGTTAGAGCAAAGACTTCCAATGTTGAAATCTACGCAATCAAAGTGCTCGACAATCAACAGTCCTAACGTTAGGATATTTTAAAGTCTGCTAAACATAATTATGTCTACTGTTGACCACATTCAGTCGCCACACAAAGGACTGGAAATCAATACTAATGGCAAGTTGATTTGTGAACACAGTACCTAATAAATTATCATAAGTTGACACTGACACAGTCACTGTTTACCCCGCTTTCACAAACACAAAGCTACATCTAAATAAGCTATCAACCCATTTCTTATTACGTTGGGGTCAGGTCCACAACCCAATTGTGGGTAACCCGATACCTCTTGAAAATGCCAACCGTATATGTACTTTTCTGATTAATTTCGTTGCGGGAACCAAGACAGTTAAACTGTTTCTCTGGGACTTCGTCGAGGTTCATGGACTCAGTGCTTCCGTGGTTGCCTCCGGTGATTCTGGCTTCTAGGAGCTACAGTGGTTGGGTATAATGGCTGAGCTTAGCCAAAGAAAAGGCTATCAGGTCAAGAACGATTCAAAAGAAAGACTCGATTGTCAAAGATGAATAATGATAGGCGAGACCGACTGCTTCATGCTTTCATTTCATCATCATTTATCATCATCTGTATTTCGTACACTATTGCGAATTATCTTCAAGCTCATTAAATCCTGCAATCAATGATCAATTCAATATAATCATCTTTGTCGACGCCAAAGTTAAGCAATATTGCCTACTCAACCATAACGTTGCTTACAAACTTAAACATAACATGACACACAGTAATATCACCCCTAGTTCGCACCTTATAAGGTCCATCACAGATGTAGGTGTAACTTGGTAAGTAGTACATAGGAAGTACATATTAACAGTGTCCGCTACATTGGTTCATATTTGATGGGCATTTGGCAGTTTCTAGTGTTCAATTGATTTGTTTAGTAATTACAGGTCAATGGCAATTACAGGAACCGGCGCGGCGTGACGTAATGTTACGATTGTGGATTCGGGAAACTTGGGTTGGGGTTAATGACCTTTGTTAGAAAATAAACCTACGAGGTAGAAGCTTACAGTATCATTAGTAGACGCATTTCTTGTAAAAGGGGCCAAAGAGATCTTTCTAAACAAAAGTTGTTGTTTCTCATTGTCAAGCAGTTGGTTTCTATGAAAAAAACCGGCCTAGTGCGAGTCGGTCTAGCGCTCGTTGGGTTCCGTACCGTTTTCTATAAAAGTCGCGTTTTTTGTACAGGAACTCTCGACTCTTAAATATTTACTTTATTTGGATTAACTACGGCAACGGAAATACATAATTTGTGAAAAATTCAACTGCTGTCGCGGTTCTTGAGATACAGCCGGTGACAGACGGACGGACGGACAGCGAAGCCTTAGTAATAGGGTCCCGTTTTTACCCGTTGCGTACGGAACCCTAGAAAGAGCAAGGAAAGTTATAAAGCGGTCGATGCTCGGATTGAAATTATCTGGAATAGTTCGCGTCTCCGGCAAAGCGGAGCAGCCCACTGCCACCTCAGGTGAAGGAAACCTGAGGTGGCAGTGAACTGGCCTTGCGTATTGACTAACCGAAGAGTGATAAAGTAAGAGTGGAGACAGGTCATCGACTAAAGCAGCGCGCCACGCCCCCAAGTCCAAGTATATTTGTTAAAATTAGAGAGACAGAGTTCGCTAGTTTTGCCTTAAATAAGCAAACCATCAGCTTAATAAAGGGTGTAAAAGTAGCCTTTTTTTTGGTGGGGTTGGGAAATCATCAAATAAGGGGTCCCACTCTCGGGCCACTCTGACATCTCTTTGAGGCGCTCGTGGAACACGAACGCGCCGTCGAAACGGTCTGCCGTCGTCATAAGACGAACGGACGGCGAGCTAGCCCATTACTCACCGTCCACAGGCCCGTGTCTATAGTCACGTGGCCCCCGACGCCCGGAGCGTCTCCCGCGGCGGTGTAAAAGTACCCTTAACGCAAACGAAGAGCACTTATTCTCCCCACAACTGTGATATTTTTTTTTATTCTAGATCGTAACTGGGAACCCTCTAGTTACGGAGATATTGGGGGTCAAAATTCCAAATTTTGCATAGTTGTTTTTGTAAATACTAGTGTTCCAGGTTATAACTTTACTTAAATTACCTCCATGACCCGTTTACTATTCAAAGCACCCATTATCGCAATGTTTTAAGAATGCTACTGTTTTACCGTGAAATGTGACTTTTGACCCCGGAAAAACAAGTAATTTCCATTTTTTCGTGGGGGGTACTTAGTTTGATGTACAGAATTCTTGGTTGACGGCTGTGTGAAGGGTTAATAAACACCCTGTATTAATCAGTGTATCGGCAATGATAATCTGACACCAAATAGGCCTGGTCAAACCAATTCGAGTACACCGCCACTTCACCTACACAATCTTACATCAAGTCATACTCTAAGATCAAAGCTCCAAGAGAACCTAATCACCACCCGCAGTTCATTGACCACCACCTCCGCATACCTTCCTGGTACCAACACGCCACCACGCGACGCACGCAACCATCCGCAATATGCTATTAGTAAAACTGAACGTGCGAGTTCTATGTATAGTGCCCTTGAACATGCGCAAGCGCCGGCCGAGCGTTACGTTCTGTGTGACCCAGTAACCAATTGTGTTTGTGGGACTTCCAAGAGAATAACAACTACACACTCACTCGAATTGAAAATCTATAGGATTTTTTTTTAGTTTTGTTTAGAAGAAAAACAGAATAAGAAAATCAGTACTATTTAGCCCCTTTTTGCATGGGAATTCATCAAATTTCCCATGCAAAAAGCACTATTCAGCCCCCCAACGGCAAAAATAATACCATTGATTGAAATTTTGCTGATAAAAAATGTTGAGGGTGGTTACGACCTTACAAAAACGGCAGAGTCATCTAATCATTTCTTGAGTGCATGGTGGTTAGGATCTTGCAAGCTGATAACGGTGAGAGACAAAATATAAGGTAAGCAACTAACAGAAGCTCTAGTCGGAAGGATCAACACACATTAGACCAGTTTCATGGATAAAGCTATGATTTAGAGTTCCCTCCGCTGGCCTCATCCATCACTTGTCATCATCATCTTAACATCAGATATGAGGCCTGCGGCCTAGCAGTGGCAACATTACCTGCTGATTTTTATGTTAAGTATGATTTATTTAAATAAAATATACGAGTAAGTGTGACGGCCGGCTGACATGTTTAGCAAACATTTAGTAATCTCGATAAGGTCACAGTTTCCAAATCTTTATTTGCTGCATATTGTCAATATTTCTCAATAGTTATACTAGATGCTGCAGTGTCACTTAACGGTCCACTTGTTTATGAGGCTTTTTAACTTAGAAGGGAAACTCAACTATGATTCGTACATTTAATTAATTGAACATCTTGAATTAAGTTTTGTTGGTGTAGTGTGCATGAGCACGTCACGTCCTCCTCCATCTTCATTTAAATATTTTCTAATTAGTCCGTCAGTTAGATTTAAAAAAAATATTAGACACATATATTTTCATTTCAAACAACAAATGAAGACGATACAGTGCTTTGACTATTCGAGCGACGCCACATTGCCATACATTTTTTACCACATAGTGACGTCACAAGCCCCCACTTATGATCTTCGTATTTTTATTTTATTTTATCAAACAAATAAAAAACACGTATCCAATATTTTGCGATAATGTAACTGACGGACGGATTTTGTTTTGGTCAGCTTAGGAAACATCCCCATTAAGGCACTCCAACGAATCATTGACATAAACATTTAATGGGGTACTGTAACAATGAAACTTAAAATCTAGAATTAATTTGTCACTTACATGTGTGCACAGCAATAACATATTTCAAGCTTTGTAAAGAGCTTTAGCACATAAAGTACTTATATCGTGAAAAAATCAAACATTGCAATAGGATTGAGGCATTTTATTTTATACCCCTGTATATATATATATATATGGTATAAAATAAAATGCCTCAATCCTATTGCAATGTTTGATTTTTATATATATATATATATATACTAGCTGAACCCGGCCATGCCTTGCAATGCCTTTTTTCCTACCAACTACCTGCCTACTACCTACCTACCTACTACCTATCTACCTACCTACAACCTAACTATCTACTTACCCAAAAAAAAAGAACAAAAACTATCCTATGTCCGTCTCCTGGTTTTAAGCTACCTCCCTACCAATTTCCAGCCAAATCGGTTCAGCCGTTCTTGACTTATAAATAGTGTAACTAACACGACTTTCTTTTATATATATAGATAAAATGCAAAGCTGACTGACTGATGATAAACGCACAGGCCAAACCCTCTAATGATGTAGGCATCCACTAAGAAAGGATTTTGATCAAAAATCAACCCCCAAGGGGGTGAAACAGGGGATGAAAGTTTGTATAGAAAATCGTCATTTTTGATATTTCCGACATCCACGCGGGCGAAGCCGCGGGCAAAAGCTAGTTTTATAATATGTTTCGTATTGTTAATCAAGACAGGTCATTAGACACAGATGGAGAACTGGTAACTTTCAAACTTTTCCTATTGAAACGGTATACTTTCTATCATTGTGAATTTGGTACGGTCCGTTCACTAGCCTTTATCTATGCCTGACTATTCAATAAAAAAAAAACTGCAATGAAATCTGTAGTTTCGCGGCCATTGCTCGATTGTTTTAACTTTAGTGCGCGGAGTGGTGTAATGGTATAGTTCATTTAAGCTTTTTATTAATATATCGCAAGATTCGCAAGGTTTAGCTCTGTGTAGATATTGCTTGTTGGACACTTTATTTCTTCAACATTCAATTTATATTGCTTTCTTTTTTATTGCCAGCGAGCATTTGCCTGCGGCGTAGACCGCGTGGATGTCGGAAAAATGAAAAATGATTTTCATCCCCTGTTTCACCCCCATGGGGAATGATTTTTTCGAAAAATCCTTCCTTAATGTATGCCTACGTCATAAGAAGAATACGTGTAATAATTTTGAGTTTGTAGCCTTAAGGGTTTCGCCTGTCTGAGGATCGGCCCGAGGACACCGCGGAGGTCTGCCCACTTGGGCGGAGCCCCGCCGTGTTGTCGTAGTGGCAATCGGCGGCGGTGACCTCTCGCGTCCGGCCCTGGTGCAAGCCATGTTCCGAACGAGATGGAATTGGACGCCGTCGCCTCCTTCTGCGAAGCAGTCATGCTAGCGAAGGAGGTGGGGGAACGTAGAGGGAGAGAACCTCACGTCCCAGTCGCCGCGGGAAACGCTCCGGGCGTTCGGGGGTCCGTTACGGCTTCCGGCCACCGTAGACGCGGGCCTGTGGACGGTGAGTAATGGGCTAGCTCGCCGTCCGTGCCGTCTTATGACGACGACAGGCCATGTCGACGGCGCGTTCATGTTCCACGCGCGCCTCAATGAGATGTCAGCAACATGGAAGGGCCGTCGCCCGTCGGGGCTGCGGGTTGTTGTAAGAATTACCGCGGCCTCGACATAAAGGGCTAAGAAGTAACATGGGTAGTTTTTAGTCAGTTGAAGTCTGACACTCCCTTTCGCTCTGCCCAAGAGCGGGAGGGGTTATTTGATGATTTCCCACCCCACCAAAAAAAAAAAGTTTCACCTCTGCGTTGATCCTCAGTCAGTCAGCTTTGCCTTTTATGTATATAGATTTTTAGAATTTGGTAGTGTGATTACTTCGTTAGGCTAATGGTAGTAAGCGCTGGGAACCTACTGGGCATGTATAACCCGGCCTATCCTTTAGACAAACACAAGTACCTACCTATGTTAATTTTTTTTCATAGAGTGTAATCACTCTACGTTAGTTTGCTTAGTAAAATCAGCAATCAGCACGTTTTCTGACTTATAATATTATTTATGATAGGTATAATTAACCCCTTTTCAAAATACCTATTAGGTGTTACCAAGTGTTTGTAACAAAACGGTCCGTTTGTCTGTAATAGAACTGGTTGCAGATAGCATATCTCTGTCATTACCATTCTTCTCACAAACGTTTCGCAACTGACACTTTATTTGCCTAAATCATCGCATTATGGTTATAAGACCATTAAGGTGCCTAATGCCATGAATTCCGAAATTCTATGATAATCGTGTGGTCGAAATATTGGTTACACCATCGATGGGACACTTGACACAATGGGCCATCAAAGAAGTGTTATGTGACAATATACAAGTTTGTTGTATGATGTTGTTTTTGTAAGCATGATTTATTAGGGATTAAACGATGACTGTTGTGGTTATGCTTTTATCTAAGTAGGACACGGTATTTGACTAGTATAATTCTTGCTATGCAAGCAAAACCAAATTAATGTTTCTAAATATTAGATAATTAAGCTTAACCATGGTAAACAACATTTACAATTTCAGCTGTTTTGCTTTTGCAAAGAGTGACTGCAGGATGCATTCAGTTAAAATCAGTATCAGATTAAATACATAATAATTATGCTGCTGTCCTGTCTTGACATGATTAATTGGTGGGTATAGTCCTTTCACAGTTATTGTACCTATGACAGCTACTACTTAACAACAGCTTTATTGTAACTAGAATAAAGATCACAATAACTTTGACAGTCATGAAAGACCACAGATAAATGACTGTAGTATAAACTTTGTTCAGAACCTCACGAAATTCTAGACACTTCTTCTTCTTAGCGTGCTGATGACAATTCAAACTGAGTCCACAACTTCGGCACTTTCAGTGGCTTCCATCAGCTCCTGTGATGTGCAAATAACAGGAGAGGCAGGACACGATATAAAGTACCACATAGTTGGTGGGGCAACACCTCATTTACACTCCAGAGCAGCGTCATCTTTTTTCTGGACACTGTTATCAGAAGGTAGATTTTTTCTCACCTGGTAAACAGCCCGGTATTGGTGAGGCCGTACTTGGTCTCCCCAGCTTGGATGTACATCTTGCAGGCGTCGTGCTGTCGGCAGCATGTATCCGTGAAGAAGAACAGGCCCAGGTCGCTGGAGCGCGCCGTGGCGGAGCGCCCGTCGCCGCACCACACTGTGCCTGGAGGGAAAGAGACGAGGATAAATGATAGATCAGGTTAAAAAGAGTTTTTTACTACGTAAGGAGATCAGCGGTGGTCCAGTGGTGAAGACCCAGACTTGCAAGCAGTTAATCATGAGCTCGGACCTAGGCAGGCGCATTACTTTGCGTAATTTATGTCATCAGTCATCACCACTACTCTCAAAAGGTAAAAGAAAACATCGTGAGGAAACCGGCTTGTACTACAACCAAAAATTCGGGGACATGTGCCATCAACAATCCGCATTAGGCTCGCGTGGGGGATTATAGCCCATTCCCTTTCATAGAGAGGAGGCCAGAGTACTAGCAGTGGGAACATTATAGTCTGATGATGATGAATGATGAAAGGAATGTAGTATAGCTCACCGATTGCCGTCAATCGATTTGAAATTGAATAGGGTAGTAAACAAAAAAATCTAATTAGTCCGTCAGATAGATTACCAAAAAATATTGGACACGTATTTTTTCTTTTTTCACGTAAACAAACAATGAACACTATCGTCTTTATCGTCTTTGTAGTGCGTTGAAAACTCGTGTGACGTCATACTCTAAGACATTAATATGACATTTTTAGCGGTCAGTGACCTCACCAACCTCTACTCAAATCTTTGACGGGTTTAATCCTCGTCAATTTTTTATTTATTTGATAAAACAAAAAAATACGTGTCCAATATTTTTCGATAATCTAACAGACGGACTGACTAGAATCACATTTTTTTGAAGTCGGTAAACATCCCTATTGTTGGTCTTGAGGTGACCAGCACAAACTGTACGAGGCTGACACAGGAACATGGCAATTGGTACCTACATGCACAGAGGCCTTTACTCAGTGTGGAGAAGTCAGACTGTGGAAGATGTTACTAAAAACATGAATTCAGTGACTACTAAGAAAGGCAACACTTAAACCTCAGAGGTATATTTTTACCCGACTGCGGCGAAGCCCAAAAGGAGGGTTATTCATTTCATGGATTATCTAATCCAGATCATGCAGATTAGCGTCTGAGATCGTCTTTGGAGATAAGAGTCACACAGAATTGAGTGGACCTATTCAGTCAGTGGACGTTTGTGCCAGAGAGCTACATGATTAGCTCTCAAAGAGATGTCAGCATTGTGGAATCGTCTGCATAGCCAAAAGAGATACCACAGCCCCGAGACACAAAGAGATGAGAAGGAATATGAGTTTTTAGTCAGTAGAAGTCTGACACTCCCTCCCCCTCCCCCCGAGCATCATCATCATCATTGATGAATTCACAATTCAACTCACAAAAAAAAAAGTTATCATGTAGATAAACATAGAAAAAGAAGGAGAGGCAGAATATTGAGGATACATAAACATACCTGGATAAATGGCCTGCACCCGATCCTTAAACGAGTCCACAACAGAGTTGGCCACGTTGGCAACGCTGGTGACCCCCGAGGCCAGGCTGGCCACGAAACCGCGGTCCGTGTCCAGGGAGCCGGAGCCGATGTCTCGGGCGCCGGCCATCAGCTGACTCAGAGGCTTGCTGATGCCGGAGGAGATGGATTTCAAGATGCCTCGCCCGAATTGACCTAGGAAATGGATAGAAAATAGAATGGGATTTAAGAACTTCAGTGACCGAAAACAGACTGCTTCGAAAATCTAATCGAAAGGTAAATTGAATGGTTAAATAAAAAAATCTTATGGTAAAGAATGGTTTTCAAATCATTTTACCCAACTTACTATTGCCGTCTCCTCGAAGGTCATAAAGTGGGACTACATAACAACAACTTAAACCCAAAGCAACTTAGCTATAACCCAAGGACACTTATTTACCAAGAGCAGATGATTTTATAAAACACAAGAGGAGCCAAGAGCAATTTTAGCCTGAATAAATTAGTTATGTGCCTCTACATTTAATGTCTACTTAATTATTATGTATTCTATAAACCAATAAAATCCAGGGTCAAAGTTAACGGATGCCTTAGTTAAGCCCTTGATCTTAGTTTCAATTTATGGTCGGAACCAAACGGCATAATAAACGAATAAAATTACAATATTTTGTTTCCACTCTATTAAATGATTGTGAAAGAATAACTGGCAGTTTATTCTTTTCAAGGGGGCGCTATTTTCATTTCAACTTTTTGATTCAGAACAAGATGCTGATGCAATATACGAGTACATGGCAGTTTCGCGCTCAATCTATACAAATAAATAAAATTAAAGTGTATCTGTGTAATTTCAAACTAACCGCTTTTTACTAAATGCATAATAAAAGTATCTCCGAAACGGCTGGATCGATTTTGACGGAGACTTTAACTGGCAAATAGTTAATGGTGAAACAAATCTAATTCATATAGAGAAGTAATATTACTCGTAATAGTACCATGTCAGTTTAAATATTTAGGGAACAAGTCGGCAATGCAATCTGCTATCTTTTATCAATGGTCCTATCACAAACCCTTTAAGTAAATCTAACGTAAATTCCAATAATGTTAAATTCAATTAAAAATTATAATTTCTAGGTCGGTTTCAGGACTATGCCTATTTATATCTATTAGTCATATGAGTGATAGATACATGATGAACTCTGTGGAGGATTACAATGGAGGGTGGATTGGCTACAATGGAGGTGACTGCTTAGATGACAAGTAGGTAATAGAGAAGTATGGAAGATGAAACCATGCAAAAACACTAGGAAGTGTCGAAGGGGGGGCGTTTTGGGATACTGCCTCTTGTAAATAAGTAAAGTAAAGGAAATTTTGACGTTAGAAAAGTGCTGATTATCAGCCTAATTGGATTTTGCTGAGCCGACCCCGAATGAATTAGGTTATGGGCTATTGTGTTTGTTAAGTCTAAAAAAAAATAAAAAAAGGGTTCTGATTAAGAAGCTGTTCGTTGCTATGGGTATCCCATTGTTGTTTCTTTGTATCTAGGACAGTACTAGTAAACTGTACAATTTATTGTTGGTACTCATTGTATGGGAGAGAGCTCAGATTACTAGTATTATATACGAGTAGGTAGGTCAGGTCACGTTGTGGTTTTGAAACTCCGATTACTTATGAATGTTAGTATGTTGTTATAGGTTTATACTTAGTTTATTATCGGTGTGACAATCTAACGTATCTCCATTTTATTCGCGAATGTTGTTCAGGAGTTACAGTGGTTTGGGAAAAGCCCACCACACTATACCCAAACCACTGTAACTCCTGTTAGCCAGAATCGACAGTGGCGAGCACAAGAGAACCGCCGAGACAATGAAGCTCGACGAAGTCCCAGAGAAATGATTTAACTGTCTAAGATCCCGAAACGAATCAGAGAAGAATAGCGGAGGAATAGTATTCCAGTGGTTTCGGAATAGCTGTGAAATTATTGACTGGGGTGTGAATGTGGTGTTACCCAAGCGATAGAATACTTAATAATTTGTCCTGCCTGTCCCGTTTCTTGCACGTCACAGGAGCTGATGGACGCTACTCAAAATGCCAAATGCCAGCGTTTCGAACTAAAGATATTTCTCCTAATGATATCTCGTAGCAGCCACTTACAACAGCTGATAGACCAAATCAGCAAGCGTTTTAAAAATTACTCGAGATGTGTGATACACAATAATAATTCTTCTAATGGTATATTGCCGGTTTTAGAGTGCTTCAAGATCTGAGATAACAGAACCGCTGTTACGGTTTTGTGTCATGGTGTTGCAACCATCTTTTATATCTAACTCCGTGATCAAAATGACCCCGTATGGGAAAACATAAAAATGTTGCACGTTACGAGTACCCATAAACGCTGGAATGTTTCTTGCAAGCGTTAAGTCGTTAAGTGAAACTGGCATTGCCACTGTTTGAAAGACTGACTGTTCTATGGTTAACTAAAACCGGCGAAATAAATATTATTTACGCATTTAATGCCTTTATGTGTAACACTTACACTTCTCGAGTGCTTGAACTGGACTGCCGCTTTAGTCTATTTATTTATTTATATACAGGGTGTAAATTAACCTTTCACACATACGTCAACCAAGCATTCTGTACATCAAACTAAGTACGCAAATTTTTTTGCTGGGAAACAACTTTTTTTTTTGGGGTCAAAAATCACATTTTACGGTAAAACTCAATGTAGCACTCTTAAAACATTGTGCTAGTGGATGCTTTGAATAGTAAACGGGTCATGGAGGTAATTTAAGTAAAGTTATAACCTGAAAAACTAGTATTTACAAAAACAGCTGTGCAAAATTTGGAACTTTGACCCCCAATATCTCCGTAACTAGGGGGTTCCCAAGTATGGTCTAGAACCAAAAAATGATCGCAGTGGTGGGGAGAACAAATACCTTTCGTTTGCGTTAAGGGTACTTTTACACCCTTTATACGAAATTGATTGAGTTTATATAGTATCGCTGTCTTGTATAAAAGTATATTTGTATTAATAAATTAATTTATCTTACCAATCCCACCATTCTCCTCCCGACTCCTGAGCCTCTCCGCCTCCAACATCTCGCTCTGCCTCTGCATCCTTCTGAACAGGTCTACTAATCCTTTAGGTACCACTCGTTCAGCCACAGTCTCCACCACACTGCCAACCACACTGCCAGCCAGTCCAAAGATCACTGACAGAGCATCTGTCTTCGGAGCAGTCGTTGGTACTACATCTTTAGAATCGTAGTAATCTTCTGGGACTTCCTCTTGTTCTGTATCTAACTCTGTAAATATCGGCACGTCTCCATCTGAGTCTTCTCCATCTGCGGCTAAGTCTACTCTGCTTATATTTTCCCGACTTGTGGTATTCAGTGGTTCTATAGTAGCACTCTCAAAGTTAACTTTAGTTGCGTTCGTAAAAGGCAATAAAGTGCTTGGGTTTTCGAATGTAATATCTGTTGTAGTATCGTAAGCTATAGATGTATCTGTTTCGGTGGTTTCTGTATATTTACTTGTATATTTCTCAGTGATTGGTGCCTCTGTTGTGGTTTCATCATCACTGTAATATGTTACAGTATCAACTTCTTGCGTTGACGTTGGTAAAGTAACCGTCTGCTCAATTTCTACTTTCGGCGTTTTCCTCGTAGTTGAAAGAGGAATAACTGTCAAATCAGGGTCCTCTGTACTTTCTAATAAACTTACAGGAGTATTTTCAGTGGTTGTACTTAACAGTTCTAAAGGTATGACACTATAATCTATGGTTGATGTTGCTTCTAATTTGGTTCCGGTATTATTTCTATCTCTATCTACATCCTTATCAAAATCCTTAACTATGGTATACCTATGTGATTCTTTGTTGAATGATTCATTGGAATTCCATGGGATCGTCCCATACTTCTTATTGTATTTGAGAGTGAACTCCTCATCAAAATCAATGATACTGTTGTCCAGGTTGTCCTCTGCATATTTGTCAGGTTTCTGTGTGGAGCCAATGGACTTTGAGTAAGAATATGCTGGACAACCCAGTAGGAGCACTGCACTGATGATGAAGTGCCTCATTTTCTGCCTCCCACGGTGGTACATTCTTGTATAGCCATCTGTAACAAAGGACAAAACAAATTACGTATATATTTTTCTGAGTTTCTTCAGCTTCATTCATTCATTTCATCGTCATTCTTATCATTACAGTCCGGAATTAGCTACTGATAGGTATAAACTTCCCCTTCTACCATGCCTGCTAGTTTCATGGTTTTCTCATTCCATGTGTTTCCATATACCAAACATTACAAAAACGAATCCATCATTCCTCATTACGGTGTTGCAATTATCCGTACAGTACAATACGTATATTGTAAGAGCATAACATAACATAACAACGTCTATTATGTGGACTTACATAATACTCATAGCAGATGCACACGCGCCTATCTGCCGTAGGTACCGTCAGCAACAGAGCTAGATTAAAACAATAACAATATGTTACCAAAATTATTGGATACATTTCTTTCAGATTTTTTTGTAGCTTAGAGTTTGTACCTGTTCTCTGAATTTTCAATGACTAGCAATTACTCCATTTTATTACAAATATTGGCTTCAAACTTGAAAGTATAAATTTTACATGTATTTATTTGGCCCCGCGTCCTGGCTCTCCCTGCCACAGAGAACACCAGTGTCCTCCAAGAAATAACATTATTGGCCTTATTGGTTAGGTGCGTGGTGACCTCATTTCACCAAGGAGTAATTTCACCTAGGCGATTTCTGAAATGAGGACACCGGTTTAGTCCACTATGTTCACCTGGGTGAAATCACCAAGTAGTCTAGTCAAGAAGTGCATTAGAAATATTAATTGAATTTGTTGCTGACGTTTGAAGTGGATTGCATTCATAACATCATTCATACATATTTTAATAAATAAATGTATCTACTTGGAGCCTTCACATTGTAGGAAGTAATAATAATCATATTTATGCCCGTAGTCACCGGAAAAAACCAGGTTATTTTTTAAGAATTTTATTTTGTTTCGTAAGTGAACTCTGCTGAATGACTTTCATTGAAAATAATTGTTTTTTTTTTGTCTAAAGTTACTGGTTTAGTCGTACCTATTTATAATACCTTTGTTACAAATAATTTTGTTTAAATGTCATTTTGTTGTTTGCTTAGTGAAGTCTACAAATTATTAGGCTTACAAACTAATTCGGGGAAAGAATCATCTACGAGTATAATCACCCTCCAACGGTTCCGCTGCAGGGACCAACATGTCTTCGAACTTTTGGCTCTGGGACATTGTGGGTTTTTTATCCATTCGAGAGCTTCATTCATCACCGCTGAAGAAGTAAAGTGCCTATTTGTGCGCAAAACACGAGGTACGATCAGTCGTGGACGTTAAAGGGAAATATACATAACATCATGCCTCAGGTAATCCCCGAAACCTATTGCCTATAGCCTATTGCCATCAACCGGGCACTTAACTAAATCTTTTCATGCTTTCGTTGTGAGAAAAGTAATGGTCTTTGTTGGAAAAATCATTCTTACTTAACGATAGTTATAACGTTTAACCAACAAACGGTAAGTTAGTCACGGGTCATTATTATATGACAACGTATATTATGATAATACTTTTATTGTAATGTTTCATATTGGTGTCAGTCGGTCAAATTAATTCTAAAATAGCATATAGTGACTTTTAGAATAAAATATACTTATTCGATTTTTTTTTTATATTCGTGGTGAATTATGTTGTTGCTGATTTGATATTTGAAATTTGAGTCTCAGTTAAGGATGGAACCCCTCGCCGCAGCCGCCGCGGGAGACGCTCGGATACATACAAAAAGATTACAACGAATTGAGAACTTTCTTTTTTTTTAAGGTTTTGTATATGTATAACCTTTTATCATCAGGTCAACCTAATACCCTGAAAGAATACAACTATCGGTCTATAAGTACGTATAATTTTGAAGGAATTTTCTTTCAAATCCTAACCGTTGAGGAGTTGCACCTCCCATCATCAGCGCAGCCACATGAGAATATGATTATCAGACGAAAATACTTGAACAGCTTCAGAAAATATATGTAAAACGTAAGGTGCATCTATACAATTTAAGGGTTGTCTCGATTTCTCAAAGATCCTATCATCAGATCCTAACGTGGTTACAATGGGACCATCTCGAGAGTATATCCTTTCGAACACAAAAATAATTTTGAAAATCGGCCCACAATTGACGGAGATATGCGCGGACATACGTAAGAAAAAAAAATCAGACACACGAATAGAGAGTGTCTATTGGCAGTAGTCTGGTTGAGAACTTTCTCCTTTTTTGGAAGTCGTTTAAAAGGCAATAAAGTAGATGTTTTTTAAAAGGGAACCTAATTATGGGAAAAACTAAACTTGGACACTTTTAAGTATATCTGTAATATTAATTTACTTGGGAACAATACAGAGTAATTGACATGTAATTGATAATTCGATCGAACACCGAAAAGAAGCCATAGAGTAAGAAAAAGTTTTTAAAAAACGAATGTGTCTCTAATGAGGTCCGAGCACAGAGATCGTAGGTCACAGGGCACGCGCTGCGCTTGCTGGAATCCTTACTTCCTTACACTTTAGACAGAATAATGCACAAATGTTACTAGAGTGGCAATAAATCCATTCACACGGTTTAAGTTACACAATCCAATCACAAATACACCAGGTACAATAATATTATACTTAAGTAGTAATACCAGATACCCATGATATCAATACCAGTACCCTTCACTTTCCGTGCTCAGGTGCAGGTTGCAACCCAAGAGTACCTATTCAACAGAATGTATTTACAATAAAAGGTAATCTTTCGTGATTAATTTTGTAGCCTTGAGAAATAGGTCAAATTCGTGAGAAATAAATCAGTCTTTATTTAGAATCACAAGAAGGTAAATGATAATACTTCGATCGGAAACATGAAACGGAGATTTTTTTGTGACTGTAAAATCTAGAACGGAAAGCAGAACAATCAATTTTATTATTTTTTTTATTTTATTGTAAAAACATGAGTATACATCAAATAATATGTGTAAGGTCTTAAAATAACATATAGATCTGCATGTTTTGCCATTTATGGCGTACAAAATAACATTTTTTTGGTTTAGAATAAACCATAAAAAAAAATAATAAAAAAAAACTTGAGTCTACCTACACAGCAAACTTAATCATTAAATAAAAAATATTCCTAATTCAAAAATAAACTGTGAAAATGTCGTAATTATAGGAATCCATTTAATTAATTGCGGTCATTTAGAAATTCTGATATGGTATAATAGCACTTGACTATGAGATATTTTTTTAAGTTTATTTTAAACAGAGCAGTCGGCATTTGTCTAATAGGTTTTGGGATTTTATTATAAATTATTGGTGCCAAACAAAAAATACTTTTACGCATCAATGCCGTGGTTGATCTTGGTACGCATAGTTTATTATCACGTCGATTACGAATAGAAACGTCAGATAGTTTCTTAAATCGGTTAGGATTGGTTCGTATAAAATTTGCTATTTCATAAATTAATAAAGAAGGCAGACTTAAAATGTTATATTTAATAAAATACTGTTTGCAACTATCAGTTATTTTCAAACCAAACATAGCCCTAATACACCTTTTTTGCGACCTAAAAATAATTTCCCTATTAGTAGAGTTTCCCCAAAATATAACTCCAAACCTCAATATGGAGCCGACAATACCATGGTAGACAGTTATTAGCGCACTGGTACTTATAATAGGTTTTAGTTTATAGAGGGCATAGGCAGAAGAACATACTTTTTTATTTAATTCCTCTGTGTGTGCTTTCCAGTTCAGACGTTTGTCAATTGTTACACCTAAAAATTTAGCTGTGTCTACCTTTTTTATGGCAGTTAATTTGTGTTGAACATTAATATTTGGTGCTTCTAAACGTTGACTGAAGAACATAATTTTTGTTTTTTCAAGATTGATTTTTAAATTGTTGCTATCTAACCAGTTAATTATAGAATTGATTGTATTATTAATTTCATGTTCATACCTATCTTTATTTATAGAATGAATAGTGACTGTGCTGTCATCAGCAAAAATTGATACTGGATAACTAGTTACTAATGGCAAGTCATTTATGTAGATAATGAATAACAAAGGACCCAATACGCTCCCTTGCGGGACTCCATATTTAACTATACGTTTTTTTGAAGCATATGTTTCTTCTTTTTTAGTATTAATGTTTATTTTAGAAATTACCGTACACTGTTTACGATTTTTCAGATAAAGATGCCTGTAAATTAAGTAGAATTAAAAGTTATTTACCTATTTGTAAGAATGTAGTTGTACATCAAATGATGTTATTTTCGTTAAAAAAGATCTAACATTCTACGATCTGGTGTACAAATATCATGTTAGTGTTATAGTTTTCAAATATTTTAAAGAATATCAGGTAGCATCATCATTATCACAGCCTTACTTCGCCCACTGTAGATTCCTCTTCGCTTTTCCTTGCATCTCCAAGATCTACGTATGATCCAACATTGATTTGAAATGTTAGTCCAGTCACCCAAGATGCTCAGCTACTGCTTTGTCAAAGAGCTAATATTTGTATACGTGTTTATTTAGACAATTATTTAGTGTGGATTTCAATCTCAGTATGTAGGGAAGCTTTGATTACTGATTCAAGAAACATCTGCGGGTTTTTCGACAGAGTTAGCGCAGCCTAGGACATAAAGTACTAATAAGGAACATGGGTAGTCTTTAGTCAGTAGAAATCTGACACTCCCTTCTGCTCTGCCCAGAGCGGGAGGAGTCCTTTAATGATTTCCAGTCGTCCAAAAAAAAATTAAGAGACATTTTTGCCTACAATTGACTTAAATACACGGCTTCAAGCAACACGATCTCTTAAGTCACTCAGTTCTTAATACTTAGGTCTATAATTGTATCGAACCAGTTTCCCACGATTCATAAGGATACGCTTGCGAAACAGCCATTCTTCGTACACCGCTCACTTGTAAGGAAACCCGCTCCATTTTGTGCAGAGAAACAGATTGTTTTTGCATATGCGCACTAATTGAAATATTTGCATATCTATAAATATGTCAATGGAGATTCTTGTATCCTCAAAGGTTGCCCTTTAATAATCAAGTTTAAAAGCACAATTTGCTTCTATCCTGAGTTGTTAGCCATGCAAACACTTTGCGTAGGAAATTTATTCCATGACCGCAGTGGTCATGAAATAAATTGAAAAGAGTGAAAGAAAACCTCTTGAGAATAATATCCTAGCACTAATCGTATCATAGCAGTGGTTTCCCAGTGGATGCGGCCCCGACATACAAACAGTAAGTCATGAGTTCGAAACCAGGCAGGCGCATCAATTTATGTAATTTATTTCATCACCACTGCTCACAAAATGGTGAAGGAAAACATCGTGAGGAAACCGACATGTCTTAGAACCACAAGTTTGTCCAAAATAGTGCAGTTAATTTCACAATAAATTAAATATGTATAAATGCATTATGCCAACTCCGTGAACTGGACTGGAAACATTTTTGGTTATGCAACATTCAAAATGTTATACTTTTAATTAAATTATCAAATACCTAAGTGAGTCTAGAATTTTATAATTTATGTAAACCACGCTAAAATTAAGCAATAACTGAAATACCTATCTTTTGGTGAGACTTAAGTTTTGTTTTTTTTTTTGTGTAATTTAAAAAGAATAGGGTTGTTAACTAAAAAATCTAATTAGTCCGTCAGATAGATTTCCAAAAAATATTGGACACGTATTTTATTCTTTTTTCACGTAAGCAAACAATGAAGACGATACAGTGCTTTGAAAACTCGTGTGGTTAGTGACGTCACAAACCCCCACTCAAATCTGTCACGCATTTTATCTTCGTCAATTTTTATTGATTTGATAAAATAAAAAAATACTTATCCAATATTTTTCGATAATCTAAAAGACGGACTAATTAGAATCATATTTTTTAAAGTCAGTAAATATCCCTATAGGAATAGGTCCTTCAGCGTAGTGATGGGAAGGCTAAGATATGAAGATCAAAAATCATCATCTTAATAATCCATGCCACTCAAGAGCATTCACGGCACAAGACATAATTAAAACAATAGCCAAGTTATTCACGTTGCTTTGATGATGGAGCTGCTAGACAAGACCGATGACAGAATCCAATAACACTTCGACCAACACGGGAATCGAACCTTGCGAGGCAGTCAAACGTTACGGAACACTAGTAACGGGTTAATTTGATTTCAAGTAATGGAATCTACATACCACAAAACTCCTTTTATTTACATCCAAATACATACTATTCACACAAAGTACCTACAGCTGATCCTCACAGTACCTACTTACTGCGACGCGACGTCTAGGTCCGCAAATTCGGAAAGGCGTTTCTTACAGCGTGCAGCGGGGTGTTTAATGGAACTGTCCATGTAACGCCCGCTGCACGCTGCAAGAAAGCCCTCTCCGAATTTACGGCCCAGGTCTTTCGGCTGCTTTTGGCCATAATATCCAACCACTTTTCAATTAATTCAACAATCCTCCTATATGTCCTGCATGCCCATTTCCTCCAAATTTAGTATAGTAGATAATATTTAGTAGCCGTGAACCAGTATGAAGCTAAGTCTAATTTGGAAGCTATTTTTCGTATGATAACATAATCCTTGTCCACGACTCACGCTCTAACGCGATACGCATCTTGCGACAACGACTGCAGAGATAAGAAGATGTGTTAAGCGTGTCACGAGTCGGTATGGGTGTGTGTGATATCCACGACGTGAAAGCACTTGTGAACGGCAACCGAAGTACGCGCATGAATCGCGTCACAAGTAGCATCGTAAGAGGTCGTGCACGAATGTAAATAGTAAGTAGTTCCATCTATCAAGCTACCACACCTTCTCATTAATTTCCATAAGTATCTCATTCATAGGTTTCTACGCGATATTAAATAAGAATCTAAAGATATTTCGTCATTCTGAGTTACGAATTCATGGTCACTATGATTTTATGCTCAAAATAAAGAAAGATGCATATTTGCATATTGAAATGTCAATATTAATCAAACGCCTTGAATTTGTTTGATGATTGACGAGTGGATTGTATAAGTATAAATTGTTGTTATTATAGAAACCGGTTTGAAGCTCTTGACCTGAAAGAATTTGGTAAGAAATCTTTTGTTCAATAAACTAGTGTAAAGGTTTTTTGTTTACCATTTACTTTTAAAATGGGTGTAGAATTTATACTAAAAGCATAGGGAACGGGATATTTTTTATTAGGGCGCTTTCACATTAGGGTGTTAGCAGCGCGACAGTCGCGCGGCAGAAGCACATTCCTTCACATTATAAAAGAACAACCGTAACAACCCTTAAGGTGGAAGCTCACATCTGGCCCGCGAAATTCTAATTTTCTTACGTTTTTGGCAATTTGCAGGCCAGTGCTTGGTTGTATGTTTATGAAAATTTGATTTGCGACTGTAAGACGTATGAAGTTACCGAATTATAACCATCAAAATTATCAATACAACCCTCCAAGTTCATTTTCATGTCAAGATTGATTTTTGCATGTAAAAGTCATTCTTTAGTAATTTAGTCGTCGTTCTTTAGTAGTTAGTAATTTTGATGGTTATAATTCGGTAACTTCATACGTCTTACAGTCGCTAATCAAATTTTCATAAACATACAACCAAGCACTGGCCTGCAAATTGCCAAAAACGTAAGAAAATTAGAATTTCGCGGGCCAGATGTGAGCTTCCACCTTAAGTATTTGTTAATAGTCGCGCGACTGTCGCGCGGCTGCGTCCTAATGTGAAAACTTGTGCTGTCTTGTAAGCTATTCGAAGATTGCAAAATGACGACAAATTGGTAAGAGATGACAAGTGATATAGTATCAGGAATCTGCTTTAACGACCTCCTCCTCCTGCTCTTTTCCCTTATTTATATAAGGTCGGCCTCGTATATCTTCTTGTTCAATAGTCATCACACCTTTTTATTTTTGGTGGGGCAGAGCCCAAGGGAGTGACCACAAATGTTCCTTCTTAGCCCTTTATGTCGAGGCCGCGGTAACTTGTGAACAACCCGCAGCCCCGACGGGCATAGTCATCACCCCTTTCTTTGCAACGAGGAAGCTTGGCGATTCAGGGGTCGACCTTGGCAATCTCTGCTCAACCTTTAGATTCTTATTTAATAGCTTCATTTATAGTCAAAATTAACATTTATTTATACATAACACTCAATAAATCACAATTCTTAGACTTCTATGTAGAGCTATTGAATAAATAAAATCATCGGGTACTGCGCCCGCGCCCACGAAAGCGTTGTTTCACAAAGCCAAACATTTCGACAGTCGCCCTTGACCTTTGCTAGCGGCTCTCGAATCCACACGGTCATTAGACCAAAATAACATTGTGGTTGAGTTGACCATAATTGATGATTGATTAGTCTATTGTGGTTGATGGTACGATGAAAATTATCTAATGGGCGCCGTCATAGTCGTTTTAACCACAGTGGAGAGAGAGAGCTCATCCTGATAGATTCAGTACTAAACGACGATCTTCAATTTTTATTTGACACGGAGTGCTATTATAATTCAACTAGCTGTTGCCAGCGGCTTCACTCGCTACAACTCGAAAATTATCCCACGGGAATATACATCGGGATAAAAACTATCTTATGTGTTACTAACTACCTGTGTACAAAATTTTATCCAAATCCGTTCAGTAGTTTTTGCGTAAAAGACACATCCATCCATACTTACAAACTTTCGCGTTTATAATATTAGAAGGATTTAATTCTTAGGGTGAATGTGCTTGTACGGTGCATACAGTGCTTATTTACATGTACTTATTTGAAAGAAGGTGATTACGTGCGTGCACACCGGTATCCAAACCGTCGCAGGAACACCAATCTTTTTCGAGTATTTGATGAAAGTATAAGCAGACCCTGTTCTAGTCAATGTCTCTCTCAAAAGAAGTATTCCATCAGATACGAATTTATTGTAGCAGAATATTGTTATTTTTAAGCTTCAGATTAGTTGTTACTCCTCGGACCAACTTATAACCAAAAGGTCCACCATTTCTGAAAACGTTGGTACTTTAAGAGTATTTTCAAGGGTTTACTTACAATAAATAATGAATACAATAAAGTGGGTGCAGTAGCTTGTCTATTAACCTTTGGTCTACAACCATAGCTCATGGAGTCGTATGGTCTATGGTCCATAAGTGAACGGCCATGATCCCAATGTGGGCCAATCATTACGGTTTGGTGAACGGTGCTGATCGTATTATGTTGTTGTTAATTCTACATAATATGCAGATGTACAGAGGAGGTCAACTAATGATGATAATGATGATTGATATAATGTGTGTTCTAAATCTAGGTAAATGTTGATTTGAAGGATTTTGTTACAAAAACGTTGCACAAATCCTATGATTCCCAGTCCTATGATTTGTTTGGACTGGAACATTCGTCTGTCGCTATAATTATTTCATGGATTTGTCACGAAAGACGAATGAGTTTCGTAAAAGGATTTTTTGGTGTTTAAACATTTCAATGTTGCCAAAGGGCCAAGGAACAAAGCATGTTCTTCACATCTGAAGTACGGTCAACACATGTTATCGATCCGATGACGGTAAAATAAACAAAAGCTACCGACATTCAATATCAATCCTCAATCCTGTTAATAGCAGTTGTAGATACTTATAGGAAAATCTTTGAAACTAATTGCCAGCCGTCTAGGTAATCTGGTGACAAAAAAGAAACATGTCCCACGACAGGATTCTTTACAAATACTTTGTAGATAGGTAACCATGTCATTGGGTTCAGGGTTTGCCGAGATGAGAACCACATTTCTAAGTAATACTTAAATAAATTGTCTGCCATAAAATTAAGGCCATCAATCAAACAAGAAAAAAGCTAAATAGATTGACACACAAAAAGAAGGTTACCGCTATCATTTAGCAATTATTGCATACCTTTTTATAAGATTGTTAGAAGTATTTGTAATGATTTTCTAGTACCTACCTACCAATCATCTTAGCCTGGCTATTCATTTATCTTAAAAGAGGTCTGAAGGCCTGAGAAGGTCGGGACTGCGGGTTGATCGAAAGATATACCGCAGCCTCGACACAAATGGCTAAGAAGCAACATGGGTGGTTTTTAGTCAGTAGAAGTCTGACACTCCCTATACCGCTCTGCCGTGAGCGAGGAGTCTGATCACCCATACTCCAAAAGAAAAGGTCTGAGAAGGCGTTAATTACTAGTCCGATGGGGGATTGCAATAAATTACAGAGTTGATATGGAGCCACCACAAACATTGTCCCATCTCCTGTCCTGCAACTTTGCTAACTCCTTGAAATACCTGTCCGAAGCCACAACTAAAACCATCGAAGTGTCAGAGTTCTGGCCATACTTACACACATGGGAGTCTTAGACATGACGAAGAGTATACAACAAATGATAAATGGCTTCAGTACCTAGCACTTAGCGGATTGCGACACTGGGATTCACTCTTGAATTCGACATTACCACATTCCCTACTGCTTGATAAAGTGCGACAAAACAGTAGAACAAACATGTAGAAACAGTGGTATACCGTGCGAATCGACAGTAATATGATAATATTTCAACTGTACTGTCAAGACCACTAATATGTACACACTTAACAAGTTTGAAAAGTATTTTATTTAAACTGCATGAATTGCAAATTCATGTTATTACACACTAATATTTTGAAACTAATATTATTGTATTTGTAGACTGCCTCGTTGACAAGAGCCTCAGGTTCCAAGGTCGGTCAATGCTCATGCATAGTAATTCACCACGACGACGTCATGATCTTGGGTTCTTTTTTTTGGCGGGTGAAAAATCATCGAATAACTCCTCCCGCTCTTGGGCAGAGCGAAAGGGAGTGTCAGACTTCTACCGACTAAAAACCACCCATGTTCCTTCTTAGACCTTTATGTCGAGACCGCGGTAACTCTTCCAACATATCGCAGCCCCGACGGGCGTCGGCCCTTGCAATGATTTTGGGGTCTCAGGTCAGACAAAGTGTTATTGGGTTTTTTAATGTCTTAGTAGCTGCCACGGAGTATGGATTTGTGCCTGGTTGATGGCAATAGGCTCAGCCCCTATTACATAGGCCTTAAACATAGAGATGGCGCAATGTGGGTACACCTCTGCCTAAACCTTCGTGGATAACAAGCGTGATGTTTAATTATTATTGTGATTCATAGTTGGTTGTTCCACGACAAAACTGCGAATACACAAAACACTTTAGGATAGGGCACTTGACAAAAAAACTTGGAAGCAGTTCTATTTTCATTTCATAATTTAATATTCAAATGAACCCCGCCTGCTTCCAAGTTTTGTTTAATTTAAAATGTGCTTGTTTTTTGCTTTTCAGTATTTTCAGGCGGGTTTTTTTAGTTTTTTAACAACTTTTTTTTATTTCCAACTTTTCAGTTCTTTTGTGTTTGTTCTTTCGTAGGTCGCGTAAAATTCTTCGCAGATGCTTAAACTTTTGTGTTTGTTTATGAGATTTGTGACTTTGAATTTATTATAAAAATATAAGTGTTATACAGGGTTATTTGTAAAACACCGTTAACCTCTCAGGACTAAGTTGCTAACATCATAATCAACAACTTTTGTTCTATGACTTTTAAAAATTAATCATATTTTAGTTCATCAGATTTACTCACAAAAATAAAAATATTAAAATTGTATGCTCTAAATGTTACCAAGTCTGCGAAGCAAAAGAAAACGATACTCGATAGTACAATAGCGAGGGGAGCGGGGTAAGGGCGGCGGGGTAATCGTAGCGTAGCGAGTTACGACAGTGCGCGACATTCGTAGGTAGGTACAGCAAAATACAGAGTTGAAATGTGTTGGATAGGACAACGAAATCTTGAACTTTTGTTTTTGGTAAATGTATTATGTTTTGTAAAAAGTCATAGAACAAAAGTTGTTGTTTATGATGATAGTAATACAGTCTTGCAAGGTTAACGGTGTTTTAGAAATAAGCCTGTATATGTTTGTAATCTACTTTTAAAACCCTTCATTTTGATACCCTAATCGATGGTAATGCAAAAAAATAAATTTCAAATCCGCGATATGGCCCCCAAAATCCGCAATTTTTCTTTGCTTTTTTTAATTTTAATGTAGCTAGTGACACTCGCGCAATCAAGACGAATCTACCGACGTATATTTTATTCAAATCCCTTCATTCGTTTAGGAGTTATGAGGGAACAAAGAAACGGACATACATAAATACATACACGCCAAACACATAACCCATCTTTTGGGCTTCGCCGCAGACGGGTAAAAAAATCTAATTAGTCCGTCAGATAGATTTCCTAAAAATATTGGACACATATTTTTTCTATTTTCACGAAAACTAAAATTAAATACGATACAGTGCTTCTAAAACTAATGTGACGTCACATCGCACTACATTTTTTACCACGTATAGTGACGTCAAAAGCCCCACTGATCTTTGACGCGTTTTATCTTCGTAAATTTTCATTAATTTGTTAAAACAAAAAACACATATCCAATATTTTTCGATAATCTAACTGATGATCTAAACAGAATCACATTTTTCTTTGTCAGGAATTCCTTATTGAGATACATTGTTTTTATTGACTGTACAATTGTCAGTCAGGCACAAGAAACTCCACAATAAGATAGAAATCGTTTAGAACCGTACAGACAACGCTTGCGACATAGAAATCTTTATTGAATTCTTTGTACGAATAATGGAAGTTTGAAGTTAAACACGTTTCTTTTTGTTGTAAATAGCGGTCAAGTGCGTATAAGTCATGAAAAGGTAAAGAAAAACAGGTTTTCCTCCTATGCAAGTCTTTTTATTGGCAAATACTATTGCTTTCTCCAGGGTTTTAAAACAAACAAAATAATGTACTTCGTTAGTATGAAAAGAGACACTTTTGCTTTGATACTAAACTTGTCTCAAAAACTCAAAAGTCATTTATTCAATTTAGGGTGATAATCAGCACCCTTCGGAGATTACCAGCGTTATGGTATTTTATGATAAATTGTTCCACGAGAAGGATTGTTAATCAAAATCAAATCATATCACAAAGGAGGGCTCAGAGCTTTTGAATGCCAAAACTTTCAAAACGCAGTCAGTAAAGCCCTTCACTTTCAATCAAGTTGTGATGTACAAATATGTACAAAGTACACATATACAGCCGTAAAACAACTTGTCACCAAGTAATGTACGAATGCCCGACCGTTTTGGGCTAACGTTTAGCGACATCTAAATTACATATCACCATACCTGTAAACCCCGAAGGTGTAGCAGAAGGTGTGCCTAACTAGTTCACCCACATTTCGATATTTATGTTTAAGTCTTATGTCATCATCAATATCCTGCCCTTCGGGGTCGGCACACGTCAGCATGTCATGTCAGCAGTCCTGCTTCCTAGCCATATCATCCTTCACACAGTCCATCCATCGTTTCTTTGGTCCTATATATACAGGGTGTTTGGTGCATCGTTTGCCAAATTGAATTGGCCGAAAGAAGAGGTCATTTGCTATCGCTTCAGGCTCAAGTACTCATTTTTGGCCACACCGGTTTTTTTATTACAACTTTCTAATTTTTATTTTGAAAAAATCCAAAACTCAGCATTAAAGCTTAAATTAAAAAAAAAGTTTTAAGTGTAGTCGTCAAATTTCATTTTTATTTACATATGTACTGTTGTATGGCTCTATCAAATTTAAAATTACTTGCCAGTTACATCTAGTTTTTTTTTAATAAATCACAAAGTTTTTGGAAAAATAAAAAATGAACTTAAAACTCAACTTTAAATAGCTATAAAAAAAAAACTAAAAGCGATCGGGATCTTCGAATTATTTTAAAAAGTTCTCTAGTCTATCCCCTTTCCAACGGTATGCAATGTGTTTAAAAAATGTTTCAGTAAGTTCACTAATACGCTAAGTTTGTGTATCGGGACGCACCATCAAACTATTGCATATTCGGGATAAATAAGTGTTTTCGCGTAAACAATACATACGAAGCAGGTAAAGCCTGCTATCTCCCTCCTACACAGTAGAATTCATTATCTGTCTCTTTTTGTTATTGGGTTGGCCGCAAATTGGTTAAGTTTGTTAGTCGTTATTTGACTGTCTCTGAAAACTAACCCCTTGTTGTTGTTGTGTTATTTTCTGTTACTGTTATTTTCTGTTACTGTTAATTTCTGTTACTGTTATCTTTTCATTGAGTTTTGTGGGTGTTTGTGTTAACTTTCGTGATTTTTTTTGTGTTACAATATGGCTACATTCTCTAATGAAGAATACGCTGATATTTTGATGGCTTATGGAAGAGCCGATGGTGTTGCTCGCGAAGCACAAAGAATTTATCAGGAACGCTTTCCCAATAGACGATTGCCTTCCCGCCATACTTTCCAGAACACTTATCGACGCTTACGTGAGACTGGTAATTTGACTGCTAGTGAACCAAGAGGGATTGTAGTGCGTCATAATGTTGACGTAGATGAACAGATTCTGGCACTGTTTGAAGAAGATCCCACTAGAAGCATAAGAAATGTAGCTGCATTACTGGGAATTTCGATCTGGAAAGTATGGCGAGTACTTCGCCAAAATAACAAACATGCTTTCCATTACACTCCGGTGCAAGGTACGTAATTTTTAAATTAATAGACTCACAACCGTAGGCGCTAACGTAGATTGCGAACCCTTTCTAGCTTTACCGCGTACCCGACGCAGCAGCAGGTAGCGGCTTTGACGTCACTCTGCCAGATGTCATAAACCTTCAGCGGTCAGGCCATTGTCTTTTACATTGTACTGCCCGTACTTTTTACAAACAATAAAAAAAAATCTTGCGAGAAAGTAATGCATTCTTACGCGTATTTTATTTGTTGTAGGTCTCGAGAATCAAGACTTTGATAACCGTGTCCAGTTTTGTCGTTTTTTACTGCATTCAGACGTGGATAATCCGGTCTTTTTAAAAAGAATTCTGTGGACGGATGAGTCCAAATTTACTAAAGAGGGAATCCTCAATTTACATAACTTACACCACTGGACAGCAAAAGATCAAAACCCACGCGTAAAACGACAAAGGTCATTCCAGAGACGATTTAGTGTGAACGTTTGGGCAGGAGTCATTGCAAATCATGTAATTGGACCACACTACTTACCTGACAACCTGAACGGGGATAATTACTTAGAATTTCTGCAAACAGAGTTGCCCTTATTATTAGCTGATTTGCCAATTTTCAGTGAAGACAGGTCTTTTGTTTTCCAACATGACGGTTGTCCCGCTCATTGGAGAATAACCGTCAGGGAGTACTTGAATGATGCATTCCCGGACTCATGGATTGGGAGGGATGGCCCTATTCCTTGGCCTCCACGTTCTCCAGACTTAACTCCGTTGGATTTTTACGTCTGGGGACGGGCCAAAGAACTCGTCTACGCCACGGAAGTTGAGACAAGAGATGATTTAGTCCAACGCATTGAGGCGGCTTTCATGACGATCAAAGCAGAAATGCGTTTACGCACCACTACAGTTGAGATAAGACGAAGATGTCGCGCGTGCATACGCAATAGTGGTAGACAGTTTGAACAAGACTTGTAAGATTAGTATGTAATTAAATTACTTATTAATAAATGATTATTTTTGTAATAATGTATTTTTTTTTCAATTTCGAGGAAAGTTCCCTATGTAAGAACGAGATAAGAGACTACGTAAGACGTGAGATAACAGTATCTATCTACTAATAGCATGTAATTTATGCGAAAACTAGTGTTTTAAACGTAATATCCAATATCAGCCTGATGTGTCTCGACTACACATTTAGCTAATTATTAAAGATATTAAAAGAGTTTTTTAACACATTACATACCGTTGGAAAGGGGACAGACTAGAGAACTTTTTAAAATAATTCGAAGATCCTGATCGCTTTTATTTTTTTTTTTATAGCTATTTAAAGTTGAGTTTTAAGTTCATTTTTTATTTTTCCAAAAACTTTGTGATTTATTAAAAAAAAACTAGATGTTACTTGCAAGTAATTTTAAATTTGATAGAGCCATACAACAGTACATATGTAAATAAAAATGAAATTTGAAGACTACACTTAAAACTTTTTTTTAAATTTAAGCTTTAATGCTGAGTTTTGGATTTTTTCAAAATAAAAATTAGAAAGTTGTAATAAAAAAACCGGTGTGGCCAAAAATGAGTACTTGAGCCTGAAGCGATAGCAAATGACCTCTTCTTTCGGCCAATTCAATTTGGCAAACGATGCACCAAACACCCTGTATATGTAATAGGGACAAATGTCTATTGCCATCAACCGGACTCAAACCCTAACTCCGTGGCTGATACTGAAAAAATCTAGAAACAATCAATAGCATATGGACCTCATGTTTGGCAGTCGCACTTGCGGCCACTCGACCAACGAGGCAGAAAATGTAATGAATACCTTAAGATTTTCTAAAAAAGAGGGGGGGGGTATATGTTTGTTATTTCTTCACGCAAAAATGACTGAACGGATTTGGATAAAATTTGGTACACAGATAGTTTATAACCTGGATTAGCATACAGGATTGTTTTAACCCCGATTTGATCTTCCCGTGAGATAATTTACGAGTTGTAGCGGGCGAAGCCGCTGGCAGTTATGAAATTAAGCTCTCGATGGTTAGTGCACTTTTATTCAAGTGTCATCTTAGTTCAAATGAAAACGGCTACCATTCACAGATCTCTCAGCATCTTGTGAAACAACTTTTATTTTCCACATCCAAGTGAGTGACGAACAGCAATGAATCGCACAGAGAGCCTGTTGACCCAGAATCAGCGCACTTCATGTAATCTTGATCGAAATGATTAACATCACTGTTTTACGACAACCGCCTGACTACCAGTCGTACTCGTATCTCTGAATAACATCAGGCTTGTTAACCTATAAGGTTATGCAGAGGTGTACCAGTTCACCCACATTTCACTCTCCACATTTGCTTCTGCTCAGAATGAGGACTTGAGTTTTGATTTAGGCTTGGGCAAAATAGCCATTACTTAAGTTAACAAAAAAATCTAATTAGTCCGTCACGTAAACAAACAATGAAGATGATACAGTGCTTTGAAAACTCGTGTGACGTCAGATTCTAAGATATGTTTTACCCGGTGAGTGACAAACCCCCACTCAAATCTGTGACGCGTTTAATCTTCGTCATTTTTTATTTATTTGATAAAACAAAAAAATACGTATCCAATATTTTTCGATAATCTAACAGACGGACTAATTAGAATCATGTTTTTTAGTCAGGAAACTATTAAGCATACATAACAGCCCTATTGTATATCTAGTGGCTAAATAATAACTAACATGAGCTGCCTAGCTGGCCTAGGTTGGCAGGTGGATGGGTCCATCCATTACATGCCGAGTTGCCGATAAACCGTTGGTTCCGAACGTCATTTGTGGACCTTTGACAGTTTTACCAAGGAGTTTCGTTAAACCTAGTACTATGACAGATAGCCGGTCGCTTCATATACTTGCAAAATACAGGTATTGTTATGTTATGTTTTCAGTAGGACTCTCAAACTGTCTCCTAAGTTGCTATAGGTTAAGTAGTTGACAATCTAAGCGCCACTTGTAGATATTGTCGCAATGTTAGAGGCAATACGGCATTGCTTCATGTACTTGTGCGCCTAAACAACATTACACAGCTGGTTAGAATGTACGAAATACTTGAGATCGTGGGTGTTTGGGTACTTAAGAGTTGTTCACATGGCATTGATGAGGTCTTGCCCTAAACATTAACCTTGGTAGAGAAGATAAACATCTATGAAACTGGGTACTAGACAAAAAGATATTTGTTTCACAAATATCGTTGTATGCAGTACCTGTATGTATCTACGAGTATGTGTGTTATTTCAAAAGTAGAAATAGATCTTTAATGATAATAAAAATACGTGCAAGTATCAAAATGCGACATCAAAACATCACCACATCACTGTCAAGAGCGAAAGTGCCCAGAAGGCTGGCAGCTTTGCCACTTGTTGATGACAATGCTGATTCTTAAGCCAGAAAAAAGACCAGCCCCGAGTCTGAACACGTAAATAGTCTGCCAACCGCTTGGAGATATCCCGAAATACTAGGTGGGCACTGGGCCTCCTATAGTACTAGAGTTTCAACCCTAAAGGTCTCAAACGAATCATCATCGTACTAACAAATTAATCATGACATTTGTTTCTTTCCGCATCTTTTGCAAATTGTAATGACCATTGTTGAATTTACACTAGATTAGATCGACTTGTCTCAGCCGATCACTCTGAGAAGGAACAATGATCTCAGGTGTCAGTCTTAAGAAGTAAATTTTATTATACTCGTAGTAGTCAGATCATGTGAAGGTCTATCAACTATTAGGAAAGCACTACGTATTAGTGATTCTCATTAAACGGCTTTGCTAATTACACTTTCATAGCACTGAAATAGTTTGTATCGGGTGCATCGATATTTATTTATTTATATAATATTTATTTGAATAGATTGGTGTTGATATTGACATAAGTATTTTAATGGCATAAGTCAGAAGTGCGTAATAGTGCTAAATTAGTTCACTTAAGTAATAAGAATTTACATAACGCGAGCATATTACGGTCGCCATATTAAATTAAATAACCTCCTTTTTAAGTCAGTTAAAAAGCATGTTTGTTGCGAAAATATATCAAAATATACCTACTTCTAGAAATAACAGAGAAACTTAAAATCTTATGGTCGTTTACATGCAATCGAATAAAAAATACTTTCAACTCAACCCACCTGAGTGTAACCGGCGAAATTTGTACAATAAAAATCACGAAACTATTTAAAAACTCTCACTTTTTAAGTGTTTTATAACTCATCTCTCAAACACAAAAAACTAAATCGATATTATTCTCAAAATAAAAAGTCACTAATCGATTCGCGATCATAAACAAATAAAATTTAATTAAAAAACGAACTAAGCTGTACACAAGCCCGCGCGCGTTTGCCGCCAAAACGCGGTGAAATGTCAGTTGCAGCGCGGGAAAGGTCGCCGGCAATATGGCGGGGGGCGAAATATTGTTCATGTAATTTGTTAAACCGGATAATATTATGAGACTACGTCGAGTTATGTGACGTCTCTTAATTTTTTGTAACTTTAAACACGGAACTTGATTAGCAATATTTTAATTTATGATACTGGTGATGTAAGAGTGAAGCTTAGCTTTAAGCATAGACAAAGTTACATTGTATCAGCATTATCGATGTTGGAAAATACAAAAATCTATTCGATTGACATAAGCTACCAAAATACTATTGTAGAAAAATTAAATGCTTTGAATGCGATTGCCACTGATTTGGTCCGTCCGACTTGCGAGATGCGAAATATAATAAAGTAGAAAACTGTACATTTCAGAACAGCAAGTTTAACTTGTTAAGTTAAAGGGCATGACAAAAAGTTTTACTTTTGTTAGGTTTCCTAAAAAAGGTAAACCAGATCTGATCAAACAATTTTTCTAAACTTGAAATTGTCTTCCAGAAGAACTTCTGGAGTACTCCACTTACACCTGAGATGACAAAAGCTCAGTATGTTCTAACCTTTCTCACTTAAAACTGACTGAAACGAAGGCTGGTCACTGAAGTGTGCCGCCTATTGTGTATAAGAGGAAGAACAATTGTTTAAGTAACGCATTTAAAGCAAGCGTTTTGGATACAAGTTACGGTATGAAATAAGATTACTTTTGTCAGGGTCGATCTGAAATTTATCTATGGTCAACCTCATAAGTAGGTAAACTTCTGCAAAATGATACCTTTTTTCGTCGGATCCCAAGGTTTTTTACCCAGGTCAATACATTCCAAGTATCCAAAGTAGAGTTCGAAGTATTTATGCAAATAAAAAATAGATAGGAAGATATACACTATATTATCATCTTTGCCCCGGCATTCAAACGGTCAACATACGTAGTTTTTTAACTCTGTGTTTTTAATATCATATAAACAATACAACTCGCGGACAATTAGCAAATAATAGTGACACAGTGACTCGATGCCATTGCTAATGTGTGATTAACTTAAAAAAACTAAAGTCAAGTGTGTAATTTGAACATTATTAAGTGCAAACAGCTCCCAGTTTTAAAAGTTAACGAATCAGCCGGTGAGTGAATGACAAGACACTTTACGCGCAGTACACGGAATTCGCACGGTTCGGCAGTGCGCAGAACCGTCAATATCGCTTGCAGCGGCGGCCGATGATTCGGGCGACGGCACGCGCCAAAGATAAGTCAACGCAGACGGGACAGCACTTGATGCCTATTATGGAATGCCTCTAAGAAGACGTCATACACATATTTTTTTTTTTTTTGATTTTTATTTTCTTATTGCGGTATCGCTAACTATAATAACAAATAATAGTTATTATGGCTGACAAAAATGCACAATGGGGCTGTTGCTCTAATGAAAGTGAAACAGGTCTGGAGGCGAAATCCATAAAGTGCCCAACTTGTGCAAAGTGTTATCATTATGCTTGTATATCCCTTACTAAATCTCCTAATAAGAAGGCTAACTGGAAGTGTCCGTCATGTTTGAGCAAAACGCCAAAGTTGGGCAGGGACGACTCAACTCCAGTTCGTAACGTGTCTACGACCAGAGGCCCGAAAAGACAAGCCACTGAACCGCCTTCACCGCTTTCGCCTCCTTCCACGACCAATGATAACGACGAACTGCGCTCCATTATAAGTGAAGTAATTAAACATGAATTAAGCGAGATGTCGGCGAAGTTTAATAACACTATTGTTACCACGATTAACAAAGAATTGGCACCAATTAAGAAGGAAATAGCTGATATTGTTGAGTCTATATCTTTCATGAATAGTAAATTTGAAGACATAATGAAGGCGCATGAGTTGTCAAAGGAAATCATCACAAAATTGGAATTGGAAAACACAGATCTTAAGACCACCGTAGAAGACCTCAACGACAGACTTGCTAATCTGGAGCAACATTCAAGATCGAACAACATAGAATTGCAATGTGTACCGGAGAATAAAAATGAAAATGTTTACAACATAGTAACTCAACTTGCGAGTGTGGTTAATTGCGAAATCAGTGAAAGAGATGTACTGCATTGCACTCGTATTGCTAAGGTCAACTCATCAAGTAACCGCCCCCGCTCTATAATCGTCCAGTTGGCCTCACCAAGGATGCGCGATCATCTTCTGGCAGCAACAATTAAGTTCAATCAAGCCAACCCTAAAGAAAAGCTGAACTGTTCACACCTAGGATATGCTGGGCCAATATCTCCGGTCTTTGTTACTGAACATCTGTCCCCGACAAATAGAGCTCTTCATGCAGCTGCGAGGACTAAAGCCAAAGAGAAGAATTATAAATACGTGTGGGTCCGAAATGGCAGAATATTTGTGAGGAAAACCGATGGCGCAAATCATATACAAATTAGGAACAAGAGTAGTCTTAGTAAGGTTGAGTGATAATTGTTGCGTATGTAATTGTTTTTACTATTGTAATTTAAGGCATGCATTAGGTTTAAACTGCATAGAATTCAAAGATATTTCAATTTATTACCAAAATTGTAGAGGTTTAAGAACTAAAACGAATATTTTTTACTGTAATCTGTGCAATATGAATTATGATGTTATAGTATTAACAGAAACCTGGCTAAACAGTAATGTACTGAGCAGTGAATTGTTTGATGATCGTTATGAAGTGTACAGACGGGACAGAGAAACAGCTGGGTCTCAGCACAGCAAAAACGGAGGAGGAGTCTTAATCGCAATTAATAAAAAAATTAACTCCGCACGTATCGAACGCTGGCAAAGTAATTGTGAAGACCTCTGGGTCACACTTGACATATCGACATCTCACAGGTCACGCCAAGTTGCTCTTTGTGCCGTCTATCTGCCACCACCAGTGTGTCTCGCAACGTTGGATCATTTTGTGGATAGCTGCAACAGAGTGCTCGACTCAACGGACATTCCTTGTTACATAATTGGTGATTTTAACCTCAGTAAATTAAATTGGGATAAAACCACCGTAAATTATTCCCTACCTAAGGCTTGTCAAAACCTATTGGATTTTATGAATGTAAATCAACTATCACAATATAATCATGTAAAAAACTGTTCTGGCCGAATACTGGATCTGGTCCTATCAACAGAGCAAACTTGTTTGGTGAGTGAGTCTAGCAATTCTCTGGTAGCTGTCGATAAATTGCATCCCCCCCTTGAATTAACAATGTCTTTGCTAAAGAACTGTAATTTACCATATAGTATGAACTCAAGACCTAACTTTTATAAGGCTAATTACCCTGAAATTAATAATTACTTAGATAAGCTAAACTGGAATGAACTTTTTCTAAAAACTCGTGATGTGAATGACATGGTAGCAATTTTTTACAAGTGTCTCCGTGATGCTATTGGAAAGTTTGTGCCTGATCGGAAACCAAACAATAGTCGCTATCCGCCGTGGTTTGATATAGTATTAATAAAATTATTAAAGGAAAAAAACAGGTTGAGGTTGCGTTACAGGAAATACAAGAATCCTTTAGATAAGATTGAACTGAAACTGGTTTCCAAGCGGTGTGAAAAACTAGCCATGAATCTATATAATGACTATATTGATAGAATTGAGAAGGACATAAAAGATAATCCCAAACTTCTCTGGAGTTACATAAAAGCGAAACGCGGTGGCTCTAGTGGCTACCCTTTGGCAATGACCAATGGACAGGTTGTTACATCTAACGGTTCTGAAATCTGCGACCTATTTGCTAACCATTTCGCAACCGTGTACACGCTTGACAAAGATACAGAAATCAACTGCCATACAAAGTACCTCCAAGCACTGCATAATAATAGTCAGAGCTTGAGTATTCCAGTGATTGACCGCGACTGTTTACTAAAAAAACTAAAAACAATAAACATCAGTAAAGGACCTGGTCCAGATGGCATCCCACCTGTTTTTATTTATAACTGTGCCACAGCTCTAGTGTCTCCTTTACTAATAATATATAATACATCGCTGGCGACTGGAACTTTTCCGTCAAAATGGAAACTAGCCAAGGTAGTCCCAGTGCATAAGTCAGATGAAAAAGATACCATAAGCAACTACAGGCCAATTTCAATTTTATCCACATTCGCAAAGATTTTTGAATCTATTATATGTCCACATTTTCAACAACATTTAAGATTGTATCTTAATGATAACCAACACGGTTTCGTAGCATCTAGATCTACAGCCACAAATTTGGTGTCATTCACGGAGTCCCTAATACAGGCTGTAGATGGAGGCAAACAATTTGACGTAGTGTACACCGATTTCAGTAAGGCATTTGATAAAATGCCTCACTCTATTCTGATATATAAACTAGCAGCATATGGTATAACAGGGCCTTTATTAAGTTGGTTCAAGTCCTATCTTGCTGAACGCGAATTCTTTGTCGTTGTAAACGGTTTTCGATCGGCTGCACACAAAATAACATCGGGCGCCCCCCAAGGATCTCACTTAGCTCCAATACTATTTATTATGTTCATTAATGACCTTCTTGAGTGTTTTCGTTTTTCCGAACCTTTTCTGTATGCTGATGACTTAAAATTTGCACGAGTAATAGAGTCAAAAAGAGACTGCGAACTTCTGCAGCACGATCTTAACCAAGTTATAAAATGGTGCCGCAATAATAAAATGCAACTGAATCCGAAGAAATGTTACCATGTTAAATATACACGAAAAATTAGTTGTATTGACACAGAGTACTTCATAGACCAAGAGCGAGTCCAAGAAGTCGAAACAATAAGGGATCTAGGAGTACACTTTGACAAAAAAGTCACTTTTGTGCCTCATATTGATAACATTATTAAAAAGTCATCAAAAATGCTTGGGTTCCTACTTCGTAACACCAAAGGCTTTCGTAAAAGTAGCACCAAGATAATGTTATATAACAGTTTCGTACGCAGTGTTATGGAATATTGTAGTGTTGTGTGGAGACCTCACTATGCCACTCACATGTTGCGTCTGGAAAGGGTCCAGAAACGTTTTGTTTGGCATTTAGCCTTCAGTGATGGGAAATCAAAGCGTCTGCCCTCGTATAAAGTCCGTTTGTGCCATTTCAAGATGCAATCGTTGTCTATGCGTAGAGATATAACCGATGTTTTGTTTCTTTACAAACTGTTGCGCAATAAGATCGATTGCCCTGGTTTACTAGAGCTTATTAGATTCCGTGCGCCTTCTAGATATCCTAGGAATAAGATAACACCCCTATGTCCGCCACTTCGAAAGTCTGTGCTTGGTGCGAATTCACCGATACCTAGACTGTGCAAAATCCTTAATGGCCGCAGTGACTTAGTAGATGTACACCACGATGGTATAAATAAATTCCTACGAGCTTTTATAAATAATCCAATGTCGATTTAATTAAATTTTGATTTTAATTTTAATATTTATTTTAATTTTGATTTTTAATTTTAATTTTTATGTTTGTTTTGATTTTAATTTTTATTTTTTATTTTGATTTTAATTTTAATTATATTCTATTGTTTAAGTTATTTGATTTCAATATTGATTTTGATTTTAATTTAATTTAATTTTGAATCCAATCAATCAATCACAATTTAATCAATTATAATTTTAATCAGTATTTTAAACAACATTGAATGAATGATTTGATAGTTTTCTTTATTATTGTTTTAAATATTATGTTATGTTAAACCGTTTTTGTGCATGTGGTGTTAACCTGTAATTAATTGTTGCACTTGTAAATGTTACTATAGTCATTAAGTCACAAATGTATATAGTGTAAACAATTGTTGGTTAACCTAAATAAATAAAATAAAAAAAATAAAAATATTATTATTGTGTTGTAAGCAGATTATGAACACAACAGAACTTGAGGGCCTAACAGTTTTTGGAACTAATTAACTGTACTTTTTACTTAATTTAACTTCAAGACCACATATTTTGTATGTAAGTTTAAATGTTTGAGAACGCACCCACGATACAGGAAAAGTTCCTAGTGTGGAGCAAAGTTTTAATAAAAAAATATGCACTGCTGCCTCGTATCGTTACTCCCATCATTTTCAATTAATTTATTAAGACTGGCAGAACTAAGTTAACAGAAGCAGAAAAATGTAAATAAAGGTAGCCAACGACTAATTGGACAATTTGATTTGATTAAAGTGACTGGAAAAACTGGATGTCCCATGACACAAAACTGTCGAAAACAGAGAGGTTTGGAATGAACGAGTGTGCGCAGGAGATCTACGGACTGATTCCATCATCTCCCTTCTTCCATCGGGAGACTAGACGTACTGCAGGTCATCACCCATCGATGTTCCACACATTCGAACGAAGCGCTTTCCTAAGTCCTTTATTATGCGCACAGCCAAGGAGTGGAACTTCCTGCCTGGGTCGGTTCATATAACCCCAATCTAGAGTAAATAGGCTTCTGGGAAAGCTCGGTCCATCGTCGACCTAATCAACAATAAAAACCTATACTCAGCCATGAGGGGGCAAAGGTTGACGAAGAGAGAGCGATGTAGCCAAAACAAATATTATTTTTAAGACAAAGGAGATTTTCCAACGAAGACCCTACGGCACATTAACATCTCTACGACACGTATCTTCGCTGTCAAATATCGTAGGAAGACGATTTTGTAACCTTTTTATAAAGACAAGACATGGATGTGCGCAATTAGATTTATTATCTTGTGTGAAGGAGATGTGTGGCAATGCGCAGAGTGGATCCTTTAGTGATGATACTATCGCCAACCTTTAGGTGAGTTCTGAAGTAACCGGTGGTCATAGATAATCTTCTGTACGCAGTACAATGTTCTTGGCATGGGAGCTTTAACTTTATAATATTACGATATTAATTCAGAGGATCAGTAGTTAAGTAAGGCAAGGTTGTCACAGTGGCTGAGCGCGGTTACTGCTGTGCTGTGTGTCGCGGGATCGATCCCCGCACGGATCAAATATTTATATGGCCTACTATTATTATTTATTGGCCTGATATTTGTTTCGACTTTGGGTGTTTGTGTATGTGATTTCAAATGTTTGTACATGCATCCACGATACAGGACAAATTCCTAGCGTGGGGCAAAGTTTAAAAAGTCAGTGGCTCGGGCCACAGCCAACCAATCTCACTAAGGAGTATCGTATTACACAGTACTGACTGGGTTGCGGAGGTCAGATTATTACTGGCTCTATGTAAAATACTGGTATTCAGTTGCATTCCGTTAAACTGGAAGCCGACCCCAACATTGTGCTAGTTAAAGCTAGGCATATGATGAGTTCAGTCGATCATTTCAGTTGCAAATACACTATCTGCGGTACTCAGAGATATTTAATGATTACTTAAGCCATAATTTTGTATGAAAAAACTGTGAAAACCGTTACTAAGTGATGGCCTAAGTAATGATTAAAGCTCTCTGAGTGCGGCAGTAAGACACTTAGTTTATTAATATATATATTAAGACTGTTTAAATAAAGACGCTGAAAGCAGAAAAGGACCGAACGATAAAGCGAAGCTTGTTAGAAGCTTATGTCCAGTGTAGCAGAGAACTTATTTGTGCTGAAGAGCTGATAATGAACAACTAAACCTTGATGCAGCACCCTATTTAAATCATAAGCTAACGAGATTTGGTAGACCCATTCAATAACAAACAAACCTGCCTCCCCTGCCTAAACAATATTCTTACACATAAACCAGTATGTTAACTAAACCTTGTCACAGATGTCACGAGTAGCAGTGAAGTTATTACATAAACTTGTGACAAGGCCGCTCAGATGCACGCCCTGATAACTTGCGTTTAACTACATTAAGAGCGATACATGGTGAGGCATTTTTTTTTAATTGCCCCACGCTAGGTATTACTCCTGTTTCGTGTTTGCGAACATTTAAACTCACATGCACAAATACCCAGACCCAAAACAACTATCTGTAGGCTATACAAATATTTGTTTCATACGGGGATCGAACCCGCGACACGTAACGCAGCAGTCAACTGCTTGAGCCATTGCGCCAACTGTCCTGTTGTGATCGTCAAAATTAGATCATTTTCACCTATATGAAGATGATGTCAGACAACAATGTCTAAGATTCGTTTTTAAATCTAAATGTAACCACATAATTACAAGCACAAACACATCCGTCATACACACAGATCATTTTTACACGGAGACACATCTATATATTTCCAGTATAACATGGCCTTGCTTTATAAACATTTCCCATAAAACGAGAGGTCCGCATGAACTGGTTTATATAGCTTCTTGCTCGTCGTGCGTACAAAACCGAGTTTCTCATAAACTTTAGCACCGTGTCAGGTTCGGTAGTAACCAAATATAAGACCGCGTTTTGGATTTAATGACGACCACAAACCGCCAATGAGACAATCTGTGTAATATACAGACCTTATGACCTAGCACGTTGGTATACGTGGTTTGAGAAATATTTATAATGCATCTTATTTCAACAACCTCCGGTCACAAAATCAGTTTCATTCGTCATTGAGGTTCCGAAATAGTACCCTGTGATACTCCACGTGATACAAACATAGAAACGTTTTATCAATGGTGTTTTGGGGACTAAGGCTGCTTTTTCAGCACAGATGTGCTATGCAGCTATGCTGCAAAGATGTAATAGCTAAGCTGTGAAACTATGTGACCGTTCCCACTGATACTAAGTTATGTAGCGGTGCGAGTAAGATGTGCTATGAAGATGCGCCGCCGCAAAGTAGCTGCGCGAGGAAGATGCGCAGCACGAGCTATGCCATGTATCAATAGTAGGGAAGCGGCATTCATAGCAAGCATTCATAGCACATATCCATAGCACGCACATTTCCATAAAAAACATATCTTAGTTGAATCCGTTTCCACCAGTGCTAAACTATGTATTTGCACCAATGAATATGATTGGTGGATATCAAACGCATCAATATCAACGTAGCATAGCACATCTCTGGTGTAAAGGCACCATTAACTATGTTATTCTGTTGTCAGGAAAGTTTTAACTCTATCCAGAAAATCAATTGATTTTTTATCACGTTTTTTTTTATCTAAACTAATGAGCATAATAAAGAGGACTTTTTTACCTTTGTACGTGAACACTACTGTGCCGAAATGAATACATTTTTTTATTTTTTTTTTCTTAAATATATTATTCTTATTCTCTTATTTCTCTTATTCTTATTATTTATTTTTATTTATTAGTTACGATAAATTAAAAACAAGTCGACTGATTTTAAATATTCTTCACCAATGGATAGCTTCTATATCAGCAAATTACATATTTAAACTATATTTTATCCCCGTATTATCAGGGGATCGGGAACCACGCGGGTGAAACTTGTCTATATAGTTGTATCTATATAGTTGGCAGCACCTAGTCATTTGTGACCTGCAAAAATATAGTATAACTTTCTTATAATTTAGTAAGAATGTCAGTCATCGGTAGCTCGATTAGAAATCTTTGCAGAATGTTGAAACGCCTATATAATCTCAAGTCATTATCGTTCTGCTTTATTATATTGAGAAGGCTGACCTGATAACTAAACAAAATACGGTAAAAACAAAAGAAACAATCAGACACCGGGAAGTGTGTCAAAAACTTGCAAGATTTCATTACTGACAGACAAAAAATATGGAATTAGTCCGTCAGATAGATTTCCAAAAAATTATTGACACATTTTTTCTTTTTTCACGTAAACAAAAGATGAAGACGATACAGTGCTTTGAAAACTCGTGTGAAGTCACATCGTACTACATTTTTACCACGTAGTGACATCACGAGCCCCCCCCACTTCTGATCTTTGACGTGTTTTATCTTCATCAATTTTTATTAATTTGATAAAATAAAAAAACACGTACTTATACAATATTTTGCGATAATCTTACTGATGGACTAAACATAATCATATTATTTCAAGGCAGAAAACATTCCTGTACAGGGATTACACGCACGGTATTATGTTACGTTGCTACTTAGACTTTTCTCACTGAACTGTCCCAAATATGGGTAAGCTGCAAGAGTAACGTACTACCGTTGTTTTCTCTTTCATCTTAAAATTGTCACTAACATGTGACTAAAAAAGTATTGATGGAGAGGGAGAGGAAGGTCAAAGAAAAGATGGATGGATTGTGTGAGGAATGATATGAGAGAGGAAGGAGTAAATGTCACCGTGACGTCTAACAGGGAAGAATAGAAAAAGAAAACGTGTTGCACCGACCCCAAATACAATGTGATAAGGACAGGAAGATGATGATGACCCACCACATACAGGGTGTAAATTAACCCTTCACACATACGTCAACCAAGCAATCTAAACGACAAACTAAGTACCCCTACGCAAAAAATGTTTGCTGGAAAAGATTTTCTTTTTGGGGTCAAAAATCTCATTTTACGATAAAACTCAATGTAGCACTAGTCTTAAAAAAAGGTGTGCTAGTGGATGCTTTGAATAGTAAAAGGGCCATGGAGGTAATTTAAGTAAAATTATAACCTGAAAAACTAGTATTTACACAGCTGTGCAAAATTTGGAACTTTGACCCCCAATATCTCCGTAACTAGGGGGTTCCCAGGTATGGTCTAGAACAAAAAAATGATCGCATGTGCTCTACAACTAGTGCCCTTCGTTTGCGTTAAGGGTACTTTTACACCCTTTAAAATACTATAAATACCATCAGTATTAACGTTAAACAAACCATATCTGCTTTGATGCTCTCATAAGACTGACGTGAATTTCGTACAGGTAGCACTCTTTTGACTGATCTCGCTTACCCTCTCAGTTTTTGTAAGAGTGACGATGTTAGGCAAGGCTCTCTGACTTGGGCCGCGGGTAGTCCAACGGTTATCGCGGCCTCGACATAGAGGGCGAAGAAGGAACATGGGTGATTTTTAGTCAGTAGAAGTCTGACACTCCCTTTCGCTCTGCCCAAGAGCGGGAGGGGTTATTCGATGATTTTACACCCAACAAAAAAAAAAAAAAAAGGCTCTCTGACTTCATAAAACCCAATTCCCAAAAGTGCATTAAAAAATTATAGAAAATATTTTTTACTGCTAAATGCTAATAGCAGTATACATATATCTATTGTTTTACTCCCTACACACGGCGTTCACACAACCGGTTTAAAAGTCGTTCTATTTGTTGATTTTAACAGTTCAGCTGACTTTACATCGTGAAGGTTTCCTACCTACTTGCCTGGTTTTGAGACTATTTTCGATTTCATAAAATTATTTAAAAACTAAGATTTTAATTTGTAAAGAACTTTTGTGGGAGTTCATACGATACGAGAAGTGTAGACATTAAAAACAAAGTTTGATTTAGACACAGCTTGGTACGCATTCCATATATCCATGAAGATTGTCGTTAAGAAAACAAGTGTTTTGAATCAAAGTCAATTTTATTTTGCTTTTTGCATTTTGCTCCAATTTACCTTTACGAAATATAACAAAAACAGTATCACTATCAGTGCTAACGGATGTTTCAGAACTGGAGACTGCAGATAAGCCGTCAACAATTAGACGCAGCGCATTCGGAAGGTCAGACCGTCGCCGTCGGACGTTCAGCAGCAGACCGAAACGGTTGCAACACGATCAGACGGCTCGGGCACTCACCAGTGAATTATTTGAGTTTTATATTTACTAGCTGATGCCCGCGGCTTCATCAGCGTGAATGTCGGTTATAACGACCGGTATGGCGGTTATCGCAACCAAAAGTAATCTTTTCATCTTTCCCTTTCAATAACTTAAAGCCCTTTATTGGCATTAAAATGCCCTTTAACAGACTCTAGACTATTTGTGTATCAATTTTTATTTAAATCGGTTCAGTAGTTTTGGCTTGGAAGCACGACAGACAGACAGAGTTACTTTCGCATTTATAATATTAGTAAGGAAGTAAGGATTTGGGTTAAGGAGCTCATGGCTTAATAATAACTGCTGTTTGGATCGATCTTTAAGTTAAACCAGTCGTACTTTTAAGCTGGAGGATGCAACTTCGTCCCGTCAGATACTGCGGCCTCGACACAAAGGGCTAAGAACGAACATGGGTGGTTTTCAGTAAGTGGAAGTCTGACACTCCATTTCGCTCTGCCCAAGAGCAGGAGGGGTTATTTGATGATTTCCCACTCCCAAAAAAAATAAGAAAGTGTGTATCATCGTCTTGTTGTTTTACTACTCTCCAATTAGATAAAAGATTTGGAAAAAATCCCTCGTAGAATGTGGTGTACATCTATTTTAATATTATAAAGCAGTATGTAAGGGGTGATCTCCTGTCAGGGCTACGGGTTGTTCAAAAGAGATACCGCGGCCTCAGACACAATGGGCTAACAAGGAACATGGGTAGTTTTTAGTCAGTAAAAGTTACGATTTCCCACCCTCAAAATTAAAGTGATTGGCCTCGGTTGTCATTTGTAGATCTTTAGCAGTCGTTTAAGTCTGATAACCAGTCTTACCATGGGGTATCGTATTGCCCAGTACTAACTGGGTTGTGGAGGTCAGATAGGCAGTCGCTCCATGTAAAATACTGGTATTCAGCTGCATTCGATTGGACTGGAAGTCGACTGGAATGTTGGTAAAAGGAAAGCTGATGATAATATTTTGTTTGTATTATTGCTCTACTAAGACGAGGCCCACGGTTCAATCTTGGTTAAACAACTATTACCGTGGCCTCTCCGTGGATGGTTGACCGTATAATTATTAGAGTGTATATCTCATACTGGAATACCCACATGTAGTTTAGCATAGGTAGTACAGATATTCAACTGAGTTATTTACTTGTTAACACTTTATGCACAAGTAAAATATCGTACAAAGGCGGACCTAATATCTTGGGCATTTTTACCTTACCATAAAATTAACAGCTAGGTGACCACCCATTACCGTACCAGAAGTTCGTGCTTAAGGAAGTATGTTAAGAGGGAACAGATAAGAAATTTGGAAAACAGGTTCAAATACTGTTTTTAAAGTACAGAAAAAAAAAACCATCAAAATAATGTTTATATTTTATTGAACTAGAATCAAAGTCGAGTGTATGTACAATATTAAAACAAATGAGCGCATAAATATAAGTCAGTATCACTTAAACTTGACCGCTGATCAACTGTAGAATGAAATACCTTAATAGATATTGATTCTAACATAACATAACAGCATTTCTTTTATCCCTTAAAGGTCTGTTTATATAACAGATACCTACATAAAATTGCACAAATATTTAACTAGTAACAATTTGCAATTTTATGCTTACAATATAGCAAGTACGTACGTGTATGTACTAGGATAGCATGAAGATGAAAATAGCAATCGATATAAATGAAAAAAAACTTTATTTACTCGCTCTGTAAGCTATGAAATCAGTTTATCACATCATATTTTCAAAATATCATCGGTAGAGTCACAAATATTAATCAATATGTAAAGTAAGGCTTCATTTAATCTATCAAAATAACTTTATAAAACAATTGGCAAAAAGGAAGACAGATAAAATATATAATTGCCACAGAGACACGAGCATAAATTAAAAACTAAACAACTAATAATATCTTAACACTAAAAACAGCCCTTGCTTGTAAAACCAATTTTCCAAAAGAACTCATAAAGAAAACACTCAAGCAATTTACTAGTTTCCATCTGAATCTTTGACCATGCAGCCAGTGAACTATTAAGATTTCAGTTAATACATTAGTCATCATAATAATATCCAAATTAACACAAGTTTGTCACAATATCACATTCGCAACAAGTTTTTATGCAACACCATCATCACACACATCACAGACAAACACTTTAGTACTGCAGTTTTAAATAAATTGAGACTTCGATTACGTATCTATGTTGATGGATGGAGAGGGAGAGGAAGGCCATAGAAAAGATGTATGGATTGTGTGAGGAATGAGATGAGAGAGAAAGGAGTAAATACCACCGTGACGTCTAACAGAGAAGATGGAAAAATAAAACGACCCCAAATATAATGGGAAAAGGACAGGAAGATGATGAAGATGGTGATTACGTATAAATCTAATATATATAATCCCAGAGATGTGCGGAATATAACATTTTGTTAAAGTAGATCAAATTATATAAAAAATAAACAAACAGAAACAGATCATGCTTGTGACCTGACAAGCTGATAGGTCCATAAAACTATAAAAATGCCCGATTTAAACATATTTTTGTTTTGAAAAAAATTGACAATCAGATACAAACAAACAATATCCATTTTAGCTTAGATCGTAATAATAAAACCTACAGCTGATGAATTAGAAAAGGTAGGTCGTACTCTTATTTTGATGGATAATTAAAATATTACATTATGCCTGTAAATATGGAAGGTTTAAGCTGAGGTGTGCCTCAGAGGCAACACGAACATTTCCCCGGTTTCGTTTAGTCCCATAAAAATGTGAGGTAAGCATACTGCTCGCAACAGGACATGAATTCTAAACTCAAATTGCTAATGCTACTAAGAAAATCGATAGACTTTGCATTTTTTTTTTGTGTTTCAACATATTCTACAGGTAAACAACAAATCAAACATTACGAACTAAACGGAATATTACGAAAAGCTGTCCCCTGAGTATCTCTCGTCAACGTTGCTATCCCTCACATCAACGTCAAATACTTCTGCCTTCTCGGTACCGTAATCCAGTGAATTTAAAAGTTCCATTTGCTTACGAAACATTATTTCTTCAGCACTTAACTTTGTGGCAGTTTTCTTGTTTTCGGTGACATCATATTTTTCTATTTCTCCATTCCTTTCTCTTACTTCACTACCTCTTCCATTAACTTCACCTTTTTCTCTAGATACACCTGTGACATCTATTTTAGATAGGGTTTTTGATGTTAAAGCTTTAGCTGTAGCAGGCGCTACACCTAGAGTAGACTTATTTTCTTCCAAGTCTACATATCCTTTTTCAGTTTCTTTCCCGAAGTTGTCTTCTATCCACTCAAGTTTAGATTTCTCACTGTCAGACATTTCTAAATTTTTCAATTTGATTTTCGACTTCTGAGCTTCAACACGACGCGTTTGGAATTCAGTGATCAAAGTAGTAGGTAAATCTGATTCAATTGCGACTGCACTTGGTAAAATGATTTCTTTGTCCATGTCTTCCAATAAGAGTTCAATTTTTTTTCTGCCTGTTTCAGAATCGTCTACAGCCCTATCTAAATGATTTTTTTCTATAACAAGTGTCTTACCCACATTCAAATGATTACGAGAGACTAATTTATCATTTGTATCCCTATCTAAAGGCTTTACCGTACTCATAAAGGTCGTAGCTTCTATTATGCTTTCTGATTCCTCTATAATTCCCTCCTCCCGCTGAAATTTATTAAAGAAAGACATTTCAGTGATTACATCTGCCTTATCAGGTTCAGCTTTGCCATCAATTTGAAATTTATCTTCATATTCTTTCTCATCTTCGACTACGTTTAAGTCATTATTTTCGTTCAATTTAGTTGCATTGTCTTCTTGTTTGAATTTACTACTATCTTCACTCGAAGACATTTTTTCATATTGTAGAGGACTATCATCTGCACTTTGTATATCTTCAGTACGGGAGGTTCGTGCAGGGGGCGTAGATGAAGTGATGATGGAATCCGAAATATCAGCGGGAGTGAAATCTAGTACTTTTTTCTTGATAGGTTTAATATCTGGTGTATTTTTGATGGCGTCTATTAGTAAGTCTATTCCGTCGTTCACTGAAAATTATAAGGAAAGTCTTAACTTTTTCATCAGAAAATGAAGTTAAGAAAGTTTTATGACAACTGAATCTTCGTGAGTAGTACTTTTATGCATAAAATAATCAGCTTCGTAACTGTGATGAAAGTTATGAAAAAGTTGGTCTAAAGTGAAAAAATTACGTTCGGTAAATTATGACTTAGCTTTTCAACTTTAAATAAAAAAATAAAACAGTTGACTTCATGGTTCCTAAGTAGGCTTCAAGAATGCGCCAGACTCTCAGTTTCATAATCATAAAAAAATTAGTACTTACTTTTTTACCGAACGTAATTTTTTCACTTTAGACCAACTTTTTCATAACTTTCATCACAGTTACGAAGCTGATTATTTTATGCATAAAAGTACTACTCACGAAGATTCAGTTGCAAAAAAAAAAATCTCGACAAAGCCATGTACTTTTTTTTTTATTTTTTTTAGATTGGTCAGGTCGATCATTCTCAAAAAATCAGAAAAAAAATCGTAACTCGAAAACTATGAAAAGTCGCGGAACATACATGGGGGTGATTCAGATACCCCACGATACGAGGGACCTAAATTTTATTTTTGGACGTCAATGTTCCGGCCACCCTGTATAGTAAAGCCTTTTATAACAAAAAGATGATACCTGGTTCTGCAATCAACGGATGATTCTGCTTTATTAAATACTCCATCATCATCAAAAGATACTCAATCGAATCGTCTTCTTCGTCGATACTCCTCTTGGTCCTCCCCTCCCCCCCTGTCTCCCGTCCTCTATAGCTCACGGTCTGAGCGAGGCGCTTCAGCTTCCTGAGGTTGTGAATGATATTCCTTGAGATATTCTCTATTTCTACATTATTATTGATATCCTTAACTTCACTCACCTTCGGTTTCTTATTAATTTTATTTTCATAATTGTTCAATTGCTCATACATTTGTTTCATGAAGCTATTTTGAACTAAATTATATCGTAAAAGAAGATTTTTCAAACTTTCAAAAGGATCTGAGTCTTTTGATAGATCTTTGTTCTTGAAATAGTTGTTTGCCTTATTTCTCGAGTGGCTGTTATCTTCTTTGGTGAGTATAATAATAATGTCATCCAGCAATGATCCGAATTTACAAACTAGCTTTATAAAATGTTTAGTGCTTCCGATTATATATTCTACTTGAGTTTTCTCCGTCGCTGTCAATGTGACATTACCATTTCCATATTTACCTTTCAGAATTTGTTTTAAAATTTGTGCATCATTTCGTATATGTTCCTGTTTCGAAATGTCACCGTTGTTACTCATGGGTACGCTTAACAATTTCAATAGGCCTTTTATAATTTTCACAGTTTTCATAATCTTAGCGGTTTCTCTATTTAATTCAGCAAGTTTCGAGTTCAAGAGAACTTTGTCTTTTCTGTTCAGTTTTAAACACGGTCCAAAGTTGGCACATAAAGTCTCTATAAGTTGTCGTCTATTCATTCTTTCAGGTGTTTTCTTGCCTTTATATATTTTGTTGAAAATCCCTTTCAAATATTTTAGAACACTGATTTTAGTTTTCCTCTTAAGAGGGTAAGTCTTGTCATACTTGTGATAATTAAATATATTTGTAAGATAACCATACAGATCACTTTTGACGTTTGGTGTAGTTTGAATATGGATACTGTTATTCATCTTACAGTCTTCGAATTTACATTTTGAATGGTTAAGCAGCTTAACCATGTTATATTTCTTGTAACTCATCTTTCTTTCAATGCTCTTCCCACGACTCCTGATTTTATTTTCAATAAGAATAAGTTTATCTGTGGGTTGCATTAATTTCATGATTCTTCTATGTTTAATATCAGAATCCGAGACAAGACTCTTCTCTTTCAAAATTTTGACTTTATACCATTTAGAATATTTCAATTCGTTTTCTTCAGGATTTATTGCTGGAAAATTAGTACTATTATCGGCTTCGTCGTTTTTGACTTGCCTTTTTTCTGTAGGCATAATGGGTGCATGCTGCGGATTAATGAGGTCAAAGACTGTGTCTGTCTTATTTAACTGTGTCGTTGCTGTATCTTTTATTGGTATATCGATAATTGTGATAGGCGTTCCTGGTTCTTCACTGCTGACAGTATATTTATAGTATGTATTTCCTAGAGGAATAGCACTTCTTTCACTTTCAAGAGCGTCTTTAAGAATATCCTCAACTGGTACTAGTGGATTGCTGGTGATTGGTATAACATTCAATGGCATTGTAGTATTTGTTGCCTCCGTAGAATTATCTGAAAATGTGATAACCATATCAAACTTATTGACACTATTAACATTTTACATAGTTTTATCAAAAAAGTTACTTCAATTACACGAGTACACGGGTTATACGAGGGCGTATTCATTGTAAAGGGAGTAGACAAGTTAAGTTAAGGTTGTCTTTTAATTTTCAGCTTTTTAGTTAATAGCGTGAAAGATTCGAACTCCACAATAATATGGCATCCCAAATGCGACATTCATCTTTCTTTTTTAAATTTTAACACTAATCTAACGACGACGTATAATTTATCGAAAACCGTTCATCCATTTAGTTACAAGGGAACAAAGAAAAAGACGCACACATGTTAAACATACTACCCTCCTATTAGGTTTCGACGCAGTCGGCTAAAATATACATTCAGTCAAAAAAATATCGGAAATGGATGATTTGTTTATGGTTCCAAATTCAATATTTTGTTTTTTTTTTGTTTTCGCAACAAACATCGAACAAAGAGTTTGTCTTAAATTTTGCATCGCCAATGGAATTTCGTGTTCGGAGTCACTGAAAATGTTACAGAAGGCTACAGTGAATCGACTTTATCAAAAACACGTTTTTATGAGTGGTACAAAGCGTTCAAAAGCGGTCGAGATGTGATGGAAGATTTGCCTCGCTCTGGGAGGCCAGCAACGTCTGCAACTGAAGTTAACATCGCAGAAGAGAAGGGAATAGTGACTGAAAATTCTCGTTCAATTTTGAGATAGCCGCTGAACATTCTGATCCGTATTATTTTAACTAATCATTTGGGTATGAAACATGTCACCGCTTGGCTAGTCCCAAAAGACCGGAATTTTCTCCAAAAACTCAATCGCATGAGAGTCGCTGAGGACATGCTAGAACGAGTCAATTCCGACCCAACATTCATGAAACGCATTGTAACTGGTGACGAGACGTAGGGTTTACGAGTTTGACATGCAAACTAGTCAACGAGCTTCGGATTGGTGCCTTCCAACAGAACTGAAACCGAAAAAGTCGACCAAAAGTCAAAGTCATGTTGACTGTTTTCTTTGACTATCGCGGTGTTTTTCACCCGGAATTCTTACCACTTCTTAGCACCCGTTTTCAATCGGTAGAAGACATAAAGAAGAATTCGCGAGACCTGAACTCAAAAGGGGATCGGACAAAAAAAATATAATTAGTCTGTCAGATAGATTTCAAAAAATATTGGACACGTATTTTTTCTTTTTTCACATAAACAAAAAAAAACTCGTGCATTCCTCGAAAACGTCACATGGTAGTACATCTTTCACCAACAAATGACGTCACAACCCCCCACTCATGATCTTTGACGCGTCTTATCTTCGTCAATTTTTATTAATTTGATAAAACAAAAAACACGTATCCAATATTTTTCGATAATCTAACTGACGGACTAATTAGAATCATATTTTTTTGACCCAGTCCGATCCCCTATTCCGGAAACAGCGTTTAAAAATTGTTTTGGTGATTGGATTATTTATTAGCGTAAGTGTATCGTTTCTGAAGGAGCATACTTTGAAGGTGATAAAATAAATTTTGATGAATAACAAACATTTTGTGTTATTCATCTTTTCCCATTACTGTCTTGACAGAGGTATCATAAGAGCTTAATCTCCTTGAAGACAACAATCTACTTGATGTTTAGCCACCCTAACGGGATAGGCAACGTATGACTACATCACCGCGGTAACATTTCCGTTAACACAATTTAATGTTTCATACCTTGGATGGCATTAGTAGATAATGTTGTATTTTCAGGCATTAAGACCTCACGTTTATTCCTGAGGTACTTTCCATCGCCAGGTTTCTTTGTAGTCTTCTCTTTCGCTCTGTAGATAGACTTCTTCATGGGTTCCCTCGACTTTTTCATCGATGGCTTCGTACTCGTCTTCTTAACCTGTCTCTTTTGTACAGTTTTCGATGGGTTTGGTTTGTTTTTCGCCTGATTCACTTTTGTTTTGGCTTTTTGATTTTTAACATTGTTAGCATTTCGTTTAGTTATTTCAGTCATGTCTTTCAATTCAGTGGAGATATGCCTCCTAAGGTTCTGCATAACGTGTTTCATCAAATTATGCGCCAGCTGCGATTCTAAATTATTTTTGGTAGATTTATTTTTAATTTGTATTGGTTTTCGTGTTGCGATGTTCTTTTTGATTGTTTTCTTTGATGGGGTTACTTTGTTGTGCGCCATTTTTTGGTATTTTATTGGAGTTTTCATCTTTCCAGGTTGTTGCTTCATACCCGCCTTGAGTGGTACATTTTTCTTGACGATGCGTTTCGGTTGCGGCGGTTTCTTGTGTCCTCCACGTGGTACTGCTTTGATTTTATTGTTTGATACTTTCGTTTTGTAATTTTTACCTTTGATTGTCTTTGGCTTCCTTGGGGATTTTTTGCCATTGTTTATTTTTTCATTCGTTTTCTCCATAAATTGTAGCCATTCATCTGGTACTGGGGGCGGCTTTTTGTTATTGGATTTTTTCTTTTGACCTGAAAATGATTTTGTTTCGTAAATTTTAAAAGTCAAATACAGTATTTTATTGGGTACCTGTTTATTCATCGCATTATAAATATACAACGGTGAAGGAAAACATCGTGAGAAAACGGCCATGTACTAGAACCAAAAATTCGAAGACTTGTGACATCTAGCAATCCGCACTGCGCCTGCGTTGTAGATTATAGCCCATTCCCTCTCAAAGAAAATAGGCCTGGGTCCCAGCAGTAGGAACATTAATAGGCTGATGATGATGACACCATACACACAATCATCAGTATCATCATCACACCATCTTACCGTCAGGACAGAAGCTGAGGAGGTGGCAGTCCCAACGTCCGTTGGCATCACAGTCGCACACTGTGCAGCCGACACACCAATCAGCTGAAAAACAACTATGTTCAGGTATATTGTGTAATAGCAAGTATCTTCGTACCGAGCTACGGCGTAGCATTAGCTACGGCGTAGCCACGTGCTACGAGCGCGTAGCACTTACAGGTTTCGTTTACTTGTGGCTTGCTGCGCGATTATTCGATCCGCGCCAAGCCTTAAAGTTTGACAGTGATAAAGATTATAAATGCTAAGCAAAAATACGTGTTAAATAAGGTTTTATTGAGTTTAATTTTACTAAAAAACCAGGCGATTTCTAAATTGATGCCAAATATAGACCCCTTTTTTTAACGTTCGACGCTGAGAGCGTGGTTAAAATACAACAGTGCGTATTTATTTAGATGCTGCCTAGTTTTGGTAAAAGAGGCTTTAATGTCAGCGTCAGATAAAGTAAAACTAAGAACGCTAAGACAAAACATATCCTGCAAGAAATACAGGAGATACTCGAAATAAAGTAAATTAAAAAAAAAAATGTGTGCCGGATGATCAAATGTGTGAATGGGAGCAGTTCAACCAAATGTTTGACGCTGGTTTGCAAGTAGATCTGGAATAGTCAGGTGATGGGTGTTAAGCAATATAATAATAGTGTATAAATAAGTATTTAAATAATGACAAGTAAGAGAGAAGAACAAACCACCTGGAGGGCAGTCATCGCTGAAGCTCGACTCATACGGCTTGCACTGAGTCTTCGAGTTCTTGTTGAAAACTGGAAGGAAATTCACAATTAACGTTACACAAAGAAATCACACATAATAATATATCATTCGGAAATTGGGGGAGGTTCTTGCCCAGCAGTGGGACAGGGCAGGCTAATAAAATAAATATATACAGTGTGTTAGGATAAACGAGGGATATAGTGAAGGAGGTTAGACGTTTCTTTTTCGCCATTATCCTACGCTAGTTTTAAAATATGAAGGGAAAATGGATTATAACTAAAAGTCATTGACCCGCGCATATTTTCTGTGAAAAGCGCAAGGGTTGCGAGGCTCTTCCGTATTGTTTGGTAAGGTTCTGTCTGTTAAATTTATCCTGTACCTACATATATCTTTCAAGGTACTTCCCGAAGAGTTAGACAAAAGTGTCCCTAATAGTACACGCACATTCCGTCACTTGTTTTAAGCTTCATGTAATTGGAAGCAAGCCATTTGTGTGTGGCCTTTGGCTGCTGGTTTTCCGATAAAAAAGCCCCGTAACACTTTGACCGATATGGGAATCGGTCCCAAGACGTGAGGTCTTGGACTGCAGCGCGTGAGCTCAGGAGTTTATTATTGCAATAACATGCTACTTACCATCTCTGGACGCGTCGCGGAAGAAGATGTCAGTGAACCCGGGACTGCGCTTGTCTCTGTTAAACAAATAACAATCAAATAGTAAATAGTTACTGCGTGGATAACGCAGAGGGCCTTAACAAAGGATTGTTCCAGCGATAAAATACAATCCTGTATTCCTGATGAATTCAACCAGGCTCAAAGCGAAGACGTATTCATCCTCGTGGAATATAGTCTACAATAATAACTCAACTTATAATACGTTATCTTCTGCAAAAGTAATAAATAAAAATAACCACATTGATACCACGATCTTTCTTCGTTCAAAAAATAAGGTAGGTTCTATGAAAATACATTTTCAAATACAAACCTTTTCCCAATTTCATGATAATGGAAGCTCTCATCGTTGCACTTCCTATTGTCCCTCTTCCAGCAGATGGCGTTATGGTCTCCTTGACAGAAGCAGAGGTAGCAGGCATCAGGGAACAAGGAGTTTGCAGTAGCCTCCCTCTTGAAGAAGAAGCCCTCATCAGGGCATGCGTCTATGTACGAAACTCTGTACTCCGTGTCCTTGTGGGGAGAAGCGAGTTGCTTCGCGTCCTTGTGGGTAGATGCGAGTTGCTTCGCGTCCTTGTGGGGAGGGGCGAGCTGCTTCGCGTCCTTGTGGGGAGGGGCGGGCACATCTGAAGCAGGTTTTTTATCTGGTTTGGATTAATAGGCTATAGATGAAGTGGGTTTGGGGGTTTGGCGTGTACGGTGTCAGCCATTTTTTGGGTTATAAAGCATTACAAAACACTTCACAGATTCTAACGCGATTGAGTAAATAATCAAATGCCAGAACAATAAATTTGGTCAAATTAAATAAATAGTCCCCAAAATGTAACAAACAGTCCCATCGCGTATCGGCACATCACCATTCAAGCTGCAGAGGAGAGAATACGACACGTGTCTGTGAAGTAAGAAGAACAAATAAGACCTGAATTTGTCGTTGACTAGCTTTTGCCCGCAGCTTAGCCCAGAAATTTCAAAAACTTTCACCCCCTGTTTCACCACCCCCTTGGGGATTGAATTTTGGAAAATCCTTTCTTTGTGGATGCCTACGTCATAAAGGAATCGTGTGCGAAATTTTAAGTTTCTAGCGCTAAGGATTTGGCCTCTGCGTTGAACCTCAGTTCGTCAGCTTCGCCTTTTATATATGTTGATAGATTAGGTCTAATCTTCAGACTTTAGACAGTGTTAGGCTAAGTTTTTCATCTAGGCGTTACTGCCTAGACCACCCAGTCTTCCATGTTATTTTTGGATAGCGCGGTTGTACACGATAGATCTTGGCCTATAAGAAAATGCTGCTTGCTGGATGTATGTAGCTCATCCTAGATAAGTAGGTAAAGAAAGTTTCTAAAAGTGACTAATTCATTATCAGAAAACTAAACAGAATTTGCCATTCACATACTTGCAAAAATTGCGTTGATGACCCATTGTGACCGTAAACTATACGTATTATAATACGTATAGTTTACATAATAAAGAGTATTCTATGAGTCTATTTAATCTTCAAGATGTTTTACAATAATTGTAATTCAAACATTAGTATTCATGCGGAAATACCATACCTATACGTTTTCAATGGGTGTAACACTGCTCGAATTTCGTACGAAACAAAATATTCAACATACCTAATATTAAAAACACTTATAATTTGAATAATAGACATAGGTAGCTATAGTTACATAACCTATATTTAAGTCATACCAATGTAGATATATGAATACAGTCTACAATAATTCTACAGAAATAGTAAACTTGATGATGTCATCAATAGTTACTTTATTTTTAACCGGCTTTATTCATGTACAGGTCTTAAAACTGCAACTGTTTTACTCTTACATTAAAAATCATCGTTCGGAGGTAGGTAGGCGGGGTGGTTAATCAGTTTAGTAAATTCACACATTTTCCATTAAAAAAAAAAAATAGAAAAATATAATTTATTTTTTTCCATTTTTTCATCTGAGCACCAATCAATATTTTGACGTAGTGGTGGTGGTTGGTGTTGGTGTACTGTATATAATAAAAGTAATCGATACTAATTTTAGTAAAGTTCCACAAACTACCAGGGCAACAGAAACATTAGGAGGTATTGGACATTGGAATCTTAAATCCTCAAATCTATATAATTATGCCTTTCTAATACCATGCAGTTTTTTTTTTGTTGGAGATGAGAAACAAGGACAGTAAAGTCTCACAAAGTACCAGGAGCCCAGCAGGGCTATTGCGTATCTTTTAAATGACAGTGGCTAACCTATAGTGCCTTTCAATTACTGTCAAATGGTTCTATTTTGTACTAAACCATAACCAATTTGACAGTTAATCCATAGACAATATGATAGCCACTGTGATTTAAAAGATACACAATAGCCCTGCAGAAATATACACGAGGTACAGAACCATTAGAGAACCTGATTTAACAAGTCTTTTTTTAATGATGCATGTAACAGCCTGGAATAGACCACCCATCTCCACCAAAGGGTGAAAGGGATCTAATATTATTATGATAATCCGTGGACAGCGTTGTGGATTGCATTATTAGCAAAATGAAAATATTGTTAAACTAGTTTTAAGTTCTCATAATGTAACTGTTTGTTGTCGCTCTTAATTAAATAAAAATAAAATAAAAAATAAAAGGGTGTTGTAAGAACCTACTATGGGATGGTGTTAGGAACTATCATGATACATACACTTATAATTACCCATGTAAGTATTCTAACCCTTAACTTTACAGCACACTAGACCATTTTTAGGCCTGTCCTAGAGGTCTGAATGGAACAGGCGGCATCACTGCAGGATGACGACTCAGGGTGATGGCGAAAAAACGTCACGGGCTTCAACGATTTTTCCCAAAGACCCAGTTAAATGGTCTACTGCGCACCCACCAACCCGCATTGGACAAGCGAGATGGGTCAATTTGTCTAAACCCCTTTCCAAAACCTAGAAGAATGTAAGGGGATAATCCTCTTGCAGGGGGGTCTAGGCACAGTCATATTCTAGCAGATATAAACATGATGCACAACTCAAAAATGGAAAATAACTGTCGTATAAGCTACCGAAATCTTGAGTCGGTATTGATAGTCAAGTTCAATTTAATCGGCGCAAATAACATAAAGCTCGACATTGTACCCTAAGTTTAAAAGCACACGAGCGTTACCAAACATATTGGTAACGTTGGATATGTTTAAACAATATTTTTCGTAATACTGTTGTATTTTCTATAACGATGAACTGTAAAACAGACATATTATACATATATATTGAAGAGAAACTTTCAGAAAAGTTAACATTTGCAATGCAACATAGAAGTAAATACATGCACACTGTAAAAAAAGTCACTCAGTTAAAAGTATTTTTACATAGGTACTTAATAAACAAATGTATCACTTTTTAGCACCTCTAAAGCAAACTCAAAATTAATCCTAAAAAGTTATGTCCCGAAAAATTTTAATCCAAAAAAGTACTAGTTGTGTTCACACATTTATTTTATTCGTATCTGGTTCAAATGCTCACCACTTGCAGTCAGGAGATGGAAGATTAGCAAATGTAAGAGCACGGCCAGTATCATTGTCGCCACAAACGCGAATATGCGCAGGAGTCGCCGCAGGGACAACGTGCGAGCTAGCGTTGTGTTTGTAAACATTGCGGAACATTTTACGTTTTCCACACAGTGACGGATTCGGAGAAGCGGATGTTGTGTCACTTTCCTTGGTCTCCGTTCGTTGGGGACCGTTGATTTCTTATTTAAATTGAACATGTTCAGTTGCTGCAAGAAATAAATGGGCCTTCTTTTTTTTTTCAGTCAGAATTGCTTTCGTTTCTGTTTTATCACCGCGGATGTCAGACAAATAATATACATATACCTTCCTCAAGAACCATTTTATCAATTGGTGAAGATAACATGAAAATCGGTGAAGTAGCTTTTGAGTTTATAGCGAACAGACAGACGCAGCGGAGGACTATTATAAAACAATAATATGTAATGTAATGATAACAGTGAAGTGATCGCAAATTGTTTAGAGAAAACTTGATTGGTGCTTCTCGCTGTTGTAACCGTCAAGGTTTACAAAGACAAAATCAGTTTAAACAGGAGACAAAACAAAGTTACGGTTTCTTTCTTTATCGTGTGGTTCCTGCGTAACCTGATGTCAGAGATTTTATGCTGCCCATACGCCCCGTCTTGCCCGTCGAGACATATCTATCAGACATGCTGATTTCCTCACGATGTTTTCCTTCACCGTTTTGAGAGCAGCGGTGGTGAAATAAATTACACAAAGTAATGCGCCTGACTGGGTTAGAGCCCACGACTTAGTGTCAGCAGCTCTCTTATAATCAGAACTGAGATAAAATACATTCATTTTATCCATCGAAGATCAAGGAAAGCTTGCAAAATGGCTGTAGTTCGTCCCTGATCGTGAGAACAATAGAACCGGTAAACAGGTGGTTAGGTTACAACACGGCCACAATCATAGTTGATGGCGATGCTGACCTGTGTGTGCGCTCTTGGAATCCTCGGTCTGACCGGTAAGACTTCCGTTATAGAACGTCACATGTGTGTTTACGTCACTATTGACTATTGTTTTTTTTATTTTTATTTAAACTTAGTATGTCCTAATTTTAAGTGTTTCTCTTTATCATCATCATCTGCCTAGCCTTTTCCCAACTATATTGGGGTCGGCTTCCAGTCTAACCGGATGCAGCTGAATACCAGTATTTTACATGGAGCGACTGCCTATCTGACCTCCACAACCCAGTTAATACTAGGTAATACGATACCCTTTGGTAAGACTGGATGTCAGACTTTCAGGTCTCTGACTACCCGTAACGACTGCCAAAGATCTATATATGGCACCCGGGACCAACAGCTTAACGTGCTTTCCGAGGCACGGAGGAAACTCGGCATGTAATGGGCGGTCACCCATCCACCGATCGACCTAGGCAAGCGCAGCTTAACCTAAAGATCGACCCGAGTGGCAGTTCTTATTAAGCCACGAGCTCCTCCTTTATGTTAGCTTTTAATTTTTATTATTTTTTGTCAATTTGTTCTGTCCTGTGTGAAACAATAAATACTTTTTCTTTCTTTCTTTTTTTCTTTATTGTCTTCTATGCCACGGTCTTTGTAAACACTAGTTTCTTATTTATTCTCCTACGCCATCGTACTTGATATTACGATAAATTAACGTTCGCATTGACTGCATCGTTGGTCTATTGATTGCAAGACCGACAGCTGAGCAGTACTGGCTTGATTCGAGTCTCAGGTCGGGCAAAGTGTTATTGGGTTTTTGCATCAGGAATGCCTAAATAGCAGCCACGGAATCTGAATTTGCGCCCGATTGATGGCCTTTTTTTGGTGGGTGAGAAGACATCAAATGGTTCCTCCCGCTCTAGACCGAAGGGAGTATCAGACTTCTACTGACTAAAAACCACCCATGTTTCTTCTTAGCCCTTTATGATGAGGTCGCGGTATCTCTTACAACTTCCCGCAGACCGACGGGACGCCTGTAATTCTATAAGGGATAAGCAGAGGTGTTACTAACAGTAAACTCTTATTTAGCCAGTCATGTCTAAGTACCACGTCATAGGAGTTGAGCCTATTACCAACAACCGGGCACAAATCCAGACTCCGTGATTACTACAAAAAAAAAAATCTGATGAATCAATTACTTAAACTTTGTCCGGCCCAGGAACCGGACCTAGTACCAGAACCCAGTACTTTTTTTTTTTTTGGCGGGTGGAAAATCATCGAATAACCCCTCCCGCTCTCTCCCTCTCGCGTTCCGCCACCTTCTTCGCTAGCATCACTGCTTCGCAGAAGGAGGCGATGGCGTCCCATTCCTCCTTGCCCCGGACCATGGCTTGCACCAGGGCCGGGCGCGAGAGGTAGCCGCCGCCGATCGCCGCTACGAGAACACGGCGGGGCCCCGCCCAAGCGGGGCACACCTCCACTGTGTGCTCCACCGTGTCCTCCGGTCGATCCTCACAATGATGGCATCCGGGCGTTTCCTCCCGCCTGATTCGGTGCAGGTACCTCCCGAAACAACCGTGTCCGGTGAGGACCTGCGTCAGACGGAAGGTGAGGGCGCCGTGGCGCGTCTCTAGCCACTCCTTAAAGAGGGGACTTACCGCCACTATCGTGGCGTGCCCTTCACAGGGTTGCGACAGTCGCTGTCTCCATGTCGCCATGAGATCGCACCGGAGGTCTGTCCGCCGCGCAGCAATTTGCCGCGGCAGCGGAGTGACCCCCCGGCGCAGCGCCTCCGCTCGCCATTGATGCAGGCGCGCGAGGACTATCGCCTCCAGATCCCACGGCGGCAATCCGGCAAGGAGATTCGCCGCTTCGCGGGAGATCGTGCGGTACCCCCGTACCATCCTTACGGCCATGACCTTCTGGGGCACGTTCAGGTAGTGGGCGGCCCGCTTCCTCAAAGCAGGCGCCCACACCGGGGCCCCGTAAAGGGCCATGGACCGCACGATCCCCGCATAGAGCCTCCGGCAGGAGGCGTTTGGCCCCCCCCAGATTGGGCAAGAGCCACCTAAAGGCAGCCCCGGCCCGCTCCAGTCTGGGAGCCAAACGTCGGAAGTGCTCCACGAAGTTCCACCGGCTGTCGAGGACGAGTCCTAGGTACTTCAAAGTACACTCGACGCTGATGGGAACCCCTCCCACCATTAACTGGGATCCCGACGGCAGCGTATTCCCACGTCCATGGAAGCCCATGGCCTCCGACTTGTGAAGCGCCACCTCGAGACCCAGCTGCCGGATCCTCTCTACGACTATCGCAACCCCACCCGAACCCAGTACCTCATATGCAGCAGTCAGCGCTTGCGATCACTACACCAACGAAGCCGTCAACAATTCTCTAATCGGCTACAACACAATGTTGATTATATTTACCTTTTACACTGCTTCACGTGCACGACTTGTAAAACGTTTCAGTTAAACTAGGTAATTTCCAAACACATTACCGTTTAGCAGTTAAATCTTTCATAACTGGATTTTTATGTTATTGTTGATTTACATGGTTTCTTTGGCAATTTTTATCGTTGCACTGTTCACAAAAACATGTAACACTCACATAATTATGTGATACTGATGAAACTCGGTGATTTATTCTTTGTTTGACACAAATTTTTGCATAATGAGCCTATTTATGTTCCACACTGCTTGGGTACAGACCTCCTCTCTGTAGGGCACGCCACGATAGTGGCGGTAAGTCCCCTCTTTGAGGAGTGGCTTGAGAGGCGCCACGGCGCCCTCACCTTCCGTCTGACGCAGGTCCTCACCGGACACGGTTGTTTCGGGAGGTACCTGCACCGAATCAGGCGGGAGGAAACGCCCGGATGCCACCATTGCGAGGATCGGTCGGAGGACACGGTGGAGCACACAGTGGAGGTGTGCCCCGCTTGGGCGGAGCCCCGCCGTGTTCTCGTAGCGGCGATCGGCGGCGGCGACCTCTCGCGCCCGGCCCTGGTGCAAGCCATGGTCCGGGGCGAGGAGGAATGGGACGCCGTCGCCTCCTTCTGCGAAGCAGTGATGCTGGCGAAGGAGGTGGCGGAACGCGAGAGGGAGAGAACCTCTCGTCCCAGCCGCCGCGGGAGGCGCTCCGGGCGTCGGGGGTCCCGCGATGACCTCCGGCCACCGTAGACGCGGGCCTGTGGACGGTGAGTGACGGGCTAACTCGCCGTCCGTCCGTCTCACGACGAAAACAGGCCGTGTCGACGGCGCGTTCGTGTTCCACGCGCGCCTCAAAGAGATGTCAGCAACATGGGAGGGGCCCGAAAGGGCCGACGCCTGTCGGGGCCGCGGGTAGTCCAACGGTTATCGCGGCCTCGACATAGAGGGCGAAGAAGGAACATGGGTGGTTTTTAGTCAGTAGAAGTCTGACACTCCCTTTCGCTCTGCCCAAGAGCGGGAGGGGTTATTCGATGATTTTACACCCACCAACAAAAAAAAAAAAAAGACCTCCTCTCTGTAAAAAGGAGTGGGTCATGTGGGTCCAGTGCGTATTTTTGAAGGTCACCTCCTCATCATCATGTCTTAGCCAACTATGCTGGGGTTGGCTTCCAGTCTTACCGGATTCAGCTTAATACCAGTACTTTACATGGAGCCACTGCCCATGTAAGCTCCATAAAACAGTTGGTACTACATAATACGATACCGATTAGTAAGACCACATATAAAAAAACCGGCCAAGTGCATGTCGGACCACGCACATTGTAGGGTTCTGTAGTTGCCCATCAAAATATTTGAACTTACTAAACTGATTAACCACCCTGCCTACCCGCCTCCAAACGATGATTTTTATTATAAAAATAAAACAAAATTACATTTGCAGTATTGAGTAAGTATAGGATAATAATTCATACAATTACATTTTATAAGTTGGTCGACTATTACTCGTAAACCTGTAAAGCCTACTTGGAAATGATAGTTTTCCTTTTATTTTCGTTATCATGAATTTTTTACACGCCTAAACACAACCCGTAAATGTGGTTTCGGTTGGCACACTTGAGTCTACCAAATATTACACTTTAAAGCTTAATATTTCACAAACGAATCCTTTAATCAAAAAACTGTTTGAGCTCGCAATGTTTTTTAAAGAACTATCCAACGACATCCCACTTTAATGTGTATTGGAGATACTTACCCTAAAACGAAAAAAAATCAATATTTTACTTTAGCACATTTTCGGCGTAACTCATGTATATATTCATACCAATTTACAGCTTTCTAGTACTAAGAGCTTTTGAGATATAGTGTGGACATGGCGAAAACTATAAGGGTTCCATATTGACTATCAGAACCCTAAAAAGAGAGAGAGAGACATTTGCGAAGGTCACATAAATATTTACTCACGATGACCTCTTCCTACCTTCTTATTTCCTTGTAGAGATATATTTTTTAATTTTACCATCTTTATTTTGTAACCCACTTACAACATCAATAAATTAATAATATTCAATTCAATTTGTTTGTTAATTATTATCATTGCGCCATAAATATAATATATTTAATTTTTCTCGTCTAGCACCAATAATATGCAGTTCAGATTTTTTCTACACTCAAAATACCTACCGAAGATCTGACGAACTTTGCAGCGTCTGCTTCGAGAAGGACTGTCTGACCATCGATAAGGCCAGGTGTGACTATTATGCGGAGGCTGCTTCTATAGTCCCCAAGGATGTAGAAATTCCGGGAGGAACTGAAGATCCTGCTAAGAGGAATGAAGTGGATGAGTTAATGTTCGAGCTGGTTGAAAAAGGTAAAGTCTTGATTTTAAATTTGTATGGTTTATTCTTTCATTATGCCCACATCATCACATTATCTGTTTGTCTAACTGCCGCACTCAGAGACGTTTATGATTACTTATGCCATCATTTAGTAAAGATTATGACACTATACTGAAGGTTTTGTATATCAAATCTTTACTAAGTTACCACTAAATATCTCTGAGTACCGCAGTAAGTTTTTTATCATCTGTGCATACTCGTACATAATTATTGCCCCCGTTGCCTCCAAACACCTGGTTCTCACGATATCTTCTTCAAGCCACCAGTCTACCACCACTGCAAGTACATCATGTACCAAGTCATTGAAAATGTTTAATGAAGAAAAATATTTGTATTTTTCAGGGCTCTATAACAACATGGAATGCATCCCTTACATCTCCAGATATACTAACTGCAACAAAGGTAAGAGTTTATATGCATTTAAATATTTATAAAAAAGAAATTCCCTTGTGAAATGTTTTATTTGTAAGTTTTATACAAAATGTTGTGAACAATTTTCTGAGAAAAATACGGTGCTACAAGACAGTGGTATTTAAACAGTGTTTTCTGACTTTATTACTTAGTTTTCTTTTTTTTAATACAATCTATACAAATAAATGAAATGGAAGTATCTGTTTGTCATTCAAAATAACAGTGTTTTACTGTAGTGGGTAACTGTGTGGAGGTAACTGGGCTTATCCCATTGTAAACGTCCCTTTGTGCCTATTGACCTTGTTTTGTTCTTTTTATTTTATTTATTTATTAAACTTTATGCACAAAAATCGTACCTGTACCGGTATCTTTTTTTTCTACGTCCTTCTGTTCTGTTTTCTTCTGTGACAATAATTATGTTTTTCCTACCCGTCCGCTATTCTAAAGACCGAACCGATCAATTTATTTCTTGCTGTGGGATCCATTGTTTCTCTGGTACTTATCAAACTTCGTACTTGTGTCGACGCTTTTCTGGTGGTCGCCACTGTTGATTCTGACTTTCAGGAGTTACAGTGGTTTGGGCACAGTGTAGCTTGTTGGATCAAAAACTAATCCCTTACCCTCAAACTTACAAATGGCTTCTGTAAAAGTAATAAAATTACGATCTGATATAAATATGTCGATGGGCGGTTTTAAGAGTAGGAGATGGCCGAAGAAACGATGGATTAACAGTTTGAATGAGTCAGTTTGAATTTCCAGTTTGAATGATAGCTAGAAAAGGGATTACTTCAAAGATGAAGACTAGAATTGAAATTTAGAAATAGTAGACCCCAAAAAAAGTGATGAAAACTTTACAAAATAAGGCTTTCCATTATTATAAAATCATTACGAATGTTCCCAGAAACAACTACTACATTACATGTTTCAGTTCAGGTCGTTATTTCCTTTGGATGTTATGTGTTACTTGGACTAGCACTTTACTCACAATTTGTACACATTTTGTTTTTAAAAACAAGCGGATGTTTCCTTTACTCGGCTGAGAACATAGATTTGCTGTTTTCACACATAGCATGCCAATTGATGATAAATTGTGGAATGTGTAACAACAGCTGTGACACAACAAAGTTGTCAACAATTCAGCAGTTTGATCTGTAATGCATTTCATAATAACCAATATGTTTACTAATATATTAGGTGCACTCTTCACGAAGCATTATGGCAACAAACTGAATGCGTATGATGCGTACTGAGTCATAAGTCATTTTAATTATTTGTTAACACAGGTACAAAAATAGTTGGTATCAAATTACAAGCGCGCTATATTATACACGAAGGTGTACAAATATTCCTTGAGATGATTGAGGCCTTTGATGCTCAATGTTCAAAGACATTTTTTATTCATATTGACAGCAAACGTATGCCTTGGCTGCAAGACCTGCGCCTGTGACCCTGAAGGCAGCTGGAACTGCACCATCCTGCAGCCGTGTCACAACCAGGATCCTCCTCTCAACATTGATCACCGAGTCCTCGTTATGATCATGGAGGCTATAACAGACCGTAAGTAGCATTATCCTTTGTCTAGTACCTATTTTCTGTGATGGTAACTTAATAAGTCATGGGTCCGAACCCAGGCAGGCACATACTTTGTGTAATTTCTTTCATCACCGCTGCTCTCAAACCGGTGATGGAAAACATCGTGAGGAAACTGGCATGTTTTAGAACCAAAAAAATCGAAGACATGCAGTGACATTTACCAACCCTGGGCCCGCGTGGTGGATTATAGCTCAACCCTCTCCTAGAGAGGAGGCCTGAGTCCCTGCAGTGGGAACATTACAGGCTGATGATGGCATTGAACTACATATGTTGGCTTCTTATGTAACCGGAGGTGTGGACCAGTATTTTACATGAGGCGAGGCTTATCTAACCTAAACAACCTCGTAATGACTGACAGACTTTCGAGTTAGTGCCTTCCATAAGTAAGTACAAACAAGAGCGGTAGAGTAAACTACACCATCATTAATATTGAACTGAAAACCACTACGTGACGTAGGTCTCCCCCAAGCATTACTTATAGACGGGATCTGAACTTCTGACACATGTCCAGTGTATTTCCTCATCACTCACGAGAGGACGTAGAAAAAGGAGACATTCAAAAAGCAAAAACGATACTACGAAAAACCAAAAGTGTTTGACATTAAGTCCCCGAGAAACTGATGTCAATTCTGTTGAATGTCGTTGTAGAAATACTAAATGCTTCGAAAGTAATTGATACTTGTCTAGATCTTCAGGTCCTTGCTCTCAAAAGTGTCATTGTGAATCTCTACTAGTATTTTTGATCATCATGCAGAAAATCATCATCCACCTAGTTAGTTGTTAAATTAGGAAAATTAATCAAGACATAAAATGCCGATCCATATGGTAGGGCTTATTAATTAAACTTTGTGTTCTAATTACAGATATACATTCCGGGATCGTGAAGCGCTCAGTAATCGACAACCCAGTAGGCACTGCCAATACCATAACCTATGATGAGCTGTCAGAATGGTTATATGGAGCCAAACCTTTCAGTTTGAAAAAGATCGCTTCAAGGGACTTTATATCAGCGAGTGAGGTCACTGCTGTTGAGGACGATGAACATGCATACGAGGTTGCTACCACAGTAACCGGTAATGATTACTTATTTTATTAATATCGATAATGCTTATTGTTTGACTACTTTGTGCTTGCAAGCGCGGCTGAGCAACTTGGATTCGATGGCCGAATCGGGTGCTTCGACAACTTCATTTCACCATTTCAGTTTTAATCCAATGTGGTATGTTGGCCTTCATTTAATTAAATCATTTCCAGATCCCAGCTCACCATTGTCCGGGCTAACAACCACCACAAAGCCAGAAATTACAACCACTGAAGATATCGACTCTATAGGATTTGAAGAAGTACTCCGCGATATAGCGGTTGACCCCAAACCTGATATCCAAAGAACACTTGTAGACAATAAACCATTCGACAGTGAAACTAGTCATCAGGCAGAATTCACCTTTGATTATATGATCATGGATGAAGACAGTGTAACTGAAAGTAATAATGAAGTGATGAAATTTATGTTGGACTATGACAATGATGTCACTGAGTCTACCGTCACAGACGCTACTGAAGTAGTGATTAATCTGCTTGAAACAGCTGGAAACAATGATACAATTGTGAATGTCACTGAGGGTATGTTTTAAAGAATTGTGCGTCAAAATATTTGCGCGGAATTATTTTACAGAAGACGTATTTTTTTTTTCAGATTATACCAAATATGAAGATCCAAACGTCTTCGAAAATATGAACGACATCGTCGAACACAGTGCTTTTAACATCATGAAGAGAGACGTGGCAGGACAAGAGAACATCACAGCGCCCAATGTCATGTCAACTGTTACAATTACAGCAAACACCACTAATGTTACAACCAGCACTAATACAACTGAAGATAGTACAGATTTAAACGAAAATGTCCTCATACCTTTAAATAAAATCATTTCTGAAAAAATTAGAGAATTAGAAACTTTGCAAAAAATCAAAGATGACCTGCTGAAATTCATCAAAAGTGATACTCATCCTGACTATGAACCAAAAGAAAATAATCTAACCAGTAACACATACTTTTCTATATACAACGTCGCAATGGCGGCTGAGTTAGATGTAGACCTAAGGAAAGACAACCCAAATGTTATGTATGAAAAATACATGAAAAAACTAAAAAGAGACCTTTTCGAAGTCATGAGAGACCTCCGTAGCATTCGAAAATATAATAACACTGTTTTCCCTGACGATTTAAAAATTCTCGTGCATGCAATGAGGCGATATGTGTACAAAAATAAATTATTAGTAAAACCAGTGAAAAACAAGCTAAAACTACTAAGAAGTTTTAGACGAGGAATGGAACAGGCAGGTCGGTGTGATCGTTTATCAATAAAGGAATGTTTAGTACAGGTCCTCGAAGTAATTGACCAAGACACTCCGAAGCTTAACGCTTTATATCTGTTGTCACCAGCCACAAGGAAAATCATGAAACATATTATTGAATCTTACTATGTAAATCAGTTTATCATGCCAGGGTTAAGACTCCCCGACCCACATTATAATTTGACAAATTATTTGAACAGCGTCGGTAGTAGGTGGCGGGAGGTAACGGCTAGTCTTATCGGTAGCACTCCTTTTGCCAGCGTTTACAGGATGAAACTATTACATTGTACTTTAACTATGGATATCAGTAAGATGAACGATGCTGCCGGCATAATAGACTTTGCTCAAAGCCGAAGAATGACGCCTTCGTTAGATAAAGTGAGCAATAGCGTATTCGATAAAATAGACGCTGGATTGACTATGGTTCATAACAAAATACAAATGTTAATAAAATACTACAGCCGACCATTAGAAAAACCCCGAGCATTAAGGAATTTAGACACAGAAACTACGACCAATCCACAAGTCAGCGTACAAAAGCCTATTAGAGATCTAACAGAAAGCAAGAAGAAAAAGTACTCGTTCCTAAGACTCATTCGTAGCTTATTAAAGTCCTCGAAGCACAAAATTAAAAAGCTTCTGGATAAGAAGGTTCCAAAATCAGAAATAGTAAGACAACTAGCTAAGGAGAGATTGGATGAAATATCAAAGAAAAGATACAGCGACTACGAAGAAACAATGAAAAGATGGCAAAATAATTTGGAACTTGCGAAGAGAATTAAACGGTCTGTTTTAGATCAGTTCCAGACACGAATAAAGAATATTATACCAAAATACCTAAGACATAAGGTAAACCCGAAAATAAAAGATAAAGAAAGAGAGAGAGAGAAAGCAGAACAGAAAAAAAAGAACAAAAAGGAGAAGAAAGCTTCAAGACATGGTAAATAACATTTTATTGATACTATGACTGGTTTAACGGGGGACTTCCTGAGGGGGGATTTATATCATAAAAATCAACAACATTTTGAAAACGATACCCCCTTTTTTTGGGAGGTGTGAAATCATCATATAGCCCCTCCCGATCCTGCGCAGAGCGAAAGGGAGTGTCAGACTTCTATTGACTAAAAACCACACATGTTCCTTCTTACCCCTGAGACCGCGGTATCTCTTGCGAACAACCCGCGGCCCTGATGGGACCTCTAGTTCTTGTTCCTCTGTTTCAAATTTCATCAGGATTCGTTCGGCCGTTCTGACGTGGTTGATTAACAAACATCCATCCATCTAAACTTTAGTATTAGGCATAGTCAGTGCTTTGCTAATGCAAAGCACTGACTATGCTAGTATTGCCTTTACTACATAATCTCCATAACGCTGGATATACCAACTATCACTTATTGGGTATATACTACTATCTTAACTTACTGACGCTGTAGCAAATAAGAAGAGGGTAATCCCTCTTCTTATTTGCTACAGCGTCAGTAAGTTAACGGAGGGCAATGATTTAGTGTTTTTTTTTTCTAAGCGACGCATTTTAGTTTTCGACAACCACGCGAAGGAAGTCGCGGGCACAGCTAGTTAATAATAAAATCAAGAACGAGATTACAAAAAGGTGGTTGTGATTAATCCATTTCAGATATCAAAATTACTAAGTAAGCGACTAGAAATACAGAAAGGGCCACTAAAATAGTTTTACTTAACGGAATTTACATAATTTCAATTAAAATTTCCTCAATCACTCATACGAACAGGACGGTTAGGGAAGCGAGCGAACTGAGATCCCAAAATACCCTGCGAACCCACTTATTACAAAACTTGGATGCAAGAGCGAGCGAAGCGAGCTCGGGACTTGGAGCACCCCGACTCGGTCAGTTTTTTTTTAAACCACCCAGAAGTAGGAGCCCCACGAAGCCTAGGCCTAGGAAAGTGAAGTGGTTTTTGTATTCGAAATCTTAAATGGAGTGTCATCTAAGATAAAATGCCACTTAGTATAAATAACTCATTCGTTTAATATTGTAAAAAATGCAGGACGTACCGACGTAAACCTTATACATATTTGCATGCCTATGTGAAATATGTAGAAATATTTTATAAAAAAGTAACATCTATGTACCTGTTACCCATGTTTGCAAATATTTTATTGTTCTCAGAACGTAAAACCAGGAAGACAACAACGCCAAGCTCAAGGAAACATGCGAAGCCTGGAGTGAGGGCCAAGAGAATTACAACACAGCCCACGACACTGTTTTCAGAACGCAAAGCCTGGAAGACCACAACGCCAAGCTCAAGGCAACATGCGAAGCCTGGAGTAAGGGCCAAGAGAATTACAACACAGCCCACGATACGCTCCCATAATATTCATAGCTCTAAAACACATTGATTCAAATAAAATAGGAATTATGTGATTAAATCAAGCTAAAGTACAAATAATAAACTACCTGTTCTATAGAGAAGCATCTTTTACGCCTTTTTTACTAGCCCTTGAACTGAAAGTGTGATTTTCAGAACTTGTCGTATTTTGACAACATTACTAATATAAGCTTCTGGGTCATCATCATCATCATTCACAGACCAACTTTCCCCAATGCTGGGTATAGGAACTCTATTACATGTCACTTTTTTTAAAACTAGATAGAACACCGGCCTGTTTGGTACCTGACTACTCTAAGAAGAAACATCCGAAACAAACTCAGGGGTCATACTCTCTTTTAACGTCGAGACATAATCTAGGCATAATACACACATGAAAACTATGTAGATTCGTGTCTGAGATGGCATTTTGAAGAAAGCACCACACAGATTTGAGTGGACCCGTAGCTTATGTTAATCTAATGAAGTCTTCCGTCATCGCTTTCGCTCATAATGGGTGGAAAAGTACCCTTAACAAAGCTTAAAGGCACGTGTTCTCCTCAACAATGCGATATTTTTTTTGTTCAAGACCATACCTGGGAATGTGGGAATCCCCTGCCTAGTTATGGAGATATTGTGGGTCAAAGTTCCAAATTTTTCACAGCTAGTTTTTCACAAACGATAAACAGAGAGTCCGGTTATACTCTCTGAGCAGAGAGGTAGGTTAAACTCTACAGAGAGGCAGATTATACTCTGTACATGTACTCGAACCTAACAAAACAGAAGCTTATTGCAGTTTGTTACAAATTAATTTGATAATCAGGTTAGATATTTTTATTCTTAAAATAAAACATAAATTATTATAACACTCTGATAAGAAAACAAAACCTTATTAAAATATATCTACCTAACAAAATTCAATTACATTTTTAAACAAAATTCGTATTTTTAAACAAAAACCAAATTGTTTAAACCCGGACTACAAATGAAACCCCGCCCGGACGCTCCCCGGACGCCCTCTAAACTAGGACAAATCCGGGGAACCTCGGACGGATGGCAACCATAACTTCACGGGGCTAGTGGGCTCAGCAATAGTAGGGAGAATGATACGTCAATAACACAATTAAATACAAAACATATATTGAAAATTACAAAAATATCTAAAAGTAGATGTTCTACAACCCCATGCTTTTGATGTTCACCAGCTGTTTTATGAGATGGTCCTGTGTCGCCCAGTTCGTGTATTTGGCTTTTAACTTGCTTGGATCCTCGAGAAGCACTGAGGATTCCTGTGGCTGTATCATCCGACGCATTGGTGTCGGTGAAGATGGTGCTGTAAACCAAACCAATATATTTACTGACACGTTCATTATAATAAATATCTTGGTTGTGAGATTGTCCACGTGTTATGATTTTCCTACTCCTCCGCTATTATTTTCTGAATAATTTCGTTGCAGGATCCAAGACAGTTAAAATCGTTTCTCTGGGACTTCGTCGGGCTTCATTGTCCCGGCGCTCTTCTTGTGGTCGCCACTATTGATTCTGGCGTATAGGATTTACATCGTTTGGGAATAGTGTATCGGGCTTGTGATAGTTCTCTATTGTGTCACCTAATTTTTTATCTGTAATTTAAAGGGCCACAACTTTTTTTGTCCTACTCGTCATTTGTCCGAATAATAGCTTACCCGAACTAAATATCACATGTCATAAAATTGAAATACCTAAATAATATATGACCTAAATCCGTTTGTCATAAATATTGCAATCAATAATATACAAAAGACATAAAACCGTTTCCCATAAAAGTTATAAGTTCCAAATTCAAATTATAAAATGTTTATTTATAACAATAATATTCTTCGAACAAATTTGTCTTACAAAGCTTTTGCTATGAACTTCTCTCAGGCGTTACGTAGGTACCTACGAGCGGGCAATATTTTTTCTTCATTTTAAAACCCCCTGTAATGTCGACCATCTAGGGTTAGCGATTGCGAGTGAGGCCTGGCAGCGGGGCTCCTAATTCTGTCTGCAGGGTTTAAGGAACCTAACTAACCGAACCTCGGGATGCCCCTGACGTCGACCGTCTAGTCTAGTCCTAAAATAAACATTCGGAATAATACACAACATTATGTATACAAATATATATGTATACTTATATTATATATGACTTTATGTCATGTAAAATTAGGAGATTCAATTATTATAGTGCTCAATATTATGACAGAATACTTTTAGAACTAAAATATAATATACTATGTATATAACTAGAATACTTTTTAAACAAAATTTCGGGATTTTGAACATTAAAGTTAATGAAGTTTATAGCAAACGTGTTACGGATAATGATTTTCGAACAAACCATTTTAGGCGAAGAAAGGGAGTACCGCTTGTGATCCATGTCGAAGAGAAATACAAAATAACCCTCCTTTTGGGCTTCGCCGCAGTCGGGTAAAAAATATGCTCCTCACTTGGTTGTAGTTTCAAGTTTTTTTTTTTTTTTCATGAACAGCCATTCAAAGCCTAACTCAAAAAGTTTGAACTCTTCAACTCCCTGCTCTTTGGTGCTCTTAAAAAACAAGATTGCGCTATGGAATGACTCCAAGTCATTTAGACTATAATTATGAAACTAATATCAGTATACAGGGTTATTTGTAAAACACCGTTAACCTCTCAGGACTAAGTTGCTAACATCATAATCAACAACTTTTGTTCTATAACTTTTAAAAATTCATCATATGTTAGTTCATCAGATTTACTTACAAAAATAAAAATATTTAAATTGTACGCTCTAAATGTTACCAAGTCTGCGAAGCAAAACGATAGTACAATAGCGGGGGAGCGGGGTAAGGGCGGTGGGGTAATCGTAGCGTAGCGAGTTACGACAGTGCGCGACAGGCGTAGATAGGTACAGCAAAATACAGAGTTGAAATGTGTTAGATAGGACAACGAAATCTTGAACTTTTGTTTTTAGTAAATGTATTATGTTTTGTAAAAAGTCATAGAACAAAAGTTGTTGTTTATGATGATAGTAATACAGTCTTGCAAGGTTAACGGTGTTTTAGAAATAACCCTGTATAATGGCGTGCGTTTAAAAGGCTTGTGCAGAGATCGGACTGTAATATACCTATATCATCCACATTCTCTTGCCCGTATGCCAATTAATTTATGCTCAGCGACTCAGCACTTCATGTCTTCTTCTTCCATACTTCTCTATAACTCGTCATGTCATCCCATTATAACCAATAATTCAAGTCTAAATAGTAATGCGATGGGACTTACCAACATATCTATCGTTTGCAGCATTTTGTTTCTGCGATGTAAGCAACTTGAACAGTTCGTTTGCAATTTTATAATTGCCAGTGTCCAAGTAGTACAGAATCCTTTGAGCAATATTATACGACACATCCTGCTTGACGTCAATACCACTTTGCTCTTTCACCTTTAGTAATGTTTTCATACGATTTCTGATCAGTTGATTCATGATCTCAATTCTAGATATTTTCACCCCACCGCTCTCTACACTAGGGTGGTCACTGGCCATAAAAACAGGATTCTTATTAAAGTCAGTTTTCAACATGTGGTTATGGTTGATTTCGGCGTTCATAATTTCTAAACTTTTTTGGGTTTGGCTTTCAGTCTTAGTGGGCAATTTTATAACGTCAAGTTTAAGTTTTTCAATTACTTTTTCACTTACATTAATACTTGTCGCCAGATTGTTAACAAATTCTACGAGTTCATTAAACTGTTCTGTGGGTAGTTTAGTTAATATTGCAAAGGATTGCGTTATTTCTCTGATTACATTTATTGACGTCAGAACGTCTAGTTGTAGTGCTTTTAGTAATATCAGTTTTCCAGCGGCGGGTGTTTTGACAAGTAAAGCATGGTGCTTATACGTCGAACTACCATTTTCAATTCTTTCTATCATGCTCTTTATTTGGTCATATGATTTAGGAATTTTACTTTTGGATGACGATCTACGAGTATTTGAACGAAATTCATCATTTAAGTTTTTAACTACCCGCTCCCATACAACGGCGGATTTGGATCTCTGTGCCATTATGTCGTCATTATTTCTACGTGAAAGCGAAGTTTTCAATTCTTTTTTTAAGTCTTGAAACATGTTTGCTATTTTTGTGACTGGGTCAACTTTTTCTTCTTTTTTCTCGATTTCAGTTCCTTCTTTTAGAAGATTGTAGATACAAGGCAAAGCTTCTATTACCTGTATGTTATCTTTAAAGTTAACTCCTCTAGCACTCTGTATCTCTATCAAATCTTCCAGTATTGTTTTCAAATGCGCTTTCAGTTTCTCTTTTGTTGAACTTAACTTATAAGAATCAACGCCTTTATTACTAGATGGCATATTGTTTTCTTTAATTACCTCAGTAGTTGTTTCAATTGTTTCTATTTTTGATTGATTGGGAGATTCTTGAACAGCAAGTTTTTGAGGTTCTATTAGTTTTATCAAATCACTGAACGATTTGAATTTGAAAAATTCTGACAAGTTGAGTAATATATTACCTTCAACGCTAGGCAACGTTTCTTCTTTGTTGTTTTTATTTTTCAGTAAGCAATCTGGATTGTGGTGAACATGTGTTAAGTAGTCCAGAATCATTCTGTCTTTAGTTGACATACTCATGTTTGTTATATCAACATTGTACATTTTCTTAAACTTTTGATTCAGATTATCATCATCCTGTTTTAAGAAGTATTGATTACTGATTCCATTTACTATTTTCTTGTTGTTTCTTGTTGGCAAAAGTAACTTTGTTATTTTTTCTAAAATATTTCCAAACAAATTAAAAGACTTTTCCTCGTCTTCAGTTAGTTTAGCATCAAGTTCATGCGTTTTGTTATTTGAAAACGTGTGATGAAAAACGAATTTCGGACCATGTTGCATTTCACTTAAATTGCTTTGTAAATTTTCAAACTTTTTGATTAATTCTAAAACATTGTTTATTTTATTTATTGCTTTTACAGTCGCTTTTGTCTGGTTAATTGGCAATGCTAGTTTAACCTTTTTTTGTTCTATGACATTAATTGTTTGGTTTTCCTCTCTCTCAGTGCTTTTTCTATTCGACCCTTTCTTAATTGCCTCATCGCTACCACTGCTTTTATGTAATAATTTCTGCGACTCATTAATTGACTCACAGATAGAAATGTTTTTAGCATCTTTATTCTTATCTATTGCACTAGATAACTGTTCTAAAGCATTTTTCAGAAACAATTCTTGCCTAATATTTAATGGTTCTTTGAAAAGTTCTAGTAAGTCAGTAATTTTTTCATGTTTTAATCCGTCTGTGTCGGTTGATATCACCGCAGCATCTTTTTCCATGTTCCATAACTTATTTAATAGGTTGCCAGCAATGAAAGCCATTGCAGTCAAAGTGTCATTTTCTGGAGTGAAAGTGATGAATGAAACCGGGCTAGTATTTGTATCTCCAATCGTTTCATTTTTTTTTTTCAATTCATTGACTACGATTTTTGAAAGATCCTTGTCCTTCACAGTTTGTGTGAAATTACCAAGTACTGTTTTTAAATGTTCATGGCTTGCGTCAAATTTTATTTCTGGTTCTGTTGCTTCTATTTTATTGTAAGTTATGTGATCAATTGTCTTGGGTTGGGTGAAGTCAGTCAGCAGTGCCTGGCTTTTATCAGCAAAGCCCGATCGTCTTGATCCAGTGAGTGGCCGGATCATGTCGACTTTCTTGGCAACCAATGTCCCCGTTAGGTTTGATTCCTTCAACATGTCTGTTCAAAGAAAAATTATAATGTGAACACTGCTACACTTAGTTCCAAACATTTGTTAATAAATAAATATTTACGTACCTTCGTTTATTTCATCAATTGCACCATTATGATTATCATCAACTGTGTTATTGTGAGTAGAAACTTTGTCTGGACTTGGCTTGACAATTGATCGTTTACTATGTTTCTTCGTAACGACAGGTGTAGATCTCTTCTGCCGATGCAAGCGTATGTTTGCTAACATATGATCAATCCCCTTATCTTCAAACTGATCTGTAAAAAATCTTACAGGTTAGAATATACAACGGTTTTGCAATATACTGAATATAAAACTTACCGTTATGATTTTCTTAAGGTTGATAATTAAAAATACAACTAATAAAACTTTGTGCAATAGTGCTGTATTACAAAAAAACGTGCGAATCAGTGCTCTCGCCGAGGTATTGCTACCACATAACCTGTAAACAGATTATAGAAGTTAACACTTAATTTTGGAGACAGGAAAAATCTGGTGGCCACCATGATACCATAAAGCAGGATTGTTTTTTTTATTTCAGTGTGGGAAAGAGACGTGTATAGCTCTGTGGCTTTCCCATACGGGAATACGATTAAAACAATTGTTACAACTTTAGTCAAATTCCACCAATAAAACAAAACGCGATCAGCATATCTAAATCCCGTTCAATACGTCATGTCATTGTCGTAAGTCCTATGGGATATTGTTACTAACAGCTCTTGAACGCCGTTTAAGAGTTCGCATTCATTTTCAGTGGCATAGTCTGCTCTAAATTAGAAGTGAGTATTCAATAACGTACCAAATCAAAAATTAGGATTGCTTTTCAGGAATATTATATAGATACAGATTATTATTAGCTCTGTGTGTGTTTACATACAATTAAAGAATAAAAATGTATGCAAGGCGTTTTAAATACATGGAGTTGTGCTGTCAACAAACTGTTTATTGTTCATAACACCTTGTTAAAAAGTTAATGAATAGTAGTAACAATAATTAATACTGAATAAATAATGTTAAATTTATTAATATTAGTAGATTTCCACAAAATAAAGCAAACAGCGAGTAGGAGCCGCGGCAGACTACGAAGTAGATTGGGAAACGACAAAGGCGTCTTCCTTAGATTTAGCAATAAATGGCGCAAAACCGGGATCAATAGAAATAATGAAGGTAGTTTTTACCAGCAGTGGGACAGTACTGCTAGTTTTAGTAACACTAAAGCAATAAAAGATGTAAAGCGATAACAATAGAGTTGTTTTTGTAAAGAACTCAATAAAGATGCCGTACTTACCTAATATTTCCATTTCCTCCGTGCGTGGCGCTGGCACTTGCGGGTTAGTAGACACTTTGATACTCCGAAGCTTTTTCTTGTTAAAATCTAATAAACAAAACCACTTATTACTTTTTCTAACGTATGAAAATATGTGTTTATTTACATATTCTAAGTGTGACTTCTTTTTTTTGGGTCTGGAAATCATCAAAAGACTCCTCCGGCTCTGGGCAGAGCGGAAGGGAGTGGCAGACTTATACTGACTAAAAAACACCCATGTTCGTTCTTAGCCCTTTGTGTCCAAGGCGACGGTATCTTTTTCGAACACCCGACATGATGAATCACTTCCTCACCTGATCTTTTTGCAAGTCCACCTGCACTTTAAGGGACCTTTTATTTTGATTCTAGCCATTACGTAGTTAATATACGTAACGTCCTCCTCCGGGGCGGAGCGACCTTGTTACTCTTGCGTGAGTAGCGTCGTGTCGTAAATCGCGTCGCTGTGAATTGTGGCATGCCTCAAGAATTATTTTTCAGTTGGTTTACAACCAATTCTGCAGTCTCTGTAGCATGCGCGCGAGCCCAGAGCTCGTGGACGTGAAGTACGAGATAACTCTAAAGTAACACTCACTAGATTGCAACATTTGTAGAGCATTGTCAAGGATACCACCTCCCTCTGTATCGTCTTCGTACGAATAAGACGAGCCCCGATCTGAGCTACAGTCCTGGTCAAAGCTACAACTCCAACGGCCCCGTCTGTTGCATTTGCAGGTGGTGCAGCCTGAGCATCTGTTGTCTAAAACAATACAAGTTAATGAAAAAAATATCGATAATTTTACATAATTATCGACATTTTTTTATGTAGACGAGTCTGTGATCCCCAGGTGAAACTCGTGGAAAATACAAATAGCCACTCAGATCAACTTTCATGCTATGCCGCGTTTGCATAGATTGGTCTGTGGATGGGAGATCGCCAATTATAATGGTGTAAAAGGACATTTGTTCTCCCCACCACTGCGATAATTTTTTGGTTCGAGACTAAACCTGGTAACTCCCTAGTTACGGAGATTTTGAGGGTCAAAGTTCCAAATTTTGCACAGCTGTTTTTGTAATACACATAAAAAATACTAGTTTTTCAGGTTATAACTTTACTTAAATTACCTCAATGACCCGTTTACTATTCAAAGCATCCACTAGCACAATGTTCTAAGAGTGCTACATGTAAAATATGATTTTTGGCCCCAAAAAAAAAAGTCGTTTTTTGCGTATGGGTACTTAGTTTGATGTACAGAATGCTTGGTTGATGTATGTGTGAAAGGTTAATTTACACCGTATATACCGAGTTACCTCCGAATCTCAGAAAACACGCGAAGCCGTTGGTTCAGTCGTAATATGTAGTCAGTGCTCCGAAAATTACTAAGGGATATCTTAAAACCCGGTACTAACTGGGTTGTGGAGGTCAGATAGGCAGTCGCTCCATGTAAAATACTGGTATTCAGCTGCATCCAGTTAGACTGGAAGCCGAGCTCAACATATTTGGGATAGGTTAGGCTTATGATAATGACATTAGTTAGGGCTGTCATTATAGTACACCCATATTACGCCAGTTATGTTGAAGCTCCATGTAAAGCTAGCTTCCACACAACAAAATTTTTTTACATACGACTTGACTCTGACCGGGAAATTGCGAAACACGTAAGAAAAATTCGAATTTCGCTGGCTACCTTGTCGCATCAACCTTAACCAGGCACAAATTAAACCTTCGTCACTGCTACCTAGAAATGTTTGATGGAAAAACCCAACCGCTCCCCGACTCGGGAATCGAACCTAAGACCTCATACTCAGCATTCGCGCTTGCGATTAATAGAAAAAGGCAATAATTTAATCTTGTGGCTGCCGTACTGACAAAACTGTGTATTACTAAATCATTCATTCGTAATTGAATGAATCTATTTACGTGTCGTGGTCATGAAGATATTTAACTAAAAATAAATTATAATTTCTTACCTTCATTACAGTCAGTCATTTCAGAGACCTTTGGTGTACATTTCTTCTCCTTCTCCTTTTTTAGCTTTTTCGAATTTACTGAATTTACTGAAAATTTATATTTATTTTATACACGATCTGAATGTTCTACATTTTAGCCTACAAAAAATTCTTTATTTCTTCTTCAAGTTTTATAAACCCCTTAATAAACCCCCCGCTCTTCTTCTGCTTTTTTATTGTAAATCTAGTTTAATTCTAAAAATCGGACCTCCTTAGAAATTGGCCAACCCCCACTGGGCCCACGTGGCGGATATCTATTAATCCCACCCCTCTCCCAGAGAGGAGGCGTGAGTCCCTGCAGTAGGAACATTATAGTGGTGATGATGAAAATATTCAAAGTGATGAATCAAGCAATTGTTGTAATCACCACGCGTCACAGTTAGGATGGTGCTCACTCTTGTTCTTTAAACTTAAAACTATGCAGGAATCGAATCCACAGTCCAGAGTGCTGAAAGTCTTACGGTTATTGTTTGCAATATTCGAATTTTAATTTAAACGGAGGTACCGTTTGAATTATACTTTATATCCAAAAGTGCTATTCAAATAAAGTTTAAAGATTACTATACTATTTTCTCGCATTATGATATTTCTAGCGTTTTAAAGTACGATTTATTATTATTTATATTTTTCTTATTTTATCTAAACCTGTCAGAGGCAACTTCTTTTGAAATAATAAAATGTTAGTGGCAAAAACAAGAAATATAAATCAAAACATGCTGTTGGTGCAGGTGCAAATAAAACGTCTGAAATGATGCAAAAAGTTCGTGAAACTTGAATTAAAATGGCTCAATAGGAAGTCAATTAGGAAAGGCTTAGAATTGAACTATGTGCTGTCTGAAAACGATATTACGAGTACAACGTGCAGAAACCAGGATAAACAATGTTATTGAAAGTTAAAAACTTGAGGGAAAATATTTAATAAAACAGTACACGAAATTATAAAAGTGAAAAATTACACCATCACTCAATACAATACATATCACACAATCACTGGTTTGTCCTTATTTGTCTGGCTGTCCTGATCACTATTACGTTTCATAAAGACAATTTGAGAATCCGCCATCATTCTTTTGTAACGGTTGTCTGTTCCAATTTATTTACAATCGTTGGTGCTTTCAGTATGTTTCTTAAATATGATCTTTATGTTGAATATATTTTGAAGTTTTTCAATGCTTTATGCACTCCATTGTGATCTTCTTAATTATTTTTAGAACCCACATTCATAACTTTAAATTATCATTCTCTCCCACTCCAAAATATATCCCTGCAGAATACAATTTCATCTTTGTTAACGTTTCTTCTTATCGTTGTTCACCACGAAGTCCACATAATCTCCTTTCATCGACTCTTTGTGTCCTAACAAATTCTCCTTCGGGACCTTCTTCATCATCGATCTCAGCTTGCTCCGCACTTGGTTGTGGATTAGCCTCCGGTGCCCATTGGGATGGCCGCAACATAGCGTGTCGCCTCCTGCAAGCACCAATATTTATATCATTATTTGGAATTAAACAGACAATATATGTAAAGGTGCCAGGGAAGATGGGTGAAAATGAGAATCAATTTTGCGAAGTTGGCTTGCAAAAGGCGACGCGTAGATTTTTGAAATATGGGCAAAATAAAATATAGGTAGCAAAAATATTCCATCCAACCGCTCTGAGTCCAATTATTAGCTTCTTTTCAAACAGATGTTGTATCATATTAATTTCAGATCACTTAAACAAAACTTCGTTACAATAATATTATTCACGCGTATTTTACGTATTTTCAAGGTAGAAATCACTTAACGCGAGTAACAACACTTATTACAAAACACTCAATAAAATTATCAAGAAAATACACAGAACAAGAACCTAGAACAAATAAAAACCAAAATCCCAAAGTAGCACCAATAACAACGGTGTGGCATACCAGCATCCAACAAGTCAAACATGCTATTATCCATGGTCCTCCTCAGCCTAAACGACAGAGTTCTGAAGTAGGTAGGTCTGTCATTTCCTAACTCGGACGTGTACATATTCTTGACATTGTTTCCATCTCTGATGAGCCTGTAGAAATTGCAGAAGCTGACATCTCGGGGAATGCAGGCAATCTCTGCGCCACTCGTGGAGCAAATGCAAAAGAAGCAAGTGTTATCGTTGGGGTAGTCTAAAAGGGATTCCACGTCGGTTCCAATGTCGATGTCAGTATCGTTCGCGGTCAGACTGTTGGTGTAGTAGGAGTTACCACGGAAGCATTTCGACTTGGAGTTGTAAGGAATCTCGTCGTTGTGCCAAATGTAATCTGTGGTAAAGGTTATGTTTGTGTTATTCTTGTTCTTTGTCTTGCAATTTTAATTATTTATGTACCTAAGTATTAATACCGCTAAGGGACCTTGCGCACTGCACGTTTTGCCAACTATCGCTATCTAAAACAGAACTGCAACCAAAGTTTCTTCCTGGTCGGAGCGGCCGTGTAGTGCGTAAGGTCGCTAAATGCAGATACTTAGATAGGGTTCTATCTAGGATGTTGATAATGTTTCCATGTAATGTCCTACAACACGTTCTATAAAAATATATGACTACTTTCCGACCAACCTAACGACTCTGAAATAAAATTTCACGGTGTGCCACTTTTATTGCTTCAATAAAACCTACAGTTTCCATTTTATTGGCACCTGCACCACCACGACAAACCTCGTCGAATTCTGTTGGATAGAGCACTCATATCCTCGAATGGCAGGCCCTTGTCGAACTTTTCCATAACACTTTTCATCACCAAACATTCATTGACATTTGCCGCGGGTCTGTTGCTACAATATTCGTGTTTTCCTTCGGCAGAACAAACGCATATTTGGCAGGATTCGTCTTTCGTGGGATAAGTCATATGTTTCTTCCTAGTTGGTGCTATTGGTTTCTTTTGAGTTGGCCCCTCTCTTAGCTTTAGGAATTCTTCGGAGTCTGACTTTTCAGGCACAGGTATTCCGGCCTGTTTATCGGTAAGCTTTATGCTGGTACGCCCCGGGACACATTTGTAACCTCCGTCGCCGTTGAGCTCATCGGCCGTTGGTGACGGGTGGTTGTATAAGAAGTCTAAAAATTGCTACTCTATTAGAATTCAATTTTTTATCGTTTGCATTTTAATTTTTTTCTATGTTTTACCAAATGCCTGGATGTTTTTAGTGTCTTTTAAAGATATTGTAGTATTTGATCCTAGATTGCTTAAGGTGAAAGCGCAAAGGCAGTCCACGAAAATTAAATTTTCTTACTTTTTTTCCAATTTGCAGGTTTGTGTCAGGTTTTATGTTGATTAAAATTTGATTCGATTTGATTGTTATAGTGACAACAGAAATAAATAATTTGTGAAAATTTATCTGTCTAACTATCGCGGTTCTTGTGATACAGCTTGGTGACAGGCAGACGGACGGACAGCGATGTCTTACTGCGGTACTCAGAGATATTTAATGATTACTTAAGCCGTCACTTAGTAAAGATTTGACATACTTTGTATGTCAAAACTGGCAAAACATTAACTAAGTTTACATTTACTAAGCTCGTTGAGTGCGGCAGTTAGTAATAGAGTCCCGTTTATACCCGTTGGGTACGGAACCCTAAAAACGGTAGTGGTTTTAAGATTTTTTATGTTCAACATCTTGATTCGTGGAACTACTTTTCTTCCACTGCCAATATAAGATCTCTTTATCCTAGCATAATAATATTTATCCACCATGATGACCACTTTTGCGAAAGTAACATTGGTGTCAACATCACCCACCTTTCTTCAACAAGATGTAGGGTAGTTGACAAAAAAAACTAATTAGTTCATCAGATATATTTCTAAAAACTATTGGATACATACATTTCTTGTTTCACGTAAACAATAAACGAAGACTTCGAAGTGCTTCTAAATTCGTTTGACGTCACAGGTTGGTACAATTTTTACCAGAAAGTGACGTCACAAGCCCGTCACAAGTTTTATTTTCTTAACTTTTTATAAATTTTATAAAGCATGTTTCCAATATTTTTCGATAATCTAACAGACGGACTTACGGACGGAAGGGAAACATCTCTGTTATGTAGTTGATGGCAGTATCATCTCTGAATTCTTAAACTAGGGTTACTCACCAGCGAAAGCCACGTTGACCGTCATGGTCAGAGCGATGAGCACTAGAATTAGTTTAGCTTCCATGGCGAACAGACTGAAGAAACCTGAGACTGGTGGAGTTTTATACTGCGATACACTTCAATGGATGCTATGATTCTTCGTTTTAGTGCGCAGGGACGGATTGAGTTGGCCATTTTGTTTTGTAGATTCGGTTTCAGTGAATAATGTCGCACCTGTATTTTATGAAAAGATGAATCATGGAGGTATTCTGGAAGGGTTAGACAGAGGTCTCCAGAGGTCGCCTTAAAGTCTGTCATGGTAATTTCTTATTATCATAGAATGTAGCTCGATTGCCGCTAACCGGGTACTGCTAACAACAGGCCTAAGAAATTCTTGATAGAAACATCTTGCAGAATTTGGGAATCGAACTCAGGGTATCCACAACCCGTCGGGGCTGCGGTTCCCGTCGGGGCTGCGGGTTGTCCGAAAGAGATACCGTGGCCTCGGCACTGACTAGGAAGACCTAAGAAGGGACATGGGTGGTTTTTAGTCATTTCATGATTTCTTACACTCTAAATAAAGAAAAAGGGTCTCCACAAGAGCATGGCGGCAGTCTCTTCTGAAGGGTAACTGTACTCTTAGAACAGCACGGCTATTGCGTATCTTTTAAATGACAGTGGCTATCATATAGTGTCCACCAAATAATGTCAAATGGTTCCATTTTGTACTAAACCATAAAAGATACGCAATAGCCCTGCTGCAGGGCTATTGCGTATATTTTAAATGACAGTGGCTATCATATTGTCTATGGATTAACTGTCAAATTGGTTATGTATTAGAACAAAATGGAACCATTTGACAGTAATTGATAGGCACTATGGGTTAGCCACTGTCATTTAAAAGATACGCAATAGCCCTGCTCGTCATATATGTCAGTGTCTTTAAAAATGACAAGCAAAACTGATTTCTCATCTCAACAAGGAGGAATTTATGTTTTCCACTCGCACCTTTTTGTTTTTCATGTTTTTTATACCGCGTTACTCCGTGACTACTGGGGTGATTCTAGTTTTAATTTATTAGTGAGCTCCTTTAACTCCTCGCGCGCCTTACGAACACCATCTGTACATAAATCATTGGCTTTTTAATTGTTTCTATAATATGGCGCTCAAGTTGTTAGTAGGTATATTCCTCCTCGGGCCTTGCTGCTTGCTTAATGGTCTTAATGACTTCTAGCTACAATTTAACTGAAAATTTACTTTAAAAACACAGAAAGTAACTTTACTTTCAGATGTCAGGGGCAAAAAAACACATTTCACCAATCAAAATAAACTAAAATTCCAAAAGTTGTTTTTTTTGTTTGTTTAATAAAAAATATGACATAAGTAGTCCTTGAAAATCTAAGCCTTTAAATAATAGCACAAAATCTGTCCCTGTATCACATGAATGCCGTAAAAAACGACGTTGCTAACAAGCTGCGGCACAATCAAACTTACTGATAAGGATATCACGCACCTGCAGTGATGACAAGCAAGCGCATGTATACATCTGGCCGACGGATACACTATCTTGTTGGCATTGCAGTCAAAAGCAAGCTCGCGGACCTACAGGTTCAGGGTTCATACAGTTTTTTTTTTTTTTTTTTTTGGTGGGTGTAAAATCATCGAATAACCCCTCCCGCTCTTGGGCAGAGCGAAAGGGAGTGTCAGACTTCTACTGACTAAAAACCACCCATGTTCCTTCTTCGCCCTCTATGTCGAGGCCGCGATAACCGTTGGACTACCCGCGGCCCCGACAGGCGTCGGCCCTTTCGGGCCCCTCCCATGTTGCTGACATCTCTTTGAGGCGCGCGTGGAACACGAACGCGCCGTCGACACGGCCTGTTTTCGTCGTGAGACGGACGGACGGCGAGTTAGCCCATCACTCACCGTCCACAGGCCAGGGTTCTTACCCTGGCGTTTGGCGATGTGTTTTCTACGTCTTAAGGTTCCGTACCTCAAAAGGAAAAATAGGAACACTATAAGTGTTCCGTTTTTTGACAGACAGACGACACACGAGTCATCCTTCAAGGATCACTCGTGTTGCGATCATTCCTTACCTCCGAAACTAATGAGCCTACAATTTTGAAAAAGATACAGAAATTAGTTTAACACTTATAGATTACAGGAAGACCTATAAGAAGTCTATGGTGCTAAAATAACATGAAAAATCTCTCAATATCTACTACTAGTATGAAACCCTTCATGTGCAAGTCTGTCTTACACTTGGCCAGTATTTATTTATTTCTTAGAACAGCAGAGAGTCTTAATTTGTATCCGATCGATATCAATAGGCTCTCTCCTATTAAATGCAACTTCAATGAAACTGGCTATTATTTTAATTTATATAATAACATCCCATCACCCCAGTAATCCCCGAAGGATTAAGCTGAGGCGTACCTAAAAGTTTCTAATACCACGGAAATATGTGTGTGTGTGTTCCTAAGAAATCTCTTAAAAAATATTCTTGAATAACGACATATTATTTGCTAGAAACTTCAGGTTTGGTAGTACTTAATGTAACACATTCTAAAAATTGTAGGTACTGATAAACCCTATGACCAGTACAGGATTTTTGGAGTCATTTAAAGTAATGTTTAAATACGATTTAAAACCTGCATGTTTTTAAAAACTTGTGAAAAAGTTGCAACTTAAACTAGAAAGTATTACACAACAAAACAATGATCGCAATGACGACGGGGAGAACAATTGCTTCTCGGCTTCGTTGAGGCATTATTACACCCTGTTTATTGTTTGAGCACTTTGAGCTATAGAGATGCCGCCGTGCAAATAAATAATTTTGTTAAACTCAAACACGCGAACAGTTTGGTAAGATAAGATAGTTTTTTTTAAACTTTACGATATTTTTTCCAAAATTAAAAACTTCTAGGTAGTACTCACATTTCAATAAGACTTCAAAATTGCATATTCTTAAAACACAAAACACGACTTAGGTTGAAAATATTTATTACAAGTTTACCCGGTACAAAAATCTTTGTCTTAACATAATACCTTATCTTATTTACTATATTTACAATAAGTTATCAGGTACAAGCACCCGTAAAAATACTATAATCTCTAAGGCCTACTTCAATTATTTACGTCCTAAAGATCATCAGTACTTGCCATCAGACATTATTTTAATCAAATATCTAATACTGTTACTGAAAAGGCTCTTCACTTGGTCCCAAGTTTCACTTTTAACATAAATTATTTCATGACGTACATCATCTGCTTACAAAAGTCCAGTGTTTGGCATAGTCCTTTCAAGTCGAACACCATTGAGTTAGCAATTTATTCAACGTCATTGAATGGCAAACCAACAACTGCCAACAGAGCACTCAATGAAGGTACATCTACAATTAGTTTCTACGTGCCCTGGAAAGCACGTTATAGATCTTTGGCTGACATTACAGATAGTCAGTAGCCTGAATGTCTGACAACCAGTCTTACCAAAGGGTATCCTAAGTAAGTCCGATAGGCAGTCGCTCCATAAAAAAACTGGTGTGATGCTACATCTAGTTACCCTGGAAACCGACCCCAACATAAGAGGCAAGCATATGATGACTCGTCTTCAAGTTCTCTCATTTCTGCTACATCACCAACTCGGAGTGATTATCTTCTAAGTTCCGGAACCCGTAAAGGATTCCTCATCATCAAAACAAGGCCAGTTCACTATACTCTTTCAAATAGGAATCAAAAAACCAGCAAGTATCTGTATTATTCTTTTCTAAACCTTTTATTTTCGACCATGCTGTGAGCATTTCGTCTGGAGCAAAGCTATGGATAGACGCCATGTCCTGGTAAATGCAAGAGAGCTGAAGCCAGGGCTTGTAGGGACTCAGTCTCCTGTCGTGAGTAAGGGTCAACCCTAACTCCTTATAGGCAACAAGGTATGTGAAATATACATCTTCTAGGTTCACCATTGGTACTCTTTCGGCTGTCCTGAAGATTTTTCCAAGGTAATCTCCTGAAATTATAGAATTGTTGTTTAAAAATCTGGCCAAGTGCGAGTCGGACTAGCGCACAAAGGGTTCCGTAACATTATCTATAAAAATAGCGTTTGTTTTATGGGAGCCCCCCTTAAATATTTATTTTATTTTGTTTTTCGTATTTGTTGTTATAGCGGCAACAGAAATACGAGTACATAATTTGTGAAAATGTCAACTGTCTAACTATCGCGGTTCTTGAGATACAGCCTGGTGCCAGACAGACGGACGGACAGCCAGCGAAGTCTTAGTAATAAGGTCCCGTTTTTACCCTTTGGATAAGGAACCCTAAAATAGGACCCAAATCGGTTTAGGCTAATAAGCTTTAGTACCTTCGCGTTATATTATTTTTATGTTATCTGGTTCCCCTCATGGAAAAACGTGAGTTTATGTATTGATAAGCTGACTTTGATTTTTTAGATCATTCAATTGTATTGTAGGTACAAATACATGCGTTTTACAAGTACACCGATCCATACGGTAAATAGATGACGAAATAGACATGTTTTCGTATTTAAGTCTTTATAAATCACCTACGAGTTTAGTGATACATCAGCCATTTTAAAATCATTAGCACGCCGATGAACCCGTACAGATGGGCGACGATGTCACATTTGAAGACGGCCGTCGTAGCCGAGGCAGGCCCAATAAACGCTGGCGTAACGATCTTGGCTCACGCGAAGACGGCAAATTGTAACCCAAATCGGAAACCCATGGGGAAGGCCTTTGCCAAGCAGTGGGGCAGAAGAGGCTGACATAAAAAGCACGCAAAATTATCTTCGCATAATTTTAATACATAGCCTATTGATTTAAAATAACTTACCACTTATAAGGTACCCGGTCCCGCTGAGGTACCGGGAGACCAAATCTGGGCGAAGCAGCCACCGTGGTATGTACCACTTCGTGTACTCGTCTCTGTGTAGATGAGTGTCGTTCTTACTGTAACCTGTAATTAGATTGATGTCAATATCATTCTACTGGACTAATCAGTTCATCGGAGACAAACTGCCCCAAAAATCCCTCTAGAAGGTCGAGAAGCTATGAGATGTGCTACACAGTCTGTTGGGTATCAACATTGGCTGAATTGGAAAGAATATTTTAATCTAAGAACTTAAGAAAAAGGAAAATGATATAGGTCTACGAGTATAGTCTCGCAGTCTCCTCAAGTTTTTGTAATACTAGATTTAGCAGAAAAAATATATTTAAGAACTGCTCACAGACTCAATCATTTTGAATTTTTAATGAAAAAAATTTATTCACCAAATTGTGTGCACACTGGAACTTCTATGTAATTGGAGATGAACGATGTTTCCATGTTCCGTCATATTTTGCTAACACCTAGCTCTGGAGCTGCTTATAATCTAATTATGGTTAACTATGGTTCATTTGAAAACCAGCGTCAGACTGCACCAGCCAGTCTGACATTATCGCTGAAATGGACCTTTTTAGCGCAGCCGTGAGGCACACACTTTGCTTCATGTTAAGTATGCCTACCTTATTTTTATTGTGTAATTTATTTGTATTGTGCGTGTTTCATGTACTGTGGCTAAATAAATTTTATTCTTTCTTTCTTTCTTTCTTTCTAATTAAGTTTGTTTTGTTACAATTGACATAAGAAGGTCTGATGGGAGTGGCATGTATGTATACCTGTATAAAAGTCTCTAAAAAATAAAAAAGACAAAAAAAAACATTGGCTAAATCAGTTTCTGGTGAGCTTCGCACAATTTTCAGTTAATACGAGTGGCTTTTAATCGAACGTATTAAACGCAAGTTCGACTTTTCGTTAACCCTAAATTACGCTTAGAAAAAACATATATTAACCTCAATCTTCTTAGAGAAAAGAAGAATACAAGTACTTAGCCATATCTGATTACTTCACTCTAACAACAGAAACCTCCACCTCTACTTACCAAGCAATTTAGCATCCTCATTCTCCTTGAGGACCTTGCGGAGGGTCCAGGGGTTGACGAGCACATCATCATCAGTCTTGAACAGGAACTGCGCCTGCGGACAGTGGCTCAGGCTCCACTGCATCATCAGAGCTGTCTTGAGGGTCAAGTTCTGGTAGTGGTCGTGGAAATCGAAGACTATCAGGTCACTGTATTGCTTTGCTTCTATGTAGGTGTCTACCTGGAGTTAGTGAGTTATATTTTTTATTATAACGAGAGTATTCATTCTTCTAAGCGTGTTGATGACAGTTTAAATTGAGTCAGCCGGTCAAATTTGGCATATTTAGTGGCGCTCATCAGCTTATGTAATATACAAACAACGACAGTTAGATTTTTTTTTGCTATTACTTCCAGTATTTTTAATCGACCTTATAATTATTGAAAACTAATTTTAATTCAACATTCCGTTTTTAAATCCCCTCCTATTTGCCTCTCCTATTTGCCTCTCCTATTTACCTCTCCTACTTACATCTCCTATTTGCCTCTCCTATTTGTCTCTCCTATTTATCTCTCCTATTTGTCTCTCCTATTAGTCTACTGACTTACCAGCTGTTCATCCACATTATCACCATACAGTCCCAGCACGAAGTACGTGGGCTGGTGCTTGGCCCAGGTCTCCCGCACGGCCATCCTGTGGTCCACCCGGGGCGGTGCACTGGAGACCAGGATGATGACTGGCACCTCATCCGGACTGCTGCATGGCGTCGATGATGGCTCTATTAGAGCTTGGCTGGAATGAGGAATATAAACTCTTAGTTAAGGTTCATCGTCATCATCAACTGTCTCGTTGGTCGAGTAGCACGTGCGACTGCTGCATATGAGGTCCTGACTTCGATTTCCAGATCAGGAGAGTGTTATAGGGGTTTTCACAAGCAATTTCTCAGTAGCAGCCACGGAGTTTAAACTTGTGCTCAGTAGATGGCAATAGGGTCGGCCCCTATTACAACGGACTTAAACAAATGTGTGTGAACTTATTCACACTTCATCTAGCCCTTTCTGGATAACAGGCGTTATGTTAAGTTACCATCCCAATCTTATGTAATTCATTATGGGAATAGGGGAGTGAAGTTTTCATACCTACTAACTACAAAATGTCACAAAAATGACAGTTTTTAAATAAAAGTGTACTCACATATGAGTCAAGTAATGATGTAGGCTTCTGTTCCTCCGATAGTGGTCCAGGCACTGGTCTGGTGGTGGCGGTGGCAGCAGCGCCAGGCTTGCCTCGGTAGCAAACCACCAGACCACGGGCCAGACAGCCACCACCAACAGCACCAGTGGCAACAGGAGACACAGGCACTTTGGACGAGCTGCAACACGTTTGGGGACTATTATAATAAAACACTAGAGAACGTCACGCGGTTTCACCCGCGTAGTTCAGAGTTCCCGTAGGAATACTGGGTTAACATTACTGGTATAGTGTACGTAGCTTCTCAACGGTGAAAGAATTATTCAAATCGAGTCAGTAGTTTTTAAGTTTAAATACAATTTTTTCCTCTCTATAATATTAAATATAGACTAGCTTATACCCGTGGCTTCGTCCGCACCATAGTCCGCACTATTGGGATAAAAAGTATCCTATAGTCTTAGTCAAGGTTATAAACTTTTTATATGCCACATTTCATCCAAATCCGTTCAGCAGTGTTTTCATGAAAGAGTTACAAACATTCATCCATTCCATCATCCCCACAAACTATTCACATATTTTGTAATAATTATGTATATTATGTAAGTAAGATAACATCACGGAAATGAAGGGTTAGGAGGGTTGGGGCAGGCAGAACAGTTACATTTTATCAATTATGCTTGAGTCTGAGTTCTTGTAATAAGGGGCCTATTACTAACTCCGAGATTATAGAAACTATTTCCTGTTAGAGAATGAAGAAACTTTTAGAAAAAAATAAAACGCTGATAACGAAAATGTGGCAGTTCCACAAATTAGGCACTTCGCCACTGATGCTTGGCAGCAGGTTCTGCTCTAACCACTTTAGTTGATTTTACTTTGTACATTTAAACCCAGAATCTTAAACTCACATCACCACTAAACATCCTCAGCTCATAGAGTCATTCACACTGAAAGTGGAATATTATCATACTATGTTTAGTATTTGTTCTGGAAAAAGTACTCAAAACAAAAAGTAAACATGTTAAATATCCAGTTTTGTATTAATGACAATGTCAGTGACCAATTACTAGTTTAAAAACTTATATCGTTGTACTGTTTTAAAAGGAAATTTCAATTACGAGTGTTTTATACAATTAGGTACTACACTAATTTACAATTCGGTGGCTCCTCTTCAATGTGGTGATGATGCGTCAATTCAAATATTTTACAAATGTTGACAACAACGTGACTGTAGTAAGCAAGAATGATGGGAGGTTGAGGAGTCATGAGTAGACTTGTTACATAGTCGGTGCCTCAGTTCCTTGTCCAAACAAATTATTGCCAATACGCGTCCGTTACGAATGTGACATATATAAAGACATACGTAGATAAAGACTAGTATTTCCATGGAGCGATCTATAGCCTATTTGACCTCTAAAACCCAGTTAGTACTGGGTAATATGATACCCCTTGTTGAGAACTTGAGACTGATTGTCAGACTTTCGGATTACGGAGAACCTGTAGCGACTGTGAGCGACCTTCAAATGACAGTCGCAACCAACGACTTAGAGCGCCTTCACACTTGAGTTTGGCCAGCGTAGGCGTATATAATATAATTATATATAGGCGTATGAATAATCGTATGCGCGGCGTGCGGCTGTGGCGGTGCACGGTGGTGTGGTGGTGCGGTGCGGTGTGCGGTGTGTTTATCGAACGCCTACGCTGGGCAAACGCTATTGTGAAGGCGCTCTTAAGGTGCTTTCCGAGGTACGGAAGAATTACTCGGTTTGTAATGGTTGATGTGATAACCCATCCTTGGACCGTCCTAGGCAGGGACAGGTACATACTGAGGAAAAGGCCAGGCAGATGATTTTAGCTTACAGTGTACATTTCCTTTTATTATCAGAGCCATATTCGTATAAAAAAACAAGTAAATATATAGAACAGATAGTCTTGTTACGAACTGTTATTAATATTGTTATAACAAACACTTAATGAACATCTTAAATAAGTTTACAATTACGTCACTTCGCCAAACTGTAACATTCGGTCTCTTATCATATCAACCAGGAAACGGCATTCCCAGTATCCTCACATAGTTTTTTTTTCTACCTACTTTGTGTGTTTTAGATTAACTCGAATGGACAAATACGCGATTGTTTATGTCATGGTGACTGATGTGTCATATTTATGTAGGACTAGAGCTCTTGCCCGCGGCTTGGCCCCTGTAGTGTTCGATAATTATAATTAGTGTCCTAGAGGATTGTACTACCGGAATAAAAGTATCTTACGTGGTCATTCAGGTTGTTAACTAACTGTGTGCCCAATTTCATACAAATCCGTTCAGTATCATCATTCCATCATCATCACATCATTAATCCATCCATCTTTCCATATATTTGGTCTTTTTTACTAATTTTAGTATATACTAATATGCGAGCCAACTAAGAATAGCGCTGTCAAGACGCCATTTTGTTCAGCAATACTCGCGAACTTCATAACCAAAGCGTACGGTGTGCAGAAAAATCAATGAAGAAATTATACTCTGTTTAATTATTTAATGTTCACTTTTTTGGTATTTCTAATCAATTTTACGCCAAATTAGTTATACATGAGTAGGATATGAAAAAAAGCATGTTTATAAAATAATTAAATAAACAAAGTCAACAATGATAGCAAAAAAATGATAATGAAGTTCATTCTGTCCATGAATACTGTTTCCACAAATTATTAATTTATCCAAAATTATTTATTTATGGAATTCAAGAAACAATATATTATAAAACTGAACATAATTATAATAATTAAATCTATGAATTAAAAACATAACATTTCTTATTCGCATTTCTATTTTTGCTGGCTATACTTCTGACAGGTAAGTACTGCTATCATATGAAGTTGGCAGCGAGCGCGATCCTATTCTTAGTTGGCTCGCATAGTACTTAATTACATATTAACCTGGGCGACCGAGCTCTGTTCAGTTAAATAGAGAAAACAAGTTTTTATAAATAATAGATTTAGTTAGACCGATTTTTCGTCCCCGACATATCATTATAAACCGTTAGAGCCGTTTTCGAGAACGTGATTACATGTATTGCTCAAACTCAAATCCAAAGTTTTTTTTTTTCAATTAGACCGTTACAGTTAGCTTTAAATGTCAATAAAAAGCAAAAAAAAACGAAGTTACAGTCACAATCACAAGGCATACATGTGAAAGTACTTCAGTTGCCCATCCTAAAACGTAAATCTCTATAGAGAAGAACGAGCAAGGAACTCCATGGACACTCATTTAAATGTAATAAATGTAATAATATGAGATCACAGACCGTTCTATTTGATCTGCCATATGATCACGTTCTACCTCCACTATTTATTACATTAAAATGCCTTTTTGTATTATGATCATCACGTAATCCGGTGACGTCCAATCCAGGCCGGATTGATCCTTGGCCCTGGAGAAACGATCTGGCCAAATGGGTTATCATCGATGTTTCACAAACGCAGCGACAGTGTGAAGCCTTGTCCGTATTTTACTTGTTCCATACACAACCTACATATTACAGGATTTGAACAAGGTGAGAGAGCAATGAAATGTGAGCTTTAAAACATGGTAACAGCATTAGGTTCCTTGAATTTTGTAACATAAAGGATGTAAAAGTACCCTTAACGCAAACGAAAGGCACTGGTTCTTCCCACTACTGCAATATTTTTTTTGTTCCAGACCATACCGGGGAACCCTTTAGTTACGGAGATATTGGGGGTCAAAGTTCTAACATGTTTCCAAAGTGTTTCACAGCTGTTTTTGTAAATACTAGTTTTTCAGGTTATAACTTTAATTAAATTACCTCCATGACCCGATTACTATTCAAAGCATCTACTAGCAACAAAAAAAAAGTAGGGGTACTTAGTTTGATGTACAGAATGCTTGGTTGACGGCTGTGTGAAGGGTTAATTTACATCCTGTATAGTTTGAGTGAGTGGTAATCTACCGTGACACTCAGATTGTGTGAAATATGGTACGGCTAAAAAGGGAGCAACTTCTTAGTTAATGGCCAAAAGAGATGCATGAAAAGAACTGGAAAATTATTTTATCATTAAAAATTAAGCTTTGCTACTTGAAACTTCGGAGAACCATTTGAGCTTATCATGTTGACGCATGACATAAGAATGCTAAAATCGGAAAGACACCAATCAGTTATCGAACTGACATCATTTTGAACGATAACACTGCTGCTTCTGAAACTTGTACATTACAGGTGTTATTTAAACACGATTTGATCACATGAGTGTTGTAAGTTGTAACACATATTGTATCAATATGCATGTTCTACAGTCAGGATATGAAGTATCATATGGCCTAGGTTTGGTCTGCCTTTAATGCGTTAAAATCTACCAGGGCTCAGAGGTCTACTCAGGGGTCAGAAGAAGTATGACACTCCCTTCCGAGAGTGGAAGGAGTCAAATTTGATGATGTCCCACAAACCAAAAAAAAAACGTTAAAATCTAGCACACAGAAAGCCAGACAGCGTGAGATTTAACAAACGTATAGATAAGGTAGGTGCGAGCTAGTTCATTCTTTTAAATAATTAGGATAACGACATGATAAGAGTCACAGATAGATACTTAAAGATTGTAAAACTAGTACCAGCATGCGCTAAAGCTATACTAGGCGCCGAATAAACGATGAATAAAGCTGTACACAGCTTTAACTCTGGCATGAAAACGCTTTTCTAATATAATATAATTGACATTAGATACTATTATCTTCCTGCTCTTATACCATTTGGGGTCGACGCAACACGGTCTCTTTCTTCCATTCTGCCCTGTCAGTCGTCACGCTATCATTCATTCCTTTTTCCTTTAGGTATATCACTCCTCACACACTCCATCCATCTTCTCTTTGGTCTTTCTCTCCCTCTCCATCCATCCATACTTATTTAGTCACATGCGATTCATCCCTCCTCATCACATGCTCATACCACGACAGTCGTTTCTGTTAGTGGCGCTACTTGTAAACTTCCTATTATACACTCGTTTCTTACTTTATCCATTCTTGTCACACAACACACCCACCTCGACATGCTCATCTCGTCAACATACAATCTTTTTTTTATCCATCTTCTTCACAGCCCAACATTCCGATCCATATAGCGACAGGCCAAATCACGGACGTGTATATTTTCCCTTTTAACATGAGGAGCATACGCGGGTTAAATAAATTGACTTTCAATGAGTGAACTAAAAATCATTATTAGGTATGTCAATCACCCTAGGAATGTGGCACTACAGGCGTTGCACAGAAGGGGCTCCGGGCAGGTATTTTAAGGGTCAACGGTACCTCCACCCATGTCCGAATGGTGACCACCGGAGTGGTTTTAGTGCGGTAGGCGGTAGAAATTCACCACTCCCCGGTCTTATCTATAAAAACCGACCCCCACGAGACCAAAAAACTAAAATTATGTCAATCATGTTTGAGATGCTCTTAGGTAAAGCACTTACCGCCAGGAGACTTATTTCCAATTCAAAAACACAAAACAAGAACAAAAAACAAATCAAACTTATTCCCTATCTCGCGACAGGTGGACAACGATCCTTCGACCGACTATCACAACACTTCACTCACAAAAAAAACAAATAAAATTTCAAAAAAACTCCTCACCAAAGTACTTGATGGTGGCGACCACCTTCCTAATGATGATCTTAAGCATCAACATTAGCATAACTTTAAGTACACTGGCACATACGGTTGGTGGAGTAGACTAGAATATAAATATGTAGTGTGTGAGGGACATAACGACTGCCGCAGCCCGTTTTATAACACGCACTGGAGCGGGCAGCTAAAATGCTGCGAAGGGACATGTTACAGATAGTATGTCGATAAGCTTGGTTTTATCTATTGATAGTAAATATTGGAGTTTGGAGTTTTGTGTGTACTCTTCCGATAGTGTCTTAGTGTTTGTTTATTTAGCCTACGAAACTGAATTTTTTATTTACGCTTCGGGGCAAAGTTCAAGTGAATAAGCAAACAGATACTGATATAGTGTGAGAAATATTAATGATGTACTCATTCTAATTAAAAGCTTTCACTGTGGGACTATCTCTGGAAGTACGTTAAAAACTCAGAAATTTCATACCTACATTTCTTCAAGAACATAACTACTACATTTTCAATTACATTTATCTTTTAACTCCTTATCAAAATCGTTTAGTGTGTCATTATCAAAACATATTGATAGAAACATTCGTTTATTTGGTTTTAATCAACATTACTTGATGTACTCAACTGATTAAATTATATTTAGGGATGGTCGATAAACGGGTGTCTAACTGTTAGGCAAACAATTATAAAGACACATTATTTGCTTACATCAATTTATTAACGACCTCTTTCACCAAAAAGGTATTCCAAAAATACACTTCTCAATAAATTGGATGAATTTCTCTGCAACTGCATTCGTTTTGTTTTTGACCTTCGTAAGTACGATAACATAATATTCTCTTCCTTCCGTTTTCAGCTCAAATGACCACCTATCCGATTCAGGAATTCCCTCAGATCTCTCAGCATGCTCTTTAGTATTATGAGCAATCCATGTGCCCGATTATCTGAAGCCAAAAAATCACTATTCCAAATTCTTTCACACCGCACGCGCACCGGTTTTAGGTCCAATTCTTATAAAATTTCAACAATAAAGCTCTTAAACGCGCTACCCTTAGGCATTACAAAATCTGAAAGCAAATATACACCACTATTTAAGTCGGACTAGAGAAAAATAAAAAATATTTATTTGACGCAGATACGTGACGTGCATACAAAAACACAAAAAAAACATATCACGCATAATAAAATGGTATAGATATACAGCCCGCACGTGGCGTCGGGATTGCGACCATTAGATTTCCACTCAGCAGATAGGATGCTGTGCTATGAGGGACCCCAGGGGACCCAAGGACCCAAGTTTGCAGAGGCTCAAGTAATACAAGGCAGCCCCAACAGTTTCTGCAGCTCATTGTGGGCCGAATGGATAAGGATTGCACCTTCATGGAGCATTGGACATCCTTACATGTACGGGCATTGCGGTTCTAATTTATTTATTTTGTGTCTGTCTACTTTGTCTACTGTTTTAATATTATTTTATGTTTTATTCTACTTTATATTATTAATATTTAAAAAATTGATATACCTACCTATGGATGGTTATTATGCATGTAATGTAATCTATCTGAAATAAACGAATTGAATAGAACAACAAAAAAAAACTCGTTTTCCTACAACATTGGTTGGCCAGTGTTAGCCTTTTTGTGTGCTTACTAAAACCTGGACACTGAAATCAGACATTCGTTACAGAAATAATGCGTTCGAAATATCGTGCTTTGACCTACACAGGTTCGTAACGCCTCGATTCCAAAGTTTTAAATTGGAAAAGACACTTCGTACCTAATTCATTGGTCTAAGTTAAAAGCGCCATCTTACCGCCTCTCTTTTGTTTTCGGTGTACCAAATGTTATGAAAACACACGCTTAGCCGAATTAATAACGTTTGGGAAGCTACATTAGACACTAGATTTTGTAACACTATCTAATATGTAACACGTACTTGTTTCATAGATTGAGCGTTCATGGGGGTTTTCGTTCAGGAATTTGTCGGTAGCACCCGCGGAGTCAGGTATCCGGCGGACGGTAGTAGACTCGAGCCTTTTTACTGCAAAACGTGGGTGTATAGGTACGACTCTCCCTAACCCTTTGGGGATTACTGGCGTGATGTTAATATGTTATGTACAAGGTGCAATTGCCTATCTGGCCTCCACAACGACCACAACACAGTTACCTATTGAAGAGAGTATATTCAACGAAACCGACATGTCTTATAACCAAAAAATTCGTAGACTACATGTGATATCTCCAACCCGCTAAGACACGCGTGGTGGATTATAGCCCATCCCTCTCCTAGAGAGAAAGCCTAAGTCCCTGCGGTGGGAAAATTATAGGCTGATGATGATGATAATCTAAGATAATCCCTAAAAAGTTTAGTTGTATTAAACCATGGATCACACCAGGTCTCGTTCGTTGTATAAGACACAGAGACAAACTTCACCTAAAATCCAAACTTGCACCTGATGACGTAATACTTTCTGTTACCTATAAAAGATATCGTAATTTCTGTAATAATCTTTTAAAAAAACTAAAAAACCAGTACGATAAAAATGAACTCGAGAAGGCGGGAAAAAATAGCAAACTTGTGTGGAAATTTATAAAAACTAATACATTAAGGTCTAAAAATTCCGAACCTCCGCTAGATTTACTACTAACAGAAATAAACCCATCCGAAGCAACAAACAAGGTTAACCAATATTTTATCAACGTTGGTAAAAACTTGGCTGAAAAATCCAGAAATATTAGCCGTCCTCCCACTCAAAACCCAACTAGGCCATCTTCCACATTAAATTCTTTTGTTCTATTAGATACAGACGTTAACGAAGTAGTTAGAATAATAGACAGCTTAAAGGATATTTGCGCAACTGGGTGGGATGATATACCCAATAATGTACTTAAAAGATTTAAACACCTACTGGCCCCTCCGCTTACCCACATCTTTCAGCTTTGCTTATCTAAAGGGATTTTTCCAAAATTGCTGAAAAAGTCTGTGGTGACACCTATTTTTAAGTCTGGAGACAAAATGAGTGTGAATAACTACAGACCCATTTCAGTACTTACGGGCCTGTCAAAAATTTTAGAAAAAATCATAAACAGTAGACTGATAAAATATCTGGAAGATAACAAACTACTTTCCGATAATCAATTTGGGTTTAGGCCTAAAAAATCAACCAACCAAGCAGTAAACAAATTGATTAATTACATTTCTACAAATCTGGATAGTGGAATGCATACAGTGGGTATTTTTCTAGACCTTGCCAAGGCCTTTGACACTATTTCTTGCACTACTCTTTTGCAGAAGCTTGAATCACTTGGGATAAGAGGAGCGCAGCTTCTACTATTATCTGATTATCTTAATGATCGACAGCAATGTGTAAAAATTGGTCCGACTACAAGTTCTGATCTTTCTAATACATGTTTTGGAATTCCACAAGGCAGTATACTAGGTCCTACATTATTTTTAGTCTATATTAATGACCTTTGCAGCCTGACACTTAAAAATGGTGTTGTAATGTCTTATGCGGATGATACTGCTCTGTTATTTGCAGCTAAATCAAGGGCTGAGGCCTTTGAACATGCTCAGGATGGTTTCAACACTGTGTCTAATTGGCTCCAGAATAATCTTCTAACACTGAATGCTGATAAAACAAAATACATTTCATTTACAATGAGAAATACTAACACACCGCTTACTAACCAAATAATTTACTCGCATACCTGTAGCACGTACGCTGACACTGCATGTTCTTGCCCTACTTTAGAAAAAGCTGACCATTTGAAATATCTTGGTGTCACTATTGACTCCAATCTAAATTTCCGTAAACACATCGAGTTACTATGTGCTAGAGTGCGCAAACTAATTTATGTTTTTAAGTATTTACGCAATGTAGCCGACTATAAATTAATAAAACAGGTTTATTTAGCGTTGTGTCAGTCTATTCTAACCTATTGCATAACATCCTGGGGGGGGGCGGGAAATTCGTTTCTTCTCCCTCTAGAACGTGCTCAAAGAGCAATTTTAAAGGTTGCTACCTTTCGTCCGTTTAGATTTCCTACACACCTGCTCTACAAAGCATGTAATGTGCTCACAGTACGGCAATTATTTATTCTTCACATTATACTACAGCAGCACTCTACCCTTCCCTATGACCCAGTTCCATCCGATAGGAGAAGAAAAGACCTGGTTTGCACAAAGCCTCAAACTAGACATGCTTTTGCTAGTCGATTTTATGTGTTTTTAGGACCTTTTCTGTATAATAGACTCAACAAGAAACTAAACTTCTATAGTCTAAGTTATAGGAAATGTAATTTTGTAATATGTGATTTTTTAGGGACGCTTAATTACACGGACACAGAAAAACTTCTAGAAGTCCTGGTTTGATTTGATATGTCATCCCCTCGTATTTAGCTGTACATATTGTAATTAAGTTAGTTTTAATGTTTAATGTTTTTGTTCCTAGATTTACTTTATTTTAAAACTTTTCCTGTCCTAATTAAATTATACAATGTAAAGTGATGGCCTGAAACACAGGTTTAAATAAACCTAGATCAGGCAGGTCGCTACCTAACATTTGATTTCGCCACTATCGTAACTTGCGACAGTTATTTACTTTACTTATAGATTACTTATAAGCACTAATTATACAATTGTTTAGAAATAACACTACTGCACCTAAATGTACATTTTTGTAATACCTACTTTTTTATAGAAATAAATTATTCTAATTAATTATTCTAATATTCAAAAGGAAATTTTATTCAAGTGGTACCTACTTGAATAAATTTTACTGCAATTCAAAACGAAAATCGTTAATATGGCTCAAAGATAAGGCTGCTCAGCTTAAATGGGACCAACCAGAACATGTCTGTCGTATGTCGAACGAGTGTAAAGTTTAGGAGTGGTTCCCTGAAACAGCTACACGGGGTCGCGGCAGACCACGAAGGAGATGGCTGGACAAACTGGATGTACTCCTTGAGAATTGGATAGAAGTTGCACAGAATCGTGACCGTGGGGCGAAATTGAGGGAGGTCTTTGACTGCCTGTTTAACAATATGGGCTAGGTATAATAGTAATAATGCCGTACCAATAATAGCTTACTCTTTTTCTATCGGACAAGGAAAGCAAAACAATACACTTATTAATTATAGAATAGAACGGCTTGTTCACATACGTTACCTATTGAGAGCAAGGAATTATTGTTTTAATTATTATCGTGCTTGTTAGGGATTCAAGGAAAATATTGTGCCCTCCCCACTTTAAAAACAAATAATATGCCTCGGTTGACGCAGTGGCTGAGCGATTAGTCTGCTGCGCTGCGTGTCGCGGGTTTGATCCCCCCGCGCGGAACAAATATTTCATGGCCTACAGATATTTGTTCCGGGTCTGGGTGTTTTGTTTGTATGTGAGTTTAAATGTTTGTAAACGCACCCGCGATACAGGAGAAATTCCTAGGGTGGGTCAACATTAAAAAAAAAAATCACATCGTGAGAGTCGCGGGCAACCGGTGGATACAAACGCTAGGTTGATTTAAAAAAATAACAGGTGCAAAAAAATTAAAATATAACAGGTGCTAACAGTAGGTGCTACTTGTAACTTTAACCGTACGTCCATTTAATAATACCTATGCATTCAGTAAAAATGTTATATTTAGAAATAATAATTATAAACGGAATATTTAAAAAAAAAATTACGCAAAAATATCCTCGATGCTGTCAATAGTAATGTCCCCAAGAGACAAGTTGCCACGTTGTATCGCAACGCTCACCTTCTGATCAAGGTAAGGTAAAAGCCAGCCCTTGGGTCACGGAAGAAGAAAATAAATGATAGAGAAAGAAAATATGTAGTACTTACGCATTTTACAGCATTTATTCCTGGGTCCATTCTAAAGGATTTAAATTAACCCTTCACACATACGTCAATTAGGCATTCTGTACATTAAATTACGTACCCCTACGCAAAGATTTTTGCTGGGAAACGACTTTTTTTTTGGGATCATAAAACACATTTTACGTTAAAACTCAATGTAGCACTATTAAAGCATTGTGTTAGTGAATGCTTTGATAGAAAACGGGTCATGGAGGTAATTTAAGTAAAGTAATAACCTGAAAAACTAGTATTTACAAAAACAGCTGTGCAAAATTTGGAACTTCGACCCTCAATATCTCCGTAACTAGGGGGTCCCAGGTAAGGTCTACAAACAAAAAATGATCGCAGTGATGGGGAGAACAAGTGCCCTTTGATTGCTTTAAGGGTACTTTTACACCCTTTATAGCGAGTTTCTTCAGTGCCTCATGCACCGTTGGTTCCCAGTAAACCGTTAAACGACTGTAAAAGATCTATAAATAACATACAGGTCTGTCAGTGGCCCGAAAGTCTGACTCCAAGTTTTAGATCAATGACAAGGACAAAGGTTTACAACAAAAAAACACAGTTAATTTTCCTCAAAATATGTTTTTACCATTTCCCTCACAAACTAGTTATTTATGACAAAATTAAAAATTGTACGACGATCAAGGAAAACCGTCACTAACTGTAGATAAGAAAACAACGGAAAATAGTACAAATTAAATAATAATCTTTGGTTTTACTAACGAAAACAGTGGCGCCATCTCACTCATAATCTACTATGCTATAACGATCCCACGACTGGGACACAGGTCTTCCCTCAGTGAGAGCGAATTAGCCGTGATCTGCCACGCAAATGGTGGCTGCACAGTGCCAGCTAATCTTAGCATTGGTAGTTCTAGGACATGCTGGTTTCCTCACGATGTTTTCCTTCAGTTTTAAGAGCGGTGGTGTTGAAATACACAGTGAAACGCGCACTTCTGTGGTTGAACTCACTACCTACAATCGGTAAGTCCGGGCCTATTCCACTAAGCAACAATGTTCTCCAATAGAGGGCCAAGCGACATAGGTACAATGGAATAACCAGGCGCCATAAAACCTATATAATATAACAAACTAAACTAAATACATAAATCTAATTTTATTACTAAATTTTTACACAAAACTAATTTATTTATTCTTCATCTGAAGGTTGTTTGACCCAGAACCCCCAAGGGGCGTATCCATCATGCTTCGTAGGTCCCCTGTACACCTTTATTTGCACGCGGGCTGGGTCGTCTGCGAAACAAAAAATAAATAAGTAGGTATAAACACAGACAGTCTCCCGTCACTTGTTAGTTTAAGTTCCAGTCTACCGTCACTTTTGTGTTTGTTACGGACATGTTCGATGCTAAAGAGACGGCTTGTTGTTTAGTTACATAAATCTTTAAATAATCAGTTGGTCTTCATCAAGGTACCTTATACCTACCTACCATCTAGGTAAGATCTGTAAATCGACATTTGTAAATCACAATTTACAAATGCCGATTTACAGATCTTTTTTCAATACGTTTTCACGAAACAATGGTCCCTTATCAGTTGCATTCAAGAGCCAAAGAGATCCTCTCAGCACTGTTAACTGTTATCATAACACGCGATAAACTGGGTGTTATCTATTACCACGGGCCTTCTGATCCCTTTGAAGAATAAAAGCGTGTATTTAGAAATGTCAATGGCAGATAGTCGTAAAGTTCGCACTCATTTAGGGCGAAGTTTTTTGGAATAGGTACCTACGCTATCTTATCTCAATTGTCAGTAAAAGTTATCTGTTTATCTATCGACATGATATTTATTTATCTACTTTTTATGGATATGTGAAAGCTTTATTATCAGACTTCACAAGTTCGCGAAACAAACTAGCTATCGCAGAACACCATCATCTGCCTAGCCTTTCCCAAGTACGTTTGGGTTCGGCTTCCATTCCAATCTTACCATATGCAACTGAATACCAGAAACAAAACACCAAAAACCAACAATAATAGTAGGAACCCTGAAAGAACTTAATATATTCACTAAACTATACAGATGTGCATATCTAAAAAAAATATGATATTTATAGATCATGCATAAGACGAAATGCAACCGGTAATATAAGCGTTTGAACTTCTTCGGAAAAATGGGGATTATCACAGAAGATCAAATCTTTTTTGATTAACCAGTAGATCCTACATCCATTTGACTACTAGTACAGAACTGCTGTTTCTTCATAAATTACCTTTCCTATCATCGGCTCCCTCATGGCCGTCCTCATCATCGTCGAACTCCTGGGGTCTTGCAGCCGCTAGCGCCAGCAGGGACAGCAGCAGTATCACGATCCAAACGTTTCGCTGCTTATTGTAATTAATTTCGGTTAGTAATATTATAATAGAGAAAATGATGAGGATGTCAAGGATGACAAGGCAGATGTGAGTAACAACGCCAGGAGGGGACTTATTAGTGCTGTTCTTCAAAAATGACAGATGCGTGGTACTCGTAACCGGCGTGTGTGTATGACCGGATGTATGAATGTGGACGATGCAAAAGGAGTATGTAAGGATGGATTGTGCTGTAGTTTCTGCCTAACCCCATAGAAAAAGGGCGTAAGTTTGTGTTTGTATGTATGATATAGTTGTGTATATGTCACAGGTTTTTTTTCAGCGAGGAAAACCCCTCATGGATGTTCTGCACCCTGGGGCGAGTGGAGGGGTCTGTCAGACTAACTGGCTAAGAATCACCCCGGTGTTCCATTCCCACACTTGCAACGAAGATCATGCGAACTAGTACGCCTTCCACGTTCCCCGGAGGGTCCCAGTTTGGCCTAACACTAACCCGAACCAAATACATGGCTATACATGCGAAACTTTTGAATTAGCCTTGGTAATACTAATAATTCTAATAATTCAAAATAGCTGCCAGGTGGAGTAAAACAGTGACCGAGTGAAGTCCATAAGGAACGCCAAAAAAAAAATTGGGACAACCCCGCCAAGAGAAACCATGGTCTTCCGGTAGTGCACAGACAGTCTAGCTGTGACTGACCTGTCAAAAAAAAATATACACACGAATTGAGAACCTCCTCGTTTTTGGAAGTCGGTAAAAAGTCTAACTGACTGACTGAGGAAATCTGACTGACTGACTGAGGAGTGAGGATCAACGCACAGGCCAAGCCCTTAGGTCTAGAAACTTAAAATATCGCACACGTATTTCTCTTATACGATAGGCATCCACTAAGGAAGGATTTTTCAAAATTCAACTCCCCTAGGGGATGAAAGTTTCTAAGGAAAATTTCCGACATCCACGCAGGCGAAGCCGCGGGCATCTGATAGTCTTGGATAAAGTTGGCGCAGAAACGTAGAGATTGGTACAAGCAGAGATTCATAGATACCCAGCAGTTGGTGAATTCGGGCTGTAGATGAATAATTCAACGACCCAGACGTATGCGCATGTTTCTGCCAGCGCCATCTGTACGTGCGAACGAGCATTTTTATAGTGACATCTACTAACTCTTTGGGGAGTCACTGAAAGCACGAGGATTTTATTTATCCGTACGTTAACGCATGCCCTTTTCCCTTAGGGGTAGGCAGAAACCAACCAAAGAACGCACATACAAGGAGTATGTGCGTTCTTTGGTCTCTGCCTACCCCTGCCTGTCCACATTCATACATCTGGTCATACACGCCCGCCGCCGCAGAGGATTTTTATTAATATTCAACAAGTCAACATCAGCCTATAATGTTCCCACAACTGGGACACAGGCCTCTTGATGAGAGGGAAGGTTGGTAGATGTCACAAGTCTTCAAATAAGATAGAAGATAAAACACAGTTTATGTTACCTAAAAATATATTTACTCTAATTACATAACAATATTATAAAATACCTTAATTCAAAAAGTTATTAATAACACTTTTACAATTAATCATTAAAATCTACATTGAAAGTACACAGTCATAGTTTACCTACAAGTAGATCAATTGTTGTATTGTGTGTTGTGTGGTTGTTGTGTCATTGTTGTGCAGAGCAATTGTAGCTTATCTACTTGTAGGTAAACTATGACTGGGTCGGCTAAGTGTTACAGTGCCAGTCTGTCTGGCTTCCCTTTCTCTCACTCATATGGCCACGGTAGGCAGGCCCTCTCTTTCTCAAACCCACAGCGCTAGCCTTGTTAGACTAAAATGATGGTCATCACAGTACTTCAGAGTCATAGATTAGTAATTTAAGTTATCACTTCTGTCAGGCTTCCCGAGACGCACACTTTTTTTTTGTTTTGCTAACTAAACAAAAAACTGAAGCAATTAAATATTGATACTACATTATCATCATCATCTGCCAAGCCTTTACCCAACAATGTTGGGGCTGCCAGTATAAGCAGATGCAGCTGAATACCAGTATGATACTACATACATAATAGTTACTTAAAACTTAGGGAATGGTGTTTATATATACAAAGCTGTTTATTTTCAAGCCAAACATGTACCAAAAAATAAAATTGCATTTGTTTATATTATTTACCTGCATAACTTCAAAATGGCATGTTACCCATTTGAAAAACTGTACTTTCAAAATATATCAGATTGTCATAAATTCAACCTGCTAGAATATATACTAAAATATTACATTTTGTGGTTACAACGCTTAAAATAATTCACAAGTTCATTTATAAGAACAGCAACTTTAGCTCATTTACTGCTTGCAGAAGCCTTGTCAGACTCATTTCCACTGTCAGTAGAGATTTGCTGTCCAGGACTTGCTCTCTTCGGTTCCTCTTCTTCATCTCCACTCAACGAAGAGCAGTCCGAGAGCTCCTCATCAAACCAAAGCTTGGCCTTCTTCGGTTTGACTTTGTCATTGTCTGATTTGCGTTTCAAAGTGTTTGATGAGCCAGCAGCCTCCCAGCCTGCCTCTACAGCAGAGTTCACGCGTTCAGGTAGATCCTTACGCTCTTTCTCATAAGCAGGATTCAAGTTCACTTCGATCTTTGGCTCTGCAACAAGTCTCTCAAGTTTCTTCTGTTTCCGCTCAGCTGCCTCCTTTTCCCTATCTTCTTGCCCTTCTAACCACTTCCTGAGCCTTTTCTCTTCATTAATGTCACGTAATCGACGGCCAGAGAGGTCTCTGCAAGCTTCACGGTTCGTTGTTTTTTCTATTTGCGCTCCAATAGCACGTAACATAGATCCGAATCCGCCTTTCCCTCCGACGAGCTTACTAGCCAATCTAACGACATTGTTATCCGCTCTGATGTCGTAACTGTCAGACACAGACCTCCCGTTCAATGTAGCAAATAGATCTTCCATTGGAACACCATGTTTTTGTGAAATATCGCGTTTCAACGATGACACATCTGTACACTCCAAATCCGTTATGTAGTTGTTTTCGAAGATTATTAAACAAGGCATTTTGAATTTTTAAGTGCAACGTTTTGAGAAACAAAAGGATCACCAATATAACCACTCTTTTTGGAAGGGACACACCAACCACAAACGCAAGTTCCAAATATCTAAGAAATTACGACATTGACAACAAATCAATGTGAAAGAGTGAAGTGACATTAGTGACAGCTCTGACAGAAATTTGAATGAATGAATGCTTGAATGAAATGTTAAGCTAGATGATTTGTTTGTGTGGTTCATTGTGGTTCGTGCTCTTTGTATTTATAGACAAGGTACACAAGCACAGCTTATTAAAATAATAGTAGTCTTTGGTGCACAGAAATATAAAGATTATGGTTTACTTTTTAATAAAATAAAAAGTTAGCCTACGCAATTTCAAGCAGCAGAAAAATTCAACCGAAAATGAAAACGCGCATTGTTTTGTATTTTACCACTACATCAAAATATAAATAGTAAAACCACACTGATTTACTTACTCTAGAAGCCATTTTTGTCAGTAAACAACGTAACGCTATTATTTCCTCACAAAACCTTAACATAAACTAAGCGTAATTATTGATATCAACATCTTAAATAGACTGTTTAGTCTCATAGTAAACTTTTCCTTTTCTATTGAATAATCCCGTCACTGATTTTCAATTTCACGCTCAAATGAATAAAGAAAGTGAAAGTCAATCTAACAAAGCAGGCATCGTTATTTGGACTTTGAAGTATTTTGACTTAGAAAGCTATAAGATCATTTTAAATTACATTTACATTAAATTGTCTGCCACTGATATAGATTGGTTCCCGGTTGAAGTCATTAGGCTCGCCTCCTATTATATGTGACGTTAACAATGTCGAAATGTGGGTGTACCATTCTATCTCTGCTAAACTAGTATGGGATTAGTTGTGATGCTGTAATATGTTTATGGCACTGATATTTATTTTGCTATTGATTAGTAGGTCATACATAGTGCTCGGCCAACTTGAATCCTATTCTGGACCACTGTTTTTTTTTCAAATTGTGGGAGCGGAAGGAAGTGTCATACTTCTACTGACTAAAAACCACCCATTTTCCTTCTTAGCCGTTTGTGTCCGGGACCGCGGTCTCTAGTCCACCATCAGATTTTAAATGAAATTAGACGAGTGGTATAATTAGTGAGCGCGAATACAAAGATTAAAGAAGAAAAGTTAATTGATCGGATCAACTATTACAGAATTTGGGAATCTCTCACATTTTACCTAGGAGTGTGTCATAAAAGTATAGATATTTAAACTAGCTGTGGCCTCAGCTGTGGCATACGTTGGAGAGTCATATTCGAGGAATATCTTTATGTTCAAATAGCCACAGATCTATCTTGTAATGGTAGATATAAGATGATAAATACATAAATAAACTTCCACAAAATATGTAGGTAAGCATTTACGAGATTTCATGACATATATAACATCACATTATGTCTGATTAAGCCTGTTATCTTCGAAAGGTTAGGCAGAGCAGAGTTGTAACTAATAGTACTAACTCATTTCATCAATAAATAAAATAAAAATACCTAAAAGATATTTTGAGATATCGACCATAGACTTTTGATTGAATCAGTGAATGAAGTCGGTTAGGTCGAAAACTAACAGTGTAGATGGCGCTGATTACAACGTTGATTGCCGCCATTACGTATCGCTGTCAGATGAGTGTAAAATATCCAATAAAAATTGAGCTTTTTCAAATTAAACAGGAAGTTGTCTTCGTTTAACAGAAATTCAGTAGAATTGGAGGCATCAGATTTTGTTCGCTACTAATATTATGGCTCAAAATATTAATCCACATTACGCATCGTCGTCAAATCCAGCTAAACAAAATGAAGATACGATAAAACTAAAAGATAATCATGCTGTGAGCAAACGGTAAGTAAAACGACATTGTAATTTCTTTGTAAATTCGTGTACCTCTTTTTTCTTTCAAGTTTTGATGAGCAAGATGAATTAATACGCTATTAAAAGCATAAGGTTCGAAATCAAATCACTATTACTCATGGGAGGTCTAACGGTTTCACTTCTGGAATGATATTGACGTTGACTTATTGTCTGCTGTGTTCAGTGACGTGTATCTCTACAAAAAAGAACCTTCTGACTTCGTTTTGACCTCCATAAATATCATGAATAAGTTCCGAAAACTCGTCTTTGTTTATAGTATCAATGACGACACGGAAAACGGTTGGAATCCAAACTGGTTCACTAAAAGACTTCAGATTTCACAACTGTTAGTACCTACTGCAGTACCTAATTCATGTTTCTCCTTGTTGGCAGGCTGCAGAAAGAACTGATGGAGTTGATGCGTTGTGCTGACAAAGGTATATCTGCCTTCCCCGAGAGTGAGAACCTTTTCAAATGGATTGGCACAATCAATGGCCCTCTAGAAACAGTGTATGCAGGCCACAAGTACAAACTGTCATTAGAGTTCCCAAACTCATACCCATATGCCCCGCCTATGGTGAAATTCATCACTCCGTGCTTTCATCCTAATGTAGATACATGTGGTTTAATATGTTTAGATATTTTGAAAGATAAGTGGACAGCACTGTATGATGTTCGCACTGTGTTACTGTCCATCCAGAGCCTATTAGCTGAGCCGAACACACACAGTCCTCTAAATCAACAAGCATCGTACCTGTGGCCGAATCAACCGGCTTATAAGAAATATGTAGATGAATTTTACAATAAGCACAGAGACTCATAGTGGACTTGTGTTGTTTGTCATTAAAGAAGAACATATTTTTGATTTTGCGTTGTATTTTGTGTTGTGAATTAAATGTTTGAATGCATGATTGTAATGAGGTTTTGTGCTGACGAGTTCCGTGTCCTATCTCTTTCTAAGGTGAATTTACTTGGTTATGGCTTTGTATAACTCCCATATTTTGACTAAACTCGGCTATGTGTAGATAGTAAAATGTAGGTGTATTATGACTGTGATAGATTACCTGAGCATAATATCAAAATTTATATTATAAAACCTATTTAAATAGTTATTAAGATTCAATCTGCTCGCTCAACTTGTGACAGGTAGAATTGCTTCTCTATTTCAATCTTTGTTATGTATAGCTCCACTAACTCTTACTAAATACTATTTTTATTGACAATTTATGTTAGCCAGTTTATGTCTCGGAAGGTGTGACTTAGTGAATACCAGTTGGTTCAGCTCGTCAGCTCAGAATCTCAGCTGATGGAGTTTGTCTGTAAATTGAGATCACTGACAATTATAATTCTTTAGTGCAATTAAAGTATTTTGTTTGCTTTCTTCCTTTATCCTTTTATTACAGTTTTCCTTCTACATTAAAATTTTTTTAACTGTGAAAACCTAATAAAATTAGGTCATAACTACACATTTTTATTATTTTAGATAATACTTCCTTTCCGATTCGAAATAGGCTTGTACTTTTTAATTACATAGTGTTTAGACTATTTGTGCCATTAAGGAAGATCCTGGGGTCAACTGCCAGGTCAAAGGTCAACACCCTGTTAATGGGTCTATCTTGTAAACCCTTTAAATAGGGTGAGGGTTCTATTATTATTTCTTTGCGATTGCACCTTATCTAGTGACCAAACTTGTTTGTCGACACTCCCCACTGCTAGGGTGTAAACTGAAATGAAAAAAAAACTAGACAAATAATAAAAACGAGTTGTATTAGCAAAGTAAACGGCTAGTCGTATATTGTTTGCTGACTAACGGTCATAGCTTATTGTTAGGAATTGCGAACTTCAAATCGTCTACTAACACTGGTAAGTAGGTCGGTCAGATAAATAGGGTTAGTATGTGAAGCCGAGTGCTATGAATGACTAAAGGAAACCACCCACACGCTGTGTAACGCGCATCCTTGCAACATCTCGACGATTTGAGTTCACTGACTGATGATAGATTGACGTGGTTGTTGTGAATTAAGACGGAATTCATGCATTTATCGCTGTTTTTTTGCTATATTTTTTGCCCAAACTTGTATTATTCATAATGGAGACTTTTGTCGGATGCAGATCTGATGTTTCCTGGAAGAAAGGTTGCTGTGGGCATAAAAACAAACTTGGATACTGGCAGCAAATAAGACCAGTCTCATGGCTCATGGCACAAGGCCATGATAGGTTGTAGTTGTGACTCCACTAGGGCATCGATGCCGCGCGATGTAAATGCTACTGAAAACCACCACTGAGACATTGGGTCAAACTTGTTAGATTTTTTTAAAGGGATCAAAGTTCCACTAGACCTTGGTACATAGGCTAAACAACTTGCCTTCCAAATTCCAGTGCTGTAAATAAGAGAGAAAGGAGTGTTTTGATGAGTGGAAACTGCCCGTTTTTTTTTTGTGTTTGGGAAATCATCAAATAGCCCCTAGCCCGCTCTGGGCAGAGTGAAAGGGAGTGTCAGACTTCTACTGACTAAAAACCACCCATGTAAACACTACAGTGCTTTGAAAACTCTTGTGACGACATATTCAAAGACATTTTATGACATTTCTTACCGGCTTACCGGTGAGTGACGTCAAAACCCCCACTCAAATCTTCGTCAACTTTTATTGATTTGTTAAAACAAAAAATACGTATTTAATATTTTTCGATAATCTAACAGACGGACTAATTAGAATCATATTTTTTTAAGTCGGTAAACGTCCCTAGTCGGTACGGAATCGTCATATCTAATTAATTTTCGTTCCCTATATCCTTTTCTGTCGACGATTTGATAGTGCGAAAAGCAGTAGCATCGACAATGCGATTCTGTGCTGATAGATGTGATGTTGGTCAACCCTAAGTCATCTATGCGCCAGCCTCGGATTTACCGCCGCCGTCTATTTTCACAGACGAATTAATAAAACAAAACAGTGGTTGGAATAATTTGTTATAATCACTTTGATGTCATTTATAAGTAAACAATATTTACACAACGTCGTAAATAAATACATTAGTACATACAAAAGTTTATATCTTAGGAAATATATGCTTCGTTTCCAAAACGATGGTGCTTTCCAGCTATCTTAATGTTGAACTTTAACAGCATTTAGTTATTTTTCATTCGCACGGTGTATTCATTTTAATAAGCATCCAATTAGTTTACACAATACTCGTATTTCACCATCTCAGACCAAGAAAAAAATATAGACGGCGCGCCGCTAACACCAAAAGTGAAGCCACAAAAGCAACGCTACTACAAGTATACATACACATTTTTACTTGTAGTAGCGTGGTTTTTGTGGCTTCACTTTTGGTGTTCGCGGCGCGCCGTCTATCTTTTTTTCTAGGTCTGAGTACACCATAATATAAATCAATTTCAAACATTCATGATTAAATAACTTAAAACAAGTCCGATATTTGTTTTTATAAAAAATAGAACATCAATCAATGACAAAAATGTAACTTCTAATGTTAATAATAAATTAATTTCGCATTTACTCTATTATGAAAACTCTTTGCTCCTTACTTGGCAACATTGGCACACACACTCACTATCATGCAGTAACATTAACGATATTGCCCGAGCAGAAAAATATATTGAAAAAAAATAAAGCCTGTGACAAAATATGTCGATAATACGTTTACATAGGCCATCCACACATTATTTCACCAATTGTGGAATAATAGGCGCGAGTATATTCTGAACTGCTACTGAGAAATTGGTTATGAAAAATCCAAGTAACACTTAGCCCGACCCGATAAGGGATTCAAACCCAACCCCTCATGCTCAGCCCGTGCTTGTGACCATTAACCAAATAGCAGCCTAAGTATACAGGGTGTTTGGAAGGGAGCTGTACATACGCCTAGGGTAGAAACTAGGGATAGTCTGCTACCTACCCCCGCCCATTATATTGACCTTGGCCTCAAGGTTTTTTTTTAATTTAAAATTATTTCTTTACCTTACTACGGTACTTCAGGCCCCATAACTTTTCTTCTCCACAATTTTCTGGTGTAAAATAATTTTTTGCAGGACCCTAAGACTCTAACGATTAAAACAAGACCATTAGCCGACCGGTCCCATGGATAGATTTTGAGCTACAGGTAGTTTTAGTCAAAAAGTCAAATAAAAAATAATAATAAATTAAAAAAAAACCTTGAGGCCAAGGTCAATATAATGGGCGGGGGTAGGTAGCAGACTATCCCTAGTTTCTACCCTAGGCGTATGTACAGCTCCCTTCCAAACACCCTGTATTATATGATCCAAACTCCAAGCCACTAGGCCTCCGACTATAGCCAAAGTTGAGAAAAAAAATCTTCTATCTTCATTTTTTCTGCTCAAAGACAATCTACCACCACACGTTCACACGTTTAACCTTCTGTGACTGAGGTGGTAGTCTATCGGACACCACCAAACACAAAAAACGTTGCCAGATCGTAACATGGCGTGATGTAGCTCTGTCTCGCTCAGTACCTTCCTGTAACGGCTCGCGCTAACGGTCAGTGAGGCGCGGGCGGCCCTGCGGTGTGCACGTTTGGAGTTTTCGACTGCTGGTGTCCCACAGACGTAAGTACAGCAATAAACGTTGATTCTGATAGACGTCACCTCACCAATATCGTTTTAGATTCATAGTGTCTGTTAGTCGTTTCATCAGTAAAATATTAATACTACCATAGTGTCTCTCAAATATAACCTCACATTTAATTGCCTTAACTTATAATATTCATATTTTTTTAGATGACGACTCAAAGTACAGATACTAGGCCACCAAAACGAGACAGCAGTGGAAGATATACAAATGATGATGGGCAGATTGAGGAATGGCTTGAAGAATTAGAAGAAGAAAACGAGTTTAGCGATTTTGATAATTCGTTAGAAGACGTCTCGACGACGTTCGTCTTACTTATACCAATCTTGTCCAGGTGCCAAGCTGCGAAGAAGGGACTTTTTACTATCTTTGGCAAGAGAATTGGTTCTTTCTAGCTTAAAAGAACGCGTTTATAATGACAGACTGCCCAGAGAACTCCGTCTTACTATAACGCGAGCTTTAGGCAATGATTTACCTCCCCCTCCACCCGTGGTTCAGCTTCCAGGTCCAGCTGGAAGAAAGCTATGCAGCATATGCCCCAGTAAATTGAAGAGGCAAACAAGGTACCATTGTTGCGCATGCAAAAAGCCAATTTGTCTACAATGTTCTTCTCCACTATGTCAAGACTGTTAGTATGTAACAAAAAGGTATCTATGTAGCATAGACACAGAAACAACAATGACAATAAAATTAGTCTATTGAAAACCACAAAGCGTGTCTTATTAGGTTATGGGCCCAGACACTAAATAAATTATATTTTAATAGACTCAGTGTTTACTACTTTGAGTATTTGCAATAATAATGACGGCAAACTATATTGCTAACGTTCCAAAGTTGCGCGGTCGTGAAAACTATGAAGATTGGTGTTTCGCAGCCCAAAATGTGTTGGTATTGGAAGGCATGGCGTCCGCCATTGCAGAACCGCTACCAGTGACGGCTAGTGCGAAAGAAAAGTCAGAAGACGCCAAAGCAAAGGCGAAACTCGTGTTGACCATTGAACCATCGTTATATGTTCACATAAAGCAAGCAGTATCAACTTATGATTTATGGAGCAAATTGAAAACCATGTTTGATGATTCTGGATTTACAAGAAAAATAAGTTTACTCAGAAATCTCATCAATATTCGTCTTGAAAACTGTCATTCCATGACGCAGTATGTAACCCAGATTATTGAAACAGGGCAGCGACTTCAAGGAACAGGTTTTAAATTAACAGACGAATGGATTGGTGCATTAATGTTAGCAGGATTACCTGAAAGGTATGCGCCTATGATAATGGCCATTGAACACTCGGGAATCGATATAAGTGCCGACGTCATAAAAACGAAGTTGATGGACATGTGTGTGGATAGTTCAGTTTCCGGTTCCGACAGTGCTTTTGTAGCAAAAAGGTCGCAGCATTTGAAAAATAACAACTTCAAGAGCGACCATAAGCAATTGCCAGAAATGTCAAAACCTGTCAAGATTGTCAAGTGTTACAAATGTAAACAAATAGGTCATTATATAAATCAGTGTCCCAACTCAGATTCAAGCAAAAGAAAGCCACCTAATGCATTCAGTGCTATTTTTCTGAGTGGTAAGTTTAATCACAGTAACTGGTATATTGATAGTGGAGCAAGTAAACACATGACAGCGAGACAAGAACATATTGTCAATCCGTCCCATCAACACGATTTGAAAGAAATTATTATTGCAAACCAGACCAGTGTTCCAGTTATATGTTCTGGTGATGTCAACAACATCACAGTTGCGAATGGTGTAGAGCATGAAGTCACAGTTACGGATGTATTGTGCATACCGAGCTTAACAACAAACTTGCTTTCGGTGAGTCAGTTGATCGAGAATGGTAACAGAGTTATTTTCAAGAAAAATAGTTGCTACATCTACAATCAACAGAAAGACCTTGTTGGGGAAGCAGAGTTAGTTGACGGCGTGTACAGATTATACACTAAAACAGAACAGTTATTAGTAGCAACTGCAACAGCATCGAGTGAGATTTGGCACCGACGCTTGGGACACATCAACAGTACTAGTTTAACAAAAATGAAAAACGGTGCTGTAGAAGGAATTTCATACCCAGAAGTGGCAAACATAGACAAGTCATCGTGTACTATTTGCTGTGAAGGCAAGCAAGCTAGACTGCCGTTTCAGAAGAGTTCGTCTAAAACGGAGAATGTCCTAGAGGTGATTCACGCAGATGTAGGTGGCCCAATGGAAACTCTATCAATTGGAAGATCGAGATACTATGTTTTATTCGTGGATGATTACAGCAAGATGGCGTTTGTTTATTTTATGAAGGTAAAGAGCGAAGTATTTACCAACTTTAAAGATTTTAAGTCTATGGTTGAAAAACAGAAAGGCAGTCAGATTAAAATTCTTAGGACAGATAACGGAGGTGAGTTCTGTAATCAAGCATTTGATAAATACCTGAAGGAGCAAGGGATAGTTCATCAAAGAACTAATGCTTACACACCGCAACAAAATGGTTTGTGTGAACGGATGAACAGGTCAGTTGTTGAAAAGGCCAGATGTTTGATCTTTGATGCTGGCTTGGATAAGAAATTTTGGGCAGAGGCGGTTCATACTTCAGTGTATTTGAGGAACAGATCTGTCGTAACAGGACTAAATAGCAAGACTCCATACGAAGTCTGGACAGGGTCAAAACCAAATCTAAGTCATTTGCGTATTTTTGGCAGTGCAGTCATGGTACATGTGCCAAAAGAGAAGCGTTTGAAGTGGGATAAAAAAGCCAATAAGCTTATTTTTCTCGGCTATTCCGACAATGTGAAAGGCTATAGGGTTTATGATCCAGAAACTAACTCTGTTAGTATTAGTAGAGACATCGTTGTTATGGAAAAGTCAGCTGAGAGTACAGTAAACATATCCTTGGAATGCAAGTCTTCAGCGGAGGAAGGATGTACTAAAGATTCGGAGAGAACTGACATGAGCAATTCAGGCTCTGAAAGTTTAAATTAAGAAGAAGAAACGGCGGACATTTCGTATCTTATGGATACGGAAAATACTCCAGAAAGTACGTCCGATGATAGTTTTTGTAATGCTACTTCAGATCCAGAAATTACTTTAGTAGATCAAGATACTCCAGCAACTCGACCAAAAAGAGAGAGAAAGAAGCCTGATCGACTTGGTTATAACAATTTATGTATCACAGAGTGTGATGATTATGATAAAGAGGTCACTCTTGAAGAGGCTTTACATGGACCAGAGAGCGAGTTTTGGCGAGCAGGCATGAAAGAAGAGTTGAACTCGTTTGACGAGAATGACGCGTGGGAGCTAGTTGATCATCCCAAAGACAGTACAGTGGTTCAGTGTAAATGGGTTTTTAAAAAAAAGTTTGACAGTTCTAATAATGTGCGTTACCGGGCAAGATTGGTGGCAAAAGGCTTTAGTCAGAAAGCAGGTGTAGATTTTCACGAAACATTTGCGCCAGTGGTTAGATATTCTACCTTGAGGTTGCTTTTTGCTCTGGCAGCGAAGTTGTATTTAGATATAAGTCATCTTGATGTCACCACAGCTTTTTTAAATGGTTTTTTGAAAGAAACTGTGTATATGAAAAAACCTGTTACTTATGAATCTGGTATGGATGATAACAAAGTGTTAAAATTGAAACGCGCTATTTATGGCCTTAAGCAGTCTTCTAGGGCTTGGTATCAGAGAGTTAATGATTACTTGATAGATTTAGGCTATAAAAAGTCAAAGTACGAGCCATGTTTGTTTACAAAATTTGAAGGAAAAGTTAAGATTATTATAGCACTTTTCGTTGATGATTTTTTTGTTTTTTCGAATTGTTCGACAGCAACTGATCAATTAGTAAATGAACTAAGCTGTAAATTCAAGATAAAAAACTTAGGTCAGTTAAAAAAGTGTTTAGGCTTAAGAGTCAATATCAATGAAAATGTAATAACAATTGATCAAGCTCAATATGTAGACATTTTACTGAAGAGGTTTAATATGATACATTGTAAAACTGCAGACACTCCTATGGAGATGAATTTGAAATTAGAGAGAGCAGAAAATGGTAGTAAAGATTACCCTTTTAGACAACTTATAGGAAGTTTAATGTACTTAGCGGTTTTAACCAGGCCTGATATTGCTTACAGTGTGAGTTTTCTGAGTCAGTTCAATAACTGTTTTGATGAGACTCACTGGAAGCATGCGAAAAGGGTGTTAAGGTACTTAAAAAAAACCAAAAACTATGGTCTTACTTTTTGTAAAGATAATTCTTGTATTGAAGGTTTCGTAGATGCAGATTGGGGTTCAGATGTGAATGATAGAAAATCTTTTTCGGGATTTTGTTTCAAATTCTCAGATACAGTGATTGCTTTTGAATGTAGAAAACAGAGACATGTAGCTTTATCCTCAACGGAAGCAGAATACATTGCGATGTCAGAAGCAAGTAAAGAGGCAATTTATTTGAAAAATATACTGTTTGAGATAGTAGGAGATTCAGAACCAATTGTTCTATTTAATGATAGTCAGAGTGCGCAGAAATTGGTTTCAAACCCAGTTTTTCATCGCAGATCGAAACATATAGATATAAGGTACCATTTCGTCAGAGAGGCAGTAACGAATAATTTTATTAAAATAGCTTATTTGGAGACAGCTGAAATGCCAGCAGACATTTTGACCAAAAGTCTTGGGTCTGCTAAACACTATTACTTTATGAAAAAGCTTGGTATTTTACCTGTTCCATAATTATTATTGTTTGCAGTATTTATTTTGTTAAACCTGTTATAAAATGGTTTTAGTATTGTTTTTGTTAAGCGGAGGTGTTAGTATGTAACAAAAAGGTATCTATGTAGCATAGACACAGAAACAACAATGACAATAAAATTAGTCTATTGAAAACCACAAAGCGTGTCTTATTAAAGACTGTAAACCTAAGCTTTAGATTTAGGGTTAACTTTGAGACTGATTTGTGCCTAATTGAACCGTGATATCACGTTGTGATTTTTGTTTTAGAGCTATATGATAACGTTTAAAAGATTAATATTAACAGTTTTAAAGAAGTTTTATTATTTCGTTTTTTTTTTAATAGTTTTGTAAGTTTAAACGTAAATATAAAGAAAATACTGATCTCAATAAATGATTCCACAATAAACTCGTTTTTTATTTTGAGCATGCTTATTCATTTTTATTTCATTATACATAAGCCCATTAATAGTAAAATAAAACTAAGAGTCCTATTATTTCTAAAAGTTATAAACAAATCATGCTGTATATAGTGACGCCTGACAGACTACACCTCAGTCGAATGTTGACGAGAAACCCACCTCAGTTGCAGAAGGTTAACTTGTAATTGCAATAAATACGCCTTAATTAATACTTACATATCTTACAATATAGACATAAGGACTAGAATATGTGCATTATACAACAAAATCTTTGAACAAGTATTGGACCCTGAGGCATCTGTACCACGGCCAACGAGGGAGCAACTTCGGCTTTTGGTAAGACTGGTTGTCAGACTTTTGGGCCACTAACTGAAATAACTGTCAATCTTAAAATGAAACCAATGGCTTACGTGGTTTCCGAAGCACGGAGGTTGCTCTGTAAAGGATGGTCACCCATCCACAGACCAACCTTGGCAAGCGCTGCTTAACCTTGGATTTCGATCCGTGCAGCCGTTACTATTTAGCCACAAACTTTTTTCAGTTGTAGGTTTTCTACATTTTATGTTAATCGCGATACTCTGCTTGCGCGATGTAGGACTTTCCGTCATACGTAGTTCTTAAGTGGCCTTGTAGATGTCGCCACAATACTAGTACTGATATATTTCAGGTTCCAATAAGATTTTTATACCAAATGTTAACTCGCTAACTTCGTACCCTATATAAATATGGTCGCTTGCAAAATATACAGTTAATTTACTTATTTATTTCAGATTTTAGATTAATCAATGGGATTCATTCACTTCTAAGTCTATTGGATTGTAAATAACAGGAGAATAGGAAATAGTTATTCTAATTTAAAATTGGTTTTGTATATTATTGTGATGCATAGTATCAGTGTCTGATAGCCTTTTCAATAAAATCTGATTACAAGTTAACATTGCCTGATTCTGCTGTGTTAACTCCTATGTATTTATAATAACCACAGAATTTCTACGTTAAACTCTCTGACCAGCCTCGCCGATATGCACCGCGTTCACGATTTGAAAATACCCTCTTAGTACCCCAATCGAAGCTTAAATTACACAGCACTAGCCCTCACGTTACATCAATTAAAATTTACAACAGAATTCCAAATGCGATAAGAATGGAACAAAATGACAAAATATTTATAAAACGAGTTAGAAAATTATTAATTGACAATTGTTATTACACATTGAATGATTTTTTTAATGATGACATCATAATGGACTAACTTTGACTGCTTATTTATTGAATTTTAGTTTTTATTTATTGACATTTTGTACCACATCTTTGACATTTTATTGTGATTGTATTTTGATTATTACTTTATTTTATTGACATGATGCATTTGCCTATAATTGTACCCTACTTGCCGACTTTAATTATTTGAATTATTTTATTTTGACTATTGTATTCTATTTGCCGACTTTAAGTATTTGATTATTATTTTATTTTGACGTGATGCATTTGACTATTGTATTCTATTTACCGACTTTCAATAATTTACTTAATTGTCTTAATTTTTTTTTTTTCCCTATGACTGCATATGCTTGCTTATTTAAATGAATTCAAAAATTTCTTAATTTATTGTTTATTAAATTTTAACTAATGTACCTTAAATGCTACTATCACTATTGTAAAAAAAAAAAAAAAAAAATTGTTGTGCCCGACAGGGTCCATGTGAACTATTTTATTATTATTAAGATCTTGTAAAACACATGTGATATGCAATAAATGATTGAATTGAATTGAATTGAATTGAATTGAATGTCTTTTTGTTCCAAACTTACAATCACTCGTCATTTCAGTCATCGTCCCTCTTTTTAGATATAAATAGTGTTATATTATGTGGTCATTATTTAAGTTATCCAGCCACAACACAGCTAATAAAGAATTTAACAGTAGATTCAGTAATCAGACTTGATCCGGCTCTCAAAACTGAATGGTTGGTTGGGCTCTTAACTTCAACAGATTATAATTATTTACTCTCTAAACTTGAATGGAGACAGGAAGCCCGGCGATATTCTATCTATATGTTATGTTTATTTTGATCAATTACAGAACTTCGGTAGCAACTAAAACCGATAGTTTAAAGGCACGTTTACACCTTATTTACTTGAAAAATACATTATGTAAACGACCTCCTATATTTGAATACAGTATCAACATCAAAAACCAACAAATTCCTTGAAATTTCTTGATTTTTCGGAGATTTGAACCAAACTTGCAAAGGTTACAATATCTTAACCACTGGGTCCAGCCGTCCGGCCATTTTCTACTAAAAATAAGGCAGTTTCTGCTTATTTTTAACCGCACTAACTTTTTATTATAATGAGTAGGATTACTAACATTATGATTGTTACTCCTAGTATGAGGATGCAATGCATCTTCCTATTCGACCGCTGATACCTTTCTGCCTTCTGAAGCTGCTTGTACCCTTCGTGGACTTGTACCTGAGTCTGTTCAATGTTATAGTCTATTCTATCTAGTACTGTACCTTGTTCGTTCACCATGTGAGCTAAATCTTTGAATATATCATTCATATCGACTATAGACCGAACTATTTTGTTGACTTCCTCTTCCCGTTCTGCCACATCTCTTGTATTTTCTTCTTGTATCAACATTAATTGTTTCTGACTTAGTGCTGGTCGGGTGTAGTCATCATTGTCATCAAACTTCTGGGTTCCAGACGTACTTGGGAGGGAGAATAGCAAATCTGTTTGGTTGCTGGATAGTCCTGGGAGGAGTTCATCGTCGTCCAGGCTTAGTTCTTCGAAGTTGGGTAGTTCGAAGTACGCGTTGGATCGTTCTTCGCGAGATGTGAGAGATTTAAGGTAGTTTGACTGTGCGGTACGGAATGTGACGCTCAAGTCTTGGAGAATGGTGACCAGGGCGAGCACCACGTTTGTTGCTAGTTTCTGTTCCGTTGGGTTACCTGGAAAGTTATGTATATTTATTAGTTCGTAACAAAACAGATCGTATGTCTTATTTATTTTTTTAAAGAAAACGTTGTCGCACACTAGGATTTTTTCCTGTATCGTGGGTACGTTTACAAACATTTAAATTCACATACACAAATACCCAGACTCGGAACAACCATTTGTAGACAAATATTTGTTCCGTGCGAGGATCGAACCCGCGACACGTAGCGCAACAGTAAATACGTTCAGCCACTGCGCCAACCGTGTCGAATATTGATAAGACTGATATTTCTTAGCTTGTTGATTTTAGTAGTAGTTTTTTTCGGGAGTCAGCGTGCAGACGCATTCGGTAGCCTTCATTAAAAAATATATAATAACAACCACAATGTTGACCCAGTTATCAAGTGATCCTTAAACATACCGATAAGCGATCCACCATGATATAGTGGCCCATATTCTAGATTTCTTATCGTGCCTTTATGGCAAGAGCAAAAAATTAAATTAAAACAAAACACTTAAAAATAATTAGAGAATTTAGACAATGACGAAACAAAAAGAGTATGTAGGAACAAACTCAAAAAAATCTCTGCACAAAAATGACTTACTAGTAGATTTAAATAGAGCTTAACATCACGGTACATACAGATAAGTTTGTGAGAGACTGGTGCCTGCACTAGGCACTAGGAGCCTGTATGTATTGCAGATCACCAGGGTCCTGAAGCGGTGACGTTGGTGTAAATTCTGCCTACTCCGATGAGAAAATGGTGTTCATTTTATGAATGTACGTATGTGAACAACAAGCACAACAGCGCGAATGTTCGGAACCCCACACTGATACTTCACACCAAAACACAGGTATTACTGCCGTGGCTGTAAAAGCTGCTAAGCTGACCTGGTACTCGTACCCAGCTGGCCACGTCTGCTGTATGCTCAATGAGCCGTGGACCAAAATAGCCACTATGTGGAGCCACAACACGGTCAGAAGGCGTGGAGGGAGAAGATGGCAGGATGAGCTGGACCTAACCAGCAACCAGTGGTCTATATTACCCTCGGATCTAAAGAACATGTCATGTGTGTGGAAGTCATGAAGAGGGGAACCTAAGTACTAATGCTGTGGTGACATAAACATATTGTGAAACCAAATCATTTTAAAAGTTTCTTGGCGGGTCTTCTGCATAGAAAACGACCAACCCGAAACGAGCACTCTTTTTCGGTGTTTATAAGTGCCCAAATGGCCTATGTAAAATTAGTACATTGTAATACAAGGGCCTAAAATGACCCATTATATACGAGGTAGTTTTACTACCGAGCTTTAGCGAGGTAGTAAATAGGAACCGAGTTGTAATGGGATTTTAGCGCCGTGTGTTACACCGTACTTTTCACTACGATTGCGAGAAAATAAAATAACCATGTTCAATATGAAAGTTTATTTTTTATTAAAAATTAAATGTACAATTTGTACAGTTGTTCAAAAATGATATGTTTTTTCCCGGCAACTTAATTTCAGTCCTCTGTGAAGACGAACATTGTGTAATCTGTGGGGTAAACGTAGGAGATACAAAACGTTGTTCAAGGTTTGAGGGTCCCTCGTTCGAATTTTCTGAATACACAATCAGCTGAGTTGACTCATCCTTTGATGTCGATGGTTGTGGCCTAGTTGGGAGAACATTGATGCGTTCTGTGATACGCTGGGTGATATCCAATTTGTTTTATACTTGAAGCTAAATGCATCACGCACTGCGCAGGTCGCGGCAGACGGGGGAGAGCACGTCGAGATTTACTTTTTCCCCTAGGGCAATAAATGCAATTTTACGCCCGCTCTGGTACGCTATTATGACGGTCTTTTTGAGCAAGAGGAGTGAAAAAAATATTATGATTTTGATCTTGGATCTAAAGAACTGGAAGTCATCGAAAGAGGCCTTTATCCAGCATTAGGATGATTTAGGACGATACTGTCTATGCACTTAACTTGTTTTTACCAATAAGCTTTGTTTTATTTATCTTACCATGTCGTATCTGCGTTTTGATAGCAATGAGATGTCCGTGCGCATGCGTGAAGTGGCGGCCGATCTCCGTGGTGAGTCGTTGGATGTGCTGCTGTTCGGACGTGTCGTCGAGTGAGGGTCGCCGGATCTGCTTCTCGTGACGAGCTTGTAGCTCTGATAGCTTTGTTCTTAGCCTGTGAGAGCAAGGTTGACGTGTTAAATATAAGGAAGGAGGATCAGATCAGGATGACCTGGGTAGCTATCTACCCGACCCTACCCCGCCAATCTCTGCCAAGAAACTCATGTCGCCATATATAACACGCTAAAGTGATAGGCATCTGGGTACGATTGTGTCATTGTGAACCTTATTTGTCCACGAAACGGAGTCTATTACAAACACGGTGACCATTTCTTTCTGTGCTATGCATATACGCGCCATAATTTATGATTATAAGTGTTTTCCGCCGCCTTGGAAGCTTAGACACTCCTTTATTCAACAACTGCAACTTTCCTTATGTTTTCCTTGCTTGTTGTATTGTTCCTAATATTTGTTTTGTGAACCTATTGCTTCTTTTAATGTCTCGTATGCCATATATTTTTTTTTCTTTCTTGCTATTTTGCTTGTAAGTATTTAATATCATCATCATTCTTATCATTGTAAATAACGCTCGTACTCCACAAGGCCGCGTAAAACCACCAAGGGCGAATCCATAACTATTCTTTTATGTGTATTTATAGATAGTGGCTCCATTACACAGACAGCAGAAGGGCCACGGGCGGGAAACTCTCTAAGAGACTTTTATGAGTATGATTGGTGATACTGATAACGCTCACACAGTCCGTAGTGTATATTTTGAGGTGTAAATGCAATACCATCACTGCAACATTAAGTATTACGACTAGCGTATCCATCCGATGGGCTATCAACGTCATCGCAGTCAAAATCAAAAGTAAACATAACATCAGGCCTTGTAGTCCCCGAAGGATTAGGCAGAGACGGGTCCCATGGAGTCGAATTTATTACCATCTACTGAGAAATTCCTGGTGTGGAAAATCCCAATAACATTTTACCCGAATTGAACCTAGGCCCTCATGCTCAGCATTTGCTCTTGCGGCCACTAGAATAACGAGGTAGTCAATGAAAATTTATTCAATCACACAAGACAGTCAAAACGCCTTTCGCCACTTATGTTTAGCTGGGAAGAAGTGGCGGCGGCGGCGGCGGAACAAACTCAAAGTCGCATCACTTACGCCTAGCACTCTTGTACATTAGAGATTAACTTTGTTACATTGATTAATGATCGTAGATGGTTATCTAACCTATTAGCGTTGACTCAATAGATTCATATCAACAATATTGCTGAAATAACTGATAGGAAACCTATGGTAACAACATTTGTGTTATGAAACTTGTTGTATGCTCCAAATGTGGCACATTGGAGGGAAGCCATACCACAAATTACGTTTTTATAATGATGAAGAAGCAGAAACGAACCAGAGAAACTGCCCACAGGATTGGTTGTAGGAAGAAGTACTTTATCAATACCTATTTCTTCAGCCAACCTGCCTTGCTATAAAGGGTATAAAAGTACAGCACAGCTGTTTTTGTAAATACTAGTTATTCAGGTTATAACTTTACTTAAATTACCTCCATGACCCGTATACTATTCAAAGAATCCACTAGCACAATGTTATAAGAGTGCTACATTGAGTTTTACCGTAAAATGTGATTTTTGACCCCAAAAAAAAAGTCGTTTCCCAGCAAAAATTTTTGCCTAGGGGTACCTACTTAGTTTGATGTACAGAATGCTTGGTTGACGTATGTGTGAAGGGTTAATTTACACCCTGTATATTATAGATGGCCTACATCCACCATCCGCCATCCGTACAATTTAAAATGGCATGCATAATTAAGAGGTATGTAGTTTAATTTTGTCAACAGATTAAACTTCTTTTGATGTTTCCAGCAATGTATTTACAGACACATTCAACCTTGAACCCTGCTGCTTTAGTGATACAGATAAAAATCTTTAAAAAAAAATTGTCTGATTGTAGAAGCTTGATATTATAGTGTCTGTACTTTCCAGCAAGTAGCCTGTGGCGAATATGGTTTCCTGCCACCGTAGGCGCGGGCCTGTAGACGGTGAGTAAAGGGCTTGCTCACCGACCATCCGTCCAATGACGACGACAGGCCGTGTCAACGGCGCGTTCATGCACCACGCGCGCCTCAAACAGATGTCCGCCACATTGCAGGGGCTCGCTAGGGCCGACACCTGTCCAGGCTGGGGGTTGATCGAAAGAGATACAGCAGCCCCATACACAGAGGACTAAGAAGGAACATGGGTGGTTTTTAGTCAGGAGAAGTATGACACTCCCTGTCGCTCCGCCCAGAGAGGGAGGAGACATTTAATGATTTCTCACCCTCCAGCATATTAGAAAAGAAAATTTGTACATACCTAGTAATAACATAGTGTGCTTCCTCCAGCGCATCCGCCCACAGCGGTGGAGCATGGGAATCATTTCTCATCTCCAAGCCAGACTCCAAGTCATTGGAGTTACTCCGCATGAGGCGGACTCGCTCAGAGTCATTACGCTAATGGGTGACAGAAAAGTTTTATATTTTAACAACTCCGAAATTATTATACCTGACAAAAGAAATAATTTTAGAGGAAAGTTATTTCCAGATAATTGACTATTCGTTTTTATACGCAGTTAATTGGGAAAAGGCTAGGCAGATGTAGGCAGTTTATATTTTGGTAAATGTGCAGCGACTACTCTTAATAGTCATTTACCAAGAGTAGTGGCAGGAAATTTTGGAGTTCGTATATTTGCGTTTAAAAAGATGTATAAATAGAAACTTATCAACGAGAATATATTACGAGTAAAAAGATGGTAGATACCAAACACAGTTTCTCACATTTAATATCTGCATTCCAAAAAAGACAAAACAAATTAAACAAAACATTCATGCACAAAAACCACACATCCTTTGCTCTGAGAACAAACACAAACCAACTAAGAGGTCACAGTCTCTTTTAATACTCTAAACCAAGTCACATAAAAACATGCCAATAACAACGTCTGACAAGGTCTTCTGAGGAAAGAACCACACAGATTTAAGTTGACCTGCCCATCCATACTGTGTATTTATACATTTCTCAAGTTCAACTTAATAAAAAAATTGTTACATCAAGATTAACATGCTATCATACCGGTCCAGGTTGAGAACGCTAAAACATGAACAATTCATGGTTAATTTGTGTAGTTTCAGTATAATTTGATTAATTGCAATACCTATAAAGTTTGAAACATTTAGATGTCAAATTTATAATGTCTTTTTACATGTGTACCACCACAGAGGCCACTTGAAAGCTTCAGAAGGGCGAATGAGATATTTTCTAGTTTATTCAACACATTTCAGGCCAAGATACGTTAAGCGATAATCATTAATAATGGTTCTATACACGAAAACGCGCCAATGTCGCGGTTTTACTAATTGCTAAACGCTCGTAATTGCATCATTTAATATTCGAGTGAAATGGACCAAACATAATCAATAACAAGAGAGTACTTGCCTGGTCCGCGAATATATGCCGGCTGTGTATGGCATTGTTGCGCATCAACACAAAAACTTCAGTTAAACTCCTGGACACCATTTTCGCGGCCGAGTTTTATTGTTTTCCAATTTAAAAATCGGTAAAAATGTTTATATTCTCCGAATCCGTGACACGACGATGGATAGCAGATGACATTTGTGACAATAATCAATTTTGACTTTGACTTGACGTTTTGACAGTCAACTTATCATTCGTTCTTTTAGTTCGGATACATTTTCCAGTTTCTATTCGAGCTTCGAGCTTTGGGATTTCTGTACCGGGTAAAACGGGGTGAACAGAATCGCAGGGGTGAATCGAAACAAAATTTGAAAGGGATTTTAACATTGAATTAATACGATATGTTACCAACAAGTACTCTATTGTATTCACTTAATTTTACTTTATAAAATGGAAACCATTTTTGCCACATACTACATTAATTCAACGTTAAAATCCCTCTCAAAGTTCTTTCTCGATTCACCCCGTTTTACTACTACTGTGGAAAATACCAGAAAACCTCCTAGCTCGTTTCTGAACTTACTCCGGTAATTCGTTCAAAAACCATATTAAAATTTGAGTGTCAAAATCGCTCATAATCGAAAAAGGTTATGTTTACAGTAAGATATAACAAAATTAATAAAGAAATATTTGATTAACAAGAACTAAAGCAAAAGCACCTCAGCCGGAAATATACTGCAAAAGTATAACCAATGTTTTTATCTGCCATAAGTAATTAAAACTGTCTACAAATGAGTATGCCACCGACATTTGAACCGGGTCCGGAGCATTTCCAGCAGTTCCCGTCCAATAGGATTATTGTTATTCACCCTGGATCACTCTACGTCCGAATAGGAAGAGCGTCAGACCTCGTGCCAGTGAAGCAACTCCACTGCATAGCAAGGAAACGTCGCCCCGGAGGTAAAATATACCGGGACTCATTCATCCCTCCGAGTGTGCCAAAAACAAAGGAATTGATTGAAGAACTAGAAGAATGTCGTCTACAAATATCACACACGCTACAGTCATGCGTGCAGTCAAACGGGGCACGAAGGTACGCCACGCCACCACAGCAAATCGCAGCTTTTAACCGTCGCTCTCTGCCAGAATGTGTAAACGACGGCGATCCATGGCCCCAAGTGCAATGTGACATTGTGATCGGCGATCTAGTACTCGATATAGACCCAGAACTACCATACAACATACACTTCCCATACCGCAGAGGAGATTTTAATATTCATACTGAAGTTGGTGGGTCTATTTCATCTGTTTTAAATGACCTGTACACTATATGGAGTTCTATCATTGAGTATAAGCTAGGAATACCTTTGATTGAGCTGGTAAAATACAGGTGTGTGTTACTTATACCAGATCTGTACTCAAGAAGCCATTTGAAGTATTTAATGTCATTGTTACTAAAGGATTTGGGTTTTGGTCACTGTTTCTTTGTTCAGGAAAGTGTTGGAGCCACCTTTGGAGCTGGTATTGGTTCTGCATGTGTGGTAGATATTGGAGACCAGAAAACTGCAATATCATGTGTTGAAGATGGCATTTCACATAAAACTACAAGGTTACGAATGGACTATGGGGCAGGGGATGTTTGCCAAGCCTTATCGTGGATGTTTCACAAAAGTGCATTTCCTTACAAGAATTGGAATGAAAATATACCTAGAGATGTAATATTAATGAGGAACTTATATGAGGATTTCTGCCATGTAAACCTAGATGTCTGCGGTCCACAAGAAAAGTCATTTCTAGTTGACCATCCTGGTGATGTAGTGAACAAATACACACTGCAGGTTGGTGATGAATGCATCATATCACCTTTATCAATGTTCTACACAGATTTACTAAAAATCACTGGTTCAAAATCTACCAAAATCCAGAATAGACAGCCCAGTGACCCAGAAGATCCTTTTGATGCAGAGTTTTTGAGAGAAACTGGTAGAAAACGTGAGACAGCAGATCCTACAGCAAATGAAAGTCAGCAGTTTGAGACAACAAATGAAGCTCAACCTGCAACCAATCCCGATGAAGACATAGTTGTAGATACATTAGAGGGTGGTCCTGGGGACGTTGTTGCATTGGCACCCGGACAAGTCCTGGCCTTAGACGCTGCAATACTACAAAGCATAGACCGTTGCCCCAACGAAGAGTTAAAACGAAAAATGTACAGCAACATTTTAATAGTTGGTGGAGGTGTAAAAGTCCATGGCTTAAACTTATGGTTACAGAACCGTCTAGCTTTACAAATCCCTTATACTTATAAGACTGAGCAGCTGGAGATAGTGACGTCTCCAAAGGACATAGATCCTGCGAGTACGGTTTGGAAGGGTGCTGCGGTCATGTCCTGTCTGGAGTCAGCTATAGAGTTATGGATAAACCAGAGTGAATGGAATAGATTTGGATTAAGGATACTGAGGGAACGCGCGCCATTTATTTGGTAATTGTAATAAATCATTTTATTGCGACTTTTGCAGTTTTAATTATTTGCCCAGTGCTTATTGACTTTTAAGGAAGGCCAAAGTAAAGATAGATGGATAGAAGAATGATATGAAAAAAAGGAGTAATAGGGTATTTCACCAAAAAAATCTAATTAGTCCGTCAGATAGATTTCCAAATAATAATGGACACGTATTTTTTCTTTTTTCACGTAATCAAAAGATGAAGACGATACAGTGCTTCGAAAAGTCGTGTCAAGTCGTGTCAAGTCGTGTGACGTCACAAGGTTAGTACTTTTTTACCCACATAGTGACATCAAAGCCCCCCAGCCATCTTTGACATGTTTTATTTTCGTGATTTTTTATTAATTTGATAAAACAAAAAACAGGTATCCAATATTTTTCGATATTATAACTAATTTTTTTGGTGAAATAGCCTATTGGAAGGTTGATAAGGCAACAAAAAAAAAACTAATTGTGTCTACCGCCAAGTAACATGGGACAAGGTTGAAATGATGCTTGCTTCAACATTTAAAAGGAAACACTTCTACTTCAATTACAATAATATATTTAAAAAATATATAGGTAAAACAGTAAACATGAATTTGAAGAGTATTGTATAAAATTCACTGAAAATTTTTACATGAATAATTAGGTACAAAAATATTTTATACTTGATACAAAAATAAAAGTTTTTACCTTATTTTATTTTAACATTCATAAGTATATTGTTTGTTCTTAAGAAAATACTGAAAAAAGTATTTTAATAATAATTACTTATTACTATGCAGTCTTTTATGTTTAAAAGAGCACCTACTGATATATCAATTATTATTTGGCTACTTTTTAGGCAGTAGTAGTTACGGTTAGTCTAGTTTTACTTGAACCCTCTAGGGTTCTCAGATCTATAAAAGTTTTTTTGTTGGTATATTGATAGTGAAGAATTCGTTGCAGAACAACCGTTTTTTAAAATTCCAGAGGTTTTAGTATTCCTTTTACATTCCAGACACTGAGCTAAAATTCAGGACTTATGGCATCCCTACTTGTATCTCTTTTCACTATCTGATGGATCAGTGAGCTTAGGGCCTTACCACGACGTTTTAAAGCAGGATTAATTTAATCTTATTCCAGTGTGACAGCGAAAAGCGACAGAGCTATACAGTGTGTCTAGCGCCATCTCTTTTTCACACTGGAATACCTCTGATTAGGAGCGTTGAAGTATTACGTAACGCAATTTTTGTAGATTTTTACCCCTCCCCTCATGTAACGCGCCGTAACGTTACGTAACCACTAAGTGACCATTTTTACGTAAAAATTGAAATTTTGAGAAAAAAAAGCGTGAAAAAATCTCTACACGACCGTTCATAAGGCTTAAAAAAACAATGTTCCCCCCCCCTTCCCCCTGCTGCTGTTCCCTTTCGCCCCTGTAACGCATCGTAACGTTATACAAGACCCCTCCCACCAAATTCGTTATGTAATACTTGAACACTCCCCTGCACAATCCACTTTCTATCAGCAAGCTGGGTAAAGATTATACCTTTTTTTTTTTTTTGGTGGGTGTAAAATCATCGAATAACCCCTCCCGCTCTTGGGCAGAGCGAAAGGGAGTGTCAGACTTCTACTGACTAAAAACCACCCATGTTCCTTCTTCGCCCTCTATGTCGAGGCCGCGATAACCAGAGGACTACCCGCAGCCCCGACAGGCGTCGGCCCTTTCGGGCCCCTCCCATGTTGCTGACATCTCTTTGAGGCGCGCGTGGAACACGAACGCGCCGTCGACACGGCCTGTTTTCGTCGTGAGACGGACGGACGGCGAGTTAGCCCATCACTCACCGTCCACAGGCCCGCGTCTACGGTGGCCGGAGGTCATCGCGGGACCCCCGACGCCCGGAGCGCCTCCCGCGGCGGCTGGGACGAGAGGTTCTCTCCCTCTCGCGTTCCGCCACCTCCTTCGCTAGCATCACTGCTTCGCAGAAGGAGGCGATGGCGTCCCATTCCTCCTCGCCCCGGACCATGGCTTGCACCAGGGCCGGGCGCGAGAGGTCGCCGCCGCCGTAGAGATTATACCTAAATACACAATACTGGGTTTACTTCTATCTTAGAGACTAATTTCTGAGCACAGGATTGTGCTATTGGCACCTAAATAGGTATTAAACCTAGTTTGATATAAAAAGTTACAAATAATAATTATCATCCTTAGCTAAGATACTAATATTGTTCATTAGAGTATTCAAAAAAATAAGATTCCGTCCTTTTATAAAGCAGATAAATTAAATTAGACAAATTTTTGACCACGGAGTAGTACGCAAATGGAACATCAACATGACTAAATCAAATAGTTAGAAACACAGGCTAAGTAAAATTTGGTGATGAGTCCCTATGCTTCTGCATTATTTTGAATGGCGTCGCTTCACAAGTGTTTATGCAATGGTAAAGTGATTCGATTGAGCAATTTTCTTAATTGTTACTCCAAATCTAGGACTGACAAGATATGTCTAGTTATAATATTTCTATCGGCTGATATGTAAGTAATAAAATGGTAACATTCATAATAATCTCAAGGCCTTTATAAATCTACCCTAACCAAATAAATTAAATCGAAACATTTGCCCGACCGCGCCGAAAGATGATAAACTGTTGCTTTTGTTGACAATGAGATTTGAAGTCGTATCAATTTTACAAGTATTGTAAAATCGCATCGATCTCCTCATTGTAGACACATCGCGCGAGCAAAGAACATTTAACAATTTAATTTTTTCCCCTAATCTACACTAACTAACTTCCGGTTCCCTATCGTTAACGAACGTCACACTAACCCCACGTTTACTAACCTCGGGGTGGAAGAACCTGTAATATATTACCATGATAACTAACCCAACCACATACGGCACCACAGTACACGCTAAAACTGGGAAGAAATAGAACGAATCCCTCATTTCATTAGTCACATACACATACCAGATGGCACCACAAGTTACATTCTGTACAAAACATATACTATAGTAGATGGCATATCTATACCTAGTTTTGCCTTCTACAGGAAGGATGTATGTGAAGAGGTATACAGCTCCAAGTGCGAAAGAGAAGGCGATATCAGCGATGCGGTTGTGCGAGCAGAATGGGGAACGGTCGAAGACTTGTATGAGTGTGGCTGTTATGAGGACGTGTATGAGGCACGCTAGGATCGTCCAGTGAGGGTAGAGATAAGCGATCACTGATATTGAGATTATACGGCTCACTGGAAAGAGAAATACAATGGTTATTTTATTGTACACCATAGGCTAGGGTTCATAAGTGTCATCATATATTACTTATGCCATTAAAGTAAAGTAAAGATTTGACATACGAAACGTTTACGTGAACGCTTAAGTAATCATTAAATGTCTCTGAGTGCGGCAGTCAGGCAGAGGTTATTCGTTTCGGGGTTTTCGCCAGTTATGTTTCGCGCAAGTGCATCCCTATCGGATTTTATGATAACTCATTATTTGGCCACTGAACCAGTGTAATGTGAGTACCTCAATGGTCTTTACATGTCAATCATTACAAAAAGGAGAAAGAGCAAAATGGTCTATGAGCGGCCAACAACGAAATAGGTATTAAATGAAAGTACTATTACTAAGGACTAACTTTTACTATGAACGTAACATTGCAGCTCATTTAGAAAAAAAAATACATATAGGTAAAATACTTAGATAATAAGTGCAAGAAAATGTGCAAACCCATTTTATAAAATACTTATTAACATTAGTTTATGTCTTCAAAAGTATTTCAAAACGTTGTCAGCATACCGTTTACAAGACTCAGCTCAACAATGGGTTTACTACATGGACTACCTGAGTTCGAACGGCCCAATCAGCTTCGAGTGCAAACAAAAGAGCCGAGGTGTGGGGTGCGTGTGCGTCACTCGGCGCAGTCCTTCGCTTACCCTTGTGACGTTGTGTACTGTGCGCTCATCTACGGATTCTTTTTCAAACGTTTTGACCCTGGCTACCCTCTGGACTGTGTTTCTTCCTAACCTGATAACCTGGCTATTAACTCTGAACTTCTGTACGTTTGTGCTTGTGTACTTGGACTCTGGACTTGTGTACGCCAACGGAACATTATTGAAAAATGGCAGAAAATCGACCTATATGTGTTTTGTGGATATATTATATATATTTTTTTTTTTTAGGATATTTTATTACCGGCATCAGAACTCAGTGCTATTATTGTACATTAAATGTATGAATGTGGACGAGGCAAAAGGAGTATGTAAGGATCGTAGCAAGTGGCGTTCTGTGGTTTCTGCCTACCCCCATGGGAAAAGGGCGTGAGTTTATGTATGTAAATGTATGTAAAATAAATGTATTGAAGTAAACAAGTCATTTTATTTTATTTCCTTATTTTTAAGACTAAATCTTAGTAATTAATACGCTAAATCACAGGCTTACATATCTAAAATAAAAATGTATTTAGTTCCATTAATAATGACACTACAGATATAAAACTTCTTGAACCCGTTATTGTAGGGTGATATTAAACCAAAAAAAAATAAAATGTTCCTGGCCGCTGATAGACCAAGTGCCGTACGATTTTGCCCATTCTCCTTTGTTAATAATACTTACGCGTAACAAGGAAATGCCACATAGTCTGCAACGCGGTGCCAGTCCAGCTCATGTTGTCCTTGTCCTGTTGGTAGAACCGCACCGCTCGCTGGTACGCCGCCAGGCACCATCCCATGCCTATGATGGATGACGCGATTGAGAGCAGCTGGTGGACTGAGGGGAAACGATTTCAATTGAATGTTTGTGAAGAAAATATTTTAAACCAACTCCCAAGTAAAATAAAATGAAGATAACATAAAAGCAATGGTCAGTCTGATATGGGGATAAAAATTTTGGAGTACCCCTAACCCGCAGGTAAATAAATATTTATTGCAGAATACACGTGGCAATATTCATAAGTGCTGACAAAGTTAGCGATAGGATTTATAATGTATCTGGTTAGTTTAACCAGGCCAGTATATGTAAATCGATGTATAATACAACAAGTCTCACCAGCAAAATACGGTCAGTTCTCAAGTCTCAACTAGACTAGTTTGCAACACTAGTCTGGGTGCGGCTTCTAATGAATATTCGAAGATCCTCAGCAGATCCGCGTCACAGCTCTCCAAACCTAACACAACCAAGTTCTATGCCTCACCAGTAAAGTCCGGGTTAGCTCTAAGCAACAGACTGGTCTGCAGCACTTGCTGCGGCGCGGCCTCGAGGAAGCACTCGAAGATCCTCAGCAGGGCAGCATCCGAGTCTTCCTTTAACATGAGCCTGTAGTACTTCCGCTGTGTTGCCTGGTCCGCGCTGCGGTCTGCGCGCCGGGACTTGATTGCGTAGCTGATGGTTTTGCAAAAGTAATCTTTGTAATATATAAGTTCCTGTTAATAATATTGATAGTTATCTTTGTTATTTGTTTGTTTAATAAATGATGAAACTGCTCTAGTATACAAAAGGTGTAGTGGTAAATCTGACAAAAAAAAACCAAAGACCAGATATCTGTTAAATAGTGGAATTGGAGGAGCATTGTCTGTGTGATAACCTCTTTTAAAAGACAATGTGCTTGTGTGTTGATAATTGTGTTTGTTATTTTTTTGAACCTATCTTTCTTTTTTTTTTACATTGCCCCACACTTGATCTGGATCCCAAGACCACTATTTAACAGATATTATTCATCTTTCATTAAAACTTGGTGAGCCATATTAATTTTGTAACCAGATTGGTTTATTACCTACTCATATTATTGAACTTTTATAGTGTATGTTTATTTAACACTCAGACTTACTCCACTCCATTTATTACCTAGTCTGTGATTTACTAAATTTTGATATTAATAGATACAACTACTGAACTTTACTATAATATTCAAATAAGATAACAAACTCCTTACATGAGAGCATCAGCAAACCGCAGGATTGGTGCCATTTGCAATACAAGGATGAAGATTCGGAGCCACTTGCGTTTTGTGAACTCATTTGATAACGAGTCCTGCTTTTTATCTAAAGAGTACCTGGAAATAAGAGTAGAGCTAATAAGTTCTAATTTTGTGGTACTTTTTCAAAGTTGTACATTTGTGAGTTTTTTTTAAAATGTATCATGCGTTTATAAATATTTAAAGGCACACACACAAATAGCGAGACTCAAAATAAGTACTGTGTTGTTGTCAAACTCGCAACATGAGGTGCCAATAGCTCAGCCACTGCGTAAATCTGGCCATTGTATTGTATTCACATGGTTTGGATGTAACTATGCTTTTCCCAGGCAAAGCATTCTCATATGTTCTGAATCTAGTGATCTCTATTTCTCTTAGTGTAGAATATTTGTTTAGATGACAAAGATTCACCATTGTAATAGGGTCGTTAACAAAAAAAATCTAATTAGTCCATCAGATAGATTAACAAAAAATATTGGACACGTATTTTTCTTTTTTCAGGTAAACAAACAAAACAGTGCTTTGAAAACTCTTGACGACATATTCCAAGACATTAGTATGACATTTCTTACCGGCTTACCAGTGAGTGGTGTCACAACCCCCCCCTCAAATCTTTGACGCGTTTTATCTTCGTCAATTATTATTGATTTGATAAAACAAAAAATATATATCCGATATTTTTTGATAATCTAAAAGATGGACTTATTAGAATCATATTTTTTTAAGTCAGTAAACATCCCTATTGCATAGTGAGGCAAACCACATTAGATACTACAAAAAATAATTATATGAAAACCACAATATTAACTATACTGAGTGAATAATTTGTTATCATCCTGAAAGGAAGCATTACAAAAACAACACAAAGGGCTATCGAGGAAAATGGGTACAAAGAACCAACTAAAAATAAATTACAACATCTGAATTATTTGAGGCTTATCGTACTAATATTATCACTTTTTTTTTTTTATTGCTGGTTGACTAGTAATTGATGACCGTGTAAGTCAAAAACAGTTAAAACCTCAAGAATAGAGAGTTATAATCATGCAAACACAGCTGCAGCTGTGTTTGCATGAACATTCTTTCATACTATTAAATTACTGGGATAATAAACTGACAAAACAGGTTATAAAGATAGTTTATAACCTGTTTTGTCAGTTTATTATCCCAGTAATTTAATAGTATGAAAGAATGTACACTATCCTTTGGCCAATTTAATATATATTAACAGTTTCAACTGAATAATTGAAGATAAGGACTTTCTTTGGTTTTAAATCTGATTTTTAAAGACTACATTGCATTGGAGGAATAGCCTTAACCCTACATGAGTTTGATAAGTTACTTAGTCAAATACTCGAAACAAAAACCGGCAGATAAACTCCGTAGGTTGCAAGAGAGCAGTAATATTTAAGTAAATTGGCAAGAGATAAGTAAACAAAGGCACTCACATTCTAATAGATACTGCAGTGTTCACAAACGCAGGTACAAGTATGAACGCCAGCGTCCACCCGAACTCCGTCATCTTTCGAGCTATGGAGTACCTCACAGCTATGTTTATATCCAAACCCAAGTCCACTAAGTGACCAACAATTGCCACCATGTACATGAAAAGATCTAAGTTTGTTACGGTTATTTTGTTAGGCATTCGATCTGGTTCATCGTAGGAACGCTCATTTTGGAGCAATTCCCGGACCTTTTTAGTCATTTTGCCAGTTTTTTATGGTTTTTGATGGTCAAAAATTCAGGAATACATCGTGAAGGTTTGAAGAACAACAAACAACTAACAAAGTAACAAACCAAACGCGCGTTTTTTTTGACAGATGCCAATTCTTCTTACTTTTCTTGTTCACTTGTTATTGGCACACGCAACTGTGTCATAAAGCCTGTCATGGCAATGAGTTCAATAGTAAATGGTTCGTAAATATTATGATAGTCGTAATTTTTCCTTATTATCAAGTCAACTATGCGGACAATGGCACACAATAAATGAAACAAAAGTTACATGAGCAAAACGTGCTTTATTTCTTTGCGATAAGCCTGTTTGCTGCCAAGTCAAACAAGTCGCAGTAAAATAATTTAATTTTCATTTGTAGGTTTATTATTAGAGGGCAATAATTACAATAATATTTTACAATTAAATTACGAGTAACTGCTATTCTATTAAGTAGACGAGATTTATTTTTTCTTATATAAAGTCCTAACAACGTCCGGCGACGATAAATTTGCTGCAATAAGGGTTAAATGTAACGGCTCATCTAGGGGACTGATCGGCTGTTTGGTTCTGTAAAAACAAGATCGAAGTTGTTAAGAAAGTTTATGTCTAGGGGGTTTAGATTCCGTGTCTGCTGATCAACTAAAGATGTGCAAAAAACATAACACTCTTTTTTTTTGTGGCAGTCGTGTAATAAAGTTTTTGGCTTTATTACTTACTTCTCCCTCAACAATCGTACAAGAGGGCTCCATTTCTCTGGGAACACAGTTTCATTGCCTATCCATTTATCTTTGACAAGATCTGCAATAGACGCATTGACGACCCGCAGGTATCCGCACTTGTCAGTGTATGCGTCCAGCATTAGCTGCTCGAAGAACTTGGGGACAAAGTCATTGATGCATGTCTGCACGTTGTATAGCGAGGTATTCATATCTTGAGCGTGTTGCCTTGTCTTTATTTCGACTATTGTTACTAAACTTTCTTGCATCGTTTCATTGAATCTGTAGAGAAAGAGAAGATAATGATCAAATCTGTTTTATGAACTGTGTATTTAATTAATTAGGTACCTGGCAAAAAAAACCATTTCATTTTTTCACAATAAAAGCACAGGGGGTCTAAAATGGCCTTTTACCAGATCATAATATGAATTGTGTTAAAAAACGTTAAATGGACCTTTCTAAATAGTAACTGCGTCTGTGACCATTTAGGAAAAGAGATCATAAGAAAATAATATGAATTGCATAAAAAATCGTAAAATGGTTACAGACGCAGTTACTATTAAAAGTGGCTATTTTAGATACCCTGATCTGCAGGGCTATTGCGTAACTTTTAAATGACAGTGGCTATCATATAATGTCCATCAATTAACTGTCAAATGGTTCCATTTTGTACTAAACCTTAAACAATTTGACAGTTAATCCATGGACAATATGATAGCCACTGACATTTAAAAGATACGTAATAACCCTGCTGGAATCTGTAAAACATTAGAGTGAAAGCCATTTTCACTTTTATTTTTTATGTCCAAGATTCAAGGTTTTACTGGGTTTTCACCAAAATAGTGTTAAGTGTTGCCCTCTTTCCATTCCTTCTTGTTTATTACATGTGTATTGTAGGTACCCTAATTTGACCCTAATCAATAACCACTTCTCTTTATTCTTCCTTTGTCAAGTCGTATTCTGTTAAATAAAATGGGATTCGCGGCAAAAACAAAAGTTTGTTTGTTTGTAGTAATAATCATTAAAATTACCAATACAACTGTCTCAGTTCATAAAGGTCTCTTGAGTGTCTATTTGATGAAAACGGCATTCTTAAGACCTATGAACAGGTGAATTGCAAAAAAAGTAAGTTAATTCGAATTTCGCGGGCTACCTTGTCGCACATACAAGACTTACAGAACAGCTTGGTGTAACAAACAGTGTGCTGCAGCGACTTCATCAGGCAGTTCCTTATGGCACTTGTTAACCGAGTCGAAGTTCCTTACATCCTGGAAGTTCTTGATGACGCTGTGGAACTGCGAGCGTATCTGTTCCAGCTTCTCCATGGGATCCTTTAGGCAGTGTTCCACTATTTCTATCATCTGAGGATTTTGGGAGAAATGTCAGGCAAGGTTTATAATTATAAACCTTCTATTATACAGCAGGGCTTCTGATATTCACATAAACTACCAGTAGGGTACCTATAGTTCAGTCTAGGCATGACGAAAGATTTTGAAATCCTCTTCCGTAATGTGGGTACATCTTTTTTATTTACGAAAAAACCTTTATTTCAGTAATAAAGTAAAGTTTAACGAAGATATAAGCCATTTTTGAAAAAAAATTAAATAGAGCGCGAAAACAGCTCGCAGTGTCATGGCGTCGGGTCTGACGTCACGCCTATGTAAACATGGAAATGTCAAAGCGCAGCTAGAGGAAACTAAAACAAACATTACCATAATTCGTGTGTTAAAAATGAATAACAAAGTTTATAAGTGGTGTGCGGTGCCTCAGTGTAAAAACACATCAATAGCAATAGTTTTAGCATTACATTGAATGCCAAAAATGTTGTCCTCTGGACCTGCATAGCTGACCCGGTGATTATGATAGTAGGTTGTTACTATGAGAAAAGATACTAGTACATGCTTTGTAGTTACAGAAATTTACTCCTTTTGTTGGTTATTAACTCAGAGCAAACTTTTATTACAAGTTGCGAAGGAGCTAACCTCAAAAAGAAACTGACAAGTTTATTGTAAAAATAACATATGAAAGTGAAAATAAACTGAACTCCTACAAGCTCAAAACGAGTTTGTTGTATTTTTATAGTGTTAGATACTTACAAAATTTACTTACAGGGAGGTTTTCACATTTCGGAACTCGGACGAGCAAAATTCTTTATTTGACCCAAGGAAATCGCCCAACATCAGTAAATCTATCCTGGGCAAATTTGAACTGTTTGCTTTTACAAAGCCTGATTCCATTGCTAAAGATGTTCACAAAGTATTGTAGTAACAAAAAAAATATCCAAATGCGTAATCGGCAACAAAACAACACAGTGAGCTAGTGACAGCTAGTGATGTTTACATTGGCGTGACGTAGTGCGCTATGATTGGTGTTTCAATCAAAATGGCCGATATCAGTATTTTAATCTTTTATTTTATTAAAAATCTTACTAATCTTAATTTTTTAAATAAAACTAAATCAGTGTTTTAAATCCTTCTCGTATGTAATTTCCCCTAATATAATTAAATCATTGATTCTTTGACTATGTCGTCACGCCTATTGTCACGCCATCATTAACCTTTTGTTTCATATCATTCCTCACGCAATGCCTCTATCGTTTCGTTGGTCTTCTCTATACATCAACATTAATATTCATTCATCAAGCTTTTAGTGACATGCCATTCGACCCTCACCTTCACGTATCTTTCTGTAACTAGTGCAGTTTCTAAACTTCGTCTAATACACGGAACAGATAAAAGAGGTCTAATATACTCGTAGGTACTTATTCGTTCACCACACATCCACTTCAACATTCTCATCTTCGATACATGCAGTCTTATTTCATCTATCTTCTTCACAGCCCAGCGTTCCGCTCCATACATACGACAGGTCCAACCACGGAGTTGTTTATTTTCCTCTTTAACTTGAGGGCCATCTGTGGTTCACTAGTTGTTCTAGTGAAATGTCACCATTTCATACATTCTGAATTGATCCGGTGCGTTACACCTCAATCTACTTGACAATCCCCTCGGACAAGCGACTCGAGGTATCGGAAATCTGAACAAAACAATCGGTAATTTGGTATGGTCGTTCTGGCCAGAGTTTTAATTGGACATAAGGCTGGAGAGATCGAAATCTCAGAATAAGAATTCGATTTGGTCCTACTACATTTAAAGCCAACATTCTGCAGTCTTCGACACCACTTCTCCAATCCCCTATGGACGTCTAGGCACTTACAATAAGGAAATAGCGATACAAACCTGTGATACCTTATTACGATCTCCAGATAGGAATATACATACCTCCTCCATACTAATAATATAATTCGTGAAATCATGCAGATATTTCACTTTATAGAACTTCAGGACAGCACTCCTCAACTCCTTGGACATCTCCTCATTCATGATATAGACGAGGTCGAGGAAAGTGTCAATGTTCCGTAACGACTTGCTCTTTAGATTGATGTAGTTAGCTCTGCCCTGGTTGAAGAGATGTTTCGCTATGTTGTAGGCTTCGGAGACTAGGTAGTATTTTTTGTCAATTTTTTGGAATTCATTGATTGTGCACTGTGTGGTAAAATGTAAGATGAAAGATTGTTTTACCTACCTAAACATAACATCACGTCTGTTATCTCTGAAAGGTTGATAATGATAATGCCATCTAGACGATTTCGGACACAGCGACTGCATTCGGTGGGTTTCTAGGATGGTTGTCAAGAGCTTTGGTGTGTCGCTCTTCCATGTGATCTCAAGTGGCTAATGGGACGAGCTCGCCACACTATTACCAAACCACTGTAACTCTTGTAAGCCAGAATTAACAGTGGCGACCACAAGAAAAGCGCCGAGACCATGAGCCCGACGAAGTCCCAGAGAAACGATCCCACAACGAAATTAATCAGAAAAGAATAGCGGAGGAGTATAAGGAAAAACACAATTTCCACTTCCCTCCATGTCAGCAGGAGACAGAACAGAACAAGGCCAATAAATAGGGATATATCTCAAGTGGCTAGCATATTCAACTTTGGGCGCAAAACTATGAGCGCAAAGCGGACATTACCTAATACCACCCATATTTCGCCAGTTATATTTAATCCCATGTAAAAGAGGGCGAGCCTATTGTTATCAAACGGGTCAGGCGCGGATCTAGTCCTCAAAAAAGGTTGTGGGCACAGTCAACTGAAAATCAGCCAAGTGCGAGTTGGAGGATGAACTCGCTCATGATCGATATAGTGACCTACCGTATATATTATTAAATCATTTATTAAGATGATGAGAAGTACATCGCTGCGTTCCGAATCACGCACGATTCATTGGTTTTTTTTTTATTACGGCAATTGATATAATATCATCGACCTATCGACCTCAATCAGGCGCGTCCTAGTCTACGATTTGGTATGAAGGGGTAGAGGGGATGGGCACGCCACGATAGTGGCGGTAAGTCCCCTCTTTGAGGAGTGGCTAGAGAGGCGCCACGGCGCCCTCACCTTCCGTCTGACGCAGGTCCTCACCGGACACGGTTGTTTCGGGAGGTACCTGCACCGAATCAGGCGGGAGGAAACGCCCGGATGCCACCATTGTGAGGATCGGCCGGAGGACACGGTGGAGCATACAGTGAAGGTGTGCCCCGCTTGGGCGGAGCCCCGCCGTGTTCTCGTAGCGGTGATCGGCGGCGGCGACCTCTCGCGCCCGGCCCTGGTGCAAGCCATGGTCCGGGGCGAGGAGGAATGGGACGCCGTCGCCTCCTTCTGCGAAGCAGTGATGCTAGCGAAGGTGGCGGAACGCGAGAGGGAGAGAACCTCTCGTCCCAGCCGCCGCGGGAGACGCTCCGGGCGTCGGGGGTCCCGCAATGACCTCCGGCCACCGTAGATGCGGGCCTGTGGACGGTGAGTGATGGGCTAACTCGCCGTCCGTCCGTCTCACGACAAAAACAGGCCGTGTCGACGGCGCGTTCGTGTTCCACGCGCGCCTCAAAGAGATGTCAGCAACATGGGAGGGGCCCGAAAGGGCCGACGCCTGTCGGGGCCGCGGGTAGTCCACCGGTTATTGCGGCCTCGACATAGAGGGCGAAGAAGGAACATGGTTGGTTTTTAGTCAGTAGAAGTCTGACACTCCCTTTCGCTCTGCCCAAGAGCGGGAGGGGTTATTCGATGATTTTACACCCACCAAAAAAAAAAAAAAAAGCGGTAGAGGGGATGAGTTAACCACAAGTAGGAACTACTTTTGAAAATCGAAAGTTTTTTGAAACAAAACGTTCATGAGCGCCGACAGGTTTATTCGGGAAACTAAAGGGTACCCACCTCTGAGTCTTGGTTTTGTATGTTGAGATAAGGCAGGATTCAAGAATCAGCGTAGTGAGTTCCTAAAAGTTAGCACCCAGTTTGAAATTAAGAAGTCTTCTCACCGTCTGAAATTGTGCCTTGTCAGGAGTTACTGAGTCAGCCAATTAGGAAAATTGCGAGAGCGACTTCGTGGCTGTTGCTGATAAATTCCTAACGAGAAAAGCCAACAACACTTTGCCCGACCCGGGAACCGAACCCAGGACCAGCAGTCCAGCTTGCGACCACTTGAGCAACTTACCTCTTGATAATGTATTAATGCAATAAAAAAAATTAGCGACAAATATTTGCAGGTAAAACTCATCCTTTACCCAAACTAGACTAGTTATTTAACCGACTTCTAAAAAGGAGAAGGTTCTCAATTCGAATGTAAATTACTTATGGTTTTTTTTTCAAGATGTTTGTTTTATATTTTGAACTTCACAACAATTGTATTTAGAAAAAAAAAAAACTGTAATACTGGCGACAAGGCAACTTAAACACAGACTAATCTTTTTTGCTTTACGAAGTTATAAGTTAAGCAGCAGTAAATAGCATTTATTCCCTTTAGTACTAAAGTTTGTTTTTGCACAACAAGTACACCATGTAGTATTAAAATTATTTTGATGACCCAAAGTTAATTGTTCTTGATAATAAATTTTTGTACAATGCTTTTCGAGTTAATAAACTTAGTTTTTGATAAGCAATAATAATCTAAAAACCGATTCTACGTTATATTTTAGCCATCTGTACGCGGCCAGAATTAATTTAAGGAAAAATAACTAACATAACATCAAACCTGTAATCCCCGAAGAGTTAGGCATAGGTGTACACAGTTTATGAGTTTAGGCAAAATGTTTAATTTTCTTGTAATAGGGACGAGCCTTTCTATTGTCATAATTCCTGACCCTGTGGCTGAGCAATTTGTGATGGTAAAACTCAATGACACTTTGCCCACCCTGGGAATCAAAGCCATAACCTTGTGCACAGCAGTCGCGATGGCAACCACTAGACCAACGAGGCTACAAAAAAAAACTTTTTTTTTTAATTTCTAATGAAACTGTTTTATTTAGGGACTATTAAACCTCAAAAAGTATTTAGCTATACAACTACTCAATTCTCATTAGAATCCGTCCAGCAGTTTCCAGGATATGCAAAGACAAACAAAACAAGAAATTGGTGTGGAATATAAAATGTATTTGTAATAAATTCGCTTAAATATAACGACATCATATTGTCTATAACATAGTGTTAACAAACATTTGATACACAGATATATCAGAAACAATTTAGAGGTCTAAAATGTCATATATTTTCGTGTTAATTTATTTGTAAGATTTTACTGACATACATACATTTGTAGACGAAGCAAAAGGAGTATATAAGGATCGTAACAGGTGGCGTTCTGTTGTTTCTGCCTACTCACATGGGAAAAGGGCGTGAGTTTATGAATGTATTGCCGCATAGATCTTTTTAATATGTTTTTTTTTTATCATTCTTATATCGATAGCTGGACTAAACGAAAATTTTCTATCATAAAACAATTTCAAGTAAATATATTAAAATAACAATTTCGACTTGCTCAAGTCTTCCCAGTGTATCGGCACATGACATTAATATTGAACACAGATTGGCCGAAGCAAGCAAATCCTGTTCAGGTAGAGATTCATAGTTGACTCTGCCCTGGAGTGTAAATATGGTATTGATTTTTTTTAAATAGGAAGTTCATAAATGTATGGAATAGCTAATTCCTTCTTCGCCATTTATTTTTTTAACAACTTATACAGGGTGTAATCGGATCCTTCACGAAGACGCCAACTAAGCATTCTTTACATCAAACAAAGTATGTAACAATACGAAAGATTTTTTGCTGGATTTTTTTTTTTTTTTTTGGGGTCAAAAATCACATTTTACGGTAAAACTCAATGTTGCACTCTTAAAACATTGTGCTAGTGGATGCTTTGAATAGTAAACTTGTCATGGAGGTTATTTAAAAAGTTATAACCTGAAAAACTAGTACCTAATATTAAAAAAAAACAGCTGTGAAAAATTTGGATGATTAACCCCCAATATCTCCGTAGCTAGGGGGTTCCCAGGTATGGTTTAAAACAAAAAAAATATCACAGTGACTGGGAGAACAAGTGGCTTTCGACTTCGATGAGGGTACTTTTACACCCTTTATATTATATGCTGAATTACTGATGATTGACATAGCAAACATTGGAAGTTTTTTTATATCAACAAGCATAAAAAATAATTTAGATGACAACTTATCACACTGAATTACCAATTTTTTTTTATAATTTCTATGAATCGGTGTGCAAGAGTAATACATTAAAATAGTACATTTGAAACAATAGTTTACATACAAGATATATTAGAAATGTTTCAATATAATCATATGAACAAGCTACGGGTGAATAAACACAACGCCTTTTGAGCCGGGTCATATCTGAAACAACAAATATGTAAGTACATTTATAATAATCAGCAAAGTACGGCAGAGGTTCCTACCTACAATATGTTAGTTTAAACGAGGGACATAATGAAATCCGCGATAGCCCGGGCATGCTTATATGATACTAATAAAAATATGAATAAATAAACACTGATAAATGACAGTCAGAACCATACCAAACATTTCGGAAAAGTCTCGCCACCCTTGCGTTTATCACAGAAAATGTGCGCAGACCAATGGATTCTAGGCGTTATCCATTTTCACTTCATATTTGACACAAAATAAACCTCTAATAAAGTGAGATCTGGAGAGCGTGCCATGGGACTTTTGTTACAAATTAAGGTTATAGCTTTTTTACATATTTGGGACGAGAATCGAATACTGAATCCTCTCCTTCAATATGTTCCACGTTTAACTTAACATTATTATTTCCAAATCAATATGCAGGTACACTTATAAATATAATACCCCCACACCTTTCTACTTGAGTTAAAGTCCCTTGAAGTAGGGGTTGAGTCGATTACAAATACTATCCATTCAACTATTGCTGAGTATAGAGGGGCCCTCTTTACTTGTGTCAAGTTCCACGCTCTTGTGCTAGCCTCACCCACTGTTATCAATTTTAAAAAAGCACACGAGGTGCTGTATCGTCTGACTGACTAACTAGACCACCAAGTCTGACCAGTAAGATTGCTTACCTCTCAGCAACACACTCAGTCCTTGTGCAGGAACTTGTTGAAGGCTCCGTACGCAGTCTCCAGGTCGAACAGTAGCTGCCGCACCTGACTCTCTGACAACTCGTCAGATGCCGACATCTCTGATAGCTTGTCTACCCATTCTTGTACCTGGACATATAGGGGGAAAGTTATGGGGGTTCAATTAAAAATAAAATATGCTACACTTAGAAGTGATGGATCTAAATCCTGACAGAATACTTTTAAAGTGGCAAGCATTAACATAATTAAAATTTTAAATTGATAGTTATGTCAGTAGCTATATACAGTGTTATAGTTAATTTATCCTCACATCTATGAACCTACATTTATAAAAGCGAAATACTCTCTCAGAATCTCGATAATAAACATTCGTAAGTGAGTAACTATCATAGCAAACTTTCGGAGTTCTGTACATCCTGATAATGAAAATTCTCAATAGGGATCTGACAAAAAAAAACTCCGTCCGTCCGTCCGTCAGATAGATCTCCAAAAAATATTGGAGACGAATTTTTTCTTGTTTGTGTTGTTTTTTGACTCAGTCCGATCCCCTATTCAGTCATTCGTCACAGAAGAAGTAGGTGAATCACGGAAGTAGTACTTCCAAACTGTATGTACACGGTACATCGGTATTTTATCTTTGGTTATATAGCCTATAGTTTGGGTATGGAATGTACTTACAAAATGGAAGGAAACTGTACCAAATACGATGTTTGATATGCGTTTGAAATTGCTCTATCACATTAATCTTAAAAAAGCCGTGTGTTTCACCTTTACACTCAGTTTTATTTTAGTATGCAAAGTCATTGAACGTCAAATATGAAATACGAGGACCTATGAGCTAACGTTTTAAAAATCTTCTGAATAATTGTTTCAATTGCAAAAAGTGTTTACCTTGATCTTGCCCTCAAAGTCCTCAGGCAGCATGATGAGACGGTCCATGGTATCGCGCAGGTCTCGCAACTCTGGCTGTATCATGTCCATTGCGCGGAACTCCAGACGGAGTTTGTCCATCAGCGTTATGAAGAGCTGTGGGGAAGGATAGGTGAATATTAATGTTGGTACTGCATAAATGGATAGTTATTGGTTTTCCCCAAATGGTTAGGTACAACAAGCTAATAAGTATAGTCAGCTAACTTGCATTTACTTTTAAGATTACACAGATACTTTTAGGCCTCATTTACGGAGACGCGGGGCGTTGTGCGTTTTTAATTCAAGCACATGGCGATGTATGAAATCGGTAACGATTTTACGAGAAGCGATAATTCGCTCGTTAGTTTAAAATGCAGCGTTCGTTGCGGTGGATCCACCTCACAGTAAATGAATAAAATATCACGCGACGAGCCTTCTGCACGCGCCGCGCGACGCCCCACGTCTCCGTAAACGAGCCCTTAGAGACTGATGTCAAACGATACAGCTGTATAAAAGATCTGATAAAGAATGGCTCTGACAAGAACTATTCTTTATCTATTCTATTTTCTTTTTTTTTATATATAAGTATGTTTATCAGTTGTCTAGTACCCATAACACAAGCTCTGCTTAGCTTGGGACTAGATGGCGTTGTGTGATAGTTGTGGAATATTATTATTATTATTATTATTCTTTATCACAATTTCTATATTTAGAATCGTCAGACGTAAAACAACGGTTCTTGTCAGAGCCGTTCTATATCAGACTTGTCAAGGCGGCTTGCTTCTATGCTTCTTTAACGGGGTGTCCAAAACGTGGTAAAGTACTGTCATCCGCGGTGGCTGCAGTGTTTGACATCACTCACTTAATGCGAAACGCTTTATAAAACAAAAAATTGCAATCAATATTTTCAGTGCAATGGTGTGTATGTGCAATGTGCATAATACTTCTACTACCTACACCCACATTTCGTCAGTTGTGTCTTAAGTAATAGGGGGCAAGCCTTTGCCATCAACTGGTCACAAACCCAGACTCCGTGGCTGTTACTGAGAATTCTTGATAGGAAACCTCAGTGACACTTTGTCAAGGTTGCAGGTAAAAGACATTACCTACTACTTTCAAGTATTATAGACTTTTTAAGAGATTGCCTGATGACTGGTAACCAGTAGAAAGCAGTCTATTAGTCTCGCTAGACGCAATCAAAAGGCAAAGCCCTGTTCTGCAGAGCCATTAGCACTACAATTCGTAGTCAAAGAGAAAATAAATGTCACCATCCCAGTTTGAGAGTTGCAATTTGTGGATGTAATAGAAGTAAGACTCGGAAGTCTGACAACCAGTCTTACCAAAGTTACCTAATTACTGGGTTGTGAAGGTCAGATAGGCAGTGGCTCTGCATAAAAAGTTGGTTGCATCCAGTTTGACTGTAAGACGACTTAAATATATTTGGAAGACTAGACAAATTCATTGATTAAAACTATTTAGTACCTATAACTATTTATAATTTTAACTATTTGAGGTTATTGGTTTCTCCTTCCTTCTAGCCTACTCTATTCTGCTCCTGGGCTAAGGTCTCTCCCCACTCCTTCCATTTATCTCAAACCCACACATTCTCCTTCCAATTCTGACGGAACCTGTGAGCCCGACTTTAAAAAACAGGTATGACAAAAAAAAACTACTTAGTTCATCAGATAGATTAGAAAAATATTGGACTTATTTTTCTTTTTTCGCGTTAAGAAAAGATTAAGACGATACTGTGCTTCGAAAAGTCGTGTCACGTCACAGTTTGGTAAATATTTTACCAGAAAATGACGTCACAAGCCCGTAAAATTTCCTGATCTTTGACACATTTAATTTTCGTCAATTTTTATTAATATACATCGCTACTGGTTGCACAAAAGCGAAACACAAATAGTATAAATACTTACAGACACAATCTCAGCAATATATTTGTTGGTATTGCCCTTGTCATCTTTGATCAGGTTCGGCTTGTTCTCTCTTATCCTCTCCAGAGCTGCTGGACAGTCCAGCTGGAACATATAATAGGTTCTAGCTTAACAAAGTCTTTTTCTAGCTACTACACCCGGAACTAAGTTTATTGCTAAAAGTTTTAGAATTCACAGATCTCACCTTGAAGGTATTCTAAAAATTTTAACAATGTTTTTAAATAGTAGGCTGACTAAACAGACACTAAATATTTATTAAAAGAGTAATAACATAAAAGACTGTATAAGGAGTTTCTTCTTTAACTGCCTTTGGAAATTGGCAACTCTTATCAATTCTATTTATTTAGCAAATAAATTGGGTCCTTGTACCTTTCTATCAAGATCGGAGACTACACTCTAAGTTGTAGACGACTATTTCTACCTGGGATAAAGGGTCCTGTTAAGTTACTCTAACTACGAGAAAGAGGTCAGTCGAATACGATTCGGCTGGGCAGCATTTGGGAAGTTGAGTAGTATCTTCTAGTCCAACTTACTGCAGTGTCTCAAGACGAAAGTCTATGAGCAGTGTGTGTTGTCAGTGATTACATACGGGACCGAAACGTGGTCGCTCGAAATGGGCCTCATCAGAAGGCATAAAGTCACCCAAAGGGCTGAGAGCACTTCCACAACCTAGGTATCACTGACAGCCCCCTGTGCAGCGCATGCATGGAGGCAGAGGAAACGGTGGTGCATGTGCTCCGTGAGTGTACAGGTGTTACCAAGATTCGTGAGGAGACCCTTGGAACACCAAGATCCCTTGCGGATGCCCTGAGGAGACCATAAAGTCTGATCTGCTTCTGGAGGGAGGTGGGCTGGTTGGAGTAATCGGCCACCATGGCTCACGCACAATGGTCCACTTCAAGGACTAAGTGCGGAAACCTGAACCCCATAAAGATAAAGATAAAGGGCTGAGAGGAGATGGCTATGCTTGGAGTTTCCTTGCATGATCGAAACAAAACCAAGTTTACCGACGTAGCCCAAAGAAAAAGGGATGGATTAAAATTACCACACGACAGGTCCAGAAAGAGCTGGCGGGATGAGCTGGACTCTTTCACAAAGGGTTGGCCTACAATCATACTAGACTGCGAAAAGTGGAAAGAGGGAAGGGATGCCTTTGCCCTGCAGTGGGACAATATAGGCTTATAATAATAATAAGTTGCACAGGCAGCCAGCATGCTATCAGACACATCATAATGATACCCACTCACATCTTATAATAATAAAAACCTTTATTGTACAAGAGAGCATTACACAAGCTTATCTTCTTGCTCATGATTCATATTTACATTAAGATTGTATGTTTTTAAAAAATGTTTACATAAAAAATTACTTATCAAAGCATTATCAATGTTTGCATGTAGGAACTAATAATTTGTATTCACAAAACTGTTTTAATATTTACTCCCTGGACAATTAAAGGAGAAGTGTCAACTTAAACAAATGCATAATTTTATTTATTTTTTAATTATTATTATTTATTTATTAATTATCCATTTGCTGTTAGAAATTCAACTCTATAATTGATTTGATATATAAGGTTTGATATCGCGACCTGCAGGTTGTTCGAAAGAGATACTGCGGCTTTACCACAAAGGGCTAAAAAGGAACATGGGTGAGTTTAGTCAGTAGAAGTCTGACACTCCTTACCGCTCTGCCCAGAGCAAGAGGGGTCATTTAATGACTTCCCAATTCCCAAAAAAAAATACACAGTTTAACATGACACTTGTGTTACTGAAAATGGACACAAGCTTAAGTCATAAATAACAATAAATATGTGCTTTTATATTTTCAAAACACAACAACAATTATGAACCCAACTCACCCTATACTTGGCAACAAATGCCTCAATATTGGGGAACTCATCGGCCTGCACTTGTTTGAACGCCACTTTGTACTGCACCAGCAGTCGGCTGCAAGCCGCGGTGTACTCCTGCGCTCGCACACAGTCCCTCATGTAGGCCTTCTCCAGATGTTGCAGAGTGCTGACAACTGCATATAACTCTGCCATGTTATCATGTCTGGAATTAAGTAAAAAGTTTGGTTATATTAATTTATGTTATTGTATTTGTGGCTCATAGGGGATTCGTATGATCATCTGGCTGACAATGTGGTTATAACAGGTAATACTAAATTCATACAACATTTTTAGAATAACAGTGACTAATGCAGCTTGTAAAATGATGAAATTATGTTTATTTTTGTTCCAATATTCAAGTAAATGAAAAAATATTACTTACTTTTCACGTTCCCTAGCGTTTCTGTATAGTTTTACTTCTTCATATAATTCGGGCCTTGTGTCTGTAAAAGAATAATTATTTGAGGAAAACGAAAACAAAGAGATCGATTGAAAAATCAAAAGATTACCAACATTACCTTGCATTTTGAGCCAATAACTTTAAAGCGATAAATGCACTCAAAATTAGGTACTGATTAATCTGAGCAGAGTTATGGATATTTGTTGTGATTTCTTAATGTAGCAATAATCAAATTTAATTAAAACAACAAAATGACAAATACTACACTATCTTATCAATTTTGACAGATTTGTTTGACACTTTTGACAGGAGGAAAATGGGTTGCCAAAATCCAAACAAAATTTACATTAATTAGGGTTCCGTACCCAATGGGTAAAACGGGACCTTATCACCGTCTGTCTGTCACCAGGTTGTATCTCAAGAACCATTTGGTCATTTTGAATTCTGGTTCTAACCTACTTCTTTGAAAAGGTAATAAATAACAACCAAATCACAGACGACAAGTATTTTTTAGAGTCAAGAGAACTGCAGTAGCAATTTCCCTAGCGATTGACATTTGACCCAATGGTTTCAATTATTATAATAATTTGAAAAAAGAATATATTATTTACTGAGGGTTACAAAACTTTTGTGACCCTTTTATAATGGAAAGTTTTGATGAAATGGTAACACGAGGAATGAATGAACTAAATGACTGAATGCAGTCATTTGAAGAATGAACGGTTTGTTCGGATACACTTGCCTGCGAGTAGCGAACAGTGTAGAATAAGCCGTTACTGGGTAGAAAAACTAGTTTTCGAAGCTTACTCATATAATAAAAAAAGTAACGACAAAATGACGTAATCCTCCAATATGGCGGATGACGCGCGCGCTCCCTGCCGCCCGCGCTCGTAGTTTCTTCACCAACTGCCACTCGTCTCGAATGATTTCACCTTGCGATGAATGAAAATTGTTGTAGACAGTCCGAGTGCGAATTATTCACATAATAAACTCATCACCGGACACAAAAGGTGTATTGTGATACAGTGCGTCTAAAGGTGGATTCGTGGTTGTGTTTTTACCAGTTCTCCCTTTTGTGAGACCGTTGTGTTTACGTGCTGAAAATCATCGAGTGCAAAATCTACAGGTCTCTGGAGTCGCCGGTGCAGTGTTTAATGGGATCTTGTTGATCAACAGGTAATTTTTATTCAGTTCTCATTGAAAACTAGTTTACGGTAATTCCGTTTTCAATTGGCATACGGAGTAACAAACATAAGAATGTAGCAACTGCTTGTTTTTGCGTTTCCTGTCTCTCTGTAGATGTTGCGAAGTTGTTAAATTGTTGTGAGTGGAGTAAAAAAGGTGTTGAGTAACTTATTGTTGTTTTTGTAATGTGTTTGTGTGGAAAAAAAGTTGTTTTTCTTATTGGAATGCGTTCGCGGTAATCGGGCGGGGTCCTGGGCGCGGTGCCGGTTGTCCCACTTTTGGCCAGTAGGCAGGTCGTGAGACGCGAACTGTTTACAACTTTGGCACGTTTCTCCGTCGCTGCACTTTTATGGACAATTAAATGTAGTTTTAGACTTGTAATGTTTTGGGAGGCTACTAATATTTTAGAAGCACTTACTCAGTCGTAAACGCTTTTAAAATACCATTAAACGGTTCAAGCCTCGTATAAATCAGGTGATTAAATATTGGAGCCAAGAAAATGCAATAAAACATTCAAAACTAAAATATTGAATTGTGAAAACCATTTTTCTCACTAATCACCTACTTATCAGAATCTAATACTGCATTAGCTAATTTTTTAATGAGTTCGTTTGCATAACATTTGCTAATTAGACAAATTATTGAGTATTACTTAACAATGTTAATAAAGTAACCATCTTAGTCATGCAAAAAGTTTGATAAAAGTTTAGATTCATGTTCTGATTTAGTTTTAGCAACAGTATAATTTATTATTATTTTAAATGATTACTTTGTCTCTATGCAACAATATGTTTGTTACTGATGTATGTTTTACCAATCACTTTCACTTCTTTCCTACTTCCCGTCATACATTTCTGTCTTAATAATATAGAAACTTTTGGGCTAGACTAACCACCACGCGGGCCCAATGCCGGTTGGCAGATGTCACATGTCTTCTAATTTTTTGGTTCTAAGACATGCCGGTTTCCTCACAATGTTTCCTTCACCATTTTGAGAGCAGCGGTGATGAAATAAATTACACTAAGTAATGCGCCTGCCTGCACGCACAATGGTCCACTTCAAGGACTAAGTGCGGAAACCTAAACCCCATGATAAGAAAAATGCGCCTAACTGGGTTTGAACCCACAACCTATTGTTTGTAAATCGGGGTCAACACCACTGGGTTCATTTCATTTAAATTCTGGATGTGGCAATGGTTGTGCAGGATCGTCATGAAAGAATGTTTTCCTGGATGGAAAACATGACTCCAGTAATATTTCAGTTTTTTTGATTTTACCAAAATCAGAAGGTTCTAAAGTTAGCTGCAAATAATGACCTGTGCATTACACAGTTAATACAATGTGTGCTCGATGCTCCGCTGAGAAGTGTATTCTGTACAGCTTTACTTTAGATGTTTTCACCCACTATAAAGTTAGATCAAAACTATATAATAATTTAAAAGTCATTGTTGTTATCGCAGTTGTTTGCAGCCTATTCTTATATATATTCTTCCTTATTTTCTAATAGGTATTTTCTTGATAAACTGCTATGGTCATGTACTATGAGGATAACGGAGCTATTAATAACTGTGTAATAGTCATAATTTGGCATAAAACCATCATTACTCATTATGGCAAAGCTATTCTATAAAATACCTAGTATAGTTTGAGTTTGAGTTTATTTGATTATATCTTACCACATTGTATCAACTAACAAAGTACCTCAAACAAGTTAGTATTTGTCATCTAATTTTTTTAAAATTGTTATTTTGACAAAGTAAGGGATGATCAGAATGCCTTTCTTGATCATTTGTTGTGCAGTATAGCCTTGATGGTGCTTATGTCACTATGCCATTATACTTTTAACTGTAAATGATGGTTGGACACTTTGTTTGTTTTGTTTATTTTTGTTAATTAAACTTTGTACTGCATCTGGTTTTATGCAAATGGAAGTGGGAAAACAAACGGAAACTTTCGAATCTTATTATTTATCTTTTGAAAAACCTTTCAATAAACAAGACAGGGTTTTAATCTTCAACATACAATTGACAAAATCATCAAATTCTTTAACTGATTGCATGTAGGTACTAACTATGACATCTGTCAGTAGCAACTCTATTCCTCTTATCATCAAAGTAAAGAAGACCATAAAAAACCTTATCAGCCACTTCTTCAGTCAATAACCTTTAACTAACAGTCAGTGCCTAGTTAATATTTTAAAAAATCAAGTTCATACCAACCTCGACCTTTAGGCGGTGACATCACCGTGATAAGCAATGGGCCACAATGGCCGACGATGGCCGCGGTTTCCTGATGACATCATGTCAACAGTTTTTGTGATTACCCAATATAAAATGCTCCATTTGTAAATGCATGATGGCTGGCGCGAATCACGTCTGGTTTTATGATTCTGAATTATTGCATTGTCTGACGAAGTCGTGTGATTTTATTGCGCTGCTCTCGTTAGTATAGTTTTTACGGGTCTAGTTCTAGAGAGACGGTAAAATTTTTCTCGTGGTTTCTTGGTCCTCCATAACCAGGCCATAACATCCCCAATGCTAGGACACAAGTCTTCTATCTGTGATCCACCCCACGGGCCCCAGTTGTGATAGTACCTAACTTAACTTTAAAAAACAGCTACCAGTCTTTAGAGGAAACAAATGGTGTATTAAATAAAAATAAAAATGTTCAACTTGACATGTCATTGACATAAAAATAAAAATGGTCATATCAATTTCATTACATTACAAATTATGATTTGTGAGTATTGTTAGACCACATTTGACCTCAAGGTCCGAGATGATTAGATCATCGGTTCCGGTGCAATCGCGTCATCTATGTTTGAATTCAATAAATTGGACATCTGTTTATTAGTATAAAAAGTTGTTAACAACGTTCTACCCTGAGATGTCGTCATTGAGATTGGATCATGTATAGAGCAATGAGTGGTTCATTCAACATTAGGTAGGTAAGTACCTACACGATGTTTCTCGCAAAACGTCCAGAATTTAGTCATTAATTCAAACTAGGCTGAAGGCTAACTAAATAGACGTAAAAAAAATACGTAAAAATTTCTATTGTTTTGGCTGGGAACAAGTGACGGAATAATCGGTCCAGCAACAAATCTGGTTTTTAGAAGAACTTAATTTTAACTAAAGAGTGTAACGCAAAAACAATGCTATGGCTAGGCTGAGTCTCCCAAGAGTCCCATCAGAAGTTCAAACGAAGACAACTATATTCAAGGGCACTCTGATCCACTGCAGTCTGCAGAAAATATAGTTTTTATCAATATGAGTAATTCTTAATGCATGCAAATATGTCTCATGCAACTAAGTATAAACTTCCGTAAACTGTTTTCAAGAATATCCGACGTTGGAAACTCGAGAGCTGCAATAAAATCGGATTTAAAATACGTCACATGACAGACACCTCATCATGTCTGGTCTCATAAAAACCACTTGACTTGCAGGTTAAGCAAGCGAATGACGCCACCGGGTTTTATTTATCAAGTTTATTTGAGATCTTTTGTACCAAAAACTGTTTTAACTAGGTATAGATGTAATTGTTTAAACTACTGAGTACTGTGTAGGTCAGTTCAATGACAATGCAGTACGTTTGTGTCTGTTAAGCTGGCCAAAACATTATACGTAGCGTAAATTAGCAGCTGAAATATTAAACAAAAAAAAAATGCATGCAAAAACACACATCATTCCATGTCTGATAAAATCTGAGAGAATTTTGACAGAATTGTTTTTTCGGCTCGACGCTTCGCTCGTCATTAGCGACACTGACAAAAAATTCACCAAACCCAATTAACAAGAGAAATAACCGTGAATTAATGAATGTCCTGTTGCAAAAATGAATCAGAAAATAACTTCGGCTGGATATAGCCAAGCGCACCTGCATCATTATTGAGTAACACTTTCACAATTGGAAACGCTTCGAATGTGTTTTTCTGAGTATACGAACTTTTGACCAAACGGTACTGTGAAACCAGTCTACTAAGACGCTGTAGTATTGATACCTTAGCAAATTCTGAACCTTTTGAAAGTTTCTGGGCTAATATGAGTTTATAGTGAGAGAAATCTGGTCCTCAAAGGGTCCTCAATCTGAAATGCTATAGCATTTCAGATTGAAAGCGAAAATAAAGTAAGCAAAATACACTTAGCACAGACGAAAACATAACAACAAATTTTGCAAGATACACTAGAAATTCGGAAAAAACGAAAACATACAGAAATTTATGCTTCACGGCTGTGTCAAATAAAATCACAGTCGTGGTAAGATTTCGGGATTCGTGCATTACTGTTAGTTAGACACTAGCTCAATTAAAAAGGACGTAATTTCCTACTTCTCTCCTCCTTGGTTACGAATCACCTATTTCCACCGCGATTGTTTCGTAAGAATCCATTAGTTCCGAAACCAAAACTTCCGCTACGGCTAGCGCTTAGAATACTATATTAATTAACAGCTTGTTTATACGACGCCGCTTGTGCGTGCTTGGTGTATGTTTTGTAAATGGGGGCTAATGCGGCTGGCGTAGTAGGAAGAGACGGAAATAGGAATGGGAGGTGATAGCCTTGTCTTTGTTTTCGAATTGGATGAAAATTAACGGATCTGTCTCTGTAATGATTTCTGTGAATACTGCCAGTGTTTTCGCCCATGATTCAATCCACATAGCTATTGTTTCAAGAACCTTCCTTTACATCCATGCGTTCGAATAAAAGGATTCCATGCATCTAATAATCCAAAGAATATGCTCTTTTAGACCCGGACTCCACTAAACCGGAGACGAGCGGAGCGGAGAGAAGTCATGCGGAAACCATCTCGCCTGTGATTGCTCGAATCTTTAATATCTCCACTCCGCTCCTCTCATCTCCGTTTTGGCGGAGTCCCGGCCGTAGTCAAAGATGACCCTTGTTAAATTCCAGCCTTCACTCAACAAGGCTATAACCGCAAAGATACTCAAACGCGTGAACATGACTTTCCATTGCATTCGCTCGCAGTGATTGTACCAGAGCCAGGTACTTCTCGTTTAAACATGCCATTTAGATGCACCGCTGGTTCTCCGATGGACGCAAGTCCCGCTTGACTTTCCCAAAGACCTTAAGTAGGCAATTACGGGAAGTTATCGGTGTCCACCTAAGGGCTTTAAGTCCTCTGGAGGCGATAGTCCTCGCGCGCCTGCATCAATGGCGCGCGGAGGCGCTGCGCCGGGGGGTCACTCCGCTGCCGCGGCAAATTGCTGCGCGGCGGACAGACCTCCGGTGCGATCTCATGGCGGCATGGAGACAGCGACTGTCGCAACCCCGTGCAGGGTACGCCACGATAGTGGCGGTAAGTCCCCTCTTTGAGGAGTGGCTTGAGAGGCGCCACGGCGCCCTCACCTTCCGTCTGACGCAGGTCCTCACCGGACACGGTTGTTTCGGGAGGTACCTGCACCGAATCGGGCGGGAGGAAACGCCCGGATGCCACCATTGCGAGGATCGGCCGGAGGACACGGTGGAGCACACAGTGGAGGTGTGCCCCGCTTGGGCGGAGCCCCGCCGTGTTCTCGTAGCGGCGATCGGCGGCGGCGACCTCTCGCGCCCGGCCCTGGTGCAAGCCATGGTCCGGGGCGAGGAGGAATGGGACGCCGTCGCCTCCTGCGAAGCAGTGATGCTGGCGAAGGAGGTGGCGGAACGCGAGAGGGAGAGAACCTCTCGTCCCGGCCGCCGCGGGAGGCGCTCCGGGCGTCGGGGGTCCCGCGATGACCTCCGGCCACCGTAGACGCGGGCCTGTGGACGGTGAGTGATGGGCTAACTCGCCGTCCGTCCGTCTCACGACGAAAACAGGCCGTGTCGACGGCGCGTTCGTGTTCCACGCGCGCCTCAAAGAGATGTCAGCAACATGGGAGGGGCCCGAAAGGGCCGACGCCTGTCGGGGCCGCGGGTAGTCCAACGGTTATCGCGGCCTCGACATAGAGGGCGAAGAAGGAACATGGGTGGTTTTTAGTCAGTAGAAGTCTGACACTCCCTTTCGCTCTGCCCAAGAGCGGGAGGGGTTATTCGATGATTTTACACCCACCAAAAAAAAAAAAAAAAAAAAAAAAAAAAAAAAAAAAAAAAAAAAAAAAAAAAAAAGGCTTTAAGTCCGGGTATGGCTGTTCAAATTTGATGTGTTAATAGTCTATTAACTCAGGTTTATTGATTACCGAGTTGGGCTTAGGTGCTGATGAATGATCAACGAGTTAGCAAGCTTGAGATACTAATTATCGTTACTCAATGTTTCTTTGCAAAGCAAGAAAAGGCAGTAAATGTGGTTTAAGAAAACAACTACTGCGTTTACTGTAGTATTTTTTTAAAATACTGACTAGTTTAGGATAAACTTCAATAACATGCATATTATAAATAATGTCTCTGGATCTTCAATCTTCTTGTCAAAACATAACCAAGTAAAAGCTCTCCAATGAAAACCGCATCAATCTCTATTCCTAACGACGTCCTTGAAGCTCAACCTTATCAATTAGATCCAATATTTGTTCGTGAATGACCAGCAATTTGTCCTCAAATAACTCACGTAACATCTAAAACATTGACATAATTGCTGGCTGCAACAATTGGACCAATTAACGACGTAGCTCATGCTTATTTCTGTACTGATAAAAATCTTGACAATTACTGAATTATACGCCAGGCTTGATTGTGTTGATTACAGTGATGTTGTTGTGTGAATGACTATAGTTTATAGTGTTTGCATTATATTGTGAATGAGATGTATTTGAATCAACAAAAAAGATATTTTAAAGGTACGGTCGAAATTTTTTGATTTTCAAATCACTTTGAACAAAAAAGTCTCTTGATTTGGCACAACTATTTTGATACCTACAGAATGTAAGCATTCAATAAGTGTAATTTTGTTATAATGCTTACTGCCGCACTCAGAGAGCTTTAATGATTACTTAGGCCATAACTTAGTTTCACAAGTCGGAGGCCATGGGCTTCCATGGACGTGGGAATGCGCTGCCGTCGGGATCCCAGTTAATGGTGGGAGGGGTTCCCATCGGCGTCGAGTGTACTTTGAAGTACCTAGGACTCGTCCTCGACAGCCGGTGGAACTTCGTGGAGCACTTCCGACGTTTGGCTCCCAGACTGGAGCGGGCCGGGGCTGCCTTTAGGTGGCTCTTGCCCAATCTGGGGGGGCCAAACGCCTCCTGCCGGAGGCTCTACGCGGGGATCGTGCGGTCCATGGCCCTTTACGGGGCGCCGGTGTGGGCGCCTGCTTTGAGGAAGCGGGCCGCCCACTACCTGAACGTGCCCCAAAAGGTCATGGCCGTAAGGACGGTACGGGGGTACCGCACGATCTCCCGCGAGGCGGCGAACCTCCTTGCCGGATGGGGGTCACTCCGCTGCCGCGGCAAATTGCTGCGCGGCGGACAGACCTCCGGTGCGATCTCATGGCGACATGGAGACAGCGACTGTCGCAACCCCGTGCAGGGCACGCCACGATAGTGGCGGTAAGTCCCCTCTTTGAGGAGTGGCTTGAGAGGCGCCACGGCGCCCTCACCTTCTGTCTGACGCAGGTCCTCACCGGACACGGTTGTTTCGGGAGGTACCTGCACCGAATCAGGCGGGAGGAAACGCCCGGATGCCACCATTGTGAGGATCGGCCGGAGGACACGGTGGAGCACACAGTGGAGGTGAGCCCCGCTTGGGCGGAACCCCGCCGTGTTCTCGTAGCGGCGATCGGCGGCGGCGACCTCTCGCGCCCGGCCCTGGTGCAAGCCATGGTCCGGGGCGAGGAGGAATGGGACGCCGTCGCCTCCTTCTGCGAAGCAGTGATGCTGGCGAAGGAGGTGGCGGAACGCGAGAGGGAGAGAACCTCTCGTCCCAGCCGCCGCGGGAGGCGCTCCGGGCGTCGGGGGTCCCGTGATGACCTCCGGCCACCGTAGACGCGGGCCTGTGGACGGTGAGTGATGGGCTAACTCGCCGTCCGTCCGTCTCACGACGAAAACAGGCCGTGTCGACGGCGCGTTCGTGTTCCACGCGCGCCTCAAAGAGATGTCAGCAACATGGGAGGGGCCCGAAAGGGCCGACGCCTGTCGGGGCCGCGGGTAGTCCAACGGTTATCGCGGCCTCGACATAAAGGGCGAAGAAGGAACATGGGTGGTTTTTAGTCAGTAGAAGTCTGACACTCCCTTTCGCTCTGCCCAAGAGCGGGAGGGGTTATTCGATGATTTTACACCCACCAAAAAAAAAAAAAAGGCCATAACTTAGTAATGGTTTTGACAGTTTTGTCACACAAAAGTATGTCAAACCGTTACTAAGTGACGGGTTAAGTAATCATTAAAGCACTCTGAGTGCGGCAGTTAGCGTTACTTACTCAAATCTAGCTAAGCTGGTTAGTTAAGGTGAAAGCTCACATCTGGCCCGCGAAATTCTAATTTTCTTACGTTTTTGGCAATTTGCAGGCCAGTGCTTGGTTGTATGTTTATGAAAATTTGATTTGCGACTGTAAGACGTATGAAGTTACCGAATTATAACCATCAAAATTACTAACTACTAAAGAACGACGACTAAATTACTAAAGAATGACTTTTACATGCAAAAATCAATCTTGACATGAAAATGAACTTGGAGGGTTGTATTGATAATTTTGATAGTTATAATTCGGTAACTTCATACGTCTTACAGTCGCAAATCAAATTTTCATAAACATACAACCAAGCACTGGCCTGCAAATTGCCAAAAACGTAAGAAAATTAGAATTTCGCGGGCCAGATGTGAGCTTCCACCTTAAGGGAGAAAAACAATCCTCAATTTATTTATATTGAAACTGCATTTCCATTATGTCCTGTCTCTTTTCTCTCATTATTTTTCACACAAGATCTTCGAAGTTGAAAGTCGAACAACATAGCAGCTTTTATCTAAAGATTTCCTTTCTTGCTTTTGTTTGTATGAAACCTCAAGTTGACCGCAAATGCCTTATTACGACAATCGCTAACCGCAGGCTCTTATCAGAGATCATTGTACTAAACAATAGTCCTGTTACCTACTAACAGAGCTTTGGATTTACATCCTAGGAGGTGATTTAAATCCAACAAGTTTCGAAAATGACCCTTATTTGGGAATGAGAAGGTTTAATATTGCACTGGATCCTTTATTTTGGATTCAAAACGACACCTAAGTTTAGGTTGTGCTTAGCGGCAGCTGCCAAGAAATGTGTCAGGCAATGAACTCCCTAGAATCTGCGGAATCGGTCTTAATCCGACACTTGCTTAGCTAGTCTCCTCGCGTTTACGAGCGAGAACACACGAGTCTATTTTTACCTGGATATAACTTGAGCACTAGGCGTAGTAGGCGTTAAACCAAACAATTGAAAACTACTCACATCTTAATTCGTCTTCTAAATTCTGAAGCTCAAAGAGTCAACTTGTAATACCAACTAAAATGTTTCTCTTGTGGTGACACTACGGCCTCCTTTAAAGCCTGTAACCGTATTTTTATAGCTCCAACGAGAACATGTCGGAACTGAACGCGTGTAAAGCCGCAGGACGTGAACAGAATGCATTATTTCGTGACGATATTCTCGGGTCAAATGTCCCCAAATTGGGTAATAAAAATTCGCTAAGGGCTTGGACATACAATGTGTAGATATCTGCGAATTATGCCCTAGTAGACGTTATGTCTAGGCTTACAGAAACGAACGTTATAGCAACCGGTGTAGATACATTATCAGTTATATTATGTTTCTTGGCCTATTTCTTGGAAAGTAGGATTATAATCGTTACACAATAATCGTAACATTGGTCGGTTTGGCTCGATATCAATTCATATTTCACCAAGCTTATCGTTAACGTAGTAAGTAATCAATCAATCTTAGGGGAATTATGTATATGCTAGCGGGCATTGTAGCGGATTGTCAAAAACTGTCTAATCCGCACAGAAATCACGTTTTTATTCTCAAGAGGAAAGAACGTAGAACATCAAACGCATCTAAATAAAATGAGAGGCAGATATCAAGTAAAAAACTTATCAAAAGATTTATCCACCGCATCCCCAGAAGCTTCACAACATTTTACTAGTATGTGTGTGTTATCTGAGCGATACAGACTCAAAGTTATTTCATGCTGTGACTCATTTGACATTGTTTACAGTGTAGATATCATTATCGCAGCTAATTATGTTGAACTTACTTTGTTTTTATAAATATTAACTCTTCATACATAAGTAATCTTGAAATAGATAACATTCTCCGATTAAATGTTAGCGTAAACTGTTTTAATTCGATCTATTTTTGGGATCAGACGTTTGTAGATAAATCTAACTGGGTTTAGCTATAAAAATACACGTGCTGTTTTGTTATTTGGGATTATAATGCGTTATAGACGGGGATTCCGAGGTGTTTTAAAAGTAAAATACTGTTTAGAATGTATCATACTGAATTTCTTTCTCATTGTGGCAGATCGATCTCTCCAGCAATACAACTATCAGTTTGGTCCCATTGTCAGAAATCATCATAATCACCATGTTTTCTGTTTGATATTTTGGCACTGTTGCTAGCACCATGATCACGGATAAATTGAAGTTATTGTAGGTGGTATAACAAACAGTAAACATCGCACTTTCAGTGTCATTAATAATGTTTGTGACCATGTCAAGTTAAAAACTTAACTCACCATGATGTTCTACTAACGAATTCATACGATAAATGAATTCTAGAGCATCATTGCTTACTAAATCTTTTTCCACTTCCAAAATGATTTATTCCACATTTCAGTTTGAGTAGTCCTCCCTTCATGAATATGGAACATCTCCTGACATATCAAGGATACTTCGAATAAACTTTAAGCAGATAATATTGCTTCGTTCAATAAATAATTCAGTCCGTGCAGATGATACCGTTTCTTCGTCGAGTTCATACGAATGATTTCGTAATAGTGATGTGCTGTTATCTTAGGTAGGTAATCCTATCGGTGATTGTGATTATTGTATTTGTAAAATAACGACATTGCTCGTCACTTCATTTGCTCGTCTTTCTTTAACTGTTGATGAAGAATGTTAAGTGTTTGATGGATGGATTGTAGCAGCCGGTTTTATATTAATTATGAAGTCTATTTCGATGCCGTGTTCCAGTTTCTGAATATCAAGGAAAGTCGGATAATTTATTTAAAAGCCATTAATCTAGTTTATAAAAGTCTTAAATTCATTAATTTATTCACTGACGAGGCACTGTCTAACCCGCTGAGACTTAGATGTATAAAATTATGTACATAAGTTCCTTTTTAACCGACTTCCAAAAAGAGGAGAATCTCCATACATGTGTTATGATTGTGCCCGACAGGGTCCATAATTGTGTCTAGAATTAATTTCCTTAACACCTGTTAATGTACATTATGGATTGCAATAAACAATTTGAATTTGATTAAAATGACTGAACAGTTAAATCTTTCTAGTACCTCGTGATAACCGAAATCAGTTTTGCTTTGCCTATTACTATCAAAGACAAAAATGTTTACTAGGCCTCCATATCTATTATCTAGTTAGAACGGTATCACATTGCCCCATCAGCTGTGCCTTATCTGCGCCACAGTTTTTCTCATCTATTTGTTCCCAGATAAGGTTACATGTGTACACGGATTAGGCTTAATTGATGCTGGAGATAAGATCTTTTGTTATTGTTTGTGTTGGACAGAGATTTAAACCTGCTTTGACCTGATTTAGTGCCCAAAATAGTCTAATTTGATGTTAGTTGGAAGGCCTGTCTAATTTTATATGGTTTTGTTGACAATTATGGGAACGTTGGCTCAATTTGGCATACATTTGAACCGGTCAGTAATATGATACAGTAGAAAAAATGTGTACTACTACTACTTCAGTGATTATAAACAAACACAAATTCTCCAACGATTTGTTATGATAAACAAGACGCGACTGAAAATAGCGGATGTCGACCACGCGGCGTACGTTCAGTCACACATTCCGGTACTGTCAATATTATTTTATTCTCATTTCACAACGATACTAATAATTCATGAGGCGTGTAATATTTTATAGTTCCGCTGAACTGGATAGTTAAATAAAGTTATTGGAACATTCTTTTGGAACAGTTTTATTATGAGCACGTGTACTCTGAAGTCCCTGACACAATCCTATTAATATCATCCCCAATTCACAACGCTGCTTCTCCGCTACTGATTACACCATTAGATGACCTCACCCTGGACTCATGGATAACAGTAGAATTTTAAGTGGCTCCAAATTAATTGTTTTCGCCGAATGCATTTGGATTCCGTCCAGATATATGAATTCTGTGACAGCCAAAACTGAAAAACAGTTATTAATGCACTCAGAATAAACATAAAATTGTGGGAATAATAAATAAAGTGTCTTAACTCGTAAACCAGTTGAAGAATATTTGCTTGACCCAAAAAGTATGCGTCAGTTTTTGCGATGTTCGGAATTGCGAGACTTTGCTCCGCGATCTTTTATTTAATCAGAAATTTGAGGCGACATTGTCGTGCCAAGTGCCAACCTTCCTTATTTTATTTGAGACTGTAATGAAATAAGATGAGAAGCTAATACACTTTGAAACACTACAAAATAGAAATCGTAAAATAAATTAACATTGTTCGTAGTCGTATTCCATTGAAACAGCGGCAAAAAAAAAAAAAAACACGCCCAGGGCAAAAAAAAAAACTAAAAGCCATGAGCTTCTACCAATTATAGCAAATGACTTCTTCAAAGCAAAACCCTTTAATTGACTACCGTTAGTCTGTCTGTCGGTCCCGCCATGACGACACAATCTACAAATTGAACCCTCATAACGAATTCTCTATGTTCACCTATTAAGTCTACACATGACTGTCATAACGGAGAGACATTTCCTCCTTAAGAACTGTTAGTCCGTCGGATCCAGTTAATTGAATATGGTTAACCTTGCGAATGCTGTTCGGAATAGAACTTGATTACAGTACGATCAAATTATCTTGGCAGGTCTGAACATAGGCTCTGCGAACTTTTGCGCATGTATACTCGCGAAGAAAACTGTTATTGCCAGATAAACACATATACGATCAGAAAATACCTAATACAGTGAGAAAATACAAATGAAATAAATATCAAAACACTTTTAGATACCTAGTCTACATTTTTAACTCCATTTTCTTTTTCCCCTTTCATAAACTGAGTTAAATCGTAAATAATTTTTCTCGCCTGGCGATTTAAAATACTCCTATACTTTGGTAGCATATTTGACGAAATAAGTGCCCACTAACTTATCTAACAAATAATAAAAAATAACAGTAATATTAAAAACAACAAACAAAAACACAACGAAAACTTTTCTAATCGAATGTGCTCAAGACAGAGATAGCAACACAAACACCAAACAAATGCTGTCGTGTGACTGAGATATAATACCTCGTACCGAATATTGCCGAACTTGCACGAAGGTCACGAAGTTAACAAAAAGAGATGTGCATGTGCATGTGCAATGGGTGTCGTTTAATCGATTATTCTTCGAATCGATTGAAATTAAGTAATAAAAAGATGTTTCTATTTAATTTTATATTGAGGTTTTAAATATTCGTAAACATTCGTTATTCAAGAAGTCTGTAATAGATTTCTAAAATATAAGTAAATCATGTCTTTTAACAGAGGAAACATAAAGTTACTATACATTTTTTTTTTAATAAAGACGAAAACTCAATTATTAATGATTAAATTCACTTTATTAGTTAATGTATTCACTTAAATATCTTCTAAACACTAATAATAACGTATTCCAAATAAAATTAATCGATTACGATATTTGATCGTATAAAGGATTGATTGTGTTTATGTAAGGTGCATCTCTAGCCTATACTCCGCCCCCCGAACTTCACCTCATGTCACCATTTGGTTCCTAATAAATGTTACTGCGCAGCGTTCTGCACGAAGTTCGGACCTGCCAAGATAATTTGTTCGAACTGTAACTGTCTATTGACGGGCTGGGAAAGCGTTGACTTGTGTTTAACGAGACTTTGCAAGTATAATGTTGTCTCAGACAGGCACGGTAATCACGGTATTTATTGGTGGCTATATTTAGGCATGTGGCATAATTAAAAGCTTACTTGCTTCATGGTGCATGTTACTGTGAAGATTTCTAACGTAATTTGCAAAGTTACACTTCATTCTGCTCTAGCAAAAGTTGCCTAGGCTTCAGAATGAAAGTTGCTTCGCGAAGCATCCTGTTTCCAGTTCAAACTTTCCATAAGCAATGCATTGTATGTATCCTTTCTGTTATTATCGTGTGTAAACTTTTAATAGAGTTCCGCGTAAATATTTGCTCCGTATATTCGTATCATATCAGACAGTTGCGTTGGTTGATTTGTTTCGGCTGTCAGGTTTGTTAACTTGTACATCCTGAGCTGTCAGGCGAATTGAAACAAACTAAGGTGGTTCCGTGCCCAAACTGTAGGACAATGAGACGAGTTATGTAGTTTGTACATTACCACATACACGTGCCTATGCAGGGTTGACAGTTCCGGGAAATGGGGCTTGTTTCAGGACTTACTTGTTTTTGAAGGACTGTCGTCTTGACATGGTGATCTGTTAGGTTTGCAGCTTATTTTAATGATACTTTCGTGGCTAACAAAACTTGTTTGTAATATAAACCAAGTGACCATGGCCTTGGCTATTATAATTTTGAATATTTTCAAATCCAATCGGCAGAATTTATGTGTTTAAAATTTCTCCGTCTTCAACATCAAAGCAACATCAATCAGCAACCCGAACGGATAGAACCACTTCAACTTTGACCTTCGCAGTACGCAAATGTAGTGCTTGATAAAGACTGACATCCATCGGATCGAATCTATCATCCCTAACAATTACCCGCCCACGATCTCGGCTCGTTTAGCTGCGTGGGCGCCGGTCTAGCCCGGCTAGATTACAGCTTACGTTGCCAACTCATCGAGCAACCATGGTACCGTTGCCATGGAAACGGTTGTTTACGAGAACTGTGCAGTTTTGTGTGGGATTTAGTGTTTGTTTTTTGCTTGTCGTAAAAACGCTGAACGGCGAAAAGTTGGCAGATTTTTGCAATGGCGTGCAGTTCGGTTTAGTGTCTAATGTTCACCTGGGTGAATTGCTCAGGTGAACATTAGATAGTAGCATCCTAAATTCACCTGGGTGCGCCTATTATCTCCCAGGTGTATTGAGGATACTAAACCAATGTTAAAACATTAAGTATCCTGTGTTCACCTGGGTAACATAACCCAGTATTTTTTTTTAGTTGGTTGTTTTATTCTGTCGAGATAAAATCAAAATCAAAATCAAAATCAAAATCAAAATCAAAACTCATTTATTCAAACTAGGCTGATAATCAGCACTTTTCGAACGTCAAAATTTACTTTACTTTACTTATTTACAAGAGACAGTCCCCCAAAACGCCCCCCCTTCGACACTTCCTAGTGTTTTTGCTGGAAAGAAGAAGTGGCGGAACAAACTCCCCAGCACACATCTGTCTGTTAGGTTGGTTAGAAGAACCAGACTCGATACAATAGTAAGGCAAGTATAAAAAAGTATATAATAATAATAAAAAAAAAGACATAACATATCAGTAAACTAATCTTGGAGAAAGAACATAAATAAATAACAAACATTGTCTTGTGTTCAACTCAGCGACCAACTGTTCTTATCATTTAAGTAGTCGTTAATGGAATAGTACGCTTTTAAACAAAGATTAGACTTTACTTTGGCTTTAAACGCATTAAATGGCAAGTCTAGAAAAGAAGATGGCAGTTTGTTATAAAATGTTATACCAAGCCCGACGAATGAATTATGAACTTTGTGAAGCCGGTGAAAAGGAGCGCGTAGTTTATGCTTATTTCTAGTGTTAAAGTTGTGAATATCACTGTTTTTAGTGTACAGGTGGATATTTTGTTTAATATATAAAATGTTGGCAAAGATGAACTGAGAAGCAACAGTGAGGATACCAATCTCCTTAAAAAAATCTCTAAGAGAAACTCGGGCACCCAGCTGATAAATTGCACGAACCGCTCGCTTCTGCAGAACAAATATATTTTGAATATCAGCAGCTTTGCCCCACAGCAGAATACCGTATGACATAACGCTGTGAAAATAACTGAAGTAGACTAACCGTGCTGTATCAACGTCAGTGAATTGTCTTACTTTTCTGACGGCGTATGCGGCTGAACTTAGCCTTCCCGCTAGGCTTGATATATGTAAACCCCATTGTAATTTTGGATCTACTGTAATGCCCAGAAATACAGCAGAGTCGGCAGTTTCCAGCTCCTGATTGGCGAGGATAATATTGGGACCTAGATTTCTAACATTGGGTAAAGCGAACTTAACTATTTTAGTTTTCTTGGCATTAAGAACAAGGTTGTTTATTGTGAACCAATCCGTGACCATTGATAGCGTGCTGTTTACGTCGCCAAATTCGTGTCTATTCCTATCTACTTTAAAGATAAGAGAGGTATCATCTGCAAATAGTACAACGTCACAAAAACCCTTTAAATAGTATGGTAGATCATTAATATAAACCAAGAATAAAAACGGACCCAGTATTGAACCTTGAGGTACACCTAGCCGAACCGGTAGCCCGGAAGATTTCGCGCCATAAACAACTGCTACGTGCTTTTAAATAGGCAAGGACAAGTAGGAAATAAAAAAAGGATAGTAAAATCCCACAAACTACCAGGAGAACAGAAGTAGGAGGTATTAAAGTGTTGACATTTATGTATATGAACTGCACGGTCCGCACGCCAGTTATCATTGACGAATCTAGTTTCTGATTAATTGTAGATAAAGTTCTGATTAAAACGAATTAATTAATTATATAATGGATATACTAATGACTGTTCGTGTAAGCGGCACAAATACTTCGAAATCCGTTACCGAGTTCAAAATCCTTCCGTTGCAAATATTTCACACAGAGATTTTATTTTTTCCTCTTCAATATTTGAAACAACTCAATAATTTAACACTGAGTTCCTCTATGCGATGCTGATTTTGTTACAAATAATATGCTTAATTTCCTGTTATATCCCCGTTAATTGAATTGGGAGACTGATCAAAATACTTGCTGCAGATAAGGATTGAACTTCCGTCGTTTTAATTAGTTGAATTTCCTATAACACTTCCATTAAGAGTCGATATCACGATGTTAATAATGCTGTTTGATGATATTTGACACGAACCAAACTAACAACTTACTGTCATAACAAAGGGTATCGTATTACTTATTTATTTAGGCACACCAACGAAATATTTACAAAGATCGTCAAAATTTATCATAAGTCTTCTGTGGTGTGTAAATAAATCACATGCACAACATTCACGATAAAAGGTGAGCAATATATTATCTAAAAAAAACATTAATTTAAAAACTACATAATTAATATTATTATAAAATCGACAAAAATAGAAACAAGCTAAATAGAATTAACCAGATCATGTCTTATAAGATAAACAAAAAATAAAAGTAAAACATCCATCGTAAGTATGTCAAATAATATTAGAGGCAGTTGCTCCATGTAAAATATGTAAAATACTGGTATACGGCTGCATCCTGTTGGACTGGAAGTCGACCTCAACAGAGTTGGGAAAAAGCTAGGTAGATGCTGAATAATAATATATGGTTTATGTCAAGAATACAATTAAATTTGCAGTTTTGTGATTCTTCCGTTCTACAACTCCAATAAGACAAACATAGTGCCTATATTAACCTAATAATGCTGCTATAAAAACTTGTTTGCCATGAAACAAAATATAATCATTTTCTATATTTAAAACATTACCACACTCGTCATGATCGAAGCCTTTGCTTACGTCATCTTTCTTTATTGTATAAGGCTAAAAATAAGGTTGTCTGTGTCAGCCATATCTTATGTTTTGACAGGCTCCTTTAAGAATGTTACTGCAATAATATAATGACTGAGGTCATCGACGTCTAGACTCGCAAATAATAATTGAACTTGAAACTGTCGTCTTTATGATTTATTCATAGATTCAAGAAACAGAATCAATTTTCTTACCATACCCTTCACAACTACTTTAGGGTCGACTTCCAAATAGCTGGATGCGGCTGAGCTTCAGTATTTTACACTGGTCGACTTCCTATATGGCATTTACAACCCAGTCTCAGTTACTGGGTAACAATCACGTTACGGGTAGACTTTAGTCTAGCTAGAGGAATCGCTCTAGTAATACTGGTAATCAGTTTCAGGGACACCCCGTTGCATTCAAGGTTCTACTAATGACAGCCAGGATCAACAGGTTATAATTTTTTTTCGGAATCTCGTAGGGAATCCGATAGTTAATGGGGAGGCTGCCTTCCACGGTCACCTTATTTTGGACTTGCCATATTATGCTTAAAGGACCTCAATATTAGTTAGTTTTGTACCAGCGCGCCAACTGTTAACTGTCACCTTGACCTCTCTGCAAATGATTGCGGGGCTAAGATGCCTTCACCTTAAGAGAAAAGCTTCTGTAATCCCGTCTCTTGTTCCAAGAAAGTAGCAAAGCGTTTAGGGTCTTGCATAGTGCGGTAACGAGCTCACGTTTCGAAGCGGTTACCTCATCATGAGGTCACTGCGGCTTGCATTGGCCATCATTAGGAGGACACGTAATGCAGTTACTTTAAGACTCGAATCATTAAAGTTATTTGTCACGTCCGGAAAAGCTTACGAAGAGCGAATAGGTATATTTTAATGTTCTGTCTCATGTGTTTTTAGCTTTTAAGAGTGTACCAATTCTTCCTTTGTCTTCATGGTGGAGTTCCGTACGTCTGTCTCTAAGAGATGAGGCCTATGTCCTAGTAGTGGGAACGTTATAGGCTGATTATGCTATTTATTAATGTTAGTTTTCAAACTTAATAGGTTTTTTAACGACCCCTCGTTTGGAGTGGTTACCTCATGCAGTGAACTCATTTTTACATGTTGTTACTGAAGTAGGTATTTCACAAATAGCTTTTGTTTTCCCTAACAAGCTTTTGGCATATATAATTCCACTAGCACAAACACGCTAATAAATTATGTTGATAGTCTTCACTAATAAGTTATTTAACATGCAAAGGCTACGTTAGTAATATTTTATGAGTACTAGGAATTCAGAGCATGCAAGTAGGTGCATGCTGTAAACTGTTTTACTCTCATAACAGTTTGCCTTCTTGTCACAAAAATAACAGAGTACCAGGACTGCAGAAAATATGGTAGGTGTATATAACCTGTGACCAGTTTTACAGTCTCTCAACGGTTTGACGTCTGGTCACGACCAAGGTGTAGTGCACTTAGTGCATGTCGATAAAAGTATCAGTGTCGCCTTGACATTGTTTGGCGTATAGTAAATTACTGAGCTGTCTGTCTGCTTGATAAATATAAAGCAAGTATCAATGTTTGTTTTATATTAACCTCTTTAGTCGTATGTGGTCTGTGCTTTAGGTTTGTCTCGTTTAAACGCATTGCTAGAACCCACTTGATGTGAAATGTTCGACCAGATTAAGAAATTCCCAAACCCATCTCTCAAAATTACAAACATGTTCAAGTTAGGCTAAAATGGTGTTGGACGGGTCAAGTCAGCCGCATGGACAAAGACCGAAAACGTGACAAAAGTCTCCACAAGTTGTTTGCCGATAGACGGGCGTTGCCTTCGAAGCCGGCCCAGAAAGAGGTGTCGAGACGATCTAGACGCGTCCCACCAGGGCTGGTTCGAGGAGGCACAGGAAAGTAGCTCGTGGAATGAATTGGGTAAGCCTTTGGACAGCAATAGGACAGTACAGGCTTATAGAAAAAAAAACAAGCTTTGACTAATTCCTGTGCTTTTTTCCGTCCAATCCTCTGGCTGACTGTCTTCCCTCTAACATTGTTGTAAAAGCTAAACTTTAAGTCACCAAAGTATCTTCAGCGATGGTAATGACCTATCAACGTTATTAGAGTCATGTACTTCCTACAACGCATGCTGTATCGCCAAGTAAGGACCCTACCGGTTCTTGCCGGATGCGGGCGTGATATCGCCGCGGCCAGTTCGACGAACCGACGATAGAAGTTAATTATGTCATAATAATAGACAAGTTTGTTGTGATTTTGAATAATTTCGCTTGATTTGTAGATCTTCTAGCTCGTATTGTCTTAGTGGAAGAAACTTTGGCGTCAGAACTGTTGATCAAACCGTCACAATGTGACTTTAACTTTGTACGATATAATCAACAATCATTTTTCTTTCTCGTCTTTTATTTTTGCGATGTTTTACCATCCTAACACTGTAGCCGAAAATAGCCGATCTTAAAATTCAGACCACGAGTGCACAAACATTCTGTGCCTGTAATTTAATCTTGTAAGCCGATCTTGCACTGTCGCATACCAAATTAAGATCCTTTTCGGAGAAGAACAAGAGCGAACTATCTACTAAATCTCACCATCCACTTTATAATTAAATAAAAAGAATCATTTATCAGAAGGTATCGATGAAAAAAATCAATGTAATAAATCGTAAATCAATTTTTTCATCTTTTCTAGACTTTCTAATATCGGTAATTTAGCGATCGCGTTAAAAGCTTGCACCGTTAGAGATTGGCTTCGCCGATATAACTAGATCTCAGATAGATAGCATCGAGTTATGGCGCTTTCAGACTTGGCATGTTATTCGCGGCGTTTTGAAGGCTCGTGAGGAGTAAAAAACTAAAAGACGAAAGATTTTTTTTACATTTATGAGCAGCTAAAGCCTGGTTTATGATTGCAGCAGAGCGCTGCAGTTTTTTAGTCGAAGAAAATAATATTTCTTCTGTTAAGACCCTTCTTAGTTCTTATTGGCGTAACTAGCTACTGTGACTGTTGCTTGATCTTCTGATTTACTTTTCTGTTTTGCCAGATCATTCGCCAAACATATTAACAGTTGTTTTATGCTGATATTCGGAGCTATGGCTTTCTTCGTAATACATTCGAAAGTTTATTCTGGTTGTATAAATCATATCCACAGCGTCATATTTCCAGTATGTAGGTGATCTAGCCCCATCAGTGCAAACGACCTGCAGGGCTATTGCGTATCTTTTAAATGGCAGTGGCTAACCTATAGTGCCTATCAATTACTGTCAAATGGTTCAATTTTGTACTATACCATAACCAATTTGACAGTTAATCCATAGACAATATGATAGCCACTGTCATTTAAAAGATACGCAATAGCCCTGCTGATCTGCACAACCGGTCCTGCACTTATCTGCGTTCGTGTCAGATGGGTTGTCTCTGCAAATGCCTCTTCTTGCGAAATCAATTATTTTTCGTCAACGTTCTTGCACTTTTTATTGAAGACTACGTAGGATGCTTCTTGCCATTCCTAGAAGTAAAGTTACTGTTGAGTTTCTAAGAAATTACTTAGCAGCAAATATTAATCTGTTTATATTTCTGAGACAAAGAACCTATTCATGCGTACGCGCCTGGCCTCCGTTCAGTATTTCATTCGTCCCGTTCGTGTGCTAGGAACTAGTCACATTACTTCTCAATACAATATAAAGGTTAAATTAAAAGTTCATATTGAAAGTTAACCTAAAGAGTGAAGTTTGATTATCCCCACACCTAATAAATTAATAGGTTATGGGCCCAGGTGTGCGCGAGTGAAATATTCACTGTGTTGAACAATAGTTTTGAAAATCTGCCGTTGAACAATAAATAAAAAAAAAATAATGGACTATTCCAAGGTTAAAAGAAATATCAAGCCATTCGACGGTGAGAAGTACAGTGTATGGAAGTTTCGTATTCGTGCGTTGCTAAGTGAAATAAATGTGATAAACATTATCGACGAAGACCCAGTACCTGGCAACGAAAATTGGGAGAAAAACAATAAAATTGCCAAAAGTGTGATCATAGAATATCTTTCCGATTCTTATCTTGGTTTCGCTAAAGAAGATGTTTCCGCAAAATATATTTTGAAAAATTTAGATACGTTGTACGAACGTAAGAGTATCGCGACGCAGTTGGCACTAAGAAAAAAAGTTGTTGTCGTTGAAATTAAAAAGTGAAGTGTCGCTCATACAACATTTTACAACGTTCAATGATCTCATCACTGAACTACTTGCTGCTGGTGCGAAGTTAGAAGAAACCGATAAAGTGGCTCATTTACTACTAAGTTTACCCTCATCTTATGATGGAGTCATTACAGCGATCGAGACGTTATCGGAAGATAATATAACGTTAGCTTTCGTTAAAACACGGCTATTGGACCATGAAGTGAAGTTGAAAAATGAGTCAGGCGAAATGAGCGAAAAAGTGTTGCAAATAGAAATGCAAAACAATGACAAGTCGAAGAAAAGAAAATTTGATAACAAACAGTCAAATAAATATATAAAACGCAGGAAAGAGAACGCTAAGTTCGTAAAATGTCATCACTGTGGGCGTAAAGGACATAAACGGAATGATTGTTACCATTTAAAACAAAGGAATCAGCAAAAGGGCAATAATAACAATGACCGACTAAGAACACTACAGTCAGTCAAGATAAGCCAAAATAAACAGTCAGCATCGAATGAGTTCTCAGGATTTGCTTTCATGACCGGCGAACATGAAACGCAAGACGATGAAAACAAAGTTACTTTTATTCTGGATTCCGGCGCCTCGAATCACATCATCAATAGAGAAGACTTGTTTACTAACTTTGTTGTTTTAGATACACCACTTAAAATGTCAGTTGCTAAAAATGGCGAATTTATTTCAGCTACAAAAAGAGGTACCCTGCAGGTTACTAGCAACATGGGTGTCCAGGGATGTTTGGATGGTGTTCTGTACTGCCCTGAGGTACCGTACAATTTGCTGTCGGTATCTAAAATGCAGCGAGCTGGCTACACTGTCATATTCAGTACTGACGGTGCAAGGATATGCAAAAATGGTAAAACAGTAATGAAAGGTATGTCTTTTAATAATCTAATTGCTGTAGATTTTGTAGTGTCTGTAAACGTGTGTCGTCTTGTTTCCCAAGCATGCATTAGTGACAAAAATAATTATAAATTATGGCATCAGCGCCTCGGTCACTTGAGTAAAAACAAATTTATAGAAATAAAACGGCACGAGTTGTTTAAAGACGTAAGTGAATTAAGCACTGTATTATAATTGTGTGAAGCTTGCATTTATGGAAAGCAAAGCCGACTTCCGTTTAATCACACCAAAGACAAAAGTCACATAAATCGACCTCTATTTGCTGTCAGTTCTGATGTCTGTGGTCCTATCACTCCAACGACCGTTGAAAATAAAAACTATTTCGTAATGTTTGTTGACCAGTACACTCATTATTGCGTTACGTATCTGATAACATACAAATCAGACGTATATGCAGCGTTTAAAGACTTTGTTGTAAAAAGTAAAGCTAAATTTAATTTAAAGGTAGCTAACTTGTTTTGCCATAACGGTGGTGAGTATTTATCCGCCGAAATGAAGAACTACTGTGCTGAAAAGGGTATTTCATACCATTTAACAGTTCCTAGAACTCCACAGCAAAATGGTGTCTCTGAAAAAATGGTGAGAACCATTACTGAGAAAGCTCGTTCAATCTTAAGTGGTGCACGATTAGATAAAGTTTTTTGGGGTCAAGCAGTTTTGACTGCTGTTTACTTAATAAATTTAACACCGACTAAAGCTCTCAAACTTTTAAAAACACCATATGAGATGTGGCACGATAAGAAACCTGAAGTAAAATTTTTAAAGATTTTTGGATCAACTGTTTATGTGCATAACAAAACGACCAAAGCTAAATTTGATGATAAATCATGGAAAGGTATTCTGGTGGGCTATGTACCAAATGGTTATAAAGTTTGGAAGCCAGATTGCGAAAAGTTTGTAGTGGTCAGAGATGTTATCGTGGACGAAACTGCCTTTTTGAGGTCCAGGCCTTCTTGGAAGCCTGAAGGGAATATTGGAAGTTCTCATGACAAAACTGATAAGGACATTGTGTCTTCTAAATCAGTGTCAACAAAAAAGTCTCGTGACCATGGAATAAAACTAGATAGTTCAAAATCTAGTAGGTCAGACCATGTTGAAATGAAACTAGATAGTTTAAAATCTAGTGGGTCAGACCATGTTGAAAAGAAACTAGATAGTTTAAAATCTAGTGGGTCAGACCATGTTGAAAAGAAACTAGATAGTTTAAAATCTAGTGGGTCAGACCTTGTTGAAAAGAAACTAGATAGTTTAAAATCTAGTGGGCAAGATGAAAATCCTGCTAAAATTCGCAAATCGAACCATGATACGCTAAGCAAGGTACGTTTTGATAATTCAATGAGTAGTTCTATTGAAAGTACAAACAAAAATACTGGATTAAGGAGGAGTGACAGGATTAAAGACAAAACCCCTGTGTCTTATAATGAAATTGATCACAAAGACTATTTGATGTGCGCTGAGTCTGTTTTATACAGTTTACCAAAATCATTTGCAGAAATTAAATATAGAAATGATAGATATAAATGGGAAAGCGCAATTAGGGAGGAAATTAATTCATTACATAAAAACGAAACGTGGACTTTAGTACCACGACCGCCAAACAAAAACATCGTAGATTGTAAATGGATTTTTACTGTCAAAAATGATGAATTTGGATATCCTCAACGATATAAGGCCCGTTTAGTTGCGCGAGGTTTTAGTCAAGAGTATCTGACAGACTACAACGAAACATTTGCACCTGTTGCGAGAATAGCCAGTTTTAGATTCATTATTAGCTTTGCAAATCAGTTTAATTTATTAATTCATCATTTGGACGTTAAAACTGCCTTCCTTAATGGCAAATTAAAAGAGGAAATCTATTTAAGGGTTCCTGAAGGTATATCATGTAAAGAAGGTTATGTTTGTAAATTAAAAAAAGGCGTTATATGGGCTTAAACAAGCGGCTAGATGTTGGTTCGAAGTATTCGAACACGCTTTAAAAGAAAAAGGATTTCAGAATTCATCAGTTGACAGATGTATATACATACTAGATAGAGGGAATATATGTAAAAATATATACGTAGTGCTTTACGTTGATGATTTAGTAGTAGTATGTAATGACTTTAATACGATGACTAATTTCAAAACATATTTAATGAGCAAATTCGAAATGACCGATTTAAATGAAATAAAACTGTTTCTAGGCATAAAAATCACTAGAGAAAGTGATCAAATGCTGTTGGATCAAAGTGCATACATCAAAACAGTCTTAACTAAGTTTAATATGCACGAGTGTAAACCTGTGTCGACCCCCTTAGAAAATAAGTTAAATTATGACGCATTGAACTCTGAGGAGAAATATGACGCACCCTGTCGAAACGTCATAGGATGCCTTATGTATATTATGCTTTGTACTAGGCCCGATTTAAGCGTCAGTGTAAACATCCTGAGTAGGTACACACACAAAAATAATAAAGAGTTATGGCAATGTCTTAAACGGGTACTAAGCTACTTAAAAGGCACAACTAATCTAAAATTGGTTTACAAGAGGTGTAAATACAATGATATTTTGTGTGGGTACGTAGACTCAGATTGGGGTGGCAATGATACACATGATAGAAAGAGTACAACTGGGTACTTGTTTAAACTTTTTAATCAGTGCACAATTTCCTGGAATACACGAAAACAATCGTCAGTCGCGGCTTCTTCAACTGAAGCCGAGTATATGGCATTGTTTGAGGCAGTTAGAGAAGCATTGTGGCTTAAGTCTCTAGCGGCCAGTATAAATATACTAATCACTGTACCAATTGTCATTTATGAAGACAATAATGGCTGTATAAGTATAGCCAATAACCCAACATGTCATAAACGGTCAAAACATATTGACATAAAATATCACTTTTCTCGGGAACAAGTTGAGAAAAATGTAATAACATTAAATTATATTCCCACAGGTGAACAGTTGGCCGATGCATTGACAAAAGCTCTACCTGCAATCACTTTCCAAAAGCTAAGATCTCAAATGGGAGTACAGCGATAGTGTAAATAAGTGTATAGTGTACATACATTATAATTATATAATATGATATAGTGTGTACATAACTTAATGAGTACAACTGAAGTACATATTTTTGTTGACTTTAGAACTTAAGTCAGTTATATTTAACTTAAGTATTGATTTTGATTTGAATTGGTCTGGTTGAAGGTTTTACTGGGTTTTCCTCAACCCTCGAACGAATGTTGGACCAAATTGTAATTCCCCAGCAAGTATTTGGAAGTTAATGTGATTTAGTTAGGTAGTCGATTTATATCGATTTTTGTTTGTATAACTACCGATTAATTTTTGAGGGGGCGTGTTGAGTTTCTAAGAAATTACTTAGCAGCAAATATTAATCTGTTTATATTTCTGAGACAAAGAACCTATTCATGCGTACGCGCCTGGCCTCCGTTCAGTATTTCATTCGTCCCGTTCGTGTGCTAGGAACTAGTCACATTACTTCTCAATACAATATAAAGGTTAAATTAAAAGTTCATATTGAAAGTTAACCTAAAGAGTGAAGTTTGATTATCCCCACACCTAATAAATTAATAGTTACCACTTCCAAAATAGAGAAAGTATACTTCAATATCACGAGCACATTACGAAATCATTGTGCATTGTCCAATACGAAACGCGTAACTCCATGCAAACATTATTTACCACTGCTAGTCATACACTAACAAGCTCAACATAGGTCAACTAGTCCGACAAATGGCTTCCAATCAGTAGTTGAAAGAATCATATTTCTGATCCACCATCATATAATTGTATTAATCTTGACTTGAGACCCATTAGAGGGGATCATTCATTGATTTATTTTAATGACCATCTTTTTATTCAATTAATTACTTTTATCATTATTTCCCATACTTGTAAAAACGACGCAATTAATTCTCCAAATTGCAATCCTTTTACAATAAAACTATGTGTGTATCTCATGACATCAAAATCTTTGCCTTGCCGATCCATTGCCTGCAAAAGCTCTTGGTATGAATCCATAAAAAACGAAACCGGTCTCAGCCCATACCCCGTTTATTTAATGGCGTGATGTCACCGTTTTGGTCACAATCCTATAACCCGACCGATTTGAGACACGCTTTAGATGTTGCCTTCTAAACGCTGCCAAACAGGTTTTCAATTTGGTTGCGTATTAACATTTTGAATGGCAACTTTTAAAAGGGAATTCGCATTTTTTTGGCTTTGGCTGTAGACATGTGGACGTTATAATGTGGATGTGTGTTCACATATATGGAGGTTGCATATAACGTACTTAGTTGACGACACCTTTATGATTGGCAGGTTCTAGATATATTCTAGTATGTCAACTATGTGTTGGCATTTAATGGACTAACTATCTAAAGATGTGTTGAAGATTGCTAGCTTTTTATTATTATTTATTTATTAAACTTTATGCACAAGCAAAAAAACTGTACAAAGGCGGACAAAGAAGAAGGCGGCTTTTTCTTCTTCTGATGCCTCTCCAACTACTGAAGGTTGATCATTGACTCCAAATATTTCTCGTTGTCCTTTGCAAGGTGAAACCGGGTTTTTGGTAGGGACGAAATGTGTTTTTGCAAAGTTGTGTTTGGTATTCCGTCTCTGTGGCGCCTTTTGGAAAATAATTTTGCTGTTCAATGAACTGTTTTTTGGCTAAAAATAAATGACCTTTAGATGTCTAATGTTTTCGGGGGAGGTAAACGGAAGCGAGGTCAGCGGTCGTCCGTCTAGCTAGTTTACTGGTATGAATACGCTTACTCGCTTTTTTTTCAGCTGTTCAGTTTTGAGCAATGTGCATTGCCTGTCCCTCCTATTGTCTTTTTAAAGATTTTTTGCTAATGTAACTACGACTGGAACATCGAGGTTTTGCATGAGGAAACTTTTGTAAAACATTTCGTAGCGATGAGTAAGATGACATGTGGGTGGCCCTTTTTCAATAACATACCTATAACTTGAAAAAAAGCTTAATGCCTAAATCATTTAGCGGTCATCAAACGCCCATTTGAAACAGTAACCATTCATATTCACGCACAATTCATCCGACACTTATGATAAAATAAAATCACATTATGCTATCGTAGTTCATATTCCACGCTGCGTGCTTCCATACGCGATAAGCCGTGTGTATGAATAACCCATTGTTGTACTGTTGTGCTGGTAATCAATTTGAATATCTGTGCTTGTCGCTGTGAGCTTTGTGACTGTCATGGGCAGTGTGTTTTTGTTAGCCATGATGTTGAAAATAAGGAAAGTCTTTGTAAAAACATGCCCATAGGAAAGGTCTTGATACTGCTTAAAGTAATCGGCCCACTGTATCATACCATGACCGTGCTTGGTTCGCGTCACTAAGTTACTTCATGCAAACAATCCATAATTCATGGTGCATGATCTGAGGACTAAATTGGACGCTTTAAAGCATCATAATAGGAAAATAATTATGTCCTTTAAGCACATCTCTATTATCAGGCATAGAGCAACTTTATTGACCAAGAGGAAGTAGTAGAAAATGATCTTACAAAAGTCCATCTTAACATACTATTGTTTTTTTTATCCGCGTGTATAGACTTACGTTTCCACGTGCAATACAAGCTACTTCCATTTGAAATCCTGGCTTTTGGGGCTTTTCAGACTAAACGATTTCTCGTTAACGAAAGATTAGTAACACGCTAAGCGGTTTCCTTTGACCAATCTTCCACTTGAATGAATCAACGAGATCAATCAGGCTGGGACATTACTCAGTCAATATAAAACTACGTTGATCGAGTTTTCTAGCTCTATTGTTCTGTCGTGAACGAAACGTTTAAGTATCCAGCGTGTCCGCTGTAGTAATTAAACTAAGTATGTCCTAATTTTAAGTGTTTCTCTAATGTTTAAGCTTTTAATTTTTTGTCAATTTGTTCTGTCCTGTGTGAAACCAATAAATACTTTTTCTTTATTTCTTTCTTTTGTCATATTTCACGAAGTGGCAGAAAGAATAAACATAACATCTCGCCTGTAATTTCCTAGAGGTTAGGCAGAGGTGTACCTAATAAAACACCCACATTTCGCCAGTTATGTTCAAGTCCCATGAAATATGGGGCGAGCCTATTACCATCAACTGGGCACATACGTATTAAGCAAAATCGTCCTTATAATACACTGGTACTGTGAGCCCCAAAGTAAACTGTACCCAAAGGCCTTTCCCCGTGACATTCATTTTTTTTTAACTAGGCCAATGTGGATCACTGATGATTGATAGTTTTGTCCAGCTCGTCCTGCCATTTCTGGCGAGGTCTGCCACGACTTGTTCTGGCGGTGCTCTGCAATATCAGTATACGCTTTGTATACTTGAACACCTCTGCAGCCTCTGCTTAACCTTTCTGGGATAACAGGCTTGAAGTTAAGTTATGAGTCAACTTAATAGTGCGTAATTCTTATAATAGGTACAAATGAAACATTTAGCAATTTTTAAAAATACACTAACCTTAACCTCGTGGTTAACTCAGCGAAATAACAATACTATAAAATGTTGGGGTTTTCAGGTCTTGGAAGTAGGGTAAAGTCGGAGATAATAATATATTCAGTTCAAGGAATAGTGCGTCCATTTATTTTACAGTCATGAGTGAAAGAGTCACAGCAAAAACAGTGTTGCTACCAACTAAAACTAAATATTACTTTTTATTATTAAATTAGGTGTCTGTCGTAGTTAGGTACTCGTTATATTGTATTTGTTATTATTTTTTATTATTTGTTATTTAAGTGCAAACTTAAAATATGAAGTGATTTCACAACAAATACAATATAACGAGTACCTAACTACGACCGCAAACTTGAAATAAATTAGTAATGATGCAACATACGAGTATTTATAATTATTTAAAATAATATTTACAGTCAATCTATTTTAGAAATTATAGCCTGACCGTGGTAATCGTTGTGGAAGTCAATGAGGAAACAAGTGCTCAGTGAAAATAATAATGCATTATGGAAGCAGGAAAGGTTTATGTTTCCTAAAAGGATAAAATGCAAATTCCAAATTATGTAGATAAAATGTTGTCAAACGAAAAAATCGTTTGGCGAAATTGGCATACCCCTGATGGCCGTTCGTACACATGTGGTTCTTGAAACTTGCATTCCAATGCCAGAAATGGACCTGCTCCATAAACTACAACAATGAATGGTCCTTCGTCTTGCCATAACGATGTCTCGCTGGCGAATTTTAATAATACATTCCTCTACATAATATCAATACAATAAAAATCGAAACCAACTGAATGAAAATTGATGCTTGACGCAACTTCAGTCTCATCAAATTCTTTCTATCGAAAATAGAAAAAATAATAGTTTAAAACATGCTATCGTGCAACACATTACGAAATATCCTCACGCCACGTCCTCACATCACAGCATAGCGTCATTTCCGGCACACACGCGAATGTTGGCATTCTTGCATAGTAATCTTACGAGCGGTTGGCACTACTGCGCCGCCGGTTAAGGATAAATTCATACAAGTAATTGGATGTTATGACCACCTGTCACGAAATATTGATAATGGTTGTCCTATGGTAGGAATAGGTTATTTAAGCTTAAAATTTTCATCACTCTGTATTGCATTAAAACAAAGAGAACCCAACCGGTGTCAAACTTAATAACGTTTCCACTGCTGGCCAGCAGATAGTTCTAGAATTTTACAGAAGTGCAAGTAGTCCATAAGTTGTAAGGTAGTCCATATCAGCTATGTTTACTAAAGACCACAGTGACCCAATAATATAGGGAGTGTCAATATCTTATCTGTTTAACTTTCGTTTTATAATGGATTTTGGATCGAAGAATTTAACGATATAGGCTGATAAGCTTAAAATCTATTCTTGTAAGTGTAAAGATTGTGACTTTTATGTAATTGCAAGAAAATGTATGGGAGGGAATCATAAATCGAAATTCGGGTTCTAACTGCCACACTCAGAGATGTTTAATGATTACTTAAGCCGTCACTTAGTGCAGCAGTAAAAGTCACAAAGGACCACATTTTAGAGACACGTTTTAGAACACAGACAATACATTTCAGACTAAAGGGTTGCTTTGTCGGTTGAAAGCCCATTCTTGTTGCATTCATATACTTATCTTCCTGTCTCTATTAAGCCTATTTGTTGAATGGCTCCATCTCATACAATATGGTGGCGTTAAGAGCCATATTGGTAATCGGTCGTATGCACCACAATATGCATGTTGACACTGACCCAAGTCTTGAAGTCCACAACTCAGATTCAGGTCATGCCAATCCTAATTCTCTTCAATTTCATGCTGTGCTAGACACCACGGCTATTCAATGTAAAGTAGCTTGTTGCCCTACAAACAAAACACCAGATGGCACGCATTCCGCAGTAATGGCCGCAGGGCAGATATAAATACAGTGACCAGTAGGGAAATGACGTCACTTGATTATGAAACTCTTTTATAAGCGATTACGTACTGAAATACCAGGAGATTAGGAGTCTGGAGTTGCTATGGAGGAAACGGACGTAGGGATCATTTTCTGCTGAATCTGGTAGCAAATGGTACTACCACTAGCAACGACACTGGTAACTAACTAGTGTTATATTTGTTGGAATGAAAGACACTGTTGAGTAGACTTGGTTTATTGAGACGAGGAACACATTATCTTACAGAGACAGTTTAGTAGTTGTATCACAGACGGGATCAGACATAGCAGTGCGAGTGACAGGTATAAACCGGAACCATAGATTATATCTTGTGATGTACACACTAATTACTAACAAAATAGTGATGTTACAACAACTAGTAGTGTAGCTGCTGAGATAGATAGACCCATCACCAGTTTGTTCATTCTTAGAAAATCGAAAAGCAGCCTAGAATTTAGGAAATCTTTCTTGGTTCTATTTAGTGTTCTTTACCTGAATCTGTGATGGTGTGATTCTTTCCATACTTTTTTTTTTTTTTTGGTGGGTGTAAAATCATCGAATAACCCCTCCCGCTCTTGGGCAGAGCGAAAGGGAGTGTCAGACTTCTACTGACTAAAAACCACCCATGTTCCTTCTTCGCCCTCTATGTCGAGGCCGCGATAACCGTTGAACTACCCGCGGCCCATTCTTTCCATACTTACATTGATTTGTAGAAAATGCGGGCAATAAATTATATCCCATATTTATTTGCAACTTGGGATGAATGTACCAAGGGTTTTCGTATTACTCTATAATAAATGGGCTGTGGAGGTTAGATGGGCTGGCTCCGGTATTTACTGGCTTCGGTTAGGCCGGAAGCCGACACCAACATGATTCTGAAAAAGCTAGGTAGATGATTTAGAACTAGGACACTGCGGATCACCAAGCGGTTAAACTCTACGGACTGTATGGCTCTCGTTTAGTACAACTGTATCACACAATAAACGTTTGTTACTGCCCGACCACTCGAGTTAAATCAATGAAAGCTGATGAATGAGAATACCGATATTCATTCACCGAGACAACAATACAGGCACAACAGCTAGTGTGTAAACAGTTTATGAAAGCAGACAGAAATATGCTACGGAATTCAGTGCATTGAATTGCTTTGTCATCAAGACCGTCTGCCAAGACACTGGCGCTATGTAAACGTACGATTGTACTCCGACCTTCTTATTCTTAGCTCACATACTGGGCCAGTTATTTGGACACCCTTTCTCTAAACACATTATTAGATAGCATGTCTGTCTGTTCAACCTGTGTTGTAACTTTCATGGAGTTTTGCACGTTTCGTTCCGTCATTTAAGAAGAATTGAAGTGATAGTTGTTATTTTAGGACACGTTGAAGAAACGATGGCGTAATGTTTTGGAAATGTGCTTTGTATTATCTGAGTACGTGGTAGTAGATTGTAAAGGTTCAAACGCAATGTTCTGTTATATAATCTAGTTGCGGTCCTTAAGTACTTGAGCGCCTTATTATAGACACAATTAAAAAACACTGTTTTATGTACAGATGGTGTTCGTAAGGCGCGCGAGGAGTTAAGGCGATTTTAGTCTTTCGAACTAGGACCAGCTTGTTTGCCTGGTCTTCTACTTAGCGTGTCGGTGACAATTTAAACTGAATTAGCCCAAAATTTCGCAAAAATTGGCGACATGTTTGGTGCTCTCATTAGCGTCCATTAGCTCCTGTGATGTTTAAGCGACTGGACAGGCCGGATACGATAACAAGGTAGTGTCCCATCGTTGTGGGCAATTGTAGGACAAACTCACTTGAAGTGTAAACACTTCAGGCTAGTCATCTATGAATCTCCACCTAACAAACAGCTATGACTAAAGTTAAAATAGATCTAGAATACACTTGACGTTTGCATATAAACACATTATTATGTTTACGACCAACCGTACAAGTGACAAAACCAATCATGGAGAGGAAATGACATGCTAATGACAATATAGATATAGTCGCGAATAATCGACGCTTAGAATTACTGTCATGATAGCCACCTGTCAGGCACGAGCTATCGATGCATTGAATGTTTACTGTTCATGTGTTGTTACTCGTATCTATAATGTTTTGTTTATCTAAGCTTCAAAAAATATGGGATTATGTAATTAAGTAGCTGCTGACCGCGTCTTTGCCCGCGTGGATGTCAAAAACTTGTCATATTATATACTGAAGCCTTCCTCGTGAACTACTCTATTCATTGGTGAAAAACAGCATGAAAATCGGTTCAGTACTTTTTGAGTTTATCGCGAACAGGTAGACAGACGCGGCGGAGGACTTATACATAGGTAGGTATAGCCTACAGTCGTTGATCGGCTGAAAGTAAAGCCGCACATTTCATTGATTCAAATTATACGACTGATTAGCATCTTTCTCAAGAGTTTAGAATTTTATTGAAAGTTTCTATTTGAATAGCCTACACCGATTTAGAAGATTACTCATCGGTTAGTAACCGTTTATTTATTAACAGACTGCGCTTAACTTAAGCTTCCTAATGACTGTTTTAGTGAATGATTTAGCGGTAGAGAAATTAAAAAGACAGTACCCAAGTTCTCGTGTTTCTAGTCGATGACATGATGATTCATTTTTAAAATTCATAGATTAATGAATCCTTGTATTTAATACTAATATTATAAAGATGAAAGATTTGTTTGATCGGTCCTATTCGTTTGTTTGTAACGAATAGACTCCGAAACTACTGGACCGATTTGAAAAATTCTTTCACCGCTGGGAAGCTACAGTATCTCCGGGTGACTTAGGCTACTTTTTATCCCTGTATTCCCATGGGAACGGGAACTACGCGGGTGACACCGCGTGACGTCCGCTAGTATTGAATAAAGCTATGTCTGCTAAGCGATGTCAGCTCTTGTATGAAATAGATTAGGACTGCTGGTAACGTTGCGAGAAAATCCACAGCTTACCTCGATTTTCTTTTCAGCCTGCTCTGTCCCACTGCTGGACAAAGGCAAAGGCCTTCCCTATAGTTTTCCAAGCTTGTTTCCAATTTTGCCTTCTCCCACCAATCCGTTAAGAATGAGTCCAGATCGTGACGCCAGCGTCTTGGGCCTGCCTCGTCTTCAAGCGCTCATCAGACTTGCATCAATAATTTAATTAATTATTTCTCGACTTCTACCCGCATACTGCAAGACATTTCACTCAACGTTTCTGCAGTGGCCGTAAAGATTTAATCAAGTTTATAATATTTCACCGACTACCCTAAATCACCGTGTTTACGGTCGAACAATTTTAAACTTTATAACGTGGTCGCATCACCGCTGGAAGGAAAACCGGTCAAGCGTGAGTTGTTAACGCTATGAACAAGAAGTATATAACTATTCTTAGAGAAACTATTTACTATTCGTGTAGTCAATAGTTTATAGTAGTAAGGAAATTATGGATACTTATACGCCTACGTCAGCTTCTATTTGTCAATTGACTGATGATGAATCATGGTGTCATGTTTATTTTTAATACACTTGAATTTGTTTACTCTTCTACTTTTCTTATTGTCATCAGCAACATTCTAAAGTATTTTATACAAATTACGCTATGAATCAGTATTTTTTAACAAGTCAGTCTACATCACTTCCTTGTGTTTGGACCTGCAGGGCTATTGCGTATATTTTAAATGTCGGTGGCCATCATATTGTCCATGGATTATCTGTCAAAATGGTCATGGTTTATTACATAATGAAACCATTTGACAGTTAATAGATGGACACTTTAAGAAAGCCCCTGTCATTTAAAAGATACGCAATAGCCCTGCTGGAAAGAATAATTGACATAATTTCCCAGCAACAAAGTAGAAAACTTCACAAATTCGCAGAAACAGATTCTTAGAGAAGAATAACAATTGGGCATTTTCGCTTGCCTCCTGAGCCTAGAAGTATGTACAAAAGAAAATTGACACAAAATCGTGGACATTGTTTGTTGAAGTAACAGAGTTTCTACCACGATTTTGTTTCTCAATTTTGCTCCAAATTCTTAAAAAAAAAGAACGGAACAATAAAAAATGCGTATCGTTCTGCTACGCGTGAGTTTTGGCAACTATGTCGATTATTTTAGCTTTGTTTGCGTGTTCAGATCACTGTGCGAGTCGACAGTCCAATGGATTCTTTGTAGACGAGGATTCGTGATTGTATTGTTTTCTTTTGCTTATTTATTGTTGTGGGAATGTTGCTCGTCGCCATCAATAGCTTTAGTTTTCTTTAAATCTGCTAGTACCTCGTTGGTTTCGAACATGAAGTCCTGGTTTTCACTCTAAGGTTAGGCAGTGGATTTGGGTTTCCCAACATGCATTTGTCATTATTGGGATTCCCCGCCACTCTATTCCCAAATCACTGCAACTCCTGAAAGCCAGAATCAGCAGTGGCGACAACTAGTAAAATAGCTGAGACAATGAACCTCGACCAAGTCCTACAGAAACAATTTAAATGACTTGGATCCCGCAACGAATTTGTTATTAGTAGGGTGTAGTTTGAATTTGTTTGTGTCACTAGGCTTGATCTTAATTGTATAGGACTTAAACATACGTGAAAAAAATTGGGTCTACTATTTATGTCAGTCAGACGTGTTCGGCCAACTTAGGTTACCGGGTTTTGCAACCTAAGTTGGCCTTACACGTCTGCCTAACCCATCAGGGACATCAGGCAGGTTTTCTGAATGTTCGTTTAAAATCTGCTCCACATTTAAACGCCTCATATAGTCCAATTGGCAAACGTGACCTCCAAGCCGTCTATAGCCCATCCATACGGGCGCAACAATAACTCTAAACTACACACACAAAGGACCAATTGGTATACAATACTAGCAGATGACTTCACGTGCATTCGTCACCGGCATCATGCATCTGAAGGTCGCTGCTTTGTAGTGGTAAATGGTGCTGATAGTGGCGGAGGAAAATGTGCGGTAATAATAGATTGGCTGATTTTGTGGTCCTTAGTCACACACAATCATAACAGAAATACCTACCTAACTTTGAATGACTATGCAAGGTCTAATTTTATTAGCTAGCAAAACAAATAAAACGTGAATTACTGCTAGCTAGTTAAGAGGCGAAAATTGGAAACCCGTCTAGTGTGAATCTCTAATTACACAGACGTTCTTAAAAGTTTTTTTAGTTGAATAATGTTTATTATTTTGTTAAACAATTTTTTTCATGTAAGACGATACAGTGCTTCGTAAAGTCGTGTGACGTCACAGTTAATCTTTGACACGTTTTATTTTTGTATATTTTTATTAATTTGATAACACAATAACACGTATCCAATATTTTTCGATATTCAAACTGACGGACTAAACAGAATCATATTTTTTGACGTCAGGAAACATCCCTATTTTGTTACCAACTGTGAAAAGCCACAGGAATTCAGTAGCTTTATTACGCTACTGAATTCCCGCGGCTTTTCACAGTTGGTCCATAAAATATTTTTTTCTTATTTGTAACATCGTTAGTTCTTCTTGTTTGTATTGTCTTTTTGTTTGTTGTTATAAGTCTTCATATTTAGCATAACCGGTCCGAAACGACGAAAAACCCCAATATTCACGAACGAATACATATTTTACTGGTAGCCCAGCAGTGGCGGTCCCGACTTACATACAGTAAGTCGTGGGTTCGAACGTAGGCAGACGCATTACTTTGTGTAATTTATTTCATCACCATTGCTCTCAAAACGGTGAAGGAAAACATAATAAAGAAACCTGTCTCACAGTGATGTCAGTGATCTTACTGATCTTATTTTAATGCTGCCTGTAACATTGATTGACCTAAAGACTACAGTATCAATAATGCAATTCAATTTGTAACCCAATATGAATAATGAATGGTAATGGATCTTCTGAGGAAACTACTATACTGAATATATCTGCGTGGGACTGTACTATTGCAAATTGTGTTGCGTTGTTTAAATTTCCACGTTATTTCAAGGATATAAGAATCATTGCTATAGTCATTCCAGCTAAAATACTAGTATCCAGTTGCATCTGGTGGCCTGGAAACCGCTGCTAACATAGTTAGGAAAAGCCTAGAATAATGATGAAAGACTACTGTTATATTTGGTCCTTCGCTTCTTTGATGATACTAATAAATCACCTTCTTCTTGCCCTTATCCCATTATATTTGGTGTCGGCGCAAAACGTTTTCTTCTTCCATTCTTCCCTGTTAAACGTCACGGTGGCATTTAGTTAGGTACTCCTTTCTCTAAATACACTCCTCAGCAAACCGTGTGAGCTTGGCACCCGACCTTGAATTTTTTTTTTTTTTGGGTTTTTCGATAGATTTCCGTTAGTGGATTGTAGTGAAACTATTTTCGTTTGTAGTAACACCAAAAAAAAAAATATCATCCCCCCAAATTCGAAAAATCGTTTTTTTACGGCTGTTTCTCAAAGATAATCGTTAATAGTGGATTGTAGTGAATTTTTTTTCGTTTGTAGTAAAACAGAAAAATTCGCAAGTCATCAGCATCGTAAGACTTCGTCCTTCTAATAATCAGATAGAATTCTATTATAAAATTGCCCGTAAGCGAATATTGACATAATAATTGCCTTCATTTAATTTAATTTATTCATTAAATATTAATGGCGCACTCAGCAATTAATTGTCTGAATTGACGTACTTGAATATTCTCCTTGTTTTTGTGCTCGTCCGCGTCGAGAATAACCTAGTTTCCTTTTACGATGCTACGTCTGAGAAAAAGAAGTCTTTGCCGGACGTTAAGAACTAGATTCAGTTTGTATTATCTTAGGTTTTAAACTACACACTGCACCAGATGAAGCAACTCTTTTCATTGTCTCATATTACTATACTTAGTAATATGTAGTTCACAGGTCCACACACTTTTTTATATTTAAATTATATTCTGAGATCAGATAAATAGACAGAATAGACTCATACATTTCTTGTGCCAGCTGAGCCTAGCACAGATCGCAGCACGACAGTTCTAGATGTGCTACTTTCGTTTCGGGAGACAAGAATTTGATGGGGTAACTGAGTGTCGCTTCTAGCTACAATTCTTCACTTGAAACCTAGTCCTTGTATCTTGATGAACCCTCTAACCCTCAACGTCTATCGTAGCGATGAGTCACCGCGTCGATAGCGGACTGTTGACCCCAATTAGAGTCTGCGTGATCGCGCTAACGATATTATCTTGTCTTGATTAATGTACCGATGTCAGAGATGTTTTAGTTTTGTTTGTACTCAGATTTTTGGCGTGATAGGTTGATAACTGATCAGGGTGATTGGTAAGTGCTTAAACTGGGTATTAGAACCATCCATCTTGAGACGTTTGTGTTTAACTTGAGCATCATATCCTTATCCCAATTTATTTGGGCGTTGCAGTATGTTTTCCTCTTTTAGAATTCTGTAAGTCGCCATCCTAGTAGTTCCTTTCCAGCAATATAATCTCATCATCACTATCACTAGCAAGGTATGCAATCGAGACGCGGTATGCAGGACGCTTTCTCGCCGACACAATATTCACACACAAATAGCAGGAAACATACATAGATTTGGAAAGTGCAAGATTCGTGTCGAAACCAATAGTGAAACTACAAACAGACCGTGAGGCTTCGAACAAAACTGTTTACGATATATCTCAAAAGAATATGTATCTTTTAACCGCCCGTTTAAATTTACAAGCTCACCAATAAACCATGTCTTCAGTACAGTTATATAAAGTTAGAGAAACAAACACACGTCAATATGTTCCAACTAAATCTTTCAGTGTGTTTGTCGACCGTCTGTGTTTACGCTATGTGAAATGTCCGAGAAGGCTCCACGCTGCACGTTCCTGACGTTATTTAATATTATATTAGGAGTGAACATGGTGTGATAGAGATATGAAGTATATTTGCGGTGCAAGGTATGGACGTAGCGACATGAATGAAAGAAAACTGTAAACAAACTTGAGAAGGATGGTCGCAACATGTCAATTATCTCACTTCAGACTCCCGAAGCATGCTTTGGTATAAAATATCAATAAATCAGTACATAAATAAGGCATCAAAGTGCAAGTCCTAGCAATAATATTGTCTCTTTTATTGTCGCCGCCCCCAAGTCCGAACTACACGTTTTCTTCTTCCATTCTTACCTGACAACCATTCCCGTCACTGTCTGACGTGTTGGCCCTTGCCAAGCTTGTTAATAACTAAGGCTCTAATAATAAACAACTGACTGATCAACCAGCTTAGGTACCAATTAACCTGTCCGTCTAAAGTGCCTAGGTCACTCAAATGAGATGAGAAGCAAATGATTTACTAGCCAAAGGTCTGCTAATCAACTACTGACGACCTCCTTTATGTGACCCACAGTCTTAAAGTGCAGTTTGCTGAAATCAACAAAGACTTGTAGGTACTTGATTGAGATTGTTTGGCCGCACCCTCCTCCTTCTTACAATTTAGTATCAACACCCCTTGTGATGTTTACTCGATACGAGTACAACTCCATTGGGAACGTGTGTTGGTGTGTAGTCTGGTGAAAATGTTTCGAGAAAGCTGCACGTTTTGAAAGGAAACTCGAAGAGTAATTATTGCCTCTTGTTTCATATGTGTAGCCGTGTCGTTTATTGTAGTTATGTTGGGTATAAAGGTCTGTTTCTGGGGGCTTTCCGATTCATGTTTAGAGAGGAATTCATGCATTAACTAAATCATATTTACCCATGGGTATAGTCGGAAGCCATGGAACGCCAAATGCTATGTTTTTCGATTCATACTTTTTATACTTAGAAAGTTACTTACGATTTTAGTTTTATATTAGAAGTCAGAACAATATCTGCCAGATTTTTGTCGTGTAAAACTAGAAAAACCCACGACAACAACGTGATCTTTAATAGTTATACTCATACATATCCAAGATTTTACGAAATAAGTAAGTGGTACGGTTCTATCTATGTGGTGGTTTAAAAGAATTTTCCCTTTTCCGTCAGAATCCAAGGGTCAAAAGAAAGGGTTGATTTATAGCAAAACTAAGATATTTTTCGCAGCTTATAAATATAAATTACTTTACGACGATACCGTATGTTTCAATATAGCCTTTTGCGGCAAGTTCTCCAATCTCTTCTACGTGTTGCATCTTAACAAGTCAAGTCTTAAGTGTCAATTAAGCTACAGATTCCAACGTGTGTCATAAGGCGTCTAAATGATGATGCCAGGCGGATGGCACCGGCCGCCAACCCGCGCATAAACTCAAATGACTGAATGAAGATTCTACCTCTTTAAGTAAACGAGAAAGACGTCTAATGAAAAATAGTCTTGAACTGTAACGTGTAATTTATGTATGTTATTTACCATTAGTTTCTGTTATTTGACCTATCACGATTATATGAATTACGTACTTAGCCTGAGACTGTTCTAACCCTGAATGTAGCATTGAGGTTTGAGTCCTATCTAATGAGTTGTTTTGTAATGAAGTCATAGCCTACTCTACAGCTGCCTTCTTTTACATACTTGCTACATTTTGGTCTCATTTCCATAAGGGATAGGATTTACTTCTACATTTAGTTGATGACGGTTTTCTGTGACATGTGGATGGCTGGCGTTTTCACTAAGTGATAAAGACTAGTAATAATATTATAATACTATCTAATCTAAGTCCTGCGGCGAGATGGACAGACCACATGTTTGCCATCGTAGGCAAAACCTGGATAAGGCTGGCACAAGACCGTGAAGACTGTCATTAGGAAAGAGGCATATACCCAGCAATGGGTGAATTTAGACTGAATGATGATGATGATGAATCTAAAGAACATAAAAAAACACACAGATGTCTCTTTTTTCCTTACTGGCACCTTTCCTTTAATTGTGAAACTAGCCTTTTACCTACTATTACTGACACCTACAATTATAATTGACTTAACAAATATCTAACTACTCAATAATCTTTTTGCTCAGTTTCCCTCACAATCGCGTGAACAATACTCATTAACAATCACGATCATCTAACTAATGGCTTCATTGTGTTTGTTTCAGGTAAACTGATGCTGTGGTTACATTTAGACTAGCTTGGTCATCTAGACCTACTGGTGACTTCATCGTCATGACGATGACGATATAAAGGTAAATTGGTAATGTTGTGAACTGGTGACACATAGATTGAGTGATTGAAGGAAATTGTGTATGAAATCATGATAATTAAACTGCTGTACTTGAGTTTTAGTTTTAGAGGGATGTGGAATTTTATCTTTGTACACAAAGAGTTATGTTCGTAAGGGCCATGTTAAATTGATAACTGATTCATTTACGAAATCGACAATAGAATGGGTCAAGCGCAGATGATGAGGACTGACGAAGTCGTCGATTTAACGAAAGATGAAGGGGAACAAGTCTAGCAAACAACTAATTACCTATATTGAGGAGAAAGTTGACCCGGAACGGTCGCAATTTTAGCTTAGATAATCGTGAAGTTTTTTTTTAAACCGTTGCCCTAAGCTTGTAATTTCTCCTGTGTCGTGGGTCCGTTCACAAACTTATAAACTCACATACAAATGACTACTAGTAATTGTGATTTTCTGCCAAAATTACCCCGGAATATCTTATGCTTAATGAGGCATCTCATAGCTTGTGATTATGTTTTTGACGAGGCCACAGTGACCACAAACTGGTCATCTAGAGTTGTAGACTCGTGAGAGGTGACGTAATTCTTTTAATTATTTGAAACGCGACTGTAAAATTAAATGTCGTTAAGGTTTATGGTGAAATGACGTGACAGAGTACTTTACATTAGTATGTTCCTGGAATTTTGTTTTAATTAAACCTCTAACACATTTACTGACATGGTGTAATGTTTTAAAAAGATTTTACAACTTGTACCCAGATACCAAATAATATTACGAAACAGGGTATGGTCTTTTGCATTGCACATGCAGTACTTTCGCATTCAGCACTTTTTCATTCTTGGTTTTCTCAGGTTCATTACAAACACGTACATATAACATCACGTCTGTGATTCCCGAAGGGTTGGGAAGAGGTGTACCTAATAGTACACCCACATACCGTCAGTTATATTTGAGTCCCATATATTACGGGGCGACTCTATTGCCATCAACCCAGCACAAATCCAGACGCCGTGGCTGCTTCTGAGTAATTCCTAATGGAAAACCTCAATAACAATTCCCGACCCGGGAATCAAAACTAGGACCATGCTCGGCAGTCGTGCTTGCGACCACTAGACCAACGACAGTTTTAATACATAACATAAGCAAACGTTACCTTTAACCTCAGTTTCTATTAGACATAAGTTTTCTTGCAGCGGCGGCGACCCCATGCAATATGTCACTAAATGTTGTCCTTTTGTCAATAAAGAATGTGAAAGTATTCTAACACAAACGACGGGCACTTTTTCTCTCCACCAAAGCGATGTTTTTTTTTTTTCTAGACCATACCTAGGAACCCCTTAGTTACGGAGATATTGTGGGTCAAAGAGTCAAAGTTCCAAATTTTACACAGCCGTTTTTGTAAATACTAGTTTACTTAAATTAGCTCCATGACCCGTTTACTATTTAAAGCATCCACTAGCACAATATTTTAAGAGTGCTACATTGAGTTTTACGATTTATGTGATTTCTGACCCAAAAAAAAGTCGTTTCCCAAAAAATGCGTATGGGTATCTAGATGGATGTACATAATGTTTGGTTGACGGTTGTGTGAAGGGTTAATTTACACCCTGTATAACTAATGGAAGAAGAACAGTATAAAATAATTGATTCAATCAAATAAATAAATGACTCAACATAAATTCAATCTGAAACTGCCTATTAACTTACCACAAAAACGATTCGAATCACAATAATAATTTTACGACGTAATATTTATGACGTCATTTATTATATCTATAAGAACGTCATAAAACTAGATGACGTAAAACCACCATAAACTCTGCTGGTCCTCTTTCTTAGAGGAAATGCTCCCGCCATGCGACATTGCATGCGACATACCCCATTGCGGTGTATGTAAATTATACATGGTGTCACATACTGGCTATTTTAATTTTTAACCCTGTATGGTGAAGGTTAGGTTCTATTTTCGTGTAAAAGTTATCGTGAATGCGTGACTCTTGTTGGTACGTTTTTATGGGGTCCGTTGATGAGATACGATGAAAGTTTTGTTTTTGCGTCGACTCACCCTTAGTGAGTTGTATGTACCGAAGGACCAACTTTTTTCATAAACATTACATGGACACAAACTGGTGGTGTTTAGAGGTTTTTATTTATTTATTTGTTCAGAATGTAGCTATTTACAATAACTTAGTTATAATGATATTGAATAATCCTTGTACGTTCTATCATTTTGGCATGCAAACATGTGAAGCGACATGTTTCACAGTCAACTTCAAATAACACTAGTACAACGACAATCAACCTTACTCCAAACACAGAAGTTGTCAATCTACAATATTTTGACAGTTTTTATTATTCTAAGTTTAAGTCAGGTATTAAATCATACCCACCTTTTGGGCTTCGCCACAGTTGACTAAGAAAAGCAGCTAGGAATAGGGTAGTTGACAAAAAAAATATCTAATTAAGTAGTTCATCAGATAGATTTTCAAAAAAAAACACGTATTTTTTCTTTTTTCACGTAAACTATACTTAAATGAAGACGATACAGTGCTTTGCGCGACGTCACAGTTCGGTACATATTTTACCTAAAAGTGACGTCAGCAGCCCCCACTCACGATCTTTGACACGTTTTATTTTCGTCAACTTTTATTGATTTGATAAAACAAAAAACACGTATTCAATATTTTTCGATAATCTAACAGAAAAACACATAATCATATTTTGTTAAGTCAGTCAACTACCCTATTCTCGTTACTGTTTTTACTGTTTTGAAAAACAATTGGTAAGAAAAAATTAACAAGAACTTATTGTATTTTTTGCGAAAAGTCAAAGATCACGTCCCAAAAACAAACAAACAGTTAAAAATCAGTTGATCAATCTCCAGACGAAGTTTAATCGATCGTGCGTAACGTCGCCCCATTAGATAAACAATCACGACTTTTGTGTTAACAGAGGGAGTAGGGATGTCGACCCCGAAATACTGGAATTTATGGGGAAATCCCACGTCTTTAACTAAGATTTATTTCAATTAGAATAGTTTTACTAGCGGGTGTAGTTCAAGCCATGTTAGTTCTATCCGTGTTGATGTAGATTTGAAAGCTTGTAATTTCCATTGCAATAACATTACTGAGTCTGATTTCGGCTGAGACTAGCAGTGAACAAGGATTTACGCAAGATCACCATGATTCTCCTAAACTTTTTTTTTTTTTTTTTGGTTGGTGTAAAATCATCGAATAACCCCTCCCGCTCTTGGGCAGAGCGAAAGGGAGTGTCAGACTTCTACTGACTAAAAACCACCCATATTCCTTCTTCGCCCTCTATGTCGAGGCCGCGATAACCAGAGGACTACCCGCAGCCCATGATTCTCCTACCCTTATCCCTTATTCCAAGCACGTCTTCTAACATACTCTATATCTCTCTTCTTAAACTCTCTTCTTTTACGCGAGTAATAAATGAGAGTTTGCGAAAAGATATCTCGGTATTACCTACGTATCGTAGTCGTAGTAAGTACCCATCTATCCTTGCTGTTGTCTCCTATACTTTTATAACAATCCGTATTAATATAAAAAAAACTTTTCCAACGTAAAATTCCAAATTTTTCTGAATCACCGAAAATAAAATAAAACAATATCACTTTTGACGTAGAAAGCTTAGAAACTTCTTAATAGGATCACGTCAAAATAAAAACACATTATCTTCTAAGCCACGTCCATCACAACCCTGTATGAGACAGGGGTTGGGGAAGGCTGTCTACACCCCTCAACCCTCACTAGGGGAGAATTGCGCCTTTCATTTTTACCATAATACTATGCGATGTCACGCTAAGTGACGCAATTTTGAATTAGGCTATTTTGTCGTCAGGAATTGCGTGTTTTGTCGTCTTTGGGGGGCGGTTTATTTGTTGTTATGATATTATGGGGTTGATAAATGACCGAAATTTAACAAGAGAGACACAAAGGTCTGGCGAAAAATGGGTGAAAAATACAGAAATGTGGACTTAGCTCAAAGATACGACCAAATTTGGCGATTCAATCTTCATTAACATCTAAATAAACATACGCCTAGTAAAATTCTCAAACAAAGGCAAGGCTGGAAATTAAAAGCCTCCAACAAAACAATGCTTGCAGCCTCCACGACGGATAATGAAGCGTTACAACTCCGACACGTTATTCATTTACATGTCATCAGCATTCTCCCACGTTGCGCTCAGAGTGTTTTTCAAGCCACCACAAGCACCTCATTAAATAAAACCTACGTAGAATAAGTTTCGTAGGTACTCCTCTGCAAATGAAAAAGGTAGGTATCGTAAACATATTTGTGCAGTATAATAAGAAACCAACAAAACAGCCACTGTTATCATGAGGTAGAGGTGCTGGAGCTGGTTGTGGAGGGCAGATAGGCAGTCGCTCTATGTAATATACAGGTATTCAGCTGCATCCGGTAAGACTGGAAACCCACTTACATGGTTAGGAAAAGGTTAGGCAGATTTGAATTGTTCAGATTGTGATCTAGCTATAGACAATACAATGAGCTTTGATCGCCCTTCCCCATTCTGCACAACCAATACACAAAATAAACAGATTATTTGATCGAGCTTCCTAAAACCAAGCAGCAAACAAACCATATTTTGCCCACAAAATATCTAACCGGTCCCCCGAGTAAGCAGAAATGTCCCGTACCGTAATAAATATACCAAGGCAACAGGAAATGTGAGAGGTAATTCCGCTCTTCAAGAAATTTAGGTGTTCCGGTAATGCGCGGAATGTCGCCTGAAATATTATATGAGGACGGTCGCGGGTGTAAATAAGACTCTTTTGATCTTGTTTCCATTTACCAACTCTTTTAACTGAAATGTATGATTATTATTTCGAGAAATCATTTTATGTTATGAATATAGGGTTGACGTTACCTTATTTACAGAAGGTCTTGCCAATATACCATCAAGATCATATCAGTCTATCACAGTTCCCTGCTGCCTCGTAAAAGCTTTACATATTTTAAAGTACTGATTTTCAGTTTACGACCGTCTACCAAATTATGTTGATCCTTGCCAACGCCATCACTCACTGGTGTTTACACTGGGCCTCCCTGTTCAACTAAAATGGCGACCTTTGCTACCCCTTGTCGAGTCGTGCTATGGAATTTTATTTGCAATTCCCTCGATACTTTCAGTACTCCACCCTCGTAAGTATTTAGTCACAGCCCGATATTAAGTGATATTTTGACAGTTGCGAAATGATTGGGCCCAAATCCAAATGTAATTGCCTTTTTCCTTGTGTTCTAGAATAGACCTCACCCGCCAGATTGTTTGGTCATCCCAATAATTAATTAATTTTACTGCCAATTCAATAGACAACCCCTGATTGGATTTTTAATTGACATGGCAATCATGAAACACAATTATACAACCCTTATCTGAATTCGACTCATACAAATGAACCGACAATGAAACTCCCAAAACATTTCGTTTCCAAATGAACGTCGGAACAAATCGACGGAGTAATGTGAAAATCCAGAATAGTATCAGTTTCAATTAGCGTGCTCGCCGTGATTTAATGCCGTATCTGCCGCCTGCTGCCGCCCGGTCCTCGCTCGTGACCCGGAGGCTGTCGACCGGACGTAACCCGTATCTCGCTACCGAATCCCGCACGATCAATATTGCGTAAATCTAGACAGGTGACGGGGACGTTTGCATGCACTAAAGTGTAGCCGACTGTTCATTTATGAAAAAATTGTTTCCGGGCGAGGTTGCATCGATGGAATAGTTTGCTCTCTGTAAAATGCCAGATATGCAAATTCTAGTGCTAAAATTTCTTCTTAAGAAAACAGTGTGTTCTGGATGTAATACGTTCTTGAATATCTTCGCGAAACGTTTCTTATTTCAGTATCCGGGTGTTAAAATGATCAAGTACTAGAATCATAATTAATTATAAGATTTTTGAGTACTAATTTTTAAAGATTGTGTTTAGTTCTGTGCGAGTGTGCGGGATAATTTTGAAGTGCAGTTCAGAAGTTGTCCCTCGTTCAAACAATATGGTTTTGAAATATCTGATGTGACTTGAGTGTACTCGAAAAAAGTGACAGTGCTTTGAATACTCTCATCCAAGTAAGTTGAATAGTATCCTTCCATTGATTGTAGTCTACAGGGGTAGGACAATCATTTTCATCGTGAACACTTTCTTTTGTCAGCAGTGACAAAAGCAGGCGCGGTTCAAAGTTTGAATGTGTCCAAGAGATTGGAAAAGTTTACCGAGATTGTGGGACGATGACTACGTTTTCATATCTTCCTCGTCTTGGGAATATCTTATGAAATTGCTAAGATAATCATAACTTATACTATTAGTTGAACATTCTACTGTAAATATATGTTTTAAAGCCATTGATTGGTGCCATGCGAAATAATACTTCCATGATGGTTCTGTGGCATACTGTGCACGTAAATTGTCAGCAATTACACGTATTTTCGGCGAAAGTTAAAAAGCTTAAAAGCACGGTAAATAAATTGACAGGCTGTTCATTTATTTAAGTGTATGGTTGGCGGATTGGTGGTAAAGTGATAGTCATTGCGTGATGGAGCGATATTCACTGTCATGGCTTTTATTCATTTTTCGGAACCTTTTTGTGTGTTGTCGTGCTGGTCATTTTATTGCGCGCTTCCTATCTTTAATAATACAGTGTTTACTTTTTTCTCATCCCCATAATCATCCTTTGACCCAATTTTACCCCTTAGGTCGGCGCAGCATGTCTTAATTCAAACGTTCTTCGTCATTTTAATCTGTACGCGTAGTAGGTGTAACCACAACAATGAACGCAAAATATATCTTCACCTACTTTCCCTGTTCAAAAGTTACGACTGAGTTATCACCTGCACAGCGTAATATGTAAAATATGCTGGAGTACAACAGGTAGCTATAGTATGATAAAGTGGCACTGAACCCGTGGTAATTGATTCACCGAGTGTTGGCGGACTGCCAATGCACCTACTATGGTAGGTACCTTTCAAACGAGTTTGCATGAATTTTGTTGTACATAATACTTGGTCGTTTCGGGTTGTTAATTGTTTTCAGTTGCTTGTTCCGCTTTTGGTAATGTTAATTCTGTGCTTTGAAGTTGCATAAGTTACAAGTTTGATATTCTTCTTCTTCTCGAATCTATGATTCAGATTTTATTTGACTGGTACGTAGCGACCTTGATAACTCTGTTAGGCCAGTTTAATGTTATTGTCATTAAAATTGACTGGACCTTATCATAGTAAGGAAAAACATCATTTAACAGACAACAACAGATTTTCATTTTTCCTCATTTTCCCTTTCAATTTTATCCTACTCATGAAACAAATAGGTAGTTGCATTTAACTTCATCTTAGAACACGCAATTTTTTCCCTAAAATTCCACCTCACTCCTAGAAACTGGGACACCAGTAAGTAATCTAGTTATGTGAAAAGTTAATCCCCTTTATTGAACGCAGGATTAAACTGTGGGCTTGTTTTAGAACGGGTTGAATTTACTGTTATGAGGAGAGTTCTGTTAATTGTTCCGGTGGCTAAAGGATTTTACACTAGTTTGTGGGAAAGGATTAAAAACGTTGCTTTTCTGTTGGTGTGGCTCTAATAAGCGAAATGGAATCGTAATCAGCTGGATTATGATTCTAGTCTGGTAAAAAAGACTTGAATCGAAATATGGAAAATCTTGAATGCCGGCCGCCGGCGTCAGTTTATATACCTGTTCTTTCACGAAAAGCTTAGCTGTAAGCCACTGTTAGATTTAAGCGGAATCCGCCAAGTTCGTCCTGTATCTTCTTCTTTGTCTACCGCGACTCCGTCTTTCTGTAACGGAGTACCAGCTGTTAGGATTGGTGCACCACAATAACAACAATTTATATTTCATGACTGAGGAGTGATAAATAATTATAAAATTCCAAAAGTTTCTTTGTCCAAAAGGAATGTACGATCTAATTTGGTTGCCACTCATTGGCCGTTTTGTAGTTCACAAATTCGTTGACCTACAGAAAAACTTAACGCTCTGTTGCCTGCAGTTACCGGGACGGGACACAAAGCTTTTTTCCCAACAGGTACAAGTGGACGAGTTTTTAATTATACAGGGGAAACTGGTACCTATAGCCTCTTCCTTCCTGTCACAATTAATAAACTAACTATCAAATGCTTATTATATAAAATATGAGTTTACGTGGTAAGGTCTCATTGACCGACTTGTGGGCTTCGCGATTTGTCATCGTTCACAGGGCAAAGCACTCGTAAATAGGTAGTAAGAACATGTGCTCTAGTATTATCTTAATCGTCATGTTTCTGTGCTACAATAATTTGAATGTGGACAGTGTATAGTTTCGGGTCTTGCTGGACTCACTGAAGTACGGCAGATAGTTTTAGGTCTGGATGGTTCTACACCCTTATCCTGGGTCACACTAGGGTGAACACTGTGACCAATTCTGTTTGTAAAAAAACCCCTATTGTAAACGATGTAACTGAAGAAATCTTACAAATTGAATGGCTTGTCGTTATCGGATATGCTGTAGGTCCGAGCTACTCAACCGTGAAGGCACGACCATTGTGGAATATGTATGCAATAGTGAGTATCGTTTAATGAAAGAACGCAGTTTAGTCATATTCAGATACTACTCTGAAACAGATTAAACGCCACAGGCAAGTGTGGGATTTCATTTTCCGGAATTAAATGAATCACGTTTAACCTCACACGTCCCTTTAAACCATTCAATTAGAAGGAGTCCAGAATTGGAAGCGTAACAAACAGGCAAGTCACTATTCTAATACGAATTTTACAAGTAGTTTAACTACAAAATAAGTGCACCACAAAGATTTATAATGTCTAAGTATTTTCTTTGTATGGAGAGAGCAAGTTTTTCCAATACTTATTGTAAACCAACTTTCAACACTTGTGTCAACATAACTAATTTGTTTCTTCAAACATTGAGCACACGCCTCTTCGATGGAATACTCCATGTTTGAGTGTTTGATCGATTTGACGTAAAGTAAGTTTTGTGTGCGTGCCTGCGTGACTGATGCCGATTTACTACTTAAGTACCAATGATCTTATGTGTGTGAACGAATACGGGTGCTGCGATAACAGTGCTATTATTACATTGATTGACAAGTATTTCAAGGATATTATTTAGTGTATTTAAAAAAACAAAATATTTATTAAACGATTAAGAAGGTGGATTTCTTACGGGTCAGATAAAATCCGGCTCGAAGGACCAATTATTTCTCGCGACCGTGAATCTTTATATTTAATCAAGGGTTTAGTCTTCTTCGATTTGTATTAATTAGCTTAAAGTAGCAGAAAGATAATACTACAACTCTGACCGCACAAACGCACATTTCTCCCTAAAAAATGTACCGCCTAGTAAAAGTTGCCTTCGCCATGCGACATACACATCGATGCGCGTTTGACAGATGAACAATGAGCGAGTGACGTGGAAGGGTCCCATTGTGTGGTAATGTGGGGAAACCTGGCGCTTGAGCACCAATCATCATGGATTATGCCGCATTGATGAACTGTGTGATTTTCTGTTCTTCGTTTTGTGTGACTATTTCGGTTTTTTGACGAAAGAAAGGAAGCACAGAAATATAAATATGATGGGTGAATGACAAAATGTGATGATGAAAGAGTATTATATCTATAATAGCTGTTGCCAGCGGCTTCACCTGCTACAACTCCAAAATTATCCCACGCGAAGATAAAATCTGGATAAAAACTTTCCTATGTGTTAATCCAGGTTATAAACTATCTGTATACCAAATTTTATACAAATTCGTTAAGTAGTTTTTGCGTGATGAAGTAACAAACATACACACAAACATTCGCCTTTATAATATTAGTGTGATAATAAGTGTTCTGGTAAACCCAAATAATATCACTTGTATTTATGGTAGTAGAGCATTCTTGTGCACAAACATACATACATAAGTTAAGCTCACCCCTTTTTCACGATGGGGTTGGGCAAAAACTACAGAACATCACCTGGCCATCTGCAACGATCCTTACATACACTTTTTCCTTTATCCACGTTCATACATCTGATCATACACCCAAGTACGTTTCCAATACTACGCACCTAATTTTTCTGAAGAACCGCACCAATAAGATCGATGTATGCGCGTATAATAGAGATATTTACTGACTTTAAAAATGTGATTCTAATTAGTCCGTCTATTATCGAAAAATATTTGATACGTATTTTTTTTTTATCAAATCAATAAAAGTTGACGAAGATACAACGCTTCAAAGATTTCAGTTGGGGTTCATGACGTCACTGTCCGGTAAAAAATGCCATACTAATGTCTTAGAATATGACGTCACACGAGTTTTCAAAGCACTGTATCGTCTTCATTGTTTGTTTACGACAAAAGAAAAAGTCAAGTCCAATATTTTTTGGAAATCTATCTGACGGACTAATTAGTTTTTTTTTTGTTAACTAGGGTAGTTAACAAAAAAAAACTATTATTGCAGGCTATGCTAAAATAAACTGGTATTAACTCGATCCTTCGTTCCCCTGCGACTAGTGCCACATCTGTTTATCTCCAACAAATAACTCTGTAGAGATGGGTCAGTGGTCCATTCGAGTAACCATTAAAAGAATTAACACAACAAAGAAGTCGTTTGTGTGTGCCCACCCTATCATCTGGCTTTCTGTCTGTGTCTGAGGCCTATCTTAAATCTTTTTGCTCCCCTTTTATTTTTGGTAATTGTTTTGGTCTTAGGGTACGGCCATACCTGATCGAAAATACTTTATACCGGTTGCTTGTTAGACCAACGGTTTTCATTCAACACAGAATGTTTGATTCATATGCTGTTGAGGTTTATATTTAAAAATTTTCCGGAACAAAAGCTAGGAAAACCCTCTGCAATTTAATTACTAGAGCCTATAACACAGTCCGGACTTCCGGTGCTTTTTTATCGATGTGTAAAAGTTAGCATTTTCAATGTCTATCAATCTTTGAGCTTGAATCATCGGATCGTGTCTGTAGAAGCTGTCAGAATCAACTACCATAGTATTTATCTAGCCATAATATTTTATTTACTAGTTCCACTACCGTTCCACGGATGTTCGCGTAACTCCAGTTAGATGTGGATCTATCCTAACAACGGGAACCGGTTCAGTGAGTTTCGGGACAAACTCGTATTTTACCCGCTGTCTCGACTTGCAACTTTGATTGTATGAGTAAATTCTAAGCCGTCCTTCTTTATGCGTTCAATTTGTAAAGATAATTATGTTAGTAGTGTGTCTGTCTGGGTACAATTTTATGGGGATACGGCTAATTTTGTTTAAATATTGGGTGCTTTATTTGAATTGGTGTATTTATTTTCTGCGAATTGTCGTAACTTGTATGAAATATTGGTCTGGGCCATGTTTATGTGCCAAATAAAGAAAGGGTGCTTTTTAATGGGGTTACTCATGCTTTGGTATGTGCTGCTGCATGCATTGTTACTTGATTCAAGATTAAAAATAATAACTTCTTTGTATACCACTTCCAGACCTTGCTGTTTGGTCTTGATTTGCAAGTAATTCTCTACGTTAAATAAAATGTCTGACAGATGAATACATTACAACTCATCTCACTTCATATAAAAACATAAAACTACAGCCACTTTCTGGCACTTAATAACACAACAACTTAGTTTTTCTACCATACAAGTCATACAACCCGTTCCTGCTCCGTGATTGCTGTGCGAGCGGTCGTTGACCCCGTGACGTCACACCTAACTGTGCCGGCCCTGGCAAGTACTTTGATAATAGCTGGTACTACATAGTTGATAGTACATAGTATGCGTGTGATTTCTTCGTGGTTAGGCTAAACTATCAAGGTAATGGTAGGTAGTTTGACATCCATCCATATTTCCTTAAAAAACTAACTGTGTTAGTATCGAGAAGAGACTCATTTGGAATAATCAAGTTTAACATTAATGATGCACAACCAGCGGATTTGAAACGAGAACTAATTGTATCTTTCAATTCATGAAGTTATTATTGCAATGGCAATATTAAGTCAAGAAGCTGGGTATCTTTTAAATCCCAGGTTGTATCACCATTTATCTCATTCAATCTTTCCAAGTATATCAGGAAAAATTCTTTATTTCAAAATGAGATCTTTGCATGAAAACTGATTTGCTCTTGAACTCTCACAGATCATCAGGAAAACAGCGACCTTTAGAAATCCAGCTAAATGGATGGCACCTTTTCAATTGTTTCAACATTTACAAAATACAGCTCTTTCAGTTTCAGACAATGACCAGTTCAGTTCCAATTTTCAGCAGGCTTTGTTCTTATTTTATCTTCTTGAACACAAGTTCAGGAAATTGTATTAGATCGAGGAAATTAATAGAAATGGGACATATTTTATCTACCTTAAATATTCGTAAATCTTTTTATTTCCGAAGTTACTAAGTTTGGTTATCGTAAAGACGATAGTAGTGGAAAAATCTGCAGTTTAGTGTCTCACAAACCAGTATCTAGTAACCCAAATATTCTAGCGGCAAAAGAACAACGGTTTTGGGCAATCTAGATCTCTGTTAGCATTACATACATGAGAGCATTGACATTTACAACCAAGGAACAAAACTTCACCCATGTCAAACACAAGTAGGTCGTACGTCGTTATTTCCTGACGACTTTCAGTCTACGTTTTTCCGTCCGCGAAAACTAGGTTAAAAGTGTAAAGCCATAAAACTACCTATTCAAAACTAATATACACGTAATACAACATTAGCACTACCATTATGCAGTGCTAGTTGAAAAAATCTCTCATTTCGTGGAACTACGTCCATTCTCATACACACGCGATCGCATTGTTTAAGCATTTAATCAGAGCACATTGTCATGCAAACGTGTGCGCGATTCCAACGCGATTGTGCGCTAATATTCTTTGTCAATTGCTGGCTGAGCGCGTGTGTACCCGCCCTAATGAAAAGCTTGGAATGTAGAAGAATTTGGCGTGTATTTGTGAACTGGTGGAAAATTGTATGACTTGTAGCTACTGAAATCTTATTCACACAATAGTCCAGGAATGTAAAATGACTGCAGTTTCGATTGCTAACCGTCCTGGTAGTTTAATTGTAATGTTCGATCGCTAGCCGTTGATTTATATCCTCAGTGTATCTCAAAATTCCAACTAGCAGCTAGCAGAAATTGCCAAAGCGGGAGATCCAGAATGAGTTGTGCTGGCGTCGTTTCTAAAGGATTAGCCTACACTCGCAAAAGACGAATAAAAATGGAAGGAGGGAATCCCAGGTCTCTGCCGGTAGTAGCACGGTGTGGAACAAATTACAAGTAGCGTTTTGATTCAAGGAGATGTTTTAACATAACTGCCTTAACTTCAATTACATCATAGTCATCCAGCACAATATCCACAAAATCCAAACTATCTATTCCTAGACATTTTATTGCAGCCACCACATTTGTTTCCGGACCTACTGCGCACCATATGTCCACAAATTGTCACCGCAGTAATAAACGACCCAAGACTCTATTCTATGTAGGTTCTCACGCCCATAACAAAATTATCAGCATATATTGTCCCGACCACTGCTGCAGTGACATCATTATTGTCTTGTTCGTGGACGTTATTAGCAGGTTCTAGACTGTTATCATTGTAAATTACGTAACCTTGACCATGTCTTTTGTTTCTATGGTGTGAAATTCCTTCAACTGGTTCTTTTGGTGTTTTTCTCAATGTTGAGGTTTCCCTCTCCCAATTCCGTTTAGTTATAAGTAAAGTTTCAAAAACCAGCTTTGTATTGTCCCATATTTATAAATAAATGTCACTGTCGTCACTCCGAAACCCTATTATAATCTTTTCTTTTAATAAGTTGTCTTTCTTTCTCTTTAACGTGGGACTTAAACATCTTGCGAAAAATGAATTAACTATGCGCCATCTCATCTTCCCTCTTCCGCTAATACAGCCAAGATGTAATATTATGTATGTTCATAAAAATACACAAAAGACTTGAGCCACATAGACTCCAGACCCTAAGTAGACTTAAACAAGTAATCAGTATTCTGTAAGGTGCAGTATATATTATTATAATGAATGGCCACATAGAAGTGTCAACAGAAGCTGCCTTGACTGTAGACTGGCAATTAAAACCTCGTGGTTTCTAATTATGATTCTATGAACTGATGTTATTGTGCCAGACATTCTTAGAAATAAACGGCCTGGAGACTTGGAGTCCTTATTGTTTAATAATAACACAACATGTCCTCTGTAATCTCCAAAGGCTTAGGAAGGGTGTACTTTATATATACTCACATTTCGCCAGGTACGATAAGTTCCATTTAATACTGTAGAGAAAAAGGTCACCATACTGTTGAGGATAGACATTTACGGGAACAAATGAAAATAGGAATGGATGAGCTATACGTAGGAGCCACCTGTCAGGCTGTGACCAAAATATTTGATAGGAGTCCAACGCAGTCGCTTTTATTTTACCGAATTTAATTTGGGAGCTTCGTTCGAGCGCTTTTTAAACAACACTTCAAAAGTATGCATGCATCCAACTTTATTAAACTTTTCCAATCTCCCGGCAAAATAAACAAAACTGGGTCAGTTCGTGAAATCCTTCCAATATTCCTTTACTGTTGATATTCTATATGAGGTCGAGGCGTGCCTACAAATAGTGCTGAAGCGGTATCCTGAGGGTAAACAGGCGATCCCAAACATAAATGTCACGATTGCGAGCCGCGCCCTTGCGGTTAGGTCATAACATAACCATGGTTGCCACCGAGGACAAATGGGTTATTTAACTACCTATTGGTTTTCCTTTCCTGATTTCAGAGTTAATAAGAATATTTTTGTGTGATTTTTGTTTGGTCCTTCGGGATCCGACTTCAAGGACCATTTACATATTGATATGCAAATAGATGTTGATTGGCGTTACGATAATGAATGATTTTGGACCTTGTACTTGGGCTTTTGAGACGCTTTGATTGTGAGGTTTTTCTATTAACTATACATTTATAAGTTTTTCGACAGTTGAAAAACTGAAACACAAATCAATAACACTGAAAACGGGATATTTACCATGTTTACACAAATAGTAAATATGGTAAATAACCGTGTTCCCGATTATGTTACTGAATAACTTATTTACCATATTTACTATTTGTGTAAACATGGTAAATATCCCGTTTTCAGTGTTATTGATTATGTTACGAGTATTATTAGCTGTTGTTTCTTTTATCGGTAAACACGTGATAATCATTATAAATTTGATCATAGAAGAAGGCACAATAATCTGGCGAAATGAAAGAAAAATTGAAATAAATAAATTCAGTCAGTATTCTCGTGGTTTTCGCCAGCCCTGAATGTAGTGTTAATTAATAATCACATGTAGGTCGCTTATGTCATATTAAGTGAATTATTTGGGTGGCGTGTCCAAGGCCGGCCGCATACACGACGCACTCGCGATATTAAACTTATGCGTTAATTGTATTATCGCTGTATGACATACCGGCCGGCGTGTTTCGGCGGTTGTGTGCTTATGAGTACGATATCAAACATGTAACTATTCCTGTTATGATAGCAGTTTTTGTGGTAAATGTTTTATGAACTATCTTATGTCCACGGTTTTGCCCTAATTGTAATTGTCCCTCGAGTTGCTACTACCGGCATAAAAGATATTGTTTGTGTTCATTCAGGTTATAAAGTCTGTCAGTTATCTGTGTGCCATATTTCATCCAAATCACTTCTTTATTTTTTTCATGACAGAGTTACAAACATCCGTAATTCCATACATGACATCCATCCTCACAAAAATTTCTGACTAAGTAAAGATATAGATGTAGGTTATTTTTACGCGATGAGCCAGTGAGAAGCTTCACCTTTGATTTTATAGTTGAGTTGGTTTTCAATTTATACAGTAAGGGAGATGAGTGGGGAAGATTTTATCTTACCGTTTTTGACCTTTTGATACTGATTACAACATAGAAGATTGCTTTTCAAAATTGAAAAAAAAAATCTGTTTGTGTTTAAGAATAGGGATATTTACCGACTAAACTAAATGAGATTCTAATTAGTCTGTCTGTTTTCCGATTGTCGATTTGATAAAACAAAAAATACGTATCCAATATATACGTATTTTTTGTTTTATCAAATCAATAAAAATTGAAGAAGATAAACCGCGTCAAAGATTTGAGTGGGGTTATGTGACGTCACTGACCGGTAAAAAATGCCATAGGTACTAATGTCTTAGAATATGACGTCACACGAGTTTTCAAAGCACTGTATCGTTTTCATTGTTTGTTTACGTGAAAAAAGAAAAAAATACGTGCCCAATATTTTTTCGTAATCTATCTGACGTACCAATTAGAGTTTACTCTATTGCGAAATAAGTTATGGTCTGTTATATTCTGGATCCTACATAAAAGCTAATCCTGCTGCCTGTAACCATAAATTTGTCCTACATATCCGAGACTACGTGTGTTGGCACCGTTCTAACACGAATGTGTTTACAAGGAGCCTTTAAGCCATCATAAATATCAAATGCAATATCCATATTGTCGATGCGCTTAAACTTTAACCCAGCCGCGTATAAACTTTAAATGCCACGTCCCCATGGACATAATTTCAATGAAAAAACCATAAAGTCCTGGTACATAAGGTTTTATTATCAGAACATGGTTGCATGCAGTCTTTGTGTGGTATACAGCTGTTTAGTAGCAATTCCGATGCGGTTTAGAAGCGTATGCTATTGTGTTGTGATGATATGTCGACTGTCGAGGGTTCCCGCGGTCGAAGCGGGTTCTACATTCGTTTTTACTAATACTACACCTGAATGAATGCCTTAGTAAAAACGTGTAAAATTTAGACAGCTGCGCTCTTTGTGAAATACAACTGTATAAGGTTAGGTTAAAGTCAAATCCGGAAAATGCTAGGCAGATGATGATGAGTTCATAAGTATTTTTTTTATTATTAAAACCTTGCCCCACACTAGGAATTTCTCCTGTATCGTGGGTGCGTTCACAAACATTTAAACTCACATACAGATACTCAGACACGAAACAACTATAGTAGGCTATATAAATATTTTTTATTCCGTGCGGGGATCGAACCCGCGACACGCAGCGCAGCAGTCCATTGCGCCAACCGTGCCGTTAAAGCAAGCAACAGTGTTAGTGAAAACTGGCATTACTGTTTGTGGTAGGTATTACTTCGCGCCATAAGTACTGGTGTTATTATATTGAATGTGAATTTATTTGTTAGCAATTCAAATAAATTGCTTGTTGCAAACAGGAACGAAGGAAAATTGTTAGAGCTAATTGGAAAGGGTAAATGTTTTTGGAAAAAGCAACAGTTGTGTAGGTTCATACATGGTTCATACCGAACCTACAATATTTTTATTGTTAAAATGTTTTGCTTTTAAAATATACATCATTGTTAATAATAATATTAATAAGTAGGTTTAATTTAAGATCAAATAATAGATTCTGTTTATTTTCATCAATCATGTCTTGTTCTTCCATACTTCTCTGTTATATTTTGTATCTGCATTCCAAGCTCATAAAAATCTAAAACAAATTATGATTTTTTATTACACATATTATTCCTGGCCTTGTCCTATGTTTCTTGGGGTCGGCGCACTACGTTTTATTCTTCCATACTATGTCAACCGTCACGCTATTATTTACTCCTGTTTATTTCATAATCATTTCTAACACAATCCATCTATCGTTTTCTTAGTCTTCCTCTCCCTCTCCATCCATCAACTTTTATATTCATCACTCGTTTAGTCACGTGCGATTCGTAAAAATCTAAAACAAACCAACAAGTAATACAAGAAACAGTTAAATTCTAAAGTAAACAGTTCTAAACAACAGCACCGTTCGCCAACATTCCTCGCAGCTCGATACCGTGATCAATCTTCGCGTGCAGCCACAACTCTTCAATTTCACCATAATGGTGTAAACTCCCAAGTTTCGGGTACCTCTGCCAGAACGAACGAATAAAGTTCCGTTTTAAATTCCAACTTTGTTCCCGATGAGGGGAATTGATGCTTTGATGCGTTTTATGTGTTCCACAGAATTGTATACCGCGACTGAGTTTGAATATTTGTTGGATTTCGTGGTAGAAAAGAATTGAAGGTTTTGAAACTTTATTCTGGTCAACGGAGCAGAATACGAACAAGTATTTTAACTATCATTGTATTATTTAAGGTTGTTTCAAAGATATTGCTAGCAGAGATAACACCAACGTCGGTACCCGTGAATATTGTAAAACACACCTCTGTAATCATTTTGGAGTACAATAAAATATAATCTATCTCACAAGTATTTTGCTGGCATATCGCCATATCGTCTTTGCTTGAACACACTGATTGTTAGGTCATTAGGGACATCCCCTCATCTATTAAACCCTGATTGTCCTATTGTTGACCAATCGGCGACCCTCTCTATTAGCGATCGCTTCACTCTAGTGATCAGTTTATCAAACTTCGTCAAGTTTGTCCCAAACATTCATAACAAATCCGTTATTGTCTCCGTCTTTATTAGAAGTAATTTAGTCAGTTTCAGTCGCTATCTTAGATTTCAGGGTACGAATACGGGTATCATCCGCCGTGCTTGGTAAATTGGCTAGATTTCAGGAGGTTTCTTCATCCAAACTGAATGGAATGAAAGAGTACTGTAGAGTAACGTAACGAAGTGATTTGTGCTCTATGCATTTTCCGATCAGCCTCGAAAACGACAAAATCCGAGTTATTTGGTGCCAAAAATTAAAATGCTACGACATTCAAAATCTGAATATGTCGCCCTAAAACGACATACACTGACCGTATTGATGATGTTCTAGTAATGAAAGTTCAGGTGCGTAGTTCTCACATCCAGCGTGAGTATGATCAGATGTGTGAACGTGGACGAAACAAAAAGGTGTGTAAGGATTGTAACAGATGACGTTCTGTAGCTGCTCTTGTGGTAAAGGCGTGAATTCATGTATGTGTCTTTCATTAGGTTCTTTGAAGAGCAATATTTATACTAAACAAACAGATCAATATTCCTCTCCCCATATCTCTATCCACACTCCCCTCTGTTTGCCGACAGGCGTCAGGCGTCTGTCAACACGTCTGCCCACCCCGCGGTGTCGGAGGCGTGAATAATGTATTTGCGACCGTCTGTCTGTTGGTGTCCATCGATCTAGACCGAGTGTGCGGCCCAAAGGATTAAAATTGAGATGTAAATGCAACTGGATTTACATTTAGAAAGGAAATGTCAAATGTCTAGCCAGTCTTGCGTTCTGGACCGTAGACCCTAACTTGTATCACTAACTGCCGCACTCAGAGAGCTTTAATGATTACTTAGGCCATCACTTAATAAAGGTTGTGACAGTTATGTCATACAAAAGTTTGTCAAATCTTTACTAAGTGACGGCTTAAGTAATCATTAAATGTCTTTGAGTACCGCATTACGATGGATATTCTTTGATATTGTTTGTCCATAAGTAATACATAATCTCACGGATGTTTCATGTAAGTTACCAAAAACTACAGAAAACTGCCTGCTACGATCCTAACATACTCCTTTAGCTCAGTCCACTTTCGTTTTCTTTTTATCTAACATCTTTGCATACTTCTGGAAATTCAAATCGAGATTAAAATACTTCAAAGAGAATCGTCTCGTAAAATCTCGTGTAACTCAAATTAAAAACGTAAATCATACGGATTAAATTTCCAGTCATCTTCCTTTTAATCTAAATGCTCCGATATTAAATTGGCGGAACTAAAATATTAATTCGTTCACTAGAAATGGAACTGAGATCGGAGCTAAGATATGCTGAAGCCAGATATTAAATGCCAATGATATTAAGTCTAACTTGGACTGTCTGGCGCCGTTTTGTAGATAGGCTTTCGTATGTGGATGTTTTGAATTAGTTAAGGAGTTGCTGAGGCTAAGTTATGTTGGATTAGTGGGATAAAGACCGGTGAGCTGGTCCTTGTTCAAGTTTTGAATTGTTCAAGTTAGGTTATCGCGACTGGACTGGGATTCCATTATTAACACTTTGGTCGGCGAAGCAGAAAATTGTATGTGGACCATATTTGGCTCATCCGACAAGAAAAGGATTAAGTCTCGTGTGCTCTTACTAGGATATGATTAATTAAAATGATTGCGATTATCTCAAGTTCTGAATGTATCTGGCTATTTATGAAAAGCAATGCGGAACTAAGAATTGTGGTTCTCTGTGTGGTTCTACTACAAATCACACACGGTTAAAAGCTCCACAGTTCGAAGCATTTGTCGTGCTCATAAATTAGCCGAAACCTCTGGATCAGCATGATTTGTTTGCCACCACATCTTCGTTCAGCATTCCACACATAGTGACTGAACAAGCATGTTCAAAGCAATCGTAAATCACATTTATCCGTAACCGCGCGTAACCATCGGATAGAATTTACTGCTCGGACGATATACGATCCATATCCTATAGAGATCTGGTGGAAACCAGCTGAAGTTATAATGATGCGATGAGAATGTTATAATGCTGGATGCGAAGCTCCAAAACCTTTGAAATAAGTTTAAAAATGCAAGCTAGAGCAACTTAGCTTTTGGAGCCTTTAAATGATGCCAAAATGATTTGATTGGTCTGTCTATTTTGCGGAATTGTATAGAAATCGCATGTTGGTACACAAATTAATTTTGTGCAGATTCCCGTGAAAGTGTAGATATAGCAAATATATCTCGTGGTAGACAAGAAGTCCTGGTAAAATATAACTCAGTGAATAACAATGATCTTCTTAGCGTGTCGATGACAATTCAAATTGAGTCGACCCAGAATTTGTCAATGAGTTTGTCATTTTCAGTGGCCTCCAAATCCTGTGATGTGCAAATACCAGGACAGGCAGTACACGATATCAAGTGTCCCATAGTTAGTGGGGCAACACCACATTTACGCTTGTCATCTAATTAGTTCAGAAACCACTAGGCTAAGGGATGTGGTTTCTGAACTTGGAACATTTTTAGTCCATAAATACCGCTTCTTTTTTTATCTAAAACCCACATTACTGAACGATAAATCACAATTGAATCATACAATAAAATGTTGGTTCAGTAATATTTTTGTGCTACTGAGTTACGAGTAGATAGCACAAGAACACGTGTCCGATGATTCAATACGTTAGTTGTAAAATAAACACATGTATTTATAACCTTTATAAATAATCAGATCAGTATGAAGGTACAGCTATGATTAGAAACTCCATGGTGTATTCGCGGCCCTGACAATGTTTTGGTGTTAGGTTTCCTCTTTGCCCTTAGCGTGATAGGTTCAAGTTCGATTAAACGTAAGTTGAGCATTGTGTAACTATTACGTCGTAACATAACTCATAACTTTCTAAGCTCTGAACTTTGTTGGATAAGGTTTTATTCACTTTAGGCACGCTTATCAGGTTACAAACATTCGAATTAATAGAAAGGCAATCATTGTGTCCGTCCCACGGTGCCACAGATGTTCAATCTGCAAACTTTTTACATTGTAGAGGTGGTTGAAGTAACCAGGGTTGCGGAATTTGTTCGAAAGAGTCACTGCGGGCCTGGAACGCAATGCCATTAGTTAGTAAGAGTCTGACACCCCCTTCTGCTCTGCCAGGAGCGGGAGGAAACATTCGATGATTTCTCATGCGGTTGAAGTTAAGATTTCCCAATAGTAATACTGTTTTGTTTAGCATCAAGTAGTTCCATCCTACGACCACTGAATCACTTTCCAACTACTCACAATGCAAGAATAGCATCCGAAGGGCAGACTACAATAAATTCCATTAGTCCACAAACAAAGTGTTTAACATTCCGACCGTTAAGTTGCCAATCTCAATATAGTTGTAGACTCAAATAGGCGACGGGCTCAGTAAATTAACCAATAAACCAGCTAAGTGGATGACGCCATACGGCCGTGTCGGCGCCTCGCAGACTTACCCTGGAGCGCTGAGATTTTATATGAGGAGGAGGGCTCCAATACATATTCAAAGGACCAAATATGTATTTTGGTCCTTTGAATATCTTAAGACGAATTTGTTAATTCCCCTGGGACAAAAAGCTGTGGACGATGCCTCTCGCTTCGATTTTCGCATTTTATTTGTCGAAGTAGCTAGCACTTTTTTGTATTCCCTAAACAGCTCCAAAAACCAACATTGGTGTTTTTGGAGCAACATGGTATCTATTGTTGTAGTAGTATTTGTGTAAATAGCTGTTCGAATGAGGTTGGTATATACCTGACTCATATTCCCTTTTCGTCGCTCACTCGGCTGTACTTATCGCTCTATTTTCTTCTCTTCCCTTCGCTGAGTTAAGCTCGCCCACGAGTGTACCTGTAGTGAATAAAGTAGATGTGTCATTTTTATGTTCTTATTTGTCTCAATCTAGTATTGGTTGAGTGTGCAGTTCCGTTGTTTTATAAAATTGTGCTTCAATCCCATTGTGTAGGCTATCTAGCTGACTGATCTGCCAAACTTCATGATGAGTAGCCTAGCTTGCATCTTTAACGTTCACTCTTTTTTTAGACACCAGCTGCATGCCAAAAGTGGTAATCAAAGCAATGAGTTCGATGACTTTCCCCATCTTTGGAACTGCCCATACATTCTTCATATTTGGCACTTCATGCCTACACACATCGTAAACTGTTTGATCAACTGCCTGACTCTCACACAAATATTTACCGAATAAACTCCGAAATATGACATAATATTTACGAGTAAGTTGTGTACGAAATATCTTGGCTTGTCATAGCAAGTTACAATGAATATTCACGCGTTTTGCAAAGTAGGTCTACCGCAGTTGTTCTTGAGGTCATCGCTCTCGGCGTCTGGTTTTGGTACTTAACCATGTACGGTTTTACTACAAGAGGAAGTTGTAACTTGCAATCTTGTAATTCATTATGGCTGTTCATCTGTCGAGAGAGGAGAGTAGGTTTTGCTCTAAATAAAGATTTAAATTACGTTGTCCTAGTTTAGAGCACATTTATTATTCATTATTTCCACTAGGTCGTCAAGGTACCAATTCCTTTATACCATCTGCAGCAGGTTATCAATTGCGAATAATCAATATCATTCTCCTGCCTTTATTCGGTTCGGCGCAGCATGTCTTCTTCTTGCATACTTCTCTATTACTCGAGTCATCTCAGCAGTCAAAGCTTGTAAAACCTATGATATGGGACATAAATGATCTCTTTCAGCGATAATCCCACCTACTTAACTACGCCATTAACACTTATATTTATATCTGTCTCTAATTTAAATACTGAACCATTTGCATCGTACTTATATCGATATTCAGAAATCCCCATATCTAAATTAAAATCACCACCCTTTCCCATCAATCAGATTAATGTCCCAATCTCCGTTCAACTTCATTCCAAAGTTCACTCAGCTTCCTAACACCCCAACTTCATGTAACTCCATTACTCAGTTTAAATAGAGTTCCCGAAGCTTAAACTGCCAGTTACCCGCAGTATTGTCACTTTAATTAGCTGAAGCGCCGTCTAGTCTAACTAAATTTATCTCGGAAGGGTAAATGAGATCGCTGGTTAGTTCCAATGAGATCTAGATTGGAGGCTGTGGCTTTTATTGTTCATTAGGGAGGCTATTGAGAACGTTTCTGTGTAGATTTGATTACTGGGATTTGCTTTTGTTTGGTGTTAACTTAGGAATAGTTAGGGTTTTGTTTGTGTTTTGAGTATTAGAATGTTTACTTATTTGTTATTTTAAAATTCTGCAACTACTTTTAATATATAATTGTAAAAGCATATAATTTGTGAGATAATATTTTATCCATCGTCTTGGGTAACATCTCCAACTCTCCTGAATATTCCCGCGTGGTTGTTTATGGCGTGCCCTCTTTCGCAGTTGTCCTTTGGCTGTGTCCTAACAATGATTATGCGTATGTTAGCCAAACACGTTTTTCACTTCAATCATTGTATTTCTACCAGTGATACTGTCTCCTTTTTAGCTTCAAGCAAGAGACCGCTAAATATAGCAAATAATGTAATAATCATTCATATCATCAACCTATTATGTCACAATACCTTTTGCTCAGCAGTTGACCTTAGCTGCGAATATAATATGCTAATATAAAGCGCCACTGACTCACTCCGTAGGGCCGATTAAAGTTGCTATTGTGCTGAATTAGCATCAGTCGCCATGATGTCACTTCGTTGTGGACGGTCAGGGCCTGCCATTGATTTATTTTAAGTGGTGAGCTTATGGTTTGTGTCATTATGTTAGCATGAAGGTCTTTGCTAAAGATGCAAGTAGCTAATGATTGGTGAGGAGTACAGGTTATGGAAGATAATACTGTGACCAGTGACTATGCAATGTTCCCTCATGTTCATCTTTACGAAATGTTTTTGTTAACTTTGGGTATCCTATACTTGCAGATTTAAACATCATTCTATTTGCATAAAGACTTTTACTGGACATGAGTCTCCTCCAAGGAGTAATCCTTGGACTTACTAAAATTGATTTTGTCTTCGTTTCTTGTCTTACGTCTCGTGCGTTGGACATGCTATTGACTTATGCAAAATCCACATTTAATAAACATAGCGCCCCATTTCCCTTGCAAATTAATTGTATTAGCAAATCAAACGGTTTTTCTTATCTGCAAGCCCGTATCTCCTTATGGAGCCTTAAATTGGAGCAGAATTTGCACTAAACGCGAGTTGCGGGCTTAACCAAGCAATTTGACGGAGGTATAATGGGCAAAACTTAACTCTGATTTAAAAACTTTGTACCCGAGGCAGTTCGTAGATACTTACTAACAGAGTGAAAGATATCGACGAATGTGGAAGGAATGTTTTATTGCACGTATCAATCGTATCATCATCGTTATTTCAGCCGAAAGACGTCTATTACTAGACAGGCCTCAGAGATACTGCGGGGTCGGCATAAGTAGTAGAAGTAGTTTTTAGTCAGTAGAAGTCTGACACTCCCTTTCACTCAGCCGAAGATTGGGAGGGGTTATTTGATTATTCTTCCCCCCCCCCAAAGGCCTACCCGATCTGGCGCCACATTACCGGTCCCATGCTTCTCGCATCCAGCGGATCCCCGCAACCATCATCAGATCAACACAGACAGTTTGCTTCTCATATTTTCCTACTTAAATATATCCTGTGCTGCATACTCATTACTTTACTTAAACTACTTACTACCTTTGAGAATTCCGTTGAAAAATATTTCCATTATAAAACTGTAGTAAAAGTTCGGAGCAACCCAAGAGCACAGTTGCTCGTTGTCTCTCAATTAGCAAGAGAACTGTACGAACTCTGTCAGATTTCAATCTCCTGATGAAAACTTGTTTGACCTCGATTTTAAATTGTGCTAAAATTAACGTACTACGATCAGAAATTCGTGTCAAATGTTGTATGAAACATTTTCATTTTTTGCCCTTGTGCTATGTTATTTAGGGCGCTACATGTTTTCCTGTCATCCCCCTGTCAACCGTCACGCTATCGTTAACTCCATTTTCCTTCTATCTTTCTGAATATGGCAATGTTTTTTGACATAATTATCATGGTTTGTGGCTGAAACCTACTAATAAGAAAGTTTGTATTTCGTAGTCGGCGTAAAATAAAACTGGGATGCCTTTTCCTCAATCGATTATCACTTTTACATCCAAAGGTTGATTCACTCGTAGTCTTAGAATATAAATACTACGAATGCAGTGCAGCGAAGTAGTGAATCAAATACCTCGTAAATACTAGTATGAAACATAGCTGTTTACTCAATAAATCGATACTGTCTACTAAACTTATCAATATCTAAACAACTCGAGAATACAAAGAGCGTTATGCTCTTAGGTCTTAAATACACAGTCTACTTAGAATCAGGTGAAATGAAGGTAAGAATAGAATAGAATTTCTCTTTATTCGAGTGTCTATGACTCAAAACCTGTAAGTAAAAACTTACGACTATGTTAGCAAGAACTGATAAAAATAAAAACAAACAACACGACAAATAACGGTGGATCACTGCTGCGGTAATCCATGAGTTATAATATTAAGATAAGAGTCATCATCATTATCAACAGCCTGTAATGTTCCAACTGCGGAGACTCAGGCCTCCTCTCCCTAGGAGAGGGATGGGCTATAATCCACCAGTGCGGGTTGGTAGAGGTCACACGTCTTCGATTTTTTTTTGTTCTAAGACATGCTGGTTTCCTCACGATGTTATCGTTCACCGTTTTGAGAGCTGCGGTGATGAAAATAAATTACACAAAGTAATGCGTCTGTCTGGTTTCGAACCTGGACCACCGCTACTCTAAGATAAGAATTCTCGTACTTGTACACAATCGTGAGTACAAAACTTGCACAGAAAAGTTTAAATGCGTGTTTGATAAAGTCAAACTTTTTCGAAAACCAATAAGAGAGTTTAACGAAAATGTATCTGGTTCTAATGCCTTAGATTTGTCTTCCTGCAAAAGCCGAAGAAGTCCGTAGTTCGTATGCTGCCAGCCTTACTCAGTCACGTTTGGCCATCTGCCAGCATATGCCATATTCCGACAAAATGTCTATTAAGCGTGTATCCGAAACATTAAACAAATTACAGGGTTCTGGCTGTTAAGCTGCCGAAGTTTCTGCGAATAAAGAGATTTAGACGTAAAGCCAGTTCGACCGTTTTATGAACGGCTCCATAGTTTCATGGTTGTAAATGTAGGAATTTATTAGTAGGTAAGAAACGGTAATTTTGTTATGTATTGACGTGCTAAATAGAGAGAGGTTTTCTTCGAACTGATCTTTTGGGGAACGGATTCGCTTTCGATGACTTTTGGTCTGTTCAGTTCGAAGAACGCCTGCTTCTAATTCGCACGAGAGTGGGACATACGTTACCAAGAAAATCAGTTTCGACTTCCGCATTTTTTAAGTACTTAATAAGATTTTATGTCCAATTTCCCATTGTCATTCGTTGTCTATTAGAGGAGCAGACGCTCGTTTATAACAGCAGGAGGTAGGTACGGAGTATTGTAAAACACTACAATTTCTTCAGAAAATGTAGAGAGCACTGTGTTTTGTGGAACTTAGTAGTAGATATACTTTGGTAGAACAGTTTCAGTATATTAGATAATAAAAATATAAGCTTAAAAACTAAAACCCGACTACAAACCGCAGTCTTAAAAGAAGTAAACAAGAAAATATTTCTAGTCTAATATTCATATATTGAATTGTATATTTCTATTTAAATAAAAGTAAAATTATTATAGAGGACCGCCGTAGTCGCATCCCACTGATAGATACCTGATGCTCCTTCATGGCGTTTTCATTGATACAGAAGTCAGCTGCTGTTGTCGTTAGCAAGGTGGCATGCGATGATGCGACTACGACTGACCTCTGAATTTGACATTTAAATTCTGTCATAAAAAGAATTGTTAAAATTTATATAGCCTATCTCACCCGGGCTATTCTTACAAATCTATTGACACCTTCTTTATTAAAATACGTTCAGTAGTCTAGGCGCTACGGTGGAACATACAAACATACATACATAGACTGCCAAAATGATTACCCTTCCTTTTGGCTTCGTCGTAGTCGGGTAATAAGTACAATAGTTTTAGTTTTTCAGTAAGTTAGGTTTTACATCAAGGAGTTACTACGTTAAAGGAGTTGAGCGTCTTTCAAGGACATCCTATTTCTGTTCAGTACTTAGTATTCACCCCGAAAACAAGTATACAATGACAAACATGTTTATCTTTGTTTCGCGTATAATTTCACGAGATGACATCATAAAAACTTAGATTATTCAAATACCACGATTCGTCAATGTCACTCATGTCAAAAACTAAGCTTAATAAGACCGCGGTTTTATTAATCTGCGTTTTTGTTCGTAGTCGGGTTTTAGTTATTAAACTTATTTTTTGTATGTTCCACCGTAGCGCCTAGACTACTGAACGTATTTTAATAAATGAGGTTTCAATAGATTCGTATGAATAGCCATATACATACATACATACATAGACTGCCAAAATCATAACCCTTCCTTTTGGCTTCGCCGTAGTCGGGTAAAAACAACAACTCGCCGTACCATCGACTAAAAGAGGAAGATCCGAAAACTAGCGAGACATATTGTCTGAAGACCAAGCACCAATTCTGTTGCAATAAATTCAAGTATGCAACTATAACTTGACAATAATTGTGGTCATCGCGACAGCAAACCAATCAAACGGCTTCGCAAGTAGATAATAGTCGAACAGACGGACGCTTTAATTGTATAATAACACGCTATAATTGTAACGGATATTTTATTCAGAAATATGGGAACTATATAAACTAAAAAACAGCTAACTTGAGCGGTTTTTATAAGAGAACCAAACCGGGTGAAGGTAAGGGTTCCTTAATAAAACCTGTTTTAGTAGGTAAAACTACCTTTAATGGTAGAGCTCTAACTAAAGATGTTATTAACTTTTTAATCGCTATTAATATTACCCCATAAACATTGACTGCTTATCATAGACCTCCTACATTCTGGAGAACCTACGGCTAAGATCCACCATTCTTAATTTCTAAGTTTCAAGGTACTCTGAATCCCATCCATAGCGGTTTGTGTCTAAAATATGCCATCAACAGAAGTAGCAGTAACCAGTGAAGCGATGGCTGTAATTCATTCCAGCTAGCCGAAGAACGCAGGGATAGATAATTTAGTTATCGCACGAAATTGGCTCTGCTCGATCTATGGCAATAGTTTCATCTCCATTAGGGCTTAATCATCTGAGAATAGGACCTTAGTGACTTAATATTCACGTCTGGTATGGAAGCTACTATTAATTCTAATGTTTTCCTTATGTTGTCTTATCGATGCCGCATGCCAAAATGTTCAAAATCATCTAAATCTAAATTGCAAAATTTAAGATCATTGTGAAGGATCATAAAAACTCAAGCCTAGATAGATATCGTGTGCGACAAATTGTTGCTGCTTGAAAAAATATCCTCGAATGCAGTTTCTAATACAGTTAAGAACAGTCAATATGGCGAGATTTGGTCCCGAGCCCTATGCCCAGTAGTGGACGTCTTTCGGCTGAAATTACTGATGATAGTCTATGTTATACATTTGAGGTAAATGAATATATTCTGCACACCAAACACCACATGTATACTACGAAGTTCGTCAACAATGGGTTCCCACGATGTGCGCAGTCGATTCATGCCATTGTATCGTACGGGCTGTCTTGTATAATCTACGTATACTGAGGTCGAGGTTGATTTCAGTCACGTTAGTCATCCTCTAGGCTTCAAGACAAATACTAAGGTTGTAATTTCTTATTAGAATGATAGGAAAGGCTGGATGCGGCGAGGTTAATCATAGTTTTGCGACGCAGCTTTACAACTGGGCACGTTTCGTCACAGAGGCTCGTCGACTGGGCTGTCCGTTGACAAATTTGAATTTACCTCTTCCTATTTTGGACATTTTTAAACCGTATCGTTTAGAGACTTTCAAGTAGAAAGATGAAATCACCATCACCAAATTAAAATCAGGAATCCATATCGGCATGCCCTTCGTCTAAGACGCACAGGAATGCCATTGCCAGGATCCCAGGATGCGATGAACTTTATCTAAATTGTAATTTTCACGACTCATAGTCAAGCTATAGGGTACTTGGAATTTAGTACCGAAGTTCCTGCCTCATTGGGGCGTTATATTCATAGCCACGACCACACACCAGACACAGTTTAATGCATCGCTATTAACTGTTTGATCGGTTTTCCTCGTTCATGTGGCCATTACAACGTTTATTAGCTCAGTTCCTATATAAACTCCATCGGGCAAGTTTAGTTGTTTTTGTTACGAAGAGGAACTAAACTGCGGACATTGTTGGGAATGTATTGACTGGCTTGATGCATTAAAATAGACTCCATGAATAGCAGCTACCTAAATGGACGTTTTGCGCTCTGAGCATGTCACTTCTGCTGCCACTTTCCTGTCGAATCTGTCGAATCGACTTAGCCTATTGCAATCCACTTTTGGACATAGGCCTGTTCCAAGGTGCCAACTTCACACTGTTTTTCGCCTTTCTGCCTACTACTTCCTGCCTTTCGGATATTTGAACACATCATACACTACCCTTTTATTTTATTTATTCGGAAGAACCAACAATGACTACACATTATATTACAAAAAAAAGTACTCTTGGAGAGAAGAAGAGAAAGAGCAAAGCAATTGGTTTATTTTGCAGCTAACTCCACCACTAACCTGAAGAGTTGCCTAAGCTCCTTGAGTTATAAGTCGAGCTCCACGAGAACTGACTAATACTTGCACTGACTAGACAAGTCCACTCAAATCTGTGTGGACGGATGGAAGATGGAAGTGGTGCTTTCTTCAAAAGACCATCTCAGACATTAATCTGCATAGTCTTTATGTGTGTATTATACCAAGATTATGTCTGGAACTTATTGTTAACCCAACCGATTTTAAAAGATTAAAAGAGTAACCTTTGAAGTTTCTTGCCGGTTCTTCTCCTTAGGAATCTACCAATGCACCGAACCGTGCACCTTTTTATCGACGTTTTATAAGTGCCCGTATAGGCCTATGTGAAATAAAAATATTTTGATTTTGAAGCATTTCATTAGTTCTTCAAGCTATATGTGTGTCTCACTTAGATACGTTTTAGTTTAAATATTCGTGACAAATGTTCATTAGTTATGTTGTTGTTAATAAAGCGAATGATAGTTTTAATTGTGTGGGCATCTTCAGTGCCAATAAAGTGACCTCTCTGTTAATAGGCCACGGCTTGAGTCACCGCTATAACATGTTCTTATTATTGTTTATACTACGAAAACAGTTTTATTGATCTTGTTTCCTTCGACTAAACTTTGTTTTATTGATCTGGGACGACTTGATATCAGTATAGCACTTTATAGGCCTTACACTTTTAGGACATATCCTAACAGAAAAAAATATCGTACTCAGTATCCAATCGAGTTAAGTTTGTTTATTGTAGCAACTCGTGTGACTCAATATTTCTTTATATCTTTTCCTGCTGAAAGTACTCCCAAACTGTATAATTTAGTTACCTTAACCTACTTATTCCGTACTTTCTCGCAAAAACAAAACCATAAACCTCAATTACCCTAGCCAATAAAATATCCTTCAATATAAACGTCTAATAAAACCATATTTTCTTCTTTCCAGGGTCTGAAGGTCGCGCGGCAAAATGCCGGAGGGAGTGGCCAAAGAGGGCGATGCGAAGGGCAAGGCCAAAGAGGCCTCTCCGCGGCGTCGCCCTGCTGGCAACGTCGCCAGGGTACGGGTGGAGCTGCTGGATGGCTCCATCATGGAGCTGGATGTTGATGTAAGTACTAAAGAAGACAGCGATGCGAAATATAGGGAGGCTATGCCGTGGCACCGCCAGGGTGCGAGTGTCCATGGAATCGAAATGAGCCGGTCTGAGAGACGTATAAGTTGTCTATAAGTCTGGTCACCACCTCTGCGAGAGCTATCTTGAAAGCTCCGACTCCGAAAACTTGGTCGCAACTGGTCGGAAGACCGAACCAAAATTTTATTATCAGTCGCAGGTCATTTACTACTTCACGTCTAAGAATGTTTCAAAAAGTTATGAGAACCACCATACGTTCCAGCCGATCGATCACAACTTATCAAAGTTGTGCCTATTTATACTTATTACTTACTTATTCCATATTAGTCCATAGACATGCATACTGTTTTAGTTCTAAACTAGTAACTCATGAAACAATTTTTATACCACCGCACTCAACACGCTGTATCGAGATTTGGCAAAACGATGCGCTGTGGTCCGATGCAGCTGTAATAAGTTTTAGAGTTATCTATCTTTTATGATGCGCCTGCCATTTTGCTTATACGAGTACATCACTCCAAGGTTGACTGGTATAAAATGCCTCAGGCACGAAATTCACTTCCGTACAGTATGTTTTATTCCTTTTACATAAAGCTTCAATAAGTAAAAATAAGTAAGCACTCTACTTTAACATCCATTTAATTTCCACCTTCCAGAGAAAGATCCGGGGTCAGGAGCTGCTGGGCAAAGTATGTGACAAGCTAAACCTGGTGGAGAAGGACTATTTTGGGCTGTTGTACGAAGACCGTGGCGACCCACGGGTCTGGGTCGACCTCGAGAAGAGACTTTCCAAGATGCTCAAACGTGAGTACTTGTTATTTATAAACCCTCTTTATATATTTTGAAAATCGTACAGTATCGAGAAAATGGTGGGTGACGGATTCTTTCCGACTAAAACGCTACGGTTTGTACTACAACGGACTACGGTTTGTACGATACAATAAGTGCCCGGGACTCGTAGATTAGCGTACGCCTCCTACTGATATCAGCCCACAATGCCTAGCAGGCCTCATCACCAAGCTCGGCCAATCCCACAGTTGCACTTTCATCCATAAAGCAAGGACCGCTGCCGGCTACCACATTGGGTGAAGGTCGTACCTTGATTGACTCATACCAGTTGCTGGATGAATTGAGGTTCATCATTCTGCCAACTTGCTACAACGATCGTTCGTGTCTTAAACGTCTATACAGTCTGACACTCTACATGGGCTGATATAATAACAATTTTATTGTGTTCTAAAACGTATTATAAAAAGTCTTGATATATTCAATTACAGACGAGCCATGGTCGGTGCGGTTCTCAGTCAAATTCTACCCGCCGGAACCTGCGCAGTTGCAGGAGGAGCTCACGCGATACCAACTAGTGCTGGCTGTCAGGAAAGACCTGCTGGAAGGTAAGAATTGTCTTTTTGTTTTAAAGTTGGTTGTTATTTTATGTAATTTGGGGTTATCGTGTAATTCAACTGATGCTTACTGTCAAGGGACTATTTGCACTGGTCATTAGCTGTTCTCTATAGCGTGTCAGTAGCAATTTAAATTAAATTGAAGGAATTTAGGGTCAAGTGTGCCACCTTCAATAGCGTCCGTCACTTCAATAAATTGTTTTCATTGGCAGTTGGTAAGAAAGTTTATACCAGGACGTCTGTAAGACATTGTTACCAAAGTCTTCATTAATGGCAGGTTCAGGTGTATATCAGACGATATCCATCTACACTTCAGGGCACACCCCTTTACTAGTTCCTCAATGAAGTATTGGTATCCGTTAATTCCTTTCTTCATCGTTTCTCTCAATGCTGAGGACCTCCACAACGCAATCAGTTGGTTGTTGACGAGCAATCGTTTACGTTTGACATAATGAATGACATGATACGTGCACAGGCCGCCTCCCGTGCTCCACGGTGACGCACGCGCTGCTGGCGAGCTACCTGCTGCAGTCGGAGCTGGGCGACCACGAGGCGGCGCAGGCGGGCGCGGCGCTGTGCGGCCAGCTCAAGCTGGTGCCCGCCGCCGCCGCCACGCCCGACCTGGAGGAGAAGGTGCTGGAGCTGCACAAGACGCACCGGTACGGACACTTTACCACTCCTATTCACCTTAGGAGGGTGAATCATACACTTATCTATGTAGAATTGGACTACGGCCGATAAAAGCTGCAATGGTAACTTAAATAAAAAAAACTGTTGTTATATTCTTTTTTTTACACAAAGTTCCTAGTTGCAGTCTTAATTTCAATGATGATCTCATGAAAGAATTCCCGCAAATGCTATGTTTATGGACATGACGGAAGCTTTTGATGTAGTTGATCATAATATACTGTTACAGAAACGTAATGCGTATGGAATAAGGGTCAATGCACTTTCTCTCAATCTTCAATTAAAAGGATTTCTAAGAAGTATAAAAATAACTTAAATCTATATCAGGAAAACGTAAAGTTACTTTTGGCGTACCACAGGGCATCGTATTGGGCCCTCTGTTGTTTTTCGTTTACTTAAATGATATTCCAAAACACGTACAAAATTATCATGTTTTCAAAATGCATACCAAGATCAACACAATTTTAAACAAACAATTTCCCTTACAGAGGTCAAACACCAGCAGAAGCCGAACTGAACTACTTGGAGAACGCTAAGAAGCTGGCGATGTACGGCGTCGACCTTCACCCCGCTAAGGACTCGGAGAACGTGGATATTACACTCGGCGTGTGCTCGTCCGGCCTGCTCGTGCATCGGGAGAAGTATGTCTGACTGTGTTTTTAGATGAGAAAATGATAAAAGTTCTACTCTTGCCTTTCAAGTGGTATTGCTGGTTATGAGAAGGCCATGATTTTGCTTTGGTAGGTTATTAAAATGTCTGACATAAAGAGAAGTAGCTAGACACAGTTACCTACGAAAGTGCAACAATTTCCATTACTCTTTAGTATTCTCTAATAATCTCGGTAATCACCCCGTTTTTAGCATAGAGTCACAGTTTACAGTCAAATGATGGTTATCATTTGGTGTTTCCCAACTCTGATACCATAAGACTGACTTGCCTTTGAGCATAAAAGTCTCTGGTAAAATACAACAATAAAAAAAAATCTTATACCATTCACACTCAACACTTACCAAGAACAACTTTTACATTCTTACCTATCGAATGCTATAGCAGCCGATTTTGGATTTGACATATTTACCAATACTATTGAATTCCTGCTCACAGACTACGCATCAACCGCTTTGCGTGGCCAAAGATCCTCAAGATCAGCTACAAGCGTCACAACTTCTACGTAAAGCTGCGACCCGGCGAGTTTGAACAGTTCGAGTCCACCGTCGGCTTCAAGCTCGCCAACCATCGCGCCGCCAAGAAACTGTGGAAGACTTGTGTGGAGCATCATACGTTCTTCAGGTACCTAATGTCTTTATTACTTCACTGCTAAGTTGAGACCTAAACAATCTCCTTCAAATTCATGCAATAATCTGGCGATCTGCAGATATGCTGTCAATCTAGTGTGTGCTCTTCTATGAGCGTCTAACAGAGACAAGGATATTGTTACGCCGGTCATATAGAAAATTCGAGAAACCTCGCTAATAACTGAGAAGTACGCGTGAATTCTAGTAGGTACCTAATTCCATTCTGTAGGTAACTACTGCGCCCGGCGTCAGCGGTACTTGCATTGTAATTTCGACCGTATGCCTACGGCGTAAAGTAACTTCTTCTTTGTTGGTTAATTTATCTTTAAGTTTATTTTTTTGTTAATGTTTTTTCTGGATGCTTTATGGAATAGTAGCGAATTTTCTCGAATATCTTTTGTTTGTTAGTGGTATAAAAGGACCGAGAAAGGACACAGCGAGTCAGTCTACTTTTAAGCGAGGCAACGGAAGGTTCGAAGAGATATCTAGTGCGATAAAGTGTTCAGTAGTGTTTTGCGATTGTCTATAAGTGTTTTGCGAGTAATAAAGTTATTTCGTGTGTTCAATTGGTAGTGCTTTTATTTATCCCATACCCAGCTCGTAACAATATTGTCAGGTAACTTGTCAAGCGACAAATTGTCGGCGGTCGCTTGTTTGCCAGGGCAACGGGTACACCGTTGGCCTGGCAAACAAGCGACCGTTGATGATGTTGTAGATGTTGAAAATGTCTATTCCTTTCTGACCTTTGAAATTATTTGCTTGTTATCACGGTTTATCCTTTCCTCTGAGACATATTTTAGCTGTTGTGTATTGTCCCCCTACCCTTGATTATTTCACCGAATTCGAATCGGTCCTAGAATCTTTGGGTTCAGTGTATGCACATCACATTGTCATGGGAGATTTCAACACCAACCTTCTTGCCCATAATTCCTCTCGGTCCTGTAAACTCCTACATCTGGTCGAGTCAGCTAGTTTACACGTGTTGCCTCTCCAACCGACGCATCATAATCGGTGATGATACCTGGCTCGACCTTATCCTTATTTCTAATCCTTCCTTAGTTTCCTCACATGGTCAACATATCGCTCCTGGCTTCTCCCATCACAACCTTATCTTCCTGTCTTATGTCCTTAAACCCCCGAAACCCACACCTATATTCCAATACAGGCGTGCCTTTGCGCGGATGAACACTGAACAACTTAAACAAGATGCCGCTAATATTGACTGGACTCCCCTGGAGGAAGCCGCCTCAGTTGATGACAAAATTAATATTTTAAATTCAATTGTAGTTAGTCTGTATGACACCCACGCTCCCATCAGGAAAGTTAAGCTGAAACGCCCGCCGGCGCCATGGATGAATCGGGAAGTTAAGATGGCAATGCGACGAAGGGACCGCGCGTTTCGGAAGTTCAAAAAGGACCGGTCGGATGATAACTGGACCCTCTTCAAATCTGCTCGCAATCGTTGTAATCAGATGATACGTAACGCTAAACGCCGCCACATTCTAGATAATGTCACTTCTTCTTCTCCTGCTGATATCTGGAAATTCCTTGGAACTCTAGGTATCGGCAAATCGCGGCATTCAGACCTTCCTAAGACACTTGGGTTGGACGATCTAAATCGTCATTTCTCCACTGTTCCCACCCTTGATAGTTTAACCAAATGTCAAACCCTTGACTACCTTGATGGTCTGACGCGACCTAATATTGCTCCTTTTGCCTTCACCCCAGTCGACCCGAAAGAGATCAAAAAGATTATCCTATCCATTAAATCCAAAGCTGTTGTTTGCGATAACATCAGTCGACACATGACCGTGACAGTGGTTGATCAGCTCCTTCCTGCGATTTCCCATATTGTTAACTTTTCCCTTTACTCCTGTGTTTTCCCTTGCGTGTGGCGTAAAGCCCATGTTCGACCACTACCTAAAGTTCCAAATCCCACTCTTCTAAGCCACTTTCGTCCAATTTCCATCCTTCCCTTTCTATCTAAAGTACTTGAGGCTTGTGTACACAAACAATTCTCCAATTTCATCCACAAAAACTCCCTCATCAGTCCATTTCAATCCGGGTTCAGGCCCGGGCATAGTACAGTTTCGGCTCTCCTTAAAGTGACTGATGATATAAGGCGGGGAATGGAAGACACCAAAGTTACGGTTTTGGTGTTGATCGATTTCTCAAATGCTTTTAATACCGTCAGTCATGATGTCCTGTTATCCATCCTCTCCTATCGCATGGTCTCTCCCGAAGTTCTGGCATGGTTTTCTTCATATCTTCAGGGACGTCAGCAATCAGTTCTTGCTGGTGACTCCAACTCCAGCTGGTGTGATCTGGAAACTGGCGTCCCTCAAGGCGGCATTTTATCTCCACTTTTGTTTTCTATCTATAAAGATCTTATAACTGCCGAGTTTCAGTGTGCGTATCATCTTTACGCTGACGACTTACAACTTTACTGTCGGGCGGGTGTTGACAGCTTATCTGATGCGATTGAGGAGCTGAACCGGGATTTGCGTGCCGTCAAGGGCTGGTCTGATCGTTTCGGGGTGGCGGTTAACCCTGCCAAATGTCAGGCCATCATTGTAGGGAACCCCCATAGCTTGAGGAGGTTGAATGGCTTAACGGTGCCACCGGTTACCTTTGACGGCGCGGTGATCCCGTTTAGCTCTGATGTCAAGGATCTGGGTTTGCATGTTGACACCTGTCTTGACTGGCGTAAACAGGTCGCGATTGTGAGCAAGAAAGTCACCGGAACGTTGCGGTCTCTCTATCGGTTGAAAAATGTACTCCCAGCTCACATCAAGGCAATGCTTGTACAGTCCCTAATCTTCCCCATCATTGACTATGGTGATATGTGCTACTATGACCTGAACGCAGATCTGCTCAATAAACTTGACCGACTTCTAAATAACTGCATTCGATTCGTCTTCAATCTTCGCAAGTACGATCATGTGTTTGAGCAGCGATCGCTACTAAAGTGGTTACCTATCCGAGAGCGCAGAGCTTTGAGGGCTTTGACAACCCTGTTTTCCCTTCTTCACAAACCCACTTCTCCTTCTTACCTCACTTCCCTTTGTCAATATTTATGCACTGCTCACAGCAAGACTCTTCGCTCCACTAATAATCGTCTTCTACGTTGTCCCTCTCATCGCTCTGGTTTTATAAAATCGTCCTTCTTTGTCCAGGCGGTTTTCCTCTGGAATGAACTCCTTCAAGATATCAGGACAGTAAACGGTCAGTTCACGTTCAAAATGAAAGCTCGCGAGCACATTCGCAAGAAGTTGGCAGCTTCGTCTCACAACTAAGTTGTTAAAGCTTTTCATGTGTATCTTTCAAAACTTTATATATATGTGTATGTATGTATTTATTCTTATACGTTAGGTATATATATTTTCTAATTTTTGATTCTGTTTTGCACCTACTGTGTAATGTCTCTGCATCACCCTAAGGTAGACTGGTAGAAAATGCCCAAGGCATTAAATCCGCCTTTGTACGGTTTTATTACTTGTGCATAAAGTTTTAATAAATAAAATAAATAAATAAATATTTTCACCATGTATGTTGGATATTCTATAGTCCGCGTAGCAAGTGAAGAAAATTGTTCCTTTCTTTTTCTTTTTCGGCGAGCAAGTGAGCGAATGTGGCTCCGTCTCTGGAGTCAAGATCTCCCGAGTTGCTACACACGATGTCCTTAAATGCAGGAGCTCACGACCTCTTGTATCTCCGCAGGCTGATGTCTCCCGAGCCGGCGCAGAAGTCGTCGCTGTTCCCGCGGCTGGGCTCCCGCTTCCGCTACTCGGGGCGCACGCACTACGAGTCGCGCGCCGCGCCGCCGCAGCGCGCGCCGCCGCACTTCGCGCGCACGCTCTCCAACAGGAAACTCTCCTCGCGCAGTATGGACGGTCAGTGGCTAGCACTGGTAACCGGTTGTCTTCTCGACTATCTACTTCAACAGACCATTTCACCACAGGCACTTTTGTGTGTCAAAAAATCAAATAAAACAGAGCTACAGTCTCAGTCACAAGGCATAATAAATTGTGGAAGGACTGTAGTTGCCCATTCCAAGGCGTTGATCTCTATAGAGAAGTATGGGCAAGCGTCGTCATTCTCTATTCAAGAAATCATTCAATACAAATCAGGACAATCACATTTTATCAGTGTTGATCCAAGTCCAGACTTCGTGGCTACTCCTATATAATAAACTCAATAACACTACCCGATATATAAAATTTAATGACGTTCCCGTGAAAAAGAAGGAGTCCGTGTGCTACCTTGGGTTTGTCTTAGAGAGGAATTTTTCATTCATTGAACATATAAAAACCGTCGGTGAAAAAGCTAAAAAGAACTTTTATGCCTTAACGAGAATATCTAAATCTACGTGGGGTTTATCATTTGTAACTCTGAAGACGATCTATGGGGCTACTTACTTGGGGTGTATGTGCTACGGGGCACCAGATTATGCTGATAGGGCCACCATAGGAGCGGCACGACGTAAATTACTTCAAAGCCAGCGGTTGGCCTTGATTTTCTTGTGTAAAGCGTATAGGACGGTTAGTACTGAAGCCTTACCGGTACTGGCAGGGGTACTTCCAGTCGATCTTGAAGTGCAGCGCCGTGCTTCAATGTACTACTGCGCACGAGAGACCGCGGACGCAGACTTTTTAACACAACGTGACCGTACTAAAATAGCTAGATTACTTAAACCACAGACTGACGTCTGGGAGGATCTTTTGTCAGAATGGCAATGTAGGTGTGATAATTCCATCAAAGGCCGACACCTCCACCCGTTCTTTCCATTAGTTCGTGAGCGGCTGGCCAGGACATGGCTGGAGGTGGATCACTGTGTTGCCCAATTTCTCACAGGCCATGGTAACTTTAAGAGTAAATTATTTTCCTTCAAGCTTGTTGCGTCGCCTTTTTGTCAATGTTCTACATCTGACTGCGAATATAAACAATCTGCACATCACATTTTATGGGAGTGTAGTCTTTGGCAGAATGAACGTAATATTATGTTGGATAGTGTACAGGTTACATCCGGAGTTATTTACTATACGGACCTTGTAGAAACTAGAACAAATTTCCGTGCGCAAGCATTTTTGTCATACCTATTTTTGGAATCAAATATAACAACAGCTCACAACTTAGGACCCAGGAGAATATTAATGACAAAAATATCCGTGGTGCTAGACAACTGGGCTTATCCCAGTTGTATACGTCCCTGTGTGCCTATTGGCCTTGTTCTTTTCTGTCTCCTGCTGATATGGAGGAAAGTGGAAATTTCTGTTTGTCCTACTCCTCCGCGATTCTTTTCTGATTAATTTCGTTGCGGGATCCAAGACAGTAAAATCATTTCTCTGGGACTTCGTCGAGCTTCATTGTCTCGGCGCTTTTCTTGTGGTCGCCACTGTTGATTCTGGCTTACAGAAGTTACAGTGGTTTGGAAATACTGAGGCGGGCTTGTCCCATTTAAAAAAACACTACCGGATCTGGCAAACAAATCCATGAATTTATAAAGCCCTAAAGGTAATAATTCAAACTAAAATCAAATGTACAAAGACGAACACACCATCAATTCATAAACAACATGTATAAACGACTGATACATAATTCTGATAATCTGTTTGGCACAACACCTCTACTCACACCCAGGCCATCATAATAATTTAATTGACTCAATTGGCATCACCTTTCATTCATATGCCAATATTATCATTATTATTACTCAGAATTCTCACGAAAATGACGTCATCAACACATCATCGAAGTACTTAGAAAAATTATCAGTCCTGCATATTCGTTAATGTTTATATTTACAAACCAACGTGAACAATTTTACTGATTGATTCGGTATTTTTAGATGTTACTTCATTTACGAAAAACAGGAATATGAGAATTTGCGTGTACCCGGTTGAAAAATTAAATGATGCGTTTTATTTTATTGTTGACTCTAACGTCATTTCGTATATCTGGCTAGTACAACTTCTTTAAAGTTGGCCTTCTCAAACATTAAAATCTTCGCATGAGGTAATAAAAAAGTGGACGGCGGGTTATTTGAAAGAGATACCGCGACCGGACACAACGGGCTAAGAACAAACGTGGGTGGTTTTAGTCAGTGGAAGTCTGACATTCCCTTCCGCTCCGACCTGAGCTTGAGGATTCATTTGATGATTCCAAACCTCCAGAAAAAAGGGCTATTCCCTCTCTTCATAGACAGAGAGGTCAACAAACGCCTAATTAAATCTAGCTCCAATAAAATTAAACTGGCAGTCAACACTACATTACGAGTCACGGCCGAAACAATAACACTACGAATACAGCGTCAATGTACTTACGGAGAAATGGCTGCTTATGTCACTGTCACGCAAAAAAATATCGATGCAGAAGGGCAGCTTCGTACAAACACATGCACACATAGACACGTACAGCTTCACGTACAGAGAGTGCAAGCGCACTTTTGGCATCTGTTTCACCAGTCGGGGCTACGGGTTGTTCGGAAGTGATACCGTGGCTTCGACACAAAGGGCTAAGAAGGCACATGGGTGATTTTTTTATCAGTAGAAGTCTGTCACTCCCTTCCGCTCCGCTCAGAGTGGGAGGACTCATTTGATAATTTACCACCCCTTCAAAATAAACCTGAGTTTAATGACCAGATTTTTCTACTATGAAGCCCATGGCCCACATTGGTCGTGTATTGAAACGAAATTTAATTATCCATACGGACCAAACAAATCAAGCTTGTTACCGTTTGGAAACGACACAAGAGATCGTATAGAAGCTGACTGACTAACGCTCGTCGGCTCTAGCATCATGCTTAGAAAAAAACTGTCCTAAATATGTCATGGTAGTCTGACAACCGGTCTTGCCAAAGGGTATCGTGTGGGTTAGATTGACAGTTCCTCCATGTTAAATACGAGTATTGCGTAAATCTAGTTGACTGGAAAGCCTACCCTAGTATAGTTTGGGAAAAGACAGACAGATGGATGATTAATTGATTCCAAGCTCTATGGTCTAACTGAACTTCTGTACGATTTTCTCTCTATCAATAAAGTTTAAGCAGGCACACAAACAAACATACAGACACGACCTTGACTGTGACGGTAAATGGTTGAGTCACATACATTTGTCACTATGCCAAACTGATGCAGTGGATGGTGCTATGGCAGAGGTGATCATTTCTGACTAACTTTGAGATATTTTGACATGAATTTAGTTAGGTAGGTTTTTGTGGACGTATGTGTAAAGATGATGTTGTTATTTTGAAGAAAACCTAGTCAATCGAAGTTTTTGCTCACATGATTAGTGTGTGAAGTGTTTAGATTTTTGGAGAGTGACAGAAAAAACTGTTTGAGGAATGATATGAAGGAAAAAGGAGTAAATGATAGCGTGACGATTGACAGGAGAGAGAGAATGGAAAAACAAAATGTTGCGATGACCCAAAATAACATGGGATAAGGGTAAGAAGATCCCCGTTCGGTCTGCGGGTTGTTCACAAGAGATCACCGCGGCCTCGGCACAAGGGCTAAGAAGCAACATGGGTGGTATATAGTCAGTAGAAGTCTGACACTCCCTACAGCTCTGCCCAAGAACGGGAGGGGTTATTTGATGATGCCCCCCCCCCCCCCCCAAAGGGAAAGATAATGATGATGGAGACGACTGAAAAGTAAAGAACATTGTCAAAGCTCCTAATTCATGAATTAGAGAAGAGCTTTTCGCGAAGTCGCAGGTTTGGGTGTAAATATATTTTGTAAAAACTCATTTACAAAACCATTGCGTTTTTTATTGTTACTTGCTTAATAATGAGGTTGCATATCGAAAGATGAAGCGGGTTTCTTACAAAACCGCCACAATAAACACTGAAATTATTTCTATTTACAAATTACACCTGGCTATTGCGTCTTTAAAATTAAATCCACATTAATATCCGTCCCAATTTCATAATACAATAAAACAATATGAGCTATTCTTGCCAAATTTTGACTCATATACTACTAAACTATTTTTATATGCCAATCTGATCATAAAAGCAGGAATACAGTGAATCAGCTGTGTGTTCCAGAAAATCAAATGATAAATAGGTCACTGTTTTGTTACGAATGATTCTATTCATATATTTGATGAAATAGAAAATTGTTATGTAACCAAAAGTGTTTATAGAATGCCTATTTTTATTCTGGCTATCAATCAACCCGCATTCTTTAGAGTTTGAGAGATTTGGGAAATAAATCAGTCGCCAGGCTTAAGGAATGATTTACGCTGTACTTTGGTATACTTTTTCTCAAATTCGAATAATGTAGTATTATAACTAAATATTATGAATAAACATGGGTGATGTTTTTAGAAAAGTAACCTAGAGGAAAGGAAAAGACGAGGGTAGTTGACTGATTAAAAAAAAAATTATTCTTAAGTCTGAAAGTGGTGCCGTTGAATGAAAAGTTGTGTGGTAATCGATTGGCGTGGTATGGACATGTGATGCGAAGGAATGAAGAAAGTGTTGTGAGGAAAATGTTGTGAGGAAAATGTTGAGTATGAATGTAGATGGGTATAAGAGTAGATGAAGACCAAAGAAACGATGGATGGACTGTGTGAAGGATGATATGGCTAGGAGGGAGGTGACTGCTGACATGACGAGAAATAGAGAAGTTTGGAAGAAAAAGACATGTTGCGCCGACCCCAAATAAATTGGGATAAGGGCAGGAGAATGATGATTCTGTTTAGTCCGTCATTTAGAATATTGTATACGTGTTTCTCATAAATTCAAATGAATAAAAATGACCAAAATAACACGTGCCAAAGATCGTGAGTGCAGGGGGCTGGTGACGTCGCTGTCTGGTAAAAATGTACCAAACTGTGACGTCGCGCGACTTTTCGAAGCACTGTATCGTCTTCATTGATTGTTTACGTGAAAAAAGAAAAAATACGTGTCCGATATTTTTTGGAAATCTATGTGACGGACTAATTATTCTCTATTGAGCTTAGTAATATGATGTGGAAAAGGGCCTCTGTCCAACACGAAAGCTCGCGCTTGTGACTACTGCACCAACAAGGCGGTGAATGAAAGATAAAACGACCACACGTTTAGCTCATCTGATTTCAAGTTAAACGGTAATGTTTTGTTTTGAATAGACAACAGCTGACAAAATAGTTCAGTAGATGTAGAATTTACTTTATTTACGAAAACAAGCCATTCTTCATACTATGATGAATTCATTTGTTTACTACATATTTTCTGGGCAACCTTTCACCGTAGCTACGCAACAACATGCAGTATATTTCATAAAAACAGACAAAGCGATATCTAAACGGTTTGGTTATGATCTATAATAGCTTGAGTGATGGCTGTTGGGCGCTCGCCAAAGATGCCAGCACTGGAGAGCATGGATAATTGCATATGGGAACAGCTAGCCATATTGCGCTGTAAAACTTTTCAATGTACTGTTTATGTGCATCCTCTTCTGCAAATCTCGCTAACGAAGTAAAGTTAACTAATTCTAGGTTAAGTTCACTTTTGTATACATATAAGCCATATATTTTTTTTAAATGTTGGGTGCAATAAGAATTAACAATAATTCACCACTATCAAAGACAAGACCGTATATTTCACATGTTTTACGATTTTACAAGGATATAAAAACCTATAGGGCGATAACCGTAAATCAGTAGTTTTACGGAACTATCGGTGCGCGAGTCTAAATCGCACTTAGCTGGTTTTATTTTTAATGTGTTGGTTGTATAAAATGATAAAATTCTACGTGAACAAGATCCTAAGTCAATCGAAGAAAAAACCAAAAATGTCTTTCAAAAACCGCACTCATTTACATTCATTGCTCACTTCCACATAGACTCACCACCCAGCTGCAAGTCAGTCAGTAGTACGCATCTATGAAGTAGTCGTTATTAATACCCCGTGGCGGTCAGACGCGCATTATAAACAAACCGATATATTTCGTACAATTCACAGTGTTCGGCAACTCTTCTACCAGTACATTTGTGTACCTTCGGTATTAATCGAATTAAGAAAGAAATAAAATAGTCAACAGGAAAGAAAGTTTATTTGTGCATAAAACATGGTGTTTGGAGACTGTTGGACTCCATCCTGTGCCTCCGGTGGTTATAGTGAGTATCAGTGATGGTGATGTGTGGTGATTGAGAAAATAGAAGATTGTTTTTCTTATTTGTTTGGTGTATGTTGGCCGTTCATCAAGGATTATGTTTCGGAAGTGTACTCGTATTTTCTAAATTACCAACGATTAATAAACCGTACCGAATGCAAAAAATCGTAATCGTATCGTAATCGTTGTTGTCCACATAAACACCATCAGGCCTGTAAAGTCGGAAGGGTTAAATAGGTGTACTGAGTACAGCAATATCTCGTCTGCTAGGTTTAAGTTGCCTATGTTTGCCCCAGAGGGCGACCATATTGCCATTAGTCGGACACACTTCTAGGCTCTGGATTAGTACTGAGAAATTGCCATTGGAATTATAAAAATCCTCATCATCATCATCGTCATCATCAAATCAGCCCGGAACCACTCATTGCTGGTTATGGGCCTAAACGCACAAAAATATCAAATCCATAAATGCATTATATTCACAAAAATACGATGTTTAATTACAAAAAGTCTTTAAAAACCTATTAAGTAATGACCCTATCGTAAACATAACTCACATCATTTATGTAAATAAACATCATTATCACTTATATGCATTGTCAATGCATTAACGTCATGTAAACAGAGTTCTAAATCCACCAAATTAGCTAATCCTCAACGAATGTTCGGCATTCCTGATTGTTATTACTCCCGAAGTGTTGCCGATCTCAGGTGTTCAACCTGTTTACATACACGATTTATTACTGGCCCGTGGAATATACTTTGTGAGAATTATATACTAGTAGGAACTACTCTTTTAAAACTTATTTTGTTTTGATGCCGTTTGGTCTGGTATTTACATCTTTAATTTTGACTAAAGGACTTTCTTAAAATGAGGATATCAGTCTTGGACCCTTTGTTTTCTTTTTTGAATGTTGGGAAATCATCAAATAACTCCTCCCGCTCTGGGCGGAACGGAAGGGAGTGTCACACTTTTTTTTTGGGACAAGCCCGCCACACTATTCCCAAACCACTGTAACTCCTGAAAGCCAGAATCAACAGTGGCGACCACAAGAAAAGCGCCGAGACAATGAACCTCGACGAAGTCCCAGAGAAACGATTCTGTCTTGGATCCCGCAACGAAATTAATTAAAAAATAATAGCGGGGGAGTAGGAAAACATAATTTCCACTTTCCTTCATATCAGCAGGAGACAGAACAGAACAAGGCCAATAGGCACGCAGAGACGTATACAACTGGGATAAGCCCAGTTGCCTAGGATGTCAGACTTCTACTGACTAAAAACCACCCATGTTCCTTCTTAGTCCTGTTATACCGCGGCATCTCTTTCGAACAACTCGCAGTATTCCCTGGACCCTTGTGTTTAAATAAACTGTAGTCATGAAGGAAGGATAACCATCCTTACCAAAGAGTATCATATCATCCAGTACTAACGGGGTTGCACAGGTCAGATAGACAGTCGCCCCATGTAAAATACTGGTATTCAGCATTCGGTTAGACTGGAAGCTAAACCCAACATAGTTTCCTATTTGGGAAAAGTCTAGGCAAATGATATCGCATAAATACCGTCGTATTATAGTCAATACTGATGGAATTGAACCATTTAATTGATCTTCCTCTTAGTCATCCAAGGTTCTCGAGAATAGGCATCCACGGCTAGATAATTTGATGCAAGTGCGACATTCGCAAACAGTATTACAAATGACCTTGCTGATTCACCAATATAAGTCTACAATATTGTCTCGCGATAGTTAACAAGTTCAGATAACGTCATGGTCCATATTTAGGCGCGAGTTTCACTGGCTTTTTTCAACTGACTTGTTGGTCTAATGGCCATATGCGTTACTGTACTGCCTGTGATGTCGGAGTTCGATGAAGTGCTATTAATTCCTCCGTAGCAGCCCAGAGTGTCCTGGTTGATGACAATGCTCCACCCTTATTAAAGGGTTGTTAAATGTCATTGGCGATTATTTTTTTTTTTTTTAGTCAGTAGAAGTCTGACACTCCCTTTCGCTCTACCCAAGAGCGGGAGGGGTTATTTGATGATTTTCCACGCGCCAAAAAAAATGATAAAGTTCATCTCTGCCTTTAGCTATTAAGATGTTATGAATTTATGATATAGAAAGTGAGACGAAATATTTATGGGCCTTATTCTGACTTCAATCTTGTCCTGAGGACAGAGAAGCGGGCGACGATGGTACGAACCTAAAAGAATCCTATTAACTCGCGACTTAAATGGAGGTCGTACAAATTTACTTATTAAGTCAACAATATCGTCCTAAATGGGTCCAATTCTCAGATTGTCTCGCGATGTTAACAAGTCTCGCTGATGACGGCATGCTCTGTATTTAGGCGCGAGTTTCACCGGCTGCTCATTGCGCAGATGTAAATAGATCTACTTGATAATTACATGATATCATATTTATTCGGCGCTCGCGGTTTATTGGCTAGGCTTTTTTTGATGTTCTACCTGCTGTTTATACATATGTTGCGGTATTCTTTGGTTGAATGGTTTACGTTGAGTAATTTTTGTATTGGTTATAGTATTAGCTGGTTACTTTTGATGTCTGAATTCTGTTATGAGGTCCAAACAAAATCTAAAACCTTTGGCAGAGCACACATGCTTTAGACAAAATAGTTTAAACTAAACAAAGAAAAGGAAAAACATCTGTTTCGATCTGCAGCTTTGTATGTAACAGTTGATAATAAATTTGTAAAAACAAATTAGCATGTCTGCTCTGTGCTCATTTAGTTTTTGTTTGTCTGTTCAAATTGAAAGCGGGTATTTAAATAAACCTATAGACTTGCACTTGAAGTTGAAAAGTATTAAACATAATTGTTATATTTTTTTTGTATTGGCAGCGCCAGACCATATAATCTTATTTAATATTAATTAAAAAAGTAAGTCATTAAGTAACGTCAGGTAGGTACAGTCAGTTTTAGGAGCCACGTTTATTGCAGCGTCTAAACTATTCTTTAAAATCAAAATATTTTTATTTCACATAGGCCTACAAGGGCACTTATAAAACGTCGGTAAAAAGGGGCACGGTTCGGTGCATTGGTCGATTCCTAAGGAGAAGACCGGCAAGAAACTCCAAAGGTTACTCTTAAAAATCTTTTAAAATCGTTTGGGTTAACAATAAGGTATAATACACACATGAATATATACACGTAATATACACACGTGATTTAGATCGGATAGTACTTAAGGTCAGTGTCAAGTGATTATTTGATAAAAAGGCATTCTTGCCACTTGTATGAACTGAGACGGTTGTTTTGGTGGTTTTAAGCATTATTACTCAGTAAATAGACAATTGTTACTGCCGCGAATCCCATTTTATGTAACACTAGCTGACCCACGCAACTTCGTCTGCGTCATAATAATACATATATAACTGACAACCTTCCTCGGTAGATCGACTATTCATAGTAATATTTTTTCAATTAGTTTTCTAATGCTGAAAGAATTTTCAAAGTCGTCTGAGTAATTTTTGAGTTAAATCGTCACAAACAAAAATCTAATCTTTCCTTTCTATAATAATCAAATCAAATCAAAATCATTTATTTCATGTTGGCCAGTTACAGGCTCTTTTGAATAGTCGAACAAGTACTAAATTTTAATAAGCTAATAAACTAAGCTACAGTCCCACTCACAAGGCATAATAACTGTCAGTGTACTGTAGTTGCCGATTCCAAAGCGTTGGTCTCATGAGAAGAATGGCAAGAAACTTCATGGATACTCTTTTAAATCATATTGTTACAAAACTTTGGTTACATCATTCATATCGAGATTGGTATATTATCATTTGTGAGAACGATGTAGCAAGTTGTGCACGATAGAAGTGTCGACATAGTAAAGCCAAAACGACGATTTAAAAATAATATAATAATTCAAACAAGCCGTGGCAACTAAGAGGTGACCAGTCACAACTGACAGCACCCGTTCACGAGCATGACGCATATAAGATAGAACCTTAGATTTTACATTATTAAAGTGAGAATTACTATAAGTACCTACCTATTTCTTACTGTTAAATATACACTCATCATCATCAGCCTATATTGTTCCCACTGCAGGGACTCAGGCCTCCTCTCTAGTAGTGGGATGGGCTGTAATCCACCACGCGGGCCCACTGCGGATTGGTAGTTGTCACATATCTTCGAATTTTTTGTTCCAAGATATGCCGGTTTCCTTACGATGTTTTCCTTCGCCGTTTTGAGAACAGTGGTAATGAAATAAATTACAAAATGTTCTGCGCCTACCTGGGTTCGAACCCACCACCAACTGTTCGTAAGTCGGGATCGCCACCACTGGGCCACCACTACTCAGAAAACAATATACAAAAACACCTTGTAAATATTATGGTGCAGTAAATAACTTGAATTTGAATTTCCCGGAGGCCGGACCGCGTAATTATTTTGTCGCGCGTACATTTTAACATTGCGATATCTTCTAAGGTATTTGTTTAAACTATATAGAGTAAAGGAACAAATATTCTATATTAAATTTCCTTTCTAACAAACATATTTATTTAATATAGATTAATACCATATGGGTTAAATAAGCTTCGCAAAAAATAATTCTATTTAACCTAACATAGTAAAAAATGGTTACAGTGAGTCAATCTTAGTAGACAGATATATGCTGTCGCGGACTTTTTCGTAGAACTTTTAAAGAAGAACAAACAAACAACAAACAATTATTATTTTCTTATATGTGTATATATTGTTATATAGGTTAAGTTAGTTACGTACGACACATAATCACAGAATTCTTTTCCGCTTCTCACACACTATAGTCTACATTTCTTTTTTCATTTCTCCTTTTGCAGGTCTGCTGGCAGAAATTTCTTGAGAAATAAGCAGTACTATTGTACTCTAATGTTATATTTTATAATTTTCCTGTGTTGTCTACTGTGTGTACATAAATAGTTAAATAAATAAATAAGAACATTTCTTTAATACACAATATTTGCATAACTTAAACCATTTTCGCAGCGCACGCAACGGAAGCTCTCAATAAGGAATATCGTTTCCCGTTTTTGCAACATTTTTCATTTATGCTTCGCTCCTATTGGTCGTAGCGTGATGTTATATAACCTAAAGCCTTCCTCGATAAATGGACTATCCAACACAAAAAGATTTTTTCGAGTCCAACCAGTAGATCCTGAGATCTTAGCGTTCAAACAAACAAACAAACTCTTTAGCTTTATAATATTAGTATAGATTATAATATTAGTGTAGATAAGACTTGACACTGGCCGGTAAATTGCAAAAAACGTAAAAATAATCGAATTTCGCGGGCTAGCTCGTCGCCTTCACTTTAACCAAGAACCAATAAGATCAATATCATTCTCTTGCCTTCTTCAAGGATAATAAGATAAACGAGCGAATTGCACTAACCATAATAATATCATAGATTCAACATACTATATTTATGTGAATAAAATCCATCAATCATTTTATTTCATTCAGCACGCCCAAAGTTATGATAAACATGGACGCTGAACTACTGCATCCTGAGGAAATGCAATCGTAAATAATCAATAATAATTTGTTGTTCGAAATGATGCAAGGTTTTAGAGAACGAGAGAAGTGGTTGGATCATAGTGTGGAAAACTAGTGTAATAAAAGTATTATGTATTGTAGACAACATTTGGACTGTAATGGTTTAATTTCAATACAAAATTTCAATAGTGGCTTGAAGGAATATTACAAAATATAATCAAGAAGCCATGATTGGTAGTTTAATTTATAGTTTTTTTTTATTAAGAAATAGGCCTGCTCTTGACCTCAATCACGCCTGATGGAAAGAGTATTGTATTTTTTTTATCCTCGTTTGTCCTACCACAGGTCAAAGGCTTTGTGTTCTATCTGATCCTCTCTATCTTGAGCTTGAGCTGATCAATCTTGCCCATAAGCGTCAAGTTCGTCCCACAGTATTTCGTCCGTCATTCGAAGTCTCGTGCATTCTTTGTTGCGGTGTGCGTCGCTGCGTGCTTTCGTGCTCGCGGTGTTTGTTGTTGCGGGCATTCGGCGGCGTGTGGTTCGGCGTGGTGGCTTTCGGAATGACGTATTGCACTCATAGTGTCTCGTAGTTTTGTTTTATGAGTTGTTCTTATGACATTCAAAAGTGCCAGTAATGGTTTAATTGAAATAAATGCTTTGAGTTTGAGTATTGTAGTTCAACTGTAAATGCCACTTTATTAAGGATTCTATGAAGCGCAATTACTTCGATGGTCTACTGGCTACAGTTAACTGATGCTTATGAGAGAATGTCGTCAATGGTGTTCTGACATGTCCGGTTTGTGCTCGGAGTTTCTCGGCCGCCGCCGGTGGAGATGCTTGAGAGCACACAAAAGCTCTCAAAAACAAAAGTCATCAAATGTAGTCAATGCGGCCGAAATCGGCTACATGGCATCATCATCATCTTGATAATCCCTTAGTTCTATCTGAACCCCTGAAAACCACATTATCTTCATTTTAATAATAAAGGGTATAAAAGTACCCAGTAAGGGTTAATTTACCCTGTATGCTCTGTACTACAGTATACTTTATCATAACCTCTCTACCCACAGCCCTGGCACAAGGCGAAAAAGATGAGTCGATCCCCACAGACGCAGCCAAGCGCCACACCATGCCGCCCCAGCCAGCACCGCGACCTACCATCAAAGACAAGGTGAGATTATATCTACAGTTACCCACTTGATACTAAGATGTGATACTTATAGTATATCTGCTAACTGCGGTACTCAGAGATATTTAATGATTACATACGCCGTCACGTCTCTGAGTGCGGTAGTAAGTTGTATAGCATGTTTGTAAAGGGTGGGGGGTTGCTGAGCGTCTAGTTTTTGATGGAAATATGGAAAAGAGCGGCGGGGTGATTCTGTTCTTGTTCTGTACAGTCGGATGAATTTCTTTAATATATTTAACATTTTATGTCTAAAGCATTAGGTTCAAGGTTCATTGGAAAAATTTGACAGTTTCGGGTAACTTAATGTGCTGGCTTCTGTACACATGCACTATGTAGGTATTGTTATAAACTTACTGCTTGTTTACAAAGGCAAGATTATCGCAGATTTAGATTTTCTGACCGCAAAACGTAATCTGAAAAATCATACATACAAACATGAACCCTGAAAACATAACTCTTTTTTTGGGAAGTACTAACTAGTTGAGCATACAATGGGTGTTAAGTTTAAAAAGGTGCCATTTAAAAAAAAAGACTTCTCAAAAAAATAACTACTAGATTTAGTCTTGGACTAGCTTACTCCTTTAATTCGGTACTAAAATTAAACTTAATCGGTTTGAAAACTCTTGTCATAATATTGTCAAAAACCGGTTGTTCGGCAACCCTAGAGTTGCTTTCAGTCGGATGTTTAGTCTCGGAGAAGATAACGAACAATTATTGAGGATATTGCAGAAACTGTGTTTTTAACGACTCTTAATATAACTGAACGCATCTCACTGAGTGTTAAGCTGATATAACATAAGTGTTTACTAGCATTTACTCTGAAAATCATGTTTACTTTTTGTTCATGATCACGGATAAACTGATCCACCACCAACGTGATCATGGTACTTGTAACAGCGCCGAAATATCGGGATCTCGAAACAAAAAGTAAATATAGTAAATATCTAATCTTTAGTGTTAATGATAAGCTGCTGTAATATTTGTAATTAACATAGTAATTATGAGACATTACAGAATGTTAAAGCAGTTTATAATATTCCTGGGTATCAATACAATTGTAATCAACAGTCCGATAGCATATACGATTTACCTGACGATTTTATAGAATGCAGTGACTTTAATGATAATCTCAGTGGATCTCAATTTGAATACCCTTTTGTATTTTTGTAGACACTCATTATTTAACATAGGATCACGAATCAAGAAGGTCCTTTCATAATAGCATGGCTGTCGTAGAATATTATGTCAAAATTAATGTTGTTCACTTGCGTCGTTGGTTCAGTGGACGCAAGCGCGACTGCTGAGCATAAGGTCATTGGTCCGATTCCCGGGGGTCGGGCAAAGTATTATTGGGTTTTCCAGAAGTCACCCAAATCTGAAGATCATCGGTAACTCGAAACTTCTATTCAAGACATTTCGCCTATTGAAAGAGGACCTAAAAGGAAGCCTGAGATTTAGTTTGTTTCATAGTTATGATGATAACAGGTGACTTCAAAGCTATATTTAGAAGGCTAATCACTGCATTAGTCACCACGACTGACCAGATGATGCATTTATTTACTTAGATTTATCTCAAGGTGACTACAAACTTAATTTATGCAGTTTTTACACGTATCTGTTATCGGACGTATGATGCATAATATAACATGTATTTAGTTTTTTATTAAACACTATTCTAGAGGGCATGGTGATATCATACCATTATAAGGTGGAGTCAGTCAAAACCTGACGTAGTTTCCGTTGCCGAAAATGAGTTTGCAAACTTTCAGTTTCAACATAATTTCGGCTGCTCAATTTACGCGGCGTAAATTACGCCGGGTTCACCTAAACCATAATATGTCAGTTGTACTAACAATAACATTTATTTCACTGAAATTCGATTGGTATTGGTTTCATATTTAGATATTGTTTTGTTGATTTTCATCTCTTTACTAATGTCATGTTTCATTATAAGTCATGTTGCCAGATATTGCGTAAATAAATAACTAGTGATCCTACCTATTAACCACTGCCCGCGACTTCGCATGCTTCAAAGAAACATGTCCTATAATCCTATCCGCTAATCAGTAAAAGATTTTGAGAGTGCATTTAGCTAGATATCCACGGTTTTTCTGAAATATACCATTTTCTGATTTCGTTAACTTAATCTTATTGCCTGGTTATTAATAAAAAAATAGTAATAAACCGGCTTTATAATAATTCATTTTAATATTAAATTCTACGCGATTAAGTCTGTCGAAAAAATACGCGGCCAAAAGCCTTGCGAATTTGCAACATAGGTCCCATCTTCAGAGTATTCTTTAGAGATGAGACATGTAAAGCGTATCTGGCAACATGGTGTGCACGTACTAACGCGCACGGTGTGCGCACGCGGCCGGACAGCTGCGGCGGCGCTCGGGCGGCACGGCCAGCGCTTCGTCCGCCTCCTCGCTGGAGGGAGAGTACCTCGCCGACAAGCTCGACAAGGTGTGCCCACCAACAGTTCCCCACCCACCATCCACGCCAGACAACTCCTGAATTCCTGACCCCCGTTCCCAATGGCGAAACGTTCACGAACATAATGTTGCCTGATGACTTATCCTTTAAAGAGAGAGGAAAGTAAATATAACATAATAACACGCCTGCATGAAAGGCAGAGGAAGGGGGGGGGGATAGAAAGAAATCGGCACTTTACCATGTTCTATGTCAAACTTTTCGCCAATGAACACCCTCAGTTACACCGCAAACCACTGTTCCTCACTCACGACCCATCCTATTCCCTTTCTGTAGGACAATTTTTTCTACGCGCTTTAGTAGCTTGAAAAGTGACGTTTGTAGCATTGTAGATGACTGGCTGTGATAGGAAAATCTTTAAGCCTCTCTCATCGTTAGTAGGTACACATTTAACATAAACAGTATGTATCAACCAACTCGGCAAAAACACATAAATTCTGTTTCTGAATTGAGAATTTGAACGTTGAGCAGTTGTCAAACTGTACTTGACATCCTCAAAGTTAAAGCATTTATTTGTATTAGACCATTAGAGGCACTTTTGAATGTCAGAAAAACGAATAAAAGCAAAGCTACAGTCACAATCATAAAGCATAATAATTTGTGAAAGGACTGTAGTTGCTCATTCCCTAGCGTAGATCCTATGAAAAAGAATGGGCAAGAAACGCAAAAAACACTCTTTTAAATCAATATATTATTACAAAATCACACAGATCACCACATAAAGTGATTTCATCGGCAGCCCGTGAAATCAAAAATATATCAATTATAATTTATAAAATGCGCCAAATTAAGTAAATTTTGAAAAGTTCTCTACTTGAAATTCTTAATTCAGATATGCGTTTTGCTCTTTACATTGTTCCCAGATGATATCAAAAGACGAGGAACTCCCAAGTCGCGAAACGCACCACAAGACTTCACAAACAAACATTTTGAATGTGGTTGAATCGAATCCCCATTTTCTGAAGACACATAGACTGTGCTTTATATGTTATAGTGTTTTGTGTATGTGTTTTATATACATCGCTGTGAATTTTAATTAAATCTCGCTTTATCTGTCGGCTACTTAATGGCTTTTTTTTAAATATAGTCAAGCTTCTATTAGAGATCGGACAAAATGCAATTTTTTTCAGATTAGTCCTTTGTTGGTTAGACCTTACGAAATAGATAAAAAACTATACGCCGTTTCATTTCAAAGGTCATCATTTTACAAGAGCTGTTCAGAATGGTTTAGAAAATGTTCTAGAGAGCCTTACAAAATTGTTAGGCATTTTGGTAAGGAACTTAGTTAAAAACAGTAAATTAACAGGTAGAAATCATCTCCTCGAATTCAAACGAATCTTATAAGTCCCAAGTTTATCCAATTTTTATTTATTTGATTTTCTCTGTCGTACATTAAAATCTTCATCAACCCAGCATCACACTATACTTTTATCAGGGCCACACTCGAGGTATTCTTATTCATAAATAATTCGTAAGTGTTGTGTTCCTTGCACTGTGCTTAAATAGTATTTAGATAGTCATTCAAAATATTTATTGCGTACTGCTTTCTCTATCTACTGTCTAAAACTAAGCTTACTATAACTTATTTTAAGCTGTTTCCTTCTTATAGCACTCTATCAAAATATCATAAATATCGGCAAGACAAAAAAATTAAGGCCTAGAAAAAAAATAGTGACGTAGATATAACTAAATAGTGTTGTGTTTACAGAAGCCGCCTCCAGGAGCCGTGAAGGTGATGCCCACAGCTCCCCCCGACAAGAAGGATGAGAAGAAAGTCTTGGAACAGAGGAAACCTGCTGAGAATGGTAAGCACTTCCTCTAAATTATCTTATAGATGCTATTTCGAAAGATCTTACATTAAATTAAATGTCTTTTAGCGAAAATAACGTAAAATCCTCAAAAAAAGTTCAGTCAGTAATACTTAAATGCTCTCACAGCCACGATTAAGACAGTTAATGCTTTATAAAGCGGTTAAAAATAACTAGAATCATCTGAAAGAAATAATTTCATCATAACGGGCTGTAATGGTAATAGAAGCGAAAGTATTTCTCACAATTTTGTTCGATAGGTTGAATAATAATAATAATAATAATAATAATATTCCACAACTATCACACAACGCCATCTAGTCCCAAGCTAAGCAGAGCTTGTGTTATGGGTACTAGACAACTGATAAACATACTTATATATTTCTAAATACATACATATTATAGATAAATTACACCCAGACACAGAACAAATGATCGTGCTCATCACACAAACATTTGTCCTGGGTGGGAATCGAACCCACGACCTCCGGCCTAGCAGTTAGGGTCACTAACCACTAGACCAACAGGCCAGTCACCAGTGAATACCCGCGAGGCATAATTATGCACTCACGGATATTAGTAAACAACAATTTTGAGCATTTAATCTAGTCTCACTCAAAGAATGTTGTATACACTAGGTTTTCCTCCTAATTTTTCGCAGAAACTCGCGAATGTTAAAAAATCTGTCCATTTGAATTAATTTAGCGAATTCTTACAAACGTATGTGTTTTTATTTCAGGTACAGATACGACTAGTGATCCGGGTATCACGAACAATGTTGAGACAACACCCAAGAAGTCCAAGGTGAGTCTATTTTTTAATTGTAAACAATGCAATAATTATCTCAAATGTTCATACAAGCAAGAATGGTAGACTCGAAGCATTTTCTCAGTCCTGTGACGTCTGTAGAACCTAGTGTATCATACAAAATGTTCAATGTAAATATGAATGTTAGACAACGCAACTAGAACATGCATGGTGCATAAAGCAATATTTCCTATTTTATTCGCGGCTGTATAAGTCAAATTATACAAAGCACTGTTATACTTTTGTTAATTTTTATTTTTGTTTACCCCTCCTTTTCCCTAAAGACCGGAGGATTCGGATTATTCGGTGGTAGAAACAAGTCGCCGAAAGAAGAAAAATCTCCTAAAGAAAAGTCGCCCAAAGAGAAATCTCCCAAAACGAAAGATAAGAAGGAAAAGGTTAAAGATCCTAAAGCTAAAGTAGCCGCGCTTGAGACGTCAAATGACAGCTCTAACCTCGATAGTTCACTTGAGAAAAGTCCCACGAAGGGTGAAGATAAACCTTCGTTCACTAAGCCATACGAATACACTGACACAGAGAAGAGTCCCACTCGCAGTAAGCCCTTCATCCAAGGCGCGTTCAGTTACGAGAAAGAACCGATTTCTGATGAGAAGCAGCGGGCGCTAGATGACAGCCAAAGCCCGACTACAAGGAAGGCAGGCCTCGCCTTTAACTATGCTCCCGGCGAAGATAAGAAGGTCGCTGAAAGCGCCGAGAAGCGCAAAACACCAGAAGATCCGAGCAAGCTCAAGACACCGGGACTTGATTACGTCCAGTCGGCGGCGCTGAAGGAACAGGCTAAGGCTAACTTGATAGACCCGACACTTGCTTTACTGGACTCTGAGAGGTCACAGCACGAAGTGCCTCTAGCCGTCGCTGTTCCAATTGCAGTTAAACCAGACAACGAGATCCAAGTGGTGATCATCACTGGTCGCTACAACCCTAAGTCCAAGAAACTTGATGACGCGAACGGCACCGTACTGGTTACCAAAGGAACGCTGAACAAAGCCAATGGAAAAATCCAGACGGATAAGGAACTAATCAATACCAAGTCTGGACAAGTTAGTTACACAGATCCCGCGACAGGCAAGCAGGAGGTCAAGAACGGACATGTTGATAAGTCAGGACATATTCTATTCTCATCAGGAGTTATCGATCCTAAAACAGGCAAGATTGATCCGACATTGGCCCAACTATACTGTTTCGTTGAAAGATCGCCAGATAAACTTGGAACCAAACCAGGCCGAGACGTCGACTTAGTGGTAATTACCGGCAAATATGATGGCAAGAATAAGAAGTTGGATGCTTCACATGGACATGTGGACGTATCTAGAGCAGTCGTTGGACCAGATGGCTATGTTTGCTCTAAATATGGCGTCATCGACCCAAGAACGGGCAAAATTGAGTACATTGAACCTAAGACAGGTAAAACTGAACCCAAACAAGCTTACGTTGATCAGAAAACTGGAAACATTCTGGTCACTACAGCAGTCACTGACCCTAAATCTGGAAAGGTCGACTCTTCACTTGGTCAACAATTCAGCATTGTAGAGAAAGACGCGACAAAAGCAAACCGTGAAGTCAGATTGGTTGTCGTTACAAGTAAATATGACTTAAAGTCGAAGAAGTTAGATCCCACATTCGCTCACGTTGATTCTGTCAAGGGAGTTCTTAGCGGCACTGACGGTAAGATCTATACAGAATACGGTATCATTGACCCGAGGACCGGAGAAATCCAGGTTACTGATTCTAAGACTGGAAAACAAGAAACTAAACAAGCGACAGTCGACCCCAAGACTGGAAACATTCTGCTACTCTCTGGAGTTATTGACCCAAGGACTGGAGCGCTGGATACTTCTCTAGGACAACAATACAGTATCGTAGACAAACCTATCGATACCTTCGGAGCCACAACTGGAAAGGAAGTCCAAGTTGTTGCTATCACAGGCAAATACGACTCAAAGAGCAAGAAGCTAGAAAATCCTAACGGATTCATTGAAACGTCACACGCTATTATCAGCGATAAAGATGGAAAAGTACATTCCAACTTCGGTGTACTCGACCCCAACAATGGAAAAGTGTATTTTACTGATCCCAAAACGGGCAAGCGTGATTCAAAGCAAGCAGTTGTCGATGCTCGGACTGGAAGCTTTATTCTTACATCGGGAGTCATTGACCCCAAGACGGGCAAGTCAGATTCATCACTGGCTCAGCAGTTAACTGTAGTCGACAAGGATGCACCAAAAGGCATTCCTGAAAGGTACGCCAACTTAGTAGTCGTAACATCTAAGTACGACCCTAAGAACAAGAAACTCGACATTACCAATGCGCATGTCGACAGCTTCCCCGGAAAATACGACAATGATGACAAAGTACACACTGATTTCGGAATCGTGGATCCAGCGACTGGTGACATCATCGTCACTGATCCAATCACAGGCAAGCAAGAAGTCAAGAAAGCGGCCATTGATTCGAAGACAGGCAATCTACTTCTGACATCCGGTGTTGTTGATCCTCAAACTGGTAAAGTCGATCCTACGTTAGGACAGCAGATAACTGTCGTAGACAAGCCGAAAGATACCTTCCCGTCAGTAACAGGAAAGGAAGTCCAAATTGTTGTGATAACAAGCAAATATGACACGAAATACAAGAAGCTAGACAGCCCTAACGGGCATGTGGAAACTTCTCGGGGCATCGTTGCTTCAGACGGCAAAGTTCACTCCAACTTCGGCGTTATTGACCCGAAGACCGGGAAAATAGATCATATTGACCCTAGGACCGGCAAACAAGAGCTCAAGCAAGCCGTCGCAGATCCTAAGACTGGCCACTTGGTCATTTCTTCAGGAGTCGTGGACCCGAGGACTGGAAAGGTCGACTCTGCATTGGCGCAACAATTCGCTATTGTCGACAAGGATAGGGTAGCACCTGAGAGATACGTTAACCTCGTCATTGTGACATCTAAGTATGACCTTAATAACAAGAAACTGGACTTGACCAACGCACATGTCGATAGTATTCCAGGTAAAGTGGGCGCTGATGATAAAGTACACACAGCGTTCGGTGTCGTTGATCCCAAAACTGGTGATATCATTGTCACAGACCCACACACTGGCAAGCAAGAGGTCAAGAAAGCCTCAGTGGATCCTAAAACAGGAAACTTGCTTCTTACCTCTTCGGTGGTCGATCCTCTGTCAGGTCGTGTTGATCCTACTCTAGGTCAACAGATCAGCATCGTCGAGAAACCTAAAGATCAATTCGCGAACGTTCCTGGTAAGGAAGTACAGTTGGTTGTTATTACCAGTAAGTATGATCCCAAAACTAAGAAGCTTGACAACCCTAACGGTAATGTTGAAACTTCCAGAGGCATTATTGCCCCTGATGGCAGAATACATACCAACTTCGGTATCATCGATCCGAAATCTGGACAGATCGACCACGTCGATCCTAAGACAGGAAAACATGAAACTAAACAAGCGGTTCTTGATCCGCAATCAGGACATTTGATACTAACTTCAGGAGTTGTTGATCCTAAAACAGGAAAGTCCGACGCAAGTCTTGCACAGCAATTCGCTATCGTAGACAAAGATGCACCTAAAGAGAGATACGTCAACCTAGTCATTGTGACAACTAAATATGATCCTAAGAACAAGAAACTAGATCTTACAAACGCTCATGTAGATTCAGTACCCGGAAAGATTGGTGCTGATGGCAAAGTCCACACAGAATTCGGTGAAGTGGATCCCACAACCGGAGATATCGTTGTCAAAGACGCAGTTACAGGTAGACGTGAGACTAAAGTCGCTACTATTGATCCTAAGACTGGTAATCTTCTCCTTACATCAGGAGTGGTTGACCCACAGACTGGACAAGTCGATCCTAACTTAGGCCAGCAAATCAGCGTCGTTGATAGACCGAAAGACACTTTCACTTCAGTTCCTGGCAGGGAAGTGCAGCTAGTCATCATTACGTCCAAGTACGATCTTAAAAACAAGAAACTAGACAACCCTAACGGCACCATTGAGACCTCAAGAGGTATTGTAGCCGCTGATGGCAGGGTTCACACTAACTACGGTGTGATCGACCCGAAGACCGGGAAGATCGAGTATGTCGATCCTAAGACAGGTAAACATGAAACGAAGCAAGCGTTTGCTGAGCCCGGCGTAGGCTCGAAGACAGGTAATCTGATTTTGACTACTGGTGTTGTAGACCCGAAGACTGGTAAGCTCGACTCAACGCTCGCTCAACAATTCTCGATTGTCGAGAAAGACACGAAGCCGATTGAGAGAGAGATTCATCTCGTTATTATTACAACCAAATACGACCCGAGGACCAAGAGAATCGATCCCAGCCAAGGTCATGTGGACACTATCAGTGGTGTTCTTGGAGCTGATGGAAGAATCCGCACTGCTATCGGTATCGTTGACCCAGCTACCGGAGAGATCGTTGTCACTGACCCTAAGACTGGCAGGCAAGAAGTCAAACGCGCTCAGGTACACCCTGAAACCGGCCATATGGTTATCACAAACACCGTTGTAGACCCTTCAACTGGCCGCGTCGATCCTACACTGGTCCAACAATACAGCATTGTCAACAAACCTGTCGTGCCTTTCGCTAAACCAACTTCGAAGGGCGAGATTCGTCTTGTCATCATCACAAGCAAGTACGATCCTTACACGAAGTCCGTTGATGCCGGTGCAGGCAACGTAGAAGCAGTTAAAGGCTACGTCAGCGCTGAAGACGGCAAAATTCATACAGACTTCGGTATCATTGACCCCAGATCAGGACAAATTTTATATAAAGACCCGATAACAGGCAAACAAGAGCTGAAACAAGCAGAGATCGACCCTAAGACAGGAAACTTGATTATTACCACCTCTGTAATTGATCCTAAGACAGGCAGAGTAGAACCTTCGTACGCTCAGCAGTTGAGTATTGTTGATAAGCAGAATGTGTTAGCTAAGGTAGCACCAGTCTCACAGAGAGCTAGTGTGTCCCCGTCCAGGCAGGTACCCTTGACTGTAAAGACGCCGAGTCCTTCACCGATTCAGACACCTCTACAATCACCCGTGCGTACATCATCACCGATTACAAGCTATGCTCAGAAATCATCTCCCCTTACACCAACCATGAAGTCGCCTGTTAAACCAACCATGGCACCCCCCGAACCTCCCAAGAGGAAGATCGTCAAAATCATGGTTATCTTCACTAAACTCGACCCTAAGTCGAAGAAGCCTGATATGAATACCGCTGAAGTGGAACACCTTACTGGCATCCTTGATCCTAATGGTTTGATCGAAACTAAGTACGGTGTTATCGATTCTAATACTGGTAACATTGTTATAACCGATTCTGCAGGACAAAAACAAACTCGTGAAGGTTATGTTCTAACTGAAACAGGACAGATTTTCATTAACTCTGGCGCAATTGACCCTAAGACAGGCAAAATTGATCAAAACTTAGGAATGATTCTAAGCGTTGCCAAGCAAGAAGACCCAGTAGTCGAAATAACTACTGTCACCGGACCTATTGACCCTAAGACAGGCAAAGTTGATATCGAGAAAGGCACAGTAGAACTCACTAAAGGTAAAGTTGACGCTGAAACTGGTCACATCTCCACAAAATACGGTGTTATTGATCCCTCGAACGGAGTCATCTTCGTCACAGACACTTCGGATACAAAACCAGTTGATATCGATGAGAACAACGGTCTTATCACCATCAGGGGTGTTGTAGATCCTAAGACTGGCAAACCTGATCCTAATGTTGGACAGGTAATTGTGGTTGGAACGCATATTGACCCAGTAGTGGAAGTAACCACGTTTGTTGGTAAGTTGGATACCAAGAAGGGCCTGATCGAGCCCAAGCATTCTCTCGTAGAAAGCAGCACAGGTCAAATCAACCCCGACAACAACAAAATCGATACGAAATACGGACAAATCGATCTTGTCAAGGGAACTGTTACATACAATGATCCTAAGACAGGCAAATTCGAGAGTAGAGAACTTAAAGTAGACCCTGTCACTGGCCAGTTCTTACTGAAGACAGGACAGATCAATCCTAAATCCGGAAAGCCGGATAAGGATGTCGCCAGAATGATCTGCTTGAGGATTATCAAGAACAAGGTTGATCCCGTGTCCGGCAAACAAATCGTATCCAACGACCCTAAGAACGTCAAAGTTGATCCTAAGACCAACCAGATTTGGATCGCTGGACCTAAAGACCCAGTATCTGGAGAGGTTATTTACACAGCTGGCCAGGTCGACCCAGTCACTGGTTACATCATCACGATATACGGTCGTCTCGACACCAAGACTGGCACAATCATCAGGACACATGATGTTGACAAGTCACTCATCAAAGTCGACCCTGTCAACGGACAGATCTACACAGCAACCGGTGAAGTTGACGCAGACAACCACCCACTGTACTCCGCTTCACAAGTCGACCCAAGCACTGGAGATATTTACACGAAACTCGGCAAGATCGATCCCCAGACGGGCAGGCTGATCATCATCAAGATCTATATCATCACACAGAAAGACGACAAAGGCAGAGTCAAGGAAGTCGATCCAAAAGAATGTACTATCGATGAAACCACAGGCAGAATCATCACGACGAAAACAGTTTATCTATACCAGATCATCGACCCTATCACAGGAGAAACTATCGACGTGGATCCTGATGACCCGAGGTTGAAGGGCGCGCGAACAACTGTCACGCAGACCATGACACTATCCGGCAAGATCGACCCCGTCACCGGCAGGATAAAGACTGAATACGGAGATATCGACCCCGATACCGGAGACATTGACCCCAGCACTGCCGTCCGAGACCCCGTCACTGGACAACTGATCTTACATTACTCACAGATAGACCCCTCGCACTTTGAAGACAAGAGCGGCAACTACACGATAGAGAAGGAAACTCAAGATCTGCCAGCGAACATCGACATCCAGACAGTGAACACACACAAGTTCTCCACTTTCGGCAAGGACGAGAGTCCGCTGAGAGGAGACGAGCCCAAAACGTTCACAGAGTACACGACAAGCGAACACATACGGCATCAAGGCTTTTCGTCAGCCACCACCCCTCTCTCCTCCAAGATCCCGGTTTCACAGCGCTCTAAGAAGACGCCCACTCCCCCCGTGGTTGTGAAGACCACGACCAAACAGCTGCTGACGCGCAATGACGAGGGCGTCACGCACAATGTGGAACACGAGGTCGAGAACCTCGGCACCGGGGAGGTCACTTTCTCCACACATACCAACAAGGTGCGTTTCATTCTCTTACTCTATTACCAATAACCGGCACACATGACGCCACCCTGATTTATTTTTCATGTCTTTTTCTTTTTTTACTTTTTAATTTGTCCAGCGTGTGGCCTAATTTTTGTTCTGATTTTACCACGGCTTCTTAGTTTAAATGTTAGATTTCTGTGTACATAGTAAATGCATGCTAGTCTAACCTTAATTAGGCGGAAAGCCTTGAGCCGATGGAGGGTCCGGGAAAGAGTCCGTACGTGACGGCGCGGGCGGTGACGACCCGGACAGCGACCACGCATCACGACCTCGATACGAAGGCGAAGACTCAGCAGATGGAAGAAAAGACAGTCGCACACACGCTGACGTCATCAGCCACGAGACAGGAACAACGCGTCTTGACACAAGAAGTCAAAACCATGGTTACGACCGGCGATCAGGTATGATCATAACCTTTTTCCTCGCATTTTCATTGTTTTAATCCAGTCATAAGCATGTAAATGGAGTTTTTTTTTGTTCATTTTAATTGAATTTTGTTCCTTTTTTATTTCTTAATACTTAATTTTTCCGTTAGTTGTATTTTTATGATTTCGCTTAACTATGGCAGCTTTTTTGACACACGCAGAATGAACCAGGTTTTCGGAACGCTTGATTCGCGTGAGGCTTTGACAGCGCATTAGCAATGCTTGAGAAACCAGCAAACCATCTCACGCAAGCATGAAAGCATGATAAGAAACGCCGCTCGACACGAAGTAGGCGATACAATAAAGATATTTAAAATATATTTTTAATGTGAAAAAGCTGTCATCTTATTTTGATTGCATGTTGAACTTTGTTCTAATTACATATTTTTTCTTTTCCCTCCATCCCATATGTACATCGAACGGACATGACCCGGTGATGCATCTAAACCAAACTAAATGGGCATGACATTACTAAATCATACATTACGTGGTAACTCCACCGATATCTATAACACCAAACGAACTTGGTAAATAATACCTTCGCCAAAATTTGGCCAACACCTACATGTGGTACATTCACCAACATTTGGTACACTACCATGTAATAACCTCACCGGCAAACATTGGGTGGATCACAGCAGCTAACTCGACGCGGGTCAGAGTCATCACTAAGCAGTGGGGATTCTGGGACTCCGATCGACTTTGATGAAGGAGCGGGAGAAGGACATTATTACATCACGGTGAGTTTTGAAGCGCTGTAAGCGTTAAATCGCTTTATTGTGAACGTTACAGGACGCTGAAGCGCTTTTTTTTCATGCGACGTTCAAAAATAGGTAATAATGAGAGGTTTATGAACAGCTGTGGACTTTGAGAACATAAAAAACCACTATGGATATGATAACAGAAATATATTTCTTACAAGGTCTCAAAATTTGTTGATCTCATGATCAAAGGGGCTTTTCATCGTGAATAAAGAAGATACCAAATACGCAGTCTATGATTCTTGAAAAAGAGAACACAGCTTCACGCAAGTGTTTCGGGGGTGGGCACTAGTATATGCACTAGAAAACTCTTCAAAGAGTTCAAATGTTGAGCACTCCACACTATTGATTATTGAAATATAAATAACTAACAAATAATATGTATAATATTTATGATACTTTTCAGGGTAAAGTAGATTTTAGTCGTATGTGTGTGTGTGAATTTATAAAACGTTTCATATAATTAATTATCTTAATATAAAAATCCACTTTAGATTTGCAGTTCCTAGTAATTTAATACCCTTGAGAAAATAAGAAGTTTATTCCTAGTACAAATAATTTTGTTTGGCATGAAAATCGTGTGAAAAGTTGCATTTAAAAAGCATGTTGCATTGAAAACTGTTTTGTGATTATCCACTGCATTTTAGATTGTGTAATATAGGTATTTATTAATTTATTTTAATTATAAAATTAAGGTACAGTACTGGGTTTATATTATTTATTGCGTTTATTTCTTTATACTCCTTAACTTATCTATAAACCTTAAAATATGATAGATATTAATTTTTACTTACTATTCACATTTTTTTATCTTTTTATGCCAATGGTTTAATTTTATTCCATCGGGCCTGGCCACGCCTATTAAGGCATTGTAACAAACACATGAAGTTAAAACCTTTATGAGAGAAAACTTCCGTTAACGAAACCACCCGTCAAATACCCTGGCCTGGCCTGGACTGGCCTGTTGGTCTAGTGGTTAGTGACCCTAACTGCTATGCCGGAGGTCGTGGGTTCGATTCCCACCCAGGACAAATGTTTGTGTGATGAGCACGATCAATTGTTCTGTGTCTGGGTGTAATTTATCTATAATATGTATGTATTTAGAAATATATAAGTATGTTTATCAGTTGTCTAGTACCCATAACACAAGCTCTGCTTAGCTTGGGACTAGATGGCGTTGTGTGATAGTTGTGGAATATTATTATTATTATTATTATTATTAATAATAACAAAAGCGGGATCTTTAATTAGGATTCTTAGTGATATACCCTTGTAAATACTATATCTATGTAAACATGACATTACGCCTATTATTCCCGAAGGGTAAGGCAGAGGCGTACATAGAGTACACACAAATCTCAATATCTATGTATTATAATAATGTATTACTGTGTATATTGTATGAAGTCGTATGGTACTCGTAATACAATGGTTATCTAACACACGCTATGGTACAGGAGCCGGGCTCGTACAAGACAACGACGACCACCACTGTGATGGGCAACGCGCCATTCGGCAGCATGGTGCATGGCGCTACCACCAGGGTGAGAATATAAATAATGTTGAAAATATAAATAATATGTAACTGTGTTAATTTGTTTATTGTGTGTTTTTATTTGAACTAAATGTCTGTAACGACGAAGGAAGATATTGTGACGAAACCGGAACCGGTTTACCTGCATTGGGCTGCGTGGTGGATTGTAGCCCATTCTCTCTCATAGCGAGGAGGCCTAAGCCTCTGCAGTGGGAACATTATAGGCTGATGATGATGATGATGAGATTTGTTGCGACACTCCTCCCTATCTAAATGACTAGGATGTGGCGAAGGGCGCCGGTTTTGGTAGACTCTCTTATGTCATTTTCAGGTTCAAAACGTGCTAGTATCCAGCCCAATTAAAAAAATTGACTATCAGAAGAAAAAACTCATAAATATCGTAAATACCGTTACATTTTTGTGTTAACTTTTTAGTTAGACACTAGTGTTTAATAAAAATGGTTACTTCCAGACGAGTACCGGTCCCGTGGTAACTGAGCCAGTGGAGACGACAGAGACACAGGAGACGGAGACGGTGTCAGCTGACGGCGAGGTGGTGTCCTCGCAGACCATCAGCTCCAAGACGCGCACCGTCGAGACCATCACCGTACGTATACTTACAATACTTCCATTGTACACAGCTAAAAGTCACACACTGTAATTGATAGTCATCATCTGCCAAGCCTTTTCCGAACTATAATATGTTTGGGGTCGGCTTACAGTCTAGCCGGATGCAGCTGAATACCAGTATTTTACATGGAGCGACTGCCTATCTGACCTCCACAACCCAGTTAGTGTTGGGTAATATGATACTCTTTGGTAAGACTGGTTGTCAGACTTTCAGGTCACTGACTACCTGTAACGACGGCCAAAGATCTATATATGGCAGCCGGGAACAACAGCTTAACGTACTTTCCGAAGCACAGAGGAAACTAGGTATCATCCACGAACTAACCTTAGTAAGCACAGTTTAACCCAAAGTTCGACCGCAGAACCCTAGCGGTTTTTCTAATTAATTAGCCAAAAGATCCTGTCCTACAAACTTATGGTGTTTTGTAACTTGTTGCAGTATAAGACGGAGCGCAACGGCGTGATCGAGACGCGCGTGGAACAGAAGATCACCATCCAGTCTGACGGGGACCCCATCGACCATGATCGTGCGCTCGCCGAGGCTATTCAGGTAATATTCCTCTCACTCAATTCAACGTGGAGAGGCATGAGACAAGAAATGCCTTTACCCTGCAGTGGGTGAGGTCGGGCTGTAGATGACTATGACGAAACTTATGACTGCTGTTGATAAGTCAAAAATGAAAACATTTTAGAAGATACATTAAGTCGGTCGGACTATAATGAAACTTACAACGAATCATTTCTAAATTTAATCGACTCAAAGTAACATAGCGTAGGTCTAATCATGAGCTAATTTTATAGAAGCAACAATAAACTGATTTTCTCACAGGTTTCGAGAGGTGTTCTATATTAAGTTAATCTACATCCATTCTAGGGTGAATATTGATATTTAGCAATATTTTTTTTAAATTTTATGGCTAGGGAATTAAGAAAATGGCGTTTAAATGATTTTCTTTTTTGTACATACAAATTCCAATAAATAATCAGTTCGAGTGTAATACGAAGCTAACGAGCAAATTCACTTGGTCGGGTTATATTTTAGTGACATAAAGCGCTGTCGTGTAATGTTTTGTGGTATCTACTGGATCGTCCTATGTGTCAGACGCGTTCCTGTACCATAAAACAACACCGCGACAGCGCTTTCTATAGCAAATGAATCGAATATAGAATATTGTTTGTTGTTGATTGATTTTCGATTCTTAACTTAATAGGAATACTTAGTTTACAAAAATAATAACTTCGTGTAGCGCGGAGTATTTATAAGCATTTTATTAACGTAATGCTTTTTCTACAATCTCCAGGAGGCCACAGCAATGAACCCAGACATGACAGTCGAGAAAATCGAGATACAGCAACAGAGCACGCAACCCTAAACTGTTACAGCAACACGTTGCAATGTCCACCTCGTTCGCACCGTAACACGGTCTGTATGTATATGTTGGTACATACTCTAGTTGTAAGCGATAACAATGCGAATATTAATCACTAAGTTATTTAAAAACAAACATTTATATTGATTAATTAATAAAGTGTTAATTATATTTAATATTTGATGTTGTCACGTCGTGCACTTTACGATAAAGGGCGAGGGGAGGCTGATATGTAGTTACAGTTACGGCCATTGACTCAAATATACAGTAGAGTGTATAATTATATCGATAGAAATAAGTGTGTTGTATCGATATGTCGATATTATATTGATAGAACCGCAATGGCCTGAATAATGTAACTACAATTTCCGCAAATATTATTAAAAATAACTCGTTTTTTCTATAACGGGTCTTTTTTCTATGTCGAGTCGCCTTCGCCCCGAGAAAATGCAATTTTTATATTGTAAAATATTATCATAAGTATTGCAGCATTTTTCTTTTTTTATAATTAAGCTTAGGCTAAGGCATCCATTCAATCCGGACGGCATAGAGCTTCGTAGAGATATAAATGTTGCCATAGTAAAAAATATAAAAAAGTGTTTTTGTATTACTAAATAAAAAAAATATTTTAAGCCTTGTGTTTGACAAATCTGGCTGGATAATGTTTTTAAAATATAAAACCTTGCTCAAATCATTTTTATATTTAGCTTGGACATAGTTGAGTGAACAACTATCACTGCCAATGGAAACAGCTGTGAAAAAAATACTTTTATCTCGTAGATTTTCTATATAAACATTCATGCATGTACCTTAGCCTTAAAACTCACGACTTTTTAATAAAAATCTAGCTCGAAATTGTCTGCATCCAGCCAGGTTGTAACACGAGCTAATTTTCTACAACGGAATAGCTTTAAAATATTGTCACACGAGTTAGACCACCGTTTTTAGGTATAAAAAGATACAATTTTTTTTTTCTCCTCCCTTCTATTTAAAGTGTCGATATACAATGTAGTGTGGGACTAATCGGTTATCTATCGATAGATTTGTGATGCTTTGACGATTATCGAGAGGTAGTAAATCCCTAGTGGTTTATAAAGATCCAGGTTGATTTTATTGTTGAAAGAATCACAAATGTTTATCGAGAACTACAGAAGTATATGTTAAAAGATATATTATTGACGTGTTGCTATGGTCTATATTATATCTACGCGCTCTCTCTATTACGTACAGACCCGTTATAATTATCATTTCGTAAGATTTCTCTTACTTTAAACGTTAAATTTTGTTGTTAAAATTAATATAAATAAAAAAGAAGCTTATACGGCTTAAGTAAATCGTCTATAATCTACAAAGCCGCTAGCTTACAATTCGAACGTTATATAAAACGCTAAAAATAGCACGTTAATAACAGTTCTGTACATAATATAGGCGGGCGTTATATTTCACCATTAGGTGCTACTACTTAGGATCTAGTGTTACGTACGTTTGTAATTGTGCCCTACGGCGGGCGCTCCATTTTATATGTAATATTAGTTTGGCAGCTTTGGCAAGACTAACGGAGAACGACCGGCATTACTCGGCACACGATATCTTCCTTCCTACATACACAAAAAAGTTATTGGCGACGTAAAGTGTGAAGTTAAGGTTCGGCCTAGCGGATCCGGACGTATGACGGACTTAGCTACGCACACCGGCCCTCCCTACCGGTTTAACCGAACTTTTATAGGTTAGAGGAAAATAGCTGTTACAAAAAATAACACGCTTTTTCATTTGATGATATTATTTTCTGATTATATCAGTGTGTGTCAGTCGTTCTCCCGAGAATGTAAACTAAGCTTAGTCGGTCAATGTTAGAAGTTAGGGCCAGGCGAGCATTTGTTGCATCCGACAGTTGTTGCACCTGACAGTTGTTGCATCCGACAGGCGTCAGTAACGGCGGGACATTCCATTCACAAACTTAATGTAGGAAACGCTACATCATGACACTGAGTGTTTGTTTCTTTTATTATTATTTTTGTCTTAAGGTTATTTCTATTCAGCGGTTGAGTTTACTTTGCGAGCGGAAATAGTCGAAACATGTTATGAATATATTGTATTAATTTCGATTTAAACAAAACCAAATCGAACACGTTTTCTTCTAATGTACAGTAGTTTTGTTTTATTTTGGTAACTTCGCACAAATCTTGTTTACTAACTCGCAAAGTGAACTGAACCGAAATAAATAAGTTGGAATGATACTGATATTGTACAATTTATTATTATAATATTAATATATTTCATCCACGCTAGACGTAAATATTATTTTGTATTAGAGTTAAGTTTTAAACGCTGGTTTAAAATCAGATTTTATGTATGCGGGTAATGCTTTGGTATATTTACTTGATTCCTTACTATGGCGTCTAAATGCGCCAATGGTACAATGAACGGAGGAATTAGGCGTTAGTGACTTCTGATGTCTGTTTTACATTACAAGACACCTAAGTGGATGCCTAAATAACATCGTACAATTGTATTTTCGACTCTTTACATTGTCCCTGAGAGTTGAAATTCCATGAGTGTAATAATGCATGCTGTGTGAAACTGTACATAGGCGTTCTGATGGCAATAAAAATGAATGGTTGAAGTAAATATACCAAATCATTACGTATTTTTTATCAATTTGACATTTTATTGTATTCTTGTTCTTGAGTATGCTGTCGAGTATCGATTATCTTGAAATACACAATTATTTGTAATCTTTGTCTATATCTTGTCTATGACATATTCCCGTTGATATTTTAACGTATGGATAGAGAAAGGGTTGTCGACATCAGGAAAATTAAACAAGTTGAATTGTCGACATTCGTTTCTTGTTCCGTACACGATATTCTGCCTTGTGTTAATTTACAACTTCACTTTTTTCGTTGTTATGAGACAGAGCTTCATTTTAGAATTTTCCATTCTTTTGTGTGATATCGTTCGACTTAAAACAAAATGAAAGACGTATCTGTATACCTATCGTGTAACAAGAACTCACGATTGCCACAAGCATTACTTTTTAAATATGGTGGAATAGTCTAACAAAGTGATCTTATGTTTACATTATCGCCATTATCAACACGAAAACATGATAAAAAAAGTATAAAGTTGCCATGGCAAAAAAAGCTATTATTGGTTTTGCGAGTGTAATTGCAAAATTAAAATTGTCTCTGTCTCGTAAGAATGGATGCAAGTGAGGTGCTATTATATTTATTGTAGATGTTTATTTTTGTATCGAGTGGCCCTGCTCCGTAAGCGGTATCGAGGAGAGTTAGGTATTACAAATAAACAATGCTTTGTTTTATAAGTGTGTTTCATTTAGTCCACGAATCCCTTTCCTCCCTAAGGTTGTTTTTATTTTTATGAATTAGGGTTATTTTTGTTCACCAGCTACATTGACGGCAACTAGGAACATTTGTGTTAAATATTTCGATCACTTATCAGTGATCGATGGTTTAATGTGGATAAAACACTGCTACTGTACAGTAGTAACATACATACCTACATAAACTCGCGCCCTTTTCTCCATGGGGCAGAAACCACAAAATACCATCTGCTACGATTCTGACATACTCCTTATGCCCTGTCCACCTGCATATACACACACGCACCCCGGTTGCGATTACTACGCACAAAATTTAAATTACCAATATTGATCAAAAATATACAAATACATAGCAGGAAAATCGATGCGATAAAAACCTTAATATCGGTAAAAAAAAACTGCCTTACGAAGGCCTATTCACTTCCTGAACTTATTCCAATCATTCCATAAGGAAATTTACATGCAAAACGATACTCCACTAATTACGATACCTCCACAAGGAAAATCATTTAAAGTGATACTCCTTGTAAATCATTTGGTAACCTACATGGAAAAACCTGGGGATTGAAACTAACAAGTCGCTTCAGCAGGAAATCGGATTATTGAGGACTAGGTCCAGTAGGGCTATTGCGTATCTTTTAAATGTCAGTGGCTATCATATTGTCCATGGATAAACTATCAAATTGGTTATAATTTAGTACAAAATGGAACCATTTGACAGTAATTGATAGGCACTATAGGTTAGCCACTGTCATACGCAATAGCCCTACTGAACGTGGGAAATATTCCACAACAGTTCAGACCTGCAGGGCTATTGCGTATCTTTTAAATGACTGTGGCTATCATATAGTGTACATCAAATAATGTCAAATGGTTCCATTTTGTACTAAATTATAACCAATTTGAAAGTTTATCCATGGACAATATGATAGCCACTGACATTTAAAAGATACTGCAGGGCTATTGCGTATCTTTTGAATGCCAGTTAGTTAGTACAAAATGGAACCATTTGACAGTAATTGATGGACACTATCTGATAGCCACTGTCATTTAAAAGATACGCAATAGCACTGCTGCATGATCATTCTCGTTCGATGTAGGTTCGCTAAGGGTTAACAACGCCTCCATTGTTTCTATCTATAAAAGAAACTGACAGACTGACTTGACTCCCGCGTTGGTCTAGTGGATACAAGCGCGACTGCCATGCATGAGGTCTTGAGTTTGATTACCAGGTTGGGCAGTGTTATTGGGTTAATCCATTAGAAATAATTATCATTTTAGCAGCCACAAAGTCGGAACCTATGCCCAAATAACAATAAACTAACTTATGGGTCCACCTCCGCCTCCCTTTAGGAATTGCAGGCGTGATGTATACGTTACGAACTGTCCATGAAAGAAAGCCAACGGCTGTGGGATTTATTACAAACTAGTTTGTAATCCCCGCCGACAATTCAAAGGGAAAAAGACTCATACAGCGAAGTACTTAAAGCATTTAAAACGAGTGTGCGTGACAGTACCTACCTATTTTAATCATGTGAACCGGTTTCCCAAGTTCAATGTGACGATAGACTTTAATTACTTTTGCTCAATGACTTCAATGAAAGACACTACGGCATTTAAATAACAATGCTAAACCGGAGGTGTTTGTACTATTGATTTACATAATTAATGCGAAATTTATTTATCATTATTCGACACAATAAATAACCTAAGTTAGACCTGGCATTCACTAATACTAATCCAGCTCTCGAGGCTATAAAAGATTTATTGCTTTGTTTTTTTCCGGGTGTGAGTGGGGGAGTCTCAGGCTCTAACTCGATAAAAACCAAGCCGGAGTTCTCTTCGCACACTTGTGTCTATCCTAATTTATTTAAAAAAACATATGGTTAAAAAAAGAGTGCAATACGTAATTCCGAAAGCTACTACATAGAATTACACGGTGCCGAATTATGTGTAAAAATAAAAGTCATTTTACTGTCAAAAATAAAAACATTTTAATCTACGTAATATTTAAAATTAGTTAAAATTCACAACAGCTTAGTCTTTTCTATTTACTCCGCATTAGGAGACATTGGGGTTACTGATACAGTTTCACAGGGGAGAGATATGAAAATGCGACGCACGCGAATGCGAAAATAGTACATTGTTCACCGAGAGGAAAGTGACCGATTACCGTCGAGGGTGTCGTTTGAAGCCCGAGCCGTAGGGGAGGGCTTTAAAACACCCGAGATCGGGAATCGCGCTTTCTCTCGAGTGATACATAGTGCTTTATACTACACCTACGAGGAAAATAAAAAACTAAATCTTTACTAATTGAAATTTATATTGAAATTGTTGCAGTTAGTGAAGCTTAATGTAACACTTTTTCCATTGTTGATTGTTTGAGATGTTTGCGACAATGTAGGAGGAATAACTGGCTGTGCTGTTGGCACTGCGCTCGTAGAAGGCTGTGGTGCCAAAGGGGCAACTGGCTGCTGAGGAGCATTTGGCATCGCCGCGCTCGTTGATGGTTGAGGAGATGAGTCTTGATGCACATTAATCGATCCCGATATTTGGTTATTTATTCGTGTTTTGTTTCCTACGGAATTCTCTATGTAACCTTCTGCAACAGCGGACGATTTCCAACCACCGTGGCGTTTTATTGTGGTTAAATCAGCACCAGTATCGGCAAGAATAGTCGCTGAAGTTCTGCGAAAGCAGTGGCCAGTGTATTCTAGTGGGTTGAGTAAATTAAGGTAGGAAGCTATTTCTCTTGGCACAGTATCTACTTATTTTGTTTTTCCCAATTACTTGTTTCGTACATTTTTTGTTTTTATATTGTAGTAAAACCCGATTGGTTTTGGGGTCACTGGGGCGAATTTCGTTATATTTCTTCATTATCTCATAAAATAAGCCTGATATAACAAATGATCGCTGAATTTTGGTTTTTGTGTTAGGAATATTGACAATTATTCCATTTTCGAGGATTTCGATATCGTCTGTTGTCATATCCACAAGTTCTTGCGAACGACAGGCCCCATTTACTCCTAAAATCAAAATAACCTGTAAACAAAAATATCAAACATGAAAACCTATTAGATTTCTACTCATAAATAGGTACGTAATAAATCATAAACCAGTGCATTTTGTTCATAAACTTACCTTCATCAACAAATATTTGTCATCTGGAGCATTCTGCAAAAAGGAATAAACATCCTTTGTAGTAAGCACTTTTGATTTCTTACTACGGAATCCCTCCGACTTTCTTTTCAGAAATGCTGTAAGTTTTTTTGTATTCTTGAATATTTATGTCGTTTCTTGTCAATATAGTACTTTTCAACATTGAGTACATAGATCATAACGTACTTGGTTTGTATTTTTGCGCTTTTTCACTGAAATAAGCTAGCAAAACAGTTTCAGAAAAAGATGCCGCATTTTTTTCACTTTTCCATTGCAAAAAATCGTTATAAGTTTTATTACTTATATTTTTTAATTGATTTCTGTGGTAAAAGGTTATCAATCAGTATTTTTGCTGTTTCCTTCAACTGCGGCGGAGTTGAAAAATCTTCATCATCACTATCACTACTTATCATTTTGATAGTTTTATTTTACTTTCTACGAAAACTGAATCCTCAAACAACACACAAATTGAAAATGGTGCCAATGGCGTCTGCAATTTTTACATGTTCTTTTTTCAAATTGTTTACGCCGCAGGGTCGCACTGCCAGCCCGACCCCATCCAACACACAGCTAGTGGCCAGTGCCATTTTGCGAACTTGGAGATAAAAACTCACTGTAAAAACTTTTTGGCTTTTGATATTTAGGTTACCGGCGCATAGTCTTACCCAAAATTAAAAAAGAAAAACCACGTAAGAAATGGATTTTCATACACTTTTCTCTCCCGCTCAGATGCGTTTTCTCCCCGCATATTTGTTCGATATGCAATGACGTACTTTCTACCGTAAATTTGATAAAGTATCAAGGTACTTTCCAAGCAGGTGTAGTATAAATAAAATTGTACGAGTACTTACGTATGTAGGTACGCCAGATCGAAAACTCATTTAGTCGATACCTAACCGCTATCGAATGACGTTTGAACACGCTGATTCCAAAAACTGAATGGTACGCAAGTACGAAAGTCTTGGCATCCAAATCCACTTTTGACCTGATGAAAGAACGTAAATCTAAAATAAGGTAAATCTTTTTTTTTGTTCTTGATACCAAGACTAGCGTAGATACCATTCAAATAATTTTTCGAATACTATTGTGTTTGCGAAAACGTCACTCGAATTTTCATATCGTTTTACAGGGTAAACAACCGACATTGTTCTGCAATAGCTACAGCAAGCTACAGATGTAATTCATTCTCGAACTGCATAATTAAACTACTCATGTCAGGTGATATCGGTCTTACAATAAATATCAAAAGTACACATAATAAACTATAAAATCTTGATGACGTTCTGTCAATCTGCTATTTAATCAAAAGTCCAAATAAAATAAATATCATCAACCAAAACAACTCGTGCGATTTGACAGCAGATTAAGGACATGTCTCTTAATGTCACGACACAACTACTTAACAAATAGATAGGCATCTAAATTAAAATAAGAAACTAAAATGTAGAGGTAGGTAAAATACTTTGTCAAATTCTAAGCTTGTTTTGAACACAGCGCATGGCATGGTAGTTTAGTTAACGGGCCACTTTTCACAACCACCACTGATTGATGCCACCACCACATGATTTTTTAAAACGTTTTGTCTGGAATGTATGATGTAGCAAATGGCATCCACTCGCGACTCAGTGACGGCGCGGCGACACCCCGCCGATGGCGGCTACTCACTACTACACAGCCCGCCTTCCTACTAGTGGCGACCACCGACGACTAGTGCCGGCCACCGACGACTAGTGCCAGCCACCGACGACTAGTGCCGGCCACCGATGACTAGTGACACCGACTTCTAGTGGCGGCCACCGACTTGTAGTGGCGGCCACCGACTTTTAGTGGCGGTCAACGATTTTAGTGGCGGCCACCGATGTCTAGTACCGGCTAACGACTTTTAGTGGCGGTCGACGACTACTAGTGGCGTCTACCGACTACTCATGCGACTACTACAAACCAAAGGAAGTGGTGTGCGACAATCGCCGCCGGTGGCAGTGATCCGTTTTGGGCAGACTCTAATTGTATTTGTAGCTTTAAACCGGTGGCTCCTCTTTATAACTAGATGTGAATTGACTTCATCCGCTGATCAAGTTCCCGATGTTTCTGACAATGCCGTCGGTATTCTTGTACTGGGCGCCCTCCGTACCCAGCCCGAAAGGGGCTGCTCCGGCCGTCTGCAGGTAGTAGGCGCCTCTCGTACCCGGTTGGGTCGCGTATCCCATCAGGCTGGAAGCAGAAATAGGCAATGAATACGATAAAATTGGCTCCATCCTCAGCTGCATTCGGATAGACTCGAAGCCAACCAGAACGCCGTTGAGTAAAATGCTAGGTAGATGTTAGTCTAGTATAGTGCACAGGAGAGCTGCTGCCGGAACGTGAGATCCCGGTTACTGCAATGGATTCGATTACAATGTCGTCCAAGTGTATCATATAGTTATTTCTATCAGAAAGTCAATAGCAGCCACATCGTTCTTTGAACTGTGGGAAATTAACAAATGACTGCTCCCGGTCTGGGCAGAGCGAAAGGGAGTGTCAGACTTCTACTGATTAAAAACCCCCCATGTTCCTTCTTAGCCTTTTGCGTTCGAGATCATGGTGTCTCTTTTGAACAACCCGCAGCCCCGGAGCCACTGAGTCTGGATTATGTTTTCGGTCGATGTCTTCCCTCTATGGCATTCCAGTAGGGGGATAGTTATGTTCAAAGTGCTAGCAATTTGGGTGCACCTCTTTGTCATTCTCCGTGGGTATCGACGTGAAGTTCTATTATATTTATTAAGTGGTTCTTCTCACCTCAAATGATCATAATCGCACTGGCCAGTCTTGAAGCCTTGCCAGTCGGGACAGCTAGCGGCGACGAAGGCCTGCGGGTTTGTGACCGACTCCGCGAACAGCAACCAAGCGCGGCTGTGACTGCACGACGCTAGCAGTAAGGTGGGTAGGCAGTTCGGCTGGTTGGAGCCCGAGTTTGGGTAGAAGTCTACGTGACCTGCAGAGAGGATTTTGTTGGTTTAAAAGACCGTTATAGGTTTGTTTCCCAGATTGCGCAAGGTATCATTGAATTTTCCATTAGAAAATCTGCTGGTCAACAGTAATGGCGTGTCTGGATATTTTAGGGGAATTTTAAAAAGAGTTTTCATAAAAATAGTGTGATGTACATGATTTCTGAATTTATTTAGAACTGGCTTGAGTTCAACAAAATTCTCAACTTAGAAACCGGATGTGAAAGTATGTGTAATGTGTTTCTTAGAATTACTCCTCAAAAAATGGTTTTGCGATTTCCACAACGACCAAAAACTACTTATGACTTGAAAGCTATGATCAACATAAACCACCTTCACAATCCAACTCACCAACTTGCTCATCCAGTCCATAGACTCCAGCATCAGTATGTATGACGTCAACGAAGTCAGCGTCATTGATGTTCAGCCTGAACGTCATGTTGACGTCAGTGAAGCAAGGCCCCGCGGGGTCTAGGCCAGAGATCCGGCCCACACGCTGGCCTGTCAGCGCCATGAAGGTCTTGCCAGCGAACCCAGAGATGTGGCTCCCGAGGCTGTGGCCTATCAAGTGGATGTTTGATGGGTTCAGGCCAGCTGGAAAGAGGAATAAGGAAATCAGTACAAACATGGTACATATCTCGTTTAAATGTTTATTTATTTATATGTATGGCACTTAAGCGATTTACTTCAAACCCCCATACACCCTATAGTAAATTCGTCACTTACAGAAATGTACAGCTGCACACTCAGAATAATAAAAGGGCAAAACAATAAGTGTTAATTATAGCATAAAGGGTGTAAAAGTACCCTTAACGCAAACAAAGGGTACTTGCTCTGGGCCGCGGGTAGTCCACCGGTTATCGCGGCCTCGACATAGAGGGCGAAGAAGGAACATGGGTGGTTTTTAGTCAGTAGAAGTCTGACACTCCCTTTCGCTCTGCCCAAGAGCTCCCGGGGTTATTCGATGATTTTACACCGATCAAAAAAAAAAAAAAAGGGTACTTGCTCTCCCCACCACTGCGATTATTTTTTTGTTCTAGACCATACCTGGGAACCCCCTAGTTACGGAGATATTGGGGGTCAAAGTTAGAAATTTCTCACAGCTGTTTTTGTAAATACCAGTTTTTCAGGTTATAACTTTCCTTAAATTACTACTATGGCCCCTTTACTATTCAAAGCACCCGCTAGCACAATGTTTCAAGGGTGCAACATTAAGTTTTACCGTAAAATGAGATTTTTGACCCCAAAAAAAAGTCGTTTCCCAGCAAAACATTTTGCGTAGGGTTACTTAATTTGATATACAGAACGCTTGGTTCACGGATGCGTGCAGGGTTAATTTACACCCTGTATAATATTGTAGATTAAAGGGATTCCAGATAATGCTTAGATAAGTCTGCTTTGACATTTCCTCAACTTCAAATGCTCAAATCAGAAACCGGTATTCCACTTAGAATAGAGCCTTCAAATAGAATAAAAACGTTGAACTCACCTTGAACCAGTGCAGCCAGTAGCTGCCCCAACTCCTCACCGATGAAGCGCACCATTGTGGTGGAGCGCAGGTACATCCAGCTGATCAGAGAGCTCGCGTCCAGGGCCAAGATGTTGAAGTCACCTGATGACAAATAAATATGGTGATTATAACCAGACAATGTACCATATTTTGTAACGGATGGCCGTTGGGGCCAATAAGTTCTGGAGTAGCGACCGTGAACCGGAAGATGTTGCGTTGGAAGACCTGCCACTAGGTGGACCGAAGACCTGGTTAAGGTTGCGGGAATCCACTGGATGCTAGACGCACGGGACCGGTAAATGTAGCTATGTCCAACAGTGGACGTCTTTTTGCTGAAATTATGAATAGCCAAAACCAAGGTTCTATTTTACCTTGATTCAGGAAAGCAGTACTAAGGCTGGCGAAGCTATTCTTCGAGGGATCATCAGTGAAGCCGTGGATGTAGATCTTAAGCGGTTTCTCAGGGTTGAACCAGTCCGACTTGGAGATCAGCGCCGGCGCCGCATCCAGCTTGTATGTCACGTTTACGTCTCTGGAAAACGAAGAGAAAACTTTGAGATTTGTCTTATTGGAGAGTTAGGATGTCTTTAGCTGCTAACCACGGGGTATTGTTTAATACGAACTGGGCTGTGAACGTCATGAGTTATGCAGTCACTCCATTTAAAATACCCACTGGAAGCAGAATCAAGATAGTTGCGCAAAATACGTGGCAAATTATGGTGACACATCACATTTCTTTCTTTCATGAAAACGATCGTTTCTGATCTTTCCTGAACTGTTTGAAGTTCAGGAAAGTGATCTGCCTAACAGAGCTTTAAAAGAGTGTCCATGAAATTTTTTTGCTCATTCTTCTTCGTAGAGATCTACGCTTTGGAATTAGCAACAACATAACTTTCACAATTATTATGCACTAGGTTGTGCCAGCAGCGGCTTCGCCCGCATGGAGTTCGATAGTTGTACCACGGGATCATAGGTACTACCGGTTAAAGAAGTATCATATGTGTTAACCCAGGTTATAAATTATCTGTGTCACATCCGTTCAGTGGTTTTTGCGTGAAAGAGTAACAAACATCCATCCATCCATACATACATCCTTACAAACTTTGCATTTATAATATTAGTAGGATAGGGTAAGATTGTGCCTGTGACTGTAGTTTCGTTTTATTTGTTTTTATCAAGTAGCTGCACTCACCTGGTCATAAAGCTCAGTTTCAGTTCACTCATATTAGGTTCTGTGTTTGTGTTGTTGTATGACTCGTAATCCACTCCCAGCAGTGCCTTCACGTTATGACCTTATAAAGAAGGTAAATAATGGCATGTTAATAAGTGTATATAAATATTCAGGAGCTATATTTGTAGTATATAAGATTCCGTCTCTAGAGGGTGTAGATATGGTGTCGTCAAGCCGTCAACCAAACTCTATGTTGTACTTAAAGTTAAAGAAAAGAGAGGAATTTATCTCTATCTCTCTCTCTATCTCTCATCAAACTAGTAACCCTTAAAAATTATTGCTGGGAGACAACTTTTTTTGGAGTGAAAAGTCAAGTTTTACAGTAAAACTCAACGTAGCACACTCAAAACATTATGTTAATTGATGCCTTGAATAGTTAACTGGTAATGGACATAACTTAAACCTGAAGCTACTTACACTGACTAAACCCGATCGACATGATAGTCTTCTTAATGGGGTTTGCGAAGTCTGCGAGCTCCTTGGTGACCCGTTCCCTGAAGGAGTCGAAGAAGCCGAGCTCTAAGGCCGCCGTGGACACCCATAACGCCGATACGAAGATGATCAAGCAAGAATTCATCTTGGAAGGTACCTGGAAGTGTTAAGATACGAATTAGAAGAACCAAGTTGACGATATCTACCTTTTTACTTCTACAGTCTTAATAAAATCGGAAAACCGCACACCGTAAATCACTGTCTGAAAGCATGACTACAGCTGAGGACTGAAGTAAGGACTGCAGAATTATTACTGAAAGTTCATCCCCAAAATAGGTTAAATAGAAGGAAAGACGATTTCTTAGAAAAAAAAAATTAAGAAGACATGTGACATCTACCAATCCGCACTGGGCCCGCGTGTGGGAACATTATAGGCTGATGATGATGATGAGCGGGAAACAACTTTAAGGGATTGTGAGGATGTACCCGTCTGACTGGATAAGGACACCCCTTCGCATCGGGCATTCGTCAACCAACTCGTGATAATTATGAGAGCAATTATAGCAATCGATTCAGTTATTAAGACGAAATAATATACGCCAGACTTTGAAGAAATAGCGACAAATAGGTACATTAAAAAAAAAACTAAATCACTTTGAAAATATTCTTGCGCAAAATCCAAGTAGAGAGTTCTACTTGAATTTTGCGCAAGAATAGACTACCTCATTTCAAACAATCTGTAAGACATGAACTGCAAAAACTTAACTCAGTTAATCCGGGTTCTATACTGTCTAGCCTACTAAATGAAATATTATTTTGAAAATCGGTCCACAATGACGGAGACATCGGTGAACTCACATAAAAAAAAAATTTAATACATAAGTACACAGGAAAGAACCTTCTTTTGGAAGTCGGTTAAAAACTTCACAATACACAAACACACTCAACCGAACATTTTATAGTTAGCTTCCGTACTCACTCTTATAAGTCAAAAGCGAATAGGGCTATTCGCTTTTGACTTGGCCGTATAAAACAAAGCAGTCTATAATTTTATTATTAAAGTTAAATTAAATAACAAACAACCTGTCAGCCTAGGTCAAGTACAAAACCTAGGCTGCTAGGCAGGAAGTAAAAACAAACGAGTTTGATTACTTGATCATTTTAATATGCCGAAGAAAAGACAATAACAATATTCTATCGGTAGATTGCTTGAAGTTTTTTAGGAGTAAGACTACTTATAGTGAAAACTCTATGCGTCAATGGTCCGATAAATTACTCACTTATTAAGTTACCAGCCCCGCCCCGCCAAGATTGTATATTATCTCATATACCTACTACACGTGTGATCCTCAAATAAATATTCACATTCCGGTTTCTTAAACATAATAAATCGATATTAACTTTTTGAAGTGCACCTAGCACTTCACCCGCGATGTCGTCCGCAAAAATGTGTTAGTTTGGCTATCATCATCAGCTTATCCACTGTTGGATATAGGCCGCTTAAATCACACACCACTCAGCTCGATTCTCGGCATCTCTCATATATATATTACCAGCCACCCTGCCACTCCACCGAGCCTGAGGGCGTCTCACCTTACACTTGCACACGCAAGACCACGTCTACCCCGCAACGGGCATCGGTTCTGCAGCTAATATACGCATGATAAAAACAATAGTACATTATGGTACAAGTGTGTATGTTGGTGATTATCGGCGAGATGCAGATGCCATAAAGACCCGAGACTTTAGGTGAGGGTCTTAAGAGAGCCGAGGGCGTCGAAAAACGTCGTATGATACGGTTTTCGACGGAAAAATTAATTAGTTTTCCTATGCGCGCCCATCTAACAATGACGATCGGTCATAGACTAAAATAATGAGGATTTTTTTTTGGCTATTCGGGTATAGCGTTTTAGCCACGTACAAAATTCAAAGTTTTCTCGATTACAGAGAAATCATAAGTTATATTTGAGTGAAAGTTTTATTTATTTAAAACGTACAATTTAAATTCGAAGTTGAATGAAATGAGCAAGCAATAGTACTCGTAAATTAATTTATGGCGGCCGCGAATATTAATGCATCTTTCTTTTGTAGGATCGAATCATTAGTTCCGGAGAATAGAACTACATACAAACTTACAAACAAATTGCCTTGAATAATAGTGTAGACGTACCTAAGCCACACTGAGACGCTATTACGAGCAAATTAAAAAGAGCACATAATTTAAAAAGGCATTTTAAAAAGAACACTTCCTTACCTTTTGATTTCCTGTTCCAATTTAAAATAGCAATTTCAAAAGCACAGTCCTACTGGATAGTTCACGACACACTGACCGGAAACAGGCCAACGAACTTGTTATAATTAATGGTGTGAAGGAAAATATTACCTTTTTATATCTATTTGTGAGAGGTTCGCAATTAATACGAGAAGGTGTGACGTGTGGGGTTCGTCACACGTCAAGTGACAAACTTATCGACGATTTCTGAAGAACATCGTGCATTGGAGTTGTAGAGTTCAAAATCGAGTTCAAGTTTCATTAACAGTTTAAGTTCATTACACATTCTACCTATCTGACCTCTTCAATTCAGCTACTGATATGATCTTCTTCGCACAGGTTCATCTCTATTTTGAGTCTATCTTTAGTCAGCCCACAATTTGTCGACAAGTTTGGCACTTTCAGTAGCGTTTATCAGCTCCTGTTGTATTCAAACAGCAGACAAGCTGCTCTTATGTAGTGCCGACAATACGATACATCCCTTGATGAAACAGTGTGTCAAACTAATCAATCTTGGGCTGCGGGATGTTGTAAGAGATACCGTGGCCTTGACATACAGGGTGTAAAGTAACCCTTCACACATACGTCAACCAAGCATTATGTACATCAAACTAAGTACCCCAAAAATTTTTGCTGGGAAACAACTTTTTTTTTTGGGGACAAAAATCACACTTTACGGTAAAATTCAATGTAGCACTCTTAAAACATTGTGCTAGTGGTTGCTTTGAATAGTAAACGGGAAATGGAGGTAATTTAAGTAAAGTTATAACCTGAAAAACTAGTATTTAGAAAAACAGCTGTGCAAAATTTGGAACTTTGACCCCCAATGTCTCCGTAACTAGGGGGTTCCCAAGTATTGTCTAGAACCAAAAATTGATCGCAGTGGTGGGGAGAACAAGTGCCCTTCGTTTGCGTTAAGGGTACTTTTACACTCTTTATAGGGCTAAGAAGGAACATGGATGGTTTTTAGTCGGTAGAAGTCTGACACTCCCTTTCGCTCTGCCCAAGAGTGAGAGGGGTTATTTGATGGCTTCCCACGCCCAAAAAAAAAGACTAATCAAGCTTCTAACTACACATAACCGTAACGTCCTAGAATTGTTGTCGGACCTAAAAGGTCAGATCTTCAAGTATATAGTAATCATCATGCACAACTCGACTGTATCGTCTGTATCCACCGCTGTTGACTGTTATCCGCCTCTCTTTGTTTGTGTCAAGCTCCTAGCTCTTGTGCCAGCCTCATCTAGGACTTATTAAAGGATATACTCGCGATGGATTCATAAACAATATCGTCTGCCCATTTCTACCTGATACTGACACTGTTAACCTGTATCATCCCACTGTTGGGCAAAGGGTTCTCCCCATGAATTCCACGTGTTGCAGTTGTGGACCACTGGTCGCTAGACTTGTCTAGATCGTTCCGCCATCTTCTACGACTCCAGGAAACTTTCTGACTGTGTCAGGGCTCCAAGTGGTTATTTTGGCCCACCGCTCATTGGGCTTATCAACCTACAGTACCTACATATACCTGTTATTTTAATATGCATACATATATTACCGGTTATCCAAATACTCAGCTACTGAAGAGTGTTTAATTTTCCACTTTGCCAAATTGTACAACGTTTGTAAAATATGGCGTTGAGACGTGAGAAACGGTTCTAACCATATCTTACCAGTGGCTGGCCACTGGTAAGATAGGTATGGTTCGTTTAAAAAAAAATACGTTTACCTACGTACGTCGTATGACGTATTATACGTATTCACTACGTATTTTTACAATACGTATAAATGACGTAGATTACATAATGTTGTGTTTCCTTATTATTAGATATCTAGCCTTTCCTCTACTAGGTTACGTTGCTGGCCTTTCTACAAAGGGTTTGTGAACTAGGAAAATCTAATAATTAATCAAACAGGCGCCTTTTTCCTGTCATCGTCACAAACATTTCTGTTTTTCCGTCAGGAATTTTTCATTAGCAATCACTGAACACTGGGTATCAATTTGCAGGTCAGGAATCATGATGTACGTTGATTAAAATATGTTTTGCGGCCATAACAAAGGCTTTACTGTGTTATATTATATTAGCTTGCCAGCGTTCGATAATTGTCCCACGGGATAATACTACCGCGATAAGAAGTATCTTATGTGTTAATCCAGCTTATAAACTATCCACATCATCCATACATCCTCACAAACTTTCGCATCTATAGGTTTTATTAGTAGGATACTAGATAGCTGATGTTCACGGCTCGGCTCGCGTGGATGTCTTGGCGACCTGTCGATTATAGCAATTAAAAAGTAGCCTATTAGATGTCCTTTAAGCGCCTGCCACACGCTCATGCTTCACCACGGACGGCCCATTAGACTATGTGTACCAAACATTTACAAAAGCGCGACATACAGATACACAGAGAGCCTAATGAGCTGTGGGCCAAAATAGCCACTTTCTGGAGCCCTGACACAGTCAGAAGGCATCGCGGCAGACCTCGTAGAAGATGGCGGAACGATCTAGACAAGTCTAGCGACCAGTGGTCCACAACTGAAACACGTGGAATTCATGGGGAGAACCCTTTGCCCAACAGTGGGATGATACAGGTGAACAGTATCAGTATCAGGTAGAAATGGGCAGACGATATTGTTCATGAATACATCGCGAGTATATCCTATAATAAGTCCTAGATGAGGCTGGCACAAGAGCTAGGGGCTTGACACAAGCAAAGAGAGGCGGATAACAGTCAACAGCAGTGGATACAGTCGAGTTGTGCATGATGATTACGATATATTTGAAGATCTGACCTTTTAGGTCCGACAACAATTCTAGGACGTTACGGTTCTTGGTAGTTAGAAGCCTGATTAGTCTGACCACCTGTCTCACCAAGGGGTAAGTATCGCAGTAACGGCTCTGAGCAGCTTGTCTGCTGTTTGCACATAACAGGAGCTGATAAACTCTACTGAAAGTGCCAAACTTGTCTCCAAATTTTGGGCTGACTCAATTAAGATTGCTGTACCTGTGCGAAGAGGATCATATCAGTAACTGCATTGCAAAGGTCAGATAGGTATAATGTGTAATGAACTTAAACTGATAATAAAAATTGAACTCGATTTTGAACTCTACAACTCCAATGCACGATGTTCTTCAGAAATCGTCGATAAGTTTGTCACTTGACGTGTGACGATCCCCACACGTCACACCTTCTCGTATTAATTGCGAACCTCTCACAAATAGATATAAAAAGGTAATATTTTCCTTCACATCATTAATTATAACAAGTTTGTTGGCCTGTTTCCGGTCAGTGTGTCGTGAACTGTCCAGTAGGACTGTGCTCTTGAATTTGCTATTTTAAATTGGAACAGGAGATCGAAAGGTAAGAAAGTTTTCTTTTTAAAATACGTTTGCCATAAACCTTTTTACCCGACTGCGGTGCAGTCCAAAAGGACGGTTATGTGCTTGTTACGTGATCAGCTCTTTTAATTTTTTTGCATCTTATCAGTGTGCCCTCGATCTATATTTATTTAAAATATATACATTCTTAATTTTATAAGTAGAGGCACAGATAATATAATACTACGTGTAGGAGTAATATAATGAGATATAAGTAATAATGAAATATAATATAATCTCTAATGATTCAATGGGGATGTTACCTGATTTAAAAAAAATACGATTTATAATTAGTCCGTCTGTTAGATTATCGTAAAATATTGGATACATATTTTTTGTTTTATCAAATCAATAAAAATTGACGAAGATAAAACGCGTCAAAGATTTGAGTAGGGGTTCGTGACGTCACTCACCGGTAAAAAATTTCATACTAATGTCTTAGAATATGACGTCACACGAGTTTTCAAATCACTGTATCGTCTTCATTGTTTGTTTACGTGAAAAAAGAAAAAATATGTGAGTATCCAATATTTTTTGGAAATCTACCTGGCGGAACAATGAGATTTTTTTTGTTAAGTACCCACTCTAAAAAAAAAAACTGGTACAAGATACATTATTCGCGGGTGCTATCAATTATATTTATATGATGCATGATATGCAGCAGCACCAATAACCGTTGGTGGACGGGTTCTCCCGGTTCGGGTGGAATCCGTGAATCGGCAAGTGTAAGGTGAGACACCCTCAGACTCGGTGGAGTGGCAGGAGAATCGAGCTGAGTGGCGTGCAATTAAAGAAGCCTATATCCAGCAGTGGATTGCTGTAGGCTGATGATGATGATGGTTAGTTGAGCTGTCACAATTTTTGCGGAGGAATTTAGTCGCGGACGTAGCCCTTTTATACTATAAATAAACAGAGCACACCAAAAAAGTTAATCTCTCGCCTCTGGGCTATTAATAATATTAGCATAATTATCGATTTACAATGTTTAGAAAACCGGAATGTGAATATTTATTTGAGGATCACAAGTGTATACATATATGTATAAATAGGTAAAGAATTATCTGGCTGTACGTTCACGTTCCTGTGTGATAGAGTTAGTGTGAGACAGTTAAATTGTTTATCGGGGACTTCATCGAGCTTCATTGTCCCACCGCTTTTCTGGTGGTCGCCACTGTTGATTCTTACTTTCAGGAGTTCCAGTGGTTAGGAAATAGTGTAGGGGGTTTTTCCAAAAAAGGCTTACCCCCAAAAAACTTCAAGGTTAACCAATAAAATTTTGTTGTTGTCTGTACATTCTAATCCTACGGTATAATAAATGATCAAGTAATCTAACTCGTTTTGTTTTTACTTCCTGCAAGTACCTTTACCTAGGTGGTTTGTTATTTCATTTAACTTTAATTAAAGACTGCTTTGTTTTATAGTCAAGTTAGAGGCGATTAGGGTGAAGTTTATAAGAGTGAGTGCGGTAGCTATCTATAAAGTGTTCGGTTGAGTGTTTTTGTGACTTGTGAAGTTTAGTTTGGTACAGTAGTGTATACTAGAACCTGGATTTACAAAGTTGAAGTCTATAGGCAGTTCAACTCCTGCAGATTGTCTGAAATGAGGTAGGTTTATTCTTGTGCAAAATAAAAGTAGAGAGGTCTTGTAAAGCCGATATTTTCAGAAAATCGAGACGAAGTAATGTAATACTGATATTTATTTGTACTAAACTTGTCACTATTTCGTCAACTGGACTATTATTTCGATGTATTGACTGAATAGGTAGATAGGATACTCTCGAATCAAAAATTGGTTGTCGGCCCAGAATTGTGCCACTAGTTTGGCGCTTTCGGTAGCGGCTATCGGTTCCTGTAGAGAACAAACAACAAAATTTTCAGTAGTTTCATTCCTTAGATTAACTTTGGATTCACTCCAGCCATGCTTCCAGACAGCGGTTTTACGATTTTATCAAGTAGAAGTTAAAAGGTAGAGATCATCAACTTAGTTGTATTTCTAACATCTCATCATCTAAACCGTTCCAGGTACCTTTCAAGATGAATTCTTGCTTGATTCTCTTCGTATCGGCGTTATGGGTGTCCACAGCGGCCTTCGAGCTCGGCTTCTTCGACTCCTTCAGAGAACGGGTCACGAAAGAGCTCGCAGACTTCGCAAACCCCATTAAGAAGACTATCGTGTCGATCGGGTTTAGTCAGTGTAAGTACCTTCAGTTTAAAGTTGAGTGTCCACTGCTTGGGAAGTTGATAAATTTTCACAAGTTTTAGTTTTTAAGCTAATAGCTTTACTTTGAAATAAATTACACAAAGTAATGCTCGTGTTCGATCCCACGACTCACTGTTCGTAAGTCGGGACCGCCACCACTGAGCCACCACTGCTTTCAAAACATAGTGAGGAAACCGGCATGTCTTAGAACCAAAAAATCGAAGACATGTGACATCTACCAATCCGCACTGGGCCCGTTTGGTGAATTATAGCCCACCCCTCTCCTAGAGAGGAGACCTAAATCCCTGCGGTGGGAACATCATAGGCTGATAATGAACTTGATTGTAATGGCCTCCATTACCAGTTTACTATTCAAAGCATTAATTAGCACAATGTTTTGAGTGTGCTACATTGAGTTTACTGTATAACGTGCTTTTTCACTCCAATAAAAAAGTTGTTTCGCAGCAATATTATTTTTACTTATACTACCTACATAATGCTGGTTGACGGTTTTTTAAAGAGTACGTTAACACCCTGTAGCGATGGAATCTTTTACTACAAATATAAGGAAAATCCTGTTAGCTCCTGAGTTTGAATTCACATGCAGTTATTTCACATCTTCTTCAGGTCATAACGTGAAGGCACTGCTGGGAGTGGATTACGAGTCATACAACAACACAAACACAGAACCCAATATGAGTGAACTGAAACTGAGCTTTATGACCAGGTGAGTGCACTTACTCGATAACTCTGTTAGGGAGATTAGTTTGCAGAGCTAATGGGGTTGTGAAAATTTTCAGGAAACAAAGAAATGTGTTTTAAAATGTGAATGATTCATCTTTTAACTATCTTGGGGTCAGCAATTGCGTATTTTATCAAGGGTGTAAGAGTTCCCTTAACGCAAACGAAAGGCACTTGTTCTATCCACCACTGCGATATTTTTTTTTGTTTTAGACCATACCTGAGAACCCCCAAGTTACGGAGATATTGGGGGCCAAAGTTACGAATTTTTCACAGCTGTTTTTGTAAATACTAGTTTTTCCGGTTATACTATCCCTGAATTACCTACCTCAATGACCTGTTTACTATTTAAAGCATAATGTTTTAAGGGTGCTACATTGAGTTTTACCGTATACTATGATTTTTGACCCCAAAAAAAATTGGTTTCGCAGCGAAAATTTTGCGAAGGGGTTTGATGTACAGAATGCTTGGTTGACGGCTGTGTGAAGGGTTAATTTACACCCTGTATAGATCATTTACTTTACAATATTTAAAAAGAAACGCTCGTCTAATATCAGTAAATTATTATATTAACAACAACGAAAATAGGCACGAAAGTAAATACATCCTAACTCTCCAATATGAGAAATCTCAAAGTAATCCCATCATTTTCCAGAGACGTGAATGTGACATACAAGCTGGATGCGGCCCCGGCGCTGATCCCCAAGTCGGACTGGTTCAACCCTGAGAAACCGCTCAAGATCTACATCCACGGCTTTACTGATGACCCCTCGAAGGACAGCTTCGCCAGCCTTAGTACTGCTTTCCTGAATCAAGGTAAAATAGAACCATTGGTTTTGGCTATTCATAATTTCAGCAGAAAGACGTCCACTGTTGGACATAGCCACATTTACCGGTCCCGTGCGTCTGCATTCAGTGGTTATATCATCATATTTGTTTGTCATCAGGTGACTTCAACATCTTGGCTCTGGATGCGAGCTCTCTGATCGGCTGGATGTACCTGCGCTCCACCACCATGGTGCGCTTCATCGGTGAGGAGTTGGGGCAGCTACTGGCTGCACTGGTTCAAGGTTAGTTCAATGAAAAATGTTAATTCTATTTGAAGGCTTTATTGTAAGCAGAAAACCGGTTTCTGATTTGAGCATTTGAAGTTAAAACCAGAATTGCGCATTGCCTATTCTATTATTAATACTAAAAACGGGATATTTAACATGTTTATAATTTCTTGTAAGTTACGATATTTCGGCACTGTGGTCATAGTCATAATTTCATAATTTATGACAAAATTACACTTCTTTTCGCTCTGCTATTTTATTTGCTTTGTACGTGTATTGAAGAACGCCGTTTAATTCACGTGGGCATTTGTCACTGGGTCTCGGTTCCTAGTGATAACTCAGCAGTAATGAAAAAGAACAAAACTGTTTTACTTCCGTCACATCACCATCTCAGGGCCAGTTGAAACCCAGCGTCGGGCACTAGCTGCTCGGCAGTTTGCTGAACTGGTCCTATTTGGCGCAGCCGTGAGATACACACTCTTTTTTTGTGTTTAGTTCTTAGTTTTTTTTTAATTACTATTATTTTCTACTTTGTACTTGTGGCATGTGCAAAATAAATATGTTTCTTTCTTTCTTTCAAAAAAAGTGTCCCATTTTTCATCGAAATGTACATACCGACTATTTTACGAATATTTTGTGAGAACAGAATTTTTTAAGATCAGGATAGGTAATTTTGTGCGAACATACTAAACCAAACGTTCCTTGTATTAAATACTTCCAATACTCATTACCTACTTTTTCCAGCCGGCCTGAACCCATCAAACATCCACCTGTTAGGCCACAGCCTCGGGAGCCACATCTCTGGGTTCGCTGGCAAGACCTTCATGGCGCTGACAGGCCAGCGTGTGGGCCGGATCTCTGGCCTAGACCCCGCGGGGCCTTGCTTCACTGACGTCAACATGACGTTCAGGCTGAACATTAATGACGCTGACTTCGTTGACGTCATACATACTGATGCTGGAGTCTATGGACTGGATGAGCAAGTTGGTGAGTTGGATTGTGAATGTTGATCATAGCTTTCAAGATAGAAAGTGTATTTCACAATAAGTACTTTGTTGGGATATTGTGGTTAAGTTTTACATGTCTTTCAACAACTTCTAGAGGAGTACTCCTAGGGAATATATTAGGATAAGCTTTACCATATTCCACATTCGATTTCAGAGTTGAGAGTTATTGAGTTGTTGAGAGAAGAATTCGTTCAAAGCAAGTTCATAATAAATTTAAAAAAAATCTGGTTTTGAAAATCACTTTCTAAAATTACTTGGCACACCATTACCCAACACTTTTGTCTAGCAGATTTTCTAATGGAAAAACCCAGTTATACTTATCCTAGCCTGGGAAACTAACCTATGACAATTTATTAAACCAGCGAAATCCCCTCTGCAGGTCACGTAGACTTCTACCCAAACTCGGGCTCCAACCAGCCGAACTGCCTACCCACCTTACTGCTAGCGTCGTGCAGTCACAGCCGCGCTTGGTTGCTGTTCGCGGAGTCGGTCACGAACCCGCAGGCCTTCGTCGCTGCCAGCTGTCCGGACTGGCAAGGCTTCAAGACTGGCCAGTGCGATTATGATGATTTGAGGTAAGAAGACATACTTTACAAACTTAACAGAACCTTTCTATTTATTTATAATTGCCTGAGATTGAAGTCGAACCCAGGACCCTGGACCTTACTTTCTGGCAGTATCGCTTGGGTCTACTACACTAGACTAACGTCGACCTTTGTCTTGACTGCGTTCTGGTTGGCTTCCAGTTTTACCGAGTACAGCTGAGGATGGAGTTAATATTATCGCACCTAATGGCCTATTTCTGCTTCCAGCCTGATGGGATACGCGACCCATCCGAGTACAAGAGGCGCCTACTACTTGCAGACGGCTGGAGCAGCCCCTTTTGGGCTGGGCAGGGATGGCGCCCAGTACGTGAACACCGACGGTATCGTGAGAAACATCGGGAACTTGATCAGTGGATGAAGCTAATTCATATCTAGCCACCGGTGACTGACGCACGCCACTTCATTTAGTACCGTGCGTCGGTGCCCACTAGTAGTCGGTGGCCGCCACTAATAGTCGGTGGCCGCCACAAATAGTCGGTGGCCGCCACAAATAGTCGGTGGCCGCCACAAATAGTCGGTGGCCGCCACAAATAGTCGGTGGCCGCCACAAATAGTCGGTGGCCGCCACTAATAGTCGGTGGCCGCCACAAATAGTCGGTGGCCGCCACAAATAGTCGGTGGCCGCCACAAATAGTCGGTGGCCGCCACAAATAGTCGGTGGCCGCTACAAATAGTTGGTTGTCGCCACTAGTGGCTGTCGGTGGCTGTGAAAAGTGGCCCGTTTGCGCGGTGCCTTAGAATATCATATTAGTATGCCATGCCTTAGGTACCATCCTATGCAATGTGTTCAAAACAAGCTTAGAATTTGACAAAGTATTTTACCTACCTCTAGATTTATTTTCTTATATTTATTTAGATACCTATTTGTTATATAGTTGTGTCGTTCCTTAATCTGCTGTCAAATCGCACGAACGGTTAGTTGCTTTGGTTGATGATAATTTATTGAAACTTTTGATTCGACAGCAGGTTGACAGAACCTCATCAGGCTTTTAGAGTATATTAGTTCACTAAGTGTACTTTTAGTATTTATTAGAGATATTAATAGTAAGGCCGATCTCAGCCGACAAGAAGAAAAAGAGAGAGAGAGAGTTTAAATAAGCAGTTCGAGAATTAATTATATCTGAAGCTTGCTGTAGCTGTTGCAGAACAATGTCGGTTACCCTGAGAAATGTCTCCTAATGCAGAGTAAATAGAAAACAATGTCGGTTACCCTGAGAAATGTCTCCTAATGCAGAGTAAATAGAAAAGTTATTGTGACTGTTAACGCATTTCAAATATTACCAATGTAGATTAAATGTTTTTATTTTTGACCTCCCCTGGGCCGCAACTTTTATTATCATCTTTTAATAAAAAAAAAGGTATAAATGTATTATTTTATAAATAAATGAATATTCAAGGATCATATGAAAACTGGCATAATTACAGTTTATTTTAATTGTAATAAAATAAGTACGTATAGATTATGTGATGCTTCACCAATCAATAAACACCATGTGATCGCGTTTAACTCTTTTATTAAACTACGTTCTAACTTCAAGAGTTACCAGTGCTTAAGAATACCTATTGATGTTTTCAGTTTAATTGGCTCGTGGCAAAATTGCTAATAGCTGCATGCATACTGACTGAACACGCGGTCTCGGTGTATGCCGCGCGACACGATTTTTCATTAGTTTTCCTCGGGCGTGGCACGTCCTGACCGACCGCATAAATTGCCTCGCGCGCATGCCTCGCGTGGCTACGCGCTCAGTCAGTACGCGGCTAATGGTAAAAATGTTAAAAACAGCATTCATATTATATTTAGATATCGGGAAATCTTAAAACATTTTTTTTTCGTTTAGGGGTTATATGTATATTAAACACATAATAAAAAGTTATAGCTTAAATATTAAAATTAGGTATAATTACAGCCATATTTTGTCATTACACGTATATAATTTAGATCTGGAGGGCTATTTGCGTATCTTTTAAATGACAGTGGCTAACCCATAGTGCCTATCAATTACTGTCAAATGGTTCCATTTTGTACTAAACCATAACCAATTTGATAGTTAATCCATGGACATGGATAGCCACTGTCATTTAAAAGATACGCAATAGCCCTGCTGGTTAGGTACTAAATTCGAAGGTGTCTATACATATTTAGTTTTTAAATGAATGGTGAATCTTTGAAACTTAGCAAAAGGAGAAATTAATACTTATTTTTTTTTTACAAAAGACTGGAAAATCTGTTGAACCTAGAGTCAAATATTCAAATACATACGTACCTAAATAGAATATAGATAGTATTTAAATGAAGGAAATATACTCCTTTAAAAAAAAAAAAAAGTCAAGTCAAGTCAGTAAATTCAACACCATTCTAAGAAAAAGAGTAAATTTCACATAAAAGACTTTTAAAACTGCGTTATTTTATATTTTAATACCGTATAGCTATTATTACGGTATTTTATATTGTAGTGTAGGTATTCAGTTTTTTTTAAACATCGGTACTTAATCGATAAAAAGGGTTATGTTATTTTTTTTAATCCTCCATTAATGAGATCTATTAACCCTATTTTTGCGGTCCTGACAAACCCGTTGTCTCGGTAAATTATTCCTTCTTCACCCACGCCATAGGGTTCCTCGTTGTATGTTATCAAGTAGTACTGACCCCTGGTGGTATTCGGAGTGGCGTAGCCCATGACACTGAAACAGAAAGCAGTAAGTAAGTCGTGGGTTCGCACCCAGGCAGGTATGCTTTGTGAAGTTTATTTCACCTGCACTGCTCTCAAAACGGTAAAGGAAAACATCGTGTGGCAAAACAATATTATATCATAAACCTCATCTTTGGGCAAAATACGTACCTTGATGCGTCGTGACTTGGTAGATGTCACATGAAATGTCTGCGAAATCATAATTCTAGCCAAAATGTTTCCTCACGAAGTATTGAAATTAATTATAATAAGTGATCTGCCTGGGTTAGAATAGATCATTGATGTAATTAATGGATACTTAGACAACACACCTGGTATCGTTGGAGGAACACGATTTATGTCTGAATTCGTATTCGCTGTTGCACTTTACTGCTAGCAACGCCTCAGGGTTGATCACGGACAAAGCGAACAATTCCCAAGCACGGCTGTGGCTGCAAGTCTGAAAGAAGCAGCCCGGCTGCTCTTTCCCAAGGTTTGGATAGAAATCCACGTGTCCTGCAAAATAAAGGCAAGATTGTTATTAGGCTGGCATACAGGCCGATAGCATTACAGGGACCAACTTAGGAACCAGTAATATTAATGACAATACTATCCGTGGTGCTAGGCAGCTGGACTTATCCCAGTTGTATACTTCCCTGTGTGCCTGTTGGCCTTGTTCTGTTCTGTCTCCTGCTTATATGGAGGGAAGTGGAAATCATGCTTTTCCTACTCCTCCGCTATTCTTCTCTGATTAATTTCGTTGCGGGATTCAAGACAGTTAAATCGTTTCACTGGAACTTTGTCAAGCTTTATTGTCTTCAGGAGTTACAGTGGTTTGAGAAAACTGTGGCGGGCTTGTCTCATACAAAAAAAAAGCATTACTTATAGGGAGATGCCACCCATACCGAGGCCAAATCGGGTTGAGACTGTCGAAGACCTATATATTCATGCATGAAGTCATATTATACTATGGTTAAGCGTGGCATCGTCATCTTCCTGCCCTTATCCCATACTCTTTATCCATTCTTCCCTGTTAGACGTTCCGGTGGCATTTAGTTACTCCTTTCTCTTTCATCTCATTCCTCACACAATCCATCCATCTTTTCTTTGGCCTTCCTCTCCCTCTCCATACATCAACATTTATATCCCTCACCTGTGACATGCGATTCATCCATCCTCATAACATGTCCATACCATGACAAGCGTGTGCCAAATTACATTCAATTTCTCAAGGGTTTAATATGAATGGATGAATTTACCTGTAAAGGAATCCGAAAAACCTGCTAGTGAGTAAGTAACTATAGCCCTTGAATTCATTAATTCACTGACAGAAACTATACCACTGGCTTTAAAAAAAATCCTACTATATCGAAAGCGATTAGGGTTTTATGAAAATTCGTCTCTTATGAAATTAAAGTTTGTAAGGAGGATAATTTATGTCGACATGCGATCCCAGTGGAGCATAGATCTTGTCACAAAAATAACATACCAATCTGTTCATTCAATCCGTAGACTCCAGCGTCAGTATGTATGACAAGAACGAAGCTGGCGTCATCACGGGACAGCCGCAACGATTCCTCGAGTTGGGTGAAGCATGGGCCGGCGGGGTCCAAGCTGGAGATCCGGCCGATGAGGCGTCCCGTCTGGTTTAGAACCGACTTGCCCGTGAAACCTGCGATATGGCTCCCCAGGCTGTGGCCCAACAGGTGGACGTTCTCGAGCTCCAGACCGGCTGAAAGGAAATTATCTTTTTAATATTTCAGGTTACTCATGCCTGCGGGAGACGCCCCAGGCGTAACGAGACACGTGGTGACTGACTTCCGGCCAGCGTCGGTGCGGGTCTGTAGACGGCGAGTAATGGGCTAACTCGCAGTCCGTCCGTCTTAAGACGACAGGCCTTTGATGATCGGTCTGTCAGTCAGTCAGTGACAAAATTAAGAAACTTTGATTAGTTATAACTCTTAAACTATTGTCACTAGTTCAAATTGAATAAAGTTTGAAACATACCGTGGTTATGCAATGCTTAATTGGTTACTTAAAAATCAGGCTTCTAGTTTTGTCCACAACGAAGTTATAGGAAGTCGAAAATGGCCTGAAGTTTCGAGAAAAGAATGGTACGGCCGTGCCGCTTTATTGTTCGTCTTGACGGGGGCACTGCCGCTCCCAGATCTATTTGTCTATCCAATCATTCGTTTCTTACGGCTCCTTCGCTACCTTCGACGAGATAGTAGTATAGGGGTGCCTAAGGTGCATAAGGACTCGACTGCGACCTCGGCCGATGTGATTTACGAAGCCACTTGGGTCAAGCGTTACTAACGCGCGTCTCTTGTTATCTTCTGCAAGTCACGTCGCGGTGACTGGTATTTTGTTATTTGACTTCAAAAAATGAGGTTTTATGTTCGGTCGTAAGTTTTTTTTTATATTTCTGTCCATTGTGAACCGATTTACGAGATCCTTTTTTTAAAGTAGAAGAAATTCGCATAGTGGGCTCGTATTTTTACCCGGCTGCAAGGAAAGGGTTATGTTTTTCGCGCTTATCTTTGTTTGTAATATTGTTTTTATTAATTTAGTTACTTTTCTAAAGGGGAATGTTTCTTCTTCGTTTATGTTGATGATCTCCTAATACAGTCTAGTTCAATCTAGGAAAAGTCTGTGGAAAAAAAAAGAAACAAACAAGTTACAAGTTACCTTTTAAGTGTATTTTTGGTAGTAGGTTTTGTGTTTGCCGTCGTCACCGCAACATTCATAGTTTTTCGGCCACATCATGCTTAACACTGGACTGGCGACCTAAAGCTCCTGTTTGCGATCGTCCTCACGTATTTAGAAAGAAATTCAGGACTTACCAGGCACCATGGCAGCGATGATGGTTCCTAGGTAAGTGCCGATGAACCGCACCATTGTGGCGGCCCGGAGGTAGAACATCTTGATCAGCGGGCTCGCGTCCAGTGCCAGGATGCTCACGTCTTCTGGCAATACAATACATACATACAAGTTTTTCACTTGATGATTATTTTGCAAATAGGTTTTCACAAACATTTTTACGAGTGACTTTTTTACCCGACTGCGGCGAAGCATAAAAGGAGGGTTATGTGTTTGTTAAATCTAGATGCCTGTGTTACGTACCTGACTAATCTGAATAGAACCATACGAAACAAACTCAGAGATCATATAGTCTCTTTTAACTTTTAAGTTCCAGACATACTCGTAATCTTGGTATACACACATGAAGAATATGCAGATTAGTGTCTGAGATGGTTTTTTACCCGACTACGGTGAAGCCCAAAAGGAGGGTTATGTGTTTGACCTGTATGTATGATTGTATGTATGTACGTTTCTTTGTTTCCTCATAACCCCTAAACGGATTTGAATAAAATATACGTCGTTAGATTCGTCTTGGTGGCGCGAGTGTCACTGGCTACATTCAAATTAAAAAACAAATAAAAATTGCGGACATTAAGGGCCATATCGCGGAGTTCAATAATTTTTTTTTCATTAACATCGAGTAGGGTTTCAAAATGAAAGGTTTTGAAGAAGATAACAATAATATATACAACTTATAATCATGTTTAATACAAATTCATAGTGACTGATCATATAAAAAAATCAAATCGTCTGCGAAGTATTTTACGTGACTAACTAAAAAGATGAAAATACAAAAGTAGATAAAAATTAAAAAACCCGACAAAAAAAACTGAAAAGCAAACAAGCACAATTTAAATTAAACAAAACTTGGAAGCAGGAGAGGTTAATTCTAGTTTCGTCATTTTAGATTTAAATGGACCCCGTCGTTTAGTTTATTTGCTTGTTTTTTGCTTTTCAGTTTTTTCAGTCGGGATTTATAGTTTTTTTTCTAAGAAAGCAAAATATGCCAATCGCCAGCTACTAATCCTGCTTGCATTGTAAAAACCCACGCAGTAAAGCTGTTTCGTACAATAGTATATTATCTACACGGCCAAAATGTATAGAACGGATTTTTATTTCAAATGACCGATGTAATCGTTTTGGGTTCAGAATGATGTACGAGTAATGAGTACGTGGTAACCTATCACATAATGATTCAATTTTATGGTGGTTGTCAAAATCACGTTTTTTTTACATTTAAACCGACTCTACTATAATCGTCCCTGAATGTTGGTCCAGTGGGTTATACTTAGTTACCTTTGGTTTGAAAAGCTGCGAGCATGGTCTGGAAGCTGCTCTTATTAGGGTTGTCCGTGAAGCCGTGGAAGTAAATCACCAGTTTCCGGTTCCACCACCTCTCCTTGGGTATCTCCACCGCGGCCTCTGGTAGATTGTAGTACACGGTCTTCGCTCTGGAGAAATTTGAAAATTAATGGATTAGCTGATGCAGAAGCAGAGGATATTGCCAGGCAGTGTGTGACATCGGCGCCGAGCAGAGCGTGTTATCTTTTTTATTTATTCAATGTTTATTTTCTTCCTATAGCGACTCGGCTCGATCTTGAAGCTAAGCTGCGCTTGCCTGGGTTGACCTGTGGGAGGGTGGGTGGCCGCCCGTTACATAATTATCAAGTTTCCTCCATCAAGGCGTGGATATACGTGAATTGGCCTTTTTTAGGTTACAATGGAACCTTTTTTTGCCGCAACCATCACTTACGTAATCGCAGCACTCCAATCGCTCAGCCACTGCGCCAACCGTGCCAAATTGAAAATTAGTGAATTAACATGTACTACTAGAGTTACAAATGAAAGGTCACTCATTCTCTCAACGTGAACAAACCATCAAGATGCCGTGTGTGCGTGTGCGTGTCGCGGCCCGCACGGAACAAATATTATATTTGTATAGCCTACAGATAGTTGGTGTCTATGATGTGAGTTTAAATGTTTGAAAACGCACCCACGATACAGGAGAAATTCCTATTGTAGGGCAACGTTTTTATTCAAAGAAAAAAAGGAAAAGGGATTATTCTTACTTATTTGAATATACGAGTGTTAGCTGGCTCATGTCCGGCTCCTTCCCCTGGAAGCTATCGTAGGACACACCGGCTATCTTCTGAACGCCTGGACCTGAGGTATGCGAAAAGGCAGTTTTCTCCTTTACAATATTTAAAGATGTAAGTAGTATGTTTTACAAGTTGAGAAGGTTACGAGTTCACGACGTCTCTCAAATGTAATGAAGCACAATGTGACTGGTTTATACATTTTGCAGCCATCGTGCAAAGCGCTATGCGAACCATCCCTGATTACTGTAGAGAAAGTGTGCACTACATTAGGAAACAGTATATTTAGACTATTTGTCGATTTGCGGTGCTCACGGGCTTATAAAATGACCAAGCTGACATCGGTACTACCGCCACCGCGAGGAACCGTCAAGCTATCATTTTGAATTTGGTTCTGTTTATTTTTTAAGTTTTTATTGCCAAATAAACACAATTTTCTTTCTTTCTTTCTTTCTTCTTTCTATCGAACATTTATTCAACCACGAAACCACTCATGCGTTTAAATTCTTTGAAGTCCCGTGTATTGCAGATTGTTGAGCAGTGGTGGCAAAAATTCGAAGATATGTGACATCTACCAATCCGCAATGAGCCCGCGTGGTGGATTAAGCCCATCCCTCTCCTAGAGAGGAGGCCTGAGTCCCTGCAGTGGAAACAATATAGGTTGATGATGATGATGTATGTAGATCCCGAGTCTGCAAAGATATGAACAAGGTCAAAATTCCCACTTACAGAGACTGCCTCCAATTAAAGCGATGTTTTCCCCCACTGGGGCAACCACAGCCTGAGCTTCATTGGTCGCTACGTTCTTAGCCTTTTTAACCCCGCTGGAGAAGGCATCGAGGAGGCCAGGGGTCGCAGCCGCAGAGGACAGCCAGAGGGCCGTGAGGAAGTACGCTAGTCGGGACATTGGGTCGGGTACCTGAGAAAGAACACAGAACATTTAAGTACACTTCAGCCGCTTATTCAGCCGATAATAGATTATGCCGACGCCTGCTACCTGGATGCTACTGAGGAGCTATTAAATAAGCTTGAGCGCTTGCAAAATTTATGTATTCGCTTTATTTATGGTCTCCGTAAATATGACCACGTTTCTCACCTTCGCAAAGAACTCAAGTGGCTCCCAATCCGTCTTCGCAGGAACACTAGGATCCTATGTCTCCTCTTCAATATCCTACACAACCCGTCCTATCCTTCTTACCTGCGCGACCGTTTTTCTTATGCCCGCTCCACTGACGCTCCGTGTAGATCTCACCTTAGATCCATACTAAAATCCCCTCCTCACAAATCCAGCTGTTACTCCTATTCCTTCTCTGTCCATGCTGTAAGGTTGTGGAACTCACTTCCGCCTAGCATTCGGGACCTTTTAAGACTATCTCATTATTCAAAACCAGAGTGAAAGAATATTACCTTTCCTCTCCATTGTGATTTTTATGTACATAAGTATATATTTTATTTGTTTATTAATATTAACTTTGTGTATTTATATAAGTACCTATATATTATTATTTTCTTTTAAGTGTATATATTGTTATATAGGTTAAGTTAGTTACGTACGACACATAATCACTGAATTCTTTTCCGCTTCTCACACACTATTGTCTACATTTCTTTTTTCATTTCTCCTTTAGCAGGTCTGCTGGCAGAAATTTCTCGAGAAATAAGCAGTACCTTTGTACTCTAATGTTATATTTTATAATTTTTCTGTGTTGTCTTCTGTGTGTACATAAATAGTTAAATAAATAAATAAATAATAATACACAGATATTGTGACTAACTTCGTGTGCATAGAATCCGGTCTTCGAGAAATGATATTCAAGTAAGTGGACTCTTAAGAAAATTGATCGTCTAAATCAAAGACAATCAAAATCAAATCAAAGTTTCTAGGTCTCTGGCGTATTATGTTATGTAAGTATGTATATCTACAGTCTATTCTTTGTGATTTGAAGATAGACATCAAGCTACCTGCCTGCGAATACTCCAACATTCCTTTGTATTCGCTATAGGACGTGAAAAGATGGACATAACCTATGACAACTCAAAAGACCATCTCAGACACTAATTTGCATATGGTGATGATTATGTCTGAAGCTTAAAAGAGACTACGGCCTCTGACTCTAATAGTCAAGTCGCGGTTCCTTCTTGTTCCAAAAAAAATACTTGTAGCAGTGTTTATAAAAACCTATTTGCTTCAAGTATTCAAATAAGCAAGTTTCTCAGTATTTCATCAGAAGTCATAATTAGCACAAATCAACAGACTAGGTACACAGAGCTGAATTATTCAAAGTCCCTTAGCGGTCGTCGATCGTAGTTTACTTAAATGGCCAGATTGCGATATACATAAATCTACTTGAGCATCGCTATGTCAATAGGTAAAAAAAAGGTGAAACTTGTCAAACAGAAGACTTTTTTGGTGGGTGAGAAATCATCAAATGACTCCTCAGAATGATGAGCGTAAGACTTCCAGTGACTAAAAACCGCCCATGTTCCTTCTTAGCCCTTTGTGTCGAGGCCGCGGTATCTCTTTCGAACATCCCGCAGCACCGACGGGGTTCAAGATCTTTTAGCGCATCTTATTGCCAAGAATAAGCACAAATGGTGAAACTCATCAAACAGAAGACTCCACGTTGAATCTCGGGCCAGAATATGTTAGTTTAAACGAGGAACATATTGAAACCCTCAATAGTGCATGCCTACATGATACTAATAAAATTATGAACAAAAAAAACATTGATAAATAACAGACAGAACCATACCAAACATTTCGGAAAAGTCTCGCCACCCTTGCGTTTATCACAGAAAATGTGCGCGGATCAATGACTTTTAAGTTTAATCCATTTTCCCTTCATATTTTAAAACTGGCGTAGGACAATGACGAAAATGAAAATGTCTAATCAAGTGAGATCTGGAGAGCGTAATTAGGTATGACACAAATTAAGGTTATAGTTTTTTTACTTAATTAGGACGAGAATGTAATATTGAATACCCTCCTTCAATATGTCCCTGGTTTAACCTTACAACCTGTATAGTTTTGAGTACGATGTGAGGAGGGGAATAGCTTAGACATAAAACTCACAGATTCAGTGATTTCTTGAAAAAAGTTAGGTTCCTCCGTTCTTGCGTCCATCTCATTAATTTAATAAAAATAAAGTAAGAAAATAACGAAAACACGAACAAAAACTCGCTGTTATTTATTTTGAATCAATCGATACTTAAAAATGTAGCGTAACGTTGACAATTGACATTGCCTCGTAAACATAAACATCGTTTAGTTTATCTGTAATTCCGCGCTAACTGCTGCTGAATTATGTAAGTGAGTCAATTGACGTAATTTACAAGCAATTATGAGTAGTTTTATCTAATGTGAAAAACCAATCAATTTGATATTACGTGCGAGGCTATAAGGCCCCGGTCATGGCCTCGGGGAATGCGATTTATGACTCGACTTAAGTTAGAGGCTCGCAGCCGCGTTACTTGCTTTATTCGTGTGAAATCCGTAAGTAAGTCTATGCTCCAAAAACAATTGTTATCTCCATAGACACAGTCTAAAGAATCGTATCGCTTGAACATGTAGCTCGTGGTCAGAGATTATCATCACGACTTGACTGCAGCGCAAAAGCCTACAATGTAGTCTTAAATTCTAAAATGTTTGTGGTGCAGGCTTTCGGAATGACGTATTGCACTCGTAGTTTTGTTTTTATGAATTGTTCTTCTGACATTCAAAAGTGCCTTTAAAGATTTAATTGAAATAAATGCTTTGAGTTTGAGTTTATCAAAATATTTGTTGGTGCACTTTAAAAAAAAAAGTCCAGTAGAGGTGCACAGTAACGGGTTGGTCGTTGCCTATGGAGAAGAACCGACAACAAACTCATTGGTTACTCTTTTAAAATAATTTGGTTTTACAATATTGTCATATTACGGCATTAGTACTTAGGTATGGGGGGACAACGTAGGTCCGACAATAAGGCGTTGCTTACTATACAAAAACATCAGACAAGATAATAGTTAACAGGCATAATATAGGAATCTAAAATTAGGGTTGAACGACATTGGGCAAGTCCTTTATTCGTCAAATCGGCAATTCATCAATTGGTCAAAGCTGTAGTTCCTCAAATCGTCTGTTTTGTAAGTTAAATAAAATTATAAAAAAAAACGAACTACTAACTTATGAACATACGGTAGTTTTCCACGTTTTAAAAGCGGAAACTTACCTGCGTACCTACTGGTAAGCACATAAATATAGGTTTTTTTCTAGCGAATAAACTCGGTATGTAATGGACCATCACCCATCCACAGACCAACCTTGGCAAGTGATGATTAACCTTGAATATCGCCTTGTATGGCTGTTATTATTTTGCCACCAACTTATCCGGAACCTAGTATCGTGATACAACTTAAACCACACTACTGCTTCAGTGGTCGAGTGGTTTAGGCGTTTGCCTAGTGACCCGGTGGTCGTGGGTTCGGTTTCCACGGGAAACATCTTTTGTAAAGTTGTTTTCAGTTTGGTTAGGACATTGCAGGCTTGAATCACCTGATTGTCTGCTGATTTGATTTGATAAAAAGATGATTCCGTGCTTCGGAAGGCACGATAAGTCGGTGGTCCCGGCCGCCAAATGGCGGTCGTCAAACTATGTCGGAGGCCCTTGAGGTGGTTTAGAAACTTTGACACTAGGGTGTGTGGGGACACGAGGTGGGCAAGCTCTTTGAAAGAGTAATTGCAAACCGCCTCGCCGAGCACCTGGAGGGAATGGGTCCGGATCTTGCGGAACACCAGTTTGGTTTCCGCAAGAGGCGCTCGACGGTGGACGCCATCATGCGCGTGAGAGCCCTCACGACGGGGGCTGCGGTCTCTCGGGGCGGTGTGGTCTTGGCGGTGTCTCTCGACATCGCCAACGCCTTCAACACTATGCCCTGGAGCTGCATTAGGGAGGCACTCCGGTATCACCGGGTGCCGACCTACCTTCGTCGTGTGGTCGGGGACTATTTGACCGACAGGGCTGTCATCTACCCTGGTCAGGACGGACAGTGGAACCGGCGAGAGATGTCGTGCGGTGTTCCACAGGGATCGGTTCTGGGGCCGCCCTTGTGGAACATCGGTTACGACTGGGTGCTGCGCGCCGACCTCCCTAGCGGCGTCAGCGTAGTCTGCTACGCGGACGATACGCTGGTGCTAGCTCAGGGTGGGTCGTACGAGGCGGCGGCCGACAGTTTGACACGCGGGGTTGCGATAGTCGTAGAGAGGATCCGGCAGCTGGGTCTCGAGGTGGCGCTTCACAAGTCGGAGGCCATGGGCTTCCATGGACGTGGGAATGCGCTGCCGTCGGGATCCCAGTTAATGGTGGGAGGGGTTCCCATCGGCGTCGAGTGTACTTTGAAGTACCTAGGACTCGTCCTCGACAGCCGGTGGAACTTCGTGGAGCACTTCCGACGTTTGGCTCCCAGACTGGAGCGGGCCGGGGCTGCCTTTAGGTGGCTCTTGCCCAATCTGGGGGGGCCAAACGCCTCCTGCCGGAGGCTCTACGCGGGGATCGTGCGGTCCATGGCCCTTTACGGGGCGCCGGTGTGGGCGCCTGCTTTGAGGAAGCGGGCCGCCCACTACCTGAACGTGCCCCAAAAGGTCATGGCCGTGAGGACGGTACGGGGGTACCGCACGATCTCCCGCGAAGCGGCGAACCTCCTTGCCGGATTGCCGCCGTGGGATCTGGAGGCGATAGTCCTCGCGCGCCTGCATCAATGGCGCGCGGAGGCGCTGCGCCGGGGGGGTCACTCCGCTGCCGCGGCAAATTGCTGCGCGGCGGACAGACCTCCGGTGCGATCTCATGGCGGCATGGAGACAGCGACTGTCGCAACCCCGTGCAGGGCACGCCACGATAGTGGCGGTAAGTCCCCTCTTTGAGGAGTGGCTTGAGAGGCGCCACGGCGCCCTCACCTTCCGTCTGACGCAGGTCCTCACCGGACACGGTTGTTTCGGGAGGTATCTGCACCGAATCAGGCGGGAGGAAACGCCCGGATGCCACCATTGTGAGGATCGGCCGGAGGACACGGTGGAGCACACAGTGGAGGTGTGCCCCGCTTGGGCGGAGCCCCGCCGTGTTCTCGTAGCGGCGATCGGCGACGGCGACCTCTCGCGCCCGGCCCTGGTGCAAGCCATGGTCCGGGGCGAGGAGGAATGGGACGCCGTCGCCTCCTTCTGCGAGGCAGTGATGCTGGCGAAGGAGGTGGCGGAACGCGAGAGGGAGAGAACCTTTCGTCCCAGCCGCCGCGGGAGGCGCTCCGGGCGTCGGGGATCCCGCGATGACCTCCGGCCACCGTAGACGCGGGCCTGTGGACGGTGAGTGATGGGCTAACTCGCCGTCCGTCCGTCTCACGACGAAAACAGGCCGTGTCGACGGCGCGTTCGTGTTCCACGCGCGCCTCAAAGAGATGTCAGCAACATGGGAGGGGCCCGAAAGGGCCGACGCCTGTCGGGGCTGCGGGTAGTCCTCTGGTTATCGCGGCCCCGACATAGAGGGCGAAGAAGGAACATGGGTGGTTTTTAGTCAGTAGAAGTCTGACACTCCCTTTCGCTCTGCCCAAGAGCGGGAGGGGTTATTCGATGATTTTACACCCACCAAAAAAAAAAAAAAAAAAAGGGTGTGTGGGGACGTAAGACCTTACACGATAAGAAGAAGATCTAAACTACGATTTTTATGGTAGGGAGGGATGAATCGCAAGTCACTAAAAGAGTGATCAATATAAATGTAGGTAGATGGAGATTGACAGGAAGACCCTAAGAAAATACGGGTGGAGTGTGTGACGAATGACATAAAGTAAAAAAATATAAGTTAAAAACTATAACCCGACTACAAACCGCGGTCTTAAAAGTAGTAAATAATTCTTATCTGATATTCATATATTGAATTAATATATTTATAGCTCGTGGCTTAACAAGAACTGCCACTCGGGTCGATCTTTAGGTTAAGCTGCGCTTGCCTAGGTCGATCTGTGGATGGGTGACCGCCCATTACATACCGAGTTTCCTCCGTGCCTCGGAAAGCACGTTAAGCTGTTGGTCCCGGGTGCCATATAAAGATCTTTGGCAGTCGTTACGGGTAGTCAGTGACCTGAAAGTCTGACATCAGACTTTCAGTCATTCTGTCTTACCAAAGGGTATCGTATTACCTAGTATTAACTGGGTTGTGGAGGTCAGATAGGCAGTCGCTCCATGTAAAATACTGGTATTCAGCTGCATCCGGTTAGACTGGAAGCCGACCCCAATATAGTTGGGAAAAGGCTAGGCAGATGATGATGATGATATTTAAATATAAGTAAACTTATTATAGAGGACCGCCGTAGTCGCATGCCACTGAAACCTGATGCTCCTTCATGGCGTTTTCATTAATACATAAGTCAGCTGCTGTTGCCGTTAGCAAGGGGCATGCGACTACGACTGACCTCTATAATAATTTTACTTATTGTTGTGTCTATATGCATGTATTATGTGAGCGCTAAGTATTTACTACCATCTGTATGCCCCCACCTCAGTTAGTCGCAAATAAATCGTCTTGAAGCAAACACGCATTTTAAATAACCAAATTCCTACTAAGCAAATCTACACCTTATCCTAAAGAACATAGTGGTCCTTCGAGCCGGATTAATTAGTGGAAAAAACAAGTTATCGAAGTTAAAGTTACCGAGCGGCCGCCGGCCGGTGCGAACAATAGCCAGCCGCATTCCAGAGGTGATTAGTGAATATTGACAACAAGTTAAACAACGATGAGTACTACTGCGGAGTTAATTAATGTTTTGGAAGACACAGCTGCGTTATTACAAAAAACACAGTTGAATTTGAAGAAATGTCCTAAAACCAGGTTGACAAAAGGTTACGTGGAAACAAGAATAAGATGTATAGAACAATATTGGACAACATTCAGGGAAACTCATCAACAATTAGTGAAAATAACACCGAAAGAACAAAAACAAACTATAAACTACTTTGTTAACGAAGATTACTATATTTACGAAGACTTGTATCTTGTGTTATTAGCCGATTTACAAGACCTTTTGTTGACAATAAATGCAGCGTCCGCACCTTCCACGTCAGTGTCATCGAAAAACAACTCGTATACAAGTACGAATAATGATCAACTCGTTAGGCTGCCGAGAATACAATTACCGAGTTTTAGTGGGAATTATGAAGATTGGCCTACATTCAAGGACCTATTTATTTCATTAGTACATGAAAACACGGCGATCAGTGATGTTCAGAAGTTGCACTATTTGAAGAGTAGTGTCACCGGGGAGGCCGAGATATTATTGAAGCCTATTCAAATTACACAAAGTAATTATAATCAAGCTTGGAGTGTTCTCAAATCAAGGTACGGAAATAAAAGACTGATTATATATTCAGTGTTAAAGAAGTTATTTTATCAAAAGAAAATAAGTACTCAATCTGCAAATCATATAAAAAATTTATTAGACGTCACAACGGATTGCTTGAATAACTTAGAAAACTTAAATATAAGTACGAGCTCATGGGATCCTATAATTATTTTTCTTGTGATACAGAAAATGGACCCTGAGTCTCACAAAGAGTGGGAACAATCTTCTAGCACAAGTGATGAAGACAATTTACCCACCTGGAATGATTTGAAGGAATTTCTGCAATCAAGATACCGTACCTTAGAACTTATTATGTCAACATCAGGCACCCGTGAAAAACCTGTAAAAGAACGATCACACGTTGTTACTGCTACAGCAACGACAGCATCATCGTCGGCAGATAGAAAATGCGTGCTCTGTAAAGAAAACCACACTTTATGTCATTGCAAGGATTTTACCAAACTGCAACCTACCGAGAGATCTGAATACGTCAAGTCAAACAAACTTTGCTTTAATTGTTTGGTACCAGGCCATTCTGCATATCAATGTAAATTGCAAATGACCTGTCGTATATGTAAGCGACGTCATCATACTCTTCTTCACCTAAATAAGTATTCTGCTTCTTCGGCACAAACTGAAGACTCGAAACAACCGAAGGCATCACAACCCAGTGAAGAAGAGAAGGAGGAAATAGTTAACACTACGATCGCGTCGCATCACAGTGCCAAACAAAGTACAAGTATAGCACTACTGGCCACGGCAACAGTTTTAGCAAGAAACGAGCATAATCACACTGTTGTTCTACGCGCGCTAGTGGACCAAGGTTCGCAGGCTTCGTTTATCAGCGAGAAGGCGACTCAACTGCTCAAACTATCCAGGCAAACAGCAAGAGGAAATATCATTGGGGTGGGTTCTACAAGAACAAGCATTGATCACGTGGTCCAACTAAGGATTGGTTCTCGATGGAATCCAAGCTTCGCGATTAACATACAAGCATACGTCATGAGTAAACAGTTGACCACGAGAATCCCCTCCAAAGCTGTTACTGTCACCCATTGGACACACCTAGAGGGACTCAACCTGGCTGACCCGGACTATCACAAACCGGGTTCCATTGACTTGCTTCTAGGTGTCAAAGAGTATGCACAAATAGTGCAACAACAATTAATCAAAGGTCCTCCCGGTTCTCCATGTGCCCAAGAAACAAACCTGGGGTGGATCTTGTTTGGAGAAATTAACACCAATTTTAAAGAAGAATGTTTTCTGGTCCTTCATCAGCAAATAGAAGTAGATAACCTGTTGAAATCCCTATGGGAAATTGACACTGAAAAGAAAAGAAAGTTAACAAGAGAAGAAAAACAATGTGAAACAATATATGAAAACACTCATGCAAGAACAAAAGAAGGAAGATACATAGTAAAGTTACCTTTTAAAACCGATAATCCCTTATCGCCTAACGGAAACACAAAGGAAATAGCAAGACAAAGATTATTACAACTTGAAAGAAGATTTAAAAAAGCACCTACACTAAAAGAAGACTACCAAAAGGCCATGCAAGAATATGTGAAGTCAAATTATATGGAAGAAATACCTGAAAAAGAAACTAAGAAAAATAAAGCGGTGTACTTACCTCATCACGCCGTTGTCCGCGTCGAAAAGGAAACCTCAAAGACACGCGTCGTGTTTGATGCTTCAGCTAAGGGCTCGAATCACATCTCTCTCAACGATGAACTGCTTGTAGGTCCTCAACTGCAAGATGACCTTCGAGATATTGTTATGAGATCGAGATTACATTGCGTCTGCTATGCAAGTGATATACAAAAGATGTACCTGCAAGTCTTACTACAAGAACAAGACGCCGATACCTATCAACGCCTTTTGTGGAGAGAAGAAGAATCAGACCCCATCAAAGAGTACCGAATGCTTCGTGTCACGTTTGGCACAGCGTCAGCACCCCATCTAGCAGTAAGAACTCTTCATCAAGTGGCTGAAGATGAAGGGCAAAATCATCCAAAAGCTGTACGCATTATCAAGGCAGACTTCTATATGGATGATTTGATATCTGGTGATGACACTGCAGAAAAAGCCATACAGACAGCTCAAGAAGTTTCTGATATACTCCAAAACGGTGGCTTCATATTATCAAAATGGTCTTCCAATTCTACCGAGTTCATGCAATCTATAGATGCCAATAAGAGAACAACTCGAGTACACTTAGATTTAAAATTAGATGGAACTGTTCAAGCCCTAGGATTGATCTGGAATCTGGGAACAGATCAGTATCAATATAAAATAAACTTACCAGTGATGCCAGACAATGTCACAAAAAGAACAATCCTATCGGACATGCAAAAACTATTCGATCCGCTGGGATGGATCGCTCCGAGTTTAGTCTTAGCTAAAATGCTTATACAAAAGCTATGGCTGGAAAAGGTTGGCTGGGACGACCAAATAAACCAGCAGCTGGTGGACGAGTGGTTTACTCTTCGAGAAGACTTTCAAGAAGTAAAAGAGGTACATATTGATCGATGGCTTGGCACATTGAGTACAGATTTAGATAAGATTGAAGTTCATGGCTTCAGCGACGCCTCCATGCGAGCATACGCAGCAGTGGCTTATGTCCGAATAAAGATGCGAAATGGCTCGGTGTCAACAAAAATTATAGCGGCAAAGACTAGAGTGGCACCACTACGAACTGTTTCTTTACCACGATTAGAGCTGTGTGGAGCGGTGTTGTTGTCGAGGTTGCTTAAGCAAATAGAACAAGCCATGAAAATACCTGCATCAAACATCTATGCATGGACGGATTCAACAATTGTCCTTGCATGGTTATCTGGCGAGCCCCACAAATGGAAAACATTCGTAGCTAACCGGGTTGTAGAGATCGCTGAAAACGTTAACAACAACCAGTGGTTTCATGTCTCATCTGAAGAAAATCCTGCAGACATTGGGTCCCGGGGCATGTTGCTAGTTGATCTGAAAGGGTCCAATTTGTGGTGGAAAGGTCCAGCTTGGCTCTCTGAAACAGAAATAAGATTAAAACAAGAAAACACATCTACGGAATTAGAAAATAAACAGGATAAAATACAAGCAAATTTAAAAATAGAACATAAAGAAAGCATAAAGTTACAGTTCAAAGAATTCGATAATCTAAGAGAATTGATAAAAGTGATAACCTATTGTCGAAGATTTTTAAATTTTAAAAGAAACATGGAACAAGGTTTTTCTACAAAGGAATTAGAAAAGTCTTTAATGAAATGCATAGAATTAGTGCAAAGGGAAGAATTTAAAGATGAAATAAAAAGACTAAAATTAAGTAAAGCTGTAAAAAAAGAAAGTAAAATTAAAACCTTGAATCCTTATCTTGATGAAGATGGTGTCCTCAGGGTGGGCGGTCGACTTCGTAACGCGAACTTGGATGAACAGGCCAAACATCCTATTATACTAGGAAACAAAAACGATTTGGTGGCTTTGATTATCGCTGATGCACATAATCACACGTTGCATGGCGGCGTTCAACTTATGTTAAGTTACATATGCTCAAAGTATTGGGTTATACGAGGAAAGGCACTTGTAAAATCCTGTATAAACAAGTGTCTAGTATGTGCTAGACTCAGAGCGCGATCAAGGATGCAGCTAATGGGTGACCTGCCTAAAGCGAGAGTAACTCCTGCTCGAGCTTTCATAAGTACCGGAGTTGATTTTGCAGGCCCATTTCTAATCAGCATGTCCAAAGGAAGAGGCATCAGAACGCAGAAAGCATACATCTGCGTGTTCATATGTATGTCAACCAAGGCTATGCACCTTGAGCTTGTTAGCGATTTAACGTCTGAAGCTTTTATCGCTGCATTCAAGCGGTTTGTTTCTAGAAGAGGAAAATGTAGCGATATATGGAGCGACCAGGGCCGAAATTTTGTTGGTGCCAACAAGGAACTAATGGCCGCATGGAAGGAAGCAAATCTGGTCTTTGAAGGTGTCATATCAAACACATTGGCACTGGAAGGAACACAATGGCATTACATACCAGCATACTCACCGAACTTTGGAGGATTGTGGGAGGCGGGTGTAAAATCCGTAAAACACCATTTGAAGCGCGTGCTCACCACTAACCTCACCTATGAAGAAATGACCACGGTGCTGTGCCAAATTGAGGCTTGTCTCAATTCTAGGCCATTGTGTCCCATCGATGACAAGGACCCAGACTGCATAGAAATGTTAACACCTGGACACTTTTTAATCGGCGAAGCTCCTATCGTTGTACCGTCACCTGATTTCAAGGATACAAAGACTCATTCCTTATCCCGGTGGCAATACACCCAAAAATTGCTTGGCGACTTCTGGCGACGTTGGCATCAAGAATATCTGACTCGATTGCAACAACGTCCCATTTGGTTAAAGAAAGCGGAGGAATTCAAGATTGGCGATGTTGTTTTAATAAAAACCGAAGGATTACCACCTGGCAAATTTTCTCTGGGTCGTGTTGTAGACAAACATCCTGGAGAAGATGGCGTTACCAGAGTCTACAGCATAAAAAGTGGCAACAATGTGGTGAAGAGATGTTGTTCAAAGTTATGCCCTTTACCTATTGCTACTGAGTAAAATGTTATGTTTAAGTTAACTATTAGAGCAAAATGTTATGTTAAGCTAATCATAAGAGTACGATGTTAAGTTAAGTTAATCATTTGAGTATAGTGTTTGAGTTGAATTTTCAAGTATTAAGTATGATGAAGTTAGATTGTTGATTGTCAGAGTAAAGTTTGGATTAGTAAAAGAACTAAGTATGTCCTTTTGGTGGGCGGTATGTTGTGTCTATATGCATGTATTATGTGAGCGCTAAGTATTTACTACCATCTGTATGCCCCCACCTCAGTTAGTCGCAAATAAATCGTCTTGAAGCAAACACGCATTTTAAATAACCAAATTCCTACTAAGCAAATCTACACCTTATCCTAAAGAACACTTATATTTAAATAGAAATATATAAACTCAATGTAGCACATTGAGTTTTACCGTAAAATGTGATTTTTGTACCCAAAAAAAAAGGTGTTTCCCAGCAAAACATTTTACGTAGGGGTACCTACTTAGTGTGATGTACAGAATGCTTGGTTGACGGCTGTGTGAAGGGTTAAGTTACACCCTGTTTAGCGTTTGGCATTAAGCGAGTGATGAGCATTCTCTAAATGTGTCTGTATATTCTTAAAAGCAAATGCAAGCCAGCTGCCTGTATACTTACTTATTAGTATTACCTTGTTCGACCGTACAACTTCGTTCAAATAATGAACATCATATCGCGAATTCGGTAATAAATTTGTAGTGTCCCTATTGATTAAATATGGTGTGTTTAAACAGCTGCGGTATTATAGTGTGACTTGCAGTTAATATTTTTAGTTATTTACTGTGCAGAATTAATCATTTTATGTTAATTTCTAATTTGCATGGACCATTTGCGAATTGATTTAAATCAAATCAATTGGCTACAAAGCATCAACTGAGTTGATATTCTTTTTCCTTGACCATATTTAAGACACCCTGTCAAATTAGTTGGTATGATTTTCAAACGGTCAGTAAATTATTGACATTAAATTAATGTGAACACACATTTCATAGCACTATGAAGCCAGCACATCTAGTTTTCAGATTGAAAATCAAATAAAAAAAACTGGCGAATAAGTGCAAATAGTTTCGCCATGTCCGTCTTTCTGTCCGTCCGTCCGCACTACATCTCAAAGACTCTTAGTACTAGAAAGCCATAACTTGGCATGAACATACAAATGAGTTAAAATATTGATAATTTATTTTTTTAGGGTGTCGCCAGTACACATTAAAGTGGGGATGATATTTTTCTTGCAAATCTCATAGTGTGGGATAGGTCTTCGAAAAAGATTGTGACTTTGCTCAAACACTTTAGTCTTTTTCGATTAAGGGATTCGTTTGTGAAATATTAAGCTTAAAAGTACAAATTATTGTTAGACTCTAGTGTGCCAACCTAAACCTCCTACACGGGTTGTGTTTGAGCGTGTGAAAAAATTCATGGTAGTAGCATATAATTATGACCAAAATAAAAGGAAAACTATCACAACTAATTAGGCTTACGAGTAATTTATAGTCGACCAACTTATAAAATGTACTTGTATGAAATATTTTCCTTTTCCTATACTTAATGTGAGGGAGAGCGGGTCTCAAAACTGCAAAGGTAAGTTTGTTTTATTTTTACAGTAAAAATCATCAGGTGGTTAATCAGTTTAGTAAGTTCAGATATTTTAATGGGCAACTACGGAACCCTACATTGATGTGCGTAGTCCGACATGCACTTGGCCGGGTCTTTTTCTTTTTGAGGTAGGTACGGAACCCTATAAATAACAGATTGGAGTAGCTTGACGTGTTGGTGTATGAACAAGTTAGAAAGCAGAAAGAAAAAAAAAGTATTGATGTTGGTTGCCTAAATAAATAAAGGGCGTCATATAGTTCGTCTATATCTCTATCAAAATTACCAATTACGAATTATCCGGTTCTAATTATCGCAAATGAAAAACGATGTTTAAAAACCACAAGCTTGGCTATTTGCCAAATAACTAATAATTATTTTTATAATTATGTCATCTTTACAATAATTATAATGCAAAGCTCGTATGTTAACAACGCACAATATATAAATAGTCACATAGTAGTTGGAACCATCAGGAAAACATACCTAATTATTACCTAAGCATATTAATTAAATACTAATATTGGTGTTTGTAATATCAAAATAACAGTTTTTTACTGAATGGCTAATTATGAAAATATCTTTATTTTTTTTTGTCTGTCTGTTTGTCCCGGCTGAACCACTTTTGACGGGACTGATACTAGCAGATAGCTGATGTTATAAAGTCTAACATACTTACTAGAATATTATATGAGAAAATAACAGCATGGTTCCATGCAAAAAAATTACACCGCTCGGTAAGAAAATCCGATTCAAATGGGGAATTGATTTATTTATAATAATTTCACGCGAACTCGCTCGCTAGTTACAATATAAATTCGATGGTTTGGGCCGCGTTATGACGACCAACATGAATGCTGTGATAGAGGTGATAAAGGTAAAGTTTGATTGTACTTAGGACATGTAAGAATACGAAAAAGGTACGATTTACACCAAAAATACTAGCAGAAATGGCCATAAAACAGGAAACTTTACACGGGAGGGGGATTTCCACTAATTACGAGAGGCAATTAAAATTTTGGCGTTTTTTCAACCCCCTCCCACGGGGTGAGATGTCGTGAGATTTAACTTGGACCCCCCACCTCTCTTTCATATCTTTTTTTTTTTTTTTTGGTGGGTGTAAAATCATCGAATAACCCCTCCCGCTCTTGGGCAGAGCGAAAGGGAGTGTCAGACTTCTACTGACTAAAAACCACCCATGTTCCTTCTTCGCCCTCTATGTCGAGGCCGCGATAACCGTTGGACTACCCGCGGCCACCTCTCTTTCATATCTCACGTGAGATTTATAAAAAAAAACGTGGTTAAGTGTACCTAATCCATCTCATCGCTATTATATAACCATAATTGTAAGGTAGATTTAAAAAACTATATTTTTTCTCATTTTCTTTTTTTTATAGTACTAGCTGTTGCCAGCGGCTTCACCCGCTACAACTCGAAAATTATCCCACGGATCATAAAATTAGGATAAAAACTATCCTATAAGTTAATCCAGGGTATAACCTATCTACATACCAAATTTCAACCAAATCGGTCCAGCCGTTTATGCGTGAAAGAGTAACAAACATCCACACATCCATTCTCACAAACTTTCACATTTATAATATTAGTAGGATTTAATTATTGCGTAGTATTTAGTCATATTTTAGTGGACAACCATGTTTACATAATAAAACCCCCTCCCTCGTGAGATTGCGTGAGATTCGGCACTGTGTCTAGGTCCAGAGGAGTCACCATTCATAGCTTCCAGAAGCTAACCAGAATTCAGAATGATTGGGAATCGAACCAGAGTTTATTCACTGACACGGTTGTATTTCAGTTTCAGTACAACTATTTTGAAATAAAATTGTGCCTAGGTGCCCAAATGTTGTTTGCTTGATCCCGTTTAACGTTGGTATATTTAAATATCTTTAAATGTGTTGTTATTATACATATAATGGCCTCATATTAATACAAATACTGAGATATCAAAGACATTTCCACACTGAATTATAAACAAACTTGATAATGACCAATAAGAATAAATTCGTCTAAAAACGCATTACTGGTTTTAAGCTAGTTTTAAAAACTAAAAGAAAAACAGGGGGCCTGAACCGGTGGCAATCGCTTTCAAAGCGTTTTGTTTTTATACAACGATTTTCAGCTCTATTGACATGAGCGTTTCGGTAGCTTAAGTCAACCATTCAACATTATGATTTGTTATATGACAGAATGTTACTTAGTATTAAACCATAAGCTTGTTATACAATGACAAAAAGAAGTTTATAAGTAATAAAACCTTCTTAGAAGATAGTACTTACGACTTTGGTCTGTGATGTCTATGGTCAAGAGCACGCTAGCCTCTTGACAGCGCGGGTCGGACTGGCCGGAAGGGATCCGCCCGCGTATTAATATGTTGAACTTGAATAAGAAATATAGCGACAGATAAAGTAGATAAACAGCGTGGGTAAATATTGCAAATTTTTCATTATGATTGTTAAATTGTCACTTATAGTGGTGACGCGCGGGTTTGCTTGATGGGGCTTCAAATATTGTGTTGATTTATTTTGACTTCTCGCACACAAATGGGTGAAATTTCAATATTTGGTGGGTGATTTTCAATTTTTGAAATTTTGAACTGAAATATCCCAAAGACTTATCGAGATATTCTGAGCCCTCTTGAAGTTTCTTTTTAATACAAATATTTCTATTTTTATAGGTTAGTACCTATCTAATAAAATGGTACTTATTTTTCACGAAAATTAAACACAACATTTATTATTAGCCTATAATGTCTCAGGGACTCAGGCCTTCTCTCTAGAAGAGGGATGGGATAATTCACTACGCGGGCCCAGAGCGGGTTAGTACATGTCTTTGAATTTTTTGGTTCTAAGACATTCCGGTTACCTCACGATGTTTTCCTTTACCGTTTTGAGAGCAACAGTGATGAAATAATTTACACTAGGTAATGCGCCTGCTTGGTTTCGAACTCACGACTTACTGTTCGTGAGTTGGCGGGCGGCCACCACTGGTCCAACGCTGCTCAGTAGACAACAAAAAAAAAAATCTAATTAGTCCGTCAGATAGATTTCCAAAAAATTTTGGAAACGTATCTTTTCTTTTTTCACGTAAGCAAACAATGAAGACGATACAGTGCTTTAAAAAGTCGTGTGACGTCATTCTCTAAGACCTCAAATCTTTGACGCGTTTTATCTTCGCCAATTTTTATTGATTTGATAAAACAAAAATTACTTACGTATCCAATATTTTTCGATAATCTAACAGACGGACTAGTTAGAATCACATTTTTAAAGTCCGTAAACGAAAACAAATAACAGACTTAGGTATTCTCTACCACTGCCAGGGCTACGGGGACCGTTCGAAACAGATACCTCGTCCCGGAACACAAAAGGGCTAAGAAGGAACATGGGTGGATTTTAGTCAGTACTAGTCTGACACTGCCTTCATTTGATGTTTTTCCATCCGCAAAAAAACTAAAAAACCCAAACTGAACAAGCTGAAAAGTAAAAAACAAGCACATTTTAAATTAAACAAAACTTGGAAGTCGGGTTTTTTAGTTTTTAAACTACTTTTTTTTCCAACTTTTTGGTTCTTTTGTGTCTGTTCTTTCGTTGGTCGCGTAAAAATCTTCGCAGATGATTTAACTTTTGTGTTTTTTTATATAATTTGGTACTTTGAATTTATTTTAAACATATAAATGTCGTATATTTTTGTAATCTCCTTTTAAAACCCTTCATTTTGATACCTTACTCGATGGTAACGGAATGTTTTTTATTTTTTTAAATACGCTGTATGGCCCCCAAAATCCACAAATTTATTTTCTTTTTTAATTTTAATGTAGCCAGTGACACTCGCGCCATCAAGACGAATCTAACGACGTATATTTTATTCAAATACCTTCATCTGTTTATGAGTTATGAGGGAACAAAGAAATAGACATACATACATACATACACGCCAAACACAAATAACCCTCCTTTTGGGCTTCGCCGCAGTCGGATAAATAAAAAAGGGATTCTCTACTAGTCTATCAAAGGTTAGAAAGGTATAAGATGTCAGGATGTTAAAGTTAAAAGGTTCAAAGTAAGCACACAAACACAGTCATCATTCATCATCATTGCAGCCGAAAAACGTCCACTGCTGGACTTAGACCTCCCCCAAGTGTCGCCAAATTAACCGGTACCGTGCGGCTCGCATCCAGCGGGTCCCCGCAATCTTCACCAGGTCATCGGTCTACCTAGTGGGAGGCCTTCCATCGCAACGTCTTCCAGTTCGCGGTCGCCACTCCAGAACTTTTCGGCCCCATCGGCCATCCGTTCTGCGAGCAATATGCCCTATCCATTGCCACTTAAGTCTGGCAATTCTTCGATCTACGTCGGTAACCTTGATCTCATGCGGATGTCTTCAGGTCTGATTCGATCACGGAAGGAAACTCCGAGCATAGCCCTCTCTGTTGCCCTTTGGTTGACTTTAAACATAGACAGCTAACGACGAATGCACAGCTGGAATGCAGAATTCATGGGTCCCAGTGCACGTCGCCATCTTTTATTATACATATATAAAAAGGTTTTGGGATGGAAAACAATGCGTTGTTCTCCAGCCCCACACTAGGAATTTCTCCTCTCGTGGGTGCGTTTACAAACATTTAAACTCACATCACTATACATCGAAACCCGGAACAACTGTCTGTGGGCTATATTTATTTCCCGCGAAATGATAACGATGGTGATTCATACGGACTTATCTGTTAATCTTGGACGTACATTTTGACATGTTTTCACAAATAAACACTACCTGCTTGGGGGTTTTTTGTGTAATTTTGAAATCCACTTTACTGGTTAAATATTTTCTTTAAATGCATAGCTAATCCTTTAGCCTGCTAGCTCCAGTGTGACGGTTCCCGTTAGTTAAATAGGTAATTATCGGAATTGGATCAGCAGTTCCGAAGATTACCCACTAAATACAATCTTACAAACAAAACCTCTTTTTATAATCCTATAAGTTAAAAGTAAGTTAAGGTAAAAAATTATGTACTTAAACCTGTCTTATAAAAACCTATCATATTTCTTGAAATTTCTCAAGAACCACTCTATCGATTGGTAAAACGGCATGAAAATCGGTGCAGTAGTTTGTGAGTTTATCGCGAACAGACAGACAGACGCGGTGGAGGACTTTGTTTTAGAATATTTTATGTAATGATGATATTCTGAAAAGTTTTATAACTTTATGTGTTCAGCCGTTTCTGATTTCCGCAAATTCCATCAAGTTTAGCGTAATTTTCCTCATTGACACCTCTTTGAATTTGTACAGATATTTGAACAACCAGAGGTCTTGAAAAACTAAGCATATAGCAACTACCTAAGTATTGAAAACTTTACTTTGAATTCGCCGAACTTAAGTTAGATAAAGTAATAATTATTATAATTATTTTGACGTGCAGAACAGTTAAAACATCTTAAGTGAGGAAAGGGTAGCGGCTTTTTGGAAGTCTTGTCAGCCACGCGCCTCATAATCTATGTATTAAGTATACTTAGCTTCTTTTTTTGTAACGCTCACTTGGAATTTCTCCTGTATCGTGGGTGCGTTCACAAACAACAACCCACATACACAAATACCCAGACCCAAAACAACTATCTGTAGGCCATACAAATATTTGTTTCATGCGAGGATCGAACCCGCAACCGTACCTACCGTCCCAACTATGTTGGGGTCGGCTTGCAGTCCAAACGGATGGCTTATTCCACAAATCCCCCATGAAAGACCCCCCTAAGGGAGGAAATCTGTAATAAAAAGTAAAACAAAAGTCTAGAATTCCCTCCTGATAATCTGCCTTAGGGGGGGGGGGGGGGGTGGAATCAATGCATCTGAATAGGCAGTCACTGCCTATCCGTCCTCCACAGATCAGTAGCTACCACCAGTACCAGTAAGTAATCGGTATTAAGGGTGTTCCTTGTAGCTTCAAAGAGATGTCAGCAACATGGAAGGGGGAGCAAAGGGCCGACGGCGGGTTGTTCGAAAGATATACCGCGGCCTCGGCACAAGGGCTAAGAAGGAACATGTGTAGTTTTAGTCAGTACAAGTCTGACACTCCCTACTGCTCTGCCCAGAGCGGGAAGAGTCATTTGATGTTTTCCCATCGACCAAAATAAAAAAAATGTATTCCTTGAATACATACAGAATGTCGGGCAACAGAATTGACGAAATAACGATTCTCACTGACCTTCCACCGTCAGCAATTAATAGACAAACAAGAACCAAGATAGATAATAATTCGCTTCTATTTGAAAAGATTAACCTCGGGAACAGGTCTGGTAAGTCCAGATTTCCGACGAGTCATAAATCCACAATGGGATGTAAGTAAATGTATTAAAAAACAAAAGAAATCGTCCTTGCCCTTCAATCCTCTTTACCCGATTTGGTATCGTTTACATTTACACTGGTATTTGCCTACAATTAATTGCGAAATGCGGGTAATTGTATATTATAATTTCCTTATTTATTTTTTCGACACCCACAATGGCCAAGGTTGACTGGAAACTGGGTGGGGTTACTGGACGGTTTCAAAGAGTTGTAATGGTTTGCCCATAGTATGACTTTTTGACTGTCTTATAAAAACCTATCACATATTTTTTTTAATTCAAAAAGAGTTAATCTTCATTCATAATTGTCTTTGTATTATGCTCCTTAAATAATTATGTTGAACAACACCTGAACTAACAAAAGAAGCTGATTGTTCGTCGAAACTTTTACAAATCATCGGCGTCAATTCAGATGGCTTACTTGCTGTGACGTGTTTTAATCTTATTCCAGTGTGGAAGCAAGATAAGATTAAGAGTAATTTATTTCTAAAAAAAAGTAGGTATTACAAAAATGTACATTTAGGTGCAGTAGTGTTATTTCTAAACAATTGTATAATTAGTGCTTATAAGTCATCTATAAGTAAAGTATATATAACTGTTGCAAGTTACGACAGTGGCGAAATCAAATGTTAGGTAGCGACCTGCCTGATCTAGGTTTATTTAAACCTGTGTTTCAGGCCAACACTTTACATTGTATAATTTAATTAGGACAGGAAAAGTTTTAAAATAAAGTAAATCTAGGAACAAAAACATTAAACATTAAAACTAACTTAATTACAATATGTACAGCTAAATACGAGGGGATGACAGATCAAATCAAACCAGGACTTCTAGAAGTTTTTCTGTGTCCGTGTAATTAAGCGTCGCTAAATAATCAGATATTACAAAATTACATTTCCTATTACTTAGACTATAGAATTTTAGTTTCTTGTTGAGTTGCTGTCGCTAGGCATCATGTTTAGCTCTGTCGCTTTCCCACACTGGAATAAGTTTCGAACAATAATTATGCATTATGACGTCATGGAAACCCCACAGGGCCTTGTAAATGCCTAACACCCTAGTTTTGCAGAAACTAAATACTGCTTTAAATTTCACCCAGCGAACATATCGAAGGTTCTAGATTTACCGCACTGCCTAGCTATCTCAATTTTGAGGATAAAATATCAAAAGATACAGGTCCTGCACTAATGCCGACGATATTTCTGTATTTCTTACACGTGGAATCATAATGTCTAAATATCTGCACAATAAAGGGTATAGAAGTACCTTTAACGCAAACGAGGGACACTTGTTCCCCCCACCACTGCGATCATTTTTTTGTTCTAAACCATACCTGGGAACACCCTAGTTACGGAGATATTGGGGGTCAAGGTTCCAAATTTTGCACAACTGTTTTTGTAAATACTAGTTTTTCAGGTTAAAACTTTACTTAAATTACCTGCATGACCCTTTTACTATTCAAAGCATCCACTAGCACAATGTTTTAAAAGTGCTACATTGAGTTTTACCGTAAATTTAGATTTTTGACCCCAAAAAAAAAGTGCATAGGGGTACTTAGGTGCTGCAGATTAGTCGTTTTTCCTGTAGCCGCGACGTTTTTTTTATCTTTTGAAGGAAATAGTTTGGACAGCAGTTTTTTTTATGAATTTAATTAAACAAAATTTGTAAGTTCACCTAATGGGTGCTAAAACTAAGTAGGACTGTTTAGTCTCTTTACTTAGTTATCAAATTTTTATTGTTCATCTAACTTGAATCACGCCAAAACCATTTAAACGGCGATTAAAGGTTCCGAGAAACATTGCGTACAGTGCAAAAACATTGCTTTTACCGACACACACTTATTGGGTTTTGTTTGTTCTTTATTTAAAAAATCTCCTGATAAGTTACTTTAGCTAAAAGCTAAGTCCTGAACGAAGCGTCATCTCGGAAAACGTGTTTTACCAGTATGTAGATCATGAAAAGGAGATTCTAACGGCATCTGTAACTCACTTTTGCCCATAAGGGACTTTAGTTGGTTTTTGCTTTAGGGGCACGAATGAATTATCATCGACTTGTCAATAAGTAAACTATTTTATTTAGTTTAAATAAATGGCAGCTGAATGTACTTTTTTTTATTGGAGAAAACGTTTATAACCGCTATATTTCGTAGTTACATTTAAGATGTTGGACCCTCTGCCTTCATACATAATATTTTGTCTGGAATAACAAGATGAGTGCAGCTATTTTTAAAGTGAATTTCACGAACACCTGTTCAGAACTGCAAATAACTGAAAAACACTTGCTAAAAAGATTTTCTTAGTGCGCGACCCCAGACGCTTATGTTCGCAGGTTCTGCAATATTCGACAAGCCGATTGCTATCCACCATGTCGATAGCATTGTTGTGGAGCGGCGCGAAAGTTATTGTTACGAGTAAGCCGTCAGACAGACGAGCAACACTTTGCAACGGCAGAAGCATCTTGATCGGTGTTTTGTTTGCTGTTCACGTGTCTAAGGCAAACGTAGTTACCTCTGATACAACTGAAGTTCGCTTAGTCCACAACCAAGTACTGCTCGTGTGTATAGGGCTTTTAGAGAGGTTTTCCAATCGGACAGCGCGGCGTGCTGGTCATTGCTCTCTTGATGAGCGTGTCTATCAAGCTGGCGAGAGATAAGATGCTGTCAATGTCTTGCCGCTACCCGCGCTCTTGTTGCCACTCGGCACTCGCTTTTGTTACCGCTGGAGCTCTGCGCTCTTGAATATGACGTGACGACTTCTTTCAGCTCTCAAGATTTATTTCACACGCTGACCGCTCCGCTGCCCGCACTCGCTCTTACTTGGGCCACCTACTTGCAGTGTAAACCGTTTCCGCGATAGGATTTCCCACCAGCAAAAAATACTTCCCTTTCCATTTTTAATGCAATTTTCAAAACGCCTTCATTGTGCTCACCTGTGTAAGGAGCTCTGCATCAAAATTCCGTGAATATGGCCCCATCAGCAATTTAAGTAAAACCTTGGCTGTCAGTGAATGAATAAATCAAAACCTAAGTTTAAGTGTAACTTTCCAAGTTAATGTTACTGTGTTCTGCATACAATGGATGCCTGAGGATGGACGTCACTGCCGAGGCCGGCCCTGAAAGAGGTAACGAGATGCTCTAGACGCGCACTGTGATAACCGATAAAAGGTGGCCCAAGAAAAGGTATCTGGAAAGATATGAGGGAGGTCTTTGCCCAGAATCTTTTGTTATGCGCACAGCCAAAGAGTGGAACTCCTTCCCTCCGCCAGTTTTCCCGAGTTCATATAACCCAAATCTATTTGAGTCACGAGTAACTAAGCTTACGTAATTAAGCTAATAGTAATTAAGCTCGTGGGCAGCAGCTGAAAATTAGCGTCAGGTGGTGCACTTTGTGTTGCCACCTGGCATTATGCTGAGCTGAGGCCCTTTTGGCATTATTAGTCTCAATCATTTTGAATTTGGTTCTGTTTATTTTTTAAGTTTTTATTGCCAAATAAACACAATTTTCTTTCTTTTCTTTCTTTCTTTCTTCACCTGGGTTAGCTCGTTTCATCGTCGACCTCATCTCTGCCTTCATGAACGGACTGAGATCAAGAGTAGGCCCATTCCATATGAAAAATATAATAAATGTGAAAAAACCGGCCAAGTGCGAGTCCTACTCGCACATGAAGGGTTCCGTACCATCGTAGTGGGGAGTCGCTTTTTTTTTTTTTTTTTTAAATTATTAAAAATATTTTTATTATATGATGTAACTAAAAATTTATGCTTTTCGCAATTTTTCCTTTATCTGTGTTATAAGACGTTGCTTCGTACCAAATTTCAAGATTCTGAGTTCACGGGAAGTACCCTGTAGGTTTTGATTCCCTTGCGAGTGTCGAAAATTTGCGGCATAAACGGGAGTATCTTTTGATCGCGTTGACTTAGAAGTTTGATTTTTTCACAGCTCCAAGAGACCATAGACTTGAGTATTTGATATGAATTACAGCTTGATACCTCCACGCGTTCCTGAGAAAAAAGGTCTTGACAGACAGACAGACAGACAGACAGACAGACGGACAACAAAGTGATCCTATAAGGGTTCCGTTTTTACCTTTTGAGGTACGGAACCCTAAAAACAACCAAAACTGCAAAGAAATAAAATTTCTGTGTCACACATGACTTAAGGAAGCATTCTTGTTGACAAAGTCAAGATCACGCTGTTACAGGTATTTATAGGATCTAATGACGATGACCACAAGAAGCCCTTGGACGCAGTATTTTAATCATAGCATAGTATCTTAATAGCATAACATGGTGACATTTTTATAATGCTTGTGGTCATTGCAGGGTCGATGGCGGATTCCGGTTTCAAAGTCAAAATAAAGTCAAAATATTTTATTTCACATAGGCCTACATGGGCACTTGTAAAACGTCGACATAAAAAAGGGGCACGGTTCGGTGCATTGGTCGATTCCTAAGGAGAAGAACCGGCAAGAAACTCCAAAGGTTACTCTTTTAATCTTTTATAATGGTTTTAAATGGTTAACAATAAGTTTAAGGTCCAGACATAATCTTGGGACACACATGAGGGCTATGCAGATTAGTGTCTGAGATGGTCTTTTGAAGAAAGCACCACACAGATTTGAGTGGACCCATCCAGTCAGTGCAAGCATTTGTCAGTTATTGTCGAGCTCGACTTTTAACTCAAGGAGCTCGACGTCACGACGAACAATACCAAGGAAAGGACATTTGGGTAGGTCGCTTATAGTACTCAAACTGCCAGACAATCGTTAAAATTAAAGAAAGACCCACATAGTCCTCATATTCACAATATAAAAATAATAAAATATTTATCTTATTAAATAAGTCAAGTTATTAAATGTCAAAAAAAAAAACACAAAACTAAATCAAAAACAAAAAAAAAATTAAAATATTTAACAAGTAAATATTGGTCAAAAAATAATATCATACTTGAAAAAGTAAACAATGTCATTGTGTATAAAGAAAATTAATAAAATGTCAAATTGATTTTTTTAACTCCTGATTATCGTCGAAGACCTGTATGTGCAGAATAGAGCGATCAGCACTTATAGAAAAAGGATCCTTTTGGGGGGGGGAGGGAATCGTCAAATGACTAGCGGTAGGGATTGTCAGACTTCTACTGACTGAAAACCTCCCATGTTTCTTCTTAGCCCTTGTGTTGAGGCCGCAGTATCTCTTTCGAAAAGGCATGGAAAAGGATCCTGTACATACTTACTAGGTACTAGTTTCAGGAGAATTTGGACACGGTAGGAGTTACTTACAGACCCGTCAGGGCTGCGGGTTGTTTACCAGTTACCGCGGCCTCGACATATAGGGCTAACAAGGAACATGGGTGGTTTTGAGTCCGTAGAAGTCTGACACTCCCTTTCGCTCTGCCCAAGAGCGGGAGGGGTTATTTGGTGATTTTTCACCCGCCAAAAAAAGGAGTTACTATTAGAGTAGTTAGGTTTTGAATTTATAAATATTGTTAGGAAATAATAAGTGTCGTCAGCAGTTTTGGTGTATTGGAAAAAGCCGTGACTATGTGGCTTCCTTCAGTCTTCAGCCTTTCCAAGCTATCCCTGTTTAAGTGTTGTAAGAGATGGCAATGGACCGTCGATGGACTATGAACAAAATTCTTTAATTTGGTAGGTTCAGAAAAGATTTACGTTAAGGCAAAGTTTCTGCTTTCCGACTGGTCCACCTCTTGGTGATCTGTTTTGAGGAGAAAAGAGCTAAAATTATGGCTAAAATAGTATATCAATCTCGGAATTGACTCTGAATTCTAAAAATATGAATGCAACAGATGATTACAAAGCTTGTTTAGTCTATTTCATCATTCTCTGGCTTTTATCACGTTTTGGGGTCGCCGGTCGGCGCAACTTGTCTTCTTCTTCCATACTTCTCTAATCGCCATCTCAGCAGGCCTCCTTTGTTGCCATATCATAGTTCACACACAGTTTGTGCATAGTTTTTTTGGTCTTCCTTAGGCGCAGGCCACACATAAATGGCGTCGGGCACGGACATGGCGTGAGCGACTTCCTATTTCATTCGAATTTTAAACCAAGTGCATGGAAATAAAGCGCAATTTAGGATACACGGAATGTCGTGGCTCGGGCGTGGATTTGACGCGCCATTTCGGCAACCACGTATCCTAAATTGCGCTTTATTTATAAGCACTTGGTATGGACATGTATGTACGCCCGCGCCATGTCCGCGCCCGACGCCATTTATGTGTGGCCTGCGCCTTACGTCTTTTTTTTCGTATTTTGTTCGAATAGTTTCGAGAAAGCACTAAGTATTGCATAAATTACTTAGAGCATCCGTAATTAAAATACTATAAATGACTAAGTAGGTAATAGATGACTGACATGATGCGTATTTGAGTTGTAAATAAGTACATAACTTAATCCAAATGAATTACTAATAATATGCAGGAAAAGCCGCAAGGCATTATCGTGCTAGGTTCCTACTTTTATATTCCACTTGCAAAACCGGTAAAACGATTAATTATTATTAGAGTTGTTTTATGCTTATAGATGCATGTAACATTTGTATTGTCAGAGATTAAAAATAACCGCAGTGAACTTATTAATAATAGGTCTTACTTAGTAATAGTTAGACGCTTAGAGGCAATATAGATTATTTAGATTTTCATTTGGGGTATTGGGTGCATGTTTATTGCACCTTCTGTAGGTATATGCATAAAGGGTGTAAAAGTACCCTTAACGCAAACGAAGGGCACTTATTCTCCCCACCACTGCGATTTTTTTTTTCTAGACCACACCTGGGAACCCCGTAGTTACGGTGATATTGGGGGCCAAATTTTGCACAGCTGTTTTTGTAAATACTAGTTTTTCAGGTTATAACTTCACTTAAATTACCTCCATGACCCTTTTACTATTCAAAGCATCCACTAGCACAATGTTTTAAGAGTGCTACATTGAGTTTTACCGTAAAATGAGATTTATGACCCCAAAAAAGAAAGCCATTTCTCAGAAAAAAAATTGCGTAGGGGTACTTAGTTTGATGTACAGAATGCTCGGTTGACGTATGTGTGAAGGGATAATTTACACCCTGTATATTTTATGGGATGATACTGTATCCTGCATCCAAGCCTGGGTTGTCTGTATTTGTGGAATTAAAACTAAGTTTCTATTCCTTTTCTCGGTTTAGATTTCAACGGTGCAAACGAACAGGTATTTGAATATGAGCTCTGAGTGTTGCATGCATCGAAAATACCCCATTTATTTGTAGACATAGTTTTTATAGCTTACTAGCTGTTGCCAGCGGCTTCACCCGCTACAACCCACGGGAATATAAAATCGGGATAAAAACTATCCTATTTGGTAATCCAGGTTATAAACTATCGGTGTACCAAATGTCATCCAAATCCGTGCAGTAGTTTTTGCGTGAAGAAGTAACAAACATACACTCACAAACTTTCGCCTTTATTATATTAGTGTGATCCTTAATGGGCATTTGCAGTTCACGATAGGGAAGCCAGTGTTCTTAAGGCTTCACGGAGTCATGAGGTGTTTAATACTACTTTCTTTCCGAAAACTTGCTATGTTTTTAGGTGGACTGCCTGAGTAGTGCGTATTTTATAATTTATTCGGTGTAAACAGGTTAGCCATGAACTATTTTGTTTTAACTGATTTCGTTTTGTATTCAAAAATAAATACTAAACTTTAGCTTCACTCAGCTAGAGGAAAAAACAACTTAATATTGAAGGTCTGAACTTTTGCATTTAGGGTCTTAAAAAAGATGTATGCCTTTCTAAGAACCGAGAATTTATGGTAAAAATACCTGTTCATTTACATTCAGACCACGCCCTTGACAATGAGTGTAATACTTCGTGGTAGTTCATAGAACTGGTTTATGTAGTGACGTATTTTTGACGTTATTGTGAATGCATAATTAACTAGCTAGCAGCTTATGTAAAGTGTGATCTGGGATTTTAACTACCGACATAAAAAAAACTAGTTTTTTCCCATTGTCCTAGCTAAGTAGCAGAAGCGAAACTATGCAATGCGAAACGATAATATTGATTGGTAACACATAGGTACAAATGTAACACATAGGTACAAATGTAACACATAGGGACAAATGTAACACATAGGTACAAATGTAACAGAAAAAATGCAAATTGAAAACCTTTGTTGTGGCGATTCATACCACAATCATGTAGCCGGACATCTTTCACTAAAAAATAAAAGATTTTTGATTAGAGACAGCTGCATCTGGTTTGACTGGAAGCCGACTCCAACATAGTTGGGAAAAGGCTAGGCAGATGATGACTTGTACATCATCATCATCCTATTAATGTTCCCACTGCTGAGACATAGGCCTCCTCTCTTTGGGCTATAATCTACCACGCAGGCCCAGTACGGATTGGTAGATGTCCCAAGTCTTGGTTTTTTTTTGTTCTAGAACATGCCTGTTTCCTCGCGATGTTTTCCTTCACCGTTTTTGAGAGCAGGAACATTTAGTAACGACATATTGCATTTATTTAAGCTTGGCCTGTCCTTCGAGCCGGATCTGCATGGAACGTACCTGCCTTTAAGATATCTTAGTAATAAGTGTTCGTGATCAATATATTCTTTGCATTCCCTTTTAAACGGTGTTCGAGATATACCAATGATTAAGACGATACTTGACATGTATGACACAGGCTAGCTGTATGGTTTATAGATTCTGAGATATCTGGTGCATCAACAGCGGCGCCGATGACGAATTTCCTTGATACGAGGGATGCATGTGTATTAGATGATGAGTGTGTTGATGATCTGATGCTCGCGGCTCTGTAAATTATTATAAATAGATCGATGTGTTAAGCTGTAAACACGACGGTATAGATCATTTGAGGTGGTATTTCATGAAATTTGGGACATGTTGGGTATTCGTCCAACAAGTCTAATCGAAACTGACGCGCAAACTGTGATTGTTGCCCATGATTTTATAAACCCCCGATCAAAAAAGAAGGATATTATAAGTTTGAAGTGTTTATCTGTGTGTCTGTCTGTGACAACATAACTCCTGAACGGATGAAGTCGTTTGATTCACATCGGCTTAGGAATGTTTACTGACTAAAAAAAATGTGATTCTAATTAGTCCGTCTGTTAGATTATCGAAAAATATTGGATACGTATTTTTTGTTTTATCAACTCAATAATAATTGACGAAGATAAAACGCGTCAAAGATTTGAGTGGGGGTTTGTGACGTCACTGACCGGTAAAAATGCCATACTTATGTCTTAGAAAATGACGTCACGCGAGTTTTCAAAGCACTGTATTGTCTTCAATGTTTGTTTACGTGAAAAAAGAAAAAATACGTGTCCAATATTTTTTTGGAAATCTATCTGACGGACTAATATTTTTTTTTTTAGTTGATTACCCTTTTGTCACATCAGTTCTTGAGTGGGTATTGCGCCCCGGATGCTATGACTCACTTATACATAGAATTCAGTTGCATAGATGACATAGGAAAAACGAAATAACAAAGTAGGTATGTGTTTATTTATAAAGAATATTTAATTTTGTCACATAATTTTCCAGTAGGTACTAAAATACTTATTTTATAACTAATAGGATGTATAGGTTTTAATAACAGTCCTCGGATATTTAATCAATTCTAGATCTATTGCTACATATTAAACTAAAGTATTTTGTTCGTACCTAAACCAAATGATATAATGAGTGATAAAATTTACCATTTCATTTTCAAATCCTTGCTTATGATTTGATGATTAGATGATTGAAGTTATCTATTTTTTTGTTACTTCAGAAGTCTAAGACAAAATGAAATTCATCAGTGATAACAATCATGAGAACAGTTTAGTTCTGCGTCGATGCTGTATAGCAACGGTCCCTTCACGAAGCCATCTACCAAGCATTATGTACATAATATACCTACTAAATAACTATACGCAAAAATGTTTACTGGGCAAGGAGTTTTTTTGTTGGGGTGAGAAATCTTGAATCATATTTAGAGAAAATGTAAAAACGTTTAAAAAAAAACTTGTGAAAAAGTTGGCACATTGACTCCCAATATTGCAATGACGGTGATAACTAGGTATTTTCGGTTTCGATAAGGGTACTTTTACACCCATTAAATTCTCTTATATCAAAGTAAACAATATCCTAACTAGATTAACATAGTACTTACATTAATAATACTATGATTAATGATAATATCATAATCATAGACTTCAGCCATTACTTATAAATTATAATATTAAATAAATATTATTATTAACTGTCATAATAATGGCACTTATCTATAAGTTACTAGCGGTTTCACCCGCGTAGTTCCCGTCCCCGTGAGAATACAGGGATAAAAAGTTGCCTATGTCACCCGGGGATAGTGTAGGTTGCCAATGGCGAAAGAATTTTTCAAATCGGTACCGTAGTTTCGGAGCCTATTTGTTACAAACAAACAAACAAATCTTTCCTCTTTATAATATTAGTGAAGATTTATTCTGTTTACAGAAATGCATTTACAAACTGGTTTTCTATGAGAGGTACTTAATATGATCTCACGTGACTTACAGCGAACAGCGTTGCCAGATTTGATATCCCAAGTCGGGACTTCGGAACTTTTTGGGGTGAAATAAAAGCGGGATTCTTTCGTTGAAAGCAGGACAATAGTAAAAAATTGTAAGAAAAACGTTCATAATCAGAATTTATTAAATATTTATTTTTTTCTTTTTTGTTCAAATTACGATTACGTGACGATAAATAGCAAAAATAGCCATAAAATGTATTTTGATTAAATATGTTATTTCAAATCATATAGAAAGATAGTCGAGTCTTATTCATCAGAAGAAATATCAAAATAAAAAGTTTTATTCTTCCGAAAAATAGGTATGCTTCGCGAACCATAGAAGCTTTTAATTGGATTTTGAACAGTTTATGATTGAAAAAGCTGCTGTGAGCATGTAAAAAAATAATAAGAAAGAGTACTTATTATGATAAGAATTACTTATTCATGATATTTCTGTGAAGATATACTTTTTTTACAGTTTTCTTTTTCTCTTTAATAAAGATGAAGAACTCTTCACAGGATAGTCATTATAGATTAAACTGGATGAGTACGGAGCATTTATTTCGGGCATCCGAACTGCAACCCACCTTCGCGGCATCGCTTCCTCAGTCAGCACGCTGCACGAAAGCGGGACTGAGTCTATCCCGCGCGGGACATTTAATTTTAATTAAAAAATCGGGACGTCCCACCAAAATCGGGACGTCTGGCAACGCTGCTTACCAAGAACAATAATGGTCACTATTTGAAATTGTTATGCAGGTGCTTTCATCACCAGCTGGGTATATATAGGCCTTTCTCAGTTTGTGCCAACCTCTACGCTTTATGCCATTATTAATTTAGCTATCATGTAGACTCAGAGGTGGCGCTTCTTGACGCTCGTGCAGAACAGTAATTATCATTTCGCTTCATAGATGGCGCTACATTAAATTAGTTTTTTGTCACTTTATCAGTTCTCATTTCATAGATGTCGCTACAAGACGGTGATGGGTGACATTCCCTGTGCAGGGTGTGATGTTTGTGGCGTGTGTGGCGTGTGTGGCGTGTGTGGCGTGTGTGGCGTGTGTGGTGTGTGTGGCGTGTGTAGCGTGTGTGGCGTGTGTGGCGTGTGTGGCGTGTGTGGTGTGTGTGGCGTGTGTAGCGTGTGTGGCGTGTGTGGCGTGTGTGGCGTGTGTGGCGTGTGTGGCGTGTGTGGTGTGTGTGGCGTGTATAGTGCGTGTCAGGCAGCCGTGGGGGTGTGGTCCGCTTCAGCTCGCATCTGCCGTAACGTGCGGCGACACGACAGACGACGGGAACCTAGACGGGCGAAGCCGGGGATGCGCTCTACTGCCACTGGAGATTCACGTCTGGAAATAGAGATATATGTATAAAAGAATGTATTAGCTCATTTCTCGTGTCGATCTTCAGGTAAAGCCGTGCTTTGCTAGGTTGGTCAGTGGATGGGTGACTATGACCACCCGTTACATACCAGGTTTCCTCTGTGCCTCGAAAATTACGTCAAGGCGTTGGTCCCGGCTGTCATTTGAATATCTTTGGCAGTCGTTACAGGTAGTCAGAGTCAGAAGTCCTAAAGTCTGACAACCAGTCTCACCAAGGAGTATCATATTACCCAGTACTAATTGAGTTGTGGAGGTCAGACAGGCAGTCGTTCCGTGTAAAATACTGGTATTTAGCTGCATATTTCAAGACACAAAGACTTCGCCCTTATACAGCCAATAGCTGTAGTACACTGCTGGACTACAGCTACTGGCTGATTATCCCATTCTTTTACCTGAAGAACATGTGATGCTCTACACTACAGCGCCACAGCTTCTTACAGGCGCTGGTGGCAGCCAGTTTGAAGCTCAGGATCGTCTCGTACTCATCGAACTCGCCCGCCCTCAGCCTTAACGTGAACTGCCTCTTGTTGTAGCAGATCTTCGTGATCTTCGCCCAGGGGAAGCGGTTCATCAGTAACCTGGAGATGAGGATATTTTAGGATGTCAACTTAAGTACAAGGGCGGATCTTGGCTTTTTCTGGAGGGGGACATGGTGCCTAGTCAACAAGTGCTTCTTGGTTCACTTTTTTTTCTACGCCTTTGAAAAATATGAAAGAGGCATCATTCGATTCAGCACAATGTATGTGGTAATTGAAAAAGTTAGAAACATTAACTGAAACATAAAACCGAATTAAACCCCCCCCCCCTGGATCCGCCTTTGCTCAAGTAGATGCATAAGTTATAAGCAATTATAGATCCTATACCATCACTTAACTACCAAGCTTGTGACGACGGTCATGTTTGGATCTCATGACATGAAGATACCAAAAATGTGAACAGTAAAATATTCATAGAAGCAGATTATCAAAGGATAGTTGTTAGAAGGTAGTAGTCCCCTGTTTGTGTAGAATAGTTGAACTTTTTTTCTGTTGGGTCTTAGTTTATCTTAATATCACCCCTACCCCGAACATTGGGCCTTCGAGCCGGATATGTGATTCGAAACTTACTTAATGTTTAACTTAGATAATATGTAAAATATTCAAGGAATATGAACGTGGTATCGCAATTACGCTGACATGTTTATTATTGCTCGGTGATTGACCCGAACACCTTGGTAAACATGATAATATAATCATGCTAGAATGTGTCTCACTCACCCATCCCTGTACACAGCGACCCCACTGTGGCACACGCCCAGCGCGATGGGCACCTCCTGGCTGTCGGCAGCTGCGTGTATCTCCGCGCCGTACAACGAGAGGCGCTTTGCAGCCTCGAGGTAGTTCAGCTCGGCTTCGGCTGGGGTCTGCCCTCTGGAAAAGGATAACAGTATTTTATCCAAAGAATAATGATGTTTAGATGACAGAGCTATATCAGCCACGTTGGGTGTTAGATAGGGCGATTTCATCAGCTGCCGTGAGGACCGAATGGACCGTTGTATGGATGAGGAGAGGGAATGTACTGTACAGCTCCCTTTACTTCGCCTCATTGGTGTGCAATGCTTTCACTTCCAAGTACTCCCGACTGTAGATTCTAGAGCGACAGGTTACAAAATCAAAATCAAAATCAAAATCAAAACTCATTTATTCAAACTAGGCTGATAATCAGCACTTTTCGAACGTCAAAATTTACTTTACTTTACTTATTTACAAGAGACAGTCCCCCAAAACGCCCCCCCTTCGACACTTCCTAGTGTTCTTGCTGGAAAGAAGAAGTGGCGGAACAAACTCCCCAGCACACATCTGTCTGTTAGGTTTTACCACAGCACTTACCTACTCGTATATCCGCGATCGATGATACCGCGGCCCCGGAATACAGAAGACGTAGAAGGAACATGGGTGGTTTTGAGTCAGTACAAAACTGACTAGAGGAGTCATTTGATGATTTCGTAACCTCCAAAAAAAGGGCTATATGGCTGTGACTCCACCCACTCCGCCGCCACTTTGCCGTGTGCACTTCCTCCAATCTTATTTTTGTATGTGTTATGGACGAACTCTTATCTCAATCTTGCTCTAGTGGCAGAGATGAGGTCGACGATGGAACTTACCCAGAAGAAGCCTATTTACTCGCGACTTAAATAGATTGGGGCTTTATAAACCCGAGAAAACCGACGCGGGTAGGGAGTTCCACTCTTTGGCTGTGCTTATAATAAATGATTTAGCAAATCCTAACCAAAACTGCCAATCGGTAGTGCACTATAAATAAAGCACTTATAAATGATGCACACTCACTTGTGTTTCCGATACAGTTCATCAATATTCGCCTCTAGGTCAGCAGTGATGGCGTTGACGGGAACTGCGTTGTGCTGATGCAGGGCGGTGTTGATGTCGTGTGACTCCTCGAAGTCGCCCAGCTCTGCCTGCAGCACGTACGAGGATAGGAGCGTGTAGGTTATTTGCGAGCAGGTGAGGCGGCCTAGAACATTAAAAAACATGGTTCTAGAAAATAGTTAAATGCGATGGCTGGTCTATGTATGTACACACTCCTGATTTAAAATGCTGTCAACGTGAACATATCCTACCTACGTCATATTGTTTCACCTATATTTTCTCACTTTTGGATGTTGAATTACATCGATCTTCAGACACCACCCGTGTCTGAAGATCCGACATGACATAATGTCGTCGATTTTGCTTTCATTGCATGAACTAAACCATTTTTGACCAACTGAAGCCCCTTCTATATTCCGCGTCTATGATCTTATACACTCCCTTGGAAGCGTCATGTCAATAAACAAATAAGAAAACCTTTACCCAGTCCCTCGAGCGGGGATAGACTAAAGGAAAGCAATAGCTATTTTGTCTTACCTTCCATGAGATCTCTTCTAACAGCGAGTGCTATCTGATAGCGCGTGGCGTCATCCTTCAGCTCACTCGGCTCCGGAGGGTAGAACTTCACCGCCAGGCGAACGTCCCATGGCTCATCTGAAAATGTTAAGTTCTTCGTTTAGATCTTGCGAAAGAATTCTGGAAAATATGGTTAGCAATAAATTGTCCTCTTTGGCCATTCCAGTGCTTTACTTAAATACTTAACAATTTCTTCTGACTGCTTTCAGAGATGGAAGTGTCACACCACCAACTTCCAACTCCGGACTAGTACTGAGAAAATCCTAACAAGAAAATCCAAAAATACTTTGCTGGTCCTGGAACACCATCAGGCTAAATATTAACAGCCGCACTTGCCTAGGTTGGTCTATGGATGGGTGACCATTACATACAGTTGGTCTTGGTTGCCAATTGTTGATAGGAATTATTTTTGACCGTTGTTAAGTAGCCAGTGGCCCGAAAATCTGAAAACATATCTCACAAAGAGTTTTCCTATCATCCAGTATATCTACAGGGTTGTGGAGATCAGATAAGCAATCGCTCCATGTGACAAACACCAGCATTCAACTACATCGGTTAGACTGGAAGCCAACTTTGAGATAGTTCGAGAAAGGCTAGACAGATGATGACTTTGTTCGTCCTGGGAATCAAATTCAAATTCATTTATTTTGTGAACACAGGGTACAGAAGATGTTATAATCAATTAAACCCAAGCTGAGTCCCGGCAAAAGGCATACAAAATATACATGGTTTGTTATAAAAGAGATTTAAAAGTACGTACTATCACAATAATCAAAATAATAAATCATAAAATCATGCTTAAAAGATTATTAATAAAATACCAAATTATGTAAAGCACCCGGAATATTAAATAGAAATAATAATGTCACAAATTCATTAATACACTAATAATCACATAACATAAAAGAATCAAACCTAAGAGGCCACGATCGCCCGTCGGAGCTGCGGGTTCTTCAAAAGAGATACCGCGGCCTCGACACAAAGGGCTAAGGGGTTTTCAGTCAGTAGAAGTCTGACACTCCCTTTCTCTCTGCCCAGAGCGGGATAATTATGATGATACTCGTATTTGATGATTTACAACCACCCAAAAAACAAGGAGTCCACGATCAGCAGTCATACTGTCGTATATGCATCCACGACACCAACGGTGGAGTAACCTCCTGTAGTAGACTATACCTTTAGTGAAAAGTTAACTTACTCCTAAAAGTCTTGGACAGTCTTCTATTGAGGTCGACCCAGACCCTGGGGTCCCCTCGCTGAGTGTACAGCAGCCCGAAGTAGTCTTTCTCTAGCAGGTCCAGCGACTCACAGATCTGGTCCAGTAGGTCGGCTCCACGGGCTTTACGCTGGAATGAGGAGGTGGTGCTTATGAGTATTGCGTTGAATTCAGGAACAGAATTTTGGTGTGACAGTCGTCAGCGTATGAAATTACCTACCAACCTGTAAATATTTTCCAAACGATTTTAAACCGTAAAATGTTGAAGGTTAAGTTTAAAATCGAATGAAAAATTTGGCAGGTTGTGGAAACTTGATGTTATGGTGCATATCTTGTGTAAAATGGTTGGTAAATATTGAAGTTCCATAATAATCTTTGACCTGTAATTATCTAACTGCTGGGACACAAGAGCCCTTTCGCGGTAACTTAAATTATGTTCTTCAATCTGGACCCAGAGCTTAATATTTCACTAAGACGGTGTACGATAACTGTAAATAACACTCCTTTTTTGGGTAGTCGACTAATTTCCGGTAGAATAATAATTTACATCATTTAAAATTACATATTTGTTGAACCTTGTCATTAAACACTATAAATATATTAAACTGTCGTATTCTCAACTTTAATTCCACACACGTCCTTCATACATTCCTAAAGGCACAAGTAACTGTAGACTGTAGTGAACGCATGTCAGTTAACCTGCCCAGCGCCCATTGGTGCTCAGACTGCATTATTTATTAGCCTCTCGTTAACTTTATCACGTTTGCAGGTAGCTTTGTTAACTAATAGAGGTTTATGTTTTGAAATAAAGGGACAATAGCACTTGACAGCAAAAGAGCAGTCAACTAAAATAGTACATTTTGATGCAAGTGGGGAAACTTGGTCATTGCAGTTGAGTGTGAATAATATCAACCCACGACCTATTTGCGCAAGCAACCATCATCTTCATCATCAATGAGAGAATAGAAAGACAACACAGGTGTACACTGTACATCAATATGGTGAACATTAAACACACACAAAGAAGTATGTATAGGTACTAACCATTCATCTCTCACAGATTCACAAACCTAAAGCTTAAAACTAAATATTGAAACAATCCGCCGAATGTTTGTGAACGCACCCACGATACAGGAGAAATTCCTAGTGAGGGGCAACGTTTTTATAAAAAAAAAAGAAAGATAGAAAGAAAAGAATGTGTTGTATCTTTGTATTTACATTTAATAAGACTAACGGCACTGAATTATTTCATTTAATTATTTTGACATTTCATCCTCATCGTTTGCCTTTTCCCAACTATATTGGGTTCGGTTTCCAATTTAACCGCATGCAGCTGAATACAGTATGTTACATGGAGGGTCTACCGAGGGTCAATCGATTTGAATGTACTTACTAAAAGTAAAATAAATAGCATTTGTGCAATGTCAGTGTAGGTGATTAAGAAGGATGTCGGCCTTAATTGAATGATTTAGATTGAAGACGGTCCATCTTAGGGTGGAATTGAATGGATGTTTTTTGGTTTTTAAGACAAAATGTTTACTCAAATACCGTTTTTGCTTCAAGGGTGAAGCCTTAATCGAGTGCTGATCCCTGTTTCGCAGTAGGAGCAAAGTAAGCGTGTAATCTCACATGCAACGGCTTAAACGAAAACGTTAACGTAGCCTTGCTAACTTTGAACAACACTACACTACTTATAAGACCTGCAATAATCACCGAAAGTCAGGCACACTTGTATAATTATTATAGCTCTACACTTACTCTGTGGCTATACACACCCACTTTGAATCATATAATCTGGGGTACCACCGAGGATTTGACTATCTTTATTTACGGCATTTTGTCATTGTTTGGGATTTGCCCCCATTCCCCATAACAGGAGATTCCTTCAAAATAAAGTTAAACAGATAACGCAGTCAGCTGAAGACAAAAGTAAACCGTTCAAAAACCAATCACGCCATTTAGTACAAGAAGTCCCAAGTGACGGTCGTTTTGTATCATCATTCAATTGAGAGCAATTTGCAGCAACACTCCGCTCAGTAAATAAACGTTAAATTGTATGAAATGTATGTATAAATTCCATCTGCGTTTTACGAGTAGCAGTAAATATCCATCAGAGTCACGATTCGTAAAGTCTTCAAAGAATCAAGCCTTGTGTTCATTTTACACACATTACAAAGTGCTCTGATATATACTTATACGTATAACACCTACCTATGTGCATTTTTTTGTTTTCAAACACACATAATGACTTCTCATATATAAATTTGTTAGTGTATCGGAAAGCAGAGGTGGCCCAATAGTGGTGGCCCCGACTTACGAACAGTGAGTCGTGGGTTCAAACCCAGTCAGGCACATTACTTTGTGTTGTTTATTTCGTCGCCACTGCTCTCAAAACGGTGAAGGAAAACATCGTTAGAAAACCGGCATGTCTTAGAACCAAAAAATTCGAAGACATGACGTGACATCTAGCAACAAGCACTGAGCCCGCGTGGTGGATTATAGCCCATCCCTCTCCTAGAGAGGAGGCCTGAGTCCCTGTAGTGGGAACATTATAGGCAGATGATGATGATGTTGAGTGTACCTACCGGTTGATAAAAAATAAAAAATAAAAAATTCTATTTAAAATTAATAAAACAATACAGGGCAAATTGTTGAGCCTTTAAGAACCACCGAGGTAAAAATGAAGGATTGTTTCAGAATGATACTCTACTACCCGTTACTCTCAACAGGGTTATTGATTACGGTTACTACAAGAACGAAATTACCAGAGCAAGTTGCTTCTGAAGCTTTTGAGTCCAATTTTGCTCAGTAATATTTTGTGATCAACTCTATCGAAGGCTTTTAAAAGTCTATGAAATGGAGTATACACGTCGTCCGTTTGAGTTTTCACTATGTGTTTTTAAATATGAATATAAATCTTGAGATTAATTAATGAGAATATTAGAATTTCATTGACCACACAGGGAGCTTTAGAAAGAGATAAGCACCGAACTTCTTCCTCGCTATACAACAGCTAGAGATACTTTACATAATTATTCCTTACTTCTACATCCACAGTAATGTGCTCCCCCAGCATGAGCTCGACCCTCACCCGGCGGCTCCCCGCGTTGCGCCCGCGCCTCTCCATGCCCTCTCCGTCGTCTGAAGCGAGACGACGCAGACTCTCGCGCATTGTGCAGCACTGGAATATAAAAATAAAGATAGAAATAGAGCCGTCACTTGTTCGATTTCATGCGGGCTTTGTTATTTGTTCAGCGCAGTTGTTCCAGCGCCTGATCTTTTTCTGGTTGATCGGCCGATGACACTACGGACTATGACAGTGAGGGAAGAGAAAGTGCCCCTCTGCACTATAATATCTCCTGCGCCAATGGCTCATCTCTGCTGAGATTGGCTGCTATGACCAAAAACAGTCAGGAAAACAATTCATTCATTCAACTCAGGACAATTCGTTCGTTCACTTTTTGAACTAAAGGGATTTTATTAAATGTCCGCAATTCTTTACAATTGTCCGGCTTTAATCAGATCAAAATGATCTTCAAACTTCGAAATGGTAATTCTAGCGGTGACGTCAATTTGGATAGCCCAATGAGGTGAACTGTGTTATTCACAATACGCCGTGATAAGAGAAACAGCTCAATTCTGGCCTAGACGTAACGGTCACGATTTACTAATCGTGGGTTCGAATCGGTGGTTACTTTCTGATTTAAAATCATTTGTACGGTTGAACGTCATCTAGTAGCATGGAATCACACTTCTCCGTCTCTTTATTGAAATAGAGTGTGCTACAGAACGCACCTAGTCGATGCTGCCGAGTGCGATACCATTCCTACTCTGTTTCTTGCTCTAACAAATGACGGCACTACAGAAAAGGATAAGAACATTGATAAATGCGACCCCGTGCTGCCAGATGAGGTTCAACCCATACTCGAGAAAATTGTGACGAAACTGGTACTCGCTGCATATTGCCTGTGTTTCAGTAGTGGACACATTATTGGCAGCTTTGGAGTGAGACCACCGCTGAAGGTACATGGAACATGGAACAAAAAGTACATGCATATATCTAAGCAGTGTAGTGACAGTTGTAAGCTGTAACTGATCACACGACATAAACAATAACAGCAACTTCACAGTCACACGGTGAGAAAGTTCCGAGAAACATAATATGATAGTGAGTGTGTGATACCAGGCGAATTGAATCGAAATGTCTTTACTATGTAACTATGGGAAATGCTAGTGCAAATTATTTGATCATGTTCTTAGATAGGTATAATCTTTTTAAACGCGAATGCTGATCTGAGTTTCATGAGCGGTTCTTACTAAGTAGGTAAGTCATGCATTTTTTGAGACGGCGCGCGGCGCGGCAAGGTTGAGCCAGACTCTTTCTCAAAGGATTAGCCTACAATCGCACTAGATTGAGGAAAGTGGAAGGAGGCTGGCCTTTGTTCTGCAATGGGACAATATATGCTGAACCAAAACTTAATCGTTACCGTTTTCAGAACTAATCAAGCACGCTTTTCAATTTATTTTTATATTATTCATAGAAAAGTAAACGATCGCAAAAAGTTGTGTATCCATCAAAGATTCTTAACAATATTTTGAAGGTATGAGGCATTGAAATAAGGCTGGGGTTATTTCAATGCCTCATACCTTCAAAATATCGTCACGAACGACCGACCAATAACCTTTCTTCGTGTCCCAGCGCCTCACGCTTCCCTATTCAATATCTTGCCTACTATTGCGTCATGATTGACTGGTCACCAGAGTGGTGAAAGCTCATCTGACGCCCAGTGGAGCGTGGCGACCCCTTGCTCTGATGAGGCGGAACTGAAGGTAAACGGACGAAGAGATGGGACTTGATGGTTTTTTTTGTTTTTCTTGAAGATGGTGATGATGATGATGATGGGGTGGCTGTTTTGGGGGCTTGCTTTTGAGTATTGGTTTTTACGTTATCGGTATGGCTTTCTTTATCTGGCGTTTTTATAAGTTGGTGTCGGAGTTTTTTATGCCACCCATAGTCCTCTTTTTTTTTTTTTTTTGGTGGGTGTAAAATCATCGAATAACCCCTCCCGCTCTTGGGCAGAGCGAAAGGGAGTGTCAGACTTCTACTGACTAAAAACCACCCATGTTCCTTCTTCGCCCTCTATGTCGAGGCCGCGATAACCGGTGGACTACCCGCGGCCAACCCATAGCCCTCTGACTTAGCTTTACGAGAAATATGTCTCAGGAAAGCTATCTTCCCTTCACTGAAGCTAGTAATAATTATAAAATATGTGCATAACTTTGAAAAATTAGAGGTACGTAGTGTCTTGGGTTTGTACTCGAGACCTTTAACTTGGCCTACGACGATCTACTCTTATCGATATTCGATATTCTCTTGTCTTATTGCAAAACTGGAGTCTGCACCTGTAGTTATTAAGTAAATCTAGCATTCTGATCATCACGTCATCACTACAGTGTAACCTCTCTACTTTTGTCTCTTGTTAAATAAAATGCGTCTATGTTACAATAAAAAGCATCTCAGACAAATTCACGTTCATAATGTGTTCGACGTATAGAGTAGAGCTACACTATCGTTGACTGACTGGTTGTTGTTGTACTAACTGGACAAGTCCACCCAAATCTGAGTGGTTCTTTCTTCAGAAGACCATCCGAGATACTAATTTGCACGGCCCTTAAAAGACTAGACTTGTTTGAATTTTAAAAGAGACATTGTCCGTGTTTTTTTCGACTATTTCATCTCAAAACATTTAGCTACGAAACACCGGCCCCATCTAGTTTTAAAACATAGCATGATATTGATGATGATATTTGTAAAAGTTTCGTGTAAAACCAAGTAAAACAAAGTTATAGAAATAATTGAGAGATGATTTATGATAAACAGACGCACCAAGTATCTACTTATCCAGAGGTATTGATTGAAAACATGAAAGATTACTATAAACATAATATTTACTCGGACAAAATTCTTGCAGGTGCAGAACGGAATAAGATGAATAGTTTAGTTTACGTGTATCCCACAATTCGGCGTACACTTGGCAATGAGCCGAAACGTGGATTTCATTCCAACGATAAACTAGAACATACTTTATAGTAGGAAGTATGTACCACTAGTAGCGTTACCTAAGAAATATTGATGTTGGGTGAGAAAGGGTACGACACAGTTGCAAGATGTTGGTGCCCCTCAAGAAAATATGTCAGTGGACAGAAGCAAATGTTAGGAAGATCCTAAAGAGTACCTTCACTACTTACCTTAAACTAATAAACATGCATTTATGAATATACCAAGCACAGAGTCAAGTCAGAACAAGTCATGAAATCCCCGAAGACCGTTAATTTACGGACGTAGCCCGAAAAATCGCCAGACTGAAGTGGCCATAGGCAAGGCACAGTACGGATGGCCGATGGGGCCAAAAAGTTCTAGAGTGGCGACTGCGAACCGGAAGACGTTGCGTTGGAAGGCCTCCCACTAGATGGGCTGATGACCTGGACCCGCTGGATGCGAGACGCACGGGACCGGTCAATGTGGCGACATCTGGGGGAGGCCTATGCCCAGTAGTGGACGTCTTTTGGCTAAAATGATGATGATGATGAAATACCCGATGGTAGGTGGAGACAATCATGCCTAATAGTACAGCCATATTTCGCACGTTATGTTTAAGTGCAAGCCTTTTGCCATCAATTAGGCAGCTACGAATACAGACTCCTTGGCATGCCAGCTATTGATAAATTCCTAATGGAGAAACTTAATAACATTTTGTCTGACCCGGGAATCCGATCCAAGATCTCGTGCTCAGCTATCCCGCTTGTGGCCACTACACCAACTAACCAGTCATTGCATAGTTCGGTAATTCCTGCTGAAGTTTAGCAGTAGGGGATCGGACAAAAAAAAACGAATTAGTCCGTGAGATAGATTTTCAAAAAATATTGAACACTTATTTTTTATTTTTTCACATAAACAAAAAATTAGGACGATACTGTGCTTCGAAAGTTCGTGAGATCCTCGAAAACGTCACATGTCACCATCTATAAATGAGACGTCACAACTCATGATCTTTGACGCGTCTTCGTAATTTTTTATTAATTTGATAAAACATAAAACAGGCATCCAATATTTTTCGATAATCTAACTGACAAACTAATTAGCATTAATCTGCCAATCGTCGAGTCTTCGTGAAAATGTTTAAAAACGTATTACTCATTGCAAAAACGGCTGAATGCATTTGGATGTGCACACGCAGATGAGTGGTATTAGACCATGACTTTGAATGTTAAGACCACGGATTTTCACTTCAATATAGAGTACGATTAACTTAAAGGATCTCGTGGGCTAAATGATAAGAGCCACAGGGGTGATTTTCAAGTTTAAGTAGCTCTTGCCGCGGTCGATTCATAAAAAGGGGACCATTAATTACACCTGAACAGGTTATGTCATAAAGTACAGGAAGTCAGTGGTTTAATAGTCTGACAATCAGTCTTACCAAGTATTGGAGTCATCATCATCATTATTTCAGCCGAAAGACGTCCACTGCTGGACATAGGCCTCCCCTAAGTGTCGCCACATTGACCGGTCCCGTGCGTCTCGCATCCAGCGGGTCCCCGCAACCTTCACCAGGTCATCGGTCCACCTAGTGGGAGGCCGTCCAACGCAACGTCTTCTGGTTCGCGGTCGCCACTCTAGAGCTTTCCGGCCCCATCGGCCATCCGTTCTGCGAGCAATGTGCCCTGCCCACTGCCACTTAAGTTTGGCAATTCTTCGGGCTATGTCGGTAACCTTGGTTCTCATGCGGATTTCCTCATTTCTGATTCGATCACGCAAGGAAACTCCGAACATAGCTCTCTCCATTGCCCTTTAGGTGACTTTGAGCTTTCTGATGAGGCCCATTGTGAGCGACCACGTTGCGGTCCCATATGTAATCACTGGCAACACACACTGGTCATAGACTTTCGTCTTGAGACACTGTGGTAAGTTGGACGAGAAGATATTACTCAGCTTCCCAAACGCTGCCCAGCCGAGTCGGATTCGACGATTGACCTCTTTCTCAAAGTTGAACCGAACCTACCTAACTGGACCGTTTGTCCCAGGTAGACAAAATCGTTTACAACTTCGAGTGTAGAGTCTCCGATCTTGATAGGAGTGTGTGTGGGTGTAGTACTGGAGTACCAAGTAGTATTGGAGTACCAAGTTTTATTACAGTATTACCCAGTCACTGAGTTATGGAGGTCAGATAGGGATTCGGCCAGACTGGAAGCCCATCACGACAAAGTTGGGTTAAGGTTAGACAGACGAAGAACTCTTGCAACAGCTAATACCCTGTCTAGTTAGTTTAACACTTTTTCGACAAGCGAAATCATCACCAATATTTTCCTATCTACTAAACACAAACTGCCGCACTCAGAGAGCTTTAATGATTACTTAGGCCATCACTTAGTATTGGTTTTGACAGTTTTGTCATACATAAATATGTCAAACCTTTACTAATTGACGGTTTAAGTAATCATTAAATACGGAGTACGGCAGTTAGACACACAATGACATAACACCACACCGACGACACGGTTTAGTGCAGTGGCTTCTGCGCTGAGTTCGATCCTCGCACGAAACAAATATTTGTATGGCCTACAGATGTTTCGGGTCTGGGTATTTGTGTATGTGAGTTTTAATGTTTGTGAACGCACTCACGATACATGAGAAATTCCTAGTGTGGGGCAACATTTTTGTAAAAAAAAACCGCCTGTATTCCCCGAAGGGTATGCAGAGGCGTACCTATTAAACTGGCAAAATATTTGCTCCACTTATATATCATCCACTCTGAGTTGATCTCCATAAAACATAGGCTCTATCTAGGTAGATTATAACATAAAAGTATTCAATATCGTTCGGTAAACAGAGCGGCATGTGATGTGCGTAAAAACAACGATTTTTATGATTCAATCTCTTACGTAGATTTCATTGATGATTCTGTTCATAAAATTTGGAAGTGGGAGTCGTAAAAAGCATGTAATGCATGTTTTCGTAAGCCAAATCGTGCTGTTAGATTTCGACGCGAAGAGTCGGATTTAGAATGTATTGCTGTAGCTACCAATATATCATAATACAGAGGTCCTATTTGTTTGAAAGTTTGTTCGTTTTTGAAGGGGGTAATATCCGGAACCAATGATTTTCAATTCGATTTTTTTTTCACCTATATTAAAATACGTTAATCGTGGGTGGCCGTATCAATGAAAAAACGAAATATATAAATTATATTTTGTCATCATCATCAGCCTATAATGTTCCCACTGTAGGTCTCCCCTATCTAGTAGAGGAATGGGCTATAATCCACCACGCGGGCCCAGTGCGGGTTGGTAGATGTCACATTGTCTTGGAATTTTTGGGTTTCAAGACAATTTCCTCACGATGTTTTCCTCCACCGTTTTGAAAGCAAATGATATTTATATCATGAATGCATATTACTCGTAGCCGAGTTAACACAATTTTGGCGAACGAAGTTGAGGGTGAAGTACTTATCTAACTTTAACAATATTTTAGTGTCTCTTGATGTCAAGACAGATTCAACCAAATTCATTATTTTTCAATCAAACATTCGGAATTGTGGGAGTATTACGGTACGGTAACCAGGCTAGGCCCCTTTTCACTCATCATTGATGCAGACCGAATTACAATTGACCAAAGTAAACATTATACTTAAATCGAAAATGGACGCGAAAACACACAAACGGTCAGGAATTGCCGGAAATGAGGAAAAGCTCACAGAAAAAGGAGCAGGAAAAACAAGTCGTTGTAGAGAAAAAGTAATCAGAATAAGCAATTTGAGAATCGTAAGAGGGTTAGGTACAGAAAATGATTCTTTTATAAAGGGAAAAGATAAAATAAACAGACCTCTGTAATGGTTATTTGAGGTGATTAGATTTGCAGTGGTGGCCCAGCCTAAGTCGGGGGGCTGTGGCGGCCCCGACTTACGAACAGTGAGTCGTGAGTTCGAACCCCGCCAGGCGCATTACTTTGTGTAATTTATTTCATCACCACTGCTCTCAAAACGGTGAAGGAAAAGATCGTGAGGCATGTCTTAGAACCAAAACAAAATCGAAGACATGTGACATCTACCAATCCGCACTGGGCCCGCGTGGTAGATTATAGCCCATCCCTCTCCTAGAGAGGAGGCCTGAGTCCCTGCAGTGGGAACATTAAAGGCTGATGATGATGATGATGAGATTTAAGGGAGTCGTTGGTCTAGTGGTCGCAAACGTGACTGCTGATCTTAAGGCCATGAGTTCAATTTCCGGGTCGCAGAAAGTGTTATTGGGTTTTCCCATCAGGAATTCCTCGATAGCAGGTAAGATAAGCTTGCCTCCTATTTCATAGGCCAATCATAACTGGCTAAATGTGGGTGTACTATTAGGTAGGTGCCACTGGCGAGGCGTGAAATATAATGAAGGGGAAGCCTATAAAAAAGAGGATGGTTTTGTTTTTTTCTCAGTTTTTTTTAAACCACATTTTCGTTATCAGTGACTCCTAAAGCCATGAAATTGACATATGTCGATGTCGAAAAATCCAAAAATTTACGTCTTTTTCTTAATTTTAGGAAGGGAAGCCGGTGAGAATCGGCTTATAGTACGCCTCGTCACTGGTAGTGGTAGGTACACCCATCGCGAAGTACAAACGTGATGTATTTTTTTTTCTATTCGGGTAATATGACAAACATTTTGATAATAAGGTTTACCATTAAATTCCATTTCTCACTTTTCACAACTTTTTCCATTGGAAACGAACTACACTCACAACACCCCGCAAACAGTAAACCAGTTTCAACTAATTTTAATACTCTAGCATGTCTTGATCACTAAATATCTAGTAACACTACACACAATTATAAAACAAAAGAGTTTAATCACGTAATATTATTATTCGTGAGATGAGCAATTGACGCACTGGGCGGCTAACACGCGACTGTTTCAAAACTGGCTGTTTGGGCAACTCGATGGTTACTTTGTAGTATAGTAAAAATAACGCCTTTACAAATAGGTGATTTATTATATTCAACGATTTTGCAGGAAAGCCGCGGGGATTGCGTGTGACGTCAGGCGGCTTGAATTGTTAAAGAGAAGGATTTATATGTTTATTCGCGTAGGTTTTTGTGTTATTAATATCAATGGCGATTCGAATAAACCTATCAAGCGACAAGTACATAAAACTAGACACAATTTAGTACCTGATTATGTAAAAACACGCATTTAATAAGGAATGACAGAATGAAACCCGTTTCCAGATTTATCGTATTTTGATAAGTAAGTATTCGTAAGTCTTATTTAATGGAGCTGATTATAGAATATCAATGAGTTCTGAAACCATTTCGATAAGACAATGCAAATGTACTATTTGAATCAAAAAGCTTTTCCTTCAATTTAGCAGTACCTACCTAACTTTAAAACTACTCAGTGCGTAATCTCCCAATAATATAGAAACAAACGTCTAAGATTAAGAAGTGTTAACGTGCGAATAGTCGAAGATAACGTAGAATTAGTGGCAATTATACAAGACATCTTTGTTTCACACTGATTTACATCTCTAAACATTGCTGAGGATGTGGACTAATCTGTGTTTTGACTTTGGATTTTGACTGTTTACGAGACCCAGAAGATTATGTGAATGGAAATAGCTCTTTCGGAAATTCACTGTAGTTTGCCGTGAGCAAAATTACTACTCAATAAAATGTCTAGACTAAACTGCGTTGTTTGGTGATAATCTTAAATTCTGAATTGATTTTCGACTAGTGCTCGGGATAAAACTAGTAGACCGTCTTCCATACATCGAAATCCAGAGACGTACGAAGGTCGTCGATATGAAAAACGCGCTATAGAACTAGAATAGAATAGGGCCTTTCTGTACGCCCTGCCCAACTCTATTTGAGTTCTCACACACCCTCGCGAGAAAATGCTGGATGTGGCTGGCACAAGAGAGTGGCGCTTGGCACAACCAAAGAGGCTGTGGATGATATTGATGAAGGTCACAAGCGCTGAACTTGGATCTTGGGACTCAGGGGCATAGTGTTAACTGGGTTTTCCCATAATCCCATTAAAAATTTCTCAGCAGACTGCTACTGATTAAGGACCCGATATACGAGAATGGGTTTCACTTTGCCAAGCATTTCAGCTCACCCTTTTAGGCTGATGACGCAAAACAGGCGTAATAATATATTTATGTGAGCAATAATCCCACATATATATGCTAGACATGAACCTACTGTCTACGTGACCTTTCCTAATCAGGTCCAAAAGCATTAGCTTTTGTGTCTGCCTGAATATACAATGCCTAATTAAAAGCTAAGGTAATGAGGAAGTCTAGATCTAGCGCTCACGCTGCAGCCTAACAGTCAATGGAGTGAAATAGGTCACTGGAGTTAGGTTCGATGAACTGAGATATTTATCTATGTGCACTAATATTTTTTTGCAAATTTTTGCAAGTTTGAATGAGCGAAGCGAGATAATTTGGGAAGCGAGATAATTTAGCCTTTTTTTGTGTGTCTCAACGTAATCATTAAATGACTCTTTCCGCTCTAGGCAGAGTGGTAGGCTGTGTCAGACTTCTTCTGACAAAAAACCACCCATGTTCCTTCTTAGCCCTTTGTGTCGATGCCGCGGTATCTATTTCTTTCGAACAACCTGCTACTCCGAAGGGAGATAAGCTTCGAGTACTAAAGGGTATATTTAAAGCGTTCCTTCCGATAAATAACGACCATAGCGCATGCGAAGTCGCGGGTAAAATCTTGTATTGCACTTTACAGACTAAGTAACCTGCAGCTATTACTCAACTAATCAATAACTTTCAAATGCCAAATACATAAATATTTAACCAAAGTACGAGTATGTAGTTAAGAATACCATCAGTTGATCACATCTAAGAGACAATTTTTGGGACGTGTCATATAAACCACAAAACAGACAAAAGAGAGAGAGAGATTATCTCTTTTAAATCTGTTCTGTGCCTAATAACTATAACTTCCCGAAACCCCGTCCATACTAAAGTTTTAGAATAAATAACTCGATGTCACACCTTAACAGCTGAATGGATTTCGGAGGAATTTGGAACACTGGTAGGCAATGGCAACCTAGAATCGAAGATACTTTTTATGGGTAGGATACTTTTATCCCGGTAGTACCTATTTTCCTGTGTGATAATTTCCGACCTCCGGCTTCGAGACAGTAATTTATCACCCCAGACGATGGTATGACTATCAACCGACAAATTAAACCCGCGGTGTCCTATTTCCTTAATCCGGACAATTAAGAAAGCAATCTGCCACAATTACAGGCACGCTACAAACGCCGCGAAGCTGCCATAATGTCGCTCGGGTCGTTTCGTCATACCTTCGTACACTCATACCTTGGTTACGTTGAGATGTAGGGCTAGGGAGGTAGGGCTGTCTTTTGTAACGGGATATTTTTGTAGGTACCGTTGTAAAGGCTTTCGTTTTCTTACTTTTGTGTTGAAGAGGTTTTTGGGGACATTAATTAACTTTTGGAGTCATCGTCAGTCGGTGGGTCAATGGAGTGTGGTTTAGCGGTTTGAAAATTATTTCTTTCTTATCTTCTGCCTCGTTGGTCAATCGCGGCTGCTGATGATGTGGTCCTGGTTACGACTCTCGGGTCGGGTAAATTGTTATTAGGTTTTTTCTTTAGGAGTTTCTCAGATGCAGCCATAAAGACAGAATTTGTGCCCGGTTGATGGCAATAGGTCGCTTGCCCGCTGTTATGTGGGCCTTAAACATAACTGGCGATATGGGGGTCTATTAGGCACAGCCTAACACTTCGGGGATTACCGGCGTGATGTGATGCTGTTCTTTCCTATCTTATTATTACTACCTACCGAGAGTTTTGGTTATATTATTATGAATCAGATTGATTGCAGTTAAGACAGGACAGGTTTGAGAGTGGTCTCTGGTTTCTTGCCTTGACTTGAATCTCGACATTCTTACTTAATCTCACAAATAATGCGATTTCGGCATCGTTGGCTTAACGCTGAACCAGCTTTGTAAAGCAAGAAAAAACACACTTTCTCTCTAATATCACGATTTCAGATTTACTTGACAGCTTGCTAAAGCAAAATGAAATATTCTACTCTCTGCAAAATTAACTTGGCTATCGTAACGTAGGAGTTTTATTTTCGTACCAAAAGTCCTGGTGTCGATTCCCGTACGTAAATTCGTCGCTCCTGCAACTGATCTCACTCCAGTCGTGTCGGATTGTCGTTTCATCGGACGATGAGAGAAAAGGAAAATAGGTAGAGTGCACGTCCTGTGTCTGCGCACGAAGTATTTATTTCTCCCGCGCCGATTTTGAATCTCCGCTAAGATTGGCAGCCGTGGCCGGGCCGGAAGACTAGCCATCTGGCTGACTATCTTCGTTCATAATCCCAGATATAGTACAGGATTCACCGTAACCCGTTTCCACATTATCATTTCCGCTGCTAAGCCTGTATTTCCCTGACATAATATGGAGTCGAGTGGCATCCCTGTCAGGAGTGGTCACTTTAGCCGTATCGTTTACTTAGCGTTATCTATCGCGGTCGCCGTGAGCGCCCACCGCGGATTTACGACTACATCCCGTGATAAAAAGGTTAAAAGGAAAGCTTGAGTGGCGGTGAGTGGTTTTTCATTCGCCAAAAGTGAATTACAGGTGCCTTTTTATAGATGAGGAATCAAATGAGTTTGTATTTAAAGTTGGTCCTACATCCCGTAAGTGTCCACGAAGCCCCCACAACTGAGTAGACCCTCATTGATATCAATTAAAACTTTTTGTTTTTGTCACAGAAAATCGATTAGACGCACAATTTGTTAGGATTCGTTCCAGTCATTGAGTTACTTTGTGTCCGAACGTTTAAACCACGGTTTGATTACATTGAAACCTTATAAAAATTGTTTTTTCTTTGAAGTTTCTTTTGAGGGGGAATAATACTAATTTATAATTTTAGGTAAGTACTAGCTTAATGCCAGCGGTTTCGCACGCGTTGTTGTGATCATGTGATAGTTGTCCCGTGGGATAATACTACCCGGATACATAATTGAATCCTACGTGATAACCAGGTTATGATTATAAACCATCTACCTATGTGTTTCATCCAAATGCGTTCAGTAGTTTTTGCGTGAAAGAGTAACAAACATCCATAGTAGGATATTTTATAATTATAACCGTCAGGTGACAACCAGAGGTTCTAGTGAGCGAATAAAGCTTTGACTTATCTAAAATTAACCTAGAGTCATAAAATGTCTGACGCAAAGTCTTGCTTTTATTACGGGGCCAAAGGCAGCTCCCAGGGGAACGCCAAACGATTTTTATAAGTGCTTGTTAAAAGGCTCACACATTTGGGGCTTGCACATTTGGGTGGAATTACTAAGAAGGGCAAGTGCCTTTTATAAATAGAGCAAATAACGTGGTATTTAGAGGTCAAATATACAAGAATCATAGGAAATTGTATATTCAAGCCGTGTTAAATGCTTTATCGGAATCTACAGGTAACAATGCAAGACGTTAGTATCGCCGTATAAGGTTCATTGCTATTCCACAAAGTTGAAAGAATATCGCACGCACAATCTAACAAAAACAAACCTAACAAGCCAACAAATTAAGTTTAAAATCGATTTGAAATCCCGACGCCTGCAAATAGCGACATTCCAAGAATATGACGGGGAATGAATTTAAAATATGCCGATTTTTTTTGTCGTGTCGGTACAAGCCCATACATACAGCCATATTATTATTATACTCTTTGATACAGCCTATGTGAGAGGTCTGTTTAAATCAGGTTTTACCTTTTTTTGATACAGACAGGTAGGTAGGTAGGTATCTATAATCATTCCCGCCTTTACTTTTTAGTCGGTTCTTTTTTGCTGTGACTGGAATAAACACATCTGACGCATATTGGAAAGCTACAAAATCCACGAGCATTAAAATTGCATTAACAACTGCAACTTCAAAACAATCAGAATAATAATATGGAAATTCTTATGATTTCTAATTAGAATCCTACTGCATTTCATCATCATAATTTCATAACGTTTCCTAGATTTGTAAGTGGTTTTTTTTCTGAAGACGCGCTGCATAAATTATTACAACAGTAGTGTGCATCTTCATGCAAGTGTAATTAGCAGAGCCATGCCAGAAAGACAAGTAAATAACACGGTGCGCGTGTCACAGTGCGTTGAGGATCGGTCAACGCCTTCACAACTTTTGAACACTAATTTATACTTTGTTTATACCTTAATTATTATCCAACGGCCACAACAAAAAATCTTGATACTCAGAACTTCGCACTAAAAAGTTTGGTCGCTATGCAAACTTATTACAGAACTCCAAAATAATTTAAAAAAAAAAACAATTTATCTTTTTAGAGCGTTCCACGCACTTTTTTCCACATCTTTAAAATATATTTTAATTTTTTTTTCAGTAATTTATAACAGTTTGTACTGACGAAAATTCAGGATTTATTTCTCGATCGCGCAGGCGTTAGTATCGAGCGCTTGCTACGGTTGCTACCCCGCTCGCCGGCGGCAAACTAGTTTCGTTTGCTTGGTTTCTCATCGCTGCACCGCATTTCTCTGGCGCCAGAAAGAGACGACATCTGAACTCTCTTTCTAGAGCTTTCTTACGTCACTGCAAGTCTCAAAAAGCTTATCAGTTTGATACTGATTCATAGGAAGAATAATAAAACCTAGACCTGTTTTTGTATGCCGATGCAGTGTAAAGAACAATCGAAACTAGTTGAAAACTTTATGCTAATGATGTTTATCAATGTCTACCGAGTGAGGTGTTGAATATTTATGGGTGCACTTATTTGTTATTTTTAAAAGTATATTACAATAGGTCGCTGCACTTAAAAATATTTTAATAATTGTACGTGATTTAAATAGTTAAAGTTATCGTATACCATTCATCCACCCAAATGTCCTTGGTATTGTTCGTCGTGACGTTGAGCTCCTTGAGCTCCACGATAACTGACAAATGCTTGACTGGACGGGTCCACTCAAATCTGTGTGGTGCTTTCTTTAAAAGACCATCTCAGACATTAATCTGCATGGTCTTCATGTGTGTGTGTCCTTATTGTTTACCCAAACGAATTAAAAGATTAAAATAGTAACCTTTGGAGTTTCTTGCCGGTTCTTCTCCTTAGGAATCGACCAATGCACCGAACCGTGCCCCTTTTTACCGACGTTTTATAAGTGCCCATATTTATGGCATATGTGAAATAAAAAATATTTTGATTTTGATTTCAAGTGTTTACCACATTGAATGCGAAAGAGTTTAAAGAAGTTGACAGTCCCAAAATCTCTGATAGACATCAAAAGCATCAAAGTTCAATCCGGAAAGCAAACCTGATACCCGAGACCTTTTGCGTACTGTGCATAATTAAGGTACGATGCAGATTCTACTAATGCTAAAATTTTGTTTTATTTATTACTATGTGTTGGGCAGAGAGCTCGTGAAAATTTCCAGAAATAGTACAATGTAGAACGAGCAATACGAAATAAATCCTCGTCAAGATGTAAAATTGCGAGGTAGGATGGAGCATAGAGCATGCAAGACATCATGAAGTTCTCAGACAAGTTCAGGTACTGGCTGTGCGCCAAGTTATTAGGCTATAAGTCTGCAGCATAAATTCAGAAAACTGTATCAGGCTGGATATACCTGCCCAGGTGGTACACTATAACAGTATTATGACGTGCCTATTTCCTCAGTTCGTCTTTTTCTTTTCCCGCATCAGCAGACAAAGATTAGTCTTTGACATTGCAAATCCCATTATTCGTTACCATCTGTAAGTTTTTCAAATAAAGATAACATCACGCCTGGTTACAGAAGGGTTAAGCAGTGGTGACTTTAAGTACATTTCAGTCCGATGTACCTATGAGGGAGAGCCTAATAACCGGGCTGTCGATGCTCGAACGGAATCACGCTCATTAATTATTTAAACAAGATGATACTTTAGTCACCGCGCACAGTCCAAATTTTGATATTATATTAATCTTTGGCGAAAATGATTGACTAATCTGTGGTTTCACGGAGAGCAGATAATTTTTTCGAGAAAGTGATTTAAAACATTTTACGTATCGATTTTTTTTTTAATGGTGTTAGTGAATGGTACATAATCCTACAAAAAATTTGGACGGTGACTAAAAATATTCATCATGTATATCGCTTGCGAACAATAAAGCCCGGTTTCCACCAAAGCGGAGACGAGCAAAGCGGAGAGAATCACAGGAATGGCGAAATACCATATGATGATGATGATGGTGATGATGATGATGGTGATGATGATGATGACCGATTTCCGCACATTTCTTCTCGTCTCATCTACTCTCCGCTTTGGTAGACATATGTCCAAGTAGACTAAAGAGGCAAACAAAATAAAATAAATTACCTATTGCAAGTGGTTAACTTGGTGGGTTTTATGATGGTTTTATGTTTATGTACTTGTCTATGTGCCTTGATAAAACAGCGGTTATTTAATTTCGAAATCATAAAACTCACTGCAGACTCCCAAATAGTTTTTGTAAATCAACAAACAAACTCAGACCAATATTTTATTGGTCTGAGCAAACAAGTTTTTTTTTTATAATAACCATTGAAGTTAAATTAAAAATCTTGAGTTTTTTGAATTTATTTTAAGTTGAGCCGCCACGTCGTCGTTCATGACCACTTTAAAGGGCATTAACACCAGGAAATGTTTTAGAGCCCGGATTGTTGGGTTCTTATTATTTTTCTTGAACTTATTTTTTTCCATCTCGTCTTTATTTTTGACTCTACGCAATGTTTTGGCACATTCTTTAAAACCATTACCCTTTCCTTGTAGTCGGGTGAAACTGAAGAGGGTTTTGTTAATAAATTCCATTTTTCGCATAGGTTTCTTTAATTTTATAAAGAGATGAAGATAGAGGAGCGAGTGAGATGAGAGAAGACGCAATTTCATGCTTTAAATTGAAAATAATGCATAACGTAGCACGGAACACCTTAAAAGTCAAAACCGCATGAGTTTGACTTTGACGTTTACATAACCCCAAAATCCACCTGTGTTTTTGTTTTTACATACTTTGCTTTGTACTGTGGTGACTGGTGAACTTATGATAAATAATTTAAAATATTTCATTTAATTTTTAATAAAATGAATGAAGGAAGCGTAGAAAATGATCCAAACAAGAAGAGGTCGCGTAAGAAACGCAAGAATTTTCTCGCGAACGCTAAGAAATATGCCAAGAAAGGTCAGCTAGGTCGTGGGACGAAGATTCCGGAGGAGTTGTACCAGTATTTTGTCGGAATCCTGGATGCTATGAAACAAGGGATTGAGGACAAAGAGGAGAGACGTAAGTTAATAGTTGTTAAAAAACCTAACCCTCGATCCCTAGACGACTAATACCGGGTGGTAATAATTACCACCCGGTATTAGTCACCGTGGTATTAGTCGTTAGTTCAAGTCTATTCGAGGTAAGTTCTTTCTCCTTAAACTCTTGTAATAGTGGTATTATCTTGTTGTTTCCAGATTCCTTAGTTAACAATGTACTAGAACGTACGAAGGGAGTAGAACATGACGTAATTGGCAACCAGCTTGGCTGTCGCGTAATAGAACTATTACTACCCTTTGCTTCGGCTGAGGATTTAGAACGATTCATAGAAGTCCTGTCACCAGACCTACGTAGACTGTGTGCTGATAATTTTTCCAGCCACGTAATAGAGACTTTACTGAGGACAGCGAGTGAACGAGCAACAGAACATTTACAGACTGAAGAAGATAATTCTTCCGAAGCAGAGGAAGAAGTGCCAAAGAAAAAAGCAAAAATAGAATCCAAAACAGAATCAAAATATACACAAGATCACATACAAAAATGCCATGAATACACAATAAAATTATCAAAATATGCTCTTAACAATTTAGAAGAATTTGTATGGGACACTTCCGCAAACCATATCTTACGTAGTGCTTTGAAATGTCTTAGTGGCATCACATTATTGCCTGGAGAAAAACCTAAAGTCAACATATTCAAGCAAACGGTTGATGACGGTAAAGGAATACCGCCACACACAACAAAAATGACTTACAAGAATGTTCCGGAAGAATTCAAAGCCATAGTAAAAGATTTCGTAATAAATTTATCTGCGTGGCAACAATTCAAGGATATGCCTTACAAGAATATAACCTCAGGTTTACTCCAAGTGATGTTATATGCAATTAAGAACGTAGATAAGAATGTTACGAAGGACTTGTTACGGAAACTCTTGGATGACAGCTTTGCACCTGAAGACTGGGTAGCGAATGGCGATGATGACAAGAAAGAAGTCAAGGACGGTGATGGTGAAGGGAAAAAGACTCAAGGAAGTAATCTACCACCAGTGTTTGATTCTGAACCGGCTGTGAGGTGAGTAAAACTGTCTTAGTTTATCAAAAAATGTTTTATTGTCACTAGCAGCAGAAAATAGACATTAATCCTTCCTATTTTGGTTTTATAAACCCCATCTACTGCCTCTAGTTGAAGGAATTTGCGTCAATGATAAGGATAAAAGTATTAAAAAGTTCAAACATCAACAGCATTCTGCAGCTAGGGTGTCCTGAAATATTCCAAAATTGCATAAAATATTTGACAGATTTTCTGGTAACAAAAACATTTTTTTTTCCGTTTATGATGCAATCTATCCATTGACCGACATTGAGAATCTTTTGTGTTACGGTAATTTAGTCATGTGTGTCGGTTATCATAGTATCAGGTCTTGTGGGGTTTGTCTGTTTGATGCTAGTAGCCAGTGCATTGTTTTTCTAAAAAAAAAAGGTTTCTTTTGTACACCAAGTTACAGTAGAACACTGACTCCTAAGGGTCACAGGATCCCCCTAGTTTAGGATGCAGGGTTTTAACTATCTGCTCCTCTTTACAAAATCCAATGTAATTATACCTGTGTAATTTTCGTGGCATTGTATACAAAGGTGTGTTAATTAACTTATTTTATTTATTTATTTCTTTTAAATTTCTTTTATATTGATCCACAGGGTACTAGAAGCAGCCCTGTTTGTGTCTAAAAAGAAGACGTACACTCAGATCTACGCACGCTGCTTCATCAACAGGCTCGGACAGCTGGCGAGCATGCCTATGCTGAACTACACAGTGCAGCGACTAATTGACAACTGTGACGTCAAGGAAGAGGTGAGGTGTAGTTCCGTTTACATAATCAACCTCTTAATGTACCGCCATGATTGATTAAGACCGACCAATGGTCCACATAGGCCTTTTTTTTTTGGGGGTGGGAAATCATCAAATAACCCCCCCGCTCTTGGGCAGAACGAAAGGGAGTGTCAGACTACAACTGACTAAAAACCACCCATGTTTCTTCTTAGCCCTTTATGTCGAGGCCGCGGTATCTCTTACAACATCCCGCAGCCCCGATGGGCGTCGGCCTAAGGGCATCGTCATTAAAAATAATATAACTAAATGTAAAAAGTAGCTTTATAGTAAGTACATAGTACTCACACATGTGCCATGCAATTATATAATATTAAGATATTGAATCTATACAATGCAAAGAAATAATTACAATCTTCTGCAGCCTCTACAATAACTTCACATGAGATATTCTAATAAAATATAAAATAAGGTAGTTAGATCGGATAGTCGATTTATCGAGAAAGGTCCTATGCTATATTTATGTGACGCAGACGAAGTTGCGTGGGTAAGCCAGTAAAAAATAAAAAAGTACCATGGCAACTAAGAGCTGACCAGTCTCTACTGACAGCGCCCGTTCACGAACATGACGCATGGATCAGCACCATTCAGCTCAACCATTTTGAAGGGAGCTAAATGATCCGACACACGCGCCACCATCAGCGAGACATTTGAGTGAGCATGACATTCTCTCTGCCACTAGGGCAAAGTCACAAAAAAATAATATCTAAATGTAAAAAGTGGCTTTATAGTACATAGTACTCACACATGTGCTATGCAATTATATAATATTCAGATATCGAATCTAAATAACGCAAAGATATTTTTACAATCTTCTCTAGCTTGTACAATTACTTCACATGATAATCGATTTATTTGCCCCTATGGTTGTGGAGCAGGACCAGCATACTACTACTATGCTTACTAATACTGTACCCATTACATTTCAGTTCGAGCCGATATTCGAGGAGCTGTCGGACAAGTTGCCAGCGTTACTCGCGTGCGGCAACACTGGTGTGCTGGTCGCGCTCGCTAAGGCCTGCCTCAGGCTGAAGGCTAAGCAGGCGCAGTTTCTAAATGTAATGTACCTTTTTTCATGATTAACACTCATAGATTCTTCACTAAAAACTTAGTTCGGTAAACAAACATCCTAATAACCTCCTCCTGTTTAAGAAGTCGGTTAAAAACAAAAACCCTTACCTCACTGCATATTGCCCCTTTTTTTGGGGTTGGTAAATCATCGAATAACCCCTCCCGCTTTTGGGCAGAGCGAAAGGGAGTGTCTGACTTCTACTGACATGTTCCTTCTTAGCCCTATATGTCAAGGCCGCGGTATCTCTTACAACATCCCGCACAGCCTCGACGGGCTTCGGCCCTTGCATCACATCTCTTTAAGGCGCGCGTGGAACACGAACGCGCCGTCGACACGGCCTGTCGTCGTCGTAAGACGAACGGACGGCGAGCTAGCCCATCACTCACCGTCTACAGGCCCGCGTCTACGGCGGCCGGAAGCCATCACGTGGCCCCCGACGCCCGGAGCGTCTCCCGCGGTGGCTGAGACGTGAGGTTCTCTCCCTCTCACGTTCCGCCACATATTGCCACTTCCTTTCTTGTTTTGTGGTTAGTGCCTAACCTGGCGTCGAGAGATTTTATGTCGCGCATGGTGCTCAGACTTCAGTTCAGCCTTAACATGCCGTCGAGAAATATATCTCATACAAAACGCACATGAAACCAAAAAATCAAAGGTCTTGGGTTCAAACTCGAGGCTTATGACTTGGCAGTTCAACAGTCACACCACTATCACACATAAAGGCTGCCTTTGTACACGATAGAAATCGGAACTGCATAGCTATTTATTGACTTAAAAAAGGCGTACGATACGGTAAGCCATCCAAAGCTACTACAGAAATTAAACAACATAGGCATATCAGGCAGCGCCCTCAGTATGTTTACTTCATATTTGCAGAATAGACAACAAGTCGTTAAGATGGATAATTACACCAGCTCGATACAAAACATAACATACGGCTGTCCGCAAGGCTCAATTATTAGCTCATTACTATTTCTAATTTACATAAATAACATTGATAAAATAGGGCTGACAGGCCACCTAACGCTATACGCGGATGACACCTGCCTTTTTTACTTCGATAAATCTTTACAGAACATTATAACCGATGCACAAAAGGATCTTAACCTGCTCAGTGAATGGTTAAAATATAACTTACTGACTATTAACACCTCTAAAACATCATTTATGATCTTTGCCGCGGAAAATAAACCATTACCGGAGTTCCCACCTCTTACGATTAACGGAGAAACAATCAAAAGGTCTAGCCACGAAAAATATCTCGGATTGTGGGTAGATGACAAACTTACTTGGAAACTGCACATCAATCATGTCAAAACAAAATTAATATCACTATTAGGAGCGTTACGAAAAATTACAAAATGTATTCCGAAAAAAGTACGTCTAATTATATATAACTCTCTAGTAAAATCAAACCTTGAATACCTAATCGAGGTGTGGGGATCAGCCGCTAAATCGAATCTAAATCCACTGCAAAGAATACAAAATAAAATTATTAAAGTATTATTTCATTACCACTATCTATATCCAACTAAAAAATTATACGAAAAAACTAAACTATTGAATCTCACACAACTTTACACTTACTACACCTGCATTCTCATAAAAAAAATCACCACGAATTCCGTACAATCAAACATACAAATACATGAAAAAGTTATAAAATACAACACAAGAAGTAAAAAAAATATTTCAACTAATACAAAAAATATTTCGACTACACATTCACGGACTAATTATATATGAGCACAGCTGTTCAATGATTTACCGGAAGACATAAAAAAATGCAATAATATTAACATATTTAAAAGTAAATTAAAGAAACATGTTTCTACCCAATAACGTCACCATCGCCCGAGAGGCAATCATAATATAAGTAATTAAGGAGTAACTTTGTATCTCATTATAAGTGAACTGTTATTTATTAAGTTCTTATGAGAAATAAATATCTTTAAACCTATTTACATACAATCGAATCGAAAATGTCGTATGTCTATCTCGGTCGCTCTAGTAATGCTAAAAAAAAGAAAGACATACGACATATAACTGGCTGTTACAGTAGTTTGAAATTGTGTGGCGGGCTAGTCCCTATTAAAAAAAAAACTGTTTAGCTAAAAAAAACCGACTTAAAAAAAAACAAAATTATTTTTTTTTTGCAAAAAAGTTTTTATTTTTCCATTTTTAGTTGTGATCCTATACAAATATTTTCTATGCATTTAACATTCAACCAAGAAACCTAACCCTTAACCTTCAAGATTCCCTTAATATTGCTAACCATTGTGGTGTAGTGCCTTCCATAATCAGGTACTTATTCAGCTCACCTAGATAACCTGAAAGAATACAACCATATATGCGTCCCTATGATATGTTATTAAGGAATTATCCTCCAACTCCTAACCGTTAAGGAGTTATCTATACTTTCCATCATCAGCTCATCAACATGAAGTGATAACCTAATACCCTGAAAGAATACAATTATCGCGCCATAAGTACGTATAATTTTAAATGAATTTTCTTTCAACTCTTAACTGTTGAGGAGTCATACCTTCCATCTTCATCAGTAAATGCACATGATATTATGCAGATCTGACGCAAATACTTAAACAACTTTTAAAAATATATGAAAAACATCCATTTATGTGCCTATATAATTTGAGGGTTTCCCTCAATTTCTCAGGGATCCCATTATCAGATCATCATTTGGTGACAATGGGACCACTTGGGAAGTATACCCTATTGAATAAAACAATAATTTTTCAAATCGGTTAGCAAACGACGGAGTTATGCCCGAACAAACATAAAAAAAGAAAAATATATAAACATCCAAATTGAGAACCTCCTCTTTTAGAAGTCGGTTAAAATACGGCATTTTCGATTCGATTGTTTATGAATAGCTATGCTGTTACTGACTATGTTTGCTTTTCTCCTTACAGAGTCTAGAAACAGCATTAAAATGCACTTCCCCTGAGCATCAGAAGTACTTCTCAGTCCTGTGCCTTCGTCTACTGCCAGTAGACCGAGTTGACCTGAACACCCTCGACAAAGTCTACTTCATCAATGTGCACGGTTCTGTCATTCTGCAGTGTCTACTTGACTTTCAAGTAAGTAATATTACGTAGTCCTAGAGTGCAGGATCGTGGCAAATCGGGCACAAACTCTACAATCCCCATTAACACTCCCGGAAGCCTGCAGTAGTCTGGGAAGGCAAACAATTCTGGGACGACCTATGTTGGTTTGAGTAGGTATTCTCTAAACATCACGCAGAATGGCCCAATCAAGAGGCTAAGTGCGGATAAAAGCCCAGTTGTTGCTGCGTAACGCCTCACAAGAGTAACTCCACAAGTACCTGTCACATCATTGGTTGCCATGCATATTTTGGTAGGCGCACACGCAGCCACAGATGTTCTATTTCTTCCATGTCATAGAATGACATTTGCAATGTACGCAGCATCTCTTTAAACCTTTGTTATATATCACATAGATACTATTAAATCAGTTCCATTGTAAATTGGACTTTAATTAGCCCCAGTGTGTACTCTAAATATACACCAGTTAAACTATAGTAAACTAAGTAATATTACATGCATTGTTTTACTGCGAATAGACCGCTGTCTTTTACTAGTAGATCCTGTTAACCTGACCTACACCAACACACCCAGACCCGGAACAACTGTCTGTAGGCCATACAAAGATTTGTTCCATGTGAGGATCGAACCTGCGACACACAACACAGCAGTCTAATCGCTTAACCACTGCGTCAACCGTGCCGTCAAGTTGTAAAACAATCCCTGTCAAAGCGCTCCTTTCCTGGTCTCCTTAGTAATAAGTAAAAGACTTTTTAGTTATTTCAGTCGGGTTTTTTAGTTTTTTAACAACTTTTTTTTATTTCCAACTTTTTAGTTCTTTTGTGTTATTGTTCTTTCGTTGGTCGCGTAAAATTATTCACAGATGATTTAACTTTTGTGCTTGTTCATTGGATTTGTGAATTTGAACTTATTTTAAACATAAATATGTACTCGTATAAGTGTCATATATTTTTGTAATCTCCTTTTAAAACCCTTTCATTTTGGTACCCTACTCGATGGTAACGCAATTTTTTTTTCAAATCCACGATATGGCCCCTAAAATCCGCAATTTTTCTTTGTTTTTTTTTTATTTTAATGTAGCCAGTGACACTCGCCATCAAAACAAATCTAACGACGTATATTTTATTCAAATCCCTTCATCCGTTTAGGAGTTATGAGGGAACAAAGAAAAGGACATACATACATACATACACGCCAAACACATAACTTTCCTATTGGGCTTCGCAGCAGTCGGGTAAAAAATGCCTAATATCAGTTAAATACTGTACAATATCTATGCAAAAAAAATACTTTACAAAACTTACATTTTATTCTTTCCTCTCCAGCGCCCAGCAAAAGCAGTAAACGGTCTTCTAGAGCTGACAACTGACCAGTTGATGATAATCTTCTGCGACGCCAAAGGATGCCACGTGGCTGACGCGTTGTGTAAGGGACAATACGTCGGCGTGAAGGCGAGGGACAAGCTTATATGGAGACTCAAGGTATGTGCTGGTCCCGTTCGGGCTGCGGGTTGTTCGGAGAGATACCACGGCCTCGACACAAAGGGCTAAGAAGGGACATGGATAGATTTTAGTCAGTAGATGTCTGACACTCCCAACCGCGCTGCCCAGAGCGGGAGGAGTTTTTTTTTTAATTTCCCACCGTCCAAAAAAAAAGTCAAAGGCTCTTTTAAGGTCAAGTAATTGTTGAAGTCAATAGGGGATCGGACAAAAAAATAATAATTAGTCCGTCAGCTAGATTTCCTCGAAAAAAGGTGGTGGTGGTGGTGTGGTTAGTAAGGTTTACCACAGCACTACAACTTATTATCTGTGGTTATTATATTTTGGAGTCTGCGGTTCCTTGACAGTTGGATGAAAGTAAACATTGGAATGTTGCAGTGTTTTTATAATTAAATTAGTTATTATGTTTTGATTTGTGCAAAATGTAACTACTACGTTACAGTACCCCGCCACTTGGTGAGGGTTTTTACCTCAGTAAAAATCCTTTACCTCTAATATAGCTCTATCTGAATAACGACCACTTTTATTCTTCATCGTTCATCCATCATATCTCATATTCAAATTTCAAAATAACAGACCACCTTAACGCGAGGTGAGTCCGCACCCTATCAAGTATGTGAGAGTTTCATGTCTGTATTCGACTTGAAACTCGCGCAAAACAGAAGTTCAAAAAGGAAGTAAAAGAATCTACTGGGTTTATAAAATTTAGATGGTTTAAGGCTTATTTAAGGAGTAACCACCCGCTCCTGCAAAGGCTTAATTAATGAGTTGCAAACCGCTCAGATAAATTATATGGAAGGGGAGAAAAAACTGGATGTAGGCTTATTTAAGGAGTATCCACCCGCTCCTGCATAGGCTTATTTAATGAGTTGCAACCGCTCAGATAAATTGATTCCCGGTAAAAACGTACCGAGTTTCGCGTGTACCAATTCAGAGGTTCCAATTAAAGGCGGAGAGACCACGGGTAAGGCACAAGATAAAAATCAAGTGAGCGTGGTTCTCCATCGGGGCTGAAATAGGTTAGGCGACAACAAATTCAGAGGTTCCGATTAAATGCGGAGAGACCACGGGTAAGGCACATGATACAATCAAGTGAGCGTGGTTCTCCATCGGGGCTGAAATAAGTGGCGAATAAATGACGGATTATGACACGTGTGAAGACACTGATGATGACATCAAGTGTGCGCGTCTCCATCGGAGGCTAAAATAATGCACTGCTTAATGCAGTGTTTACAAAATATTAATAAAGCTTAAACTTGAAAACCTATGTAAAAATATTGTTAAAAATATTCAACTAATGTCTAAGAAAACTATGTTCTTATACGAAAAATTAAAAAAAAAAATATATAATATAACCGCAAGAATAATACTGGTAAGTGTTGAACAGCAATAAACAAGGAGTCCCTAATACTCCGAATGTTACAAAAAAAACTATTGTAACGTTTTGGTTGGTGTCCTAAATAAAACAAATTAGAGACATAAAATAAAAGTTAACAAATAAAACAACAAGAAAAGCCAGGTGCAACTAATGTGTACGAGTTACAGTCATTTTAATCTATCAGGAGAATAAAATAAAATTCTCAAAAAAAATTCACTAACAAATTTTTGTTGTTGACTGTACTCAGAAAGTATAGTTATTAACGACAAAAATTGTAAGAAGTACTGGTTTAAGAATACCGGTAAAACAAAAAAGAATTTAAAAATAAAATCTCAAATAATGTTCAATGACTAATGTTTCTGACTGTACTCAAACTATGTGAGACATTACAATATAACAGAAACAATAGTATGAAGTATCGAGTTATACAGGGTGTTTGGAAGGGAGCTGTACATACGCCTAGGGTAGAAACTAGGGATAGTCTGCTACCTACCCCCGCCCATTATATTGACCTTGGCCTCAAGGTTTTTTTTTAATTTAAAATTATTTCTTTACCTTACTACGGTACTTCAGGCCCCATAACTTTTCTTCTCCACAATTTTCTGGTGTAAAATAATTTTTTGCAGGACCCTAAGACTCTAACGATTAAAACAAGACCATTAGCCGACCGGTCCCATGGATAGATTTTGAGCTACAGGTAGTTTTAGTCAAAAAATCATAAAAAAGTCAAATAAAAAATAATAATAAATTAAAAAAAAACCTTGAGGCCAAGGTCAATATAATGGGCGGGGGTAGGTAGCAGACTATCCCTAGTTTCTACCCTAGGCGTATGTACAGCTCCCTTCCAAACACCCTGTATTGACAGTTAAAAATAATCTCAAATAATGATCAATGACTAGTAAATTTTCTTGTTGGCTGTACTCAACTATGGCACAATAACAACAAAAGAAAACTAAAAGTAAGATGTCTTGAGTATTGAACTGCCAAAAAAAAAATTAAATTAAAATTAATTTTTAAAGGACTAAATTTTGTTGTCGACTGTACCTACTCAACTATGGTAGAAGTATCAGCCATTAAATAAAAAAAAACAAAAAAAGTTGAATGTGACAAAAAAATAAATTGACAATTTGTAACTTATTTTTGCTGCTGACTGTACAAACTCAAATATGTGAGGAGTACCAGTCAGTAAAAAAGAAAAAAAACAAAAGTTGTTGAATCTAACAAAAAAAATAATTGACATTTTGTAACTTAATTTTTGCTGCTGACCATACTAAGTCAAGTTTGGAAAATATCAAGCTTAAAAAGAAACAAAAGAACAAGTTACTTTATGTTAAAATTAAACTAATACAATAATAGGTTGTCAGACACAGGATTGTCCGTTGCACAACATTAGTTACCCCGGTGAAAAGTTTAAAAGTACAAATACTGTAACTCGGGTAAAAACTTCAAGATACAAGTTTTAATTACTTGTGATTGAAATGTTTAAAATAAATTGTTGGTTTAAGTTCTAAGAATGTTTAATTTAAAAAGAATGATTCTAAGTTATATAAGAAAAATTGACACATACAAGCGATATGTGATATCAACGCTGTTTGTGTCATCAGTAGACAAGGTTGTTATGTCTAAAGTAGCCAGTAATTGAAAACCCGGCAACCCAATCCCTTCATCCAGCACACAGCAGAGCTGCTTGCCGGAAGAAATAAGAATGAGTGTGGTACCTCCCAGGGGCGAGCCGTTACTATTGGCCCTACCACTATAGTAGAACGATAAATGCGTTCTACCTAAAAATAACAATTAAAATAACAATTATATTGCAACGGAGCAAACCGTTCCTACCAATATAAATAAGGTACCGCTGCGTACACCTTAGTTGCTGTCAACCAAAACGTTTTACAAAAACAATACAACCACCAATGACACCAACATATATAAAAAAAAAATACCCACAAGGTTACCCTATGGAATATGTGACCGTAAAACCACGTTTTTGGGCGCCAATGTGACGGAAAAGGGGTGCGTGGCGCAATATACGTCGTTCACGCATTTTAGTAAGGTTTACCACAGCACTACAACTTATTATCTGTGGTTATTATATTTTGGAGTCTGCGGTTCCTTGACAGTTGGATGAAAGTAAACATTGGAATGTTGCAGTGTTTTTATAATTAAATTAGTTATTATGTTTTGATTTGTGCAAAATGTAACTACTACGTTACAGTCACATGTTAGCACATTTTTCACCTACAAGTGACGTCACAACCCCCCACTCATGATCTTTGACGCGTCTTATCTTCGTCAATTTTTATTAATTTGATAAAACAAAAAACACGAATCCAATATTTTTCGATAATCTAACTAACGGTCTAATTAGAATCATATTTCTTTGACCCAGTCCGATCCCCTATTACTAGACTCACCATGCAGATTAGTATCTGAGATAGTCTTTTAAGAAAAAACCACACAGATTTGAATGAACGTCTAGTCAGTACAAAGAAAATGAAAACAGCTCTAATCACATTCGGTTTCACTGGTAAAATCTGCCCTCAGTTATAAGAAGAGCTAATATTTATTTTCCTCACATTATCAACATTTCGACACGCCTAATGTCTCTAAACCTATTTTATATCATCTTCATTTCCCCCAGGGTTACTATCAACAACTAGCCCTCTCCCAATACGGTTCCCGCGCCTTCGAGCAAGTGTTCCAAGCAGCCTCCGCAGAACAGAAAGTCAAGATAATGACAGAACTAGCGGATAAGAGTAACCTTCTGAACAGCACGACGTACGGCCGACTCATCGCAGGGAAACTCGAGGTGGAGACCTTCAAACTGTCGCAGAAGAAGTGGGAGCAGATGTGGAAGAAGAAAGAGGACAGTAATAAATGATTAACACAAAATGAAGTAGTTTTCATTTGTCACAACGATTTGATATGACAACCCATGTTATAAACAATATGAACCATGATAGGGAAACTGAACAATTTAATGAGTAGGTACATTTAGACCATTAGCTCATTTCGTTTCATCATCATCATCATTTCAGCCAAAAAACGTCCACTGCCTCCCCCAGGTGTCGCCACATTAACCGGCCCCGTGCGTTTCTCATACAGTGATTCCCCGCAACCTTCACCAGGTCATCGGTCCACCTAGTAGAAGGAGGCCATGCAACGCAAAGTCTTTTGGTTCGCATTTCGTTGGTAGTAAGTTATTCACAGCTAAAACTTAGAAAGAAAGTTTTTCTTTTTACACAAAGGGTACTTTCGAGCACTTTTGTGAACACTGCCATCTATCGGCATTATTTCACAAACTTATTTTAGCGACATCTATTGTCCAAATTGTTAAACAAATACCCTTTCTCAACCATACGAGTACTAGTCGGCATAAACTATGATGTCGATGAAACCAGGGTAAATAAAAGCTTTTGTCTACAACTAAAACTATTTATTTATTCTTACTACTTCAGAGGATACTGACAGATACCGTTACATCCTTCAGGTTCTACTCCGGGCTCCAACTTGCAGATCTTGTTGCCGCAGACGTATTCACCCTTGCGTAAACTCATTTCGAGGACACTAGGTGGCGCTGTAATCAATAACGGAACAATATTACTATAATGACTGGTTATGTAACGAGGATAAGCAGTGTTCTCTTTTTTACTAAAGAAATGAGGTTACAGTCACTCATGGTCGGTTTATAACTGTTGAGTATATTGTAATGATTTCTTTCGGCAGGAATGTCTTTTTAAAGATGTTCGGGGTGTCCTTTTGTGTTTTGTTTTGTAGGGACTCTGCTTATCTGTTTCGGGGACTACAGGAGTGATGTTGTGTTATGGTGTGCAGAGGTTCTCTATTAATTTGTGAAGAGAAAGTACCATTATCTGTCTCACGTTTCACGCGAAAGGCAGTAGAACTACGCATAGTGGTGGAATTTATGACAACCTGTGTTGCTGCTGTCAGCACATCTCAAGCTATGTTATCCGTGGATGGTTGACCAACCATAAAATACTAGGTTTTTTTCGTGCGTCGGAAGCACGTTAACCATTATTTCAATGTGGTTAATTGGGTTAAATGTGGGTGTACTATTTGGTCTATCTCTGCTTAAGCTAGATAACAGGCTAATATACAATTCTGTTGTAGTCACACATCGAAAACATCACAGGGCTTATCTGTGTGCTGGCGAGCCGTTCATTAAAACTTTACCAAGATGTTACTATACCTACTACAGTAAATAATTCATTTTAAAATTTACTTATAATATGATTCATAGGGACATACTGTCATATTTTAACAGATGTTTTGTGTAAGGAAACGGTTGGATTTATACTTATAACTTTTGGAACTAGTTTTATACAGGATGTTAGATTAAACGAGGGACATTGAAGGAACCCGTTCGGTATTCGATTCTCGTCCTAAATATGTAAAAAAACTATAACTTTAATTTGTGACATAATTGTCCCATGACCCGCACGCTCTCCAGATCTCACGTTATTAGACGTTTCTGTTTGGTCATTGTCCTACGCCAATTTTAAAATATGAAGGCGAAATGGATTATAACTACCTCAAAGTCATTGATCCGTGCACATTTCCTGTGATAAACGCATGGGTGGCGAGACTTTTCCAAAATGTTTGGTATGGTTCTGTCTGTTGTTTTAAATTATCAGTGTTTTTTTTTTGTTCATATTTTATATGCATCATGTAAGATAATATGTCCCTCGTTTAAACTAACGTACTGTATAGCATCTGCAAGTCCTCTGTAAGTTTATTAACAAAGAAGGCACTAAATATTCTGCAACCCTCATCCCGTACACATGCATTATTGAATGTGGGTAGGATGTATCATGATGATGATGATGATGATGTGTAATAGAGAAGTATGGAAGTAGAAGACATGCTGTTTGAAATAAATTGAGATAAGGGCAGGAGAACAGGACCGATAATGCCTGTAACTGGCCTACTTGAATTATATGTTTTGATTTTGATGATACGTTATTTATGTGTGTAATACAAACTGGGTTGTGGAGGCCAGATCGGCAGTCGCTACATCATGTAAAAATTAGTACCCAAGTTGGTTAAGGGTAAGCAGATGATGATCTTACTTGCAATAGGTCTGTACCCCTTCACCCCTCCTTTAACACCGTTTGCTCTCGCTAGCGGCCAGGGAGCGGGGGCGCGTTTAGCCCTCGGCCCGAACACGTCGATCTTGGGCCGGTTGATCAGAACATGGCGCTGCTCCGAGCCGTTCTGGACAGCTGATACCAGGCTCACAGCCAGGCATAGAGCAACGAGTAATAGCTGGAATATGAGAATAATAAATAATGTAGTGAACGATGTAATGGAACTAGTTAATGTAATGTATATTGTTTAGGTTAAGGTATTTGTCTATACTCGTAGTTACCTGAAAATAAATGTATTATATTCTAATTAAATACGTAAAAATCTTTCTATTCTTTTTAAATAAAACGTCGCCACACACTAGGAAAACAAACTGTATCGTGGGCGCGTTAACAACTGTATCGTGGGTGCGTTAAAAACTGTATCGTGGGTGCGTTAACAACTGTATCGTGGGTGCGTTAACAACTGTATCGTGGGTGCGTTAACAAACATTTAAATCAAATCAAATCAAAATCATTTATTTCAAATTGGCCAGTTACAGGCTCTTTTGAATAGTCGAACAAATACTAAATTTTATTAAGGTGGAAGCTCACATCTGGCCCGCGAAATTCTAATTTTCTTACGTTTTTGGCAATTTGCAGGCCAGTGCTTGGTTGTATGTTTATGAAAATTTGATTTGCGACTGTAAGACGTATGAAGTTACCGAATTATAACCATCAAAATTATCAATACAACCCTCCAAGTTCATTTTCATGTCAAGATTGATTTTTGCATATAAAAGTCATTCTTTAGTAATTTAGTCGTCGTTCTTTAGTAGTTAGTAATTTTGATGGTTATAATTCGGTAACTTCATTTTTTACAACTTCGTTTTTTATTAGTGATCGATGTGTGCAGAGCGCTATGTTATGCCAGGAGGCGTACACATATGGTGTGCATCTAGCTCAAATAATAAGAATTAAAATAAAAAAAGATGTTGAAATCATGGATAATTAAACTTTCGAAATAAAATAAAACAATTAAGTACATATTATAAAAAAAAAATAAAAAAATTGTATGATGTCAGATTGATTAAAAAAAAAAATTGTGTGAAGTTTGATGTTTGATTGTTTGTGATTGTCTTACCAAGGGTGTCGTACTACCTAATACTTTAACTGAGTTGTGGAGGTCAGGTAAGCAGTAGCGCCATGTAAAATATTGGTGTTCAACTGCATCCAATTAGACTGGCAGCCGACCCCATTATAGTTGGGAAAAGGCTAGGCCGATGATGAATTTCCAAGTAAAAGTTTAAAAATAAAATTATGTGGTTTGCATTGAAGCAATCCGAACTTCCTTGACTATTGTAAACCAGTTTTTAATGCATAACACAAAAACAGACCACAATTCCACAAACACTGATACGCACACTGTCATAAATATTATCACTATTTCTACGAATCAACTCTCAAAATGTAATAACAAAAACATTGTTTATTATAAAATCACTTACCGTCAACTTCATTGTGGTATTATTATTATTTTAAAAACACGTCTGTCTACAAAGACTTACAATTCTAGACTGCTGATTGGACTTCAATGTTTACCAAGCTCAAATCGACCACAGAATAGAAAAATGCAGTAAACTTATTGACGAATACATTTAATATACCTACCTAATGTGGTCAGCAAACGGGAAATTTTGTATTCAAAATGCGTATTTCGATTTGTCTTTTTCTAAGTATTTTGTAGAAAAAGTAGGCTAAACGGATCTTGATGGAGTAAGGAGTGGTTTTACAACAAATTTTTATCTTAAACATCATTAACTGCTTAAGACTGGTCAATGACTCATGTTTGTCACGAATTTTGGTGATTTTATCTGCATTTTGCTACTCCGTCGGCTAGGTACCTACAGGCTTCACTGGATTGGTAGTCGTTATATAATAGGAGAACTACATAGAAGAAAAATATAAATTCTGATACCCAAAAAAACACAGGTTTTGAACATCCAAGTCAGGTGGACATGGAAATTCAACCTGTATTTTTTACTTATTACAGACTCAACATCATTATATTAGCCGAAAGACGTCCACTGGTGGACAAAGTCAAAGTCAAAGTCAAAGTCAAAGTCAAAATATTTTATTTCACATAGGCCTACATGGGCACTTGTAAAACGTCGACATAAAAAAGGGGCACGGTTCCGTGCATTGGTCGATTCCTAAGGAGAAGAACCGGCAAGAAACTCCAAAGGTTACTCTTTTAATTTTAATGACATAGGCCACCCCCAAATGTCATCACATTGACCGGTCCCGTGCGTCTCGCATCCAGCGGATTCCCGCAATTTTCACCATAGAATGCCACAAGCAGATATCATCATGGCTGTAATTCCTTAAGGGTTTAGTCGAGTTGAAACTGGAGTAGGTTCCCCAGTTTCACAACATTTAGTTATGATTGCGTCCAGGATAGGTAATACGACAAGCTTATTTGCAGTAACCAGGCACTCAGGCAGGCACAAATCAAGGCTATGGAATTCGCCAGCGGAACTGTTCGAAAGGGATACCGCGGCCCCGGAACGCAAAGGGCCAAGAAAGAACATGGGTGGGTTAATTATAAGTACAACGGGCTGGTGTGCTGGTGAATATCACTTGATTCACCCCAGCTCCCCGAGAAAAGAAAGCAAAGCCTTGGTGTTACTGGCAATCTAGCGGAGAGTACCTGAGTCACCGAGGTACTTGGACCTGTAGTGGGGCAACACCCGGACAGTACAGGAGCACGTGGGCTGCAGGTGGGTTTTAGTAAATACAAGTCTGTCACTCTCTTCCACTCCCAGAGCGGGAAGGGTAATCCTACTAATATTATAAAGGCGAAAGCTTGTGAGGATGTTTGTTATTCTTTCACGCAAAAAACTACTGAACGGATTTTGATAAAAGTTGGTAGGTACACAGTTTAGTTTATATACAGGGTGTTTGGAAGGGAGCTGTACATACGCCTAGGGTAGAAACTAGGGATAGTCTGCTACCTACCCCCGCCCATTATATTGACCTTGGCCTCAAGGTTTTTTTTTAATTTAAAATTATTTCTTTACCTTACTACGGTACTTCAGGCCCCATAACTTTTCTTCTCCACAATTTTCTGGTGTAAAATAATTTTTTGCAGGACCCTAAGACTCTAACGATTAAAACAAGACCATTAGCCGACCGGTCCCATGGATAGATTTTGAGCTACAGGTAGTTTTAGTCAAAAAATCAAATAAAAAATAATAATAAATTAAAAAAAAACCTTGAGGCCAAGGTCAATATAATGGGCGGGGGTAGGTAGCAGACTATCCCTAGTTTCTACCCTAGGCGTATGTACAGCTCCCTACCAAACACCCTGTATAACCTGGTGTCAAGCCACAGAGAAGCAGTAGAAAAAGTTCAACTAGCGGTGAACAAAGTTTACGACTGGACACAAAAGTGGAAGATCAAACTGGATGAGTCAAAATCAGTTCACATTGACTTCACAAACAAACACTGTAACTACCACCCAGTCTACATAAATGGTATGCAAATACCCTATAATAATACAGCTAAATACCTAGGCATAACTCTCGACGCTAAGTTGCGTTGGAAAGCTCATGTCAAAAAGAAAAGACAGGAACTCGAAATACGTTATAAACGTATGTATTGGTTACTCGGAAGGAAATCCTGTCTATCAATACATAATAAGTTGATAATATACAAGCATATTCTGATGCCAATTTGGACGTATGGTATCCAACTTTGGGGCTGTACTAAACCAACCAACGTCAAAATTATTCAACAGTTCCAAAATAAAGTACTCAGGGCTGCAGTACTGAATGCACCCTGGTACATAAAAAACGATGACCACCACCGTGACCTTGACATGGAAGTCGTAGCCATAGTAGCGGGCGAAGCCGCTGATAACACCTAATTTGATAAAATAACCCATCCGCAAAAAAGCGCAATGAACTTCGAAACTATAGGTACACTTAAATAAAAAAATCGAAAGACAAAATTATTTTTCAAGTAAACTTTGTAGGTACTTTTTATTTTCCTACTCTATGGCCAGCCTGTGGGGAAGCTGAGTTCCTGACTCAGAGTAATTTGTGAATCACTGCACATGTAATAGCACGCTGTTCGTCAGTCCGTGCTAAATGATAACTGACACATCGTATCCTTGAGTTGGTTAACTGCAGTTGGGCTGACCAGAAAACAACACTCGGGGATGGAGGCTGGGGTTTAAATACATAAATTCATGCCATTTTCCCATGGGGGTAGGCAGAAAACCACAGAACGCCACCTGCTGCTAGATGTGTGTGGCAACAACTGGAGGGGAGGCCCTAAAAAGACATTACCGACACTGAACGTTTGGTGAGATTCTTCTTGCTTTTATCGCATTGTATTATAATAATATGAATTCCACATCTTTTGAGATCACATTTGCGGATTTTGGCTATCAACCTGCTGCATTAATTATTATCATCGCCATCATCATCCGCTGCACGACCTTACCTACTGCTGAGTAGGCCTTGCTGTGCTTGTGCCAAGCTGCACGTTCCTGTGTCAACCTAATCCATGATTAATCCGCATTACCACAATTAGCAGAAGTCAGTTAAAACTACTATTATTATTACAGAGAGAACAGTGGTGGCACTGCTCTCAAAACGGTGAAGGAAAACATCGTGAGGAATCCGTAAAATTTCAAGACATGTGACATCTACCAACTCGCACTGGGCCTGCGTGGTAGATTATAGCCCATCCCTCTCCCAGAGAGGTGGCCTGAGTCCCTGCAGTGGGAACATTATAGGCTGATGTTGATGAAGGTGATGATTCTTATTACATACGTTGGTGACTGCCTCGTTGGTCAAGTTATCGCAAGTGCGACTGTTGACCCGTGTTTGATTCCAAGGTCAGGCAAAGTGTTTTTGTTATTTTCTATCAGATTTTTTTTTGTAGCAGCCATGGAGTCTGGATTTGTGCCCGGATGTTGGGAATAGGTTCAACCCCTAACATGAAACAGAAATATCTGGCGAAATGTGGGTGTACTATTAAATACGCCCCTGTCTACCCTTCAAGCGTAGGTAAGCCATAGTTGTCTCAATTCAATTGAAATTTGGTATGTATTACACTAAATAAACAAATTCATAATTAAGACCAGGCACTCTAAAATAATTTCCACGCAAGCTCCGCCCCATTCACCCCGCCACTCCGCGCGATGTGCTAGACGCTAGCACATCAGTAATAAAGTCGAATACCGCGTGCGATCTTTGATCGCGTTCGAGCACGAAACTAAATGTCGTAAGTCTCAATTCTTATTTCGTTTATAACTAAAGTAGTAATTGATCTGGAGAAAAAATATCTTGTGGCTGGATAGTAAACTATATTTTCTTACAGTGAACATTTATTTTAGACATAAAGGCGGAGCAATCTTGAGGAAAAATGTAATTTTCGAATAAAAAATGAATCGAGCGAATATGCTACAATTACGTAACTGTCTTGTACATGGAAAGAAAAAGATCCAATAAACCATATACTAAAGTTCCATTTTGATTGTATGTACGACTGTTTCAGAATATTAATGCAAATTAACATAAATTTAGGGAGCCTCCTCTTAACGTTATACTCATTACCGTATTAGCTTAAGTGACATTTGTTTGGGTTGCTTACTTAAGTAGGTATTCACTCATATCACGGAATTTACCACAATCATTATTTATAGATAGATAAACCATTTGAACCACTCCTTTTGCCAAGATGGCGGCCGTGGGACAAAATTGGCAACTTCACAAACTTGAATTTCAGTAAGATTGATATGTACAAAAATAAAATTGCGTCCTCTAACAAATGCAACCCCAAATGTAACTTTTCCTTGGACTACCCATTTTGCAATTAAAAAAAAAACATAAGGCCGAACATTACAATTTTGGTCCAAAATTAATTCTCTTATTTTGCCTCATTCTGACTTTCATTGAATCATAACATTGAACCTAGGACCTTGATACCTGCGCGCTTTACCTTGTAGTTCAACCGCCGAACTAGTAGGCGGTTGAACTACAAGGTAAATTGGTAAAACAAAGGCTATAAAATTAAAAATGCTTCATCGTTGAGTTTCCAGACAATAATTGGAGCATGTGGTTTTTCCGCGTTCTAGTGCAGTTAGGGAATTACCTACGTCACTAGAAGTAGGTAAGTAATACATAGAATATTAGACATTAATAGAGTAAAGTATTATTTCCTTTATTGCTTCTTCGTCACAGAGGATTTCCCGGCAAAGAAATTGTGGTCTCAATGTTGGTTATCAAAACAATGGATTGTTTTTAAATTAACTGTTAAGAAAATTACTAATTGTTACGAAAATCCCCGTACCGGTCTATGTATGACTATAATACACAAACTAATTGAAATAAAATATTGATGTACTCTAGAAAGGCAGTCATAATCATAGTGCAGTGTTACGCGAATGAATAAAATAAGAAATGAGTACATATGAGGAAGTCTGAAAGTGGCGTCGCCTGAAAAGTTGTGTGCAAATCAGCTGTCGTGGTATGATGTGATGCGGAGGAATGAGGAAAATGTAGTGAGAAAGGTTTTGAGCATGAATGTGGATGGGTATAAGAGTAGAAGAAAACCAAAGAAACGATGGATGGGCTGTGTGAAGAATGATATGGTAAGACGAGGAAGTGTCTCATGAGATGACGAGAAACGGGAAGAAGTAGACATGCTGCGCCAACCCCACATGAGGCTCAAAACCAGGGGTTTGGGATAAGGGCAAGACAATGATGTTGAGTAAGAACCCCAGCCCTATAGTCTGGCAACCTGTTGTTGCAAACATCATTTATTATACCAACACTTTCCGGGACAGACCGCTTCTCGCCGTTGTCTCGATATATTTTTATGTAACAGTACGGCTAAGGGCAGTGAACTTTGTTGCATGTAATTTGGCAAACCGCCGTTAGCCGTTGCTTTGTAACATTACTAGGAAGCTCATGATCTAATGTCATATCACCCGGCATCATTCGTTTGTAGCTGTCACGGCCCTGTTCTTTCAGTTCTGTGGTCACGGCAAACTATTTTTGAGCCATTTTTTTACACACATATTATTATACGTAGTGTTTATGCACCGAACTATGACACTCACACCGCCTACAGGCGTAAACTTCGCCATACAGCCAACGTCTATGACCGTATTTGTCGTATCAAAATATTCAAAATATGTGTAATATGGTAGAACGGCTTTAGGCGGTACTTATAATGAAATGTATGAAATTTATTAAGTGTCATTTTAGGAGATTTGTAAAAAGTCAAGTGTCCTGGAACGTGCTAAACAATACATGAAGATAAAGTAGAGTCAAACCAAAAGTAAAGCAAAAGTTGGACTATTCAAAACAATCTTAGCACAATAGTGTCGATCTTAAATATAAACAAAGAAAAGATATCAGCTCAATCGGTTGGAGGCAACTAGTTTAAAATTAGGTACATTGCAAGGATTGATTACAGACAGACATAAAACACATCGGCCTGTGTCCCAGCAGTGGGAACATTGATAGGCTGTTGATGATGATGACACATCAAAAAGTTTGTAAAAAAATATTTTCCTTTTTTTATTAAAAACGCTGGGACACTAGGAATTTCTCCTGCATCCCGGGTACGTTTATATACACTTAAACTCTCTTACACAAACGCACTTAGACCCAAAACTTATTATCTGTAGGCCATACAAATATTTGTTCCGTGCGGGGATCGCATCCGCGACACGCACTGCAGCAGTTCAACCTTCAGCCACGTAGGTTAACGTAAATTGCATTAACCCTCGAGATCCAACACCAATAGTCTGCCACTGACATGAATTTGACGTCTCTTTTCCGCGCGACAAGCGACAAGTCGTCGACGAATCGAGCGCGCGATATGGAGTGACGTGGTATGATTAAATCGGGCCGTGAGTGGGCCGCTTTATATCGAGGACTTTTGTCGGGCCGTGTGTGGACACGACGGACGAGTAGGGTGACTGTGAGACTGGAATTGTGGGGACAATGTTGATTTCCTCGTTAGTCTGTTGGTCGCATGGGACAATGCTGAGCATGATGGTTTAGGTGCGATTCACGGGTCAGTCAAAGAGTCTTTGGGATTTTGCATCAGGAATTTCTCAGCCATGGTGTCTGGATTTGGGCCCAGTTGATATTAATAGGCTCCATACTACTAACATAACTGGCGAATAGGGTATTTCACCAAAAAATCTAATTAGTCTGTCTGTTAGATTATCGAAAAATATTGAATAAATCCAAAAACAATCAATAAAAATTTACGAAAACAAAACGTGTCAAAGATCATGAGTGGGGGCTTTTGACGTCACTTTGTGGGTAAAAAAGTACTAACCTTGTGACGTCACACGACTTGACGCACTTTTCGAAGCACTGTATCGTCTTCATCTTTTGTTTAAGTGAAGAATGAAAAAATACGTGTCCATTATTTTTTGAAAATCTATCTGACGGACTAATTACATTTTGTGAAATCCGGCTAATCTCCGAAACGGCTTTACCCTCAGGAGGAAATTAAATATTACCTTTAAAGTAACTGTTGCTTGCCACTTTCATCATGTATTCATTAAATTGGCGATTTCAGGCAATGAAATAAAAGTCCCAAAATTTCGCACAATCCTGGCCACCGCGCATCATAAATGAAACTCCATCGCTAGCGAATGGTGCTTGTTGGTTGTCAGACTGACGCGTTGCCATGACAACCTTTAATTACCACGTTCACTTCATCAATGTGACGGGCAGGCGATGAAGCGGGACTCAAAGAGCTTGCTCGAGCTGTCTACGTGGAAAGCCTATAGGAAAACTCTTTTAGTTTTTGCGGTTATTGATGAATTTTGGATCCCATAAGTACTTCTGTAATAATAAGTTTTAATTTTATTTCAGATCTAACTCAAACCATTATTATTATTACATTCTGTTTTTTTTTTCTTTCCTTTTTTTTGGATTTCAAATTCGGTTTGCAGGAAGAACGAAAGACCAGATGTAAATAACAAATGTGATTGGCCGACGTCCGCACATCTCTCGTGTCCGCTCCTCTCCGCTTTGGTGGAAACCGGGCGGGCGTGGTTCAGCTAGCTTGTGCCAGAGGCTTTGACGACACGGTTGGCGCAGTGGTTGAGCGATTGACTGCTGCGCAGCATGTCGCGGGTTCGATTCCCGCACGGAACAAATATTTGTACGACCTACAAGTATTTGTTCCGAGTCTGGGTGTTTTTCTATCTATAATATGTATGTATTTACAAAAAAAAATGTATATAAGTAGTTTATCAGCCATCTCGTTACCATAACACAAGCATTAGATTGCTTAGCTTGGGACTAGATGGCGTTGTGTGAAATGTCCAAGGATATTTATATTTATTTATTTTATTTTGTTCAGTAGTTTTTGCGTGAAAGAGTAACAAACATTCATCCATCCATACATCCTCACAAACTTTCGCATTTATAATGTGGGCCGACGTTAAAAATAAGTGACAAATGTGTTTGTGTCATGTAAACTACTGGAAAAATTAAGGGAACAAAAAAAAATCCAAATTTTTGGATAATTTTTAACAGGCCGTAACTTCGATTTTGGATTGAAACTTTAAAATTTTGTAGCGTCAGTGGTTTTTCGGTAATCTTAGAAAAACCAGCAACATAAAAAAAATATTTTTTAGTCTACGTGCAAGATTTTTTTTTTAAACGCATGTGGAGCTGCACGCGTTTTGGTCGAAAATTATCTTACGGTAACGTTTAAATATAGCCTTTGACACTATCGAGGATGATGTAGGGTAGCTTCCCGTTATTGAATTATTATCTTTTCTAAGCATTATTGGCCAAAGAAGGTCAAACACTGACAGCTGGAAAGGAATGGGGGACGTCAAAGCTTTTGTAGCAGATAAGACTGATGTATTTTTAGCCACCTCAAAGTGCTATCTGTCGGAAAATATTAAACGGATTTCATTTACTTTTCCGAAGAAACGGTAACATTTCAAAAGAAAACCACAGAGAAACAGTAATACCGTTCTCAAAGCCGATTGGCCGCGGGCGAGCGGCGTATTTCAAATTGCGAACAAAACCGCCACAACAGTGTCAGCCGTCGTGAAGAGCGGTCGTCTCGACGTCCCCTCAAGTTAAATTGCTCCTGGCCATCGCTTTGTGAGCACAAAGATGCGTCAAATGTCATAATAGTATGCTTTGTAAATGTTTGTATCAAAGAGTTGTCAGTTTTCGGGAGTATTTAAGATGTGACGTTTCTTTGGTCGAGGGAGCCTGGGGCGTTGTTGGCCTTTTGTTCTGGTTTTGGACAAGACGTTTTTGAAATTGTTACCTAATTGTTAATTATTCCTAATAAATCTGAGACTGAGTATAAATTAAGACTTCGATTAATGTTACATACGTAATAGGGTGTAACGGTGTAACACAATCAAAGCAGGACCTCGCGTGTGTCTTGTTCAATTTCATGTTCTCAGACTTTAAAAAATTCTTAGTCTTGCTAGATTTACCATACATGTAGAGGCAGTCGCTCCATGTAAAGTACTGGTATTCAGATGCAAGAAGAGGGTGGTGTTTCATTAGTGAGAACATCCTACACGACTATGTGTACTATTATCGCAAAAAATGTCGTAGAATTACGAGTTCTAATACTACCAATTACATTGACAATTAAATTATAGAGGTTCTAGCCGCTGAACCATAATACGATATTATAATTTTATTACGGGGTAATGCATGCAATTATTTCCATGTCTTATTAAATATGTACAAACGTTATTTACCGCGATTTGCATGAATCTGTATAAATTAAAATAAGTGCAATTTTATTGACTGTTTGTAATTTAAAAACAACAATGTTACGCGTGGGTGTAAAGGTACCCTTAACGAAGCCGAAAGGCAGTTCTTCTCCCATCACTGCGATATTTTTTTTCATTCTAGACCTGGGAGGGTGTCCTAGTTTCAAAGTTTTCACAGCAGTTTCTTTTTCATACTAGTTATAAAATCAAAAATCAAAATCAAAATCAAAAATCAAAACTCATTTATTCAAACTAGGCTGATAATCAGCACTTTTCGAACGTCAAAATTTACTTTACTTTACTTATTTACAAGAGACAGTCCCCCAAAACGCCCCCCCTTCGACACTTCCTAGTGTTTTTGCTGGAAAGAAGAAGTGGCGGAACAAACTCCCCAGCACACATCTGTCTGTTAGGTTGGTTAGAAGAACCAGACTCGATACAATAGTAAGGCAAGTATAAAAAAGTATATAATAATAATAAAAAAAAAGACATAACATATCAGTAAACTAATCTTGGAGAAAGAACATAAATAAATAACAAACATTGTCTTGTGTTCAACTCAGCGACCAACTGTTCTTATCATTTAAGTAGTCGTTAATGGAATAGTACGCTTTTAAACAAAGATTAGATTTTACTTTGGCTTTAAACGCATTAAATGGCAAGTCTAGAAAAGAAGATGGCAGTTTGTTATAAAATGTTATACCAAGCCCGACGAATGAATTATGAATCTTGTGAAGCCGGTGAAAAGGAGCGCGTAGTTTATGCTTATTTCTAGTGTTAAAGTTGTGAATATCACTGTTTTTAGTGTACAGGTGGATATTTTGTTTAATATATAAAATGTTGGCAAAGATGAACTGAGAAGCAACAGTGAGGATACCAATCTCCTTAAAAAAATCTCTAAGAGAAACTCGGGCACCCAGCTGATAAATTGCACGAACCGCTCGCTTCTGCAGAACAAATATATTTTGAATATCAGCAGCTTTGCCCCACAGCAGAATACCGTATGACATAACGCTGTGAAAATAACTGAAGTAGACTAACCGTGCTGTATCAACGTCAGTGAATTGTCTTACTTTTCTGACGGCGTATGCGGCTGAACTTAGCCTTCCCGCTAGGCTTGATATATGTACACCCCATTGTAATTTTGCATCTACTGTTATGCCCAGAAATACAGCAGAGTCGGCAGTTTCTAGCTCCTGATTGGCGAGGATAATATTGGGACCCAGATTTCTAACATTGGGTAAAGCGAACTTAACTATTTTAGTTTTCTTGGCATTAAGAACAAGGTTGTTTATTGTGAACCAATCCGTGACCATTGATAGCGTGCTGTTTACGTCGTCAAAATCGTGTCTATTCCTGTCTACTTTAAAGATAAGAGAGGTATCATCTGCAAATAGTACAACGTCACAAAAACCCTTTAAATAGTATGGTAGATCATTAATATAAACCAAGAATAAAAACGGACCCAGTATCGAACCTTGAGGTACACCTAGCCGAACCGGTAGCCCGGAAGATTTCGCGCCATTCACGTCTACACATTGGAATCTATTTTGCAAATACGAATCTATCACATTTAGGGCCTCATTTTGAACACCGTAATAACGCAGTTTCCGTAAAAGCGTGTCGTGATGTACGCAATCAAAAGCTTTAGAGAGATCGCAGAAAACACCGATTGCATTTTGCGCGTTCTCCCATGCGTCAAATATGTGTTTCAACAAAGCAACACCTGCATCCGTAGTCGAACGACCCTTTGTAAAGCCATATTGATCATTATGAAGGAGATTATTTAAATTAAAATGTACTAACAACGGTTTGAGAATTAATTTTTCAAAAATTTTGCTAAAAGCAGGTAAAATAGAAATTGGTCTAAAGTTACCAATATCGTTTTTACTGCCTGATTTAAATAGAGGGATGACTTTACTGCTCTTCATAAGGTCAGGGAAAGTCCCCAAATCGACGCATTTATTGAAAGTAACGGCAAGACAGGGGGCTACAATGTCGATTATGTTACTTAAAAGTTTAATAGAAATGCCCCAGTAATCACCTGTGTTTTTAGACTTAAGTGAATTAAAAACGTTAACCACATCACGAGGCGTTACATGTTCGAAACTAAATACTTTACCACATTTAGACACGCTGCTATGCAAAAGATCTTCGGCTTTAGACGGCGACGAACTTAGGGAACGAGTCGTCGCTATAGGTATGCTGGCAAAATACTCATTAAAAGCCTCGGCTACGTCGGCTGCTTCACTAACTAATTTGTTACCCACCATGATTTCGAGGTGATTATCTTGTTTAACAGATTTACCCGTTTCATTGTTAATGATTTTCCAAGTGGCTTTAACTTTATTATTAGAATTTTTAATAGTCTCGCTTAAGAATTTTGATTTTGCAATAATACAAATCTTTTTAAATAATTTGGAATAATTTTTAACATATTCTAGAAAAGTTGTATCAAACCTGTATTGTTTAAGACCATACAACTCGTACAATCGGGCTCGACTTTTGTAAATACCTGGTGTAGCCCATTGGTTGAAGCCCACAGAAGGTCCCTTAATGTTAATCGTTTTAGACTTAAAAATAGATTGGTATTCATTCTGCACAACATCAAAAAGGGCTTCATAAATTTCATTAGGAGTCTCGTGCTCTACTATTGACGGCGTTACTTTAAGTGCTACATTATTTTTGAATAACTTTACCTACTTGAATCCTTGACTCGTTTAATATTCGAAGCATCCACTAGCACAATGTTTTAAGAGTGCTACTTTAAGTTTTACCGTAAAATGTGATTTTTCACTCCCAAAAAGAAAGTCATTGCCCAGCAAAAATTTTTGCGTAGGGATAGCTACCTAGTGCTTTCTTGGCGGTATTTTGAAGAGTTCGTTTACATCCTGTATATTATACGTTAAACTTAAACTTATAACAAAAATATTTTTTGTTTATCTATTTCTTTTGACTAATCTTCGAAACGGCTCGACCGAGTTTGACGGGACTTTTACTGACGGATAGCCCCTATTATAGGCTTAAAAACATTGAAACCTTTTAATTGTTAACACAAATCCGGCTCAATTAGGTAAGTAATATTTTTATAATATTTTAATATTATGATTAAATAATTTGCACGTTTTTCTTAATTTTTTTGTTTCTTTTATTATTTAACAAAAAAAAAACAAAAGAAAGAATGAAAAAAGAATTCTATGTCTTGTTGGTCTTGTTGAGCAAGATGTCCTGATTCCGATTCCCAAGTCGGGCAATGTGTTATCGGGTTTTCCATCTGCAATATGTCTGTAGCAGATTTGAGTTCAGTTCGTTCGTTCAAAAAGGCAGCCATTCATCCCATTTTCAAGGGTGGATGCCTCATAAATAACTATCGCCTTATAGCGGTACTTTATCAAAAATCCTCGAACGTTTAATTAATTAAAGACTCAGTCACTATCTTGAACATTATAATATTTTGTCACCACAACAATTTGGCTTTCGTAAAACCAAATCCACAAATGACGCAATACACAGTTTGACTGATCACATGGTGAAGACTTTAGCCGGAAAAAAATATATTGAACATTTTCTTAGACCTTACGAAAGCCTTTGACACTGAGCCCATTCCGACTCTTTTACTCAAGCTTGAACGTATAGGTGTAAGGGGCCCACAACTTAACCTATTTAAAAGCTACTTTACAAACCGTTCACAATTTGTGACTATGGACAACTATCATAGCGATACACTTGCTATCGAATATGGCGTACCGCAGGGAAGTATTTTGGGGCCCACCTTGTTCCTCGAATTTATTAACGACCTCTGCAACCTAGATATACCAAATGCTCAAATAGTTTCTTATGCAGATGACACTGCAATAACTTTTACCGCGAATTCATGGTTGGAACTAAAGTAAATTGCACAATAACCCTCCTTTTGGGCTTCACCGCAGTCGGGTAAAAAGGATTTAACTTGTAATGTGTGTATTTTTACATGGGTTTTGACTTAGGTATATTTTTGTACATTTTTAACCTGAAAATGTAAATTGTCTAAACTACATTTGTCCTCCCTAGGTAGCTTCATACTCATTTCCTGGAGGCTTAGCATAGCTTTTACCTTGTAATTCATGTTATTTAAGATTTTCTATAGATTTTTATTTCTCTTGAATCTTTGTTTACCTTTGTAACGTCAGTTATTACTGACAGGCCTAGTTTTATTTTTAATGTATTGCAGAAGCTAGTTGTAGGTCGTCTATGTAAATCACATCGACCTCATTATTTTTCTTTTTAATAATAATGTTCTAGAAATTCTCTCAAAATTATGTAAATGTCAATCATCTGACATGCGTATCTTTTAAATGACAGTGGCTATCATAGCGTCCATCAATTAACTGTCAAATGGTTCCATTTTGTACTAAACCATAACCAATTTGACAGTTAATCTATGGACAATATAATAGCCACTGTGATTTAAAAGATACGCAATAGCCCGGCTGGAGATGAGAAAAACCAGGTGGTTGATTTTTCAGTCTACGTCTGGAGCTGAAAGGCATCACAACTCTTCAGTATTATAACAGTGACCAGAGGAAGTCTTCCTCCTCTGTGGTTCACAATCTACGCGTACTCGTGCTATGGCGAAATAACTGTAGCCCGGGCTATAGGAGTGAAGATCCTCCACTCTCCTTCATCATCTATGGAAACTAACGTCCTTCGACCCTCCGAAAGGAAGATTGACGGCCCCGCCTCCTCTGCTGCGAAGACTACAGCCTGAGAGATAGAAGACTGAAGACTGAAGCCTGACGTCCCTCGGCCACTACTACAGCCGAGAGCACCGCCTTTTCTCCATTTCATCATATTCATTTTCATTTTTGTTCAAAGCTTTCCCTAGTTTAACTTCTAGCTCCGTTTAGGTAGGCTCTATATACTAGGATAATCCTAAATAATAAACTCTTATAACTTGTCCCCTTGACTATTTCTTTTGATAGTGCTCCCCTCCAGACTGAAAGTTAGGTAGGTGAGTGCTGTGTGATCTTACAGTTTTCTGGCTCCTACCAGAAAAATGTAACGTTACAAACTCCACCCTAAGATGACTTTACACACACGCCTTGACCCTGAATACCGCTACAACAAATTTTATGACCTTGTGAATAAATTTAATTTCTCAACCAAAACCCTCTGTGTCCCTAAAAGCTCACTCGTGTAGTTGTGTTTGTTGTTGTACTTGTTTACTAAGAGGGCATGTTATACTTAAGTGGAAATTATATTTTTTCTACTCCTCCGCTATTCTTTTCTTTCTGATTCATTGTGTGGCGGGATATTAGACAGTTTAATTGTTTTCTCTGGGACTGCGTCGAGAATTAGTCTCAACGCTTTTCTGGTGATCGCCACTGCTGATTCTGGCACACACGAGTTGCTGGTTTAGGAAATGTGTGTTAGTGGCAACATACCATAAGGTGGTCTAAATGTTAAGGAGTTTTAATTGAATTCGAGGCCAGTTTTTACTGTTTTTATTACACTATTCACTTCCCTTCGCGGCTTGACAGCGAGCGTTGATCCGGTTTTCGCTGCTGCTTTTTAATTACGATTGTTGTGTTTTGCGTTCAATTTGTGGCTCGTGATTTGTTTCCGGTTGTGTGATTTTGTGTTGGGTGTTTGTGTAGTAAGTTTTTCTGGCATTTTAACGTCGGTTTTATTGGTAATTACTTAATTTTCGTTGGCACTCGGTGAGTACATTTATTTTTTTGGGTGTGTGGGTACCTCGTTATAAACTTGTCGCCTGTTTTTTAGTCTTTGTTTTTTTTTTTTTTCCTTTTTTTTCTTAAACTGTTGACGATCTAATTACGTTTTAGGTTCAATTTAATAATTTATAATATGTCGACTACAAACGACGAACCTCCGGATCGCGGGAGAGAAATAATGCGCCGGAATGATAAAACACCCACCTCCGGTAATTCTAAGCGTTTGTTTAGCGAAATGTCTCCTACGTACATTTCGCCCGACGATAGATCAAAACGGCTTCAAACATCCAATTCACTTGAAAAGTCTTCGCCGTTATTAAGTGCCAGTCCAAGTGCGAGCCATGACGATTATTACGATTTAGTTTCTCAGGCGTCTGCATATTTGTCTAAAATTAATGAACTTGTTAATGACCAAGGTTCCCGCATTAATGTTGCGAATAAATCTGCCATCATGGACATGACTCAGCGCATAACGTCCATTGTTTCTTTGCTAGCCATAAAGTCATCCTCTAATGAAACGAAATTGGCCAATACGGAACGCGAATTGGATAAAATTAAATCAAATACCAATGTCAATCAAGTAACTGTAACAAACTTTCGTATGCGGATTCCCTAAAACTTCGACTACCTAAAACCAAACTTGCACCGGTTGTTGACTCGCGCGCACCCAAACCTTGTGTCGTGGCTTACCCCACCGCTGAGCGATTAGCTGATTACACATCCTCCTCTGCTACTAAACAAGCACTCATGAAGGCGATCAAGCCCAGTGATGACGGGTTTCAAATTGTAGGCGTTCGAAAAACCGCTAAATCTGGCGTAGTATTACGTGTCGCTAATGATAGCCAAATTAAAAAATTGCAATCGGTCGACGCTATTAGGTCCGCCGGCCTGCGACTTGAAAAACCAAAAGGCCGAAAGCCTCGTATATTAGTTAGGGACGTGCAAAAAAGCATTGTCTTCCATTGCGGATGGCAATGGAAGACAATGCTTTTTTGCACGCGTTGTACTGTCAAAATATTCAAGATGAACTGCCAATACGAGAGGATGATTTTATTAAATCAACTAAAATCTACCGTCGGCGTTCCTTAGATAACGGTCGCATGTGGATAGGCATTGAAATCGAGTCCAACGTGCGTAAACATTTAGTGTCCACTAAGGAAAAAATATTTATTGACTGGGCGACTTGCCGGTTCAATGACGACGTTGATATAGTCCGTTGTCTACATTGTCAACAGTTCGGTCACGTTAAGAAATACTGCGTTAACAAGTCACCTACCTGTGCAAATTGCTCCGAAGCACATGAAACCAACGACTGCCCGCATAAGGACAATTTAAATTTTATACCAACTTGCGTGGCGTGTAAACGTTTTAAAAAACCGTTTGACCATCGTTGCGGGTCATCAGAGTGTACAACCTACAAACTTAAGCTCGAACAGTTAATCCTCAACACAAACTACTAAAATAATGGATAGTTTAAACATAGGACAATTAAATCTCCACAACGACAGGGTAGCGACTTCTGAACTAGACAAATTAATAATCGATTACAGCTAGGACATAGTGCTTGTTCAAGAGCAATATCAAAACTCACACTTACGACATAGAGTAGTTCAGCTGGATTCAATGTCACGAGCCGGAATTTACGTAGCGCGTTCTTCTAACTTTACAGTAACGTCTTTGCGTAACCTCATGACGTCGCACTGTGCCGTTGCGGAAGTCTCTTCGGCTCCCTATAAAGTTTACGTTGTGAGCTGTTACTTTCAATATTCAGACCCTGTTGGTCCTCACATACATAACCTCCGTCATGTCTTGCGGTCACTCGCTGGCTGTAAAGTTATCGTTGGCGCGGATGTTAACGCGTCCTCGTCTCTGTGGTATGGCAAGGTTCGGTGTACGGATTCCGACCGACGTTCCGCTGTTGAAGATTTCATTGCTGAAATGAACCTATCAATTCATAATACCCCAGATGCACCACCTACTTTTTGCAGCCAAATGGGCGAATCTTGTATTGACGTCACACTTTCTAGTGCAGACGTTCGTTTGGATAGGTGGCGTGTCCTTCCGGATGCGTCATGTAGCGATCATCGGCTTATCGTGTACGAATTTGTTCCGATGTTTACTCAAGGTCCGTCACATATCATTGGTAACTTTAGGTATAAAAGTAAAGGCGCGAATTGGGAATTCTTTAGCTTGCTTTTTGCGTCTCACACCAAAGACTTCACTCGAGACGGGCTGTCAGCTGAAGAAAGTGCTGAAATTATGTCAGACACCTTCACTTACTGTGCTGACATCGCCATTGGTCGCGGATCTATGACCAATATTCGTAAATGTGATTGGTGGTGTGACTACTTAATTGAACAACGTAAAAGTTATCGCCGAGCGCGTAGACATTTAAACAAGCTTAAAAACGAAAGGTCACCGGAGACCTGCCAAGTCCCGCTACAGAGCATCGGTAGAAAAATCTAAAGGTAACTTACTGCGGAAAATAGTAGAAAAGTTAGATAAAGAAGGTCCGTGGTCTCCATTGTATCACGAGTTCAAAGCAAACCGATCAGTGGATCTTGCGTTCGTCGAAAACATTAAAGTAAACAACAAACACACCACCGGTATTGAGGAGACAACCGAAGCTCTATTAAATACTTTGATACCTGATGATTTGCCTGATAATGACAATGATTACCACAAGCAGATCAGGGCGTGGGCGGCTGTGCCACCTGAATCACCTGCGTCAGACCTTCCAACCATTGACGAATTAATTAAAGTTGTCAAGAAACTCCCACTTAACAAATCGTCAGGTGAAGATAAAATATCTAATCGGATGATAATAGAAGCATGTAAAACAGCGGCCGACGCAATTTTAAGTGTTTACAACCGTTGCATTGCAGAAGGCGTTTTTCCTCGTTTAAGGCGACGCGGCTTTATACGAATAATTCCGAAAAGTGGCGACAAGCCACCGGACGACCCTAAGTCTTACCGCCCTATAACACTACTACCATCTTTGGGGAAACTCCTGGAGCGTCTTATCGTTCCACGTTTACTACCAGACGGACCGAAATTTCACAACAACCAATTCGGTTTTACCGTGGGAAAATCTACCGTAGACGCGGCACTTTCTGTCCGGAAAATTGTCAATACATCCGAACATAAGTACGTGGTTGGGATCTTTCTAGATATTTCTGGGGCTTTTGATAACGCATGGTGGCCGATGCTACTCCTTAAACTGAAAATTCGTGGTTGCCCTAAAAACATATACAATCTTGTATACTCGTACTTCTTAAATGGTTCCGCGAAACTCAAACTCGGACATCATTCTATGTCAAAGTCCCTCACCATGGGATGCCCTCAGGGTTCGGTTATGGGTCCGTATGTATGGAACGTAGGCTTTGATGACTTCCTCGCGATTCCACTTCCATGCGGCTGTTCATTAACCGGTTACGCGGACGACGGCCTGCTGCTCATTCAGTCAAGTACTCGGGCTGGACTCGAAAATTTGGCTGACACTTGCCTAAAATTAATATCCCAGTGGGGTGATCGTAACCGTCTGACCTTTGCACCACATACAACTTATCAACTTCTTTTAAAAGGTAATCTTAAATCATGCCCCAGTATAAAATTTAATAACGTTCCCGTGAAAAAGAAGGAGTCCGTGTGCTACCTTGGGTTTGTCTTAGAGAGGAATTTTTCATTCATTGAACATATAAAAACCGTCGGTGAAAAAGCTAAAAAGAACTTTTATGCCCTAACGAGAATATCTAAATCTACGTGGGGTTTATCATTTGTAACTCTGAAGACGATCTATGGGGCTACTTACTTGGGGTGTATGTGCTACGGGGCACCAGTTTGGGCCGATAGGGCCACCATAGGAGCGGCACGACGTAAATTACTTCAAAGCCAGCGGTTGGCCTTGATTTTCTTGTGTAAAGCGTATAGGACGGTTAGTACTGAAGCCTTACCGGTACTGGCAGGGGTACTTCCAGTCGATCTCGAAGTGCAGCGCCGTGCTTCAATGTACTATTGCGCACGAGAGACCGCGGACGCAGACTTTTTAACACAACGTGACCGTACTAAAATAGCTAGATTACTTAAACCACAGACTGACGTCTGGGAGGATCTTTTGTCAGAATGGCAATGTAGGTGGGATAATTCCATCAAAGGCCGACACCTCCACCAGTTCTTTCCATCCGTTCGTGAGCGGCTGGCCAGGACATGGCTGGAGGTGGATCACTGTGTTGCCCAATTTCTCACTGGTCATGGTAACTTTAAGAGTAAATTATTTTCCTTCAAGCTTGTTGCGTCGCCTTTTTGTCAATGTTCTACATCTGACTGCGAACAATCTGCACATCACATTTTATGGGAGTGTAGTCTTTGGCAGAATGAACGCAATATTATGTTGGATAGTGTACAGGTTACATCCGGAGTTATTTACTATACGGACCTTGTAGAAACTAGAACAAATTTCCGTGCGTTCAAGCATTTTTGTCATACCTATTATTGGAATCAGATATAACAGCTCACAACTTAGGACCCAGTAATATTAATGACAACAATATCCGTGGTGCTAGGCAACTGGGCTTATCCCAGTTGTATGCGTCCCTGTGTGCCTATTGGCCGTGTTCTTTTCTGTCTCCTGCTGATATGGAGGGAAGTGGAAATTTCTGCTTTTCCTACTCCTCCGCTATTCTTTTCTGATTAATTTCGTTGCGGGATCCAAGACAGTCAAATCATTTCTCTGGGACTTCGTCGAGCTTCATTGTCTCGGCGCTTTTCTTGTGGTCGCCACTGTTGATTCTGGCTTACAGAAGTTACAGTGGTTTGGGAATAGTGAGGCGGGCTTGTTTTTATTACAACTGACGTTCATTCAACACTTGATGTAGAAATCGAACCCTCAAAATAACACGGAGTTAAAGTCTGCCTCATGTTTTGTTTGCGAGTTTTGTAATACAGACTTTTGAAATTGACACAAAATGGTGTTAATTAAATGAAAACCACAAAACAATATTTCTAATACTTTTTTTATTTCATCAATAAGTCGCAAATACGCAGTGAAGTATTTATTTAGAACTAAAACATTAATTTGCTAAATCTTAACCATTATTAAATTCGAAATTTTATACACCGATTATTATTAATATTGCACTTTATTACACAAGAAAATAATAATTATTAGGTATGTCATACAAAGATTAATATTATTAATACACGTTTTCGTGGGAGTAGGCACAGCTATACATAAATGCGGATCTGTAAGTATCTTCAATATGTATAATAGAAAATAGACTCGCAAGCGCTACTTGTGTGTCGAATATATTTAGTTTACATCTACGGCTGTATTTGTTCTACTAATTGTAATTGTCGCAATTTAGACCAAAATACAACAAGACAGATTTTATACACGATTTAAAAAATTACTAAGTGTAAGTGACTCAGGGAACTGTGATATTAAAGCAATTGAACAGTAACACACTTGTGCTGAACTATTGATAAGTGCTGATTAATTAATTACTTCTTACATGCACAAACTTCAACGTGAATAGACATCTAGGCGAGCAATTATTAAAATATTATAAATGTCGTTGAAGAGCGTCTATTTACATGTTTTAACTTAATAAATACATAATATTTTTATCGTATACTTATCGTTTACTTATTTTATTATTTTACATTTAGATTTGAAACTTTATTAATTTATAAAATGTAATCACGTATTTATGAAGCTGACTGTACTTTTAAGAGTTGGTTAGATTACTTCTTACTGAAAATTACAAAAATAATTGTTAACAAAATAAATAAATCACTACCTACAAACATAGTTAAATAATAGGCAACAAAAAAGTCACAACTCGCTTTTTTAAACATTAAATAGTATAAATGATTCCCGTATCGCAATTAGTAAACTATTTACAATAGATACCTACTTATATTTTTCTCATTAACATCGTATGGAAAATAACATAAAAATAATTGATGTTTGTGTACTTAGTAATTATATTCGTTACTTCACATTATTTAAATTAACAATATTTACAATGGGAGCTGGATAAGTCATTCTGTAAATCAAAAGTATTTCACGATTAGCTAGGGAAGTGAGTGACATGTATAATCTTAATTTAATCGTATCGTTATATTTCGTAAGTTTTTGTAATGACAAACAGATTTATTTTCAAGAAAGTTCACAGATGCAAAGTGCTATTTTGGATAATATGTGAAAAAGTATATTAATACAAATCTTGTCTACGTCTTATATTAATCTTTGGTATTTCATAATAATTATACAAAAAACTTAACCAAGTTAAACCTAATCATCTTCTAAAAGATAATTGTTAAACTATAAATAGGAACTATCAAAAACAAATCTAAAAAGAGAAAGTTATTTAGTCTGTATAAAAGATCTGAATGCATGGTAGAGAACAGCCAAGTCTTAAAACTGTTAGCTAAAGAAATAATTTACATTTAGATTCAGCTAGGTCAAAACAATGTTTATCTAGTATAGGACATTTAGAAAATTGGATTAGTTTAAAATGACGAAATTGTGGTTGGGATATTACGGTAGAATTAAGAAATCGTTGTTTTAGCAGAACTAGAACGAATTTAACAGTTGCAACCAAAAGCAGTCTACCTGCGAACCTTTCTCGGAAACCTCACACTGGTAACAAAGGGTTCCTTGGTCAGGCGTCATTTCTTCCCGATGCCGATCATACCCTGCGCCGTGGTCAGCGAAGCCAGGGTAATCCTCTCCGTCCTGTCGGAGTTGAGAAGCCTCTCAGCGGGCGTCAGCAGCCGCTCAGCGGAACTCAGCGAGCTCAGCGACATCGAGCGGGTGTCGGGGAGGGGGGCGGGGAGGGGGAGGGGGAGGGGGAGGGGGGTCCCCGCGGTCGTCGTTGTGGACGCTATGGGGGTGGTGGAGCGAGTGAGGGGCTTGGGAAGTGATGGCTGAGTTGTTGGTGGCGATGTTCGCAGGGAGTTTGGCTTTTGGTCTCGACCGCTGCAGACCTGTAGGTGGAGATGGGGTTATCTGGTGTTTACGAACATAGTTTTAAGGCTCTATTTACTAAAACAAATTGTATTTTATGTGTAATGTTTTAGGGTCAGGGAATTAGCTATGTTGTTGGCAATTTCAAGTCTAACTGCATGCCTCTTGTAGGACTTCTTTTAGTTGAAATGTAGATATGTATGTACAGTGTCTATAAGCAAGATTATTAGGGGATCGGCGCAGCAACACGTATTTTTCTTCCAACTTCTCACCTTTCAATCGCCACGCTATCATTTTCTGCTGTTTCCTTCATATCATTCCTCACACACTATCCATCTTTTCTTTGGTCTTCCTCTCCCTTTCCATCCATCAAATAGTTCATCAACCAGTTTTAAAGAACTCAGAGATTAATATCTTATTTTCCAAATGTATACTGTACCTGATGATGGTTCTCCCAGTCCTTGTGCTGGCAGAAGGCGCCGCAGTATCGCGCGGCATTGCAGCCGGAGCAGGTCTCCTGAGCCTTGCGGCCGCAATTCCAGCAGCACTGCGCATATAACAGTACGGTCATGTCGCCGTCTTAAACTGAGAGGGTTTGTTTATTAAATGTTGAACTATGAACACCTACCGAGTGTGGATACCCCAGTCTTTTAAAAAAAACATGGGCCATGGCCAAAAAAAAATGGGCCATGGCAAAATCAAATTACAGTGTAAACTCAGGCAACTTGGATATGACAGTATAGAAAATAAGCTAAACCAACCCGACTCGAGTGATTTCGATGCTTTATGGAGTTGTAGTTAAATCGAGTGACATTACATGGAGTTTATACTGTAATTTAAGTCTGTCACTTGTTTGTCATAATCCTCCCAAATCTTCATAAACGTTATCAAACCCAGTTATAACAAAGTCCACTCACATTCTGCTGCGAGCTAGCGTTAGGGCTGAGCTCCCGTCCGGGCGGCGGCGAGTGACGGCGCTCCACCTTGCCGCGTTCTGCCGCCACGAGCTCCAGGGCTTTGGACTCCGCTGCACCTACTGCTCGCTGCAGCTCCAGTAGAGCTTGGCGCTTCACCTAGGATGTAAGGTAAGGTTTAGTTTAGAATAAATCTGGAATCCAAAAGAATTGTAAAAAATACCCAACATTAGACCCGTTTAAGTATGTTGCACTACCAAGAAGAACTAACACAAAAGTTTTTTTTTTTTCTACAAGATGGTATAATTAGAACAACTCAGTAGGACGAGAGCAATTCATAGGACGCTACTGAAAGCGCCAAACTAGTAGCTCAGTTCTGGGCCAACACAATTTAGACTGCCATCGACACACTAAGAAAAAGCGCTATTGTTTCATTTCGAGATATGATCTGCTTATATGGCTTCTATTACCATCGTCTCCTTGGATCTTAAGATGGAGATGATGATGATGAACAGATACTCGTAAATCTAAATAATTGCTAGTTTTCAGATATATATGTTCTAACTCCAAATAGTGTCTACTGTCTGGCTGTTTTTTTTAATAAGTGCCACTTAGTCTTCCCTAGAAAATCTTACATGTCTCCGTGCATAGAATTGAGAAGAAAGAAAAAAATATATAAAAGAAACAACAGTATTTATTTTCACTTATATAATAGCACACTTAAATATTATTATTTAAGTAAGTATTAAGGAAAAAAAAATGTTACATCCACATACAACATCTTCTGGTTTTCATAATAAGAGTTCAATGAAGGTTTAGTACAAGTTACCTGGTTGACAGCATCCTCAGCTCGTCTCCTTACTTCGGCGACTCTCTCTTCAGTCTGTCTCACTGCAGTCGCCATGATCTCACTCGCGGCTCGCTTTATGTCATTGCTCTCTGTCGGTTCTACACCTAGAGCAATACAAGAGGATGTGTAAGAAGTAGTGATAAACGTGATAGTGAAGCAGGAAATTATAGTTGATCTACTGGTGATATCGTAAAGCACTCACGCATATTAAATTTAGGTACTTAGTTTTTTTTTTTTTTAGTCTCGCAGCTGCTTGACATACGTGCCTTGAGTGTAAGACCTCCAGCCAGAGGACAGGCTGGATCTGAGTGGTCGGTAATTCCAGAGTCGAGACCTCTCATTGTATTTATAAAATGTCGACTTTTTAAAGAAATGTACTGATATTCTGAGTTTCTTTCAAACTGGGATAGAAATACGCGTAAGGCAATTAGGGTGCCGATCAAAATCATACCTACTTGTTTTTAAATCATAATTAATATGAGATCTATGACTACTGCTTTGACCATACAACAAGTGAAGTCATCATTTCATCACCCGCCTTGACTTTCCCCAACTCTGGGGCCGGCTACCAGTCTAACTAGATGCAGCTGAATACCAGTATTTGACAGTTGAGCAGTTTCCAATATTTTTTGAAAGTCTATCTGACGGACTAATTATTATTTTTTTGTTCGATCCCCTATTCGTGGTATCGTTCAGTAAATAAAGAGATCATTCATTCATGACCCCTGATTATCTGTGCTCCTATTATTAACGTATAATTTATCGATGACACATTGCTGTGATCGGACACAATAATCACTCCTTGGTATTGCATCATCTTTTATTCTAAGGGAGTGATGAAGCCCATTCTGACTGGCTCACGAGTACTCACTTATTCACAATTCTGCGTCATTAAGTGTGGTCACTTCTATAAGCTGACCCACAAAAGTCTGAACTTGGCTGACACACTACCGTGCAACGCAATCGACACAATAATAACGTTATGATAAAAGTTTTTCACGCGACGACGCGACTTTTCGAAGCACTTCATCTTTTGATTCCCGCACGGAACAAATATTTGTATGACCTACAGATAGTTGTTCCGGGTCTGGGTATTTGTGTATGTGAGTTTAAATGTTTGTGAACGCACCCACCACGATACAGGAGAAATTCCTAGTGAGGGGCAACGTTTAAAAGAAAAAAAAAATACGTGTCCATTATTTTATGAAAATCTATCTGATGGACTAATTAGATATTTTTTATGAAATAGCTATTTATCGACACTCTACAAAGAAGACTAGGTCCATATATTGCAACAGCGCTGCAATATCGGGAACTCTAAACAAATATTTAACACGGTTTATATCCCGTTTGGTGGGTGGGAAATCATCAAATGACTCCTCCCGGTATGGGCGGAGCGGTACGGAGTGAGACAGACTTCTACTGACTAAAAACTAACCATGTTCCTTCTTAGTCCTTTGTGTACGAGGCCGCGGTATCTCTTTTGAACAGCCCCCAGCCCCGACAGGCGATGCCCTAGCGGGCAATATTGCTGACATCTTTTTGAGGCAAATATCCCGTCTTCAATCTTAATACATTGTGATTATTCCTTACCCCTTTGCTGTAGTATCGCGAGCGCCCGCTTCGTCTTCTCCACCATGCTCAGGATGCAGTTCAGCATGGTGTTGATGTTCTTCCACTCGTCGTCCGTCTTCAGAAGCCCCGAGGGCGCAGTCCCCAACCCGCGGGGCTCCGAGAACGGCGCATTCATTGAGGATACGTCGCGGACTGTTATGCCTCCTGTTTCAGAGAAAATATTGGTATTAAAATTTTGTATTTGAATATAACTGCTTATGTAGAGAAAAGATGCCTCAAAAATATCTTCGGAAATATACATTAAGGCGTACGTAACGTATTGTCCAAACAATTTATTCCCTCAAGCCGAGTTATTCGCGTTTACCAATAACACTAAGCAACTAAACCGCATTAAGATTCAGTTAATCAAAATAATTAGGGCCTTTGCTTCAAAACACTCCACAAAAATCTGACCTAGAGTAAATTAAATAAATTTTTTACTAATTGATTCCTGGAACTCAAGACTCTTGGCATTTAAGGAGTCGTCATCAGCCAGGTCAAGAGACGACTGGTGAACAAAGGCTTCCACCATAGAACGACATAACGAACGGCAACCTGCAGCTTGCATCCACCGGTTGCTCATGACTCTAATGCCCGGGAAACACGAGCCCAGTTTTTCAAGCCATGTCAGCTAGCTACTCAACTAAATTGTCCTGTCTTTCTGACTTGGAAGATGCTAGACATGAAGCTAGTTTTGTCTACACGAAGCCAGAAGTACAAGCTTTACTTACATTAGCTTAGCGATATCCTGACTTGAAAAACTGGCCTCTTGTATCCGGGCATAACGTTGTCGTCGTCAAGGAATCGCAGTTCTAATAATAATATATGCTATAGTGAGAAGGAGAAAAAGAAAGTAAGAAAGAGAAAGAAGATCCAAGTCAGACTCACCATCCCTCCTCTCATACCCGCCCTCCTGGTTCCCGTGATAACCGTGATAGGGGTGTCCGTAGTCAAACAGACTGGCGTTGCTAGGCAACGGATAGAGGAACGGCGATGGATTCAGGAACAAGCTGGAGGTGGCTCGCTTGGCTTGAGGAGGGTACTCTTCGTGAGAGCCGTTCGTTTGAGGGGGGTCGTAGAACCTGTGGGGAAAGGGTAGTGTTGATTTTATTGTATAACTACGTGTAAAAATCTACGTTTTTACTTTGTGTATACTATTTATATTACTGTCGAAATGTGGGTGTACATTAGGTACACCTCTGCCTAACCCTTCGGAGATTACAGGCGTGATTTTATAATGTTTAATTTTTTTTTGTTTTCTAGCTAATTTATTGTTATTTTAATTATAACTATAATTAACTATAATTTATTTATTAAACAGACTACAGAGGTCCACTGTGTTAGTAACAATATAACTTAGCCTATGTTAGTACTTAATAATAACAAACAAACACGATTCACAAAACATTTACACAAGAAGTACTTACAATACTAGAATGTTAGTAACAATAAAGCTTATAAAAACTATGTTAGTACTTATATACTACTACAGATAAGGTGGTTTTAATTAGATGCCTCACTATGGGGCTTTCATCATGCCTATCAGCAATAACGCTCAAGAGGCCATTGCTACTGCCACGCAATCTGGCGAGAAGAGACGCATTCTTCTTACGCACTACAGCTGAGAAGCTGTCCACCCTGGTTTGTGCAAACATTGCAGATGCACTGCAATATCGTGGCAGTCGCAACAGTGCCCTGAAAGCGTTATTGTATTGAACACGCAAAGCATTGGCTGCACGTTTAGTACAGCTGATCCATAGGGCGCTCGAGTACAGAGATGTGCAGTATGCTTTAAACAGCGTGATTTTGACCGCATCTGTACATCGAGCGAACCTACGGGCCAACATATTCGCCCGCACCGCCAATGCTCTGCGTTCCCGTTCAACATCCGCATCATCTTTAAGGTCGTCAGCAATGAAATGTCCAAGGTATTTAAAACGGTGTACCCGAAGAATCGGAACGTAAGTGAACGTAAGTAACGAATAAGTTGAACACTTTTAGGTGCAATCAAAAACTTTACGGATGACTTAATACAAATATTGATTCGAAGAATTTATCCATTACACAGCACAATAGAAGCCATATGATAAATGTTTTATAATTATTATTAATTGAAACCCACTTCCAGGAAATCAAACAATCAAACCTTTGTTTTAACCAAATTAATTACGAAAGTACTCAAAACAGTTGGTATCGGGACCGCTGTGAGCCAGAAAGCGAACAATACTATTACCGCGAACTATTATTAATCAATATTAATAATGAGAGCGAATGAACTAGAAAATAAAGACAATACAGAACTTGGAACCAACGAGCTTGTTCATAAATTAGTTGACGGGGCAAGTTAAAAGCGGAAGCGGTTTTGAAGTTTTTATGGTGAGAAGTTTACGTTCCCTTAATGTTTAAATAAACAGGTAAGTACGGGAAATACTTATATTGCTCTACAAAGCATAGTAGGCTAAGATTTCCAAAAAATATTGGACACGTATTTTTTCTTTTTTCACATAAACACAAAATGAAGACGATACGGTGCTTCGAAAACTCGTGAACTCCTCGAAAACTTCACATGTTAGTACATTTTATACCTACAAATGGCGCCCTCTCTCACGATCTTTGACGCGTCTTATCTTCATCAATTTTTATTAATTAGATAAAACAAAAAACACGTATCCAATATTTTTAGAAAATCTAACTAACGGACAGAATCATATTTTTCGTCGATGTAAAATTTCTATTTCAGAATGATGTACCGAGTATGTGGTAAACGTTTGTGCGTCAGTGCCCCTTCCAACCTGTTATCATCGTCATCAGCCTATCATGTTCCCACTGCAGGGACTCAGGCCTCCTCTCTAGGAGAGGGATGGGCTATAATCCACCACGCGGGCCCAATGCGGATTGGTAGATGTCACATATCTTCGAATTTTTCGGTTGTAAGATGTGCCGGTTTCCTCACGATGTTTTCCTTCACCGTTTTGAGAGTTATGCATGATAATATTGTAACACCAAATCATTATAAAAGAGTAAATATACAGTTTCTTGCCGGTTCTTCTTCATAGAAAACAACCAACCCGAATCGCGCACGTTTGCTTGACGTTTTATAAGTGTCCGTCCATGTAGGCCAAAAATATTATCTATTTCAATTAAACTACTGTTCCCCTATTTTAAAGATTGCAGGCATAAATTCGCAGTCCTCCCACCATTGCCACGTAACTTGGGCCACTCATAACCCGGTCGGCAAACAAGCTCGCTAGGCGCGCAATGCAATCGAACGCAATAAATAATAATCGAACAAGAGACACCCCGCCTGCTGCCTCACGCCTGCTAACACCCGTTAGCAGGAAGGGATGAAAGCGGGAGCGAGACCGGAAAGTTTTAGGGCTAACTTAAAACCTAAGAGAACTTTTTCTTAGGGAGCAATTGGTAATGCAATGCGAATGTATAGGCTCTAAAAATATGTAAAATCTCACTGTTCTGAATGTTACGAGTAACATCAGGAGTCATCAAACGTAGGTAAATTTATTGTTCTGCAGATAAGGTATATTCCACCAAACTGAAATAATGAAAGCAAAAAAAAAAAAAACAAAATTGCGGAGAATCCCTTTCTTCCTAATGTTACTTGAGGTGGGTGCAATACGTTTTTTTCTTGCCTTTATTCTTTTTCCCTTCATAGCATTCTACACACAATCCATCCGTATTTTCAGAAGTAGTACAGTGTGTATGTGTGTGTACGTTTCCAATGTGCATTGCGTATATTTTCAAAACCCGCTGCCGCTTCTACCTTACACCACTCTGGGGTCGAGCCAGCGTTTGATTCGCACGGCCGTGTCGCACCACTGTCCCCGGCACACTACAGTGATCTATTCCCCACGCCTACCAGTTTTTGGCTTTATTCACTGCACTGATAAGCGATGTTCATTACGCGGAATTGGCAGGAGATAGTTAAATTACGAGGGTTCATTTATTTGGTGTTTGTGAAAGGAGGGGTGGAATATTAAAGTTAGACAACTAGAATTTGTGTGCTTGTTTTGACGTTCGTAAGGGTCATTGTTATTGGCCTAATTTTTATGGTTTAAATATGCCTTAATTTTTTTATGAGTTAGTACTTTTGTATGAATAAAAATGGAAAATGTAATACCAAACACAATAAGTATTAATGGTCATTCTAATGCCCTTATCTCAATTTATTTGGGGTCGGTGGAGTGTGTCCTCTTCTTCCGTACTATACTCGACATCCCATTTCAAACCACATCATCTTTGGTCTCCCTCAACTCTTAAACAAGATGATTTTTTAGTCACCGTCCAAATTCTGATATATTAATCTTTGGCGAAAATCATTGAATACGTTTTTTTTCTTTTAGTATCACTTGGTATCACTCAATACAAAATATTGAGAAAACACATCACAAAGTTTTAACTTTTCATGGAGAACGGATAATTCTTTCGAGAAAATGATTTAAAATGAAAAGGAGATGCTTAAAATGTATGGAGCCCCGGCCAGGTCTATGTACAGCATACTAAAAATGGGAAAACACAATTAAAACAGTTTTCAATCATTCAATTACATAAAGCACATAAATGTACACTTGAAATTGCAACACTTATCTAAAATCTGCCATGGCGGTAAACTGTCATTTTTATTGAATATTGACGTTTCAACGTCAATATTCAAAATGACAGAAATTGACATGTCAACATGTCAATTTCTGTCATTTTCAAGGGACATATACTAAGTGGAATGTGCACGAGCAACTTAAAAGCGATCCGAGAGAGATTATCTCGAAAGTTGATGTCATCTCTTTGTGATAAGGTGTCAAATATTTTTGGATCAGATATTTTTTTATCTATTTTCCCAGCATTGGTAGGAGTTTGGTAAATGTTCCAAATATAAATACAAAAATATTGGTTATGAGTTGTACGTGCTCATTCCAGTTAATAATATAAGTTCCTTGACTGACTTGGTTTACTGTATTTTTTTTAACACAGATTACTTTAACTGGCGAGACGCCTTAGTGAAAGGCGATAAAAATCAACACTAATATTATAAAGAGGAAAGATTTGTATTTTTGTGTGTGTGTGTATGTTTGTAACGAATAAACTCAAAAACTACTGCGCCGATTTCTTTCACCATTAGAAAGCTACATTCACACTGAGTAGGCCTAGGCTACTTTTTATCCCTGTATTTCCACGGGAACGGGAACTACGCGGGTGAAACCGCTTGACGTTCGCTAGTACTTAATTAATAAATATCAAATTCTTACACAAAAAATATGCATTTATGCAATTTATCTGTATTTTTCCCGAATTCCACGGATTTTTCTCGATTTTTCGAGGTAGTGTACATATAGTGGGTCCGTATTGAAACATCTCCTTTTAAGTTTGTTTTGTTTTCAAAAATGGTGTTAGTGAATGATACCTTATGCCTAAAAACAATTGGGACGGTGACAAAAAAATCATCTTGTATAATAATATAGCCATCTACATTCATACTCAACATTTTTCTCATTTTTCTCTCTCTCACATGAAATACGTGCTAATAATAATTATAATCAGTTTGAATCCTTTTTTTTTTTTTTTTTTTTTTTTTTTTTTTTTTTTTTTTTTTTTTTTTTTTTTTTTTTTTTTGGTGGGTGTAAAATCATCGAATAACCCCTCCCGCTCTTGGGCAGAGCGAAAGGGAGTGTCAGACTTCTACTGACTAAAAACCACCCATGTTCCTTCTTCGCCCTCTATGTCGAGGCCGCGATAACCAGAGGACTACCCGCGGCCATCAGTTTGAATCCTTGATTTGACAATTACTCCAATCAAATGATCGCCTAACCCACCTAGCAGATCTTTCAAAACTACAATTACTAGCTAGTCATATATCAAAAGTTCAACAAACAGTAATTTTCTACGCAACATGTGTTCCCGCGGCGCGGCTCGAACTAACGCCTGACTGTTTACTACTAGCAATTAGTCGGCAATCAAACTTATGCCAGCTGCTGCTAACGCCATTTTGCCAGGCGCCAGCTTGAACTTGAAAACTTGCTGTTTATACGAGTACGAGCTATTCATAAATATGGGATTAATTAAATACTTTTCTTTCAAGTTTCATTGTTTATTGTTTACTGTTCTTTGTCGCTAGTGCACAGGCGGGAATAAGTGAATTGCTTATTACACTTTAAAGCTTTCCCTCATAGTTTTGCTGCTGTTCTTTCTTATTTATATTAAAGTGAGTAGTTACAATGTTTCAGTCCAAGAAAATAAATGTAAGGAATGGGTTTTTATCAGACTATGGTTTGATTTTTCTTGGTTTATGTTCTTTCACTTCAGTCGATTGAGTATTTACTTAGAAATCTATACTACCTACCGTCTATCTTATAGTTCTGCTCACCCCTTCACCAAACTTCTTAAACCTCGTTAGCAATACCGTTCCATAACACACAACCTGTGATAATGAAACAGCCGATCAGACACATCTGCGCGCGCTATTAACCGCCGAGCGCCTGCTGGTAACGTAATAGCAAACTCCTAATCACACAAATTGCTAGCACTAATCTGGCAGGCGTTTTACCTCGTTAATGTAATTATGATTTTTACGTCTTCTATAGCCGTATTATTGAAGTAATATTCAGAGCATTCGAAATTCAAACTTATTTTGACACTAATTGGATAAGCTTGGTATTGTAAGCTCAACGTAAAAGCATTTAAACATTTCGCCAACAGCTTCAAAATTCAAATATATAACTAACGTTTACAGCTTGTTAAACTAAATAGCTTCTAGCTTGAAATAACACTCCAGTGCTTCGTTTATCTGGCTCCTAAGTTGTGCCAGCGCCACAACCTAAGCTACACGTTTAATAAACAATACCGTATGCTAAAAATTTACTTTACAACTTGGCAAACGCACCAGGCGCGGGGTGCTCGCAATAAATAAGGCTCATACGTGGCTCTAACGAATTGGGGTAGGCAGTATTTAAAGCTGGCGGTCGCAACAGCCTGCCAAATTGTCCAATAATAATAAGTCAACGTAACCATGGCAACCGTGGTAGTGGTTAGACGGTGGCAGGTTTTCTGTTGTGTTTTTTTTTGCATTATAGGGTCGATAAAAATGGCTTTTTTGATTTTTTTTTAAGAACAAATGAAGCTGTTTCAGTTCCGTTATTCACTGATCGACATGAGAATCACTTTTGACCTAATCGTCCAAAAGCAGTCTGTTTCCAAAGAAAGACGAAGAAGGGTGTTTCATGTTCTTCAAACGGAATAAGGAAGACGTAATGAATTCATAGATTTCAACCCCATCCACCCCGGCTTCGCACTGTAAGTCTGCGGGCACGAAACTTGCGATGGCCGAGCGATGGCGGCAGCGGGGCGATCAGGCAGCGATATCTCGCGCGGGCACAAAACAAACCATAAAATACTAATTCAATACAACACTCTGTACCCGCGCAAGCGACGAAACCAAAATCAAAAACACTAGGTACATTAACACACTCATAAAATCAAAAAAACATTCCGCAAATTTCCCACAGCCCTACTAACATCCCACACCCCTAATATTTACACATAGCAATACTAACACTATCAACCAGCAAAGTGTAGCAACCCTACACACCAGGTGGGGGGAGGAGGGTAGTACAAATTACCTGTCCGCAACACTCACCTGTATCTGACGGACATTATTGATAGAGTACCATTCATATTGTTACGGTTTTCACCAGTAGTTAATCAATTTTTGGTCAGCAATGGCGGAATATCCACATTTTGTTTGTAATTAATTGTTGATAGTTTTTGGCTTGACGGATGACAGGTGATGTTAGAATTAATGTTTGTGGTTCGGTGTGTTTTGTTTTGACAGGGAGTTAATTAAATGTTTGCTGCAATTAAATATTTGCATTAAGAGAAGGCCTGGACCTGCCTGCTATTACTCAACCACGAGCCCCTCAACGACAAGCAGACGGTATTCAGACTGTTAATAGTGTGTCTGGCCTTGGATGGAATGTAACCCGCGAAATTCAATTTCTTTAACGTTTTTTTGTAATTTATATGTCAACATCATCATCATCAATTATGATCATCAATACAACCATCTTAGTTGTTGTAATCCAATTAAATGACGATACTTGAAAACGTCATTCAATGGGATTCATTTCGTCTCCTGCCGGTTCCACCTTGTAAGTTCTCAACTTCAAAATAGTCCTCAAACTAACCGGCGTTCATATAATTCGGTGTACAGGACCTCAAAGATATTCCTCCCACTCACGAAGCCCCATGTCACACAAACTATGCAGAGTACTTACGGATCACTAGCTCGTCGCTTGACGCCGGTCTCTGCCGCCACCCCAGGCGGATGAGGCGCAAAGATATCGCTGCTGTCACCTCCTGACTCCAGGATTAGATGCTCGTGTGATCTGATGTACTGGAGTGGTGTCTGTGAGAGAAAAATAGGTATGGTTTGATCTAAGATGGTTAGATCTTAGATTTGGATTTGGATCTTAGATTTGGATCTTAGATCAAACCATCATAATTATAGCCCTTTCTTCAGTGCCGAAATCATAACCAGCTTATTAATGGTTAGTTGTATGAGGTTCATTGCGTTGAGCAACATCTACTAGAGCTTCGGATTACGGGTAGGTAAGTACGGAAATCTTTTCTTACACTTCGTTATTCGTTTTTTTATTTCGTTTTGAAATGTGTAAGAATATAAAAATGTAACATACAATAACTTCATCGGTCAGAATGGTGGTCTCCTTAACACCCAAAAACTTCAGATCAATGCAAGGCATTGTAATTAAACTAGATCTTAAATTTACCAAACAACTGTATGTTATTCTGCCGGTAGGTAATTTAGGTTTTATCCAGGACATTTCCAACTACTAACCATAAGAAGTGCCCATATTTGTAGTTCATAAAACCTAATGAAAATATCTTGCCTACCAACCGAGACCAAACAATTAAAAATAATCCAATTCAAAAAGAACCTTCGACACAAATAGTTGAAAGATCCCTTTTACATACCTGCTTAGCCCTCCTGGCCCTGGCATGTAAGTCCCTCTGTGCGAGCGGCAGCAAAGCCCTGAGGAACCCTGGCACGGAGGCACGCAGCGGGTAGTTGGTGCACTCCTGAACACCAGCCTGGAACTCCTCGATGTTAAGCGTGCCTGACTGTTGGGGAGAAAAAAGATTAGTGGATAGTAAAGTGTTTCCGAGAATAATGACAAATGATTAAACCAAGTGATCTAAATAGGTATCTTTCAGTACCTAGTATACGTTTTAAGTTATATTAAGTTTATTATTATTATTAAGTTTGATCTGTTCTAAGGTCGGGCAGTTCCAAGGTTGTGAATATGTTGCCGCACCCTGTCTCCTGTGTCTGCTCCCACTCCTACTATGGTAGCGAACTGCTGCAGCGCTGGGGCTTACCAAATAACGTAACTTACAGACGATAATATACTCCACTACACTTACAACAAGGTTGTGAATAAGTTGTCGCACCCGATCGCCTGTGTCTGCTCCCACATCGGTAGCGAACTGCTGCAGCGCTGACAAGAACTTTCGTAAGCGCTGCAACGCTGGAGCGGAGCGGGAACCTTCGGCTAGGGGCGGTGATAGTGACTCCGTTGATGATAAGGCTGCTGTATGAAGAGAAAAAATGGTTAATAACATAAAACTACTAACAAATCACATTATTATGCGTCAAGACTACGGCACCCTTATCTCGGCCAAAAAATTGAAGCAAGGTTCAGCAGTAACCCAATGAAATTGCACAGTTACCTACCAGCAGTGCCGTTGTTAAGCGGGCTGGGAGGTCCAGGAGTGGGTGACGAGCGCTGCTCCTCTTGCTCCGGAGATCTGTGCTCTTTGGCAGTTGTGGTGGCTGTAACAATACAGATGTTGCAACATTACATAACCTGTTAAAGTATTTACACCCTTAATTATTTTCAGGTTTCATATTTTTTTCGGTATAAGTAATACCTAGAGGTTACGCAATTAGCCGTTGTGGAGTTAAGTATCTCGTGGCAAGCTTTTCTGTATTACCTAAATGTAAATGTCATCAGAACAGGTGTGAGGATTTTTTTTTTAATCAATCGGTTTGGTCCCGAACGGGTTTGAAACTCAGTTACAAGTTTTGACCAATGCATGTATAATACTAACAGACTAACAGCCGCACTCAGAGAGCTATAATGATTACTTAGTCATACAAAAGTGTGTCACATCTTTACTAAGTGACGGCTTAAGTAATCATTAAATACCGATCTCTGACTGTCGTACTCAGAGATTTAATGATTACTTAAGCCGTCACTTAGTAAACGTTTGACATATTTTGTATGACAAAACTGTCGAAACCATTACTAAGTAATGGCCTAAGTAACCATTAAAGCTCTCTGAGTACAGCAGTGAGTATCGCAGTAACACGACAAGTTGAATAAAAGCTATTAAATAAAGCGTGAGTGTATGTAAGTACGTACGTTTGAATGAAAGTACATTTAAGTAGGACTTCAATCAATTCTCACTGTGCACAAGGCGCTAGCGCTTAAAATTGCCGAATTGCTCACTAAATAAACGGTCCTGAAAGAACAGTTCACGTTGCGTCAATCTTATTGAAACAGCGTGTACTTTTTCACCATTAACAACAAAAAACTGGCTGCACAGAACCACAGCGAGTGACGCGTGTAATGATATGCGTGGTCACGCGGGTCCAGTCGCAGTTTGTACAGTTGCCCGGTTTATAGCTGATTGGGCAATGGCCGGCGATGCAAGCTGATAGAATTGCCTCGAAGCTGTCAGAGTGACGAGAGTTGGGATTAAGTTTTAGCTTAGAGCAAAGTTAACTTTGAGTTTTGTGGCATTTAGCCTTATTGAGTTAGGTGTTTTCGGTTTTTCGGGGGGCTCTAAAGTTATTTTTTGGGGTGCGTGTAACAGTAAATAAACATAACTCAAGATGAAATGTGACGATGTGTTGTGTGATAGTTAATATATGACCTAGGGGTCTAAAATGGCCACTTTAGCAGATCATAATATAAATTGCGTTAAAAAGCGTAAAATAAACCTTCTATAATAGTAACTGCGTCTGTGACCATTTAGAAAAATAGATCACAATAGGAAAATTATATGAATTGCGTTAAAATTCGTAAAATGGTCACAGACGCAGTTGCTGTTATGAAATATCCATTTTATGCTTTTTAATACAATTCATATTATTTTAATCTGCTAAAGTGGCCATTTTAGACCCATGAGGCATCTGAAATGGCCACTTTAGCGGATCATAATATAAATTGCCTTTAAAATCGTAAACGGACCTTTCATAATTAGAACTGCGTCTGTGACCATTTTACGAATTTTAGCGAAATTCATATTATGAATCTGCTAAAGTGGCAACTTTAGACCCCCAGCGCGAATGGTGCAGAACTGCAATATGTCCACGAATGCATTATTTTCTGGGAAGTTAGTCTTTTTCCAGTCTAGACAAGACAAGGAAATAATACAAACCGAAAATGTCCGTAAAAGCTAAGTCCATGAAAGCGCATTTGAAAAGAAATCTTTCTTTATCATTTAAACGAAAAATCATGAACGCAATAAGCATTCTTCGATTTTGACGTATGAATCCCAGGCTTGGTCTTTGACAAACATTCAAAAGTCCAAACTCAAGGTTTGCCAACGTTCATGTATTTTATAGGTACTTAATAAACACTTTTTAATTCGACCACCACCAAACTCATTATCGATAACCGAAACTCAAAATATTGACAAAATAAACCAGCCAACCAGGTGCCATTTAAGCCCACTAACCTTATTTAATTTTACATCGAATATCGGAATAAACAGCGCTGCTCTATGCCCCCGCACGAAGCTCATCACGGCGTTTACACAGGCGCCAATACTCTATGGTAAGCGCGGCCATCAACATGGCGGAGCGCGCCAAAATTGTGGCGCGAAATTGTGGGGATCGGCCATTTTAATTCGTAATGGGAAATTGTTTAAAAGAGGTCGCTGAATAAAGTTTTTATAAATGATTAAGGCGTATTTTTTTTAGGAGGAGCTCGTGGTTAAACAATAACAGCCGCTTGGATCGATCTTCAGGTAAGGCTGCGCTTGCTTGGTTGTCTCGTGGATGGGTCGCACACTAGGCAGATGGTGAGTTTTTTAAAGTATTTTCAGAAAAGAAAAGAAGTCTTGGTAGGATGAGTATTAGTTGTCTAAACCGGTGTGCGTGTGATATGAACACATGTATGAATATGGACAAAACAAAAGGAGTATACGTAAGGATACGCAGAGTAAGGCCCGGTATGCACCAAAGCGGAGACGAACAGAGCGGAGAGATGTGCCTAATTAGACCAATCACTGGAAAGGCGAAATACCAGATGTTTTCAGTAATGTGATTGGCCGCTTTCCGCACATCTCCTCTCGTCTCCGCTCCGCTCCGCTTTGGTGGACAACGGGCCTAAGTGGCGTTGTGCAATTTCATTTTACCTTGAAAATAGGTGTGAGTTCTTGTGTAGCTATTAATTACTTAGATGGTTTCCATAAACTAGTAAACATCACGCTATCTAGTGTTCTACCTAGGTATAATATTTTCAGCAAACACGCTACCCAATTCCCCATTTCAAGCTAGATTTCATGACTCAGCATTATAATTTAGTACCCACCTACCCCAAGTTAGTGCAAGTCATAAAAGCGTTGTTTTAACGGCCCAACACTATCGATCTTTTAAATATAGCTCAACATGCAGTCTATTAGGCGATACTAGTTGAAAATGCTTTAGACTGCACTTAGATTGCACTATAGCTGAGGAGCTCGTGGCTTAATAAGAACTGCCACTCAGGTCGATCTTTAGGTTAAGTTGCGCTTGCCTAGGTCGATCTGTGGATGGGTGACCGCCCATTACATACCGAGTTTCCTCCGTGCCTCGGAAAGCACGTTAAGCTGTTGGTCCCGGGTGCCTTAGATAGATCTTTGGCAGTCGTTACGGGTAGTCAGTGACCTGAAAGTCTGATATCCAGTCTTACCAAAGGGTATCGTATTACCTAGTATTAACTGGGTTGTGGAGGTCAGATAGGCAGTCGCTCCATGTAAAATACTGGTATTCAGCTGCATCCGGTTCGACTGGAAGCCGACCCCAATATAGTTGGGAAAAGGCTAGGCAGATGATGATGATGATGAGATTGCACTATTGTTTACGAATACAAACCATGTTTTTATTTTTTCCTGACTACCATAGACGGATGATTTTTTTTCACTATAAGTAGTTCCAGAAGAAGGAACATGGGTGGTTTTTAGTCAGTAGAAGTCTGACACTCCCTTTCGCTCTGCCCAAGAGCGGGAGGGGTTATTTGATGATTTTCCACCCGCCAAAAAATAAAAAAACAAGGGTCGACCTTCAAAGTTAAACCGTGCTTGTCGAGGTTGGTCGTCGATCATCACTACATCATACCGAATTTCCTCCGTGCCACGGAAAGCACGTTAAACCGCTTGCTCCCGACTGTCGACTTGTAAATCTTTGTCAGTCGTTACCGAGTAGGCAGAAGACGAAAAGTCTGACATCCAATCTTACTTAAGAGTATCGTGTTCTCAGCTGTATCTGATTGAACTTGAAGCCGACCCCAACATAGTTGGGAAAAGGTTTAGCAGATGATGATGACAGGACATGTCATACACTGAAAATGGGAGGAGCAGTGCATTGGTTGGAATAAGGCTACCAATCAATGCGGCGAAGCAATTATGTTTTTCCTACTCCTCCGCTATTCTTTTCTGATTAATTTCGTTGCGGGATCCAAGACAGTTAAATCGCTTCTCTGGGACTTCGTCGAGCTTCATTGTCTCGGCGCTTTTCTTATGGTCGCCACTGTTGATTCTGGCTTACAGGAGTTACAGTGGTTCGGGAATAGTGTGGCAGGCTTGTCCAATTAAAAAAAAAATATCACGAAAATAGGAGGAGGTGCATTGGTTGGAATAAGGCTATCAATAATGCGCCGAAGCCTCATTAATATTACAATATTAATGAGGGCCACCGCGAATCACAGTACATAGGTTACAAAGAGTTTTCAGTAACCAAAACCATTACTGAAAATTCTGTAATGTGGTTTCGGTAATCGTGGTATGGATCTGTGATGCGGACTTGCGGAGAAATAAGAAAATGTTGAGTATGAATACAGGGCGTAAAATTAATCCTTCACACAACCGTCTACCACGCATTCTGTACATAAAAACTAAACATCTCGTTTTACGGTAAAACTCAATGTAGCACTCTTAAAACATTGTGCTAGTGGATGCTTTGAATAATTAACGGGTCATGGAGTAAACTAAGTAAAGTTATAACCTGAAAAACTTGGAACTTTGACCCCCAATATCTCCGTAACTAGGGGGTTCCCAGATATGATCTAGAACAAAAAAATTATCGCAGTGGTGGGGAGAACAAGTGCGTTTCGTTTGCGTTAAGGGTACTTTTACACCCTTTATGGCTATAAGAGTAGAGGAAGACCAAAGAAACGATGGATGTACTGTGTGAAGGATGATATGGCTAGGAAGGAGGTGCCTGCTGACATGACGAGAAATAGAGAAGTAGGGAAGTAGACATGCTGCGCCGACACTACAGGACAATGATTAATTATAATAAGCCTGCATTGTCCCACTGCAAGGCAAAGGACTCCCTTCCCTCCTTCCACTTTTCTAACTAGTGCGAGCGCAGGATAATAATGGTTCTCAAAATATTCCTAAACACTGTAATTATAAACAATATGAAACCACATCGTTATATCATAAAGGATTCCGTCAGCAATATAGAAATAAAAATGGCGGATTGTGTGCGACTGACAGAATAAATAAAAGTTTAGTGAAAAGCTAGTGGTGTGCCAAGTGCGGCCCGCGTGCCACGGACACGCGCCCTCACTGCACGGCTAGGGAGGGGACACTGACATGTCGATACTTGGCTTCTTGCAAATTGAACATTTTTTTTATTTCCACACATACATTGTGGTACTGGTAGAATATACTCGTACGATGATTGCCAGCAGCAACTCTTGGGCTTGTATCAGTTTTATTTGAAATAACTAAAAAAAGTTACGAGAAAAAAGAAGCAAACATAATATTTTGTGCGCAGCCATTGAGATGCATGAAAATCCTCAAGCTAGAACGGGCAAACAATTCCCTCTGTGTAAAAAAAAATTATTGCTTTTTATCAAAAATAAGATCATCGCTATATTTTACTTAAGTCCAAGTTAAAGCAGTGATAGCTTAGTGGTGTGACCCTCGGACCGTCAGACATAGGTCTCAAGTTCGAACACAATACACAAGACAGGAACCTCAAATTTTTCACTGTGATGTGCTTTTGTAGAATTACCATTGGGTTCAAGGAAAACATCGTGAGGCCAAACCAGTATAACGTAAAGCCAAGTCAGAGTCCATTGGCGGATTAAAAAATCTAACCAATATCGAAAGGTAAGTAAACTTTTTATACACTAGACTCGACTAGACTCTATCGACCTACCATCTTATTAGAAGACAATCGACTTCTAATCCCCCCTCGTTCCCGGCATCATCCCATCCCTAGCGACTCGTGTTGCCAGTGACAGGCGACACCTCGCCCGGGGCGCGGCTTTCATCCCGCGCTGCCACGCAATTACGGGTAATATCTGATGCGGCATTACTTGTGTTACCACATTATGGGAGACTGGGCCTCTCACTAGCCTCGTTATTTCGTAGTTAGAGCTTTGTAAAAGAAATATAATTTTTGGAATGATTTTTGAGCCGACAGGGCTTATTAACGTATTTTATAAAATCTTTAGTCCGTAGCTTTTCAGTAGGGCTATTGCGTATCTTTTAAATGACAGTGATGGCTATCACATAGTGTACATCAAATAATGTCAAATGGTTCCATTTTGTACTAAACCATAACCAATTTGACAGTTAATCCATGGACAATATGATAGCCACTGTCATTTAAAAGATACGTAATAGCCCTGCTGATGGCTGAAAACATTTCTATTTAACTCATTTACGAAACTATATAGTGATCTGTTTCAGTCTCCTGTCAGGAATTACCCGCCAAATTCTATTAGCACAAATCATTTGACAGATATAAGTTTAAATAAGCTCGATAAAAGTGACCATAATTTTAAACATTACGTCAGCTTTTTACCACACTTGTAACCAATACCACACTTTTTTATCTGTCGAGTTTATTTTTTAGATTGGGTTAGATTCGAGTCATGCCTTTATTATGTTCAATTAAAGATAAAAAAATACTTAAAAAAATCATGTGGTTTAGACAGAGGTGTACCCTAACAGGCTAACAGGTACACCCACAATTCGTTAATTATGTGTGAGTCTCATGTAGGGTTACCATCTCGAAAAATTAGCAACAGGACAATACGCGTGAAAACCCCGGATTTTAGAGCCCTAAACCCGGACATGTCATCACTTCATCAGTCAAAATTGTCGGTTGATCGCGGCGTGCGGGTACAGTTCGTTTCGCGGGTGGCCCAAGGCTTTAATTTTTTAAACCCGGACTACAAATGAAACCCCGCCCGGACGCTCCCCGGACGCCCTCTAAACTAGGAAAAATCTAGGAAACCCGGACAAATGGCAAGCTTATTCTCATGAAATGGGGGGCACACCTATTCTATACCCATCAACTGGACACTAATCCAGACTCTGTAGCTAGGGCTACTTCTGAGAAAGTGCTTTGAAAGACCTGGAAATCCAACCCATGAGCTCATACTCAGCAGGCGCACTGGACCAACAAGACAGACAATTTATTTCCACATATAAACCGTGTGTATCTAGTTCCTCGTATTATTAATCGCTAGTAATGTGTACAATGTTATATAGATGGAGTGGGCTCACACCTGAGACCTATCCCAGATGCCAGTGATAGCTCACGCATGTAGGAGAATGGATTCAAATTAATGATAGACTATCTACTCCACAGAAATATAGAATAAACTATAACTAGGCTAGGGGTTGTTGGTTAGTGTGTTGATTTTAGTATGGTTGCACATTAGTAAACACAATCTGCACTTAGACCCGTCAAATCAGACGGTTTGAAAAAAAAAACATTTTTTGAATCTCACTTTGTAGGTTATGTTTTACAGTCATACATTCACAAATTCACGGTCGTCCAATCTCTCGGCTTAATAATAACTGACACTCGGGGTCGATCTTTAGATTAAGCCGCGCTTGCTTAGGTCGGTCTGTGGATGGGTGACCACCCATTACATAGGTACCAAGTTTCCTCCGTGCCTCAGAAAGTACGTTAAGCTGTTGGTCCCGGCTGCCATATACCTACAGTAGTTGCCCATTACAAAGCGTAGATCTCTACAGAGAAGAATGGTCAAGAAACTTCATGAACACTCTTTTAACTAAGAAAGTTGAAAAAGTTACATCGAGGTTACAGGACCTATGGAAAATTGCAGTAGTAGTTTGCCTAAAATACTATCTAAAAATCCTTCTGCTCTTTATTACCAACTACATCAATTAGCCTTTCAACAAACAAGTCTACATAAACAAGGTACACATACGAGCCCCCAATAAATCCTTGTCCACAAATCACGACTAGGGCTCCACAGCACGTCACTTGAGAGGAGAGCCCTCGACACGGGCCGAGGGCCACTGATCATACTGTCACTGGCTATCGGAGTATCGGGATCATCTGCCTATGAGAGTGGGTATGCTGTAGACAGTTTAGTGGTGTAAGAACTGGATTGAAGACTAGAATGTCGATGTTCGATAATAATCTTGATTTAATTGTTTCTCTGGGACTGCGTCGAGCATCATTGTGTCGGCGGTTTTCTGGTGGTCAGAATAAACTTATGACCTACTCTGATCTAGAAAGTAATCGTGATAGGAATGTTTAATTCGATAACAGACATCGCACGGTCTAAACTACTCTATCTCTGTGTTTTTTGACCAAAAGTTTCAGTTTGCACCTAAGATTTTTTTTTCATATTTTGAATTAACCTTAAAATTAATTCGTCAAACAAATGAAGGGCTATCAAAAGCTAAAATAATAACTTAGAAAAGTACTTGAGATTGATTAGAAAAGTCATCACAAGAGGAAGAGTGGGCGACTGCTGGTCAGATAGAAGACGACAGTGGAGGCAAGAGGAAAAATAAAATGGTGGTGTACTGGTTGTAATTCTGATTGCTGAGCATGAGGTCCTAGTTTTAACTCCCGGCTCGGGTAAATTATTATCCCTTGGCTTTTTCTATTAGGGAATTCTAAATAGCAGCCACGAAGTTTGGATTTGTGCTCGGTTGATGGTTGAAGTCTCGCCCCCAGTTACATGAAATTTAAACATATTATGTAACTTGCAAAATATGCGTGTGTTATTATTTAAACCAATACCTAGCTCTTGCGAGATAACAAGACAAGGGGGAGTTGGGTCTGTTATTTGAGGGTTTAATTACTAAACTTAGTTCGTAAAAACAATGACTACATTTTAAAAGCCACATAAATCACAATCGTCATAATTTCAACTATTCAAAGAAAGCTAAAAGCGACATTATGAAAAATGTAGCTCTAATGCCAGTAAGTGTAGGCTCGGTGACGATAATAATAGACGCAGCGGTGAAGCCTACTCCTTCACTCGTAGACAGGGGGAGGCGCGGGGCGGGGCGGGCCGGCCTCTTCATCAATTATGAGGAGCTACGATTGACAGTATGGTGACCGGACTTGGTGGTGCTTTAAAGCAAATAAAGATAATAATATGTATTTAAATTGACTGAAACTTGTGCTTGATAAGCAAGCAGAAGTCGAAGCTTTTCATGGTTTTTAACCAACTTCCAAAAACGAGGAGGTGCCTTTACTAGTCTATTTGGTTGTTGGATTTTAGGGGAATTTAAAGAAATTGTGGGGAATTATTACGAGATATATATTCCCTTTGTTACGAGGTTTTCCATCAGGATTTTTTTGCAGTAGCCAGGAGTTTATTTTTGTGCTGGTCACGTCAGCTTATGGTATCCTCGACTCCTACTACATACATACATATATAACATGGACTCACTCTATCTAAATTTTCCATACAATGAGAGATCGTATTAACTGGAGACAAATTGCTTGATTGGTCACCGAGCGTGGGACTAGTACAACCATAGATATAATAAATAAGAGTCAACTCTGAACACAACATGATGCACGCCCAGTAATCCCCACGGTTGATCCTTCCGGCATTACAGACGCAATGTTATATGTTGCCTAGTTATTTGTTGTGTTATTGGGTTTTTCCATAAGGAATATCTAAGTAGCACCCACGGAGTCTATATTTTGCCCGGTTGATGGCAATAGGCTTGCCCGCGCTCGCTGCTCTCGCTCGCTGGTATGGGACTTACACATAACTGAAGAAATGTACGTACGATTATTCACCCCTCTGCCTAACTCTTCGAGAATTACAGGTGTAATGCTATATGTTACCTTCTTATTGTTATCAGTCCATCCCTGTCTATAATTCTAGGACAATCAGTTCTGCTAACCGATGACCACGGGTGGGCGGGTCGGTAAACAGCATGAATGTTTAACGTGGGATCTCGCAGGTGTCTATCGTATACCCGCGACTGGCGCGTGACGTGGGGATCCGTCGCGTTTTCACTATTTGTGGTACGTACTAAGTAGACGGGTTTTGTGGGAGTTGGTGACTAATAAACATGTCCTAGAAGAACAACATAGGGGAAATATGAAATGGACACTTGGACAGTCAGCAGCAATTTTCATCTACTAACAAATATTTTGTCATAATATATTATCAAAGTTGCAAACGTTATTTTACGACAAATTCGCGTAGTAAAGAAAAACTCAAAAGTTTAATGCCAAAGCATTTATATCAATCAGGCTATTAGAGGCTCTCAAAGAAAGTAAAGTTACAATCACAGTTACACAAAATATAATTATTTTGAACGTACTGTGCCGGTCGCTCATTCTAAGACGTAGATCTAGATCAGGTCAAATCAAAATACCTAATGATACAAAACCTTTTATTCTGATAAATCTAAAGTTTTTTAACCCAATAAATAAGACGAATTTAATCACGTATTTCCTTTCTTTTGATATTGTTTCAAAGTCATATTCAGCACCTATAAACCTTTAAAAACCTGTCAACACTGCTTTATGGTAAATAATTATTCTAGGTAAAAATATTTGCCCGGACAAGCCTTTCACAAGCAGTATTTCAGCAAAGCCATTTTTTCTGGGAAAATCCTGCTCTCTTTTCTATAGAAATTATTTTCTCGCTCTCTGTAGTAAAAGGTTTTTAAAAACATAAACAGCTAAGTAAGAATATGGTAAATAATAAACAGTTTGAACTGTTTATTATTAGTATTTTTCACTGAACAGTGAAAAATACTTAGAAATCACAAGCGGTTGGTGCAAATGTTCGAATTTAAACGTTAGGACTCGGCAAATAATGCTTTTACACCAGCCGTTACCGACATCGATGTAGAGGGGCTGGATGTGCCTCCAAAAATTGTTATTATGTAATCATTGAAGAAGCTGTAACATTCACATTTAGTCAAGCAGCTGTATTAAAATTAAAATAAAATATAGTCCAGTATCTAGATCTCGAGTTTTAACCCAAGACACACGTCTGATTTTTCGAATTCATAGGCATAATTATATAATACTAGCTTGTGACGGCGCCTTCGCCCGCGTGGAGTTCGATAATTGTCCCACGGGATCATACTACCGGGATAAAAAGTATCCTATGTATTAATCCAGGTTATAAACTGCCTGTGCTCTAAATTTCATCCAAATCGGTTCTGCGGTTTATAATATTAGTTGGATTAGCACGGTAAAGGAAAAAATCTTGAGAAAACCAGCATGCCTGAGAAATACATCTCGATGGCATGTAAAGCCTAGTCAGAGTTAACTTGTTGGGTTTGTGTTTGAAACCTCCCGTTAAGAAAATAATGCCTGTGTTAGGTGACTCTGCTCTCCCATAATATAGCAACATTAGGGTAGTTAACTAGAGGGAGAGAACCTCTCGTCCCAGCCGCCGCGGGAGGCGCTCCGGGCGTCGGGGGTCCCGCGATGACCCCGGCCACCGTAGACGTGGGCCTGTGGACGGTGAGTGATGGGCTAACTCGCCGTCCGTCCGTCTCACGACGAAAACAGGCCGTGTCGACGGCGCGTTCGTGTTCCACGCGCGCCTCAAAGAGATGTCAGCAACATGGGAGGGGTCCGAAAGGGCCGACGCCTGTCGGGGCCGCGGGTAGTCCAACGGTTATCGCGGCCTCGACATAGAGGGCGAAGAAGGAACATGGGTGGTTTTTAGTCAGTAGAAGTCTGACACTCCCTTTCGCTCTGCCCAAGAGCGGGAAGGGTTATTCGATGATTTTACACCCACCAAAAAAAAAAAAAAAAAGGGTAGTTAACAAAAAAAAACTAATTAGTCCGTCATATAGATTACTAAAAAATATTGGACACGTATTTTTTCTTTTTCACGTAAACAAACAATGAAGAAGATACAGTGCTTTGAAAACTCGTGTGACGTCATACTCTAAGACATTAGTATGACATTTTTAGTGGTCAGTGACGTCACCAACCCTCACTCAAATCTTTGGACGCGTTTTACCTTCGTCATTTTTTATCGATTTGATAAAACAAAAAATACGTATCCAATATTTTTCGATAATCCAACAGACGGACTAATTAGAATCATTATTTTTTTAAGTCCGTAAACATCCCTATTAGTAACACTAGAACACGTTGATTACAAGAAGATCGTAAAAAACAAAAACACCAAAGATTATCACAGCGAACGACGCTCTATCTAGTATCCCTAACTCCGGGCATCCGTCAGTGTATTGGTTCGTGCCGGGAACCTCCATCGCTAGATTATGATCATTGCGCAGGTGTCCGCTCTCCCACGGTAGGTAGGTAGTATGTACAGCTACATGAACTACTCTCGTTTGTTGCCGCGTCGGCCTGTGATGATTGTTTTCTAATGTAATAGAAATATAAGTAACATTTTGTAACTCTGTCTGTGTCTTGTGTTTTGCATTTTGCATTGATTAGACCCTAGGATTATAAAAAGATGTGTTAGCCAGTTAAAACGATAGGTAGTGACGAATGGAAAACAAAAATTTAATTGTGTTAATTAAGCAACATATTATAGTACCGAGCTGGTCCGAAGGAAGGTGATGGCATTCGTGATACAGATAATCCTAGTACGAGTGCCAAAGCAGCACTCCTTTGACTTCCTTAAGTGCACATTAATTTTTGCCAAATTAGTTTCTAAAGAGTTTTATTGTACCTATTTACTAACGATAAAGATTATTATTTTTAATGGTTTGTGGCGACAGCGACATCTATCGCAACACATGTGTACTAATTGACAAATCCTACATCGCGCTATCAAAGTTAGCTCATATGGAAAATCCCGACTTACATAATAATATGTCGGGCAGTTAGCCCACCAGACACAATACCCGCCTAGTTGGAGGATCCTCACTTTTCAATGGGGGATAAGAAACTTTACTCCCTGTTTCTCAAACCCCCCAAAGGTTATTTAATTTTGGCGATTATTTTTTCCTCGCGGTACGCGTTCAGGTCGTCTTAGATTCATATTTTTTTGGACCGGCAGCGACGACGACGATACCTTTGCGATTGTCTGTAGCTACTTCCACGCTTGTCAGGTTTTGCTACAGCTCATCTTTATTACTCTGGCTTCAAGCCATCTTCCCTGATCCAGAAGAGTTGTGCACTCATAACATAGTCTTACTCTTTACCTACTACGCTCTCTCCACCCTTCTAACTACGCTCATCAGTGCCAAATCTAGCGACTGTACATCATTGTACTCTGGATGTGGTCCGTGCTTCGCGCCGGCGTCGCTAGATTACGATCGGGAACAGTTGTCGGTTCCCACGTCACGTGCTGATAGAATAATGCGTTTTTGTTGTGTTTACTGTATGGGAAGAACGTAATTATTACTGTGGATGGGTTTAATCTTTGGTATAGATATGTATCAAATTGATTCTGAATGTGGTGAATGAAATCAAAATTTTAAAACAGTGATGCAGTCGTAACGTACTGACAAATTTACATTTGCTACTTGGAATGTATGGGTATTGAATATAACTTTACATTGCAACTACCAATGTAAGTTTGTACGCTTAAGAGAGATTTTCCATGTTATTTTAGCACCTATTCTTATAGGTTTTCCTGTTATCTAGTATTGAACTAGTTTCTGTATTTTTTTTTCAAAATATGAGGCTCAGTAGTTTCGGAGATAAGGAGGGGGAAAATGGTAAATTTTCATCTATTTACTTAAATATCTTCAAAAGTGTTTATCTTAATAAATTTAAAATATATATTTGCAATCTTCACAATAAGTTTTGTCATTTGATCACACGGTACAGTTTGCAAAAAATAAAAAAGTGACCCCCATATTCAAAGTTCAATTATTAACGTAATACGTCCATGTTTGGGTCATAGAAATATGTTTGTGTACCAAATTTCAACTTAATTGACCCATTAGATTCAAAACAAATTGGGTGTGATAGGCAGACACACGAGTGATCCTTTAAGGGTTCCGTTTTTAAGGTTCCGTAGCCAAATGGCAAAAAGCGGAACCCTTATAGATTCGTCATGTCTGTCTGTCCGTCTGTCTGTCCGTCCGTATGTCACAACAACTTGGTAGGTAGATGTATTCTGTGAACCGCTTTACGATTTTTATACAAAAATTGAAAAAATATATGTATAAGGGGGGTGTGGGGTTCTATAGACAAGTCTTTAAAAATGACATGGAGTTAGTTTCCTGGAATAAATTTTTCCCAAAGTCAATCGTTTGAAAGATAGACACTCCCAAAGTGATAAAATGTGTGCCCCCCCCCCCTCTAACTATTAAATTAAGAGAGTGAAAAATCTAAAAACAGTATACTTATGCAAATAAAAACTTTCAACCGAAATTGGTTTGAACGATATGTAGTAAATAGTTTTTGATATACAGCACATTTAAAAACTGGCCAAGTGCATGTCAGACCACGCACAATGTAGGGTTCCGTAGTTGCCCATAAAAATATTATGTGAACTTACTAAACTGATTAACAACCCTGCCTACCAGTCTCCAAACGGTGATTTTTATTGTAAAAATAAAACAAACTTACATTTGCAGTTTCGAGATCTTTCGCTCCCATACATTATGTATAGGAAAACAAGAAACTATAAGGGTTCCATATTGACTACGGAGCCTTAAAACCCACAAATAATACTTTGTCATTCATTCAAACACTATGATAAACAAACTTTTCACAAAATATGTTTTTCTGTTGCCGCTTTAACAATAATGAATACAAATTAAAGAGGCTTCTCTACTACGATGGTACGGAACCCTTTATGTGCAAGTCCAACTTGCATTGGGCCAGTTTTTCCTTTTGAGGTACGGAACCCTAAACAAGGACTAAATCTAATAAATAAATAAATAAACAAGCTTATAAGTATACAAGCAGAAATCTTGATAATTCTAGTACACTGAAAATATTGATTGCAATTTTGTTTTATAAAGCGTTTCGCATTGAGTGACTAATGTCGTTCGTCATTAACGCCGTATCGTTTGACATCAGTCTCTAAATGTATCTGTATAATCTTAAAAAGTAAATTCAAGTTAACGGGCTGTATACTTATTACTTTGTTCGACTGTACATATACATTGACGGCACGGTTGGCGCAGTTGCTCAAGCAATGGACTGCTGCGCTGCGTGTCGCGGGATCTATTCCCGCACGGAACAAATATTTGTATGAACTACAGATAGTTGTTCCAAGTCTGGGTATTTGTGTATGTGAGTTTAAATGTTTGTGAACGCACCCACCACGATACAGGAGAAATTCCTAGAGTGGGGCAACGTTCAAAAACAACGATGACAATAGAACAAATAGGCGTTAAAGTCTCTGTAATACGGAAATTTGCTCATAACACTGGATTGCCACGTAGAATGGTCATGTTTGTTCTTTGACCCAAGAAAGAGCCACTTCTCTCAGACCTTCTCTCTAGGAGAGAGATGGGCTACAATCCACCACGCGGGCCCAATGCGGATTGGTAAATCACATGTCTTTGATTTTGTTGGTTCTAAGACATGCATGAGGGAACCCTCACGATATTTTCCTTCACTGTTTTGAGAGTAGTGGTGTTGAAATAAATTACACAAAGTAATGCGCATGGGACACCGGTGATCTGTCTAAATTTGAACACGATTAGCTGACGGTTCGTAAAACAACAAGTTCCTGTTGACTTACATTTCCTTCTCTCTGTCGTGGTCGGTTGAGTGTAATCTTTATCGGGCACCTCTTCCTTTACTTTGGCCTCCATCTGGAACAATACAAAACATCTTGTTCATTATTACAAATAAGGCAATTTATGTAACAATTAAAAACAAACATAGCGAGCCTTTATTACCGACTTATAATTTGTGTAAAAGTACCCTTAACGAAGAATTTCACTTGTTCTCCCCGTCATTCGATCTACTATTATTATGAGCCTATACCGTCCCACTGGGCAAAGGCCTCCCTTCGTAGTAGTAGACCAATCCTTGGAGAAAGAGTCCAGCTCATCCCACCATCTCCTTTTTTTTTCTCTATTCGATCTAATACCGGGATAAAAAGTATCTAATATTTAACTAAATAAGTATCTAATATAAAAACTATCTGTAGTATATTAATCCAGGTTATATGTGCCAAATATCCAAATTCGTTCAACAGTTTTTGCGTCAAAGTGTAACAAACTCCCATACGTCCAGGCATACATACATCCTCAAAAACTTTTTCATTTATAATAAGTATAATTAAGATAATTACTCAGGAAAAACAGTTATCATTCAATAATTTCTACAAATTGAAAGCCCACCATTCCGCAGAGCCACTAAATCTTCAAAATCCAGCTCCAGTACTTGACCACAGAACTCCTGCGCGCTATACTATCGTAGTTGAAAACTGTATGTCGTGCGCGCCTGGCTTGCGTCTCAGTGACGCAGAACAGCTGGATTCCGACGTACACCTGCTTACTGTTGCTTGGGGAGCGTTCACACTGAGATCCGAGGTGATGCATTCCAATAGACAAGGTCAAGGTGTGATCATTTGACCGGTATTGAAATATCTTACGTTTTTCGCCATTTGCCGGACAGTTACGCCATATACTGAACAAAATATGATTTGCGGCCGTAATACGCATGTGTTTACATAATTGGTTAGACGACAAAAAAAATCTAACTAGTTCGTCAGACAGATTTTCATAAAATATTGGACACATTTTTTTTTTTCACGAAAAAATTAAAACATGTGTGACGTCACATTGCAGTACATTTTTACCAGAAAGTGCACAAACCCCCACTCATATCTTTGACGTGTTTTATCTTCACTTTTATTAATTTGATAAAACACAAAACACGTATTCAATATTTTTCAATAATCTAACTGACTGACTAAACAGTATCATTTTTTTTTTGGTCAGAAAACATCCCTATTATAATCATTGAAATTATCAATAACATGATTGTATTTGCAACAAATAGATATTTCTTGTTTCAATACAACCCTTCTATATTAATTTAATCCCTTTGAACAACTTTTCATGCGATTGTAGTTTTCAGCCGACATAAGTACGAGAAAAACATCAATTGTACTGAGACCCTGAACTGCAGATCGAAGATCAATCGATGTTTACACGTTGTTCACACATTTTATATTCAAAATCATTTATTTAGTTAATCTAGCCGGTTCTGACGAATCAGAAGTCTTGATTGCTGTTATCACTGCATATCATAAAACAAATTAATCCACCGCGTCTGTCTGTTCATGGTACACTCAAAAACTTCTGCTCCGATTTTCATGCTGTCTTCTAGTGAAGACAGAAGCAAGAAGGAAGAAGCATTCTATCCATTATGCATTGGTATGCAACTATGCACAAAGGATAGAATGCTTCTTGAGGAAGAAATTTGGATAATTAATTTGACCGACATCCACACAGGCATCAGCTAGGTCATAATAACTAGTCGGCCAGTGTGTACGCTCCCCAAGCCCGCGTCTGTTGGTCTGCACAATGTCCCGCGTCATCCGTACTCACAACATCCGCCTGAAAAATTTAGTTTAGCACCATCTAGCGGACTTAGAACGAATTCCTATTGCAGAGATGGGTTTAAGAAGGCCTACTTATGACCAAGAAGCATCAGGTCAGGTGAAAACTCAATGGAAAACCAAGAATTTTTTCAAGAGCTTTGAAGTAAGTATTTTTTCAACCCAGTGCGGGTTGGTAGAATATGTCACATGTCTTCGAAGTTTTGGTTCTAGCCATGCCGGTTTCCTCATGATATTTTCCTTCACCGTTTTTGAGAGCAGTAGTGATGAAATAAATTACACAAAGTAATGGGCCTGCCTGTTCGAACCCACGACTCCACTAGTTACTGCTCGTAACACGGGGCCGCCACCTCTGGGCCACCGCTGGTCTCCATCTTTATCATATTTTACTGCTGGTTGGATTATTGTTTAAAACTTACACCATATACCAGAAAAATATTTGAGTAAGTATAAAAATATTCATAACACGAGAATAAAATTATCTATCCGGAGTGGAACTACTTCTCAATTTTTTTTCATTCTCACATAGTGCTGATGGTGACGCGTCCGTGCGTCATTGATGCAGAACTACGGTCGGTGCCATTGATGTGTGTGTGTTGGGAGGGTAATTGATATAGAGCGGCATTTCCCGTCTGATGTTTAGGTAAGAGATGCCTAGGATTCTTTTAAATTAGTTTGATTTGTCTCAAGTCTCAAGCGCACCTACAATGATGGTTGTCTAATTACGAGTTATATAAGTTGTAAACGGATCGTATATGAAGCCGCCAACAAAGGTTGTTGGGAAATGATCTTTTTTGTGGGGGAAAAAATCCTGTTTCACGGTAACACCGAGTTGTACCACAAACGGTGCAGATGGGAGAAATCCCGTTTTGACATCACAGGAGCTGATGGACGCGGCTAATAGTGCAAAACTCGTCGCCAGGTTTTGAGTTGCCTCTATTTAAATGGTCACCGACACGTTAAGACAAACTAGGCTACTGTCTACAACTAAAGACTACAATATCATACAGCTCCTCAGTAAAATAGTAGGTACAAGTGGAGTATTCCAATTACGTGCGAAAGTAAAGATTGTATTGGATTTGGCGACACCTGCGCCGGCAGCGCACCTGTGCAGGGGAGGTAAGCAGGGGTGCCCGCGTTAACCACCCCAACCACCCTACGGGACTTACTATGAGTTCGGTGTAGGACAGCAGGACGATTTATTAAACGTACGTTTTTGAAGTGAAATGTTGAAGTTTTCAAAGACGAATTATAGAAAGACGATGTAGTTTGAAAATCAATCGAGAGAAATTCAACTAACTGTTGCAATTAGTGTTCAGAGAGAAAACCCGAGCTTTTAGTATTTTTGAAGATGAATAATATTCAAATATATTTTATTTATCTGTCGTGTACGTGCGTGCGATACGGTGCGTGAGAGACCAGATTCATTTTGAACACCGACGAGGCAAAACTATGGTAGCAGGTGGCGTTCTATTAATTCATCATTGCTGCAAGAATGCCACTACATCTAACCTCCATTTTATTGATTTGTCTTAACAATAATAAGTGCATTTATGCCAACAGACATGTTCCATTCTTTCCCGTCGTATAGGTATCGCGAGATCGCAACTCACTTGCCTTACCATACCATCGAGTAGAGACCACGGTAGGGGCAAAACACAGGTGCGTGCCGTTGAAAAATATCATATTCCTCTCCCCCCACAACTGTACCCAGCGTACAGCGGCTTACAACCGTGATTTACACAAGTATTTATTAAATTATTGATTGCCAACACTTTACCGAATACAACCATATTTTTTATATCCCTGTGCCACATCTGGTTAGGTTGGAAATCGATTTCGGAATTCAAACATAGTTGGGATATTGGATATGGTTTGAAGTTATAGTGTGATCTATTAGGTTTTTGAGCTGGATATGTCAGGTGACTTTAAGCGTTTGGTATACCATTCGGCATATACTTATAAGAGTTTACTGGGCATTAAGAGAGGAGCTGTGGGATCTATAGACAAAATGGGTCAAAGGTCTATTTCGGAGAACACGAAAATTATTATTTTTAACTGATTTCTAAAAGGATCAATCCGTCTGTTATTTGTTACCGCACAACTCCGTGTTTACTGTGAATCTTTTTCTCATTTAGTAGAGGTTTCGATAGTGAGGGTTATTCTCGACTGGCGGGGGTCCTGGGTTCGAAGTGTTATTGAAATTTTCTATCAGGAATTTATAAATGTACTGGCGAAATGTGGGTGTACGAGATAGATACACCTCTGCCTAACCCTAAGGGGATTACAGACGTGATGTTATGTTAGAATGAGGAACAGAACCATAAAAAAACCCAACCATGAGTCACTCATTGCAATCCCGTCTGCATAGACAGATCAGAAATAAACCATGCAATACAAAATACTAATATTTATACATTTTAAAATAAACTCGTTTGAGTTTATCGAATGTTTTGTCTGTTTCTACATTTCAGTCTAGAATTACAGGTAAGAATGTAGACTGCAATCGAGGCTGTAAGCGCCAGACGCGTCTGTTTTGTGATAAATATGTATTATTAACTGGATGAAAGCGCGGTTTGTGTGTCGAGTGAGTGAACGATGAAGTCCTGTTTTTAGAACTCGCTTTTTACCAGTAGTTTGGGGTCAAATTTCTTCATCTTATTATCGTCTAAATCTAAATAAATTGTGTCAGAACTCAGTTACTATACTACCCATCAGTTACTGTAGTGGACAAACAACAGGACACAGGATACGATATTAAGTGCCGCATTTGCCCCAGTGCCCCATTGCTTGAGGAGCAACACCACGCTTGCACTCCAGGGCAGAGGCATTAATTAATCTGTACCTCTGTGCCTGGCTGCGCCACCCGCTACAACTTGAAAATTATCCCACGGGAAGATAAAATCGGGATAAAAACTATCTAAGTATGTGTTAATCCAAATTTTATCTAAATCCGTTCAGTAGTTTTTGCGTGAAGAAGTAACAAACATACACACTCACAAACTTTCGCTTTTATAACATTAGTGTGATGTGTGATTTCCAGGTCGGCCATGGCAACTAATTTTCAGCTAGATTAGAGTTTTGTAATCTTGCATACACTTTTTTGAGGTTTGCATCGGTCTCGACCTCAGACGATGCAACTTCACGATGTCACTGATTCCATAAAGAGTGTACCATTAAATTCTTCTCGTAGTCGCTGTCGTAACACACGTATCGCTTAGACCTGTCGCTTTGTACCATTACTAATGTGCCACAATACCCCGCGTGATACGATAAAGTCAAGCGACCAGTCCACACCCCCGCACCACGCACCACGTCAACAACCCGTGTGCTGTGGGCGTATGTCATTGGCACTGGTCTTCAGCGACAGCTCATGTAACAATGAGAAACAAACAAAAATAACAAACAAACAATACGTGCGAGCCATTATTTTAAACATATTTTGTCTATCATCTGCCTAGCCTTTTCCTAACTATGTTGGGGTCGGCTTCCAGTCTAACCGGATGCAGCTGAATACCAGTATTTTACATGGAGCTACTGCCTATCTGACCTCCACAACCCAGTTAATACGACACCCTTTGGTAAGACTAGCTGTCAGACTTTCAGGACACTGACCAACCGAAACGACTGCCAAAAATCTATCGGACTATCCAAATGCCAAGGAGCTTGGGGAGAGGAGCCACGAGCACCTAACCCACAAGCTCCTGTCCTCAGTAGGAACCTAATTGGAGTTAACATAGTCAAGCTAAAGTGGGGAAGGGCTAACCACGATGCATTGCTGGATCCGTAAATGTGGGCATGAATCATCACTCACTGGACGCTTAAACGCGGACATCGCCGACGAGGTCAACCGCGGTGAAGGTGGTGTGACGGTCTGATCACGTTCGTGGGGAAGCGTGTCCAGAAATTGCACAAACCCCAAAGATTTGGAGGAACAAAGGGGATCTTTTGCCCAGCTGTGGACATAGGCTATTAAAATGGGGCCTTAATGCAAATTTATTGCAAAATCACTTTGACAGACTTGTCGCCATTCGTTACTTTTGTTCATTCCTGCTGTCAGAATACCAAGTCTCAACGATCAGTAGCACATTAACCGATTCATTTTACAAATATTCACAACTATCTTTAAGTGGTATTTACTTTCCATTCGCTTGGAAACCGATTGTTTACCAAACAGTAAGAGAACCAAGTGTTCAAGAATCGAATCAAATCAACCACCAAACGCGAAGACTCAGAAGCACTATTAAGGCCACATAAAACTAGATTGATGGTAACACAAACTGTTATTACAGGCTGTCCGGTGTAATGGCTGCATAACGCAGGCGGCGCTGTGCTGCTAGTGTGGGAGTAGATAGGGAACAGAGACTTTACTGCGAACAAGAACGCTACGATTGTCAGATAAATGTGTTGCTGGGGAGTTTGTTACGTTACTTTTTCTCTCACAGCACTTAGAAGGTGAATGGCAAACCTTTTGGGGAACTGTTTTATATAATTTTTGACGTTCAAAATGTGTGGGTTTTTGATGTCACATTCGATGAGTCTATTATTATTCTTAGGTTATCAAAAATTGCATTCAAAAGGAGGTATTGATGAGATGTCAATAGCGAATTAAGCAAGAAGACGACTATGCTTTAAAAGGGTAAGATAATGATGAAAATGTTATTACACTGTCAAAGAATAATAATAAAAATAAACAAGAACTCGTCAAAGTGAGTTTTTGTGCAGTCTGGAGAGATTTGCGAAGCTCAGCCTCTGCACCTTACACTACTCCGTGCACGCGGGAATAACGCGCACGCCCCCGGAACATATGCGTGCTGTATGCCGCACGTGCGCGTGTTTACAGCAGCGTCACGACCATCTGGGAGTCACGAGCCTGGTCAGATTTGAGGTGGCAATCTGTGCGCTGAAAGCTCGACAGTCCGACAACCAGTCTTACCAATGAGTTTCGTGTTACTCGGGAACCGGGTTTGTGGAGGTAAGGGGACTACTTCCTCTGACTATAGGTATCAGTATTACTTTGATGTTTACGAGGTACCATCTTAGAGTTGCACCTCATATAACAGTACGAAATAGTCGAATTTTCCCACCGTTATTTTTTGATGCATAGTGTGCTACCGAGCGCATCGCTGATGCTGCTGCTCAGTTCGTCGTTCTAGCAAATTAAAGACGGCTATGAGCGACGAAAATAGATAGGAGCACGGAAAATGAAATTCCCTAATACCTTGGGGGAAACGCAAATCTTACAACTGTAACATTAAAATAATACTGGACCGTCCTTAACACCTCAATGTGTACCATATTTCACGCAGATAAAGATTATTCTATGCTACTAGCTGATGCCCGCGGCTTCACCCGCGTGAATATCTAAAACTACAAAAACCTTCCTCAGGAACCACTCTATTCGTTGGTGAAAACAGTATGAAAATCGGTACAGCAGTTTTTGAGTTAATCGCGAACAGACAGATTTCTTAAAAAAAATGTAGAGTGAACTACATAATTGACGTAAGAAAAAAATTCTGATAGAAAATACTATTAATTTAATACTTTGTGTGACCTGGCAGTAGAACTCCAGACCTCATGTTCAGTAGTCCTGCTGGCCACTAGGCCTACAAGGTATAATCTCGAAATGTCATAACCTCCTTCTTTATCGTGTGGTAAGTAACCTAACTTGCTGCGATACTTTACTAGGTGATGGCCTAAGTAATCATTAAAGCTCTCTGAGTGCGGCGGTTAGTGTCAGAGTTTTTATTGCTACAAGCAGGTGAGTTTTTCTCTGCAAAGCGATGGTAGTGAACTCGTTATTGAGATTCGAGTGAGATCGTTACGTCACGAACATCTGTGAGCGACATTGAGCTACGAAATCTAAATATACGGTACGGAATAGAGAGTGCATCTTCCAACACATACAATATTAGGATGCCGTTTTGCAAAAGTTAGTATTTGCTAAAATAATGAACGTTCGGTCCATCATATATGCTTTTCTAGCTTTTAGCTTCCAGACTAAACAAATGCACCTGATTACCTGACTAACCCAGTTACAAATGGTTAATACGATGCCCTTTGGTAAGGCTGGTTGTCAAACTTTCCCACTGACTAATACCTCTCATCATAATCATTATCATCATTTCAGCCAAAAGACGTCCACTGCTGGACATAGGCCTTCCCCAGGACATCCGCATGAGAACCAAGGTACCGACGTAGCCCGAAGAATCGCCAGACTTAAGTGGCAATGGGCACATTGCTCGCAGAACGGATGGCCGATGGGGCCGAAAAGTTCTGGAGTGGCAACCGCAAACCGGAGGACATTGCGCTGGAACATCTAGTAACGTAGTGGGAGTACTAGGTGGACCGATGACCTGGTGAAGGTTGCGGGGACCCGCTGGATGCGAGACGCACGGGACCAGTCAATGTGGCGACTACTTGAAATGACTGTTAAAGATCAGCCGGGAGCGGGACTAACGGCTTAGAGTACTTTTAGAGGCATTGAGGCAAAATTGAAAATAAATATTGAATAGATGTTTCCAGACTAAAAAAAACTATAATTCTGATTAGTCCGTCAGTTAGATTATCGAAAAATATTCGATACGTGTTTTTTTGTTTTATCAAATTAATAAAAATTTACATAGATAAAACGCGTCAAAGATGAGTCCGCTAGTGATGTAACCACTACGTGGTTAAAAATGTAGTGCGATGTGACGTCACACGAGTTTTCGAAGCACTGTATCGTCTTCATTTTTTGTTTATGTGCAAAAAAAGAAAAATAAAGTGTCCAATATTTTTTGGAAATTTATCTGACGGACTAATTCTTTTTTTGTCAATACCATAATGATATTATATTTGATACTGTCCTTACAATATTTATTTAAATTTTTTCCGTCACCATGATCGTCATAAAAACTAACAGACTACCCAAGAAAGTGCATCATACAACTTTAAAATCAGTACTATAAGGTTTAAATCCCAACATCAAAACCAAAAAACACGTCAGGTATTCCAAACAATTTCTTGCTCCTTGAGCTACTAAAAGTAGTGTGTGTTTCCTTCGAGCGGTGCTTGTCCGACCAGATGGCCCTGACGTAACCCACAGCTGGACGGATGTGGCACGCGCCACTGTGTACACGGCTCAACCATGCTGGTGCATAGTGGCCCGGAGAGAAAGGTCAGTGGCATGCGTGTAATGGAATGTGATGAGTGAGGGTAAGAATGTTTTTGTGTTGTGGCGGAAATGGTGGTGGTGGTGGTGTTGATTTTTAGATTTGAAAACGTTTGTTATCAGTTTTGTGATGTTAGAAGAGGCGTTAAATTACCATGCATTCTATAAGCAGCTCGTGGCTTAATAATAACCGACACTTGAGCCGATCTTTAGGTTAAGTCGCGCTTGCCTAGGTTGGTCTGTGGATGGGTGACCGTACAATGCATACCAAGTTTTCGCCGTGCATCGGAAAGCACGTTAAGCTGTTGTTCCCGGCTGCCATATATAGATCTTTGGCAGACGTTACAGGTAGTCAGTGACCTGAAAGTCTGACAAGCATGCAGTCTTACCAATGGGTATCATATTACCTAGTAATAACTGGTTTGTGGAAATGTGGAGGTCAGAAAATCAGTCGATTAGCTTCATCAGGTTAGACTGGAAGCCGACCTCGACATAGTTGCGAAAAGGCTATGCAGATGATGATGATACTATAAGCAGTGATAGAATAGTGGTGTGACCGTCTGACTGCTATACCAATGGTCCCTAGTATAAACCCAAGTCACGCTCCTCTAATTTTCGTATTCATTTGAGTTTAAGGGGGTACCAAGTTAACAAAAAAAAAAAACGAATTAGTCTGTCAGATTTCCAAAAAATAATGGACACGTATTTTTTCATGTAAGCAAACAATGAAGACGATACTGTGCTTTGAGAACTCGTGTGACGTCATGTTCTAAGACATTATTGTGACATTTTTTACGTGAGAGTGGTGAGTGGCGTCACAAACCCCTACTCAAATCTTTGAAGCTTATTATCTTCGTCAATTTTTATTAATTTGATAAAACAAAAAACACGTATCCAATATTTTTCGATTATCTAATGGACAGATTAATTAGAATCATATTTTTTTAGTCAGTAAACATCCTTATTATTACTTGCTTGGGTAAAGAAAAACATTGTGAGGTAACCAGCATGAGAGATATTATTCTATGTTTTTTTTTTACTCATGGGCGGTATAAAATTCGGACACTAGGTTTAGGCACTAACCACATGACAGAGAGAGAGATGTAATTCTCCATTATCTTGTATGGGTCTTGAATGTGGAGCGGTGTGGAAGAGTAGAGGAAGACCAAAGAAACGATAGATGGACTGTGTGAAGGATGATATGGCTAGAAAGGAGGTGTCTGCTGACATGACGAGAAATTGAGAAGTATGGAAGCAGACAAGCTGTACCAAACTATAATAATAATAATAATATTCCACAACTATCACACAACGCCATCTAGTCCCAAGCTAAGCAGAGCTTGTGTTATGGGTACTAGACAACTGATAAACATACTTATATATTTCTAAATACATACATATTATAGATAAATTACACCCAGACACAGAACAAATGATCGTGCTCATCACACAAACATTTGTCCTGGGTGGGAATCGAACCCACGACCTCCGGCATAGCAGTTAGGGTCACTAACCACTAGACCAACAGGCCAAAACTTAAATGAATTGGGTTAGGGGCGAAATAGTGATGAATTAAATAGGCCTTAGTTTATGAAATAAAGAGGGATCCATTCAAAAAGGATAATTAAATAACACCGTCGATAATACGATGCAAGCCGGCACACGATTCTCTTCCGATTACTCAGTTAGCACCTGTGACAGACACATAATAATTATATAGTCAATCCATATGGCACATGGTAATTTCTCCTCAATGTAGCCAAGTCTTATTCTACGTTCGTACGCGAGAACACTGGTGCAATTTCCGCGACTCACAGATGCATTTGATGAATAGTTTTACTGACACTGCTTTACATGCTATTATTTCTCTTGATTGTTAAAGTACACACATCAAAAGTGTCTAGGGATCAAGCATTTTTATGCGGATTTCTTGAGATTGAGATGTGGCTTTGTAATAAATTTATGATTTTATAAATTTATATGGATCCTTTTTGGTGCATTTCATAATTTGAATCAGGAACTGTGAATCAAATTCGAGTAAAAGATGAAAATCAGCTGTCAATATTTTCCCTATAAAAACATACAACGCATTGAAGACATTATTAGTGCTACTGTTTCCCTACTACTGATTAAAACCAACGTTATTATGGAGCGGCGACGTCATTTAAGCAGGGAAGAAATGCTCAGAGCCGTGGGAATGATAGAAGCTGGTTCCCGGCAACGTACTGTGGCTTTAGCTCTGAATACAAGTCAGAGTGTTATCAGTCGACTTTGGACACGTTACCGAAGCACTGGTACCGTGGCTGAGCGCCATGGAGGACGGTATCGCTGCACCACACGGAGACAAGACCGATACATTCAAATCTTAACTCGAAGAGCTCCAACAATAACCGCCATGATGTTAGCCGTGAGGCTTCATCACTCTTCAGGGAACTTAATTAGCGACCAAACAGTCAGAAACCGCTTGCATGAAGTGAACCTTCATTCCCGAAGACCGCTACGGGTACCACCTATAGCAATGCACAATCGTAGGATTCGATATCAATGGGCTCTTGAACACAGAAATTGGGCAGAAGAACAATGGCGTTTCGTGTGCTTTTCTGATGAGTCTCGTTTTGGTATGAGACCGGATACAAGACGTATACGACACTGGAGAACCCCTGGACGCCAACAGCGATTAAAATCCTGCCAGGAAGTCCATCCTTATAGTGGTGGAACCATCATGGTATGGGCGGGTATTTGGATCGGCGGAAGAACTGAGTTGATTTGGATCAGAGGCAACCTCAACGCTCAAATTTATGCTGAGACGATTGTATCAGACGTCATCGTTCCTTTACAAGTGCAAATCGGTCCCTTATTTCAGTTAATGCATGATAATGCACGACCGCACACCGCAAGAGTTGTAAGACAGACTCTCGCCGCAGCTAACATCAATGTCCTGCCCTGGCCTGCTCAGTCGCCAGACTTGAACCCGATTGAGCATGCATGGGATATGCTACAGAGAAGAGCTCTGCCGAATATGGAGGGTATCCAGTCGCAAGAAGACCTTTTTTTGTTGTTGCAACGAACATGGGCGGCCATTCCACAGCGTGATTTGGATGAACTCATTTTGAGTATGCCAAACCGATGTTCTTGTGTTGTTAGTGTTCGCGGTAGAAACACGGATTATTAATTGTTTAAGTTACCCAATAAAATTTTAAAGAAAACTGTTATTTCAGTCTTTTTTTCGAACTTTAATGTTAGTGGTTCAAATGTCAAAAATCCCTTTATTAGGAAAATGGCAAATTTCTTTATTAATGCAAAGGTGACTTGGTTTATCGTTACTGTGACAAACGAAAACACTTTATTTGATGAATCCTTAAAGAAAATTTTAATTAATATCAATCAGGAGAAAAGTTATTGCAAAAATATATGTTGATCCCTAGACACTTTTGATGTGTGTATAACAGCATTTTACTTTGGCACCTGTAAAGATTGGCATAGAAGCTTAGAGTTTGATATAAACATGAGATAGCTCTTTAGCTACCAGTGGGAAATATCGAAATGTAAATGATGATGATGATTATATGATTATGAAAAAGAAGAACTATCTGAGGTAGTACCTCATGCTAGGGCATGAGGTACTTGACTTAGAAGTCATAAGGTTGAAACGTGATCGACCATCAGTAAAGACTAGACTGTTTTTAATTAGATTATTTTTGGGTTTGGTAAAAACTCTTGAGGAAAGGTAAACCCATGCCTTGCATTTTATTAGCCTATAACAGCCGGTTCCCATGCACAGAGTTAATTTCTGTACATTTCAAAATTTTTAAGAAAGAGACAGACTGACGCCGCGTGCGTAGTCTCATATTGTAGTTAATCAGCAATATTTAAAGGGTATACTAAAAGAATTATGGTTAATCTAACATATAGGTAGGGTCCAAATCGCGTGCAACACCTGGTTAAAGGACGCACAAAACCGGGAAGTGTAGCAGAAGAAAGCAGAGACCTATTCAAGCACAGTGAGTGATTCCAGGCTGAACTGATGTTGATGGATTATAGGCCTAACTAAGTAGTTAACATTTTATCCTGAACAATCAATCCTCGATTCTGTAACAATAAGGATGTTTACTGACTAAAAAAATATGATTCTAATTTGTCCGTCTGTTAGATTATCGAAAAATATTGGATACGTACGTATTTTTTGTTTTATCAAATCAATAAAAATTTACGAAGATAAAACGCGTCAAAGATTTGAGTGCGGGTTTGTGACGTAACTGACTGCTAAGAAATGTCATACTAATGTCTTAGAATATGACGTCACACGAGTTTTCAAAGCAGTGTATCGTCTTCATTGTTTGTTTACGTGAAAAAAGAAAAAATACGTGTCCGATATTTTTTGGAAATCTATATGACGGACTAGGTAATTAGATTTTTTTGTTAACTACCCTTTTTTTTGGTGGGTAGAAAATCATCAAATAATCCCGCTCTTGGGCAGAACGAAAGGAAGTGTCAGACTTCTACTGACTAAAAATCACCCATGTTCCTTCTTAGCCCTATATGTCAAGGCCGCGGCATCTCCTACAACATCCCGCAGCCGAGACGGGCAACGGCCCTTGCGGCCCCCTTCCATGTTGCTGACATCTCTAAGAGGCGCGCGTGGAACACGAACGCGCCGTCGACACGGCCTGTCGTCGTCATAAGACGGACGGACGGCGAGCTCGCCCATCATCACTCACCGTCCACAGGCCCGCGCATACGGTGGCCGGAACCCGTCACGTGGCCCCCGACGCTCGGAGCGTCTACCGCGGCGGCTAAGACGTGAGTTTCTGTCCCTCTCACGTTCCGCTACCTCCTTCGCTAACATTACTGCTTCGCAGAAGGAGGCGACGGCGTCCCAATCCTCCTCGCCCCGGACCATGGCTTGCACCAGGGCCGGACGCGAGAGGTCGCCGCCGCCGATCGCCGCTACGAGAACACGGCAGAGCTCATCCCAAGCGGGGCAGACCTCCATGGTGTGCTCCACCGTGTCCTCCAGCCGATCCTCACAGTGGTGACACCCGGGCGTTTCCTCCCGCCTGATTCGATGCAGGTATCTCCCGAAACAACCGTGTCCGGTGAGGCCCTACTTGACGACACGTTTGGCGCAGTTGCTCAAGCAATGGACTGCTGCGCTGCGTGTCGCGGGTACGATTCCCGCACGGAACAAATATTTGTATGACCTACAGATATTTGTTCCGGGTCTGGGAATTTGTGTATGTGAGTTTAAATGTTTGTGAACGCACCCACTATACGAAATTCCTAGAGTGGGCAACGGTTTTAAAAAATAATAAAAAAAAACGGTAGGTGAGGGCGCCGTGGCGCCTCTCCAGCCACTCCTCCAATTATTAACTACCCTATACCCCTATTCCAGTTACTTTTTTACGGAACTTACATTCATGGTACATCGCCATACATTCGTTGTTAAAACTACACAAACAATCAAGCAATTCCCTAAACAATCAGACATGTATTTATCTACTATACAATTATCGTCGGACACAATACGCGGCAGGCAGCTGTCGCCGACATTAATATAAAAAAGATTCAGCGCCGCCAGATGGCAGCACTGCTTTCAATTTGTACGGTAATCCGCCATGTTTGAACCGGGGGGTAGCAGGGTAACAGGGTAATGTTAGATACTGATTTGATAAATATAGAGCCCAGCTGTAAATGTATCTTTGTGCATATTGGTTTGGTTCTGTTGATTTGTAAACTAACAGAAGTGTTGCTGTACTGTAGACTAGGAAAAAACTAATCTTTAACATTTAAAAAATTTTAACTTATTTAAGATTGATTGATTGATATGCATTTTTCTGATTTTTAAGTTGTTTTGATCAATTTCGTCGCGGGATCCAATACAAATGAATTCTATTTTAATTTGAGTTGCTGTGATTAAGACTTTGGGAGAAGTGTGATGAGCTTGTCCAAAAAGGAAATACACTAGCAGTTTGCCAGGAAAACCCTTTATAATCCTTGCGTATTTTCAAAGGTCTGATAATTTGACAAGTCTTTCCTGGGGGTGACCACACTGTGATATTGGAACGCAACTGTTGTATTAATTGTCTATGTTTTGTATTTGTCTATTGCCCTTTTATTTGCTGTCTTGCTCTCTCGCAACCAATCAGCTATATTGTCAACCTTTAGTTAAATTCCTCTACAGAAATAAATACGATTTTAATGAATAAAAGTGTTTATATCAGCATTGAAATTGGTGATTGAATTCCCAGAAATAAAAATGACTGAAAAATGTATAATCCAATATTTTCCTTTCGGGGAGTAAGAGAGTTATATTTAGTTATTAAAACATTAAATCGTGGGTGCAGCACTATTCAGTTCTGCTTTCCCTTCGTGGAATAGAGGGATGATAATTATGTTGTTGTTTTGTTGTATATTCTACGAAAGAGATGTGCAGAGATGTGTTAATAAACAAACAATGGTAGATAATTTTATGGAAAACGTATTAATTTAATTTCCAGGCAAAACTTTGGTATAGGAACAGAATGACATGGTTGTAATCCATTCAAATTCCACACAGTCATAACACCAAGGAATTGGTCATACACGTATCAACCACGAATACAGCTTATTATAAACAAACAAACAAACAACCACTAACGCAAACTAAAGGCACTTGTTCTTCCCACCACTGCGATAATTTTTTGGACAGGACCGTACCTGGGAACCCCCTAGTTACGGAGACATTGGGGGTCAAAGTTCCAAATTTTGCACAGCAGTTTTCGTAAATACTAGTTTTTCAGGTTATAACTTTACTTAAATTACCTCCTTGACCCTTTTACTATTCAAAGCATCTACTAGCACAAAGTCGTTTCCCAGCAAAAATTTTTGCGTAGGGGTACTTAGTTTGATGTACAGAATGCTTGGCTCACAGCTGTGTGAAGGGTTAATTTACACTTTTACATCCTGAATACCAGTCTGTCATTGACCCACGTATTTTATTGACGTTACAGTTTGTAGAGTACCTAACTAAATAGTGCTAATGACGTAAAAAATGGCACACTTAACAGTATCACGCTATGTGTGAAATTGAAAACTAATTTCAAACGTATAATACTGGTGTTATCAAGGTAACTACACACATCAAAAGTGTCTAGGGATCAACATATATTTTTGCAATAACTTTTCTCCTGATTGATATTAATTAAAATTTTCTTTAAGGATTCATCAAATAAAGTGTTTTCGTTTGTCACAGTAACGATAAACCAAGTCACCTTTGCATTAATAAAGAAATTTGCCATTTTCCTAATAAAGGGATTTTTGACATTTGAACCACTAACATTAAAGTTCGAAAAAAAGACTGAAATAACAGTTTTCTTTAAAATTTTATTGGGTAACTTAAACAATTAATAATCCGTGTTTCTACCGCGAACACTAACAACACAAGAACATCGGTTTGGCATACTCAAAATGAGTTCATCCAAATCACGCTGTGGAATGGCCGCCCATGTTCGTTGCAACAACAAAAAAAGGTCTTCTTGCGACTGGATACCCTCCATATTCGGCAGAGCTCTTCTCTGTAGCATATCCCATGCATGCTCAATCGGGTTCAAGTCTGGCGACTGAGCAGGCCAGGGCAGGACATTGATGTTAGCTGCGGCGAGAGTCTGTCTTACAACTCTTGCGGTGTGCGGTCGTGCATTATCATGCATTAACTGAAATAAGGGACCGATTTGCACTTGTAGAGGAACGATGACGTCTGATACAATCGTCTCAGCATAAATTTGAGCGTTGAGGTTGCCTCTGATCCAAATCAACTCAGTTCTTCCGCCGATCCAAATACCCGCCCATACCATGATGGTTCCACCACTATAAGGATGGACTTCCTGGCAGGATTTTAATCGCTGTTGGCGTCCAGGGGTTCTCCAGTGTCGTATACGTCTTGTATCCGGTCTCATACCAAAACGAGACTCATCAGAAAAGCACACGAAACGCCATTGTTCTTCTGCCCAATTTCTGTGTTCAAGAGCCCATTGATATCGAATCCTACGATTGTGCATTGCTTTAAGTGGTACCCGTAGCGGTCTTCGGGAATGAAGGTTCACTTCATGCAAGCGGTTTCTGACTGTTTGGTCGCTAATTAAGTTCCCTGAAGAGTGATGAAGCCTCACGGCTAACATCATGGCGGTTATTGTTGGAGCTCTTCGAGTTAAGATTTGAATGTATCGGTCTTGTCTCCGTGTGGTGCAGCGATACCGTCCTCCATGGCGCTCAGCCACTGTACCAGTGCTTCGGTAACGTGTCCAAAGTCGACTGATAACACTCTGACTTGTATTCAGAGCTAAAGCCACAGTACGTTGCCGGGAACCAGCTTCTATCATTCCCACGGCTCTGAGCATTTCTTCCCTGCTTAAATGACGTCGCCGCTCCATAATAACGTTGGTTTTAATCAGTAGTAGGGAAACAGTAGCACTAATAATGTCTTCAATGCGTTGTATGTTTTTATAGGGAAAATATTGACAGCTGATTTTCATCTTTTACTCGAATTTGATTCACAGTTCCTGATTCAAATTATGAAATGCACCAAAAAGGATCCATATAAATTTATAAAATCATAAATTTATTACAAAGCCACATCTCAATCTCAAGAAATCCGCATAAAAATGCTTGATCCCTAGACACTTTTGATGTGTGTATGTTCTTTGGTACAGACGCAGCTCCGGACACAGAAACTGTAATCAAGTATTTGCCAGTGTCCGGTGTCCGCAGCTAATCCAAAATGTTTACGTTACGTTTTGTCCGAACCTACGCATCGTCGAAAACCATTTAGCCATTAGCCCCCCTAATATGCAACTCTTTAACAACCCCACAACGTAGGATTGAAAAGTGCAAACATATAAATCGCGCACCATCTGCTCGGCTCGCTCGCCGCGTGTTGTCCAAACACACGGACGGACAAACAAACATTTATATATGTATGTGTCAGGATCATTTGGGATTTTCGCTGCTGCATAACGTTTGTACGGATTTAGGTGATCTATGCTGGGTTTAGGTGTGGATTGTAGTTAGGTTTAATGTTTAAACTGGAAGGTTTATAATATAACATCGCACATAATCCCCGAAGGGTCAGATAGAGGTCAGGGGCGTAGTTACCGCCGTATCAATGATATGAGGCCCGCCGGGCTACAGGAGCCCCAAACGTGTGTATGCAAAAAAATCGTAAAATGTTATCCATAATCTCACTGTTGACCTCCCGTGCCTAAGGAAATTCACTTCAAATATTACGAAAGTTATAAGAGAAAAAATCTTGACAGTTCATTTGTGCCAGCAAATTTTGATACAGGGTCCTTCTAAGGCACGTGTATATCACCTCGCCACTGATAGAGGTGTACCTGGTAGTATACCTACATTTCGGCAGCTTTTAAAGTCCCTTATTTTAGCGGGCGAGCCTATCACAATCCTAGAAAGTTATACGTTCAAAAAGAGATCAGTTTTCTGGGTGAATATAATTTGATAGTATGATCAACACCCATTGTTCCACGTATACGTGTGTAAAGGGAAAAAATATCAAGATTGGCCAATAGAGTATTTCACCCAAAAAATATAATTAATCCGTCTGTTAGATTAGCGAAAAATATTGGATACGTGTTTTTTTATTTATCAATTGACGAAAATGAAACGTGTCAAAGATCATGAGTTGAGCTATTGATTTCAATATTGACGTCACTGTGTGGGTAAAATACACACATCAAAAGTGTCTAGGGATCAAGCATTTTTATGCGGATTTCTTGAGATTGAGATGTGGCTTTGTAATAAATTTATGATTTTATAAATTTATATGGATCCTTTTTGGTGCATTTCATAATTTGAATCAGGAACTGTGAATCAAATTCGAGTAAAAGATGAAAATCAGCTGTCAATATTTTCCCTATAAAAACATACAACGCATTGAAGACATTATTAGTGCTACTGTTTCCCTACTACTGATTAAAACCAACGTTATTATGGAGCGGCGACGTCATTTAAGCAGGGAAGAAATGCTCAGAGCCGTGGGAATGATAGAAGCTGGTTCCCGGCAACGTACTGTGGCTTTAGCTCTGAATACAAGTCAGAGTGTTATCAGTCGACTTTGGACACGTTACCGAAGCACTGGTACCGTGGCTGAGCGCCATGGAGGACGGTATCGCTGCACCACACGGAGACAAGACCGATACATTCAAATCTTAACTCGAAGAGCTCCAACAATAACCGTCATGATGTTAGCCGTGAGGCTTCATCACTCTTCAGGGAACTTAATTAGCGACCAAACAGTCAGAAACCGCTTGCATGAAGTGAACCTTCATTCCCGAAGACCGCTACGGGTACCACCTATAGCAATGCACAATCGTAGGATTCGATATCAATGGGCTCTTGAACACAGAAATTGGGCAGAAGAACAATGGCGTTTCGTGAGCTTTTCTGATGAGTCTCGTTTTGGTATGAGACCGGATACAAGACGTATACGACACTGGAGAACCCCTGGACGCCAACAGCGATTAAAATCCTGCCAGGAAGTCCATCCTTATAGTGGTGGAACCATCATGGTATGGGCGGGTATTTGGATCGGCGGAAGAACTGAGTTGATTTGGATCAGAGGCAACCTCAACGCTCAAATTTATGCTGAGACGATTGTATCAGACGTCATCGTTCCTCTACAAGTGCAAATCGGTCCCTTATTTCAGTTAATGCATGATAATGCACGACCGCACACCGCAAGAGTTGTAAGACAGACTCTCGCCGCAGCTAACATCAATGTCCTGCCCTGGCCTGCTCAGTCGCCAGACTTGAACCCGATTGAGCATGCATGGGATATGCTACAGAGAAGAGCTCTGCCGAATATGGAGGGTATCCAGTGGCAAGAAGACCTTTTTTTGTTGTTGCAACGAACATGGGCGGCCATTCCACAGCGTGATTTGGATGAACTCATTTTGAGTATGCCAAACCGATGTTCTTGTGTTGTTAGTGTTCGCTTTAGAAACACGGATTATTAATTGTTTAAGTTACCCAATAAAATTTTAAAGAAAACTGTTATTTCAGTCTTTTTTTCGAACTTTAATGTTAGTGGTTCAAATGTCAAAAATCCCTTTATTAGGAAAATGGCAAATTTCTTTATTAATGCAAAGGTGACTTGGTTTATCGTTACTGTGACAAACGAAAACACTTTATTTGATGAATCCTTAAAGAAAATTTTAATTAATATCAATCAGGAGAAAAGTTATTGCAAAAATATATGTTGATCCCTAGACACTTTTGATGTGTGTAGTACTAACCTTGTGGCGTCACACGACTTGACGCGACTTTTCGAAGCACGGTATCGTCTTCATCTTTTGTTTAAGTGAAAATAGAAAAAAGACTATTACCATTATTTTTTGAAAATCTATCTGACGGACTAATTCGATTTTTTGGTGAAATACCCTTTTCTCGCCGCTAAGTTGGCGCTTAGCTACAAATTATTTTATTTTATTTTATTGCCACATTTGGCAAATAATTTAATCTATATCTTTGCTGTCAGCTTAGTTATTGGGTATTTTCATAAGGGTATTTCATCGATTTTTGCTTGGTAAATATTATTAATTTGACTCGCCTGGCCTTTGATGTACCCTTAAGAAAACACAGGCGTTGGTTTTGTTAAAGTTAAAAACACCCACGAGATGGTTTCATAACTCATCACGAAATGTTTATTTAAAAAAAAACAAATGTAAATGACATTTCAGAAATACTGTAAACAAAATAAAATAGAATTGAAACTATTGCGTAGCTGTAGGCCTACGCGCGTAGGGCCGGCGTAGCCCGTGGCAATATGCTACACACTGTAGCAGGCTACATCGCTACGTCGCTACGCATGTGCTACGGGGTCTCGTAACTTATTAAAATTGTGTAACATTGTTTTGTTTTTACAAGTTTTATTTATGAGGTGCAATTAGTAGATATTATAAACGAAGTCATTTTTTACGGTTGGTGACAGATGTACCTTAGTAACAGTTTATGAATTAAATATTGGTGACAGTAATTTTTGAGATTATTTTAAATACTTTTATTACTTTTTGAGCAATAATTTGAAAAATCTGTGGTTTGGCCCACTTTAATGGTCTTCTCATCATGAATAGTTCTTCTTTTAAAACTCCGATTTTACCCTTTGGGTACGGAACCAAAATGATATCAACATTCTATCACTTCATACTTTTTTTTTGGCGGGTGGAAAATCATCGAATAACCCCTTCCGCTCTTGGGCAGAGCGAAAGGGAGTGTCAGACTTCCACTGACTAAAAACCACCCATGTTCCTTCTTCGCTCTCTATGTCGAGGCCGCGATAACTAGTGTACAACCCGCGGCCCCGACGGGATCACTTCATACTTGACTTCGATATTGTTACATTATCATTTCACGAACACATTTCATTGAAATCAGTTAAATAGTTGAAACTTACCAACCTAACACACGCAATCCCAAGAACTTCAAAATTTATTCACCTCAGTTTATTTTTCACGAACTACCCACACATGTTACTACCCACGACCAAGTAATCGCTAATGTGGAGCCCCTAGCCCTTCCCTCGTCCTAAGACAACAGCCCCCAGGCCGCCACTTAGGGCCCCGGCATTAGCATGTGCCATGGGAACCAGCAGCTGGGATTCTGTCAGAGCCCTCTGTTATTGGAGATTGAATATACATGTACGGGTAACAGAGTAGAAAGAATATAATTAGTAAGGTTTTTAATTGAATTTAGAAAATTTTGTTGTGTTATTTTTTGCCAAACATGCAGCATTATAATTGAAGCACTGACTGATAATGTGACAAATGACAACACTGATGGGATCTAGATAGAATATATTTCGCTTCTTATCCTGTGGGCAGTAAGGTCTAAAGACCCCACAAACTCTAATGTCAGAGTTTCCAAACCACCTCAAGGGCCTCAGACATGGTTTGACGACGGCCTTTTGGCAGACAGACAGCGTATACGCCCAATATATTTCTTTAGCAATATATTTTGCTAAGGAAAGATCTTTGAAAATTCACGGAGTTGCACAGGTTCGTAAAAAAAAATCATAATTTCCAACTCGATTACTTTACGTGTTCCTGAGAAACCGGGTCTTGTCAGACAGACGATTACATGGAAGTAATCTTATAAGGCTTCCTGTTCCTTTTTTTTTGGCGGGTGGAATATCATCAAATAACCCCTCCCGCTCTTACTGACTAAAAACCACCCATGTTCCTTCTTAGCCCTCTATGTCGAGGCCGCGATAACTAGTGTACAACCCGCGGCCCAGGGTTCCTATTCCTTTAGAGGTGAGGAACCCTATCTTATAACCACGACTTTCTTAAAAATGTAAGTATAAACAGTTTATTTAAAAATTAGCTGATGCCCGCGGCTTCACCTACGTGGATGCGCGGTGGTGACATAGGCTACTTTTTATCTCTGTATTCCCACGGGAACGGGAACTACGCGGGTGAAACCGCGTGACGTCTGTTGGTAATATTATAATTATGTTTTGAAGGTTCACTGAGGTTGTCTGAGATATCCTATAATACTAACACATCAATAAAACCACAAAAAATTGATCATTACAACGCTCTCTGGTCAAACCGTTCTAAAACATTGTGTTCCCATATTGATATAGCGGGAGAACAATGGGTTGCAATGCAAGGGGGTGGGGGGTGAAAAGGGATGAAAAATACAGCTCAACTGGTTCCGTCACACGCACGCATTGTGCTGGGAGCGTGTTGTTTATAATATACGGGTAGACGAGATAAAGGGAACAGAAGTGTGGAGTGTGATTCAGAAGGTCTGAGTGTGCTAGGGACGTTTGAGCTAGATAATCTAACGATAATATAACGTTTGGTTTGATTGATATGAGGAGTAATAAGGGGTTTCGATTGGTCGGGGCTGCGGGCTATTCGAAAGGGGTACTGCGGCCCTGGACACAAAGGGCTAAAAAGGAACATAGGTGGTGTTTAGTCAGTAGAAGTCGGACACTACCTACCGCTCCGCCCAGAGCTGGAGGTGTCATATGATGACATCCCACCCTCCCCATCGAAAAAAAAAAGCGTTTGACCATCAATCTGAACAGCTTTCTTTAAGATACCAACAATGTAATCGCAAAAAAGTAATCGCCCTTAACTTCCCCACTCTTTCTGTTGTTATATACACACATCAAAAGTGTCTAGGGATCAAGCATTTTTATGCGGATTTCTTGAGATTGAGATGTGGCTTTGTAATAAATTTATGATTTTATAAATTTATATGGATCCTTTTTGGTGCATTTCATAATTTGAATCAGGAACTGTGAATCAAATTCGAGTAAAAGATGAAAATCAGCTGTCAATATTTTCCCTATAAAAACATACAACGCATTGAAGACATTATTAGTGCTACTGTTTCCCTACTACTGATTAAAACCAACGTTATTATGGAGCGGCGACGTCATTTAAGCAGGGAAGAAATGCTCAGAGCCGTGGGAATGATAGAAGCTGGTTCCCGGCAACGTACTGTGGCTTTAGCTCTGAATACAAGTCAGAGTGTTATCAGTCGACTTTGGACACGTTACCGAAGCACTGGTACCGTGGCTGAGCGCCATGGAGGACGGTATCGCTGCACCACACGGAGACAAGACCGATACATTCAAATCTTAACTCGAAGAGCTCCAACAATAACCGCCATGATGTTAGCCGTGAGGCTTCATCACTCTTCAGGGAACTTAATTAGCGACCAAACAGTCAGAAACCGCTTGCATGAAGTGAACCTTCATTCCCGAAGACCGCTACGGGTACCACCTATAGCAATGCACAATCGTAGGATTCGAATGGGCTCTTGAACACAGAAATTGGGCAGAAGAACAATGGCGTTTCGTGTGCTTTTCTGATGAGTCTCGTTTTGGTATAAGACCGGATACAAGACGTATACGACACTGGAGAACCCCTGGACGCCAACAGCGATTAAAATCCTGCCAGGAAGTCCATCCTTATAGTGGTGGAACCATCATGGTATGGGCGGGTATTTGGATCGGCGGAAGAACTGAGTTGATTTGGATCAGAGGCAACCTCAACGCTCAAATTTATGCTGAGACGATTGTATCAGACGTCATCGTTCCTCTACAAGTGCAAATCGGTCCCTTATTTCAGTTAATGCATGATAATGCACGACCGCACACCGCAAGAGTTGTAAGACAGACTCTCGCCGCAGCTAACATCAATGTCCTGCCCTGGCCTGCTCAGTCGCCAGACTTGAACCCGATTGAGCATGCATGGGATATGCTACAGAGAAGAGCTCTGCCGAATATGGAGGGTATCCAGTCGCAAGAAGACCTTTTTTTGTTGTTGCAACGAACATGGGCGGCCATTCCACAGCGTGATTTGGATGAACTCATTTTGAGTATGCCAAACCGATGTTCTTGTGTTGTTAGTGTTCGCGGTAGAAACACGGATTATTAATTGTTTAAGTTACCCAATAAAATTTTAAAGAAAACTGATATTTCAGTCTTTTTTTCGAACTTTAATGTTAGTGGTTCAAATGTCAAAAATCCCTTTATTAGGAAAATGGCAAATTTCTTTATTAATGCAAAGGTGACTTGGTTTATCGTTACTGTGACAAACGAAAACACTTTATTTGATGAATCCTTAAAGAAAATTTTAATTAATATCAATCAGGAGAAAAGTTATTGCAAAAATATATGTTGATCCCTAGACACTTTTGATGTGTGTACATTAGGTATAGCTATGTACATACGGAACAGCGCTCATTACGATGTGGTAATGTAACATCAACACGGCCAGTCAGCTGGCGGTTCCCGCACCGCTGAACCCTAATGACACGACCGTTCTAATTCTGAGGAGTGCTTCTATAATAGACAGGTTTCTTGGGATCTATGTAAATGAGTGAATATTAATTGTTTCTGATGCAAAAACCTAATAATAATATACTTTCTTTATCAGAAACTGGTGTCATAATAATTACGTTCGGTTCGAAGGAGTGATGATTAAAACAGTTTTAATACAAACAACTTAACTAAAGCTAGAACTTAGAATGTTAAAAGTACCAGGACCACATACCATCTTATATAGCTAGGTATACAAGGCTGAGTTTAAACAGTTTTTGATATAAATATTTGGATGGAGACAGAGAGGAAGACCAAGGAATCGGTGGATAAATTGTGTGATACTGGGGAAGACAATACTTCTTCTTTTTTTAAAAAACGTTGTCCCACACTAGGAATTTCTCCTGTATCGTGGGTGCGTTCACAAACATTTAAACTCACGTACACAAATACCCAGACCCGAAACAACTATCTGTAGGCCATACAAATATTTGTTCCGTGCGGAAATTATATGAATTAAATGATAACGTGACGGTTGACAGGAGCGAATGAAAGAAAAAAACTCCAATAACATGGTACAAACGCCAACCAGATTCAACTGAATTCTAGCATTTCAGATGAAACGACTACCTATCTGACCTCCAGAACCTAATAACCCTAGTTAACAAAAAAAACTAATTAGTCCGTCCGATATATTTCCAAAAAATCTTGGACACGTATTTTTTCTTTTTTCACGTAAACAAACAATGAAGACGATACAGTGCTTTCAAAACTCGTGTGACGTCATTTTCTGAGACATTAGTATGACATTCTTTAGCGGTCAGTGACGCCACAACCTTTGACGCGTTTAATCTTCGTCAGTTTTTATAGATATGATAAAACAAAAAAAAAACGTATCCAATATTTTTCAATAATCTAACAGACGGACTAATTATCTAAGGTATTGGGTATATTGATGCTATTGTTAAGAAAAGGCTAGGCAGATGACGAATTGATGACTAACTGCAGACTAACCGCACTCAGAGAGCTTTAATGATTACTTAGGCCATCACTTGGTAAAGGTTGTGACAGTTTTGTCATACAAAAGTAATAGTATGTCAAATCTTTACTAAGCGACGGATTAAGTAATTATAAAACATATCTGAGTAGAAGAGAAACAAACATCGTCATGTCTTTAGAGTAGTTGGAACCACACTTACTTCTAAAATAAATAAATATTATTGTTACTGTGTAATTAAAAAAACGGGGCAATTTAATGTATTAAGTTCACACTTTCTTTCCAAATAACTTCAGACCTCCACTAAAAAGAAAATCAATGGAAATGTATCGAAAATTTGCCTCCTTAACGAGCCAATATTTACGTAGCAAACTATTGCAGCACACGCCATACATTGCGGGCTGGCACAGTGCGTCGGGTGGCTGCTGTTGGCAAAAGTGGCGATGTATATGGCACGAGCTGAGCGGGTCGGCGACGTCAGGTGCGGCCGACGGCACCGCGGGTTTGGCAAATTTTAATGAATGTCGACACTGCGTTTGTGTTGCTGGATGTGGTATTGTTAGAGAAAGAAATAAAAAACGCAAAAGTTAAACGAGGGACATCTTTAAGACCAGGCACTCTAAAATAATTTCCACGCAAGCTCCGCCCCATTCACCCCGCCACTCCGCGCGATGTGCTAAACGCTAGCACATCAGTAATAAAGTCGAATACCGCGTGCGCTCTTTGATCGCGTTCGAGCACGAAACTAAATGTCGTAAGTCTCAATTCTTATTTCGTTTATAACTAAAGTAGTAATTGATCTGGAGAAAAAATATCTTGTGGCTGGATAGTAAACTATATTTTCTTACAGTGAACATTTATTTTAGACATAAAGGCGGAGTAATCTTGAGGAAAAATGTAATAATCGTTAAGAAAGACATGATTTTCGAATAAAAAATGAATCGAGCGAATATGCTACAATTACGTAACTGTCTTGTACATGGAAAGAAAAAGATTCAATAAATCATATACTAAAGTTCCATTTTGATTGTATGTACGACTGTTTCAGAATATTAATGCAAATTAACATAAATTTAGGGAGCCTCCTCTTAAGGCGGATTCAGTATTCGATTCTCGTCCCAAATATGTAAAAAAAAACTATAACCTTAATTTGGGACGTAATTGTCGCTTTTCGCCATTGTCTTACGCCAGTTTTAAAAGATGAAGAGAAAATGAATATCTAAAAAACATTGACGCGCACACATTTTCTGTGATAAGCGCAAGGGTTCTGAGACTTTTCCGACATATTTTGAATGATGCTGTCTGTCATATATCAGCGTTTATTTTTGTTCTTATTTTTATTAGAAACATGACTATAAGTTTCAATATGTCTCTCATTTAAAGTAACATACTGTATAAAGTGTCCAAAGGGACACTGTCGAGAAAATTTCTTTAAGTATGGAGAGGGGTGTTCAGAACGATGTCCAGCACGGATATTGCGTTTCTTTTAAATGTCAGTGGCTATCATATTGTCCATAGATTAACTGTCAAATTGTTTATGGTTTAGTACAAACTGGAACCATTTGACAGTTGATTGATGGACACTATATGATTACCATTGGCATTTAAAAGATACGCAATAGCCCTGATGGATACGTGGTAACCGTTTTCGCGTCGGTGTCCCCGTCCACCCCGTATAGAGTGACTCCGCTAAGCGTTATTCCTTTAGCAGGCGTGGAAGTGCCAAACTAATAGTTCAAGATAACACGGGAACGGGAATATATCTAATCCAGAAAGCATAACGTTAACGTATCTTAAATCTATGTTGGTATATTTAATAAGAGTCCGTAAATATTTCAAAATAGTACCTGCACTCATCGCTCACTACGCTCAAGTCACGCACAAAACCACACTCTTACCGCATCCAGCGTCTCCTACATCCGCGTCGGTCGCCATGTGCCTGCGAGAGGCGTGTTATACGGGATTTCATTTAGGAAAACGTATAACATCGTCAGGCTTAACGCTAATGCGAATTTTTATGCGCGACTTTAAAATATGTCGCCGGCCATTGCCACATGTTGCTGCGAGCCTGCCTTATTGAGAATAAGTTTAGAGGGGAAATATTAGGGTGGACAGAGTTCAAAGATCGGGAGTTACTTTACTTTTTGTATCGTGTGGTTAGGTTAGGTTAGGTCTAGGCTAGGCAAGCCTGGTGACAGTGGTTTATGCCACCGCTGGCCTTCTGACTTGGATTTACATGCCATCAAGAAATATCTCTCAGGCATGCTATTTGAGGAGTGGCTTGAAAGGCGCCACGGCGCTCTCGCCACCGAATCAGGCGAGAGGAAACGCCCGGATGCCACCATTGTGAGGACACGGTGGAGCACAACATGGAGGTCTGCCCCGCATGGACGGAGCCCCACCGTGTTCTCGTATCGGCGATCGACGGTGGCGACCCCTCGCGTCCGGCCCTGGTGCAAGCCATGGTCCGCGGCGAGGGGAAATGGGATGCCATCGCCTCCTTCTGCGAAGCAGTGATGCTAGCGAAGGAGGTGGCGGAACGTGAGAGGGCGAGAACTTCTCGACATAGCCGTCGCTCCGGGCGTCGGGGGCTATGTGACAGGTTTCGGCCACCGTAGACGCGGGCCTGTGGACGGTGAGTAATGGGCTAGCTTGCCGTCCGTCCGTCTTATAACGACGACAGGCCGTGTCGACGGCCCATTCGTGTTCCACGCGCGCCTCAAAGAGATGTCAGTAACATGGAAGGGCCAACGCCTGTCGGATTGCGGGTTGTTCGAAAGAGATACCGCGGCCTCGGCACAAGGGCTAAGAAGGAACATGGGGTGTTATAAGTCAGTAGAAGTCTGGTTATTTGAAGATTTCCAACCCCCAAAAATAAAAAAAGGTTTGCTGGTTTCTTCACGATGTTTTCCTTCACTGAAGTAAGTAATAAATAATTATACAGTAGAGAGAGGTGCTTTTTTTTTTGTGGGTGTAAAATCATCGAATAACCCGTCCCGCTCTTGGGCAGAGCGAAAGGGAGTGTCAGACTTCTACTGACTAAAAACCACCCATGTTCCTTCTTCGCCCTCTATGTCGAGGCCGCGATAACCAGAGGACTACCCGCAGCCCCGACAGGCGTCGGCCCTTTCGGGCCCCTCCCATGTTGCTGACATCTCTTTGAGGCGCGCGTGGAACACGAACGCGCCGTCGACACGGCCTGTTTTCGTCGTGAGACGGACGGACGGCGAGTTAGCCCATCACTCACCGTCCACAGGCCCGCGTCTACGGTGGCCGGAGGTCATCGCGGGACCCCCGACGCCCGGAGCGCCTCCCGCGGCGGCTGGGACGAGAGGTTCTCTCCCTCTCGCGTTCCGCCACCTCCTTCGCTAGAGAGAGGTGCCTGTCTTGGGTTCGAACTCGAGACCGATGCCTTGGCTGTCTGACGGTCACAGCACTAGACTAGCAAGGCTTTATAGAGAGCTACTTTAAAGTGCATTTTGGTTTATGAGGAAGTGGTAGATATTTCTCAATAGCAGTCACAGAGTTCGGATTTGTGCCCAATTGAAATGGCATATGAGTGAATATAAAATTGCGTTGAATAAAGAAGGAATAAGAAAAAATCACTACATAAAGATGTAAGTTTTTAATGTTTAGTTTATAGTTTTTGTCATTTTTATTTTTGACATTAATTTGATCATTTCTGACTTTAATTGTTACTTTGAGTTTTGATGTTTTTTTTTTAAATTTAATTTTTGAAAGCTTAAATTTAAATTTTATTGTGCATGCTGTGGTCTCCTGTAAGTGAAGGAGTAAACTTACTTGATACTTTTGTCGTCCACAATGTATTTAACATGAACTGTAGTGTGTACATTCTTTGTTGGAGATCCTAAATAAATAAATAAACTGACATATTATTTTCACCAACGATCATTATCACTCAAAACGGGATAATTAGGTACAACATATTATTTGTTTTTGAGTTACCGATATATCGGTGCGATTTCAAGCACCATAACCACAGATGAACTGAACTTATTGCAGGTGTTTGTCTGCTCATAACAGACAAATCGGTGTTGAAACAAATGGAAAAAGATTTGTTTATTTTTTCAAAGATCAGGTTAGTGTTTCATTCATCTTTAAAAACCCTTTAACAACTGCCGCGACAACCACAACAGCATCAAAAACCCCAATATTTTGTGCAGAACATACTCGTAACAACGAATCAATTTAGGGGTCTTCAAATAAATAAACGGTTTGGCCCCGCTGCGGTTGACAGCCGCCTGCTAGGGATGGCGGCGCAGATGTTGCCACCCCCAAACACCCCCGTTCACCCCCACAACCCGCCCGGGGGAAAGGGTTACAATTATCGATGTTACGGAAAAAATGGGGGCGAGTTTTTTGATATTATTTTAATATCTTTTGTGTTTAGTTGATTAGCTTAAGGCGGGTGGGGGTGATAACTACCCTTGTGTGGTTTCAGTGTGACAATGTGAGGGACAATCATTTACACCTCCTTTGTCTTGTAACCAAGTAACAGAAAAAAAACAATTATTATTGTTGTTGTAATAAACAATTGTTTATGATCCAGGTAAAACTTGAGCAAGTGCACTAGTTACACACAAGTGTAGATGCCATCAGTGACTTAAAATATTACCATGTGCAAGTTTCCATATTATATTATAGTCTGTATCTTGGGGCTGAATTAATTAAGAGACAGCAATACAAACTTTTCTATTCAAAAAGTATGTTTTTTTTTCTCTTGAATCAAAAAATTACTTTGCCTTGTGAAGTTGTGACTGTGATTGTATTTTCGCTTTTTTCTTTGAAACTTAATTTGCCTGTAATACAGTAATAGTCTAAACTGAGGCATATTTAATGATTACTTAAGCCGTCATTTAGTAAAGATTTGACTTATGTACTTTTTTATGACAAAACTGTCAAATCATTTACTAAGTGATGTAGGTCATCACTTAGTAAATGATTTGACAGTTTAGTCATCATTAAAGCTCTCTGAGTGCGGCAGTCATTTTTATTAAATGCTTTAATTTTGACCTTTAAACAATGCAGCTACTAACTATCATGCAGTTTTTCTCCAGTTACCAATAAATTCACAAATCAAAGTAAACAATGATTTATGACTTGTATGCAAACCAAGGGGAAGGCTGGCTGTAACAGCTGGCTCAGTTATTAAAATATAAGTTAAAGTTACAGAGTATATGCAGTAAGTGTAGCTCCGTAATGGACTGAAGCGTGCGATTGACTTGCCATCGGAACTTCAGGCTATAAAGGATTTTCTTTGAGCCATTTTATTATGTTTTAAATACAAAGGGACGCTGTGAAGGTTTTTTTTTATTTAAAACTGTTTTACGCGCCGATATTGTTGTTCGATAACATGATGGCACGTTTGTATTTCAACCGGTTTCGATATTTTGAAAGTTTTTCTATTTCCAAAGTTAGTCCATCAACTGGGCACAAACTCTGTGATAATATGATATTCAAAATAGAAAATTCATGCTTTAAAGTAATATCAAAACTATAAAAATATAAAGAGGTAAACAAAAATGTTGAAATACTACTTAAAATATTTTTTAAATAACCTGCTTAGCCTTTTTCCAAACAAAGTAGAATAGGCTTCTAGTCCAACTGAATGCATCTGCGTAGCAGTATTTTACATGGAGGGACTGCTTACATGGCCTCCAGAAACTAGTTGTAGTAAGTAACATGAAGTCTGACAGGCAGCCTGTCCAAATGACAAAATACTGCCCCAATTTTTATCAGCAAACTTACGAATTTTTTCAACATCATTGAAACTCCCAAGATATGAAGCGAACCATCGGGTGTATGTAAAAGTTTAAGAGTGCGGTACCGGCTGACTCTGACAGCGACAGCTGACGTCTCACCCCCTTACACCCCCGACCCGCCTAATTTGCGCCCCCTACAACACGTTTGATTAACTACAGTCGAAGATTCAGGTGTCGCCATTGTTTTTGATGAGTGGAATTGCAAATGGTGAGGGCTCTTGTCAGTTTTCACGATTGTTTTTTCTATTATGGCATGATAATGCTTTTGATGTACTTACATTGAAGCATTAACAAAACAAACGTTGTTTCGAATTGGAGAATCGTACAAGATTATGGCATGTTTTTTAGACTTGAATTTCTTTAAAAATTATTAGAGTCAACATCAAAATTATCATCCTGACAGTGCCTTGTCATGTTAATTTCAAGGGCATGTTGAGTGTCTATGGAATTTCTTGTTAACTTCTTCTCCATTGAGATCTACGCTTTGAAATGAGCAATTACAGTACTTTCACAAGTTATTATGCTTTGTGACTGTAGCTTCCCTTTCTTTGTTTTTCTGATATTCAAAACTGCCGGATGGTATAATTGAAATAAATGCCTTGAGTTGGAGTTTAAACATACTATGGTGCTTAACATTTCAGCGAAATGAGTAATGTAAAATGAGTAATAATTACTTTTGGTAGCAATCGTAAATATAACATAAGTATTATCTTTCATTCGTTTCAATCAGCATCTAATTTTGTGATATTTCGATATATTTTAAATCTGCTGCGATCATTATTACTACAATAACAAAAGCTCAGTTCACATTGTTATTTACTCGCCTCAAATAATACCCGTGGGAAATAATGGCAAAGCCTTTAAATAATAGAAGATTATTATTATTTACCAGATGGTAGCAAAATATTTGTTGAAGAACTTTCGTTTTACAATGACAAATGTATTTTAAAATTTTCCTATAAGTAGCACACGCGACACACACCCTCTGTTAAACAAACATCAATGAACCAATCTATCATTTTACCTATTATCCCAAAACACCCTTCACTGCCCAACCTGACCTATTCCACCCCATATTTCAGTTTTTTTTTAACCCAAAACACCGAATGCAAACATTCAGCCTGAAGTTGCGGAGTGGTGCGGTTGCGGGGCGCGCGGTACGGAGTGGAGGGGGGCGGGAGGGGGGGGCGTAATCGAGCTGTCACTGGCAGACCATCGGCTCAACACTTGGAGCGGCCTAAGCAAGGATTATAGCTTATACATCGTACCTGTTTCGTACTATACCTTCTTGTTGAAAGTGGGCCTGGCTCTATGGAAGCTTGTCTTTGCAACTGATTTTTTTTTTTTTGTTGCTGTCAAGTGTGGGTTTAGCTATGGTTTTTTTTTATTGGAAGTAAGCTACACAAACGTAGTGCCCTTTTAAAGGAGAAACTATTACCATAGATTTTGCTAGGCATTGTTTTCGTTCTCGAGGGAAGATCAAAATAATTGTATTAGTGATCGCGAAGATTGTAAATTGCCCGTTAAAAACACAACCTACCTTTAAATGAGAATATATTTATGAACCCCAAAAACTAGATCACCAAAAAAAGTAGGTACCTTACAAGAACAATAACGAACTGTTTAACGTTACCATAGCAACGGATCCAAAGCGCGGGAAAATTGCCAGCTGTCTGTTATTCTTCCATTTTCAAATCTACATCCAGCAGATATGTTATGATAATGAAATTAGCAGAATAAAAATGCAAATTTTGTAATAGCACGTTCTGAAAACGTGCTACTCTATGGCCCTATTTTTTATTTAGAGGTCAGTGTAACCATGTCTTGTTAGCGTAGAGATAGAAGTTTATGGACGTATCAAATCTCAAGTGCGTATGCGGCGCCTCCATACAGACCCATCTTGCATCGCATGTCTCGAAAACTGAAACGATTCATTCATGAACGGTTGGTCCAAAGTATTTTTAATCCATTAACTTTTTATACAAAGAACGTTTGACCCACTAACGATCTGTGAAAGTTTTAACTGTTTAGCTACCACGGTTTTAGCTACCATCTTGGTGAAAGACAGATAGACGGACACCGGAGTTTTAGGTTCCCGTTTTACCATTTGGATACGGAACTCTAAAAAGACAACAACAAACCACAGAGACCAAAGAAAGTATGTACATTAGGTCACATGGCCGACACAGTTTTTGCCCATAATAGAGAGTGCTACCCACAGTTCTCCTGAAACCTCAACTGATATTCGTTATCTTAAAAAAATAAGAACATTAGTATTTTATGAATAGATTTCATATGATTACATTATTATTTTAAAAATAGACAAATAAGACAAGCGTCTACTTATTTTATTTTTCTGTACAAAACAGAAGACGTTACAAAACTAAACCACATTTATAACAACAATATAAAAACCACAGAGAACAAAGGAACCATGCAAGTGACATGGCCGACACAGTTTTTGGTCATAATCGAGTATGTTTAAGCGCAATCCCGTTTGGCGCCATAATCGAGCTGTCAGCGGCAGCGGTTCCCGCGCAAAAGTTTGATTAAAACCGAACCAATCAGCTAAGCGGAGGCCAGATAACAAAGTCAGGTGTTTTGATTTTCAAATTGAGAATTGGTTTGTTGGTTTCAAGTGTTGTGGACGTGTTTTGTTTTTCTTTTTCACGATATTAAATTGTAACTGGCCATGCTATTAGATAGTGGTTTTTTTGAGCAAAAGTCAAGGGTTGAGAATCATTTACGTTTTTTTATTGGACTGACAAATTGAGTAGGTACGCAATTGCCTGACGCAAAACGCTTGGAATACAGCCGATACAAGCAGTTAAATTGACGTGCACACGAGATTTAACTCTGTGAGGCAACGTATTAGAAAAACCCTATTGCTTTATTTAGTTCTTTTATACCGTTTGATGGTAAGACATTTTTCATTGTGAGTTCAAACGAAAACGACATTTCTTAGTAGGTATACATTTCGAAAGAAGTACCTACCTACCCAATTCTAAACAGAGTAATGCAATTTACGCCCCAATCTAACAATGACCTAATTTAATCGGAATGCAATTCTTCTCATTCACGCAGAGACGACCGCTCGTCAGGTGTGCCCCATGATTAATGCCTGCAAGCGATTAATCGAACCCCCCACCTCCGCTCTGCGCCCCGCCGCGCGCTCTCTCTGAGGTCCTACCCTCAATATTGACAAACATATATATTATGTTCGTGTTTAGGTGTTTCTTGATCGATGTAAGGTTGGTGAAGTAATATTATTATTTATTTATTATATTGTTAGTTTTCATTCAAATATTAAATCCTAATTGTTAGTAAATTATACTTTATGTATTACCTATTCCTTAATGTCAACATTACTAATTATTATTATTATCACACTTAATATTATAAAGGCGAAAGTTTGTGAGTGCGTGAGTGGGTATGTTTGTTACTTCTTCACGTAAAAACTACTGAACGGATTTCGATAAAATTTGGTACACAGATAGTTTATAACCTGGCCTAACACATTTGATAGGTTTTTATCCCGATTTTATCTTTCAGTGGAAAAAAAATCGAGTTGTAGCGGGTGAAGCCGCTGGCAACAGCTAGTTTTTAATAAAATGATTTATTACATGACAGGTAGGTTAGATTATTTTAGATTAAAAAGGATGAGAAGGAGAAGGAAGGAAAGGATTAATGGTGTGGTGAATATTATCTACGTTACGGAACCGAGCTTACGTTTTTTTTTATATTGGTGTCCATGATAATTAACAACTACCTACTATAAACAAACAAGAGATGACCATCCACGGCATTGGACGGCCTTTGCCCAGCAGTGAGATGGCATAGGCTAACAGTATCAGTATCGAAATGAGGAAAAGTATTGATTTGCGTGATCAGAATCACCCAAAACATAGGTACATAACAGTTAGTATTCTGTTTTGCACCTACTGTGTAATGTCTCTGCATCACCCTAAGGTAGACTGGTCGAAAATGCCCAAGGCATTATGTCCGCCTTTGTACGGTTTTATTATTTGTGCATAGAGTTTTAATAAATAATATCATATAAAGGGTGTAAAAGTACCCTTAACGCAAACGAAGGGCACTTGTTCTCCCCACCACTGCGATCATTTTTTGGTTTTAGACCATATCTGGGAGCCCCCTAGTTACGGAGATATTCGGGGTCAAAGTTTTTTTTTTTTTTTTATTCCACAACTATCACACAACGCCATCTAGTCCCAAGCTAAGCAGAGCTTGTGTTATGGGTACTAGACAACTGATAAACATACTTATATATTTCTGTGGGAATCGAACCCACGACCTCCGGCATAGCTGTTAGGGTCACTAACCACTAGACCAACAGGCCAGTCAAGACAGGTCAGGTCAGTCAGTTCCAAATTTTGCACAGCTGTTTTTGTAAATACTAGTTTTCCAGGTTACAACTTTACTTAATTTACCTCCATGACCCGTTTACTATTCAAAGCATCCATTAGCACAATGTTTTAAGAGTGCTACATTGAGTTTAACCGTAAAATGTGATATATGACCCCAAAAAAAAGTCGTTTCCCAGCAAAATTGTTTGCGTATAGGTACTTAGTTTGATGTACCTACAGAATGCTTGGTTGACGTATGTGTGAAGGGTTAATTTACACCCTGTATAAACTGCGATAATATACTGTGCCACTGTTTTTGTTTGGAACACGAGGTAGGAGGCAGAACAATCTTAGGCAAACCTGACTGTAATTTCTCAGGGTGGGTAGAAATCGACATAGGACTTGACATTTTCTATTTTTGAATCCCTGCTACTTGGTAGGTACATTAAGTAAAGTTATAACTTCAAAAACTAGTATTTACAAAAACAGCTGAGCAAAATTTGGAACTTTGACCCCCAATATCTCTGTAACTAGGGGGTTCCCAGGTATGGTCTAGGACCAAAAAATTATCACAGTGGTGGGGAGAACAAATGCTCTTCGTTTGCGTTAAGGGTACTTTTACACCCTTTATTCAAAGTAAGTACCTATCTCTAGACGCAACACACGGTAAGGGTCCCCTTTGAACTCATCCAACCACCTTAAAGCAAGGTTAAATAAGTACAGTAGGTATAAACCGCACAGGGGCACGGGACCCTCATATCCTCGCTACAAGTTTATCTGTTACTCTGCAATGGCGACTGCCGGCAGATGCGGGTCCCGTATGAACTCGCTAATTCAATGACAATAGTCACACAGTCTTTTTAAGGATATTTCCAAACGCCTTGTTGACGCTTCCTCTGACCCAAGGGCTGGCTTTTTCTTTGGCCAGAGGCTAAGTGTTACCATACAACGCGGCAACGCTGCCAGTCTCTTGGGCACTTTACCTGCTGACAGCGTTGAGGAGGAGTTTTTCGATGCCCTTTTATAGATAGTTTGTTTTTAGGTTAGTTTAGTTTATATATTTAGTATAGTATGACAATACTATTACACCTGAGGTTTATTCACGGTTGCTTTAGTTTGATGGCTGGGTAGAGGTTAATGTAGTGGTTTATTCTGCTCTTTGGTAAATGAGCCGATGCGATGTGATAATCAGACAATGTTACGTAAAGACAACGCAGCGAGATAAGCCGTCAAACTTTTTTTTAAGCTTGGGTAATCATCAAATGACTCCTCCTGCTCTAGGCAGAGTGGTAGGAAGTGTCAGACTTTACTGAATAAATACCACCCATGTTCATTCTTAGCCCTTTTACCCGTGGACGCGGTATATCATTCGAACAAGCCGCAGCCCCGACGGGGGCCCGTCGAACTTGACACTACAATTTATTTCCTTATGGAACGGTTACGGTTACGGTATCGTTATGATATCTCATTAAGTTATTCAACAATGTGGGTTTTAAAAAAATTACATACATTTAAAAAACATCATTAATTTATTTTTGTTTTTAACAAATTAGTAGCTTAACTCGTCGCACGTCTTACGAACACCATCTATCTGTACAAACAACAATGGCTTTTTCATTGTGTCTATACTAAGGCGCTCAATCAGTTAAAGTACACATTTTGCGCAATAATAATTTAATTACATATTATATTATTTTAAGAACGGTTCTCAACGGCTTCTTTAAATAAAGTAACATCTAAGATAGTTCTGTTCATTCACAGTTAGTTTTCTTCTAATCAGGATTAATCTCTGGGGATCACTCACTGTTATTGTAACTGTGATCTGTTATCAATCGTTGTTTAGTAGCAAGCACTGTTTAAATAAAGGGATGGTATCAAATACTAAAGTCCTCACTTCCTCGTTAGTGTAGTGATTGCAAGCGCAGCTGAGCTCGGGGTCCTGGTTTCGCTCCATCCATCAGAAATATCTGAATATCAGTGAATGATTGCATTTGTGCGCGGTTGATGGCAATAGGCTCACCCCCTATAACATAGGACTTTAACATAACTGGCTAAATGTGGGTGTACTATTAGGTACACCCAACCCTTTGTGGAAGGCGTTGTGTTCTGTAAAGTCACCGTCTTCCTTTTATAAATGTTCGCCTTCTTCTACTTTAACATTTAACCTGTAATCCGGCACTATTTCCACTACATTATCCATTGTGTTTTCCAAAGGATCTTCTTCCATTTTTGAAGTGGAAGGTCCATCTTCTTCTATATTATTGTCTCGTTTATTTTTCCTTAAAACCTTTAATTGAATATCAGCCATAGTTTTTTGCAGCTCCATTCTTGCTATAATAGACATTTCGTCAGGCATAGATCGTAGACTCATAGCTATGTATTTGCCATAGACGTCAAATTCATCGTCTTCATAATATTTAATCTGTGGTTCACTTGTTTGTGGAGATGTTGTCTGTGGAGTTACTTTTGTAGCAATTTTATCTAAAGTTGCGATTGTTTTTTGTGTGTCGTCTTTTTTGGCTTGTTTTGTAATGGGTGTTTCTGGTTCTGATTCCTGTAAAAGGCGACAAATAAATAATTGTACTCGGCGAACACCTACATAAAAATTTATAATTTCCGTTTTTTTTCCATTCGGCTATGGAACCCTAAAAAACAATACAAAAAATCTGTCCTTTTAAAATACAGCCACAACGTAGAGAGCGAAATGAAAATAACGGAATACTAATGATGCTTTGTGTCGAAGCCCATCGCATTCAAATAATAATATACAAGATGATTAATTTTTCAAATGTGTCAGACTTTTTCGAAAACCATAAAATGTCACTTATTGCCAAATCTATAGAACGAACTCTTAACTGAACTCAGTCGCGCTTCAATCGCAAATGAGCCTTATTTCTGTATCGAGCATTCTTATTCGTATGATACGCTGTATCATAGTCGCTTGCAGGAAAATGCACACTAACTTAACACAAATAAGGATTATATTCGGATGATACTCTACTGAGCTAAGTGTACCTTCGCTCTACAGATTTCAGCCTTTGGCCCGTATAACATAACGTCACTCAATAGTCAAACATTACTTGGAACTAGATTTAAGCCATTTGATTGGTTTACGCTAGATTCAAGTAATCCTCCAAACTTGACTGACGTTCTGCTGGACTTACACCGGATCTATAAACAAGACAAAGTGATTACTTTAGTAAAAGCAATTATCATAACGTATTAATGTACACCTCTGCCTAACCCTTCGGGAATGATTTTGTGTTATATATTACACATCATTACACAAAGATATTTACTTATAACAATATCAATGATTTCTACTCACAGTTTCAACATTTCTCTCTTCATTATGATTCCACAACAGTTGGCTACTCGAGATATTCCTCAAAACTTCATTAGCCATCGAGAACCACGACACTTTAGGTTTATATAGCTTCCCTCCTGCTTTAACACTAGTTTCAATCTTCTTCAGCTCCGTATAATACGACGTCCGTAAATTCTTTATCTTCTGCGGTATATCTGACACCTTCAATCGCGGTATGTTCAGTTTTTCCCAGATTTCTTTATAAGCATTATCTCTTACTTGTCTATTCTTGTAATTCTCGTTGGTTACATCCCATAGACAATCGTATTCTTTGTATATTTTGACTAGTTCGAACACTTGGAGTTCTGATAGTCGTTCTGACATTCTGTCTTTCTTCATAGTGCGTGCGTTCTGAGTGAATTTTGCGTCGCAACTGGGGTGTCAGACGACTGCGGGGGACGATTGCGGGGGGACGCCTGTGATTGGTCGATTTGGAAAGAAGGTCGATTCGAAACGACTTTTGTTAGTGACGCAATGGGCTTTTGTCGATAACCCCGCATGCTTGCTAGTATTGAAGTCGAGATAAATACTGTTATTTATTTCTTTAAAAAGATAGCGTTTGTTTTGGGAAACACATGGTCCCTCAGTGTATAAAGCTATTAGAAAACGCTATGCAAACTTATAGTTTTACTGCGTTTCACTTTAGTAAAGATTTGACATACTTTTGTAAGACAAAAGTGTCAAACCTTTACTAAGTGATGGCCTAAGTAATCATTAAAGCTTTTTGAGTGCGGCAGTTAGCTAATAGTAGTTCTTATATGTGGCAAGTCTAACTGCCGCACTCAGAGATATTTAATGATTACTAAGGCCATCACTTAGTAAAGGTTCTGACATTTTTGTCATACAAAAGTATGTCAAATACTTTGACGGTTGCCGACGACTGTTACTCTGAGTGCGGCAGTATACACCGTTACATTTTGATCGTTTTAATCCCGTGGAGGGTCAATCAGGTGCATGAAGTACTATCGATTTGTAAAGACAAAATAAACTAAAAAAGGTTTTTTTCTTTTAAACTCGAATTAATTCTCGCATTAGTGAAAAAACAATGCGAACCATTAGTAGGCACTATTCGATACTAACAACAATGACGCGTAAGCGCAGTCAACGTGGACTCACAAAAATTAGCCAATGCTAGAGCAAACCCCGCCCCCAAACCTTATTTGATTGGCAATGCAAAAGGCGCGCGCCCCGCGCACCCCGCGCGCTAAGGGCAGCACAAGACCATGTCATTTAAATAATTTAGTTTCTCTAAGACGAGACGGTGTGAAACATGACGGATGTCCAGCACATTACGAGCGTAATGTACGTACCTAATCACCTAAATTCCGTGTTTGGAGATCACTGGATTGGACGGGGTGGTCCAGTTGCTTGGCCAGCAAGGAGCCCGGACCTTACCCCGCTGGATTTGTATTTGTGGAGTGAGGTGAAACGATTGGTGTACAGAAACCAAAATCAAACTCGTAAACAAATAAAAAGTAGTGGACGCGTTCGATGTTTTAAAAAGTGACAGAGACACATTATTGAAATTAAAAAACAATTTAATTAAACGTGCAAGATTATGTATCGAAAGGAATGGTTCCTTTGCATTTTGAACAATTATTACGCTATCGTGAAGTGTAGAAGTGATTAATTATTAGTTTTGTAACAGAACTCTTCTTTTTAATCGTTGTAAGTAATTTTGATTCCACATTTTTAAACACGCCATAACTCTGCGCCTGTTAGAACTTATTTTTACATTTCTTTTAATTTTATTAGGTATGTTCCGACACCTAGGCACAAAGCAATTATGACGGTCCTAAGCCCGTAAAGGTATGAAGGAAAATTTGGAATCATTTCATTTGTTTACGTGAACACCAGATGAGCGACTCAATAACCTAAGCTGATCGGGTTCATTAACCTAAGCTCGAAGGTAGGTAGTTAGGTACGCACTGACAACGACGCGGCGTACGCGTAGGTAACTAACTCGTGTGCTACTACTGGTTTCATGCATTTTGCGAATATTACGTTATCACTTCCAATTTTTTTTATTTTAAGAGATAGAATGCTGTGCAAGCTGTTGATGAATAGTATTTTGTAAGTTAAACCACCCGTTCAAGGGATTAAAACGATCAAAATGTAACGGTGTATGTTGTATAATATGCGTTCGCAATTGACATAGGTAAATACTTCGAATATTGCGGTTCGGCGCAGAAATCTAACCCCCGCCCCGGTTAACTCAAGAACTTCAAAATTTTATTGTACCTAACAATAATATTTGCGCCTCTTTTAAAAGAGGTGCAAATTTTATATGCAACTAACTTGCCGAAACGTTGATCATTTCTAATTTAGGTTATATTTTGTTTAAGTAGAAATAAAGTAAATAGTAATAAAGAATGTGTGACGCATTACGTAATAAACAAGTCGTTTATCAGACTCGAAGCTGCGGGCAGCCCACATGAGGAACTATGTGGAGCATTTGCTTTTCGTCGAGGTCTATTATGAAATCTCCTAATAAAAAAACTAAACTAGCTAGTAAACGGGCACCAAAAATAATTCACTCGATAAAAATATAATTTTTCCCACGACATACCCATGCTAAATAATCATGATCTTTATTTGCCAAAAGAATAACAACCTTAAAAATCATACACACTATTAGGTACTTATTTTCTATATTAACTCCTCGTGTGCCTTACGAACACCATCTGTACATAAAACAATGGCTTTTTAATTGTGTCTATAATAAGGCGCTTAAGTAGTTAAATAATGCACATAAGCCTAAGCATTCTGCACATCAATAGAAATAAATAAATAAATATTTTGATGTATTACCCAACGCAAAAATGTATTTTTGTTTACACGTTTCCCCACGCTAGGAATTTCTCCTGTATCGTGGGTGCGTTCACAAACATTTAAACTCACATACACAAATACCCAGACCCGGAACAACTATCTGTAGGTCATACAAATATTTGTTCCGTGCGGGAATCGAACCCGCGACACACAGCGCAGCAGTCCATTGCTTGAGCCCCTGCGCCAACGAAACGTCTTCACCTAAACATTACGCTACTGGAATACTGGATGGACCTTTTTGTCGACGTTTTACAAGTGCCCATGTACTCATGTAGACCTATATGAAATAAAATATTTTGAATTATTGAATGGGGAACCCCCATACTACCCCATAGGGTGGTGGAGGTTATATACTAATAACTAGCTGACGTCACGCGGTTTCAGCCGCGTAGTTCCCGTTTCTGTGGGAACACAGAAATAGAAAGTAGCCTATGTTGAAATCGGCGCAGTAGTTTATAAGTTTATCCATTACAAACATACACAATAAAATCTATCCTCTTTGTAATATTAGTGTAGATATTTAAAAAAATACATAATTATGAAGACGTTGAGACTTTGATCCCCAATATCTCCGTAACTAAAAGGTTCCTAGACATTATCGCAATGACGGGTAAAACGCGGCACGCGTTTTACCCGTCATTGCGATAATGTCTTTCGCCTTTATGGTCTTGTTCACATCTCAACACGCCCAATCTTCAATTCTTCACACTGAACCTGCACCACACCCCCCTATACCCCTGTACCCTGAGCTGTGTCCCGCAGCATGTCTCGCAATTAAATGTAGATTACTGTAAACAGTCCCGGCGAGATAAAACTGTCCCCCATGATCGAGAGTCGTGCGCCTATCACAGACATGCGGGCCTGAGGAGCGTCGGCAGGCAAAATGGCGAGGACTGGCTTTTATTTGTGTTATTACTTTTATAGTTAAACCTAATCTAATGAATTATGAATGTACTTGTATGGATCTTAATTTATTTACGCTTTTGTTACGAGAACATTTAATTCTACAATTTTATTCTTGCTGTGACAATTTCAAACCACATGGAGAGATTTGTTACCAAATCCATATGTTCGTACAGCTAATCTCCGTAACTACCCCATCAATTTCAATAAAATGTTACTTGAAAATTTGGATTTTAATCCGAAAAGTGGCACAAAGCAGGGTGGGATCGCTTGTAGATTAATAAATATCGTGTCCATATCTGATGAGTTTGTTTTTTTTTCCTCTTTGATCTAGCCATCTACAGAAGCTGATAATAAAGGTGGGGATATATTGGCATCGTTTGTAGCAAAAATGTTGACGAGAATATCAGTTCTTTCACTGATTTGCGTTGTTTTACCACAATTAAAAAAAATCTTCTCCCGATATTTGCAATATTCCTAACCCTTAAATACTTCACCCAATTTGCCATCGGTACCGCTCCGTCCCGCATACGGGCTCGATTGGTCCGTTTGCACTGGCGGCGTGGCGCGCGTGATAAATTGTCACCGACTCACCCACGCCGCGTGAGGGTTAGTAGATAAGTAACGATGACTTGTAGTCTATGACACCAAGCGTTTAGCAGCAGTGACCATAGAGCAGCAAACAGGCCTGATGGGAGTCCATTTGCAGAGGCGTGGCGCGCGTGATTAATTCTCACCGACTCACCTCGCCGGCGTGAGGGTTAGTAGATAAGTAACGATGACTTGTCTTCAAGAAGCATGTATCATGGAGAGATTGGTTGGGTTGTGGTTGAGATTACCCATGACAATGACTGCCGAAGATCTACCACCACCAAGGACCAACAGACTAACACAGTTTACGAGACACGGAAGGGTCTCGGTAAACAATTCGGTTCAGTAAGATATTCACACATCACCTGACCGACCGTGTTTAGCGGTACTTAACCTTAAATATCGACCCATCAGTCTGTTATTATTTAACCTGGCGCTTTCCCCTAAAGCATGTTGTCCATGCCCGCAGAGGCGCAGATAACTCTTGCAAGGCAAACGTTTAAATCATCGTATAATTAGCGCGACAGGTGCTGAGCTCAGCAGGCAGCTCCTAATCGCGCCATTACGTGCTCCGTTACGAGAGCACCTAATGATGCTGATGCGGAACAGCGGTGCACTGCTCATGGCTTCACTGTTGGCAGGTTTTGCGTAAAAAGATGTACTGATACTGTTGGTGACAATTTCAGACTTGGTAAGTAGGTAGTCTGTAAAACGGTACACACGCTTAATGATCATACGTATAGGAAAATGTCGAGTTTTGTCGAGAAATTATTAAGAAAATTTACAGCCAGGATGTTAATTCTGAGAACCTGAAATTCAATTTAATATAAGTAAGATATGAAAGCAAGTTCTAGCATTAAATATTTGACTATACTGACGAAATTCATTAATGGTTGGACGCCAAAAGATATTCTGACGCAGTTCAGAATATTTATTGGCGCCCAACATGGGCTCAGTTACCCATTCTTTAAGCTTCTGCAGGACTATTGCGTATCTTTGAAATGACAGTGGCTATCATAAAGTGGCCATTAATTGACTGTAAATGGTTCCATTTTGTACTAAACCATAACCAATTTGACAGTTAATCCATGGACAATATGATAGCCACGTCTGTCATTTAAGAGACACTCAATAGCCCTGGCTGGTATTTGAATTTAACCTTCATAATAACAACATTATCTTTACTTGTATTTTCACGGTTAGCTTTTATCTTTATTGCAACATTTAAATCAGGTTTGGTTATTTCTAAACCAATAATACTTAATTCCCCATGTGCTATATAACCACGAACAACTTCAGGCTATATTACCCACGTCAGAGCCCATTACAGCTGCCATCGGTACTGGTAACAGACTAACACACAACGCAATCCGCCATTGTATAAATAACGCTAAGAGCCCAGCTGTGCACAGCCGTGTTGACGACGCGGCTAAATGCATCTCTTTCGCGCCAGACTCAGCGTGCTTTAAATAAAAACCAGGTGTAGGTTTGATAGGTAACAGATTACAAATTTAGTTGTTGAGGTAAGGAGATGAATGGGTCGGGGAAGAGATTGGGAGGAATGCGTAAAGGGTGTAAAAGTACCCTTAACGCAAACGAAGGGCACTTGTTCTCCCTACCACTGCGATTATTTTTTTGTTCTAGACCACACCTGGGAACCCCCTAGATACAAAGTTCCAAATTTTGCACACACCCCATAGTTCCAAATTTTGCACAGCTGTGTTTGTAAATACTAGATTTTCAGGTTATAACTTTACTTAAATTACCTCCATGACCCGTTTACTATTCAAAGCATCCACTAGCACAATGTTTTAAGAGTGCTACATTGAGTTTTACCGTAAAATGAGATATTTAACCTTAAAAATGTTTGCGTAGGGGTACTCAGTTTGATGTACAGAATGCTTGGTGGACGTATGTGTAAAGGGTTAATTACGGGTAAATGTACGAGTACGTTTTGAAGTTAAAACTTAACTTAGTAAGTAGCAGAGGCTAAGCACGTGACGATTTGGTTTTTTTTTTGGGACGAGCCCGCCACACTATACCCAAACCACTGTAACTTCTGTAAGCCAAAATCAACAGTGGCCTACAAGAAAAGCGCCGAGACAATGAAGCCCGACGAAGTCCCAGAGCAGCGATTTAACTGTCTTGGGTCCGGCAACGAAATTAATCAGAAAAGACTAGCGGAGGAGTAGGAAAAACATAATTTTCTCTTTCTTCCATATCAGCAGGAGACAGGAGAGAACAAGGCCAATAGGCACACAGGGACGTATACAACTGATATAAGCTCATTTGCCTAGCACCACGGATATTATTGTCATTAATATTACTGGGTGCTAAGTTGTGAGCTGTTAAATTTGATAACAATAAAACGAATTAGTATATTATTTCGACACATTTTAGATTTTCGATTTTTATTTCTGCACGACTTTCAACTGGATTGACTGAATTGGCATAAGACTTTCGGTCCCATACAGACCGTATCAATTATTACCTATTGAGGTTTCCAATATCGTTATCACTTCGGACTTCTTCTTAGTAGTGTCGGATGGCCGTCCCAGCGGTCTAGTGAAGAGGAACAGAGAGTGCACCTGTGCCTGTGCACACACTTGTGCATTATGCTTCCTGTATCGATTGCTAATCTCCGCTTAGATTGACCGCCGTGACCGAAAGTGGTGAGCCCTCTCACCGCTGTGTCGTTGTTAGAATCATGACTTGTCTTATTTCAGAGTAGCCCACAGCTGGATAGGCCCAAATTGTACTTATAGATTACATAGTTCCTTTTTGGTGCATCTTATTTGGACCTGAAACTAACAAATGAACGTACAATTTGAACAAATAACAAAAATCATCAAAACTGGCGACAGTGCACGAGTGTGAGGCTACAGCCGTCGCACGCGCCGAGTGTTTGCACAGATGTTTCCGCCAAAAACAATATTAAACCAAATGTCGGTTGTCAGGAACATTCTATCACAGTCCATGGCGAAAAATATTACTTTTATGGTGAAAGAATAATGGTCCTCTCAGCCATTAAACAAGCCTTAAAAGATTTGGTTGGTGTTATCAGCATCATCAGCCATAAGACGTCAACTGCTGGACTAAGGCCTTCCCCATAGAACGCCATACAGAACGGCAGCCTGCCGTTTGCATCCCCGGTTGCGCGCAACTCTCACGATGTCGTCGGTCCACCTGGTGGGAGGCCTACCAACGCTGCGTCTTCCGGTTCGTGGTCGCTACTCGAGAACCTTTCTTCCGAACCTGTTTTCGGTTGTCGGTTCTTCGAGGTAATAATAAAAATAATAAATAATAATATTCCACAACTATCACACTTCAGGTATGGTGTTATAAGGGCCAAATAATTTTAACATGCTACTTTTGTCAAGGAAGGTGGTAGTTTAAACCATCAAGATCTTTTACTGAAGACCTTAACCAGTTTAAATGAAGAGAAACTGCTTAAACTTTCCCAAAATAGCAACACCCAAAACCACATTGCATGGTAAACAAGAATTTCAAAAAAGCTCCTGATCCTTCATCATAACTTTGTGCTGTACTAGTTCAGACACTTAAATTTGTTGTCAAGTTACCTTTTTCCCAACTATGTTAGGTTGGGGTCGGCTTCCAGTCTTACCGGATTTAGTTGAGTACCAGTATTTTCGCTGCCTCCAAAATAAATTCACACTTTTTTTTTGGTATGGAACGTACTTTTGTAAACGTAAAAAATCAACATCAAAAATATAAATGAAACAGTAAAGGTCGTAAGTCGCACACCGGGGCCCCTGTGCAGGCGCCGGCTTCGCACGCGCCGCGGTTGACACAGGTGTTGCCGCCATTACGCCAAAAACAATGTAACCGAACGCCTCGTGACGTCACACCAGTTTAGCCGCTCTGTCACTGTTGCTGGGTCCTGGGACTGCTATTTATAGGAGCTGAGGACTATAAGATTATAGAACTTGATCATTCAGGTGTTATTTGAACTGTAGTTTTGGCATGGTTGCTTATCAAGAGGTTAAATTATTTATTTCAGTCTAAGAATCTTCGTCTTAGTGTGCCGATGGCAATCTTAATTGTGTCCCAGAACCCAGTGCCCAGAACTGAGGTTTTTGTAGCGTCCATCAGTTTATGTGGTGAACAAACCACAGGACATGCAGGACACGATATTAAAAGTCCCATTGCTTGTGGAACAGCACCATCTTTAACACTGAAAACGGAATATTTACCATGTTCACTATAAACTGAATCTTGTATAAAGGGTGTAAATGTGCCCATAACGCAAACGAAAGGCACTTGTTCTCCCCACCACTGCGATATTTTTTTTGTTCTAGAGCAACTCCCTAGTTACGGAGATATTGGAGGTCAAAGTTCCCTAATTTTTCACAGCTGATTTTGTAAATTCTAGCTTTTCGGGTAAGACTTTACTTAAATTACCTCCATGACCCGTTTACTATTCAAAGCATCCACTAGCACAATGTTTTAATAGTGCTACATTGAGTTTACCGTAAAATGTGATTTTTGACCCCAAAAAAAAAGTCGTTTCCCAGCAAAAAATTTTGGGGTACTTAGTTTGATGTACAGAATGCTTGGTTGACGGCTGTGTGAAGGGTAATTTACACCCTGTAGAGAAGTATTTTCGAGTAAATGTAAGCTTTTCGAAACCATCCTAAACATTCAGGATGAAAACAGAAAAGAAATATTAAATCACGCGAAGGGACAATTCGATAGACCTACATCAGTATAATTGAAGTGAAGAAAATACGATCGCCATAACTTCTGTAGGGAAAAATCTAATAACTTGACGACAGTCTATTCACGAAAACTAACCCTTTATATTATTGAGAGCTCTTTAGCTGTCCGGGACGACTGCGCCACGACCCGGAGACATAACGCAACGTGGATGAAATAAAATGGAAGTTGGTAGAAATGTGTTGGTTTTTAATACGACTACACATAAGATAACACACACACACACCACACTATTGTCTACATTTCTTCTTCATTTCTCCTTTAGCAGGTCTGCTGGCAGAAATTTCTTGAGAAATAAGCAGTACCTTATTTTATGTTATTTTCCTGTGCTGTCTACTGTTTGTACATAAATAACAAATATGTCAGGCCTGTTTCCCGTGAGTGAAGTTTTACGCAACCAAATGACAATTTTTCGAAAATGTTACTTATCGTAGATCCATAGTGGCTTGTTGCTTCTTTTCTTCTCCATAGGAAATGACCATTTTACGTACCTATTTCGTTTTTTTGTAAATTGAAACAATTAGAAGACCGAAAGGAATCAAAGTAGGCCATAGACCACTCAGTTTAGTGTTTTTTTTGCCTTCAAATTATTTTTAGTCTTTTGTTTTTTTTTTCTATTAAAACGTTGCCCCACACTAGGATTTTTTCCTGTATCGTAGGTGCGTTTACAAACATTAAAACTCACATACACAATTACACCCAGGCCCGAAACAACTACCTGTGGGCCATACAAATGTTTGTTCCGTGCGGGGATTCAGCAGTCCAATCTCTCAGCCACTGCGGTAACCGTGCCGTCAGTTAGATTATCTGTCTGTCTATAGACAAAGGTAGCGCAGCCAATAAGACCAAAAAAACTAAATTCGACTATACGGCAGTAAATGAAAACTGCAACACATTTACTTACATATTTTTTTCATTTTTTTTACAGATGGAATATTGAATTTATTCTTTAAAAACAAATTGGTACGTCACAGTTACATAACAAACTTATTACGTGCGTTATTTAATTAACAATTGCTTAAACAAATGACGTCTGATTGGCTCAGTAAATGCATTTCGTCCGGCAATGAATGGCGGATCAATATTTGTTTGATATTTTCGCCGGTATTGACGTATTTGAGAGCAGTGGTGGCCCAATGGTTGCGGCCCCGACTTACGAACAGTTGGTCGTGGGTTCGAACCCAGGCAGACGCATTACTTTGCGTAATTTATTTTATCACCTCTGCTCTCAGAACGGTGAAGGAAAACCGTCGGCATATCTTAGAACCAAAAATTCTAAGATATGTGACATCTACCAATCCGCACTGGGCCCGCGTGGTGAATTATAGCCCATCCCTCAGAGGAGGCCTGAGTCCGTGCAGTGGGAACAATATAAGGCTGATGATGATGATGATGACGTGTTTATTCATGCATATTAGTTAAAAAGAAATTGGTCACATCATCATCATCTTATTGAACTTGTCCCATTCTACTAGAGTTTGGTGCAACATCACGTTTTCTTATTCCATTCGTCCCTGTTACACGTCACGGCATTATTTACTGCTTTCTCTCCCATATCATTCCTCACACAATCCTTCCATGTTTTCTGTGGCCTTCCTGTTCCTCTCTATCCATCTACATTAATAGCCATCACTGTCTTAGTCACAAGCCTAGTTATTTAGTTCCAAGTATCATTTTTTCTCTGATCTGACTTGGTCTTAGCGCGTGCAAGTGTTTGGGTGAACTTTATGTCGAAAAGACTGCTGTTTAATACTATTATTGCAATGCTCAAGTCTGTTGGTTTGCCTACCTGACGATATAGCATTATGATAATGATATTGCACACTCCATTGCTTGCACTGATGTCACATAGATCTCTGGAAATGTACAGACGCAAGACAGATCAACCTACCCACGCTTTTTTTGTGATATTCAAAAGTGCCTGTAATGGTCTATTTGAAACATTCATAAAGAGTTTCAATAACAATTTCTCCATAACCCAGTCACAGTCCCGATCCATCACGGCACCACAGCGTGTCGTACCCACTAAATCTCCACGGAGCCCTACGTTATTGGAATTTCCCTGTTACAATTTATACGTAAAGCTACACCTGCGCCCACAGATGCTGCCTTATGCCTTATTGTTGACACAGATGTGCTCTGCTGGATGTGCTAGAGCGCAGTTCTGAGTTCTTTGTTTTAATTCCGTTTTGGAGGTTTTAGATTGAAAGCTATCCTTTCAATCTTTCGGAGTGTAATCTTTCGGTGCTGTCGTTTTTTGTGGGGTGGGTGGTTAGATCGGAGTTTTGTTTTAAATGAACATCGATGCAAGGAGCTGGTGCAGTATAAAAATACAATTATTATACAATCTTACGGATTGACGTTAGAAATTACCAGATCATTGCCGAGTTGAAATCTAAAATTCACACCTCCTTTCCTTAATCAAAATCATAGTTTATTTGTAAACTAATCATTTCGAATTTGGCAAAAGGCTCGCACATTATAACAGGACCCCAACGCACACCTCTCCCTAATGTTGCTTGATGTAATGATATATTTAAATTGTGTTTATCAATAAAATACAAGTAAATGTCAGTCAGACTGCCTAGCTGACTAACTATATGACTGAAACATCATCATCTGCCTAGCCTTTTCCCAACTAAGTTGGCTGGTATGACTTAGAGTCTAAACGCATGCAGCTGAATACCAGTATTTTAAATGAAGCGACTGAATATCTGACTCCACAACCCAGTTAATTCTGGTGGTCAGACATTCAGGTCACTACCTGTAACCAATCATTCTGTACATTAAACTAAGTACCCCTACGCAAAAATTTTTTTTTTTTTTATCCTGAAAAACTAGTATTAACAAAAACAAAAAAAACAGCTGTGAAAATTTTGGAACTTTGACTTCCAATATCTCCGTAACGACGTTCCCCGGTTCATACCGGGGAACCCCCTCATTACGGTACTGCGATAATTTTTTGGTTTTAGACCATTCTAAAACCAAAAAATTATTTCAGTGGTGGGGAGAACAAGTGACCTTCGTTTGCGTTAAGGGTACTTTTACACCCTCTAAATAACAGCTGGGACCAACAGCTTAACGTGCATTCCGAGGCACGGAGGAAATTCGTTATGTAATGGACATCCACAGATCAACCTCGGAAAGCGCGGGGTAACATAAAGATCGACCCGAGTGGCAGTTATAAATCAGCCACGAGCTCAGACATATCGTAACAGAAGTTTAATATTGATGTACGTATATTAAAAATATGTACCTGAAGCCATACTGAATAGAACTGTAATCCATAATTCAGCTGGGTCACGCATTAGAACAATATTTCATTGTACGTATGACGTCACGAGCTGCTATTCTATCGGAAGTAACCATGGCAACGGGTTTATCATACAAAAAATAATCATGCAGAAGTAACACTGTACAAGATACACGATCTTGGTAAAGTAAAACATTCAAAATAATTTTCATGGAGTTTCTTGCCTGTTCTTCTCCACATACATCTAGGTAGGCTTTGGAAAGAGCAACTACAGTACTTTCACAGTTATTATGTCTTGTGACTGGGACTGTAGCTTCATTTTTAGGGTTCCGTAGCCAAATGGCAAAAAACGGAACCCTTATAGATTCGTCATGTCTGTCTGTCTGTCTGTCTGTCTGTCCGTCTGTCCGTCTGTCCGTATGTCACAGCCATTTTATTCCGAGACTATAAGGATTACACAGTTGAAATTTGGCAGGTAGCAGGTAGATGTATTCTGTAAACCGCTTTTTGATTTTTATATAAAAATAAAAAAATATAAGATTAAGAGGAGGCTCTCCATACATGGAATTAAAACTAAAAAAACTTTTTTTCATCAAACCTGCACATGAGGAGTATCTATGGATAGGTCTTTAAAAATGACATTGAGGTTCTGTCAAATCATTTTTTCTCAAAGTCAATCGTTTTAAAGATAGACACATCCAAAGTGGTAAAATGTGTGTCCCCCCCCCCCTCTAACTTTTAAAGTAAGAGAGTGACAATTCTAAAAAAAAATTATAATGTAGATCTCAACAAAAACTACCAACCAAAATTGGTTTGAACGAGATCTAGTAAGTATTTTTTTTTAATACGTCATACGATTTACGTAAATCGCAATTTACCGTTCATTCAATCAACTCAATTATAAAAATTATGTTAACATTATGTTACTTGCTGCTACGGAACCCTTCATGGGCGAGTCTGACTCGCACTTGGCCGGTTTTATTGTTTTCTGTGTTTCGAAATTGCCTAACTACCTACTAGCCTACTTGAAATAAATGCTTTGAGCTTTCATTTTGATTCGCAATATTTCGCTGTGTTCACATAAACATAGAGCGAGAAAAGCCGATAGTCCTTTAACTAAGAATTCAAAGGAATATGCCATCCATCAACCGTTGTGAGGCCCGCTTGGTAGATTACGGCCCACTCCCTCTAGCAAAGAGAAGGTCTGGGTACCAGTAGTAACATTAAAGGTAGATTAGATCGTGCGAGTATGACCAGGGTGCTTACTCTCGAATATAATTCCGATAGATCGGCATTGGAATTGTCAGTCAAACGTCAGGGATTGGCTAGACTCAGTGAGTTCAGCCAATCCCTGTCGTTTAACTCAACCAAGTGACGTTTGACCAATATCGATCTATCGGAATTATATTCCAGAGTAAGCACCCTGATGTGTCAACGTGGACGAAGCAAAAGGAGTATGTAAGGATCGTATCAGGTGGCGTTCTGTGTGTGTGTGTGATAAGCTGAAGCATAATATCCTTTATTACGGCAGGGGGTCTAAAATGGCCACTTTAGCAGATCATAACAGGATCATAATATGAATTACGTTAAAATTCGTAAAATGGTCACTAACGTATGAATGGTCCATTTTACGATTTTTAAAGCAATTCATATTATGATCACCTAGAGTGGCCAAGTCTCATTGTCATTAAATTGTCAATAAAAGGACAGCCAATTGTGACTGCGATCCAAAATGCAAGTCTAATGCAGTTAAGGAAAAGAGACAGCCTCAGTATACCCAAGAAAAATGCTCTTATTAAGCATCCTCTTCACTCATCATTAAGAGAAGATCTTCTGTCCCTCTCCTGCGATACGTCAAACGAGTCATAGCCAAACTCGCGTCAGTTCGAGCGCGGGAACGAACACAGCTGATATGATGTTTATCTTACAATGGCGGCTCCGCATTAATGGCGGAGCTCGATTTTGCTCGAAAAACTCTTTGAGTTGTGGTGGAAACTGCACCCAAATTTACTTAGCTGTTTAGGAGATTAGATTGAACTTGGATGGACCAATTGGAAATAGACTTAAGCTTGTTATAAGTTGTTTAGATAGACAAACAAACCAAGATAGACTATGTTATCAGAAATTGTCCTTTCGTGCATTAAATATTTGAATTTGAGTTTAATAAAACGTCGTAAGTGGCCGTTGTTTTCGTAGAATTTTACCTTTATGACAATTATGCGATTCAAGAGAGTTTACAAATACAAATACAAATACAAAATGCTTTATTCGGAAAAAATTTGTTACAACAATGGGTGGTTGTGATAGGGGACTCCTTTTAAGCAATTTTTGCCTGTGTTAGGAGACCCCGCTCTTCCATAGCAAAATAATTACAAATAGTAACAAATAATGTGGTAAACTTAAACTATAATTGAAAACTTATTTCTAACATTATTCTACATTATAATTTAAGAAAAACTAAAAATAAAAGAAAATCAATATCAAAAACAAGAAAAATATTGTAAAAGTGTATGTGTGATGAGTGTGCATGGGCGTGTGGGTGTGCATGAGTGTGAGTGTGTGCATGAGTGTGAGTGTGTGTGTGTGTTTATGTTTTTTTTTTTTTTTTTTTTGTGCCAGTTTTTGTGAGATTGCATGTATGTTTGTGACCATTGAGTAACATGTTGTTATTATGTATCTTGCTATTTAACATACTGTAGAAGTGCCTCAGTCTCTTCATACGTGAGTTTTTTGATCCAGTTTGTTACGATTTTCTTACAATCATATGTGCTTTTGGTGTATATGCAAATTTTTTTGTTTATCTTATTGTATAAGTAGTATAGTTTAATTTATCTTCTTTGCCACCACAGATTTGGTTAAAAAGTATGTTGCATAAATTTTTACAGTGACACAGTTAATTGTTTTGCACAACCTGTGATAAATTTCAAGGTCATGGTGACTAAAATGATTGAAATATGGAATCCACGGCAAAAGCTCAGTCACTTCTTATCCTTCGGCTAAAAGCTCACCTGAAATTCTGTTTAACCTGAAATTCTATGTAGCCTACGAACACGACAGGTAGCGTGTGTCTAACAGTAACGTAGTTATAGACTCCATCATAGTCGCCACATCAGCACAATTCAGCTCTATTTGTAAATTGCTTCAGGCCTATGACTATGCAGGTATATTATAGGCTACCTACCTACCAGGTCGTGATTGACACATCATGATGGGAGTTCTGTGTTGTGCCTCGACGTCTATGCGGCGCCCTGCCCTGTTCTCCGCATACCTACCTCGTCTAGTCTGGCCTAGCTCATTCAATCAGTTCATCAAGCTAGGGAATTTATTTTGCTAGTTAGCGGCCGGTATTAAAACTGGGCGACCACTACCAATAGAAAATGCCGTAGAAACGATGGCTGAATGTCCTGACTGGCTCTAGTGGTCTTCAAATCGTACATGTTGCAGCCTCAACAATACTGTCGGTGCTACGAGCCAACCAGGCACTATTAAAAATTGTTTCTAGTTTGATTAGGACATGCAGGCAGGTTTGAATCACCTGATTGTCTGATAAAAAAATATTTCGTGCTTCGAAAGGAACGTATAAGCCGGTGCAATGGTCCCGGCCGCCAAACGGCGGTCGTCAAACCATGTCAGAAGCCCTAGAGGCGGTTTAGAAACTCTGACACTACTGTGTGTGGGATCGCTTATAGACTTTACCGCCCACATGATATAAAGAATAAGACTATGAAAACGGTAACCAGCGGAATTAACGTCATCTACCGAAGCGCAGAGGAACACTGAACAAAATTAACAACTCAATGGACACCAAATAGCAAGAAACGACAACGCGGCAGACCCAAAAGAAGATGGCGGAATGAGTTGGACTCTTCCTCAGAGGATTGAACGACAATAGCATTAGAAAAAGTGGAAGAAGGAAATGGAGGTCTTTGCTCTGCAGTGCACTACACCAATGGAGGTTTGTAATAAATTAATAACAGATGCCTTTTTATTGAGAAACATAGGTATAAACCAGTTGAGTCTTAATCTTCTACAATTACCCAATTTAAAGCAACACAATTATTATACTTAAAACCCGATAAGCTCCTTGCCTCCTCAACAGAAGCCCCGATAACAGAGCGAGTACAAACATCACTTGATTTACAACAGTATACTTTAATTGAACACGACCCAACAGGGGTAGCTGGTGCGTCATGCGGGTCTAAGGTGACCTCAATAAGGGACGCATTGAGAATGTAGCATACGGGTAAGTGATTCACATGATTGCATCTTTCTGTGTATGGTGGTCGGTCGAAAGTGGGTTGCGGTCGAGGTGATATGGTGTTACTTGTTTATTTTATTTTTTAACTCCGCTACCACTGGTCGTAAAGGCGACTGCGACCGCGTCGCCTTCTAGCTGTGACAGGGCTCCACATCGCGGTTATTTTGGCCTACAGATCATCGCACAGAACAGCTTATTGCAGACATTCTACAAACAGTGTTTATAAAACGTAGTGTTTGTATTCAATATTGATGTAAACGAACAAAACTAGTAGACAGTAACGTCCTGCGCCTGCCAGTTTTCTTTTGTTGCCCCACACTAGGAATTTCTTCTGTATCGCGGGTGTGTTCACTAACATCTAAAGTCACATACACAAACACCTGCGTGTGAAACATGGGAGGGGCCCGCAAGGGCCGACGCCCGTCGGCCCTTGCGGGCCGCTCCCATGTTGCTGACATCTCTTTGAGGCGCGCGTGGAACACGAACGCGCCGTCGACACGGCCTGTTGTCGTCGTAAGACGGACGGACGGCGAGCTAGCCCATCACTCACCGTCCACAGGCCCGCGTCTACGGTGGCCGGAAGCCATCGCGTGGCCCCCGACGCCCGGAGCGCCTCCCGCGACTGCTGGGACGAGAGGTTCTCTCCCTCTCGTGTTCCGCCACCTCCTTTGCTAGCAACACTGCTTCGCAGAAGGAGGCGACGGCGTCCCATTCCTTCACACCCCGGACCATGGTTTGCATCAGAGCCGGACGCAAGAGGTCGCCGCCGCCAATCGCCGTTAGAAAACACGGCGGGGCTCTGCCCAAGCGGGGCAAATCACTTTCACGGTGTCACTTGTACCGTGTCCTCCAGCCGATCCTCACAATGGTGGCATCCGGGCGTTTCCTCCCGCCTAATTCGGTGCAGGTACCTACCGAAACAACCGTGCCCGGTGAGGACCTGCGTCAGACGGAAGGTGAGGGCGCCGTGGCGCATCTCTAGCTCCTCACAGACTTACCGCCACTGTCATGGCGTGCCCTGTCCAACTTGGCCTTAGATGGAAACTACTGAAAGTCGTAGGGAGAAGCCGTTGCCCAGCAGTGGGATGATACAGGCTAAGTATTAGAAACCAGCGGACGTCACGCGGTTACACCCGCGGATTTCCCGTTCCCGTAGGAATACAGGAAAAAGTATGTAGCCCATGTGAGGAGGATGAATGTAGCGTAACAATGGTGAAAGAATTTTTGAAATCGGCGCAGTAGTTTTTGAGTTTATTCATTACAAACACACACACAAAAATACAAATCTTTCCTCTTTATAATATCAGTGTAGATAACAGAATAAACTGCAAGCCAGACAACCTGAAACCCATAGAAATATAAAAAAAACAGCTGTAACCGCTATCCACTTAAACAGGCTTCATTACGGATATTTAAAAATATGTAATTCAAATGCTCGAGAAGTCACGGCCATGTGTTCAGTTAATTAGTTTAAAACTTGCCTTCAAAGAATACTAATTACAATTATTACAAAAGCCTGTTACGAAAACAAAATACCTATATTCAAGAACATAAAATGAAAATTGGTATTTTAAGGAAAATACGAAACCTACAAGCGAATATTCCAGATAAATATGATTACTATTTAACGCTTAGAAAAATTCTTTTAACAAAAGTTGCCATACAAAAAAATGTCCTTGTTTCTTTTTTTTATAAAACAGGAAGGAAGGGTTCTGGCGCGTGGTGTAAAGTAAACATTTGTGTTTAAAAATAAATTCCTTGTGCACTATGAGATATTAATAGACGATGGAAATGGATGCAGTTCATTACCAAATACTTTTTACATGTAGGTACTTATTGGACCAAGTTATGTATTTTCTGCATATTACGTTACCGAGTTGCACCTTTTTGCTTTTCCTAAAGCTTTGAAATCAGTTAAGGCACACATCATTAGGTAACCAGCATCTCCTAGAACCTAAAATTCGAAGACTGTCGTCGACTAACCCTCATCATCATCATCATCATCAGTCACCTGCCCTTATTCCAATTTATTTGGTTTCGGCGCAACATGTCTTTTTCTTCCATACTTCTCTATTTCTCGTCATGTCAGCAGTCACCTCCTTCCTAGCCATATCATCCTTCACACAGTCCATCCATCGTTTCTTTGATCTTCCTCTACTTTCATAGCCATCTACATTCATACAGTTCATACTTAACATTATTCTCACAGCATTTTCTTCATTCATTCGCATCACACATCCATACCACGACAATCGATTACAACACAACTTGGTGGATTATTTGCGGACTCCCCCACTTTCAAGAGGGCTGTGTCCCAGCAGTAGGAATTTCGAAAACTATAGAACTTAGACTATGGTATGCTTGACATTATCCAAAAATAAAATCACTAAGGCCAGCAGACTGACGAAACCTTCAACAAAATCGTACGAGTATGTTTCCCTACCCAACCCAGTTACCCTACCACAACGTCCACATTCACAGAACGCACATGGCACGAGGCGCCGAGCCACATTTAATGATCGCCATATTGAAACGAACAGCTGATGCATACCACTACTAAAAACCTCTGGTTTTAGTTGCAATGGTGAAGGACTTAAGTACTTGTAATACGAGCTTGGATTACTTATTTAAATTATTGTCAATGTAAAGGGTGTAGAAACACCCTTCGAAGCCAAGAGGCACTAATTGTTGTTCCAACATTGCGTTTTTTTTTTGTTCTGATCCAAGGCTGGGAATTTTATAGTTATGAAAATATTGAAGGTTAAACTTTCTTTTCAATACAAATGTTGTAAATTGTTACAACAGCCTGCTCACAGCGTGCCACCCTAGCCAGCCAATGACAGCTAACCATAACCATGCCACTCTAGCAAACCATAGCCTTGCCACTCTAGCATACCATAGCCATGCCACTCTAGCATACCATAGCCATGCCACTCTAGCCAGCCAATGACGGGCAACGACTCGCGAGCCAATCACAGTCAAGCGAAGACACCGCCATAACCACCGGATGCCTCCGGTGGGGATATCAGTCTATATAATGCCCTGTAAGCTCAGTTTCGAGGTCTTGTCGCGCTCGATTGTGAAACCTGTAAGTCGAGACTCTGTCCGAATAAAATAATGAATCAGTTCCTGTCTATTCTTTACCACTGTCGTAACAGTCAGAAGTGGGATCGAATAAAAAAAAAACCTACGATAAAACGACTCTCTGCTACTTAAAAGTCAACGGTCACCTACTGTGGAGGACGAGGTCAAAAATTCAAACGAAGAACGTACGTCGATGCACACCGCCTGCAAGGAAAATATTGTCTCCCATCCCAGTATCACAAGGCACAAATTGAAAAAGCGGGTGACAATCTGGATGGAACACGAAGCGACTACCCTCAGTATCGCATCGTTCATTCCATAATTTGACCTTGAAAAAGAAGACTGCGGCCAGTAACCACCTGTGAGACACTTTGAGTTACAAGAAGTATCCATCTCTCTGCCAGCAACGGTTCTACGGTAAATTAAGACTACCTAAAGGTTGTCAACAGCAACCAAGGACATGGAAGGAAGGAACCGACCTACTTCACGCTGAGAGCTGCCAGGAACCATGCATAAATAACAAGGTCAGTAAACATGCCAATATTTGCCAAATTAGCCAAATGCCATTAGCCAAATATATAAGCCAAATGTGTTTTACCATGGAGTGCCCCATGAGTTGATAATTATGCGAATCGTAGACAAAATAATTTGGTAAGCCCGATAAGTAAATCTAATCTTAGTCAGTTAATCTGTATAATATTATCCCGGTACGAAAAAAATATGTTTTACGAGTAGGTACTAGTTGTGTACTAAAGAGTTGAGAACTTAAAATGTACATATTTAGTTCAAGTGCGCATTAGATTATCCAACAATAACAATTCCAAAGTAAATCATGTAGATCAGATACTTATAAATAGCTACAATAATTTTATTAAACTATTATCAGAGATATAGATAGCATTCCTGGGCGATCTCTTGCTACCGCCAGCCGATATTCAAACAGTTTTAGACTTATTGGATAAAGTTCTTGACAGATTGAAAACGAGGAACTTAAAATTAAATATGAGGAACTGCTAATTTTTACATATTTCTTAATTAGGGTATAAAACATCATGACGCGATGGCATTCAACCAGGTGAATTTAAGTTGATCGTCTTAATTTCTCATCCCGAGTAATGTAAACGAAGTGCGTCAGTTTATTCTATCTAGTTCTATCTAGTTACTAAAGAAAGTCCATTCATAACTTAGCAATAATAGCTCGCCCGTTTATCAAACTTAAAAAAAAAAAGTACGATGTGGGTATGAGGCAAGTCACATAAATCTTGTTATGAAAAAAAAAAAAATGTTATAGGTCGGTATTAGTGATTATGTAGGTACGATCCTAGTTTTCCAACAGAAATTCACACGTATTGCAGGTATTGCACGTATCTTTTATAAAGTAGATTGACGGTAGTTTGCGCCCTGTCTTTTAGTTTAGTCGCGTTACAAGTCAGATAGAGTGTTTATCATGATTTTGGGCTTGAATCCCTTGCAGTGATAAAATTGTTGCTAAGATTTCGTATTATGACGTGTTATGTAATAATGTCCATGTAATTCGGACTGTACTGCAGTACGCGATACAATGACTAATCATGATCTTATGCCATGTATTGCCCGATATTACTTTTCACTATGGTGACCGATGAGCCAAAGCCCAAGTAAGCTAAAACGAAAAGCCAAAGTCAAAGTCTATGCCTATCTTAGGTAAGTAGATCGTTCGATAGATGCCGTTTATTGTGTACCATTTAGACGTGAACGATTTGTTCAGTACTGTGCAATGACAAGATGAAAAGCCGAAAAGTAGTATTGTTTTACTGCGAAGTGGATGTACAGATACCTATAGTGAGTAATTGTGTAATCGTTGATGGTAGGCTATAACGTAAACAAACCTTTACGGTACCAGATTAGTTGTGTGAGTTGTGTCAAACTTCGCGCGATGGAAGATAATATTACAAAATGCATCATGACATTATCAAGGAGTAAAACGAAGTTCTGAATTTTATAAATATCAACAAAATTTCTGATTTCCAAAAATAACCCGATTTATAAGTAAATATTATTATGTGACGTCATGTTTACATTGTGCGTACTGTAAAGGGGATAATGTAGGAAAGAGGGTTAACGACATCCAATTCTAAATCTAACTTAGCTCTGATAATACATGACAGTAGCAAGCTAAATTTTAATTTTAAAATGGTGATAAAACTGATGTCCTGAAACGAGGCTGCGCCTGTGGGTGGGTATCTTGGGGGCCAGAGTTGCATTAACTTAACATTAGTACTTAAAAGCTTTAAACACATAAAATTAATATATTGGAAAAATAGAAAAACGTATTCTTGTGTATTGGTGTGTATAAGTAATGAAGTTTTGCCATCGACACGCTAAGAATTATGTGTGTGAGTATGTACATGTATGTATGCGTGCGTCTTAATGGTATGATGTAATTAACTTAAATTGTTTCTTCCGTTTCTTCAAACGATAGTTTGGCAAAACAGTTTATTTATATTTTCTTACATGAAAAATGTTTCATGTTTTTAATGTCGCAGATAATATGGAGTTCTTATAATACTGTTAATATTACAACCGGGTACCTATAAGCCTTACGATTTATCCCAGATCGGGTTGCTCCAGGCAACCAGGGCAATCTAGGTGCGGTAGGGTTATCTCAGAAATGGGACGTAACTTAGATACAAGGTGAAAAATGATAATTCAAATTCAAACTCTTTAATTCAGACAAGTGTCCATAGTGTTAGTAACAACAAAATAACTTAACGACTAGGGTTAGTAAACTTAGTGTTATGGCAAAAGAAAAAAAAAAAAAGGAAAGGAAATATGTTAATAGTGTGATTAACAAAAACAAAAAATTAGATTATGTAACTTTGGCGCCAGGCAATGACTACTGGCGGCAACAAGGTTTAATGCTTTTAACATCACGCATGTAATACCCAATGGGTTAGGCAGAGGTACTTATACTCATGAGTACACACACATTTCGCCAGTAAATTGAAATGAATTAAAAAGTGTTTATTCATGGTTACATCCGTGCTACATGGTATATTACTTCTGTCATACTGTAAAACAGTGATATTTAATTTAAATGTAACAAATTGTTGGTACGTTTCCATCAATAACAACGTCACTTTTACCTACAACTAAACACATTTATTGAACACAAAAGTTGACTATAACGTAATGCTATAACATTTAAGTTGCGTTAAAACACTTTAATTAATAGCGGTAAAGCCGAAAACATAAGCTAGTATGGCATAAATATATACTTATACAACAATAAATAATCATAAATGGAATCTACACATCTCTTGTAATGAGGTTTTTACATAGGTGTTAAAAACAAACTTCCCTAATTTATTTTAAAAGACATTTTCGTGGTACAGCTATTTTCTTAATCGTAAGGTATGTCGTTAAAAATTGTTGGTACTAAGCATTTCCTACATCTTTGTCCATAATAATTAGTACAAGTGGGTACCTACTACAAATCTTCTTATGCATTTATTCCTTTTACTTCAGCTTAAAGTCCCATGCTATAGGGGGCGACCCAGGTTAACTCTTGTTCGTTAGAAGATTGGTTTTCTGGCCCACATTAACTGATATTGAGGAGTTAGGTAATGATTGACATAAACTAAGAAGTGTGAAAGGTCATATTATATGATACAACGGGTTTACAGGTTGAGTATCCGCTGTAACATATCGTAGCAGTGCTTTCAAAATCAAAAATCAAAATCAAAATATTTTTTATTTCACATAGGCCTACATGGGCACTTATAAAACGTCGGTAAAAAGGGGCACGGTTCGGTGCATTGGTCGATTCCTAAGGAGAAGAACCGGCAAGAAACTCCAAAGGTTACTCTTTTAATCTTTTAAAATCGTTTGGGTTAACAATAAGGTATAATACACACATGAAGACCATGCAGATTAATGTCTGAGATGGTCTTTTGAAGAAAGCACCACACAGATTTGAGTGGACCCGTCCAGTCTGTCAGTCAGACTTTTGTCTGATAGCACCAGTAGTGTGAAAGAACAATTGAAAACCGAAGATTTCATAAATCTCCTGAGAGGTCTATTGCCCCATTTTAACTTGGTTTTTCTGAGCTGACTTGTAATCACTGTTTTCTTGTTTCCATTGCGGGAGCAATTGTTCCAGGACGGCCGAATGTTACAACAGCCTGCTCACAGCGTGCCACCCTAGCCAGCCAATGACAGCTAACCATAACCATGCCACTCTAGCAAACCATAGCCTTGCCACTCTAGCATACCATAGCCATGCCACTCTAGCATACCATAGCCATGCCACTCTAGCCAGCCAATGACGGGCAACGACTCGCGAGCCAATCACAGTCAAGCGAAGACACCGCCATAACCACCGGATGCCTCCGGTGGGGATATCAGTCTATATAATGCCCTGTAAGCTCAGTTTCGAGGTCTTGTCGCGCTCGATTGTGAAACCTGTAAGTCGAGACTCTGTCCGAATAAAATAATGAATCAGTTCCTGTCTATTCTTTACCACTGTCGTAACAAAATGTTATTATTTTTGAGGACTTGAGGGTCTTATTGTTTCCCAGCCGCCGCGGGAGGCGCTCCGGGCGTCAGGGGCCACGTGATGACCTCCGGCCACCGTAGACGCGAGCCTGTGGACGGTGAGTGATGGGCTAACTCGCCGTCCGTCCGTCTTACGACGAAAACAGGCCGTGTCGACGGCGCGTTCGTGTTCCACGCGCGCCTCAAAGAGATGTCAGCAACAAGGGAGGGGCCCGAAAGGGCCGACGCCCGACGGGGCCGCGGGTTGTACACTAGTTATCGCGGCCTCGACATAGAGGGCTAAGAAGGAACATGGGTGGTTTTTTAGTCAGTAGAAGTCTGACACTCCCTTTCGCTCTGCCCAAGAGCGGGATGGGTTATTCAATGATTTTCCACCCGCCAAAAAAAAAAAGGGTCTTATTGTTTCGAGTGTTAGATTGAGCGCTACTGCATAAACCGTGATATTTCAGTTGTTTCCTATCAATGATTTTGACTTAGTTAGATGAACATAATGCTCGGTTGACGGCTTTGTGAAGGGTCCCTTATCTTTACACCCTGTATAAAACCAAGGTAATAATAACCTGCTGAGGTTCAAGTGATGTCCCTCTGTAGAATACTGGATAATGGACCTTTATGGACTGGATTTGATAGAAGAGTATTTAACCCAATGACAAAAATCTATCAACGCTAGATGCAACAATAAGGTTCTTCATTAATTTTACTTAGATAAACAAAAAGCTCTGAAATAAACAATACTTAATAGAAACAAGTGTTATTTTACATCAATTTCGGAAAATTCTATGTGAATTTTCCGAAATTGTAAATATGACGAACATAAATTTTCATAAAAAGATGCCGCCGGGTGATGCTCACATTATCTAAGGACTTTGACCAATATTTCGAGTAGGTATACTAAAGTGGGTAGGTATCTATAGATCTATCAGCACCGGTATTCAATACTCATACTGATATGCGATATTTCTGCTCAAAGTTTTACTTAAAAACGTGTGGTGAAAACTAGAAACTACACGTTTTTGGTTTGGAAAAAACGAAATGAGAAATGGGCCGAGCAGAAGGGGGCGTCTGATTTCTACTGACTATAAACCATCCATGTCCCTTCTTAGCCCTTTGTGTCCGAGGTCGCGGTATCTCTTTCGAACAACCCGCAACCCGGACAGGATAACCGAACAACCGAACCTGGCATCGATTTCCGAGTCGGATTTCTTGACACAAAGGGCTAAGAAGGAACATGGGTGGTTTATAGATTTGTGCCCGATTAATGGCAATAGAACCGAACCGGTAGACATTGCGTTGGAAGGCCTTCCACTAGGTGGACCGATGACCTGGTGAAGGTTGCGGGGATCCGCTGGATGCGAGACGCACGGTACCGGTCAATGTGGCGACACTTAGGGGAGGCCTATGTCCAGCAGTGGACGTCGACGTCGTCCCGCTCTTGGGCAGAGCGAAAGGGAGTGTCAGACTTCTACGACTAAAAACCACTCATGTTCCTTCTTAGCCCTTCATGTCGAGGCCGCGGTATCTCTCGCAAATAACCCGCAGCCCCGACGGGACCCGTAACCCCGACGGGCTCTACCTAACCCTTCAAGCATTTTTACGAATTTAAACGCAATTCATATCATGATCCATTTTCTTAAATGGTTACAGACGCAGTTACTTTTCTAGTGACAATGAAAGGTCTATTTTACGCTTTTGACTGCCTAAAGTGGCCGTTTTAAACCCCCAGGTTGTTATGGTTGTTATGTTATAAAAAAAAATATCCCGTTCAGCCCAAAGCTTCGCGTATGGCCCTCCATGCCGCGTTCCACTTAATGCTCGCCATATTGGAGTGAGCAGCTGATGCAGTACACAGGTGCCTCTCTTTATGAAAACTAATAACGTTTTATTTATTCCCTGCGACGGGCGCTATGAGTAATGGCGGACTTTTATGTGAACCATTGTGTTTGCTAAGAGAATCGATCGGTTTTGGAGGATTTTTAAGAGTTTTTGGAGATATTTTAACGATAACGTTACAACTACAGCCGATTGATTTTAGGTTTTTTTAAAAGTAGATGAGAAATTAGAATATATTGATAGTTATCGGATATTTAATAACATCAAGACGTTTAAAGACCAGTGAGAATCTCCTTATGTCGCGAACTTATTGACAATTTCGTAGAAAGTTTTGATTCTTTTTTTGGGCTTCTATTTCAGTGTATATAAAAGATTCGTTATGCTAGCACAATTACTAGCAAGCTAGCTGGATATTTACAAAATAGATAATGGAAGAAAGAAAGGAAAATGATGTAGCCAAATAATTTATTGTTATTGACCAAAAACTCGTTATGAGGTTTTTCGATATCAAACATTTACTTAACTCTCAAAGGCGTGCATATTGTGTATTAGTGAAACCCCATGTCGCTCTTAAGTTTACTTCATAAATGTAAAAGAGTAGACTTTTTTGTTTTATTTTTTATAACATAACGATAAGAATTTGCTGTGCCTGACAGAATCCATATTAATTATCTTTATTTATCACCTGTGTACCTAAATTATGCCCATAAACGATTTGGAAGATCGTAACAGGTGGCGTTCTGTGGTTTCTACCTACACCCATGGGAAAAAGGCGTGAGTTTATGTTAAATGTTTAAACCATTTAACTCTCTATTATTTAAATCGTAGTAAATGACAAGCTTATTAATTTACATCACAGACCCCGAACGTAATCCTTCAATGCTAGAACAGAAAAGACAAACCCTATTGCATACAGTTCCAAAATCTAAAACCCGCAACGTTTTAGAAGTATCTGATCTACGTATAGTCGTTGCTAGATGCAATGCAACACTGCCTATTGCTCTGCATTATCATAAAATATACTTAAACAATCGTTTCTTATACCTAAATAAACAACACTAGTACTATTTAATATTATTTTATTGCAGTTTCCGAAAGCTCAAAACAGAGCTTTTTGTGAAACTGTAAATCGGACTTACAATTTTTGCATCTCTTAAAACTTTCTCATAAATAATTATTAATTTAACACCGGAAAACATCATACATACAGTTTTGATTATATTCTATATCCTGAAGTACTAAATGTAACATTAAGTTTACAAGGAAAGAAATATTGTACGATATTAGTATAATTTATAACTCGATAATAAATTATAATTCATCGCTCACCTCAACCTTTTTGACAGCTGACAGTGACAGTAAACAGCTTTCCCTCGCTTTTTATTGCAGTCTCCCACAGTAACACGCACAATTGTAATAAATCACTTTATTTCCATCCAAAATATTCACTATAAAAACAAATTGAAACTAGATAGATTGAATAGAAATATTAAGATTAAATAAATAAGATAAACTTTCGCGATGATTTTTATTTTATTCTACCGCCGCGATCTATGGTCGTAAGCGCGGGAAAATGACGCGTGTTGTTCTCTCCGCGCTTGGATAAGCACTGAGGGCGGGAACGCCTGCGTCTAAGCCGCCATTGCTCGGAAATCGCTTTTTTTTCAACGAAAACTGTTCAGCTGTTGGGCACCAAACATTCTGCGTCTGTTTTTCACATTCAAAGTGGATATTGCTAATTCGCTGGTCGTTTGGTTTTGTAGAAAAGTGGATATTTTGTAGTGCAGACTTTGCTGCATTGTTTGAGTATTAAAAGCATATTTGTTTTTGTATTATGCTTTATTTATACTTTGTAATCTTTAAACATGAGTAATTTATTTGTAAATATAAACACTTGTTTGGAGCAGGTAATAAGCAACATAAATACTACTACTAATATGAAAATATGATGATTGAAAGTTATAATAATATTGGATTTTTCCGAACTTACGAAAATTCATAAGTTCATAAGGCTTATGAATTTTCGTAAATTCAGGAATATGCAATTATTATAACTTTATCATCATCATCATTTCAGCTGAAATACGTCCACTGCTGGACATAGGCCTCCCTAAGTGTCGCCACATTGACCCGTCTCGCATCCAGCGATTTAATTAAAATATTATTCCTTTGTAACATTTTAAATTTCTCGGGTAGACAAATAAAACCCAAACAGTACCTACCCCTACTATAGTTACTACCCTATTTCTGATAATTCAATCGTACCCACACGTTTTCAAGAAACCCATTAGTCCTAAAATGAATTCTACGAATAGGACTGAAACTAGAAAAAAAACGATTTCCTCCGAGAAACGTTTGTTTGAAATAGTTTTTGAAAAGGAATATGTAAGTATACTTACCCGTTATTATTTATTTAAAAGGACCTACAAATCAACGAACCTCCTCCTTTTTAGAAGTCGGTTAAAATAAATGCGAAGATTGTTTGTCTGGTACCTCTTCAGTTTTCACGTCTAAATATGAGATGAAATGATTCATTCTCTCGACGCTTTTCTGGTGGTCGCCACTGTTGATTCTGGTTTTCAAGAGTTGCAGTGGTTTAGAAATAGGTTGGCGGTCTAGTCCCAAAAAAAACTGGGTTGTGGTTTGGCAGTCGCTTCATATAAAATACTGGTAGCAGCGGTGGCCCAGTAGTGTCGGCCCCGGCTTATTACGAATAGTAGGTCGTGGGTTCGAACCCAGACAGGCGCATGGCTTTGTGTAATTTATTTTAACACCGCTGCTCTCAAAACAGTGAAGGAAAACATCGAGAGGAAACCGACATGTCTTATACCCAAAAAATTCGAAGACATGTGACATCTGCCAACCCGCACTGGGCCCGCGTGGTGGATTATAGCCCATCCCTCTCCTAGAGAGGAGGCCTGAGTCTCTGCAGTGGGAACATTATTATATAGGCTGATGATGATGATGATGATTCAGCTATTATTATAATGTAAGCCAACCCTTAACATAGTTGAGAATGAGGCCATGGAGATCATTATTCTCTCGCTCTTATTCCAAATCATTTGTGGTCGGTGCAACATGTCTACTTCTTCCATAATTCTCTGTTTCTCATCATCCCATGGAACACCTCCTTTCTTACCATTACAGCTAAGGAGATGATGATTAATTATTGTCAGTCGGTTACCTGGAGATGGATATACAGGGTGTAAATTTACCTTTCACACATTCGTCAACCAAGCATTCTGTACATCAAACTAAGTACCCCTACGCAAAATTTGGCTGGGAAACGACATTTTTTTAGGGGTCAAAAATCTAACTTTATGTAGCACTTTTAAAACATTGTGCTAGTGGATGCTTTGAATAGTAAAATGGTCATGGAGGTAATTTAAGTAAAGTTATAAACTGAAAAACTAGTATTTAGAAAAACAGCTGTGCAAAATTTGGAACTTTGACCCCCAATATCTCCGTAACTAGGGGGTTCCCAGGTGAATATCGCAGTGGTGGGAAAGAACAAGTGTCTTTCGTTTGCGTTAAGGGTACTTTTACACCCTTTATTGAAAGCTAGAACCCATTGATAAAAGGTTTTACCGTTGCGTGTCTTCAGCCCATTAGGTATTCACTCTAGACAACTAATATCTAAGTAATATACAAAACTAGGCAAACTTTTACTACTTTTATGTTGACTTGACCTAGAATTTTTTCTTGCCACCCTTCCTACCACCCAGCGTTATCGTTTTTGTAGGTATTCAAATAGTTTCAAAGCATACATACATGTGGGTATGTGGTATGTACTAATCGGGTGAGTTTTAGTAATAGGGTATTTTACCTTGGTTGTTATAAGTCAAATATAATATTAGCTCTATTCGAAAATTAGGAGCACGCACACACAAGACACACAGAAGACTTTACCTCATATGGGAATCGCGCCCAGGCCCCCAAGTGTGACAATAGAGTATTCCACCAAACAAAATAATTGGTCCGTCAGATAGACGATACAGTGCTTCGAAAAGTCGCGTCAAGTCGTGTGACGTCACAAGGTTAGTACTTTTTTACCCACAAAGTGACGTCAAAATCCCCCACTCATGATCTTGGACACGTTTTATTTTCGTATTTTTTTATTAACTTGATAAAACACAAAACACGTAAGTATCCAATATTTTTCGATAATCTAACAGACGGACTGATTAGATTTTTTTGGTGAAATACCCTATTACTGAGCCCTATTGTGTCAATGTACTGGGGGAAAATGAAAATAACAATACATAGGTCTATCACGTCACGTCTATAATGTCCGACGGGTTAGGCAGAAGTACAGGGTATTACCTAATAGTACACCCACATTCAGCCAGTTATATTTAAGTTCCATGTGCGCCTATTGCCATCAATTGGGCATAAATCCAGAGTTAGTGGCATCTACTAAGAAATTCCTGATGGAAATCAATAACACTGCCCGATCCGAGAATCAAACTCATGCTCAGCTGCCACGCTTGCGAACACAATACCAACGAGGCATTCAAATATCAATTACCATACATAAAAACACACACATCCAAAAAAGCATTACAGCCGAACATAGAACCTCCACCTATTTTGAAGCCGATTAAAAACTAAGCCTCTAAACCGACATCAATAAGCTATAAGCAGTAATTTTTCGTCGAGTGTTATATCGTATGTGCGCAGGTGTCGTATTAGCTTGCAAATAGCATTAACAGCTTGCCGCGGCGATGTGCCTAAGCCTAACTTTATGAAGCTTTAAGTTCGATACTTGCATTTTACGAGTTTGTCACGTTGGCTGTACTGAAAGATAACTTTGAAGTTCGTTTAGTCACCGAAATGTTGTTATGTTGGCGATAAATCTGCAAGGTTAAAGAATACAATATGTGATAAGCTTATCTTGTTTTCTTTTACTGTTTTGAGAATAGTAAATTATTCCTGAAAATGGGTGGTGGCCGATTGATCGTGAAAGGGTCGATAAAGAGAGAGAGAAAGTAGGGGTGAGGTTTTTGCCCAGAAGGGTACATTAGGAAAAAGTAAAGCTAAAGCCTCGGGTGGGTTATGTTTTTGATAAACAAACCTAACTGCTGTACTCGGAGAGCTTTAATGATTACTTAAGCCGTCACTTAGTAAAGGTTTGACATACTTTTGTATGACAAAACTGTCGAAACCTTTACTAAGTAATCATAAAAGCTCTCTGAGTGCGGCAGTAAGAGAATGAAAAGAAAGAGGCTTCAGATATTTCTACAAATAAATAAATCGCGGCTTGACCTCATAGAGGTGATTATATTTTTTACTACAATAGAAATAAAAAATATTTGATTTTGATTTTAAAAAAAAATTGCCTCCACTAGAATTTACTCCTGTATCGTGAGTGAGCAACGACTATCTGGGTCATTCAAATGTTTGTCCCGTGCGGGGATGGAACCCACGACACGTAGCTAATGCAGCGAAGCAGTCAATCTCAAGCTGATGTTTCTATGACCTGGGATTTTAAGCTATTAGTCTCGTAGAAGGAAAAGAAAAATATGGTTTTCTCGTGTTGTGTGTGTGTCTTTACGTGGTATCAGACTCTCTGACTAGGCCTAACATGCCGTCGAGAAATATCTCTCAGGCATGCTGATTCCTCACGAGGTTTTCACTTTACCGAAACAAGTGATAATTATAACATAAACTAGCGGACCTGGCAGACATCGTCCTGCCCGGATAGCAGCGCCACCTAACGGGTCTAATTATTTATCACAAAAAATCTGATAAATGAAGAACCGCTCGAACGATTTTGTGCAAACTTCACTAAATAGTCCGAACAAAGCCTTAAAATTTGGTTTTGATAGGTGAGCCCGTTCTTGTGTTATAAAATTACAACGAAAAGTGGCTTTTTTTATATATATTGATGATTGATGATGTTTATTTTGCAAATAGGTTTTTACAAACACATTTAAAAGTGACTTTTTTTAGAACTAGATGGGGCCGGTGTTTCGTACCTGGCTATTCCGAGAAGAAACATCCGAAACAAGCTCAGAGGTCACAGTCTCTTTTAAGGTCCAGACATATGCACATGGCTTTGAATATCAGAGGCATGTCTTGGGTTTGAACTCGAGACCTATGACTTAACTGACCGACGGTCTAACCACTAGAATATCATCGTCATCATTTCAGCCGAAAGACGTCCACAGCTGGACATAAGCCTACCCAAGCGCCGCCACATTGACCGGCCCCGTGCGTCTCGCGTCCAGCGGAACATCAATAGACTATGAATGCATTCAAAATCATCATTGGGGTCGAAACAGAATGTCTCCTTCTTCCATTATCCTCTATTACTCGATTATTCGCCATCTCATGAGACAACTCCTTTCTTACCATAACATCCTTAACAGTCTTTACATTGGAAATTATGTTTTTCCTACTCCTCCGCTATTCTTTTCTGATTAATTTCGTTGCGGGATCCAAGACAGTTAAATAGTTTCTCTGGGACTTCGTCGAGTTCATTGTCTCGGTGCTCTTCTGGTGGTCGCTACTGTTGATTCTGGCCTTCAGGAGTTACAGTCGTTTGGGAATAATTTGCCGGACTTGTCCCAATTATAGTCTATGATATGATATTTAGCGGGCTTGTCCCAATTATACATTAGGCTGCTAAAAAATGTTTAAATGATGGTGACTGGTTAACTGATCACCGACAAAAATATTCGCCTAAACCTCATCAAGCCATCATCATAACAATAGCACCGACCAGCCTAGTGACTGTCCACCTGTTCCGTTGCCAATCGAACGTTGTTTCAAATTGTATTTGATCAGTTGTGCGGCGACCGAGAAGAGAGGCGCACGTGCCAGCGATATGTGCTGCTGTTTTCACAGTTGGTTACAAGAATTATATTGTGATATAATATTTTTCATTTTATTACTTTTGGATTTTTGTTTGCTTTGTCTGGGAGTTCATAAATTAATACACACAATCGCTTTTTTTAATAACGTTTATTTGCTCTTGTTCTTAAAACGCCAGTACACTGAGACTAGGATACATTAATCAAATCAATCAAATAATTTATTCGCATAATATGAGTAAAAAGATGATACAAGTGCATTACATAATACTACAGTAAAGATCCTCATATTAACCATTTCTGGTATGCAAAACTTAAAACTACAATTAAGTATCGAACATGTTAGGAATATGTACCTTTATAAAGTAGCATCCTAGAAGTATTCTGTTACTAGATTGTCAAATGGCACATGCAGAATTTTTAACGTGTCAAAATCGTCAAAGACTAAATCGGTTGTCATTGTAGGGCACAATTATAGATTAATATTTCATTTTCATGGAAAACCATTTTAAACGTGTTAACTACATTTTAAACGTAGATAAACCTAGAAGGGGTGTATCGTTAGCTGATAAAAATCACTCACCGTTGCTCATAAACTATTTACTCTAGTAAGTACTGTTTACCTTTGTCTATGTCTATGGATGTCCACCTTTTTTATGTTGCCATCAAATATCAAATATATTTTAACCAAAAGGGCTGGAGTTCCTCTTTAGAAATGAGGAGAACCGCAAGGCGGAAGAGTACCAAAGTGAAATCCGAAGAAATATCAAACTTATTAAGGATGTTTACTGACTTATAAAAATATAATTCTAATTAGTCTGTCTTTTAGATTATCGAAAAATATCGGATACGTATTTTTTGTTTTATCACATCAATAAAAATTGACGAAGATAAAACGCGTCAAAGATTTGAGTGGAGGGTTTTGACGTCACTTACCGGTATATTATGTCATACTAATGTCTTAGAAAATGACGTCATACGAGTTTTCAAAGCACTGTATCGTCTGTTAGCGTCTTCATCCAAAAATACGTGTGCAATATTTTTTGGAAATCTATCTGACGGACTAATAGATTTTTGTTAACTATCCTATTGATACCTTACGGGAAACGTTGAATTGCAGGAGGAATTTCCCATGGGACTAACTGGTTATCGGGCATAAAGGTACTTGGTAGGTGATTGCCAAACTTAAGCGGCAGGGTAAGACAAATTCTTCGCATAACAGATAGAACTGATAATGTCTAAGCGACTTGACGGTTCATCTTACTTCAGAATGACCAGTCCCAATAGTTTGTCAAACCTTTATATCCTTGATTCCAACTAGTAAGCATGTACTGCTCTGCAACTTTCCTTTCTATCTTTCCTTTGTCAAACAACCAAAATCCTAAATTAGTATACAGTCGTTCGTTCTCTTTTTATAAGAAAAATAACTCTTCAACCATAAACAAAGGCAGTAAACGTCATACGGCTAATTTGAACATGCCTAACCACTTTACAAACGTTAGTTTCCCTTCACATTTTTCTCTGTTTGTGATCAGCATGGAAATCAGCACAACGCGCCAATAAAACACCAATGTCGTGTAATTAAAACGCCATCAAGCGGGCACACGCGCGCCACAGCCGGTACGTACGGTACGTGACGTCACGAACTCGGCCATTTGCTTTTTTTTTCCGCCAACCGCGCGTTTGCGGGGTGCGTTAGTGTTAAACGTTGTATGTTTGTACATTCGAAATTTATTATTGAAATACTTACGTAGAATTTCTACGATAGAGGAATTAAATTGTTTGATGTATTGTCGTTGTTTATATACAATAAAAGCTGTAATTAACATTTTCATGAGAGGACAGGTAGTTGTGGCGCAGCAAGAGAGAGGCTTATGTTCAGAAGTGGATTGCGATAGGCTGAGCTAATTGATTGATTAGTTATTTAAACGGATACTTCAAATAACCAATTACATTCATCACAGTAGAAGCATTTTGCAAAACAATTCCGCTTTCAGTGATTTCTTCAACATCATTCAGTGTCGTTCCGTTAGAAGGTTTAAAGGTATAAAACTTTTTCAAATTTTCTTCAAATTCTGACAGTGACCCACCTTCAAAGCTGTTGAATAGACTATCGTCTACAGCAAAACCACTACCATCAACCCTTCGGAAGGTGGGAAGGGAATGTTTTCCCTGGAGTTTATGTTCAACGTCTTGCTTAAGTACTTCACCTACATGAGCATCATTTGGGATATTCCTTCTGCTAAAGTTTGCGAAATTCTCTGCAAAGAGATTTAACTCTCGAAGCTCTAAATTTAACAAATCGCTTCCAGCTCTTCTCCAGATCTTGTATGGATTGTCAGGGTCGTTCTCAAAATCTACGTCAGCCCTGCGTGTAAGAGGACGTTTTTGCCGGAGTATATCTAGGAACGCCATATCGTTTTGTAGGCTTCTCCTGCTGTTAGCATCGGATGCTTCACCTTCATCATCTTCGTCAACTGGAGGAGTATCGATCTCGTGTGCTCTCATCATCGATGACATGTCTAACTGATCGTTGTTGTCCGTAAATCTTGAGGCAGGTTTTGCGGCAGCTATTTGCATTAGCGCACCAAGAGTCAGCAGGATAAGTCTGAGAATTGTGTGAAACTGGAAGTAAAAAAGGATTATGATAGATGGTGTTTGTTCAACTACGTACTTTGTGGATGAATACACACTCAAACACACATTAGTAAACGTAAACACCCAAACGTTAGTAGTATTAGGACCTTAGTTATAAGAAAGTATCTCAAGTAAGTCAAAACAGCCAAGCTGAAGTGGGAGAGGGCTGGCCACGTAGTACAAATGAGCTCGGAGAGATGGGCAAACTGGACGCCTGCCTAAGGAAAACACCGCGCGCCGTCGAGGTAGACTCCGGTAAAGGTAGTATGACAATCAGCAGGGCTATTGCGTATCTTTTTAAATGTCAGTGGCTATCATAGTGTCCATAAATTAACTGTTAAATGGTTCCATTTTGTACTAAACCATAACCAATTCCACTGTTAATCGATGGACACTATGATATTTAAAAGATACGCATCAGCAGGACTGATGATCTCGTTTGCGGGTCGAACATGACTAGATACTGCACGGGATAGAAATGTTTGGAATGAGAAAGAAGAGGTCTTTGGCAGCAGTGGGACACTCAAATAAGCTAACAAAAGCCTAAGCCTAAGTGTGTACGATAAAGAGATCTTACCATTCTGTTCAAAATCTCAATTTGTGTCAAATCTGTTTTCCCGAAGGTGTTTATATTATCTTTTTTTTCACCAAGATAATGTGAAGTTGTGTGTGAAATATTTCTTAGAAAATTACCTATTCCTTTTTTGTAAGTCAATACCTACAATAATTAAATGCAATCACTACTACATAAGAACCCTTACTTTTATATTTATATTGTAAAATGTATGTACTCTTGACGTTCCTATTTAAAAAAATACTCCCAGTACTCTCACTTAGAGAGGCCTTTGTCCCAGTTGTGGGAACTGGAAACGTTACCTAGAGGCTCATTGCGCAATATGTACTAAATGCTAGCCATACAAATGCGATATTATGATGGTAAAATACATGCAGTAGTTATTATATAAACTAATAACCAGCAAGCTTCTTACTTTAAAATTATCTCAAAATTAATTAAAACCAAAACCATAAAATTGAAGATAACTCTTGTAGTACCTAAAATAATGGAGGATAAAACTGTAGGAAATATGACTTGTAATTGAAATAAACAAAATGGTGAGTGTTATTTCCTTATTATTTTTTAGGTAAAAAGATATAGGTATAAAGAAAAAATAAAGAAAGAAAACATGTTTATTTAGCACAATGCCTGCCACAAGTGCACACAACCAACAATAAAAATTGTAAACGAAACTCAAGAAAAAAAAGTAGTTAAAAAACTAAAAACCCGACTGAAAAGACTGAAGAACAAAAAACAAGCACATTTTAAATTAAACAAAACTTGGAAGCAGGCGGGGTCCATTCTATTTTCATTTCATAATTTAATATTCAAATGAACCCCGCCAGCTTACAAGTTTTGTTGAATTTAAAATGTGCTTGTTTTTTGTTTTTCAGTCTTTTCAGTCGGGTTTTTAGTTTTTTAACTACTTTTTTTATTTCTAACTTTTTAGTTCTTTAGTGTTTGTTCTTTCGTTGGTCGCGTAAAATAGTTCGCAGATGATTTAACTTTTGTGATTGTTTTTAGAATTTGTGACTTTAAATTTATTTTAAACTTAAATTTTTGTAATCACCTTTTAAAACCCTTCATTTTGATACCCTACTCGATGGTAATGGTTTTTTTTTTTAGTTCCTCCCAATCCAACCCAACCCTACACGACAAAAAGCGTGTATTTATTTAGACGACTTTAAAAAGGTGGAGTTTTTCAATTCGTCGGATTTTTTTTTTATGTATGTTCCCCGAATACTCGGATTCGATTTGGATTTTTCCTATTCCGTTTGAAAGGGTATACTTTCGTCCCATGATCATCAAGTCAGGATCTGATGATGGGATCCTGGAAAAATAGAGAGAACTCTTTAAATTTTAGAAGCAAAAATTAGCTATTGAAGTCGGTGACTTTTGATTTTTGCTTCTAAAGTTCATTTTTCACTTTTTGTGTTATATTTTTTGTTGAAGTCGGTTTTATTTTTTATTAAAAAGCTTTTATCATCATTTGAACCAAAATATGCTTCATCTTCCAGATCCGAACAATTCTCAGCCTCATCCTACTAGCCCACACCACACTAGCACAATTCATGGGTTCTGTTCATCCCGACGTAAGCTTCGGGGACCACAACAATCGGTTCGACATCTCGTCCATGATGATGAGAGCACACAGCTTCGATACTCCTTTTGTTGACGATGATGAAGAAGGTAATGTTACGAGCAACGGGTATGGGATAGATTAAAACACTACCAATTAAACACACGAAATAAATTTTATGATCACAAAACAGTTTACACACTCCCAAAAATACTACCGAATACTTTCGCTCTAGATATCGCTTCGAATCTCTCGTTGTCTCTCTTATAAACAGTTTTTTTTGTCTATAGGTACTTAGAAGTTGGCTACTGCTTAACCGGACTTTCCTGTGGATGCCTTGAAATTAAGTCCTATAGCCAGGGCAACTGCCTTGACTGCGACCTCTGTTCGCCTTTTATGCCCAACTAGCTCTTGCCCGCGGTTTCGCCCACGTGAATGTCGAAAAATATCACAACCAACTTTTATCCCCTATTTAACTTAACTTACCCCGTAGGGTAACAAAATGAAAATCGGTGCAGTAATTTTTGAGTTTATCGCGAAGAGACAGACAGACGCGGCGGGTGACTTTGTTTTAAATTAAGTAATGATGATGTACCTACTTCCGAACTATTAAGAAATGACTCGAAATCATGACAAGAACAAGAGGTAAGATCGGGGTTTCTTTAATGTTCCAGACGGCCGACGTAACAGTGACAACAGAAGACACCTACAAAACGACGATACGGTGGCGCTCATAAATAAACTCCGGCAGAAACGTCAGAAACGTGATACACGCCGAGCTGATGAAATAGATTTTGCGTACGACCCTGACAATCTACCCAAGATTGGAAGAGCTGGAGACGACAATATGTTAGATTTAGAGTATCAAGAAAATTTAAAGCTCTTTGCACAGAGTATTCCTAAGTCTGGCAGAAGGAATGCCCCAGTTGATGATCATGAGGCTGAAGTGCTTATGCAAAACGTTGTTCCTATTGTTTTGACAGTTGATGGCTTTTTGCAGGCTCCGTTGAAAGATATAATTTCAGATAAGTCAAAAAAGGCAGACAAAGCATAATAAAAAAGAATGCTTGAAATTAATGTTGAACTCCGTAACAGTTTTGATTTCCCGTTAATTTTATTGTTATATCTAGTTTGCCATTCGATTGCTTTTCAAATAGTCTACAGCTACACAATAATACTTAGACAAACAAACATTCTGCGAGTATCAGCGAGAACATTTACAAAACTGTCAAAATATCATCATCAATTCAGCCGAAAGATGTCCACTGCTGGATATAGACCTCCCCCAGATGTCGCCACATTGACCGGTCCCGTGCGTCTCGCATCCAGCAGGTACCCGCAATCTTCACCAGGTCAACGGTCATACATTTAGATACAAGCGAGGAAACTTGGTTAATGCAGTCCAGGCGGAACTTACGCCCGAACCGCAAGTGATGTGTGTTATGGAGTCGAGAATTGGGTACTTGACAAAAAAAAACTAAAGCCGTTAGATAGATTTCCGGATAATATTGGACATATATTTTTTTTAACCGACTTCAAAAAGGAGGAGCTTATCAATTTGTAGGCGAACTTATTTCTTTTTATTTATGTATGTTCCCCGATTACTCGAAGATGGCTGGCTTTTTTTTTTGTTCTGTTTAAAAGGGTTCCCAGGTGGTCCTATGGTCACTAAGTCAGGATCTGATGATGGAATACTGGTTAAATAGAGAGAACTCTTCAAATTTTATAGGCCCACTTGAAATGATTTGAGTAGTTTTTGCAGGAGTACTTTCTCGGAGTGGTCCCATATCAATTTGGTGAAGATCTGATGAGGATTTCGGAGATAGGGAACGGGACTCCTCAATAAATGATAGTAAATGGACTGGCATTGCTAAAATCCTACGTCTGTCTATTGTTTTCACCAGTTCATAACATAACATCACGCTGGTACGCTGTGAAGGGGTAAGCACATGTGAACAACTAAAAACTTTTTAACAAAAAATAAAACCGACTTCAACAAAAAATAAAACACAAAGAGAAAAAAAAACTGTTTCTGAAGTCGGTGACTTTTGTTTGTTTGATTTCATTTTTTTGCCACCGACTTCCGAAAGTGATTTTTCTACTAAAGTTTATTTTTCAGGTTTTGTGTTTTATTTTTTTTGTTAAATAGTTTTTTCACGCAAACAAAAAATGAAGACGGTATATTGTGCTTCGAAAACTCGTGTGACCTCACATTTCAGTACATTTCACTCGTGATTTTTCGATAATCTTACTGACGGAATAAACGGATTCATATCTTTTTAGTCAGGTAACATCCCTATTGCTGTAACAAATGGCCACGTAGCAAACGTCACATGAAGTTATACACTTCCTGCACAACCTGGGCCTGCAGTCTGTACAAAGATAGCGATCGCTTTACGACAAAATTCGGTCGCAAAGCTATAACGATGCGGATTTAAGGTGGACGTGAGCCGGACGCGACCCGCCGGTATTAGCTACCAACTTAAATCCGCATCGTTATAGCTTTGCGACCGAATTTTGTCGTAAAGCGATCGCTATCTTTGTAGAGACTGCAGGCCCTGGCCTCGTTTGATTAGGTTTCCCGTACAATGAGAGATCAGCCTAAAAGGGGTTTGATTAGCTTGATTGGTCGTTGTGCGTACTACATAATAAGTAGTCGTTTTGAAGACATCGTGAGAAAACCATTATGCGAGAGAAAAAAAATTCTTGATGGCATGAAAAACCAAGTCAGAGGAGTAATAAGTAGTCCGCATACGATAAAGAAGGAAATAATAGGGTATTCTTTATTTTTTTTAGTTTTCCGATTTTGATAGTATTCAGTTGGAAGTATAACACAAAAAATACCTACGTAGCTTTGAAACTATCGTGTCAACATAAAATGAGAAGGTTCAAATCAAGTATTAAATACCGTCAACTAAAGAACTTTGCCAAACTAATCACAGACGCCTCGTAATGAAATAACATGTATGAAACCAATCTCACGGCGGATTATACGTCACTCGACGACAGTGCCATCTTTGTTACAAGTTTTCCAATCAATTTCATGCTTCCGTGTATGGCTTCGTTAGTTTAGCAGTCGCAATTTAGACTGCTAAATATGAGGTTATGAGTTAGATCGAAAATCTCCTCCTCAACGCTGTCAGCGTCATCAGGTAAAGTACCTAAGAGATTGGCTGCGTTGCCGCGTTTTATGGCAACACGGCCTCTGGCCAAAGTAAAAGTCAGCCCTTGGCAGGGGAAGCGTCAACAAGGCGTATAGAAATATCCTTAAAAAGACTGTGGACACTAGGACCCCACGGCCCTAGAGTTTCAACCCCAAACGGCTCGAAAATATAGTTTCCACGAAGGTTACTACTATATTTACACCGCTTGAGATTTTTATTAAAATAAATAATATAATCTGTAATAGGAGATCGGACAAAAAAAAACTAATAAGTCTGTCACATAGATTTCCAAAAAATATTGGACACGTATTTTTTCTTTTTCCACATAAACAAAAAATAAAGACGATACGGTGCTTCGAAAACTCGTGAACTCCTCGAAAACGTCACTTGATAGTACATTTTTTACCTACAAATGACGTCATGATTTTTGGGGCGTCTTATCTTCGTCAATTTTTATTAATTTGATAAAACAAAAAACACGTATCCAATATTTTTACCAGACTGCGGCAAAGCCCAATAGGAGGGTTATGTGTTTGGCGTGTATGTATGTATTTCGATAATCTAACTGACGGACTAATTTGAATCATATTTTTTTGTCTCAGTCCGATCCCTTATTAGAGTTTCCCACACACTATTGTTTGATTTTCATTCTTTGAACACGTTATTCAGGCACGTTCTTACTGCGCCTATTTCATGGTGCCATTTATATAAACCAATCAACTACTTAATAGATTACACGAACATGATAGGTTTTTAATTCTCAATCTCACGCTTAGTTATGTAGTGCTTATTTCTCAGCTTCTATCTAATTTCACAACGAATTATGCAGAATAATTGATGATAATCAAAAGATGATACTGCCATTATTATTTTGAGTAGATACCAACACGGTATCATGCAAAGAACAATGGTATCTAATTTTACATTTTTAATTCTTTTCGGAATAATAATCCTCACAAACGGGAACCCTACCTATATACAAGATTCAAATCATGACGTATCTCAAGCTGACTTCAGGAGGAAACTATCAAAAGGTAAATATGATGTTACATTAAATCACCACGAAGATCGTCCAAATAAAATACATCATGAAGATACCGCTAAAATAACTTTTAATGGTGAAAATCAAAATTCTCACTATTATGATGCACAAAAATACCGTCCAGCAGAGTCGTACCAAGGTTCTAACGACAGACTCTAAAAGTACAATTATCATCCACAGCTAACAAGCGTTCAAAATTTGAATGTATTCCTCAAAAAGAAGCATCATGGAACTGTAGAAACAAATAATAACAAAACTAACATTTTAGGTCAACTTGATGAAATCACCAAATTCCTTGATGAACTTGATAGAAAAATAAAATTAACCGGACGTAACGACTTGGAGTTGCTATGTAATGGTAACAGATGTAGCGCAAACAGAGATGAAGCTGGCAACAATGACAAAGGTGCACATTACAATGCAAACAGAGAGAACAATGAAAAAACAACTAATAAATATAACGATCACGTGCGCTGCAATGGCTTGAGATGCAGCGTAAACAAAGACTACGAGAGAAATTATGGAGATAGTCTTCGATGCTCCGGAAGATGCAGCAGAAAAGCTAATTACAATGACGCAAATGACAGATACGATAACATAGCTATTTCAAAGTTTTTGCGTTGTGCTGGAGAGAACTGTGGCAGTAACAGAGATGATGATAATGATGATAATAGCAACAGTTTAGATACTTTGCGTTGCGTTGGAAATAGATGTGGTGCCAACAGAGCTGAAGCTGATGATGATGGGGACGATGATGATGATGATTATTATAAATATAAGATATATACTTTACGTTGCAATGGTAAGAGCTGTAGTATAATCACAGATGATGGTGACTATAGTGGTTTAGATAATTTACGTTGTACGGGTAAAACCTGCACTAGACTTAGTAAGTATGACTTTATTAAAGACACCTTGCGTTGTCTTGGACACCGATGTGGTGCCAACAGAGTTGATGATGATTATTATAATGACGAGATATATACTTTACGTTGCAATAGTACGAGCTGTGCTCTATTCACAGATGATGGTGATTATGTTGGCATAGATAATTTACGTTGTAACGGTAAAACTTGCAGTGGTAACAGAAATGATGACGATGATGACGGCTTAGATAACTTACGTTGTAATGGTAAAAGCTGCAGTAGAAACATAAATGATGATGATGATGACACAAGCGTCGGTTATTATGCCCCAAGCGACAGTTATTATGACCCAAACGATAGAAATAATCATAAAAATGAAAGAAATGATGACGATGATGACACAAACGTCAATAACGACAGAAATAATGACGTAAACGACAAAAATAATGACAATGTCAAAGTGTATAGCAGCAGAGGCAATATACGCTGTATTGGCGATAGATGTGGAAGAAGTGAAAGTTCTGATGAAATTCAGGACCGAAAAACCAATTATCGGGCGGCAATGAGAGCGGTGGTGGAAAAATTTCTAAAAAGGGGTTTACCAAACATAAATCTAAACGTATAGATGAAGTTCGAAGTATAGACGAACCTACACGAATACGAACGAAATACAGTTGAATTTCATAGAGGCGTTTGATTATATAAATGTTTTCTTTAAGCAATAAAGTTTTGATTATAAATATTCCAGAGCCTTTGTTTAAGTTATTCTCGGAATAAAGATGACCAGAGGCCTAGATATCAGTTTCTACAACGACGGGCTACAAACTTTCCGGTAACGGGGGATCCTTTAATCAACTGAGGTTACACCTGTTTGGTGATACGTCCTCAGCTTAAGGCCACCCCTCCTCCTCCCTTCCAGGATCACGTGCCTTTTTATTTATTGAATAACTCAGAGTCTTCTGGAACATCGTTTAGAAATAAAAAATACAATTATTTTTGATTACTCATACTCTGAAAGTAGGTCATAACATGCCTGCGGAGCGGGTTGAAAGTAACACTTCTCAGCCCTTGGGAGAATCACTTTCAACTGACAGCTGTCAAATTAATAAAAAAGAAGGAGGTCTATTTTCACGTTAACAGCCACTAAATCACAGCGCGATTTAAAATTACAATAACTTATAGGTAACTTAAGAATATAATTAAATTCTTTAATATAATTTAGTTGTAACTATTTCTTTAAAATAATATATTGATCTATTTCAGCAAAATCTTTGCCATTCTTTTTTAATGATGAACATGAAAAATACTGGACGACCAGAGGACAAATAAAAACAATATAAGCGGGAAAGCGACAATCCCATCAACACTCATTTTTCTTCAGCTGATAATTAATTTATGTTCTTATTTTTACTTTCCTCGTATTCGTAATGAGTTTACCTCGCAAGCACAGTGTTTACCTCGGGTAAATTACTTATTTAGTCCCTCGAACTATAATAATTAGCGCCCTCACTACGTTACGGGCGCGAAACCCCGTCTCGGGACTAGGTAAATAAGTAACTTTCGCCCCTCGGATTACAATGTAATAACATTTTTCCTTTTTATTGACGAGGTCTCAGTCTCAACTGTGTTGGCAAGTGGTAAACTCCTATCTCCCATTCCAAATACAGGCATACAATCAATTCAAATATAAATCGTCTAATTGGAAGTTGGATTACTCCATCGAAGCAGTTTTTCAATGCATACCTATTCGAACAGCATCACCTAGAATCCTAGACTGATGACGGCGACAATCACGTACCAGCCGAAACTGCCAGTGAAAAAACGGGTACTCCTCATACACGAGACAGATAGAGAAACCCATAATACAGAAAGGAGGCCTGTCTCAACAGTGGGAATGTTTCAAGCTGATTATTATGCTTAAGCGTATCGTTGCGGTTAAATTAACAAATTCGTTGCGGTCAAATTCAAATATCGACAGATATTTGAATTTTCAATTTCACAATTAATAGACATCAAAAACTCTTTGTTATTATATGCCCAATCAATTTTATGACAATTTTCAATTAAAGTTTCAAGCAATCCAATGTCTGAATTGAACAAGCAGATGTACAAGGCAAGAATAAAATTGAAGTATGGTTTCTAAGCTCTCGTGTTTCTTCCTATTCGGAATCATGGCAGTCACAAATGGATGGGTCGATATTTACAAACTAAAATCTCAGAGCTTATTAGAAAAACTATCAGGTCTAAAAGCGAAGTATGGTCTAAACTTCGCTAATATCGAAGGAGTTTCCAGTTTGCCCAAAAAGTACAAAGAAAAACATCCAAATTGGCATATCCTTGAAAATAACGACCCAAAGGCACAGGGAAACCCTACCAATATATTTGGTATGTTAACGGAAGAAATAAAACGAAAGCAAGTGTTAAGAACATGCAACGAAGACAATGACGAGACAAACGAAAGAATCACAAGCGAAAGTCTGAGAATGTGTAGAACAAAACCCAAAAACATTAAATGTAAAAAATATTGCTCACCATTTCAAAACCCATCTTTTTTGCCGCCGACCGGCAGATCTGGAGATGAGAATAGACAAGACAATGCTGATGACACTGTTAATTTACTGGATGATCTCGAAAACCTATTGGCAAGGAATGGATTATACAACATTTTCTTGGGTTGTTTCGGGGACAATTGTGGAAGCAGAAGCCATAGAGGCGGTTTTGGTAAAGACAGAGACAACACGGACGGAAGAGAGTACCTTGGTTGTTTTGGAGTTGGATGCAAAACTAGTATAGGTGATGATGATAATTATAAATCATGGAGAACATAGAGACTACAGATAATTCATTCAATATAATAATGTTTGAAAATGGATGCCTATTAAAAATGAACACTAGAGTCACTATGATGAAAACAACGTCCGAGTCTCGTACCTAGAAAATAAGACATTTGCTAAGCTACATCGATGAATTAAACCTGAAATACTTTAATTCATCTAACAAGTCACCGACTCCTGTTGTCGGTGAATTTTTTTTGCTCGATTGAGTTTTATTTAAATAGATTGACTTGGCCACTGCATCACATTGGCCAATGCGATGGCGATTAGCTGAGAAGAATGCGATTCGATGGCCAAGTCAATCTATTTATTTAAAACATCAAAGATTTTTTAGTAGGGACTGAATATATTAACTGACTTGGTATTACACGGATCTCACTGCTTTTGACGGTAAAAGAACTGAGTGGCGCGACTTCGCTTTTTCACAAGTTTTGTTTTTAGTGGGATAGAAGTAACATCAAAATAACAGATACTTATTACAAAACGACCCATTAAATACCGAGTTTCCTCCGTGCCTCGGAAAGGACGTTAAGCTGGTCGTACCAGCTGCCATATATAGATCTTTGGCAGTCGTTACAGGTAGTCAGTGACCTGAAATTCTGACAACCAGTCTTACCAAAGGGGCTATTACCCAGTATTAACTGGGTTGGGTCAGATAATATGCAGTCGCTCCATGTTAAATACTGGTATTCAGCTGCATCCAGTTAGACTGGAAGCTGACCACAACAACTTTGGGAAAAGGCTAAGCAGGTGATGAATAAAATTCCTGTGAAAGGATTTATTTGGAAATCTAGGTTTTCTAAAAAAAAAGTCAAGAAAACCAGAAGAATTCTTCTCCCGTGTCTCGTATAACCAGTATAACACCCCGTTCACGACCTCAGCCGATGCAATTTGTGCCAAGCGGCACGCGCGTCTCAAACGTCAGGATGCCATGGAACGTGAGAATAGTAATCTTGATAAACATTGGACATCAGTAGGTACCAAAGTTTGTAGATACCTTCAGATTTGACTAAAATAATATAACATTCTATAATAGAGAGTAATTGAGAAGTCATCATCATCATCAACCTTTAATGTTCCCACTGCAGGGACTGAGACTCCTCTTTAGGAGAGGGATGAGCTATAATCCAGCACGTGGGCCCAGTGCGGATTGGTAGATGTCACATAAATCTTCAAATTTTTGGTTCTAAGATATGCCGGTTACCTCACGATGTTTTCCTTCACCGTCTAAGAGCAGTGGTGATGAAATAAATTACACAAAGTAATGCGCCTGCCTGGTTTTGAACCCACGACCAACTGTTAGGTATTATTAAAATATTATTTAAAGCTTGCTTTATATGTCACCGTATATACTTCATATACGGTGACATATAAAGCAAGCTTTAAATATCCAGTATAACTTCCCGAACAATGAGAGATAATCTAACTTTGGTTTGCTTGATTGATCGTAGCGCGCTCACACGCGGTTCGCGACAGCGAATTCCTCTGAGCAAGGCTACTCAACTCCAGCCCCACAACCTACAATGTAATGCCGAAGTCGTGACGCATATCTTGTGTACCTATATGCTCAAGTAAAATTAATTAATCGGAGAAACTCATTGCATACCTCACTAGGCTATAACTTATCAAAGTTTTTCAATCTCACGCACGATCACACGTCGATACCGTTGCTTGTAACTATTTACATAATCAATTGTTTTAACCTAACTCGTAATAAAGTTTTTATTATTATTACTTAGTTGGTATTAAACCTAGCATGCAACGACACAAATTTTGAAAAATGGTCCCAACGATCTCATACTTTATTACATTTGGAATTATAAGTATTGCTTTAGGGAAAACAGCAAGGTATGGAGAGGATTCATATAATAAAGTAACAAACGAGAATGAGCTTCAACGGTTATTGCTTTCAATGGGTTATCAAGCTTCATACGAAGGGTCATCGAGTTATGAAGTAGACGAAGCAAGTCCTTTTCAAAACAAGGGAGCTGAAGCATCACAGTACAGTGAGAAACCACGTAAAGTATATTACCAACAATACAAAGCTAACCCTCAACAGAATTATAAATACTACGAAAATGCAGATGAAGATAAACCGAACTACAACAGCTTACAGATAATCAATCGGCTCTTGACACAAAATGGGGACAAGCCAGGTTATGACAATGCACAAAATTTACTTGAAGATTTGTTATCGCTAGACCGTAAAACTAAGTTTAAACCAATGAAACATAGCCATGTAAACAATAATAATGACGAAGTATTAGCTGTTCTTGGTAATTTACAGACAAACCCCTCGGATGTTGAAAATTATAGAACTTTTGGCAAGGATAGCGGTAATCATTTAAAACCTAAGAAATTATTACTTGGTGCAAATAATGACCAACCAAACGATGTGCTGATTCAGGAAAAAGATGGAATCATGACACTTTTTGGAAATACTGTTGGAAAGATCCCGGAATATTATAACAACTTAAATTATGTAAGTCAGTTTATCAGTCTCGACAATAAAGATGATAATAGCTACAATGTCAATGATGATCTACATTGTAATGGAAAGAATTGTGCACGAACCAACAGAGCTGTTAACAGTAATAATCGTTTGCGCTGCAATAGGAAGAATTGTGCCAGAAGCAAAACTACGATACGAAACGACTCGAAGCCAAAAGCACAGAAAATTAAACTTAACGATGAATTAGATGCTGTTGTTTTCCAACTCTCGGATGTCGATCATTTGCTATCCAAATTGTATCCACCAAAATTCAATCAACGTGCAAACAAACTAAGAGCCAATAAGAATTTAAAGTCGCTCCAAAATGTAGATTTACAAAGTCTTCTTAGCAGCAAAAACAATATTGGTAAAACTACCAACGTAGAAGCCGTAGTTTTTGATTTAACAAAAGTAGAAAATGGTGCTGCTGTAGCTAAACAAATTAAACGGTTACTATCGCAGGACAGTGATGTGTCTTATAACGAGTACGAAGAGTATGGGAACTTAGTTGAAGACAATCTGAAGCAAGGAATATATGATCTTCAACAAGATGCCGGAGCAGATAGAGATAAAGCGCAAATTGTAGCGCATAAAGAGAACAATAATAATGTGTACCTTCCACAATGGTTACTCAAGGAGGTGATTAAATCTAATGGGCTTGGCGTCCTAAACCCGGTTCAAGTACCATCGACATTGTCGCTTCCTAGTACAAGACAGCAGAAGACAAAAAGGTTTCAACGTCGCAAAGCAAAACATTTTCGGCGTAATCTTGATCAAGATGTAGGCGTTCCTTTCCACCTGGAGGTCGAGGGGTTGGGTCAAGTTAACCCATAATAATAATATAGTTCTAATATCTTATAACATTATGTTGTTTTATTTTGATCCGTAAATTCTGTTAGATAATTCTTATAGTATAAAAACAAAGGTCTCTTGAGTGACATGAAAACGGCTTTCTTGAGACCTCTATGAACTGAGACGGTTGTATTGGTGATTGTTATCATTATTACTCAGTAAATACACATTTGTTATTACCGCGAGTCCCATTTTATTTAACATACGACTTGACACTGATTGGGAAATTGCAAAAAAACGTAAGAAAAACCTAATTTCGCGGGCTACCTTGTCGCCTTCATAGGCTCAACCAATCGTCGGCAAGTCATACATAAGTAGCCATTAGTTAAACGGTCTAATGAATAGATTTAAAAGTCAGTCGAACAAAAAAACCACTTATTAAAACATCAAATTACATACGGAAGATCACGACTGCTATCCTGCTAGACAAACAGGAGTCTTCACGATTTTATTTATAATATTTACTATACAATTCACGGAACTATAATTAGGTTTAATAAAACATATAAAAATATCAAAAAGAGAAAGATTACAGGGCGTCAAAAAATTCGTTCACATTGCTGTCAACAGGAAAAGTGCCCAGAAGGCTGGCACTGGCAGCACTCCCACGTTGCATGGTAATGCTGATTCTTTGGGCAAAGAATAGGCCAGCCCTCTGGTCAAAAGCTTGGCAATTTCCGTAAATATTAAGTGAAAACACTTGTTCGTTGGGGTCCGAACCCCAACGAACAAGTGTTTTCAAAATCAAAATCAAAATCAAAACTCATTTATTCAAACTAGGCTGATAATCAGCACTTTTCGAACTTCAAAATTTACTTTACATATTTACAAAAGACATTCCCCCAAAACGCCCACCCTTCGACACTTCCTAGTTTTTTAGCTGGAAAGAAGAAGTGGCGGAACAAACTACTAAGTTGGTTAATAAGAACGAGACTCTATACAATAGTAAGATGCAAGTTAATGACTACAGATACAAATCAATAATTAAAAAGTATATAATAAAAAACTTTTTTACAAAAAATAAAACCGACTTCAACAAAAATTAAGACACAAAATGTAAAAATAAATTTTAGAACAGAAATCAGCTTCTGAAGTCGGTGACATTTGTTTGTCACCGACTTCCTGCCTATCTCCGAAGTTCTTCATGAGATCTTCACCATAGTGAATAAAGATCACCCCGAGAAGGTACCTACTCTTCCAAGAACTACTCAAATCACTTCAAATGTGCCTATCAAATTTGAAGAGTTCTCTCTATTTCCCCAGGATCCCATCATCAGATCCTGACTTAATGATCATGGGACCACCTCGGAAGTATACCCTTTCAAACAATCTTCGGTCAGTGGGTCGTCTTAGGTGCGAGTAATCGGGGAACATACATAATAAAAATTAAAATAAGCTAAACCACCTCCTTTTGAAGACCGAATATGAATATCAAACATTGTCTTGTGTTCAACTCAGCGACCAATTATTCTTATCATTTAAGTAGTCGTTAATGGAATAGTAAGCTCTTCAAAAACAAAGATTAGATTTTACTTTGGCTGCTTTCAACCCCAAAGGGCTCAAACACTTAACAATTAAGTTATTGTATTTGCGCCGTTTGACGTTTTCAGCACCTTCAGCAGCCGCCTTAGTAAGGGTGGCTCTCGACGCAAATTGCGTCCCACACCAAAGGCCTACCCAACTTCCATTGCATTATGGTATGTCTCTTCCCATCGACGCGTGCCAATCCATTGGGTTCCAAAACAGCAGGCACACCGGCCGGCGGTGGCCAGAGCACGGCAGATGGGATCATTAATGCTAGCGTGCAATATGAAATAATCAGCAGTATGATTATTTCATCGATGAGGGGGCTGCTCTGTTACAGCTGTGTGCCCTTATTGAACATCGTTTAGAGTATAGGAATTAAGATTTGTTTGTTATAATATGTTAAGTTTTGTGTTATTTATTAGATTAATTGTTGCTTTTCTTTTAAATATTTGGTTTCTAGATATAGTTAAGTAAATAAAACATTATTATAAGTTAAATCATAAAATTAATTCTTTTATTGTCAAAAAAAATACAATGCATCAAATCAAAACTCATTTATTCAAATTAGGCTGATAATCAGCACTTTTCGAACATCAAAATTTACTTTACTTTACTTATTTACAAGAGACAGTCCCCCAAAACGCCCCCCCTTCAACACTTCCTAGTGTTTCAGCTGGAAAGAAGAAGTGGCGGAACAAACTCACCAGCAACACATCTGTCTGTCAGGTTGGTTAGAAGAACCCAGACTCGATACAATAGTAAGGTGCAAGTTAATGACTACACACAAAATCAATACTTAATTAAAAAGTATAGAATAATAAAATGAGTCAACTAATCTTGTAGAAAGAACATAAATAACAAACAAGTATGTATGTTCTACCTTCAACTTATCTATTCCTTTCTAACAATTGCACTAATACAGCTCTTGCCCTTCGACCTGCCTGTAGAGCTTGAGCTGTCGAAGTGGCTGATTGAGATGAAACCTGCCTGCTTCTTTCAGCATGGAGTTCATCTTCTGTCAACTCGGGAACATCAATGCCACCCCTTATACATAAATTATGTAAAACACAGCAGGCGATTATAATTTTACCTGCTGTCTCTGGGCAGTAATGCAGTTCCCGAGCTGCCAAAAGACATCTCCATCGGCCTTTTAATATACCAAATGTGCGTTCTATGGTGGAGCGTGCACGCTTTTGGACACTGTTGTACCTTCCTTCAGGAGAGTCTTCTACAGCATTATCTATAGGTGTCATCATATGCTCCCTTTGAGCATAACCAGAATCACCTAAAATAAAAATATAAAATATTATAAATGAGGCAGTTTGTGAGGATGTATGGATGTTTGGTTGCATATTATAGGTATTCTGCCCCTGAATTAATCTTTAGAGCAATCTTTAAATGCGCTAGCCATTAAGGATGATCACTGGAAGTATATAATATTTTTAACCCTTATTTTTAGCAAATTTTTTTCAGTCGGAAGTGGGGCATTTTTGCAACTTCTCCTTTGGATAGTAAAATATATTAAGTTAAAGACAAGCCAAAAATTCAAACATACCTAATAAATAAACTGTTTCATTTTGGAGACCCTCCAAGTGGCTTTTTATGTCAGACTCTCTCCAAATGTAAGCATCATGTGTTGCTCCACCAAATGAAGCATCCACATTTGTTATGTAGCAATCACTGTCGCATATCTGGAAAATATTGTGATTCAATGAAATATAATTAAGAAGTAAATTAGGTATAGAGAGCTTAATGAGGATCAACAACAGTAAATGTTACAATAAAATCATTCATATTTAGTTCTTATACTTACAACTTGAGTGTTAAGTGAATGAAAATGTTTTCGATTAAAATATTGTTCCTCGTGCTCAGAAGGTCTAACAATTGCAATATGAGTGCAATCAATGCACCCTATCACACCAGGAAGCCGATATTTTTCATAAAATCTGCAACATTAATTAGGTAATTTATACTAAATATTTATTCAAAATACAATAATGTAAATAGGTAATAAAACTTAGGTACATACTGCCGCTTAATAAGATTCCTTTCATTTATATTTTGAGGGAATTTTATGTACTTCCTTAGAATATGTGGTGCATTGAGGGCAGTTGTGAACTCCTGCAAACAACGAGAAACCGTCTGTTGTGCCATGGGCCCATCCATGTTTTGCCCCACAGACCCTTGGTAACTACCTCGGGCATAAAAATTCAAGGCCGTAAGGATCTGGAAAAAGATGAAGATTGTGAACAATGAAATGCTTAATTTTATTGAAGAGAATGATAATAAAAAATATACACAACCTTAACTGTAGGTTCGATTCCATGACTTCTTGCTTTTGGAAGTAATAAAGGCACTATTTCCTGGCACAACTCCTCGAATAATTGCCGACTAAGTCTATAATTTCCGACAAACTCTAAGTCGGGAATTTCGCTAACATTAAGTTGATTGCGCAGGCGACGGCGATTCCTTCTACGCTCTAAACGTTCTTCACGTAGAGCAGCCTCGATTAAGAGCATTCTTGTAGCCATTTCAAGCAAATTTAGCACAAAATTCACACTAACGAAAATCAAAAGGTAACACTTTTAGTTTCGTCAATTTGAGGTTAAAATTCCGAACAATCATCTGTCAAATTAGAATTTTCGTTCGTAACATAGATCAATTAGAGTAGGTTTAGAGAATCTAGATGTCAAAAAATGTTCGTTCGAACGAAACTTCGTTGAAACTTCGGAACGAATGGAACCGTGGTAGGAAACACGCGAAATTCGATCGAAACTTCGTTTTTCGTTGAAAGAGAGTAGACCCCCTGTGTTCAAGAACAGTGAATCGAACGCACCCAATACGCACCACAGCTGTCAAATGTCAATGTCAAACTGACGTTTCTAACTCGACGTTAGGTACTCGTCGTCTACGTTATTAGTCGACGAATATTGATTTATTTTTTACACTTTTCAAAAGGGTGTTAAAACTTAAAATGGCAAACGACACACCAGAGAGTGACTTTTCGATAGAATGCTTCCAAAACTACTCCGCCCCGGAGGTGTTCGTCCAGGGCTTGGCAGGAATGGTGAATCAAAACGATGTAGAAACTATTATTAGGGCACAGAAAAATATGTGAGTTGATACGTAGGTATTGCTTATCCACGTTATAATTATAAGTTCCACATCGTATGGGGAAAGCCTGCAAGACTCGTTATAAATATACTTCTTTTGCTATCTCCTGCTTGGTCCTGTAAGGTAAGGTTGACCAACTCCACCAAACAGCCTCTAAACAACCTTGATGACTTCATAAATTATAAGATAGGCAATTCAATATAAGAGCCAGCAATACCCGTAATGCTTTTAGGTGAAACATCAGTGAGACCAGCCTCGTTTTTATTAATAACTTAACACTTAACTACTTACTTTATATTAAAATCACCATTCTGTCAATTCCAGGCTACAGCGGTTTGAGAAGACAACGGAGATGCTGACAAACTGTAACCAGCTGTCTGCCAGCCGCCTGCGAGCTGCCTCCACAGAGTTCAAGAAGCACACCCAACTGCTTCTGGAAATGAGGAAGGATCTGGAGTTCATATTCAAAAAGATTAGAGCTATTAAGACTAAGCTAAGGTTAGTAAACAATACTAAGTTAATTAGTAACTGAATGAGTGAATGTCTGCCTCTTTGGGCTGGTGACATTTGCGACTGCTGAACTCGAGGTCCTGGGCTCAATTACCAGTTCAGGCTAATATTTATTGGGCCTTTCCATCAATTGGGAAATTAACCGGCTCCAACTGATGTCAATAGGCTCGCCCCCCCCTATTATATAGGATAATGGGTGGAACTGGTGTGTAAAAATGCTGGCGGACTATTAGGTACCTCACACCTCTCCCTTCAGAGATTACAGGTGTGCTGTAAGGAAACCCTGAATAATAAGTACCTATTTTAAAATTTCAATAGAAAATGTGTTTTATTTCAACACTTGCACTGTGTATTACAGCTTGCTTAACCAAAGCTGACCTTTTTAGATAGTTATCTGTAATGTGGTGTAGTTTAACCTGTCGCCTTAATAGTTAAAAACCAAACCTCTGATAAGACTTGTCATATTAAAGAATATCTGCCAGCTCGCTTGTCTGCTAAAACTTAATTTAAACATACAATCCTAATTACCAAATTATTATTTTCCAGCACCCAGTACCCGGAAGCCTACAAAACAGCTGTAGCAGCATCAATAGCAAACAGAAGACCGGCTGAAGAAGATGACGATGAAGACTTCAAACCCTCAGACAACAGACCAGAATCCAAAATGGTTGCCACCGTCTCCACAGAAACTCTAAAACCCACGACGAGTGAAACTGGCAAGAAATCAAAAAAAAAAGATCAGGCTAGTGATGAGAGTAATAATAATAAAGAGCCCAGTGTTGCCAGTGCGGAAAATTTTAAAACTTGTGGTAGAAAAGTTAAACGGAATAGTAGTTCTTCAGAAACGGAGAGTGCGAGTTCTGGTGATGATAGTAGCACAGATACTGGTTGAATATTAGATCTGTATTATTATAATATTTTATTCAGCTTCCAGCTGCTATTAAAACTCGGCAGTAACTGTATAAATTAAATGTGAGATTAATTTTGAAAACATCACACTCAATTATATCTTAATGTTCAATTTGAGTACCTACTCACAGCAGCAACACACCAAGCTATACATTTACACCGGAATAATATGCCCACGCTTTGTACAGATTTCTGGTAATTATAGCCATTAGAATCGTGACACCACGTGTTCATTTGACTATTATGAACACGTGGCATCATCATGACATTTTTGCCCTAGCCTTTCAGGTCTCTAGCTGACACCAAATATTGCAGATAGTATTACTAGTAGCTATGTTCTGCTTTATGCTTAGTCATCGCGTGAATCTAATTGTACATTTTGCTGTGTGGCTTACTTTACTCAATTTTTCACAAAATAATATTTATTAAGTTTAATTTTAATGAATACAATAATAGAACTGTATAGGCTGGAGGAAGACATTGACGCATCAACAATTACCAATTTTTTTTATAAACATAGAAATCTTAATATGTAGGGGGGTTTGGCTTGTAGTCATGAATACATTGCACCTTCAAAATGATATGGACTTAACTCAAAAATCTAAGAAATTACCTATGACTTTATTCTACCATATGAAGTCGTTGCTTTAATATTCACTTATAAGTGCATACCTTTTAGTGACCCTCTATGATTGAATGTAACTCAGTTTCTTAGATTTTTGAGATGTCCATAAATCATTCTGAAGGTGGGACATGGTAATTGTTTGTCCGTCAATATCCCACCTTGTATAATTTATAATCCATATTCAAAGCAATTAGTGTTTCGACCTGCAGTTATCTATGAGAAGTCAACTGTGGTCTGCAGTTGGAATAATTTACCCCATTAACTTATCAATAAGTTTTGGCACACTGTTCTCAAAAATAATGAACAGAGGACTCACTATCATATAAATCTACAATATTTACACTCCGAACAATGTTGACAGTTGGATATTTTACATTCAAATTCAAGTCTTCCATTAAAATGTTATAATAGTTTCAATATATTAATGCAATATGCATATAAATGATGGCAATATAAAAATGTAATAATCAACCAGCAATATCTCCAGTTTATAATAATGTAAATAAAACAATATTTAATAAAGAAATATTTATTAAAACTAGTATTTAACAGTCTCTTATTTATGTAGTGTCAATGGCATGTTCATCATTGTTCATTGTAATAACAAAATAGGCTTTGACAGTATTCTTAACATGATTTTTGATGTTCAAGTCTTTTGATTACTGTCATGCAACTTTATTCAATCTTTATTGTAACAACACAACTCAAAATAAGAAAATCTGTGGTAAAATGAAGTAAAATGTTTATTAAAACCTCAATGGATCTTGTAAGGTTCATTTTCTCTCATTAACCAACTTCTCAAAAGGAGGAGGTTCTCAATATGATGGGTATGGTTTTTTTTTAAATGTGCCCATTTTACAAGCACATCATATTTTATGCTGCTACAGTCAAAGCTATATCCTGTCACTTGGCTTTTAGCTAAATGACAAACAAACTCTTTCAATTTAATTGGCAATTGTATTAAAATAAACCCTTACAAAAATTAAATGTTAGTTAACCTATGATGACATTCATCATTATCAGCTTTCAGTCTAACTGGATGCTGATGAGTAACCATATTTTATATGAATTGTCTGCCTACCAGGGGGTCTTAAATGCCAGCATTAGCAGAAACATAAAATTCAAGTTAGATTTCGTAAAATCATCACAAAGTAACTATTAAGAATATTATCTGCATCTGATGGATGAGACACGCACAGAACAGAAGAGTGGCAGAAGAAAGGAGAGGCCTATACTCAACAGTAGGTGATTCCAGGCTGAAATGATAATCTGTGTCTGTGAATATTTTAATTAATGTGATTTATATTTTATCGTATTGTGGTTCTGTTAATGCAACCATTTTAAGGCCCTTAACCTCCACAACTCAAACACTGGTGGTGGCCACACTGGTTGTAAGCCTTTTGGGATACCTGAGAAATTGGTAAACAAAATAATCAGCCTGATTTGATTAGTTCTTACATCCTAATTAGAGTAACTCACATAATCTAATTTAAAAAAATTATAAAAGCATACAACTTCACTATCTTATCCCTTAGCATATTTCTCCGTATGTTTCTTCGCATTCTCCAGATATTTTTCTATATCATACTTATATTCGTTGGCTACGTCCATCATAAGTGGGTCGTCAGGGTTGGGGTTAGCCATCAAAGTCTGAAGGGACACGAGGAGAGTCTCCAGGGTGATGGTGGGCAACCACGCACCTTTGGGCGGCATTTTCAACATGTCCATACATATTCTGCCACCTGTTATAGAATAAAAGTCACAATGACACAATTACTTTAATTATAATTAATTATATTGATCTTGCATTTTAATTAGCAGTGGTGGCCCAGTAGGGGCGGCCCCGACTTACGAACAGTGAGTTGTGTGTTCAAATCCAGTCAGGCACAATACTTTGTGTAATTTATTTCAAGACCAATACTCTAAAAACGTTGAAGGAAAACATCGTGAGGAAACCGGTTGAAGAACAATGTTGTAGAACCAAAAATTCAAAGACACGTGACATTTACCAATCCGCACTGGGCACCCGTGGCGGATTATAGGCCATCCCTCTTCTAGAGAGGAGGCCTGAGTCCTTGCAGTGGGAGCATAATAGGCTGATGATGGTATTGAAAATTCATGAGAGAAAGAAGGAGAAAATATGTTGACAATGAATAACATGAGATGAGGGCAAATGACATGTTAAAAAATTGATCTTTACTGGTAACCAAAGACAAATCTTAATAAATGAATTCATTAGACCTAAGATGAATCTCTGACCTATTTGAATTGTAGTTTTTTTTAAGTAGATTGAACTGTCCTACTCTTGGGCAAAGATCTCCCCCAGTTCTTCTCACTTTTCTCAGAATTGCGCCTCTTTTCAGTAATTAACGAGAAATGACGATGGTTACATAATTAATTTGGGGCGAAGCAGCATGACGATGGTAAGATCTGTGTCCAAAACTTTAAATCGTTCTGACTGTTACCTTTATCAATGTTGGGATGGTATACAGGAGTCGAGAATTTAACGAGTGGTGGTTCAAAGGGATACTTCTGTGGTATAGTAACGGTCAATTTAAATGATCCGTTCTCATAAGGCGAGCCTTTAGGACCTTGCAAAGTGAAGTTCAAAACATCGTAAATGTCTTCTTCTCTCGGAAGGCAAACTATACCCCAAGGTGGTTTTGTTTCGAAGTTTTTTACTTCTCTTGCTAAACGAGCTGTTCGAGCACTGGGTATCATGTTTGATTAAATAATCACGTCACGGTTTAAAGTTTTAAACGACTTCGTAAAACAACAACAATACAACAATATCGCGGTTTTCGACGACCGACCAATGACATTTATATTGACGATGACGAATGACGGCTATACTGACGTATTAGTTTTTTTTCTGGCTGCTTGGTTTTTTATAGGAGAACGCAGCGAGGTTTTTAAATATTGTCTTATTTTGTTATTACCACTTTTTACAAATTATGTTTTATTTAAATTATCAACTCTGATAAAAAACAGTTACATTATTTAGAAACACGTGCATACGTGCTTATATACTACAAAATATGAAAAGGGTAACGCAATTCATAGTAGAGTTGAACGCACCGATTACTGAAATGTCAAAAAGCGGCGCCCTCTGGCTTTAGAAACTGGAACCAATCCCGTAGAAAAATCATCGCGAAACTGAAACACTTTGCGGAAGGTTATTAAACGTTTTAAATAGTTTTCCTTGCGATTTCCGTACTTTAATCTATTCACAGATTAAGACCGTTGACCCCTTATCGTAAAATTATCACCCTGCATTAGTTTGTCGTTACGTAAGTCGTAGAGTGCAATATAAATAATTCTGTGCATTACTCCTGGCCTGACACCACTGCAACTCCGCTCCATTCTTTGGTAAGTAATTAATTATTTCTGTATCGTTAGTAGTAGTTTATGAACTAATTATTAAAATAGACAAATAATGAAGGTAGTAACTTGAGTTGAAATGGTGAATATCGATCAAAATACATGCATGCAGGTCAAATCAATACAACCAAACGTGGATTCATAACATTTATTTACGTTTGTCGTGTGGTGTTTTATCGATCTGTAAGTGCAAGTTGGCTTTTAATTGAATGTCAGAGTCTAGCACGGAGGTGTTTTATGTAATGCGATAGGATGTGAGTCTCGTGGAAATCAATTATCGTGACTTTTGTTATGATTTGTCTGCGTCCGAACAGCCGGTAACCGTTTCCGATTCTCTGAAAACATTGTAGTTGTAGCTTCACAGCACGCGATGCGTGTTTCTGGCCAGTATTTATGGTAGACAATCTCGTTCTCGTGAACCTCTTTTCTTCATTAATAATACCATTAGGCCTTGTTATGGCTTCCACTGACAAGGAATCTTAACCTGTCAGAATATAGCCTGACCTTATTATAGCCTAAATCTTAACCTGTTATGATATCGTTTATTTCTTGTTTTATGTATCTTTGTGAGTTAAATAAAGAATTATAAGCAATAAAGTAGGATCTATGTTAATACATTTTAAGTTATAGTGGCTATTGATTTAAGATAAATACCTACTTCAATAAATAATGTTAGATCGTAAAATGAAATAATAACATCCTCAATGGCTCCTCAAATGCTAAAACTTAAAATATTTTTGATTAAATTCTAACTAGAATCTACCTCCTTTTTTTGACGCCCTGTATTTCTTCCCTTTTTAATGTCTTGTACATATTTTATAATAATTTTAGTACTGCAACCAAAATCTCAAAAAGTAGATAAGTATTTAGTTTGTGTGACATACTTATTGCTACAAACAACAAGGGTATTGAAGAATCATCTTTTTTGGGTGTCTAGCCATATATTTCCCACAGTTCATCCATCATTTCTTGTCTGAGCTTGTAATATTGTCTTCAATATTTACATAGACAATTTAATAAAAAATGTTTTGTTAATTTTTGTTGTAATATTGTTTTTTTTCCTAGTACTTACTGTTATAAGTTTTTAAACTGACATGGTCACTGAAAGTAAATATGGTACATGTCCCATTTTGTCCCTAACAAGTAAAACAAAATAAATATAATTTTCAATATTAATAATAGTACCTACTTATTGTTATTTTTTTGTTAGTATATTTTTAATTCTATGTTCAAACAATGTTTTATGAACCTATAATTATGTTGGTGTATCTGTTACTATTAATTGGTTATAAATAAAAAATAAATCAATTTCATGATTTGCCATAAAAATTCTGCCAGCTGCAGTAGTGTAGTGACCTAGTAGGTACCTAGTTCATTGATTTTCCAGCTTATGCAGATAGTTATGTAAGATTTATTATTCTGAACTCTTTGACTCTACTTTCAGGTCATTTAACTCTGTGGATTTCTTCCTTTAAGTAGAAAAAGAACAGCAGCTAGCAACTACATGCAGGACGATATTATTACTGTCATTTTTTATTTTAACTTACAATTTGAATTCAGAAGGTAAAACTGTAGTACCTCATTGTTTCTGATATAAATTAAACAGAAAAAAACTATTTGACGCTATGAATTAAACACATTCCAGCCAGTCACTTTTTAAATATGGAACAGAAAATCCATAAAAAACAAAACACATTCTATTTACAAAACAATGTACAAGTACATACGTCAACTCATATTGTAAAGTTAAACAATAATAATAATTGTATTATATGGTTGTCAAAACATGATGGATAGGTTGCATAATGTGTTATAAGGTAGATAGTAAAACAATTATTTATAATTGTTTATAACACAATGTGCTGCCTGTTCCCTGTGGTTAAATTGCAGGTTACCAACTGTCTCTTATGGATCTTTAACCACGACTCTTATAGGACTTCCATCCGTGAGTTAGATTTACACGTCTTACCTAATGTTTAAATTAATGATTTATAATTTAATGAAATAAGGAATAAAAGCAAACCATTCAGATTTTCTTTTCGCAATTTTTTCGGATTCGCGAAGTCGCAGGCTAAGCTCTAGTTAATGACAAAGTGCCTGTCTGAATTCGAACCTACGTGCTACAACACCTAGAACGGGAAAGTAACGATTGCGCCACGCTGCTCCAAATTCCATAGCCGACGACAATTTTATATTCCCAAGGGCATGTTCAAGGACACGGTGGAGCACACAGTGGAGGTGTGCCCCGCTTGGGCGGAGCCCCGCCGTGTTCTCGTAGCGGCGATCGGCGGCGGCGACCTCTCGCGCCCGGCCCTGGTGCAAGCCATGGTCCGGGGCGAGGAGGAATGGGACGCCGTCGCCTCCTTCTGCGAAGCAGTGATGCTGGCGAAGGAGGTGGCGGAACGCGAGAGGGAGAGAACCTCTCGTCCCAGCCGCCGCGGGAGGCGCTCCGGGCGTCGGGGGTCCCGCGATGACCTCCGGCCACCGTAGACGCGGGCCTGTGGACGGTGAGTGATGGGCTAACTCGCCGTCCGTCCGTCTCACGACGAAAACAGGCCGTGTCGACGGCGCGTTCGTGTTCCACGCGCGCCTCAAAGAGATGTCAGCAACATGGGAGGGGCCCGAAAGGGCCGACGCCTGTCGGGGCCGCGGGTAGTCCAACGGTTATCGCGGCCTCGACATAGAGGGCGAAGAAGGAACATGGGTGGTTTTTAGTCAGTAGAAGTCTGACACTCCCTTTCGCTCTGCCCAAGAGCGGGAGGGGTTGTTCGATGATTTTACACCCACCAAAAAAAAAAAAAAAAAAAAGGGTATGTTCCGTTCCACTTTATTTTTTACTGACAGCCTCCAATAAACCTTCCGCTTTATCACCAAAGATATCGCGATAATCTTTGGATTAGGGGAACATACGACAGTCGATTTTGGGTTGCGAACTTACGATACCTACGTGAATTTATATTCAGGCGTTTATATCTGTAACATTTATATTTCCATGGCTGGCAGGGCAATAGCCTACATTGTTTTTTTTTCAAATTAGCCAGTACTGTCCCAGCTTCTGTTCAGGGGCAAAGGCAATTCAATAGGGATGTTTACTGACTTAAAAAAATATGATTCTAATTAGTCCGTCTGTTAGATTATCGAAAAATATTGGATACGTATTTTTTGTTTTATCAATTCAATAAAAAATTACGAAGATAAAACGCGTCAAATATTTGAGTGAGTTATGACGTCACTAACCGCTACTGAAGAGTAAGGAATAATCTTCTGAAACATTAAAACCAGTAGCTGGAGTCCTGTACATCAAATAGTTAAAATTCCGAAATGTTTAGCTACTTCTGTTGCTGACCGCACTTCCCTTCACCAAAATGATGGGTACCGCGCCTATTAATTTGTCAGTAAACTTTTTCATGGCGCTATCATTGCCCTCGTTAGGCCGGCCCTGATGTCACACACATCACGCCGACTCGAGACACTTCCAGAAGCGTAGTGCTGGGTCCCTGATTGTGTAATACGCTTAGGAATGTTTTCACTAACAAACACTAGCTGCCATGACAAGGAAAAGTTGAATGATTTTCAATGCTTTGGTCTGCTGAGACTGCCACACTGAGACAACATTAAAAAAAACCCTATGTGATCAAAATAGAAATGTTTTATTTTACAAAGGCCTTACAAGTGCCCATCACTTGTAAAACATCGACAAAAAGGGGCACGGTTCGGCTTGGTCGTTTCCTATGGAGAAGAACCGGCACAAAACTCCATGGTTACTCTTTTAAAATGGTTTGGTTTTGGAAACAATATTTTTATGTTACAGCATTACCTACTTAGATATGGGGGGACAACCGAACGTAGGGCTGAGAATAAGTCTTAGGATAGGTACTACAATGCTATTCCAGCAGGGCTATTGCGTATCTTTTAAATGACAGTGGCTATCATATAGTGTCCATCAATTAACTGTCAAATGGTTCCATTTTGTACTAAACCATAACCAATTTGACAGTTAATCCATGGGCAATATTATGATAGTCACTGACATTTAAAAGATACGCATTAGCCCTGCAGACTTGCCGTGATTTAATAACAAACAAGGCTTTTATGGAAACCCATCCAGTAAATATTAATTATAATTAACCTTCGAATTTACGTAATTAGTATTCCTTCATATTTACAATTATGTATTCAGATTCGCGTAAATTTACGTTACTTCTTTACAGGATAATTAACGAAACATGATTATCTATAATCAAGGGCAAACCGGATAAAACAAACCATTTCTAATTTAACGCAGTTTTTTACCGTTACAATTACAATTCACGCAGCAGAATTTATTACCATACAAAAAGTATAATCGGTAAAATAATAAATCATATTGATTCGTCATGCTTATAAAAACATGGCGAATTACGCAATATAAAGTTTTTTTCTAAACATAAAAACTGATAAGGAAAACTGATAGATGATTTTGATTTTTAGTTACATGCTCTCGTCACATGCTCACACTTATTTCGTAAAGTCTCTAATGGCTCTTTATATTGTTTCCCGCCTTTTTCGTCCACGTGAAATTTTTACAAAAATAACTTTCCTATTTGAACCGGATTTTGTTTGTTAACAAATGGCTTCCCCGCCTTTTCGCTTAAAATTGTTTGGCAGATTATCACTTGCCAACCAACATTTCGCCGATGTTTCACTTTGACAACTAACGATTAGCAAATTTTTGTATGAAAACGTTTTGATTGTATTGTCATTTGGCAAATATTTCACTAGGCTACATTACTATTAGAGGAATGACGTTTTGTCAGTGTAACAGTTCCCTTTTCATACATTGATATAAGTAATGATAAAAAATAAACTAGTTTTTCGTTATCGTTTTATTTATGAAACTCAAAAATAATATGAAACCTTTAAATTGGCAGCAATGCAGAGCTATAACTTTTCCTCTGAGTATGTACTGAGCCCCGACATACCCTGCGAACCCGCTACTAGGACAACGTATGCAAGAGCGAGCGAAGCGAACTCGGGACTTGGGGCACCCCGACTTGGCTTTTCTGCGGCGACTCTTTTTTTTTTAACCACCCAGGGTAGGAGCCCCGGCCCCATTGTAACTGAAACATGACGATATCTGGGTGAGCCTATTGCTATCAACCGAGCAGAAACCAGACTCCACGGCTGCTACTGAGAAATTCGTGATGGAAAAACTACCCAGGAATTGAACCAAGGACCTCATGCTCAGTTACTGTCGCGCTTGCGGCTACTCGACCAACGAGGCAGTCACAATATTATAAAGTAAATGAAACAAAATATTTGGGTATTATAAAACATGAAAAAGTTTTTTTATCATGAGTGACTAGAGTTCTAACTCCACCGCACATGCGTGCCTATAACACGAATATATGCGCTGTACTGACACATTTATCGAGATCATCTTGAGAGATTATCGCTATCGAATGTTTTAGTTTAGACATCTCGTCTTGGGATTAAGATTATCCTTCGAGATTAGATGAAGAAACCATACCTATCTATTGAAAATTTCAACTAACCATATTTATCGTGTTGTTAGTGCGTAACCTAGTGTCTGAGTTTTTATGCCTCCCAAGGGCCTCTGATTTGGCCCCCACCCAAAACCCTTGATAACCTATGACTATGACAGACGACGTACACGATAAGTTCGTGTCCTAATATAAGCGATAGTCGCGTGGATATTTAATCGTCATGTTCATTGATGCTCTTCACCCTCGACGCGTTTGTGTTCGCCGGACAAAAATGATCGTGTACCGTATTCGGTCATGGATTTCGTTGCCAATTATTATTGTATATTTTGAGACTTTTTATCATCTTCATCGTTTCCACCCCGGAATCACCCACTACGTCCACCCCTTTCATCACTATTCCGTATTAACTGGGTTATGGAGGTCAAATAGGCAGTCGTTCCATGGAATATACTGGTACTCATCTGCATCTGGTTAGACTGGAAGCCAACCCCAAATATAGTTGGCAGATGATGATGGAGTGACATAAAAGCTAATGAAAATGTTTTGTAATGACATAAGCTAACGAAAATGTATTGGAATGACAGAAGCTAACGAAAAGCTTTGTTGTTCCTGTTGACAGTCGCTTTGGTTTGGAAACGATTGTCACTTGTTATGGCGAATATTTTTTCAGAAACAAACAATCGCCTAATAAAGATACGTTCCGCGAAAGATGAAATACATCGGAAAATTTACATACTTACTTCCAATCTTTTCACCGTTATTTACCTTTGACTTTGCGACTCAGTCAAATTTATCTTTATTTTTGTGGTTTACTGACTGCTGTCAATGGTAAAACATCTGTGAAAAGACTGTAGTGCACATGAGTGTAGTCACCTGCACGCAATGCAATGCGACTAACTGATAAAATTACGACAATCTCTAGATAGCGATAATATAAAACTTGCAATACTTTGAAACTAGATCACTATCATTTACAAAACCCCACATCAGAAACATAATCTTCCTCATATTGACATTTCTTCCTTAATGTGTGCCAATTTTGACGGTATTATAGCCCACTTATAATATTATTGGAAATAAAGGGCTGGAGTATGCTTCAATCATGTTGTTATTGTTCACATGGACTCGTAGTTACCATAGACACCTCACAGCAGTTCCACAGCTTCTATTACTATTATTAACCATCACTGTCCCATTGCTGGGCATAGGCCTCCCCAATTCCTTCCATGAGCTCTTTTCTTGAACCACCTCGAACCAGCTAGCTTCTTTTTTTTGAAGCCGTTACGTGGCCCCTGACGCCCGGAGCGTGACCCGGACGGTGTCCCATTCCTCCTCGCCCCGGACCATGGCTTGCACCAGGGTCGGACGCGAGAGGTCGCCGGCGCCGATCGCCGCTACGAGAACACGGCGAGGCTCCGCCCAAGCGGGGCAGACCTCCACAGTGTGCTCCACTGTGTCCTCCGGCCGATCCTTACAGTGGTGACATCCGGGTGTTTCCTCCCGTCTGAAACGGTGCAGGTACCTCCCGAAACAACTGTGTCCGGTGAGGACCTGCGTCTCACTCTACACTCCTCAAAGAGGGGACTTACCGCCGCTATCGTGACGTGCCCTGCACGGGGTTGCGACAGTTGCTCTCTCCATGTCGGAGGTCTGTCCACTGCGCAGCAATTTACCGCGGCAACGGAGTGACCCTCCGGTGCAGCACCTGCGCGCGCCGTTCATGCAGGCGCGAACCAGCTAGCCTCTTACATTTACTTTTTTCTTCTGTATTGTCCAAAAATCAATAACATAAGAAATGTCTTGATAAAACCGGATCAATCCGGTCGAAATTGCTCACAAAATACTCTTGATTGATTGAACAGTTTTTACCTGTCAATCAATCAATAGTATCAAGACACGTATTTAAACGTTTTCCTGGAGATTAAACACTCACTGATAGCCGCTATAATTATATCATCATGACTTTCAGTTTCTGCCTTTTAACAGAAAAAAATAAACACTAGTTTAGAAAAAGAATGCACTAATAACTTTAGTCTGTACCCAGCATTACCTGGCCCCTCTTGTCACACCACTTGCCCTCTACGAGGGGTCCGATAACGCTGGCCATGTTTGTACGTAAATGTTTACTTAAAATACCTCCATTGTAGGTGTTTCTTGCATAATATTTTGCAACACTTCGCAATCTGCTTTGTAGGCGTCTCGTTTAGTTTCAAACTATCCTTGTAAAATACTATGCATGATGAATAGCAAAACGCCGCATGTTCGTCGGTGTTTGATTAATGATTTATTGCTAGAGGTTTTCATTGTAAGTCTATATAAAATTAAATTATTAGGTGAGAACAAGTGACGTCATTGTGAGTAAGCCTTTATATCATTGTGTTTGAAATGAAGATTTTTCTTACCTAAATGTTTTTTACTCGACTGAGACGAAGACCAAAAGGAGGGTTACCTATGTATTTTTTATTTATGTGTTTGACGTGTATGTATGTTTGTATGTATGTCCGTTTCTTTGTTCCCTCATAACTCCTAAACGGATGAAGGGATTTGAATAAAATATTCGTCGTTACATTCGTCCAGATGGCGCGAGTGTCACCGGCTACATTAAAGTTAAAAAAAATCAAATAATCTCCTTTTAAAACCTTTTCCATATCGAGAAATAAGAAAAAAATTGAAGAGTTTTAAAATGAGATAGAAAAATATATAACACTTATGTTTAAAAGAATTTCAAAGTGACAAATCCTATAAACCAACACAAAAGATAAATCATCTGCGAAGAATTTTACGCGACTAAGGAAATAACAAACACAAAAGCACTAAAACGTTGGAAATAAAAAAGTAGGTAGTTAAAAAACCCGACTGAAAAAACTGAAAAGCAAGCAAAACAAAAACAAATTAAACAAAACTTGGAAGCAGGCATGGACCCCCCATTCTATTTTTATTTCATTTCATAATTTAATATTCAATTTAAATGAACCCCGACTACTAGTACTACTAGGAAGGAGATGACAATGTGATTTTTTTATTAAACTGCTTAGATAAATTGGATAAAAACGGTAATGCTGATACATATGTATAGCGTCATTATCTTTTATTCAAGACGAAAAATGCCCTATTAATTTCTTGGATTGAAACTGCTCGGATAACTATACACTAAAAACCACAGACTAAAAATAGGCGAGGGTTCCACTCGTATTTTCACCTGAGTAACCCGACCGTTGTTGGCGCCGAGCTCACAATAGAAAATTGTATAAAATTAGAAATACAACTGCGACAGAACGCAACTATGTTGACATACAAACACTGGTACCTAACATACTAAGTATATTCACTCCTATAATGAACAGAATAAGTATTAAAATAGCTCACACATGAAAAAACATTTGCTCTTCTGAAAACTATTCAAGCTATTAACTCCTCTATGACTCAAATGCTAAGGGTCGAAAACCCCATGCATATAAAACTCATACATAATAATTATGTAACATACATATAATATGGTCGTGCCCGTTGAACTTGGCATTGATTCAATAACTCGTAACGGAGTAGTAAATAACACCAGAGTAAACGACATTGATTTTCCGCATAAAGGGCAGATGTATATGCGAGATCCCGACAATTTTAGGAAGACCTGCGGGCAACCAGACGAATTATCCATAAAAATGTAGCGTATGTAAAGAATTTCTTCAATATCCTTCGCAATGCGATTTCATACAAAAGTATGTAATTGGGGAGCTGGATGCTGGAGTCATCCTGAAAACCCTTTTTTTTAGTTGAAATTCCAGTTGCTGACATTTCGATGAGGCGCGCGTGGAACGCGAACGCGCCATACCGAAACCCTTATTGCGTAACACAATCGCAATGACAGTCCTAAAATTATTAGTTGTGTTTTCAAAATTACAGAGATTGACATACGAAATGTATTACACAATAGGAATGTTTACTGACTTAAAAAAACATGATTCTAATTAGTCCGTCTTTTAGATTATCGAAAAATATTGGATACGTGTTTTTTTTTTATCAAATCAATAAAAAATTACGAAGATACTCGTACATCTCATGAAAGATTTGAGTGGGGGGTTGTCACGTCACTCACCGGTAAAGAATGTCATAAATGTCTTGGAAAATGACGTCACACGAGTTTTCAAAGCCCTGTATCTTCTTCATTGTTTGTTTGCGTGAAAAAAGGAAAAATACGTGTCCAATAGTTTTTGGAAATCTATCTGACGGACTAATTAGATTTTTTTTGTTAATTACCCTATTGAGGTGCTCGGCAAGCCAACTGTATCCAAGTCTTGTACAGTATAATTTCTATACCAGGGGGAGTGTTCATCAGAGCTTTCATTGTGGACATAATACTAATGACTTCACCCACATAATGTGCCTTTTTATTGGAGGGTGGAAATCCATCAAATGACTCCTGTCGCTCGGGGCAGAGTGGTGGAGTGTCAGACTTCTACTGACTAAAAATCACCCTGTTACGTCTTAGGCCTTTGTGTACAGGCCGCGGTACCTCTTTCGAACCACCCGTAGCCTACATAATGTGCCTTACGTGTGACCTCAGTTCCAACAGTGAGTTCTATTAATCAGTAAGTTCTGAAGGACAGGCTACACCTGGGAAAACACAGCTGTTTCCGTTGGTTGAGTAAGTACTAACTTTGAATCCAAAAGGTCTACACTATGTGACATTTTATCAGTGTTGACCTATGTCAGAAATGTATTGGGTTGACAATAAACCCGTGTTTAAAAAAAAAACAAAAGTCTTTTATTCAAACTAGGCTGATAATCAGCACTTTTCGAACGTCATATTTACAAAATACAGTACCCCAAAACGCCCACCGTTCGACCCTAAAAAAACTAAACTAAAAACTCAATTAAAAAAATAAACTCATTATCAAGTAGGTACACCTCTGCCTTCTCTTTCAAGGATTACAAGCGTGATGTTATGTTATTATTGTTACCAAGATGGCAGAGTGCTTCGGTGGATTAGTAGTCCCAAGAGCAACTAGTGAGTATGAGAAATACCGCGGCTCCGAACACAAAGGGCTAAGAAGGAACATGGGTGATTTTTAGTCAGTAGAAGTCTGACACACCCTCCCGCTCAGCCTAGAGCGAGAAGGAGTCATTTGATGATTTCCCACACGCCAGGAAAAAATCTATGTTCAGAAAAATGTACTTAATTGGTAATTTTTACCTTCGGAATGTTTCAATCCCGAAAACAGGCGATGTGCAACGATGTTTACCTAGTAAATAAGTGCTGATTATTTATCTACATAGCTCTAACTTAGCCAAAGGAATTTAGTCCTAAAGCCAATTTATTTTAATCTCTTGTTATTATTTTATTAATCACACAGAAAACTTAGGATTTAGTACCTACATGATTCACTAATCAGATTTTAGTTTTAATATCGACACTGATTAAGCTTTCCTAATGTATAAGAATAGAAGGCAGAATTGTTTTTGCCCGGATGATGGCAATAGGCTCACCCCTAATACATGGGAGTGGAATCATCATGGAACTTAGCATAACTGGCGAATAGGGGATCGGACTGACTAAAAAAATATGATTCTAGTTAGTCCGTCTGTTAGATTATCGAAAAATATTGGATACGTATTTTTTGTTTTATCAAATCAATAAAAATTGACGAAGATAAAACGTCAAAGATCATGAGTGGGGGGTTGTGACGTCATTTGTAGGTAAAAAATTTACTGATATGCGTCACGAGTGACACATGTGACATGTGTGTGAGTTCACGAGTTTTCGAAGCACTGTATCGTCTTCATTTTTTGTTTATGTGAAAATAGAAAAAAAAATTATGTGTTCAATATTTTCAAATAGTTTTTAATGTTTTAGCTGTGTCCCCACAGCTGGGACACATGCCTCCTCTCTGTAAGTGTGAGAGGGCCGGATGTATCATTTATTGTTGCCACTGAATAACACACGTCACTCAAGTTAAGTATAACCACCCACCTAGCATCAAAAATAGCATAAACCGAACTCTACTCATGACTTATTACCTCAAACCATGACACAGCAGAATATTTCAAGTACATATTATAGGCACACACACTACACACACACATACATACATAAATGTTCAGGAGGCGTGGTGCGAATGACGCACTTACAAACATAAAGCTATGTACATAAATATATACGTAGCCACTTAACAGAAGTGCTATTTATGTGTTTGATCGATAAGTGTGTGTGTTTGTTTATTCTCTGAAGTATTTTTTCATTGAGGAAGTCGTGTTGGTCGATGACCGGTGTTGTAATCCTGCAAGTCTTTGCGTGACAAGACAAGTCGACACAAGATCTCAATTCACGAATGTGTGGCATTTGGCGAGTGTTTATATTAAATGCTAGGCCCATCCGGGCTTGCGGGTTTTCGGAATGTAATCGGGATTTCCAGATGAAAATACATTGTTAACATTTCTATTAGTCTTATCTCTGTGATAGTAGATACTTATCACCAGAAGAGTATTTATCACTGGTAAGAAGCTGATGATGTCATGTGATAGGCCACTGTTTTGACTACTCATGGCATTTACTATATCAACACCATTTTCTTTGTATTAGTTATACAATAGGAATGTTTACTGACAAAAAAATGTTTCTAATTAGTCCGTCGGTTAGATTATCGAAAAATATTGGATACCTACGTATTTTTGTTTTATCAAATCAATAAAAATTGACGAAAGATAAAAGATTTGAGTGGGGCGTTCGTGACATCACTCACCGGTAAGAAATCTCATACTTACCTACTAATGTCTTAGAATATGACGTCACACTAGTTTTCAAGGCACTGTATCGTCTTCATTGTTTGTTTATGTGAAAAAAGAGTAAAATACGTGTGCAATATTTTTTGGAAATCTATCTGACGGACTAATTAGTTTTTTTTTTTTTAACTTATCGACAGCCGGGACCAACGCGGCAACGGCTTAACGTGCTTTCCGAAGCACGGAGGTAATAATTATGAGATATACATTTAATTCTTGGACTTACTTAAAATCAAATCGACATGTGCTGATGTTACTAAAGCAGTCATTAATCACCATATCTCTTCGTGCCAAACTTAAGTTCAATCACTTCCATTTATCATTTGGCACTGATTATCATTTGATTAATTGTATTTCTTTTTATAGTGACTGATTAGTCTTACCCTTTGGAAATCAGAAGTAAATTCAGTGTAGTTGATTAAATGACTAAAAGAGTCATGTTAATTGGGGTCTCACACAATTCATCTTTTCTTTGTTTATTTTAATCGCTCTTTTAGTCACATGCGTTTGATCCCTCTTCATCACGTATGGAACCACGCCAGTTCCGCACAACTTTCAAACTTCCTCGAATTCCCTTCCCATAAGGACAAGACTGTAGTCTTGCCTACTGCTGCCTACATCGCGTCTGCCATGTGGTTTGTAATGGTAATACAGTTTTATCAACCACACGCGCGATGTATGCACGGTTCGTACCGTGTGCACGGTGTAATCGCTCAGGCAAGACTGGTGAAGCTTGGGCGTGTGGTAGGCCCATTATTCTTGACACACCACACATCTAAGTACTTCAACATTGTAAAATTAATATTGAAAAGAGATTGCATATAGCTGAGATTCCGCTAAATGCAATCTTTCTTCAGTCATCTTCTTCTGAGGTGCACCCGCGGGTCGCAAGTTGCGATAAGTAGAACAAATATACGAATTTCATAACCCACTGTGCATGTGGGTTATGAAATACCCACTGTATCTAACAGTAACCCACTGTATCTAACAGTAATCTATAGGATTATTAGGATTATCTAGCTGATAACATAATTTTATCTCATACGAGTGGATACTTTTACCTGTTGGTATCTTAGCAGTTATTTTTCAGGTAGTACAAAAAGATGTTTGTGCAACTTGAAAATAACTGCGAGGTGTAGAGATACAATACTGAAAATGTTTTATCTATGAAAAATCAATTAAGTATTAGGAATAATTAAGCTACAAGAATTAGAAACACGTCGTCAATTCATATTGGCCTTTTTTTTTGTGGTGAGAAATCATCAAATAACTCCTCCCGCTCGGGCAGAGCGAAAGGGAGTGTCAGACTTCTACTGACTAAAAATTTGTGACCGGTTGATGGCTATAGCCCCCTTGCCCCCTTTTACATAGGATTTACAAATAAGAGGCAGAAACTAGGTGCACTATTAAGATCGCCTCTGCCTAATCCTCATGGATTATAGCCCTGATGCTATATACACGTGTGTACAAGTACATGACAATGATATATATATATAGTACCTTCGTATCAAACTATCAATACATATGTATGTAACCAACTACGCAGCACTTCATCGCATTAAACTTTTTTAACATGTATAATGAATTAATGACTTAACTACCAGTATATGTATATTATTTTGAAGCCAAGTCATTGCTTCGGCCTTCGCTTTCCGCATAGTCATCGCGCGCCATGGTTACTGAATACAAATAAAAACTAAAATTGACTGGTAACTCAGTCTGTTAGGAGGGCCACACACGTGTTCTGGGCGATAGGATTCGGCAGCATTTGTTTTAACAGCCAGTATGCAAATATGCCCACGTTCAATCCGCTCTTGCCCATCGGCAAACTGCATTCAGTAATTAACCTCCCTCGTCATATACACCCGGATTTACCCTCTGCTGGGTATAGGCCTCCCCTTTTTCCACCACATTACCCGGTCCGTCCCTTATCCAGGTTTTGTCCGTGACTTTAACGACATCGACAACCCAACGAGCTTTAGGGCCGAACTGGTTTCTTTGATCTAACCCTGGCCACCTTGTATCACACCTTCAATTGGAACGTACATAATTATCTTAATATATAAATATTACGTTTTACTATTTTCGTACACGCTAATTTCCAAATCCACTCAACCGATTTTTTTGGGATACGGGTGAGGCGTCGTTATCCGAAACAGGGGGCGCTTTCAAGTGGCAGTTGACAGATTTCATTGTCGATCCTATTCTTATTTGAAACGCATTGCATATTCATCCAACCCGGCTGTACCGACTCAAGCCGATTTACTCGAACGTGTGTGTAGCACTTCTTAAAACAAGCGGCTTGTTTATTGATCATTATTGATGATAAGCATAAAGTAAGAATGATTTACAATTTTATGATGACTGTGTCTGGTCATCTTGTATTCGCGAATAACCAACGTTTTTTATATTTTATCCGTGAGACGTAATTAAATGACTTGTTGAAACGCAATAAATAGATATTGTGTATATTGATATTAGCCGTAGAATTGATGACCGTTGGAGTCGTTTTTTTGAGTGGATATTGCCGAGTGCGAAGGCTCGCCTAACCAATTACGAGACATATTCTCATCTCTACCACGTTTTTTGCGAGAATTGTAAATAACGAAATTAACGAAATTCTCTTGGTACCTAGTTCAAAATACGTCTCTTTTTTTTTGGTGGGTGGGAAATCATTTCATGACCTCTCCCGCTCTGGGCGGAGTGGAAGGGAGTGTCATACTTCTACTGACTAAAAACCACCCATGTTCCTTCTTAGCCCTTTGTGTTCCGGGGCCGCGGTAACTCGTTCGAACAACCTGCAGCCCCGGACAGTACATCTCCTATCCTCACATCTTGTCTCGTGGCCAAGCGGTTAAAGATACCCTGGTCAAATACAACACATGGCTTGCAGTTGCCACCCAGACTAAACAATATATTTACAGCAATATATTAACAGACAGATGTGTGCTGGGGAGTTTGTTCCGCCACTTCTTCTTTCCAGCAAAAACACTAGGAAGTGTCGAAGGGGGGGCGTTTTTGGGGGACTGTCTCTTGTAAATAAGTAAAGTAAAGTAAATTAAGTAAAAAAAAAATAAAATCAGCCTAGTTTGAATAAATGAGTTTTGATTTTGATTGATTTTATTAAAAAACCGGCCAAGTGCGAGTCAGACTCACCCATGAAGGGTTCCGTAGCAGCAAGTAACATAATGTTAACATAATTTTTATAATTGAGTTGATTGAATGAACGGTAAATTGCGATTTACGATTTATGACGTATTAAAAAAAAATACTTACTAGATCTCGTTCAAACCAATTTTGGTTGGTAGTTTTTGTTGAGATCCACATTACATATTTTTTTAGAATTGTCACTCTCTTACTTTAAAAGTTAGAGGGGGGGACACACATTTTACCACTTTGGATGTGTCTATCTTTGAAACGATTGACTTTGAGAAAAAATGATTTTAATAATCTCAATGTCATTTTTGAAGACCTATCCATAGATACACCTCATGTGTTGTTTTGATGAAAAAAAGTTTTTTTTAGTATCAATTCCATGTATGGAGAGCCCCCTCTTATTCTTATATTTTTTTTATTTTTATATAAAAATAAAAAAGCGGTTTACAGAATACATCTACCTGCCAAATTTCAACTGTGTAATCCTTATAGTCTCGGAATAAAATGGCTGTGACACACGGACGGACAGACAGACAGACAGACAGACATGACGAATCTATAAGAGTTCCGTTTTTTGCCATTTGGCTACGGAACCCTAAAAAGGTTCAATTGCTTTGTCTGGTTGGACAATTAACCCTTGTGAAATTAATTGGAGTAATTTGATAAGATCTGCGCGATATGCGCACGGTTTCAGCGGATACAATGTTTTAGTACCGTTTTGTTTTATGTTGTAGGTAGTAATTGAGTAGGTACCTACTCGTTATCGGCCGAAATGATAAGCCCATGACCGAACATGTGAGCCTCCACATTTGACCGCATGTGAGTATTGTAAGTGCCTACTATCAGCTGTGATTTTGGTAAAGCACGCTCGGAAGACCTGGGGAGTTGATATACTACCTTCTCCAACGCCAAAACAGTAAGAAATGTTGAAGGGCGAGTGTGGAACCTTATTTCAACTTAGCCTTACTTACTTAACCTTATTTTAACTTTTATTGAACTGTTATTGTGTTGCTAATATTTCCTACGTCTCACGCGTATAGGCCATGGACCCAGTCTTTATTAATAACAGCCTAATTCATGATATATTATGACGTGGATAGTGGATCCAGTTTCACAGTGGAGATGTTCTAACATAGACATTAGGTAACAGAATCAATCAGAGAACATAACTGCCAGCTAAAACTAAATTAGATCTGTCTGGACATTCAGACCAGATAAAGAAGACATGCTTTGATATTAAACCAAGAGACCGACGGATGTCTAGACAAGTCGTGCTAATGTGCTAATTGCCTGTCCGTACTTCGTATGTTCAAAAATAAAACCGAGGGAAATAGTCTCACGCAAACGTTTAAATGGTTAAATGTGCCCTTATTGTCAATTCGCGAGTTTCTGGCAATATGCGAGCTGAGTAAGCTACAACACGCGTGGAACGAAAAGGAAATGTGACCATCTTTGACCCAGCCCAGTTCGAGAAGTATATTTTGGCATTTGCTTTCTGTCAGTTCTTCATTAAAAATTAAAAAAAAAAACATTTATTTCAAGTATATTTACCCATATTAAACACATGTATAAAGCATTCAAAAATACATAAAAAGAGTCAAATAAAATAAATTGTCACCACATGTGGTGATTAATGTGTCCTTAAATTGTGCGACAACATGTTGACCGATCCAAGTTGCCATTACTTTCAAAGCGTTTCGTATTTTTATTAGACACATAAGCTTTTCGATACCGTTTCCAGCATTAGTATCGCTGAGAGATATGTATATGACTTCTGTATCTTCGTTTTTTAAACCCATCACCACTAATCCATCCCAGACACCTTTTCAAAGGATCTGTCTATGCAGTTAAGTTAAGCCCACGCTTTGATTAAATGTTCACGTTCTTTTCGTCCATTCGACCCATTGATAGCTTCAAATTCATGACTTTACACAAGTTCTCTATACTCTATTTCTTAATTAGCTAGGGGTCAATCTACCACTATATTATCATTTGATTTATCATCACTCTGACCACCATGTAAGCACTGCGTAGTATCGATAACCTGAGGGTCAATTGACAGTCTGTACTATTATATAAACCGTATTACTTGTTGAAAAACTTATTGATGATAATTTATTGTCTTTGTCTTCAATGAAAGTGAATTGTTTATAATTAAACGAGAGTACAATTAAGTTGCATGATATGGCTAATTAAAGATTGTTGTGAGACTATGATTGTTTTTAGTTTAGTGAAATTCCTTTCTAGCTATCATTTTATTGTGGCGTCCACGCATCCGCTTGCAATTCCTATAGTCTATGACTAGGCCACCATCTTTCTTACCAACCATGTTGCGATTCTTCTAAGTTCAGTGTGATGATAGTCTAGAAGATTCTTCTTTTTATTTAGTCAGAATATACAGAGTGGATACTACGTGTTCTGTATGTACATCATTCAACATGGTAATTTCTATGTGAGAGGGGTTTTGAAATAGTGTACTGAATACGTGATGTCCCTTCCACCCTGTAATTTAAAACACAGAGAAAGCGAAATCTTACCACATTACCACCCTCACTTCACTGATTACCAACTAAGCAAGGATTTATGAAAGAGCTTCTCTTTTTACCCGACTACGGCGAAGCCATAAGGAAGGGTAATGGTTTTTCAATCAAGACTTTCTTGTCGTCATCGCTTAAAGAACTTTAAGCCTTGCTCTCTAGAAAATTAACGTGAAGTTTTAAGGAAATCCTGTCTCTTACAGAAACGAATGTACTGTAGAATAAATCTTCATGAATAGAATAGAATATAATATTTGTTTATTTGCTTAGAATATAGGTATTTACAATAAGGTGGTTACATCAAATCAAAGAATCCTTGTACAATCTACCGTTTGGCATGCAAATATTGATGCTGTTCATCATCAGCCATGAAGCAGCTACAACTTATCGGCTAGAAACTGGATACGGAGTAATAACATTTATTCAACAGTAATTCTGTTAGCTTCTTTTTAAGAATTAGTACTGATTCCTCTTTTATAGAATTAGGAATATGGTTAAAAATAGCCGGTGCCACACCGAAAAAACTTTTTTTCAATAGAGCAGTCCTAAATCCAACAATACCAGTTTTACATGGAGCGACTGCCTATCTGATCTCTACAACCCAGTTAGTACAGTGTAATACGGTACCCTAAGTTGACTGGTATAATAGAAATAAATGCTTTGAGTCTGAAAAATTGAACAATGCGCCAACATGGCAACACAAAGGAGGTCCCATTATAACCTTTGATTCGGCATCAATCAGATTACAAGTTCGTTGATCTATATTATTTATCAGTTGAGAGGTGTATCCGTGGGTGTTGCCATAAATTAAAACTATCTTATCATTTGCTGTGGCTATGCCTGTCGCGAATGCGAAGCAATATACCCTATAGTTAAAGATAATAACTAGTTAAGACATGAGGTGAGGTGGGGGAAAGACGGGGTAGCGCGCGCGGATGACGGCGCGCGCGCCCGCTTCACTTGGGCCGGACGGTCGGAGCTAGCAGGCAGTATATTGGTGAGTGACGTTGTTATTTCTCAGTGCATGTATCTTCAGATTTACCAGGTATTCACATTACTATTGTCTTTCAATGTTATCAATGTGTGTATGTGTATTATTCTAACAGCGATCAGATTCAGAAATGATAACAAATCAGACCAGCATTCAGATGCGAGGCTCGGGGTGGCTATAAGGGGAGGTTGGAGGCCACTTTGGGGGGGACACCCCTTAATATCATTGCGATGATAATTCAGTTTTGGTTATTCAGTGGAAATCAGTTCACATAACAACAGCGGTCGTTCATATTTTACCCAGGGTTATTCTTGAGACATGGGTATTTGCGGTTCAGATATTCGTCATTAAAGGTAGGTGACGACATGGTGGAGATGCTGGGATCTCATTATTATAGTTTAAAAATATTTTTTGTTCAGTTCTGAAAATAAAATAATGTGGGTAGATTTTTGTTCTGCATTTATAAGAATCGGGCCAGTTTCACATGGTACCCGAATAGCCGAATAGCCGCTATACCTCAAACCAATTAAATTCAAAAATGGAACTAATTCGTGTGAAGTTGTCTGCCAGATAATTTCCACGAAACATTATTAACAAAAAACAAACCCATAAAGTTCTTAGCTATCGTGAGTATTAAGTAATTTAGTTCCATGTTATCATTATGAAGCTTAATACAGTTTTCATAGATACGTTATTGGCACAACCTACGTCGGAAAAACCTATGTCGGATTGGAACTTTGTGTTTTAGAGTAAGATTTAAATAACTATACTCGAGCGAAGTTTGAATTCATAGTAGTCAATGCAAGCAGTTGTCAGGTTAAACAGCCTGCACTGCGATACCACCAGTACCAATCTACCCTACGTAAAGTCGATTCCAAGAAATAATATTATACGCGCTGGACAGTATTCAGTCACGACTTTAATAAACATTTATTTAGTAAATCCGAGTGCACGATAATGTACGAATAAAGTCTATATAATAAAATAATTATTCTTTTTACGTTGTGCAGTGACCAACGATAATATTAAAAGTTTATTAATTAATTATAATATAAGTACCTACGTTTGATATGAAATCTTAGTAATCAAAGGAGTATTCGTACTAAGTAAACAGACTTTATTAAGTGAACGAATTATAATGTTTTATGATTTAGTTTAGTAGCCTTGCACCTAAACTAATAATAGTGTTTGATAGATTTGATTCACTTTTTTGGCTGATGTATGCAGTTTGTTAGTATATTCAGTTTCATAAGAATCTCATACCAAGTTATGTTGTTTTAGATACACGGGATATTCATTTACTAAGAGAACGGTCCATGACTTTGATTTTATTTTGTTGATACTCTATATTTAAAATGGAAGACGTTATACGATCTCGTTTAAAATGTATTTATGAATCCCTCCAATCAAACATGAGATCTGCTCGGTGTGCCCTAACGGAATTATCAGAAGAAGATCCCAACTATAAAGGATTAGAACTAAGTGGTGCTAAACTAAAAGGTATAAATGAGATGTTTGCTTCGGAAATTCACAATTATTGTAAATTGATAAAATAAATCAACGTTGAGGAAATTAGTCAGTATACGTCCACACAGATTCAAGCTGAAGAGTTAATAGCAGAAATAGATGTAAATATAAAACAGGATAATCGAAAACGCGCACTGGTTTTTTCAAATAATGAACAAAATGTTACCAAAAATGGAGTTGGGCAAGTTTGATGGTGATGTTCTAAAGTGGTACCAATTTTGGGATCAGTTTTCATCAAACGTTAATAAGAGAAATATCAATGATGTCGATAAGCTGTTGTACCTTCAATCGGTTCTTGAGGGTGACGCGAAACAGGAAATTGATGGGTTGGACACAACAGACAAAAATTATCGTATTGCTGTGGACACATTAAAGGAACGGTATGGCAAACCCAGTGTAATTATAGATGCTCATTATGTAGCACTTTATAGAATTAAAGCAGCGGAATCTAGTCAGGTTAAAGATTGTAGGCACGTTCTAAATGAGATTGAGAGACATCTTAGAGTATTAAGATCTTTAGGTGAAGATGTAAATCACAATCATCTTAGAGTAATGATTTTAGAAAAGTTCCCCGAGGACCTCATTTACGAATTAAGAATGAAGATAACTGACGAAAATGAGTCTATTGATAATATTAGAAAGTTCTTAGAGTATATCATATCGGCTAGGGAAACATCAAATAGATTAAAGAAAACAGAAGTTAATATAAATAAAACAACTAGCGAAGACAAACAGGCTTCTGATAATATTACAATAGGATCATTACACGTTAGATCGGAAGAGACTAGTGATAATAAAAGGCGTAGAATTACATCAAACTTTAGAAAAGAAAAATCTAGGTATGAAAATAGACAGCATATTAAACCTAAACTACACCCACGGAAAAGACCACATGACGGTGACAGGTCCGATGAGCCACCTAAAAAGAAATCAATTAAATGTATATTTTGCAAGCAGGATCATTTTAATGATGAGTGTAGTGTGCACAAAACCTTACAGGAAAGAAAGGCTCAATTAGGAAACCGTTGTTATAATTGTTTCGGTGAAGGCCATAGGGCTGACAATTGCCGTTCCAAACGGAAATGTCGACACTGTAATAAGTTCGGCAATCATAATCGAGCATTGTGTCCAACTAAACTTACCCAGCCAGTGAAGTCCGTACCAACTGATACCTTACATACTAATAATGCATATAGCACTACTCTGTTGCAGACAGCCATAGTAATTGTAGACAATTTAGAAACTAAAACAAAACTTAAATGTAGGGTGTTGCTCGATTGTGGTAGCCAGCGCTCATATATTACGCAACATAACACAAATTTACTTAAACTACCTATTACTGAGCAAATTAATTTATCAATATTTACATTTGGAAACAAATCACCACATCTTATTGAAAGTCCTATAGTACAGTTTTGTATTACAACGCGAACAGGATTTACTCGTTTTATTCATGCAAATGTAGTACCTCATATTACTCAGAATATAAAAGCACCAATTTTTTATGATTTAGACAAAATCGGAATTAAAGATCGAAAAATGGCTGATGATGGGTCTTGTGGCGAAAAAATAGATATTTTAATCGGAAACGATTATTATCACTCATTCATGTCTCAAGAAAAGATATCGGTCACACAAGATCTGTTCTTAGTTAATTCAGATTTTGGTTGGGTATGGTCTGGAAGAGTTAGTGAGGACATTGATAGTTCCGATCAGTTAACTGTATTGACTTACTTTCAATCAGATGGGTCATTTGATACCAAATTAAACGAACCCGATCTCCCACTAAAACTTGATGATGTTAAACAGTTATGGGACCTTGAATCAATAGGCATCACAGATTCCCCAAAAACCACTCGCGATGAAGAAGCAATTAAACAGTTTAATGAAACAGTTCAGTACCAAAACAACAGATACCACGTTCAATGGCCATGAACTGAATTAACCCCAAATCTTCCTAATAATCTTGGCTTAGCTTGGGGGCGGCTCAATAGTTTAAGGAAACGATTGGATAATTCAGATTTAAAGGCATACAACCAGGTCATTCAAGAACAGCTACAGACTAAAATAATCGAGATTGTACCAGATCCAAGGATTGCACAGAAACATCCAGTTCACTATCTTCCTCACCATTGTGTTCGTAGTCGTGATAAGCCCAAAACGCTCCGTATTGTTTATGACGCCTCAGCTAAAACTGCAGACAATCGAAGTTTAAACGAATGCCTATATAGGGGTCCACTTATGTTCTTACAGGGTTGCTAATTAAGTTTAGAGAACATCCTATAGGAATAGTTGCAGATGTCGAGAAAGCTTTTTTACAGTTAGGTCTTCAAGATTTAGATAGAGATGTAACACGATTTCTTTGGTTCAAAGACGTAAATAGTACAGTCCACCCAGATAATGTGGTGCACTTACGATTTTGCCGTGTCCCGTTCGGTGTCATATCAAGTCCATTTCTACTGAATGCTACGATCAGATATCACTTAAACAAATCAAGCAACATATTTCTGAAACAAATTGCGGACGACATTTATGTAGACAATATCGTAACTGGTGCACAGACAATTTCAGACGCAAATAAACTGTACTGTGCTGCTAAAGATTCATTTGATAGCTTGTCTATGAATTTGCGGGGATGGAATTCAAATTCAAAGGAACTAGTATCTTCTATACCAGATAAGTTTAGAGCAGAAGACCGTGAACACATAAAAGTTCTCGGTTTACTATGGACTATACAAAAGGATCAGTTATATTTGAAATCCAACTTCAATTTGGAATCAGGCACAGTTCTGTCAAAAAGAGACGTGTTAAGGGTCATTGCTTCAATTTATGATCCGTGTGGTCTCGCAGTTCCGATAGTTCTTCCAGCAAAACTATTCTTTCAAAAATTATGGAAAGAAAAAGTTAAATGGGATCCCAAATTGAGTGACAATCTACTTATGGAATGGCAGAAAATAGCATCAAATTTTGTGTGTCTAAAGAATATTCATGTTGATCGTTATTTTGGGCAAAGCTTAAATAAAAACCTAGACGCGGAGCAAATTGAATACGAACTACATTGTTTTACGGATTCGTCTATGCATGCTTATGCAGCAGTAATTTATCTACGCGGTACTTTGCGCACTAATAATATTGTCAGTTTTGTTATTGGCAAGTCTTTACAGATTCCAAGACTAGAATTGCTTGGAGTACTAATCGGATGTAGACTTATAGGTTACGTAACAAAATTTTTACGAATAAAAATCAAAGCACAATTTTTGTGGACTGATAGTCAAATAGTAATAAGCTGGCTCAAATCAGATAAATTACTTCCGCCATTTGTGGCACGTAGAATCAATGAAATAACACAGAACAAGACTTTACAAATCAGATATGTACCAACTGAATTAAATCCATCTGATTTAGGCACTAGAGCGGAACGGGTAGATTATTACAATAGATGGCTCATAGGACCTGACTTTTTAAAGAATAACTCAAATCAGTGGCCTACAGTTCATAATAATATAGATACACAAATTTCAATTGCCGGGGAGGGTCTTTCGAATCCAATGCCTTTAGATAATAATAGACCAACTCTAGATATTCCAGAATCGAGGATAGTAGATGATTCAGACAAAAGAAAGAGTAAAATATCAGAAATTCAGGCTAAACATTTTCCTAAAGAAGTTGAGGGTATCACAACCAACTTATCCAGATCACTGAAATTATATAAAGACGAAGAAGGACTTATTAGATGTAAAGGTAGATTCAAATACACGAATTTGTCACATAATCAAAAAGAGCCTATACTACTTCCAAAAGATTCAGATTTCACGCATAAAATTATAATCGAGCTGCATCAGAAAAACTATCATGTAGGTGTCTCTCATACCTTAGCTCTACTAAGACAAAAGTTTTGGGTCCCACATGGACGGTCAACAGTTCAAAGAGTCATCAGAAAGTGTCCACAGTGTATAAAATACGGTGGTGGTCCATTTAAATTACCACCCATGCCTGACCTACCAGCAGAAAGAGTCAACCTTAGTCTTCCGTTCACTTTTACAGGCCTGGATTATTTCGGTCCACTACTTGTTGATGAGGGTAGTAAGGAAAAACGCTGGATTTGCCTGTTTACATGCCTTACAATTAGGGCTATACATTTGGAGGTCGTTAAAGATTTAACAGCAGAAGAATGTTTACTAGCCATTAGGAGATTTGTCGCTACAAGAGTTTTACCTCAGTTATTCGTATCAGACAATGCTATGCAATTTAAGCTTACAGCAGAAGTATTAACTTCAGATTCACTTGCATTCAGAATCACTTGCGGTGGAAATTCATCCCAGAGTTGGCTCTATGGTTTGGAGGATTTTATGAACGACTTGTAGGTTTAGTTAAACACAGTATGAAGAGAACTTTAGACAAACATCTCATAAACCATAACCAGTTATGCACAATAATGAAGGAACTTGAGGCTGTAACGAATACAAGGCCACTGACTACTGTAGGCGCGGATTTAGAGCATATATTAACTCCTTCAGATTTCCTACGTGTGGGCGGAACTTTGACCACTGACGTTGCAGATCAAGACTTTTTAGAATCAGCTACTGTAACGAAGACGAATCTTATTGACGAATGGAAACGTGGTCAAATCATCATCTCAGAATTCTCCAAAATGTTCACTAATCAATACTTGACTAGCCTCCGCGAACGAAGTGACAAGCACAAACAACCTAGAGTCGTTGTTAATAGGCCACCAAAGTTAGCAGAGACAGTTCAAATTAAGTCAGATTGTAATAGGGCACATTGGAAAGTTGGCAAAATAACAGAGTTGATTAAAGGATCGGATGGGCAGATTAGAGTAGCCAAAGTTAAATTATCATCAGGAGAAACACTTACCCGTTCAGTAGGCCATGTGTTCCCGTTGGAGATTGACGAGCAAAGTACAGAATCGTCCCCAGATCAGAATGTTTCGCAAGTCGGAATCAGTCCACACTCAGAAGATATTCAGAAGGAACAATCAGTACAAGGCGACCATTCAGTCAGTTTTAACCAAGAGTTTCGAAGTACTCAAGACGATGAACCAGTTATCAATAATGCACCCAGAATTCAGTCAGCACCAGACACCAGTAGACGACCAATCAGGGCATCAGCAGCCAAGGCAAAAGAGAGAGTTAAACAATGGACAGCCCAGTTGATGAGCAAATTGTTTCAATAATCAGTAATCATCAGTGTTGATTCAAAATTAAGGGTCAGTCAGTTGTAATCAGTTGTATTCAATAATCTTCATAATCAGAACGCAGTTAAAACCCGTTATCACTCTGAAATTGTATCAGTTGTAAATCCTATTATGATCTTAAATACAGTTAATTCAATAAAAACAGATTTTTTAATAATAAATCTTCCCTTGGGCGGGAGTGTCGCGAATGCGAAGCAATATACCCTATAGTTAAAGATAATAACTAGTTAAGACATGAGGTGAGGTGGGGGAAAGACGGGGTAGCGCGCGCGGATGACGGCGCGCGCGCCCGCTTCACTTGGGCCGGACGGTCGGAGCTAGCAGGCAGTATATTGGTGAGTGACGTTGTTATTTCTCAGTGCATGTATCTTCAGATTTACCAGGTATTCACATTACTATTGTCTTTCAATGTTATCAATGTGTGTATGTGTATTATTCTAACAGCGATCAGATTCAGAAATGATAACAAATCAGACCAGCATTCAGATGCGAGGCTCGGGGTGGCTATAAGGGGAGGTTGGAGGCCACTTTGGGGGGGACACCCCTTAATATCATTGCGATGATAATTCAGTTTTGGTTATTCAGTGGAAATCAGTTCACATAACAACAGCGGTCGTTCATATTTTACCCAGGGTTATTCTTGAGACATGGGTATTTGCGGTTCAGATATTCGTCATTAAAGGTAGGTGACGACAATGCCGTCTGGTCTGGACCGATGAGTACTGTCTGCTTGATAACCGTTTGGGTGATTCGTTTTGGCATTTTAGTTCACAGTTTTGATCAATTTGCCGCCTGGAACAAAAATATTTGGTATAGTCGATGTCTATGGATGGATTGTGTGAAGAATAATGTGAAAGAAGTAAATGATAGCGTGACAAGCGGAAATGAAAGAACCAAACGTGTTGCGCAGACCCCAATAAGCATGGGACAAGAGTAGGGCCATTTACGCTCAGTAAAATATGTTTATTTACTCCGCTGTTGATTTTGGTTTCCAGTGGTTCGGGCACTCGTAAATCACTGCAACTCAAGAAATCCAGAAGTGTGGCGGGTTTGTAGTGAAGTTTTGAACCGATTGACGGACTCATTTTAATCAACCTATTGAACGCCAAGAGCGTAAACTCATTGGAGCCCCCCCCACGCCAACGGACAAATAATTAAAAACTAAAAAAAATACTTTTTGTCGGCTGTAGCCGACGGTGGCGTGTGGTGCACGATTTCATTTGTCGGCTAAACCCGACCGTGGCGGTCAAAAGGTTAAACTACCACCAAGACTCTAAGAAGAAACCGAAAAGACAATGGGGTTTATTTTCTTCTCCCTTGATACTGGATATTATTTGAATAACAGGACATACGGTAAAAGTGAAATTCATGAAATATTTCCAACCCACAAGCGTGAGTGTGTGATAATGATAATATTTTCACTCGCGTTACAAATAATAGCCAGTGCATTATTTTGTAAATATCATAGTATTGTAATGTAATTATGTAACAGGTTTATTAAAACATCCTCTGTTCATAAAACACCCTATACTATAGTCCTACCTATCATTGCTGTGTTGGAATCTGAACTCTCGACCTCTCGCCTATCGTTGAAAATCCAACTACGTTTTAAATTAATAAAAGAATGAAAGAAAATACCACAGATATTATTACAGGTGTAGGGTTAGTAATTAATTACGGATATAACATTTATAAAACAACTAGCTGTTGCCAGCGGCTTCACCCACTGCAACTCGAAAATTATCCCACGGGAAGATTAAATCGGGATAAAAACTATCCTATGTGTTAATCCAGATTATAACCTATCTGATTACCAAATTTTGTCCAAATCCGTTCAGTAGTTTTTGCGTGAAGAAGTAACAAACGTACACACACAAACTTTCGCCTTTATAATATTGGTGTGATTAGACGAGTATTGGGTGTAGTGGTGCAAAGCGGGACTGCTGTGTATGAGGTCATGGGTTTGATTTCCAGGTCTGGTAGTGTTATTAGGTATTTCCATCAGGAATATCTCAATAGTAGCCACGGAATCTAGATTCGTGTCTTATTTATAACAATAGGCTCGCACCCTTTTACATGCGACTTAAACATACCAGGCAAAATGTGGGTGTACTATTGGGTACCCCTCTGCCTAACCCTTCGGAGATTACAGGCGTGATGTTATGTGAACGGATGATATAAAATACCTCAGATGTTCGTACAGGTGTGTGGGGTTAGTAGTTATGGACTGTATGATACTTTATATACAAGTAGCTGATGACCGCGGCTGCATCCGCGTGGATGTCGGTTATCGCGGCCAAAAGTAATCTTTACACTCCGTCGTCAACCCTTTTTTCGCATTAAAAAGTAGCCTCTGTCCTCTCTCAGGCTCAAGACAATCAATTCAGTAATTTTGGTGTGAAAGCGCGACAGACACAGAGTTACTTTCGCATTCATAATTTTAAGTAAGGATGAGAAGCGTAGTGGCTATGGCGGTGCCGCGGTGGCATCAACTTATGACAAGAAATTAAAATATCCTTCTTTTAACCTCGGGTTTTCCCAGACGCGCAATTCTGTCTTCCTTCTCAAGGTTTTGTTCTACATTTCCTTGAAACTCCTGTTTACTTCTTTAGCCAGGAACTATAACGAAGTACAAACAAATTAGATGAGTTTGTCTGTCTTCTTCTTCGCGGCATTCAAGGCTCATTCAATTCTGCAAATCATAGTTTCTTATAAACTAGCTGATGCCTGCGGCTTCGCCCGCGTGAAAGTCGGTAAACCTTACAAATTATATGCTAAAGTCCTTCCCCGAGGTGGCACCCAATCCATTTTTGAAAACAGCTTACTAATCGATGCAGAAGTTTTTGAGTTTATCGCGAACAAACAGACAGACAGACGCTGCGGAGGACTTTGTTTTAAATTATTAGTGATGATTATTGATGAAGCTGCGTGTGGCTTAGCTGGCTATTGCTAATGAGAGTATTGCTTTTGACAAATTCTAAACAAAGAACGTAACCTGAAGAATTACCAAACTTTTGTGCCAGTGCATTTGCCATTCTGCGAGCAATGAGCATTACTATGTGCATGGCTAAACTTATGATGATGAAACAAAGAAAGGAAGCCTGTCTCAACAGAGAGACTATATGGTTGAGTTATGCTAAGCAGACTTAGAAGTCTATAATTCCGTCAGTATAAAGGGTGTAAAAGTACCCTAAACGCAAACGGGCACTTGTTATCCCCACCACTGCGATCATTTTTTGGTACTAGACCATACCTGGAAACCCCCTAGTTACGGAGATATTGGGGATCAAAATTCCAAATTTTTCACAGCTGTTTTTGTAAATACTAGTTTTTCAGGTTATAACTTTACTTAAATTACCTCCATGACCCATTTACTATTCAAAGCATCCACAACACAATGCAGCACAATGTATTAAGAACGCTCCATTGAGTATTACCGTAAAATGAGATTTTTGACCCCAAAAAAAAGTCGTTTCCCAGCAAACATTTTTTTGGGGTACTTAGTTTGATGTACAAAATCCTTGGTTGACGTATGTGTAAAGGGTTAATTTACACCTTGTATAATCTGAGCAGATTCTAATGATAACAACCAGTTTTCAAGTCACCATCAATCTTTTTTTTCCCACATCTAATATTTTCATGGATCCGAGAGTCGAGATATTTTTAACCGACTTCTAAAAAAAGTAGGAGGTTCTCAATTCGGATGTATATATTTTTTTTTGCTACCCCTGTTTAGCCTTGCGCAGTCCGCTTCGGAATGGCGAGCAAAGCACACGGTTTTTATCTCTTTTTAGTTTCTGCCATGTAATTTTTGATGATTACAATCTGGACGGGCTTTATATCCTCTTTTTGCATGTGCATAAGGAAACAGTATTTATACCTTATCCTTAACTTTGGACTTTAGTCGATTTTGGTATTGTTAGAAAAATTACGTTGTTTTCGTTTTTTTTTTGTGTTTGTTGAATACCATTTTATCAGCGATCCTATTGTGTGACATATTGACAATTGCAATGGCTTTCATTTTGACATTGATGTTTCAAAGCACAAGGATGTAGAACGTTGGTGAACTGTCAGAATAAAACCCATTCCTCTTTATAATAAACGCAGATATGAAGATGAGGCTGATATCAAAGTTATATTTTTGGCACATCACAATAATGTACGAGGCATTAAACGTGGCATAACTATATTTTTTGTATCAAAACAATTGTATAATCTCTGAACTTGTCTTATTATGGAGAAGTTTATCCATTGTGATAAGCTCTATGATCAGCCTATCGCTGACAGTCGCCAAAATTGATTGATAGCCATAAATACGCCACAAATGGCGAACAAAACAGGAAATAAAAAATCGCGCAAATTTTTAGCAGAATATTCCACACCTACAATTTTATCTTTGAGATATTTGCGTTAAAACATTTATCATTACATAATCCATAATATTGCTAATAGTCATAACTTTAAAATGATAAATAAGATAGCGAATTGATCAAAATATTTCTTATATCATATCATTGTTGTTATCTATGAAACTTAAGCCATCAATAAAATACGTGTCGAATTTCATGATTTTTATAAGCTCACCTCCGTCCTTGCCACAGATTATATTAGTGTGACTGTGTGACACCCCTTGCATCTCTTTCGGTCAACCCGCAGCCCTGGGACACACCTTGCCTTGAGAGCCATTCTTCACTTGTAAGTTCAGAGCTTTAGTTAAAAAAAATAATATTGTCAAGCATCAAGGCCCACAGGTTGGTACTAAGTAACAAGCAGGAACACCAAGCTTTGTTGCCAACATGTAGCTTCGTAAACCTGCCCATTGTAGGCAGACCCATCCAGCCTCTCTGCATAAACCTTCAGAATGATGTTGCTGCTTCCTGGTTCCCCTCCTACATTTATACAAAGGCTATGCTATGATTTCACCAAGATACCCCCTCCCCCTCCCTTGCTCCTCAATGTCACACTTCGTGGACAGCCCCTGAGTTTGATAAAGAGACATGAACAAACATGTCCTGATTCTGACATCACTTTTCGTCAGTTTTCGTGTAAAGTGTTATCAAAGAGTGACTTGACAGTTTTGGCACATTACAATTTGCACGTGTAAGATGAAAAATGTGATTCGGATGTTTATCACTAACTTTATCCTGTATGACATAATATTTTTGTCTTATTGCAAACACTGTTCTTTTATTAGAACGGAATACTTTGCAACTAAATAAATTTTAGAAGAAATAATGGGAGTAAAACTAACTCCTTGAAAAGCACTCTAGGCATCTAGAGACCCCATGTAAAGGTTTAGGACAAAAGGATAATGTCATCTAACGACTGGTTTTTTCAGATCCAATTCATTAGTTCCTTCCTCTAGGCCAAATATTCACTAGATATTTACCTAAAGACCCATAACGTTGGCCTATCCATTTTTGAGGCAATCCAGCCTCCTTGTGCACCAACAAATTCGTCCATAGCAAATAACTAGTAAATTCTCATTCCAGACACGACAACCCATGCAGTATGTTCCATTCCCAACCGAGATGCGTCATGGTCTATTTTAATTGTCGTCTAGCGCCCGCGATAAGCAGACGTAGCTCATTAGTTCTGTTCCAAGGAGACCCGTCAGACGGGATGATCGTAGCAACAGTTGCAAGATATTGCGTCGAAGTCTGTACGTACTGTTGATAAACATATGAGTATCGTTTACAAAATATATGCTCCTCTATTGAGTGTTTTTTGTTGATAGTGGCAGAAACACTGACTAAAATACTATTGTCATTATCATTATTTCAGCCGAATACGTTCACTGCTGTCCCATGCGTCACGCATCTAACGAATCCCCGTAACATCTACTTGGTCATCGATCCACTATCTTTTACTTTGCGGTCGCCACTAGAAATAAAAGCATATGACCAACCCTTCATTTCCGAACTTGACAGAAAGTTGGTGACCGTCGACAAAGAATATGAACATTACTCTTGCAATATTGCACATCCTCCCACCAGACTAACAAAATCAAAGCGACATTTCAGTCCGCTAACACATCATCAGTACACGTCGCAGTCGACAAAAGGGCACGTAGAAAACTAACCCCAGATATACACCGGGTTACTGCGTTACAGACTTACAGTCGATTTTATCGCCATTCAAAACGACAAGATTCAAGAATATGTTTATACTCTAGACGTAGCAAGAACCTTGAACGTAGCTAGGGTCAGGCGCAGGAGACACTTTCGAAACTTAATTTAACTTTGAAAGTCAATTATTCATACATTTTTAAGTTATTATGGAACATTCTGACGTCTTAAAAGGTCATTCTTGCTGCGGTTGTGGTAAATTCTAGATTCATGAAAGGCAGTCGCCATTTTGGCATTCAGTTAACCTCTTTCCTCCTTTGTAGTAACTTGAAATGCACGATGTGTTATCATCAGTTTATCACCATTCTTTTCTTTTTGTACATATTATTTGGTAATTCAAATAACCTTGTTTGTCATAAATCATCATTATCCACAGCCCGACTTCACCCACTACTGAGCATAGGCCTCTCTTTGTTTGTGGCAAGCTCCACGTTCTTGCGCCAGCCTCATCCAGGATATTCCCGCCACAACTATCGCGCCGCCGGACGACTAACACTTCTTTTTCCGGTCCTTGGACGCCAGTCGGTCATAGATTTACTCCACCTGGCATCACGGCGACTTTTGTCATAATAGACTAGAAGAGAAAAAAATGTACTTAATAAGTCCGTCGGATAGATTTCCAAAAAAATATTGACACGCATTTTTCACGTAAACAAAAAATTAAGACGATACAGTGCTTTGAAAACTCGTGTGACGTCACATGTCAGTACATGTTTTTTACCTAAAGATCTTTGGCGCGTTTTATCTTCGTCAATTTTTATTAATTTGATAAAACAAAAACCACGTATCCAATATTTTTCGATAATCTAATCTAATGGACTAAACAGCGTCATATTTTTTCAGTTTGTCGACATCCCTATTATATTCGTAACAAATCTCAAACATCATCACCCTGCTCCTGCTTTATATATTCGTAACAAATCTCAAACATCATCACCCTGCTCCTGCTTTATCCCATTTAATTTGTTGGCGGTGAAGCATATTTGCTTCTTCTACAGAAACATCCAAATCAACTGTCACCCTAGCCTCTACGGGGGTGGGACTGTGAGACGGTACTTCAGGACTTCAGGAGGTACTCCTCCTTATTCATAACATCTTTCACACAATACCTCCTGGTCATTTCATCTTCCTCTTATAGCTATAATATATTATTCAGCGATGATGAAATTGTGAATCAGATTTTTCTCGATGGCCATGTTTAAACTCGCTCTATGGTTGGTAAAGAAAAGAGGCTTGTTTTCTCGAGCCGTCTTGAATGAAAGATAAAACACGATTGTCTACTGTTTGTCATCACCGCGTTTCACACAATGATCGTTCTAGAAAACCATTAATTGGAAAACGAAGCTGTTAGCTTTGTAATGACTCCCTGAAATAACCCGTAATTGACCAAATTGCCACTTTTTAAACGGAAAACCAGTTGACTTTTAAGTTAGGTGACATTCAAGGATCGAATCTGAATGAGTTATGTATGCTGGAAAGTTCTGGGATCAGCTAAAGTGTTTTTAGCCTCGCAATGGTTAGGGTAAGTAATTATCATACTTACTTCTAAAACAAACTGAATGATTTTGAATTCATAAAGATAAGGTATGTTTGAACAATTCATTTCCTCGACGCCTTTAATATAGCCATAACATTTTTAAGCAGAACATATTTTAAGTAAATGGCAAACGCATAACTGCAGCTGTTGCACAATGTTTTGATATTCACAAACCACCAGAGCCCTTGGACAAAAGTAATGCTTTATGCCATCTCTTTATCGAACAATCAAAAATGTACGGTATTGAAACCTCGCTGTTGAAATACGAACACTTGGAAATGGTCATTGGCAAAGGACATAGTCGAAAGAAATCATTTGAAGGCAGAAAACGCCATTACTTTATCAAATGAAGTAGTAAACAGAATCTAATTACAAAGTCATTGACTGTGCATCAAGTGTATAGATAAACAATGGCTTGAACTAAACAGTTAATAATTATCCACTCTGAGAGCCACTTACACTCGGTAGTACCAGGCGGGCATGACTCTGAAGTGCTCCCAACGTGTTGCTGACAATATATTTGACAAATTGAAGAGAATGACATGGCGGGAAGTAGTCGTTGAGAGCCTTAGAGGTGAATGAGGCTGTTAATTCTACCAGCATCTTTATTTCTCCCTGATTACGGATTCGGATTCCATATTTAAATGATTCAGTGAAGCTCGCGTGATTTAAGCAAAGCTTATAATTACCTATACATTTTATTAATTTAGATGATATTTGAGCTAATAACTTTTAGTTACAAATTAAAATTAATACTTGACAATGATTTGTGTAAGATACATAATTTCGAATATCAGTCCTTCAAATAAGTATCTTTGGCTTTCCCTGAAAAATCAATGCCGGGGTTAGTAGGAATCGTTGTTTATAGGAACCAAAACGAGTAAACTTAACCACTGCGATAGATGACGATGACATAGCTAATTCATATAAAATTAATGAACATCAGTCCACACCTGACAACGCATGAAAAACATGAAGTGTGCGAAACACGTGTTTGCGCCGGCCGCTGATTATTCGCCGCAGCGATATTACAATTCAAATTTTATTAAGAATCGGATATCAATGTGATCAATGTCAGTTGTCTGTTATGTTCAGGATGTTCAGTCGGCATCTAACCGCGGTCGAGTGCGCACGTATTGCCCAACGCTCTAGCGGCACTTTCGCGATATATTAAATAATAAATTTTTGTTTTATAACCAAAAATCGTTTGTCATAATATGTATAGTGTTGTGTGAGTTTTCTTAAGTGTAGATTTTATTAGCTTTTCTGGGTATGTACTTTTTTGATATCGTTTATTGTGTAAAATTGAAGTTGTACGTACTATTCGACTGAAGAATACTTTTCACGTTCTTTTTATTTAAAGTCATTATTCATTTTCTAAATACTACTAAAACTTGTGTTGTTGAATTTATTTGGTTGAAATTACTAAATGTTCACCTAAGTAGTTTGATAACTTGAATTTAAATAGATTTTTTTATGTAAAAATGCTATAATTACTTGAAATAATTATTATCAATAGATAAATTATTTTGTCTTTACCATTTTATGCTAAGTAATTATTCAGTAAATTATTCAATTCTTGATATAATTCTATGCCAAGTCTAGAATTTATATCATGATTGATGTTTATAAAGAAATTATGAATGAACACCTGCTTGTTTTTAATAGCTTGTCGATATGGAAAGAGTTGTTGATATTGTGAAATAATAACAATTTGCATTTGTCATGTTTATTTGTAGTATTATTGAAATACTACCTGTTGTTATTTAATATCATTTATAATTATTATTCTAAACAGTTTGGAAATAATACGAAAACGATTTATCATAATATATTTTAATTTGGTACTTACATGAAAAGTATTATCATTAAGTATGAAAAAATGAAACTGATAAAAATAAGAAACATTGAAGATGTCAAGTTGTCTAACTGGATATTCCAGTCTAGATTATTTCTAGATTCTACAACAAAAAAAAATCGGGTCAATTTAAAGCACCTGACATGTAATTAATCAGTTGAATTTACATTTTAAATGTGGGTAACTGATACCGTAGCATAATTTAACATACATAGATTATGTTCAAGCCGGTTATCTGACGGATATCGGCAGAGTCAAGGACCTCTTAATAAAATCGACGCTGAAAAAAAAGAAAATTTAAAATTCTTTATAAGCACTCGTGTAACTATTATTTGTTATAACATATAAGAAGAATCAAATGAAATGCACCTCTTTTCCCGTTAAATATTTTTGATTGGTGACTAATAAAATGATATATCGGCCAAGATTTTATTGAATAAGTAATTAACCAAATAACCTATGAATTAAACTAATGTCAAATCTGACATAACTTTGATATAAAAAAAAAATAGTTTTTCTCTAAGCGGAACTAAATTGCCATAAAATAATAAAAAAATATTGCTTAATTTCTGCTCATCGTTAGTGCTAATAAACTAAATGCGGATAATAATGAGTACCGATTGCTTAAGCTCATTTTCAAGTTATGTGTTTCCATAATGATTGAAGTAACTGGTGATTTTACACACGTACTGACTGACAAAAAAGGTAACATAAGTTTTTAGTTGCAGTATTCAACTAAAAACTTATGTTACCTTTTTTTTGGTAAGTGGGAAATCATCAAATAACCCCGCTCTTGGGCAGAGCGAAAGGGAGTGTCAGATTTCTACTGACTAAAAATCCATCCATGTTCCTTCTTAGCCCTTTTTGTCGAGGCTGCGGTATCTCTTACAACAACCCGTAGCCGTAGACCCGCAGCCCCGACGGGAACTTATCTTACCTTGTCTTGTTTTATAGGAACTCGGGAGTATCTAAACTCACAGTATCCAAGCATTCTATGACTTATGTCATCATTTGTAGACCTTTGGCAGCCACTGTGGGAAGTAAGAACTCCGAAAGTCTGACAACCAGTCTTATCAAAGGGGTATCGTATTACCCAGTATGGGGATGTCAGATTCACAGTAGCTCCATGTAAAATACAAAAACTGATTTTCCACTGCATCAGGCAAACTGGAAGCCGATCCCAACATAGTTAAGGAAAGCCTAGGCTGATAAAGATGACGAAATACTCGTAAGTATCTGTGAAAAATGCATCGTCATCCATGTCATGGATTCTTTGATAGTATACACTTCTACAATCATGCTAGATAATCTTGTATGCTAATTTATTGGTTAGTATATATTTATGCAGCTATGCAAACTGAATGTTAAATTAAGACGTTATTTAACGTAAAACATAGGATAAAAATATATCTAGTTTCGGAATAATCTACCAGATAAGAAATCCGACCGTTGAATGTCCTAGAACTGAAAAAACGAAGGCATCTGACATCCTCCGACCCGCATTGGGCCCGCATGGTGGATTAAGGCCCGTTCCCTTTCAGAATGAAAGTCTGTACTGTATTAGGAACGGCATAAGCTGATTGTTCTATAAGTAGTTATGTCATGCCGGATACAAGAGAAAACATCTTGGGAATCATTTGTTTCTACGCATTTCATTTGTTTGTATTCATTTGTTTACGTAGTTTAGACCTAAGACACTGTATTATCTTTAGAGGCCTTTATTTCTGCAGTCAAAACAAACAAATGATGCAATAAGCAACATTTTTTAATAATTTTAAACTAAATGCGGATAATAATAAGTACGATTGCTTAAGCTCATTTTCAAGTTATGAGTTTCCATTATGATTGAAGTAACTGGTTTATATGGGCCTACCACACGCGGTTGGTAATGGTAATACATTTTTATCAACCACACGCGCGATGTATTTTGTGCATCGTGTAATCGCGCAGGCAAAACTGTGGTGAAGCCTGTGCGTGTGGTATTATAGGCCCGCCCATATGACTGGTTGTCAGATTTTCGTCCGTCTGATTGTGGCTAGCCGAAACAATAAACTAAACTGTTATACTTAATAATTATGTACAAAGGCGAATTCCTGAAGAAAACTCATTGATAACTCGCCCATCACCAAGTTTAAATAAAACTGCTGACTAACCGAAAAAATGTTTTGCCAACAGCAAAAATTCAAGAGAAAAATCGTCAACGACAATTCCGACAAACAATTTCCGAAAAACAATATCACTGCTGCAAAATGTGACTCATTGGAGACTAATAGCAATGGCTAAGAAAATAAAAGTTGGTACAGATAAATAATAATGTTACAGGAGATAAGATCTTGTCTTCTGGCATTGTGCCAGATGCTTGGCATCCTTGAACCTACGTCGGGAAGTCTGAGCGGTGTCTAACGTCTGTAGATTTGATTCTGACGTTTGTCATAGAGTTTTTAATCCCGCGAAGTACTTCTACGCTGTATGAATAGACTATTGCCAAGTAGAGAGACGTATTCTGCAAAAAAAAAGAAGGAATGGTAAAAGCAAGTTAAATAACATTCGTTTAATTATATAGGTTTTGGAGGTCATGTAGGGAGTGGTTTCATGTAAAATGAACTTCATCTTGTACTACTGAAAGCCGACCGCAGTAAGCAGACTAGGCACATGAAAAAAGATCTGTTTGCTTGTATGTGTATCTATAGATTGGGTTGTTTCCCAAAAACTTGTTCCTTGAAACAATATCTTTAATACGTACAATGACATTTTTTTTTTCAAATGCATTTGAATATGAGAAATCAGAGTTCCGACGATGCTTTCTTTTTTTCTGACTGTCGGTAACTATAATAAATAAGGGCCACTAGCCCATTTTCCACGCCGAACCGTAACTTTCACACCAATTTATGCGGTTTTTAATAAATGATAAAAGATAACGGTTAACCACCGGAAAACCAACAAGTTTTGACGTCAGATAAAAATCTATGGAGTTTTCCATAAATTGAAATATTCAACAGCCGGCGAGCGGCTGAATAAGTAAGTTGTCTTTGCATTGACATCGACGCATTTAAAAAATGAATGCGTAGCGTTTGTTTTGGTCAATTTGAAGCATTCGATTGTTTTTAATTGTTTACAATTTAAGATTTCGAACTTGTGTAACGTTTGTTTTGTCGTAAATAATATGTCTAGTTGATTTTAATTTTTTTTAGCTTCCTCTGACTAAAAAACTGATTGGAAATGCATCATACTTACCTTACATCAATAAAATACAATACTTACCCTATTTTTCTTTTCCTCACTCACTCGTTTTTCTCAAGAATGAAAACCAATAGTTACCTACCCGCATTCTCAAGAATGAAAACCAATAGTTACCTACCCGCATTCTCAAGAATGAAAATCAATAGTTACCTACCCGCATTCTCAAGAATGAAAACCAATAGTTACCTACCCGCATTCTCAAGAATGAAAACCAATAGTTACCTACCCGCATTCTCAAGAATGAAAACCAATAGTTACCTACCCGCATTCTCAAGAATGAAAACCAATAGTTACCTACCCGCATTCTCAAGAATGAAAACCAATAGTTACCTACCCGCATTCTCAAGAATGAAAACCAATAGTTACCTACCCGCATTCTCAAGAATGAAAACCAATAGTTACCTACCCGCATTCTCAAGAATGAAAACCAATAGTTACCTACCCGCATTCTCATGAATGAAAACCAATAGTTACCTACCCGCATTCTCAAGGAAAAATCTTTTGCCTGTCATTGTGCAGCATCGATCAATCAGGATTTACCCTATAGGCTAAATAGATAGTAATACCTATTATTACCTTATGGAGTCATTAGAGGATATTAAAAGTATGCCAACTTCTTTTACGACGGGAAACAGGAAAACTTGGTGGTGCATAGGAAAAACCACAGAACATGACATGTCGAGCGTTAATTTAATATTATTTGCCTAGATTTATTTGTTTGCCTTTATTACATAAAATACAATAATGTTAGTCATTTCACATTGTATTCATCTATTGACTAATAAAAAAAACACTTAAACAATAGGTACTATGTTACAATCTTTTTTTTAATAGAGGAAAATGTAACTTAAAACTTTACTAATTGCGTGTAGCAGTAGGTCAACACAGAAACGTAAGGAAATAAAAAAATTGTCTTTGGAGAATCCCGCCAAACTTGATCTGTCAAAAAATCTAAATTATTTTTATGGTGATGAGAACGGTTTGGGCGACGGTATATCGTTTCCATTATAAAAAATATGTCTTTGCAGAATGGCGCCAATCTTGATCTGTCAAAATGGTTTTTTTAACTCATCTTTACTGTGCTAATATTAAATATTTTGGTGTCCTCTGTAAATATTCTGGGTTTGCCATTTTGACACTTGTGTTAATTTACTGCTAATTGGGTGCAAATTATTAGTGTTTACATAAATCATAAATGTGTGTTTTAACATTTAAACCTTATAAATCAATATTCAAGGGCTCTGGCTAATTTAAATTTACGTAATATTGCGTTTATTGCTCATTTCCTGGTTTTTATTGAGAAATTTGTTTGCTAAAATCTCCAAAACAAGGAAGTTATTTATTTTCTTCAAAAATTGGCATGGATACCAAGTTGTAAGCCACTAAATACATGGGGTACGTTTCCTTGCCAAGAATTTAGCTTGGCGTAAAATATTAGGTCGTAAAGTCAGTGCTCAGCCTTATCTGACCTCTCGTTTATTTATTTATTACATTTAGTACAGCCATTAACACTAAATGAAGTAATCCTTTTCTACGGTCTTCTTACAGAACCACAAACATTCTGACTTTATCGTCTTCCATTCATCAGCAAACAAGTCCAGTCCAGGGTTGGTCTCCACCTGGTCGGGGCTGCGGGTTTTACACTAGTCACCACGGCCTCGACAAATAGTGCTAAGAAGGAACATGGGTGGTTTTTAGTCAGTACAAGTCTGACACTCCCTTTCGCTCTGCCCAAGAGCGGGAGGTGTTATTTGATGATTTCCCACTCCCAAAAAAAAAAAGGGTTGGTCTCCACGACCGCGTTGATCATCGTATGTATATGCGGAATAGGGGAGGTGGACCGAGCTACAGTGCGACTAAATGGGACATTAAACAATTTATGCCTTGTAGAGCGGTTATTAGGATCAATAATTAATTGACACAGCTCTGCAGGTAAATGCAAGGCGTCGCGTCGCGATGTAACCATTGTATAATTTCATACGCTGTTATTATTTGGTCAACAGCATGCCTATCTAACTTTAAGGGAATTAAAATTCAAACATCCTTAAATAAACTTAGTAGGATACATATAAGGTTAATATCCAAACACGAAGTAGGGTCAGATAATTGCGGGCACCGATTGTACAAACCCTCATCCTGTATTAAATCTAACTAAAGAGTTTGTTCTACATTCTCAAAAAAGATGTTCCTAGAATTTCCGTTTCGTGTGTGTTCGTTTTAGATTCCTTGAACTAGATTTTAATAGATAAGATTGCAGCAAAGAATTTTCCACGTCCGTTCTTTTCTATTTCGTAACGTAACGTAACGAAAGTATATTAACGGCGACAACATTGCCAAGTAACTCGCGTATTAGTCATATGTTTTCTTCAAGTAAAAGTAAGCACCAATAACACACTTAGGAACATTTACAAACAATTTTCGCTTACTGTATTAATTTCATTTTCATGTTACGAAACGAGACTATTGTTTTGAAACCCATATTATTATCATAAAGTAGGTAAGTCATATCTCAAAGTTGCAATCGTTATTTTACAAGAAATTCGCGTTTCAACTTTGCCAACTGACATAGGTATTATATTCCCGCAACCTTCACCAGGTCATCGGTCCAATCGGTCTGGTGAAGGTTGCGGGGATCCGCTGGATGCGAGATGCACGGGACCGGTCAATGTGGCGACACTTAGGAGAGGCCTTTGTCCAGCAGTGGACGTCTTTCGGCTAAAATGATGATGATGATGATATTATAGTCGCCGTGGACAGTCGTGGGTGTACCGTCGCATCGTAGAATTTTCTTTCTTTTGTTTTTCCCGCAGTCACTACCGCCCTTGAGCCTTTTTAGGGTTCCGTACCTCAAAAGGAAAAAACGGAACCCTTATAGGATCACTCGTGTGTCTGTCTGTCCGTCTGTCACAGCCAATTTGCTCCGAATCTAATGGACCGATTAAGTTGGAATTTGGTATACATATGGATTTTTGTGACCCAAACATGTACGGCTAAAGTAAATAAATGAATTTTGAATATAGGGGTCGCTTTTACGGGGCAAATAAGAAAATTAAAAAAAAAGTTTTGCAAACTGTACCATGTGACACATCAAATGAAAGGGCTTACTATGAGGGTCTCAAATATATTTTTTTAATAATTTTAAAATAAATAGTTTTAAAGTTATTTAAGAAAATAGACGAAAATTGACCGTTCCCCCCCCCCCTTATCTCCGAAACTACTGAGCCTAAAATTTTGAAAAAAATACAGAAAATAGTTCTATACCTGTAGATTACAGGAAAACCTATAAGAAGTCCATAGTCTAAAAATTACATGGTGAATTCAATATTAATTTTAAGGACAAATCAAAAAATGAAATATCGGAATATCTTCTGTCAATCGGCCTTAGTCCACGTATTCAAGAGTATACTACAAGACAAAATTCAACAATAGACAATATATTCAGCAATTTCCCTCTACAATCCGGTACCATACATACTTTTTTTAGTTACCACAAACAAATTTGGGTCAGATTTAAAAAAACATGGTAGATATATTATATTCATCGTACGGAACCCTCTTCACGCGAGTTCAACTCGCACTTGACCGGTTTTTTTTTATTGGAATAACCCCGCCACACTATTTCCAAACCACTGTAACTCCTGAAATCCAGAATTATCAGTGGCGACCACCAGAAAAGCGCCGAAACAATAAAGCTAGACGAAGTCCTAGAGCAACAAGTTAACTGTCTTGGATCCCGCAACGAAATTAATCAGAAAAAATAGCGGAGGAGTAGGAAAAACATAATTTCTACATCCCTCCATTACCCTGGCATGTCCTCTCGTGAACAAGCCATAACAGTCATCGCTAGTATAAGAGACATGAAAAAGAATTGAAGTCAAACACACTAATTATACATTTAGCCGACTGAGCGGCTGCCAAATAGTAGGTAGTTGTAATGTTTTCCGCATATTCGCCCTAAATAATATTGCCAGCGGTTATTTGTTTGATTTTCAAGTCTTTGACACTAACAGACACGATAATCTCTGATCGAAGACGGTGAACTGCCACATGCGACATTACGATTACGAACCCTTTCACATAGTTTGCCTTAGGATATATTTTAAGAATTAAAAAAACAAAAACGATTGTTCATGATTATGACCATGTAGATTTTCACACTTTCACTGGTGTTCACTTTTTGGTAGAAAACAGCAGTTTTTTTTTATTAGCGATGGAATACTTCTTTAGGGTGTACACGTGGTAACTGTTTGTGCGACGATGTGTCTTCCACCCTGTAAAATAACGGGAAAAAAACATATTCCATTGATTTTGTACACTCCCTGAGGCTACGATAATTTGTGACACATGCCGCCGCGTCAGCTTGATAATGTTCATTTGACGGCTACGTATTACTTCATTATACTGGAGTTTCTGTAGACACAATTATTGTTTACTTTAGCCATTGATTTTTAGTTCAAACTTGATATGAAACGCCAGTTTTGTTTGTAGTGTTTGTAGATATTTTAACTGTAAGCAGTTAGTTCAACCTAACAGACAGATGTGTGCTGGGGTTCCGCCACTTCTTCTTTCCAGCAAAAACACTAGGAAGTGTCGAAGGGGGGCGTTTTGGGGGACTGTCTCTTGTAAATAAGTAAAGTAAAGTAAATTTTGACGTTCGAAAAGTGCTGATTATCAGCCTAGTTTGAATAAATGAGTTTTGATTTTGATTTTGTTCACCAACAAAACAAGGTCTTACACGTAATTTTTATGTTAAGTAATTTGGACATGTTTTTCCTCAAGTAAGGAGGAAAACATCAGGCTTTTTTGTGATCGTTTGTCTGTCTTCAGAAATATTTTGGGTTTTTACTAGGTGCTCTAGATGGCCTCATTTTTTCGGATTCATTTGCTTATTGTATAATATTCCTTGCTTTGGTAAGGGATACATGGTGAGGAAACCATCATGCCTGAGTGATATTAAGAGACGGCATGTAAAGCCAAGTCAGAACCGGCACGGCATAAAACTTTGACGCTTATAAATTATAAGGCATTAGTCATTGTTACTCATCTTTTTTTTTAAATAGAGAAATAAAGTTTTTTGTCGGTTCTTCTTAAGAAACGTCCAATTCGAACTGTGCACCCAGCTTATGACGTTTTACACCTGCTCATGCAAGTAATTTAAGTATATGCAATCAATGACGTATTATATAAGACACATCATGATGAAAGGGAAAGAAAATATGACATCGTACAGCGGGATGCCTGTTGATGCCCGTTGTTTTTATGTTTCGTGCAGGTTTACACACACGATTTAAATTAAGAACAAACGTAGCATCGCGGGAGAGGTTGGTGCGTAACTAAGCGCGATGTGGCCAATTGGCTTCATTTCATGTTGTCACTTTTGAGGGTGGACAACGTATCTATAGTTTTAATATATCATTGTATGCAATAAAATATGTTGGGTATAAAAATAATCAGCAGTTGCTAGAACTGCATCGAAATCAATTGAGTATAATCATGACAGTACTCCAACAAAATATCCTAAATCACTTTAAGGGCCACGTCAGTATGAATGACTGTGGCGCATACATGATGTCATTTGCACCCTAATTGTTTTAGCCTGTTATGACATGTTGTATTTGATTATATTTCTTATCAATGATAAGGTATGGTTTATTTTCGTAGATAAAGATAATTAAAAGATAAAGTTATCAGACCCACAGTAGGTGTTTACTGATGATAGTGATGATAACTGGTATCAAACGAAATTGACTTTGATGTGTTTTCTGAGCTAGCATGAGTAGTCCAATATATTGATAACCTATGTGACCTTGGGGTATTAATATTTGCATTACTTCGGTTGGTATAAGTTAATCGATTGGTGAATGTCGCCTGGCATTATGATTTGAGTGCAAAAACAAGATCAAATGTGATGTTTTTAGTCTGTCAAAGTAACGACAAACATACATAAAAAGTACAATAGGGGATCGGACAAAAAAAAACGAATTAGTCCGTCAGATGATTATCAAAAAATGTTGGACACGTATTTTTTCTTTTTTCACATAAACAAAAAATGCTTCGAAAACTTGTGAACTCCTCGAAAACGTCACATGTTAGTACATTTTTACCTACAAATGACGTCACAACCCCCCATTCAAGATCATTGACGCGTCTTATCTTCGACAATTTTTATTAATTTGATAAATTAATAATATTTTTTCGATAATATAACTGACGGATCCGCTATTTTGGTAGGAATTTAAAATGTACCTTTAATGGCCCTATTAATGTATATTTTTTTATTTATTATATTTTTTTTTCACTCCATCCTTTCAACTAGTCACCTTAGGCCGCCCCTGTCTTCAACCACATTCCTCGGTGCTACGCGTCCCTCATTCAATAGTTTCTACTTCAGCCTCAACATCATCTACCTGGCCATTTACTAATTATGTCGGGGTCGGCTTCCAGTCTTACCGGATGCATCTGAATACCAGTATTTTGCATGTAGCGGCTGCCCCTCTGACTTCCACGCTAGTACTGATTAATACGATACCCTTCAGTTAGACTGGTTGTCAGATTTTCGGGTAACTGACTACCTGTTTCTATTTAAGCCTAATTGAAGTAATTGGTTTGACTTTGAAACACAAAACCAATTAGCCTCTCAAAACAAAAACCAAGGCTAGGCTAATGACTCTTCCAATCTTTAATAAAAATTAGATAAAACTAACTCATAATCAATATTGTCGTTATCAAACCGAAGGGGTCTTTTTATCAGGCAATACCAACTTATCATATTTAAGACTGAAAGTAATCTTTCATGATATATGCCTACAACGTTGCCAGTCAATATATTCGCTGTATTGCGCTTGATCAATGGTAACTATTGACCCATGGATGTATGTTTTTATTTGCCAAGTTACTTACCAGTGGACTTTGGACATACATATTAAGCTTATGAATGCTGGCTTATTGGAGATGTTCTTCAGAAAGGTCGGGTTCTTAATATGTACTCGTAACTAGTGTGGCGGTGGTTTTATGTAACCACACTAGTCACACTCGTGTCTGTTGAGCGCAGAGCCAAGAGGCATATTGGTGACTAGCTTCATAGCCGTGGCCACCGCCGCAAACTTGCATGTTTGTCGGTCTTTTACGAACTGTACTTCTGTGAGTGTGCCCAAGAGTTTGCGAGCCCATTCCACCATCTCCCTTCTTCCGTCGAAAGTCTGCGACGTACTGCAAGTGGGTGATAGATAACCCATACCTTGTCGATGTGCCACACAATCGCACCAAGCGGTTTGCTACATCTTTTAATATGTACACAGACCAGTGAAATTCCTGCCTGCGTCTGTGTTCCCAAGTTCATACAACCCCAATATATTTAAGTCGTGATATAATAGGCTTCTTATGGATTAGCTTATTCCATATTCGACCTCGTCTCTGTTCTCAGGACAAGATTGAGGTCAAGAAAAGACCCTTGAAAATAAAAAAATATTTATAAAATAAGCCTGAACAATCGTGCCATAAATAACAAAATAATTACTGTGTTTTACGATCGACAATGACAGTACAATAAAAATCTATGTACAATAGCACTTACCTATAATTATTTGCGTATTAGGTACGTATTGATCGTAACTTCTATGTGTAGAGATATTGTGCCATGAAATATTATACCAATAAGCTTGCACCCTATTATATGTCATAAACATGATTATTCTCCTGCCCTTATCCTAATTTATTTGGGGTCAACGCATCATGTATACTTCTTCCACACTTCTCAATTTTTGTTACTGTAGTTTTTATTTTTCATTAATCTTATTGCATAAGATTCTGCAATATCTCCTCTTAGGAGAGGGCACTGACTTCTGTAACACAGGTCTATCACCTAGCACAGGAGTCAGGGACTTCACAAACATTTTGTAACCATTTCTTGTGTAATAAAGATTATTATAATTATAAAAAAAAATACTTCTTCATTCTCTACCGATCACTTTTCTTGCCATAGTGTTTACTCTATAGTCTAGTCTTGTGTTAGTTAGTTATCTTGGTAGAATGATAACTTGCTTGAATTATGCCTTTTTCATCAAATTGTCACTCGAGGGAGTTATATGAACTGAGAGGCAAGTATTGGTGATTTTAATCCTATATTCCAGCAGTTTTACTTTCCAGCTAAAAGCTAAAACACTAGGAAGTGTCGTAGGGTGGGCCTTTTGAGGGACTGTCTCTTGTAAATCGAAACATGCTGATTAGCAGCCTAGTTCGAATAAATGAGTTTTGATTTTAAATTTTATTTAACACACAACCTGACACTCATCGGCAAATTACAAAAAAAAACGTAAAAAAAACGAGTTTCGCGGGCTACCTTGAAGGATTCACCTTAAACATAACTGGCGAAATGTGTAACCCTTGGGAACTCCTCTGCCTAACCCTTCGACGTTTACAAGCGTCATGTTATGTACTTAATGTAAATAACCATGTTGGAAGAATACTTTGATTACATAACTTCTCATGTTATAATTATTGGTGTCAATTGTTATTTAAAAACTGATAGCCTCTACTCGTATTTTTTCTGAAGTTATGGCAATTATTGTGATGTTGAAATAAAAATAACATTGTGGAAAATTATATATTTTTAGTGCCAGTCACTTATCAATATCATCCAATAAAAGAGGATGACTGGCTCTGGCTGATAATAATAAACTCAATTCTGACCAGAGTCTAATGGGCTCACCACACGCTCAAGCTTCACCACACTTTTGACTGCGCGATTACACGGTGCACATAGTACATCGCGCGTATGGTTGGTAATGGTAATACAGTTTACCAACCACATGCGCGATTTACCGTGTGGTCCGTGTAATCGCGCAGGCAAGACTGTGGTGAAGCCTGTGTGTTTGGTAGGCCCGTAAGTAAACATAAACAACAGTATTAAACACAGTCATCATCTTTCTAGCCTTTTCTCAACTATGTTTGGTTGGCTTTCGGTCTAACTGGATACAGCAAATGCCAGTAGTTTACTTGAAATGACTGCGTATCTGACCTTCACAACACAAGACCCCTTGACAAAACGAATCCTCAAACTTTCGATCCACTGAATAACCGTAACGACAGTCAAATAGATCTTTGACAGTTTGTCCAAAGACAGCCGGGACCAACGGCTTCACGTACTTTCCGAGGCACAGAGGATACTCTTATTTAAAAGATGATCACCAATCCCGGAACCGACTGTACAGTACTGCTTTACCTTGAAGACCGACCCGAGACACTTATTATTTAGCTACGAACCTACACCCTGTATATAGCAAAACGAATACAGTACGATGTTTTAATCAATAGCATTAACTTAATTGCGTGGGTTTCAGACCATGCGCACTACTTAGTTCAACAATATAATTATTTTCTGTGACCTTTAGGTTATATTTGTCTGACACCTGACTGGCCCTAGACAAACTGTCGTCGCTTTCAAAGCATAATTTATATTACGGTATCGACTTTCAAACAGGGTTGACATCTACATAAGCTTTGCTGTACACTTCAACTATTTTTTCTGTGTAGGCGGGAAAAAATAGAACTAAAATAAATGTTCCAAGTTCGGTGCAAATTTTCTGACCGGCAACGTTCTCTTAAACTGCACAGCTCCTGGCGGTCTTGTACAATTTGACTTTTCCACCATATTATTTGTCTGCTCGGCTGCCCATATCTAACCTATTTGTCTTTTTTTTCAGATAGCACCAATCACGATTACACATAGAACGAGCCAGCACGCTGTTCGCAAGCATAACCTACCATAGATACACAAAAATACGACGAAGAAAAAATAGACTAAAAAAGTCCGTAAGACTCAAAACTGCTTGTGATATTAATTTAATTTAACAAAAAAGTATTTATTCTGACTGCATTTAGAATTTAGTATTCGCTATTTAAAAAAACCGCCATTCGAATAGAACGTAGGCTAAGGACATAGATAATATAGAAGCAAGTGAAGAGAAAAGAAAAAGGCTGGATCGCAGGAGGCTGTATGCGATAAAATCGGACAGTAAAATGAAGGACAGTATGAAATCCTGCCAGCACGCGCTATCAGAGGACGTCGTTTACAAAGAAGTAGTTGTTATTGGTAAGTAAATAAATACATATAACATCTACAATTATAAAACATGGTATTCCCTTTCTTAATATGAGGTTGGTTCTCCCGTTTGCCGAAGTAGTTCTTACAATATCATTGTGGATAGTATATTAAGCATACGCTTTAGATGTACATACGTACTGAGTTGAATAGATAGACGTATAACATATTTGAAATAATGAATTATGTTGTCCATGAAAATACATAAGAAATAGTGTATTGAATCATCTTGGCAGAACTCATTCACATATTTATGCCGAAAAAATTTACAAGAATTTTCCATCCCCATAATTCCATCTATTGAGGCCACTTGGCCCTCTTTGCCATCAATCAGTGCGCCCCGACCCACAGGCGAATGAGCGGAATATTTCCTTCACCCCAACAGCGACCTGTCGACACAGCGGAGTGGGCGAGACTAGAATAGACGATATGCGATTTGACGAATCAATTGACCTTCCACCTCGCGGTGAAGCAACTTTGTATATCAAACTACATAGATTAGTTTGCACTCCTTTTGATAAGTACTTATAATATAATAGCTTCAAAGAAGACCGAGTATCAGAAGTTTCACGTCAAAAATGTCAAAAGACGTGATTCTATTTTCCCGTCGGGGCCCGGGGCTGCGGGTCCCTTAGGGGCTGCGGGTTGTTCACAAGTTACCGCGGCTTCGACATATAGGGCTAAGAAGGAACATGGGTGGTTTTTAGTCAGTAGAAGTCTGACACTCCTTTTTGTGCCTTTCTGTGCCCAAGAGCGGGAGGGGTTATTTGATGATTTCCCACCGGCCAAAAAAAAAAAGACTTCCATTTTGAACCAATAAACTCACGAGTTAGCCCGCTTTGTCTCTTTAAAGCTTGTTAATGAGCAGTATTCAAATGATTTATTTATCAAAAGGTTTAACCCGTTTAAGTGAAACAAAGATAGGGCATATTTAAAACAGCAAACTGTCCCCGAATCAAAATAAAAGGTGTTTAATTTAGTAAAACTCGCGCGTTAATTAAACATCGAAGACATAACATGCTTGTTTAGGATTAGCTGAAACAATACACAAAGGTATGTTTATGTGGCGTGCGTCGCGGCCATGACCGACACGCTGTAGTTTCACGGTTGGTTTGGTACGTCTGTGGGCCGAGCACGACCGTGCGTAATGCACCTACCACACGCACCGGCTTCACCACAGTCTTGCCTGCGCGATTACACGGTGCACACGGTACATGGCGCGTGTGGTTGCTAAAACTGTATTACCATTATCAACCACACGCGCGATGTACTGTGTGCACCGTTTAATCGCGCAAGCAAAAGTGTAAGCTTGAGCGTGTGGTAAGACCCATTACATAACGTAACGTTAAATCTGGTTATTCTCCAATAAGTCTGTTTCTGTACCTACTTAGACTATTAGTTGCCAATGACAACTATTTTTTTGATGGTGTTTTCAGATAAACGTATTTGCGGCGCGTGTAAGCGCGTAAAGTGAGCCTTTGTCACACGCGCTACTAGTAAGAGTGTAGCTGTACACGCACTTATATGCTCGTTTAGGCGCGACCCGTGTGCTAAAGTGCTGACATAATATTGATACTCATGAACCAACCGGTTTGAGCTCACGCTGGAATAAGCGCGTGTACGCACGTTTGTAAACCTATAAATAAGTACGCGGCGCAAAAAGTACGCTACTCAGAAACCGCCTATAAAAATTAAGTTCTCTCACTAAAACTTTGAACCCTTTACATGTATTTTACTTTTGTGGTCAATACTAATTTGATTATAAATAAGAAAATCATCGACACGACAAAGAACTAAAAATTGTGTACGAGAGGAAAGAGTTTTAGGAATCCTTCCAATTTACGTTACATTTACGTCGCACATTCATGCTAGGGTCTCAAACCTTGTTTACAGTACCGTAATGTCCTTCGCCCATCCCAGTCCGTTTCACCGCGTTCCAGAATTTTCCGTGACCATCACGATTTGGTGGCCAAGGGGAATCGTTACTCACGAATGCTTACTACTATTTAATTATAAACAGGAAAAAATAGCCTGTCTGTCTCTTTGACCCATTTTCTAGTCGCCATGAATAGGAATATGATATAACTGTTTTTATTTCTGGATTGTTAGCGTGTCATACAATGGTTGTCAAAAAATAGTCTCTTTCTTTTCTGTTTTCCATGAAAATATGTGCGTCATGTTTCTTTCAATTCTTTTTTAAACAGGTAGACACGACCATTGACAATGCCTACAGCCTAACCATTGTTAAGCGATAGGTACAAGACATCGTGCTTCAGAAAAAGTTCTTGTTTATGTTTAATTCTTTTAATTTATATAGGGATAATTAGTCCGTCAGTTAGATTATCGAAAAATATGGGATACGTGTTTTTGTTTTACCAAATTAATAAAAAATTACTAAGATAAAACGCGTCAAAGATCACGAGTGAAAAATGTACTGACATGTGACGTTTTCAATTATTTTTTGGAAATCTATCTGACGGACTAATTTTTTTTTTGTCCGAACCCCTATTTTTGATTTTAGTTGAAAGTCTTTAAGTAGGTACCTATTTCATAATAATAAAAGTTACTTTTTTCACTAAATAATATTCTAAAGATGCAGCTATTCAAACTTTAATATTATAAATGCAATAGTAACTTCTGTCTGTTTCCATTTTATACGAAAGGCTGATTGAATCGTAATATAATTTGGCATAGATGTGGATACACTATGACCATAGTATGGATAGACTACTTCTCATACTATCTTCCTATTCTTCGCGAGCGAAACCGCGGGAACAACCTACTTAATCGATTATAAACGACAAAGTGTAGGGCAAAGCTAGTTAGTGCTCCATAAAATTGACAATAAATGACTTCCAATTAGAAATTGGACGCGTGCCAACTTTTATAGAGGATCTTACGTAATCTGTGATCTTACTATAATGAGTGATCAGATCATGATGACCCAGTTTTGCATTGTTTTTATCTGGTAGTTTACTACTTACTTACTACTCAGAAATATTTAATGATTACTTAAGGTGGAAGCTAACATCTGGGCCGCGAAATTCTAATTTTCTTACGTTTTTGGCAATTTGCAGGCCAGTGCTTGGTTGTATGTTTATGAAAAGGACAATGGGAAATGAATGTATGGAGTCTGGGCCCACCCTTCAATAGTAACATCTGATATACCGTTGGATAGGGCTTTTTAAGTGGAACATTAGTTACTAATATAACTATGGTCAAATGTTAGTACTTTCGGAGATACGACATCTTAAAGTCGTCTCAGTCTAACATATTCTTTATGGATACTTATAAGGTAAAATAGTAATAATAAGTACACTTTAAAACAAAAGAGATTTATTATTCGTCTTGGACATCAACGACAATTACATCATTTAAAAAACCCGCGGGGGCCACGAATGGTTGATGTCTCCCAACTCCTAGGTACCAAATCAAAGAAATAGTGTGAGCGCAACTTCCTACAGTTCGCCGTCCGGTCAAGCAAGAGCAATAATATTGTGATATCGCGTTTCTTTTTTTTTTTTTTTTTTTTTTTTTTTTTTTTTTTTCTTTTCTATCGGGCGGAGCGGGTAGGGTGGGGGGCGCAGGTAAGGAGCAAGAGCAAGCAGAAAGGTGCCGTCCGTTTTGAGTCTGGGCATAGTAAAGTTTATCTTATAACGAAGTAAACTACGATCACTTTTATGGCAGTATAATAAGTAGTATAACTCCGAAAGTACTGACTTTTGACCTTAGTCGTAATAATAAGTTTTATTCTACATAAACATACCTATTCATTTATGAGTGTCTTATTCCTATTGAGAGGTGGGCCCATCATTACTCATTCTCCTTTGATTTGCGACTGTAAGACGTATGAAGTTACCGAATTATAACCATCAAAATTACTAACTACTAAAGAACGACGACTAAATTACTAAAGAATGACTTTTACATGCAAAAATCAATCTTGACATGAAAATGAACTTGGAGGGTTGTATTGATAATTTTGATGGTTATAATTCGGTAACTTCATACGTCTTACAGTCGCAAATCAAATTTTCATAAACATACAACCAAGCACTGGCCTGCAAATTGCCAAAAACGTAAGAAAATTAGAATTTCGCGGGCCAGATGTAAGCTTCCACCTTAAGACGTCAAAACTTCTACTAAGTGATGGCCTAAGAAATGATTAGAGCTCTCTGAGTGCGGCAGTTAGTCAGAAATTATGTGGCCCATGACATTCGTAATTTAACCGTTTGCCGGCAGATGATAAATATTAATTATTTTCTGGCTATTTTGGTCCAGGTGTTAAGGGTCATCATCATCATCTACCTAACCTTTTCGAAACTATGTTCACAGCGGCTTCTAGTCCAACTGGATGCAGCTGAATACCAGTATTTGACATGGAGCAACTGGCTATCTGACCTCCACAACCCAGTTAATACTGGGTAATACAATATTTAGGGTTTACGCAACAAAAATATTTTTGAACATTTTTTTTTTTTGTATTTTTTTTTTTTTTTTTGCTAAACGTGCCCTTAATTAAAGGTCAACAATAAATTGTTTGCTCAAGTACATCTTATATTTAGATATAAGTATGTAATAATAATGTATGGTGATGCGGATATATTAATTTTATACACTTGCAATCAAAGGTTTATTAAAAAACAGGAAAATACTGCAATTTGTATCATGCACATTTATGCGTGTTTCCTATTAATTGTTATCATAGACTATGTAAAGTAATAAATACATACAATAGATATTCCATTAATGACTTCCTATTGATTTAATTGCTGTACTAACTTATCAAGAAGGTTCAATAATTCAATTCCATAATGAAAAACGGTAAATAACATCGCCGACATGTCTAAAAAAATTGTTTGCTTTGTGGAAAATAACTACTTACTTAAAAACTTATTTTTATATAAATAAATATATTATTACTAGTATTATTATTTGTTCATTACAGTAAACCAAAATTGTTCTACTATAGTTGCGAGCCACTCAGGCAAAAATATGAAGTCCGTGTCGAGTATTTTCATTAGAATATTAATATCATTATTTCAGTTCCTACGTACATTTCGTTCTGTATTTTCATCAATTTCCACATAACTACGATCACTGTTTACATTTGTCTGGCTTCCGTCCAATTTCCGAGGCAATATACTAGCCTTAAACAAATTAGTTACTGAATTTATATGTTTGCTATTTGCTAAGTACAAATGACTAACTTTGCAAAAATTTTTATATTCTGGATTGGCTCGAAGACAAAGGAGGGAAACAGACAGACAAATTAATCTTTAGATTTTCATTAGTCAATTCTACTGTCGACAGTAAGAAGATTTATTTTTTTACTCTAGAAATGTTTATTCCTAGAGAATCATTAGCGTTGGATCTTCTAAAGATTCTAATCTTACTCCATTTTGACGGCAAATATAAGTACCCTTAACGCAAATGAAGGGGACTTGTTCTCCCCACCACTGCGATATTTTTTTGGTTCTAGACCATACCTGGGAACCCTGGGAAGTTACGGAGTTATTGGGGTCAAAGTTCCAAATTTTGCACAGCTGTTTTTGTAAATACTAGTTTTTCAGGTTATAACTTTACTTAAATTACCTCCATGACCCGTTTACTATTCAAAGCATCAACTAGCACAATGTTTTAATAGTGCTACATTGAGTTTTACCGTAAAATGTGATTTTTGACCCCAAAAAAAAGTCGTTTCCCAGCAAAGTTTTTTGCGTAGGGGTACTTAGTTTGATGTACAGAATGCTTGGTTGACGTATGCGTGAAGGGTTAATTTACACCCTGTAAAGTGTCAGACATATCTATAAAAGAGCTGCCTAATTGGTTTAGTCTTCGAAAACGTGACTGCTGAGCATGAGCTTGGTGGTGTGATTCACAGATCGGGCAAAGTGTTATTGGGTTTTTCTGTCAGTAATTTCACAAAAGCAGCTACGAAGTCTTAAATTGTTGGCTGGTTGATGGCTGCCCTCGCCCCCTTACACATGTAACTAAAACATAACTGGCGAATTGGGGTGAATTATTAGGTACACCTCTGCCTAACCACTACACTACATCTTCATACACCTAAATATTATGCCTCTTGTTAAACCTCTGCTTCTTCCCCAGGCAATGGACCGAGCGGTATGGTGACGTCGTTCATGCTCGCCGGTAACGTGCCGTACCTGAAGGAGATACCAGATGACTTACCCATCGATGAAATGCTCAGAGCCAGGTAAATATAACAGCTTCGTTAGTATACTTATGGCCCTTTTTTTGGGAAATCATTAAATAACCCCTCCCGCTCTTGTGCAGAAAAGGGAGTGTCAGACTTCTACTATCACACTAATATTAGAAAGGCGAAGGTTTGTGAGTGTGTGAGTGTGTATGTTTGTTACTTCTTCATGCAAAAACTACTGAACGGATTTGGTACACAGATAGTTTAGAACCTGGATTAACACATAGGATAGTTTTTATCCCGATTTTATCTTCCCGTTGGATAATTTTCGAGTTGTAGCGGGCGAAGCAGCTGGCAACAGCTAGTTGAGTATAAACCACCCTAGCCCTAATGCCGCGGTATCTTCGAACAACCCGCAGCCCCGACGGGATACTTATAGCCCTCATGGGATCATCAGATCTGACGATGTGGACGTGTGCCGAAACAGCTGGTTTTAGGGAAAAGAGCTCTTGGAAAACCTGGATCAGTAAGCGCTAGACAATAAAAAAAACATCTGAAAAAGCTCGTGTATTTGCTTTTCCTGTGCAGTGGAGTGTAGATCCTTACCTACGGTAATAACGGGTCTCCTAACTGGGACTGCGGAATGTTGTAAGAGATACCGCGGCCTCGACATAAAGGGCTAAGAAGGAACATGGATGGTTTTTAGTCAGTAGAAGTCGTACACAGTTATTTGATGAATTTCAACCCACCAAAAAAAAAAAGTGGTCTCGTAACTATGTATGTTTGAATATTGTAGAAGTTTTTATAGTTACTGAAATAAAAACTAATTATTATTATTTAATTTATTAATATATTACCCTATTCTATTCTGTTAAAAGTTGAGTCTGGCGTCTATAAACCTAGGCAATATTTTCAGAGTGTAACATAACAAAGTGTTTCGGACCATGAAACTGAGCAACTTTTGTTTCGTAAAATTATCTGTATAGTGAACAACTTAGAAATCAATCGTTACTCATTATCTGCTTGTCTGCCTGAACTAGTCTAACCAGAACAAGCTGAATATTCGTATATTACATGAAGCTGCTGCCTACATGACCGTCACAGCCCAGTTAGGACCTATTTGTTAATAATTATAATATTTGTTAATAATAATAGCTAAACACTAGGAAGTGCCGAAGGGTGGGCGTTTTGGGGGACTGTCTCTTGTAAATAAGTAGAGTAAAGTAAATTTTGACGTTCGAAAAGTACTGATTATCAGCCTAATTTGAATAAATGACTTTTGATTTTGATTTTTTTTTTATTTTTACGATACCCCTTGGTAAGATAACAAATCGCTTCTGTCCTTTATGCTTTAACTGAGCTGCTATGTCTTGTTGCAGACTATCAAACCTGCCGCGCGGACAGAGTTTGTACGACACAGACCTCATAGAACTAGCCGAAGGACTTGAGGGAAGAAGCCAGAACCCCATCCCACTGCTGGTGAGTACTATTGCAATACATAATTTTCTTATTTTTACATTGTTTGGATAATAAAGGGTGTAAAAGTACAAGTACCCTTAACGCAAACGAAGGGCACTTGTTCTCCCCACCACTACGATCAATTTTTTGTTATAGACCATACCTTGGAACCGCCTAGCTACGGAGATATTAGGGGTTAAAGTTCCAAATTATTTACAGTTGTTTTTTGTAAACAAGTTTTTCAGGTTATAAATTTACTTAAATTACCTCCATGACCCGTTTACTATTCAAAGCATCCACTAGCACGATGTTTTAAGAGTGCTACATTGAGTTTTTACCCTTCGTTTGCGTTAAGGGTAGTTTTACACCCTTTATAAAAAAAAGTAAAAACTTTTTTTTATATCTGCTTGATGACACTGCTATGGCTTCCCGATAATAAATAACGAAAATTATGCTAATGACGTACTCAACGGCATATCAGATATAATTATATAAAACGCATAACTTTGTATCTACCTACTTATAACACCCATGATAACCAACGTGACTCGTATTATTATAATAATAATACGCAATTATTATAAAAACTGGTATTTTACCATGGGGGGTCAACCCCCATTGGTTGGGGTTGGGTCATAAAAGTGAATTAGTACTTTTTTTGCATGTAAGGATTCTAATTTCACAGCAAAATCACTATTATTTCTGAAAGAATATTTCTCTTAGATAAAAAAACGTGATGAAAAAATACTTTTAACTAAATAAACTTAACCAAAACGCTTGTTATTATATAGTACACGTACACTCAAACTACATGCAAGTATAAAAATATGCGAAAATATTTTAATGAACATCCCGGACTACCCGCGGCCCAACATCCTTCAGTCCGAGTTACATTTTTCTAAACAAACTTAAAACAAGAATTGAATGGAACAATTAATTTTTCAATTACACTGAAAAAGTTGAATGAATCAAAACATTTTTCACGTCATCATGAAAAGGATTAACAAAAGGAAATCTCGTGAATTCTTTCGTTATCGTAATCAGTACGGCTTATAAACATTAAGTAAATCTTCGCAAGCATTACACACTTATACGGAATTACTTGCCGTATCGTTTGACACGATACGCACTCGGTAATGCATGCTCTGTACTATCAACCACACGGATATAGCAACGCCTTTTTTTTGAAGGGTGAGAAATCATCAAATAACCCGCACAGGGCGGAGCGGAAGGTGTCAGACTTCTACTGACTTAAAATCTTCCATGGAATATGGAAGGTTTTATGTCAGTAGAAGCTTCTTAGCCCTTCGCGCCCGTGGCCGCGGTGCGAACAACCCGCAGCATAGCAAAATCAAAATATTTTTATTTCACATAGGCCTACATGGGCACTTATAAAACGTCGGTAAAAAGGTGCACGGTTCGGTGCATTGGTCGATTCCTAAGGAGAAGAACCGGCAAGAAACTCCAAAGGTTACTCTTTTAATCTTTTAAAATCGTTTAGGTTAACAATAAGGTATAATACACACATGAAGAACATGCAGATTAATGTCTGAGATGGTCTTTTGAAGAAAGCACCACACAGATTTGAGTGGACCCGTCCAGTCCGTGCAAGCAGCAACATAGCAACGCCTGTATTCCGTTGCTATTAAGGCCGTTGACGGCACGGTTAGCGCAGTGGCTGAGCGATTGACATCTGCGCTGGGTGTCGCGAATTCGATCCCCGCACTGAAAAAATATTTGCATGGCCACACAGTCATATAGTTGTTTCAGGTCGGGTTGTTAAAACGTACTCACGAAACTGGAGAAATTCCTAGTGAGAGGCAACCTTTAAAACTAAATATAATAAGGACTATTTTCGCAGGTCAAATGTTTTGAAGTGCGATTATCTAAACCATATGCTATGTGTATGTGTTAGAAACACGATACATAAGCTTCCGGGGTTCTATAAATACATCATTATGTACCTTTATATTGAGGCCCTTTAGGCAAATCAATTGATTTGATTGGGCGATGATTGGCTTTCATTTAACCATCACACGCAACTCACAGATTTGCCTGCAGATTGATTTTTCCGCAACACTAAAAATGTTAAATGGAAAATTACTCATCATCATTGTCCTGCCCTTATCCTAATTGATTGAGGGTCGGCGAAGTATGTCTTCTACTTGCCATAATTATCATCCTTTACACAGTCCATAATATTAAGTCGACAATAAATGCCAGCGACCTTGAGCGAATGGGTGGAGCTTGCGTCACTCCTCACGACCGCGAAACGCATTCCCGCAATGCACGTTCGTATTACTTTCGTGCGGTAACTACCTATACGTTCAAATAGTAAGGACTGTCCAGCCCGATTTTTTATCACTATACAACATTTTATTATGTTCGGGAATAAGAATACCTATGCGATTTCCAAAAACTATTTTGTTTGAACTAAAAAAAATAAAACACTAGGTATTACCTTAGTATGTTGACTGGAGAATTATTTGCCAAAAAATCAGAACGATCACATGTATTTTAGTATGGCTTTGAATCGTTAAAAGACATATATACATAGTTGAGGTACCGTCGCGATTTTTTTCTATCGAGTAAAACTTAGCTGTACTATTTTTTTCTATCGAGTAAAACTTAGCTGTACTATTTTCGACACACTACTCGTGTGTCACTAGCGTATATCCTGAAGAATATCACATATTTTTCTGGTTTTGTTTATTGCAGTGAATTATTATTATTATTATTTTAAACGAGGAGCTCGTGGCTTAACAAGAACTGCCACTCGGGTCGATCTTTAGGTTAAGCTGCGCTTGCCTAGGTCGATCTGTGGATGGGTGACCGCCCATTACATACCGAGTTTCCTCTGTGCCTCGGAAAGCACGTTAAGCTGTTGGTCCCGGGTGCCATATATAGATCTTTGGCAGTCGTTACGGGTAGTCAGTGACCTGAAAGTCTGACATCCAGTCTTACCAAAGGGTATCGTATTACCTAGTATTAACTGGGTTGTGGAGGTCAGATAGGCAGTCGCTCCATGTAAAATACTGGTATTCAGCTGCATCCGGTTAGACTGGAAGCCGACCCCAATATAGTTTGGAAAAGGCTAGGCAGATGATGATGATTATTTTAAACCAAATCATTTATTGCTTTGCAAACATGGGTAATGGTACATATCTAGATGTTCGTTTTATCGCATTATAAAACTCGCGTTTAGCTCCTGTTGTCCCCTTAATAGTTAGTACCAGTTATTGGTGTTCCTGTACTCTTATATCCACCCACAAACTTTCCTCTTTCATATAATCATAAATACGTAAAAACCCACGTTACGTGCTTTCTACAAACAAAAAACTCTTTAAATAACAGATACTTTATTGTTTTGAGAGCTGCTGGTTAGTTGTCACAATTAAGATTGACGGACAGACAGACGGACGACACATAAATACCAGATGATATGTACTAATTTATCTCAGCTGACGTTGCTGTCATCTGTGGGATGCTGAAATAAGTCTTTGAATTAAAGACTAAACATACATATTTAGGAAAGTAGACATACTTGTTTGATATTTTAAACTATTTTTTTCATTTGTTGTAGTTGCTAGTTGCTACCCACTGAAAATTGTTGTGTATGCTTTTTGGGGGGTTTGCTTACGATATGAAAACATTATATATTTGTCGAGACTAAAAAGCTGCAACAATCCAATCCAATCCACAGTCGCCGCTGTATATTCCTGATTTCAGGAGTTGCAGTGGTGGTTGTCTTCTTCTTTAGCCTAAGGCATAACCTCTAACGTAAGAAGGTGTGTCTTCCCGATTGCCCGGTCTCGCAGAGGTATTCGTAGCCTTGATATAGCTAAAACCATTCGATGTGCAACTCCATGAAAAAGAGGCCTATTATGACACAATTCAGTGAACTACACAAACGCACGAATGCACAGACCTTGTTTTTTTATCAGTTCAATACCCAACTCAAGAAAAATAACGACTACAAAGTACCGTTAGCATAAAAGATTTAAACACAAAAATATTTATCTTCCTATTACTGTGTGTGTATCTTTAACTTTGAACTAACGAAGACCAAAACATAATGACTTTGAAGACATGAGTTTTTAGTTTTGAACTATGTACTATCTTTTTGATACTTTTATATATTTTATAATAATTTTAGTTCTGTAAATTGTAGTTAACGAATAGGCTCCGAAATTACTGGACCGATTTGAAAAACTCTTTCACCGTTGGGAAGCTACACTATCCCCGGGTGACATAGGCTACTATTTTCGGGAACTACGCGGGTGAAACCGCGTAACGTCCGCTAGTAATGAATATTCTTGTTTTGAACTTAGTTTAAAAGTAGTTGCACAATACAATTCACTCATCTATTCAGCTGACAGTACTAGACACAGACTGGCAATGTGCCCAGAAAATGGCGCTTAGCTAATCACACCACTCGGATGCCATACCGTAATGAGGGAACTGTAGGTGTAAGACTGCCCACCTCAATCACCTCATAAGAAAACGCGTGAAGTTAAGAATAGTACGCTAGGTATATGTTGAAACTGATCTCTTTACATTCATCGTCATATCCTCAGTTTTTCATCGACACGAATATTTCAGAATTAAGTGTATTGAAGAGCAGCGGTGGCCCAGTGGTGGCGGCCCCGACTTACGAACAGTAGGTCGTGGGTTCGAATCCAGACAGGCACATTACTTTGTGTAATTTATTTCATCACCACTGCTCTCAAAACGGTGAAGGAAAACATCGTGAGGAAACCGGCATGTCTTAGGACCAAAAAATTCGAAGACATGTGACATCTACCAATCCGCACTGGGCCTGCGTGGTAGATTATAGCCCATTCCCTCTCAAAGAGAAGAGGCCTGTGTCCCAGCAGTGGGAACATTAATAGGCTGTTGATGAAGTGTATTGCTAGGGAGTAGAAGGGAGTTAGATGCACTCGTTCCACCGTACCCCTGTTCTCTTTTCGGCTGTAACACTAGGAAGTAGCGACCAGAACACAATTTAGAGGCCTTTAATGTCATTTTAACGTTCGAGAAGTCCCGATTCTCAGCATGAATTGTCAATTTTCATTACAGGATGTCTTTGGCCAGCTGTGAGATAATATGGGCTAGCTGTAATAATAATAAATACACCCTGTCGCTGAACGGAAAATGGCAAAATGGAATTTCATGGCTACCCTCGCGCTTCTACCGTGGAAAGTATTAGCCAATCAGCAATAGACGGTGTAAATTAACCCTTCACACATACGTCAACCAAGTATTCTGTACATCAAACTAAGTACCCCATACGCAAATATTTTTGCTGGGAAACGACTTTTTTTTTGGGGTCAAAAATCACATTTTACGGTAAAACTCAATGTAGCACTCTTAAAACATTGTGCTAGTGGATGCTTTCTTTCGTTACCTGAAAAACTAGTTTTTACAAAAACAGCTGTGCAAAATTTGGAACTTTGACCCCTAATATCTCCGTAAACGCGCGGCGGCTCGACTCGTGTTGGCCATTATAATAAAATTATCTCTAAAAATGCACTATTTACACGTCTACCGGAATAATTTACAAATTAAGTTGAACTTATCGCCATTTTCGTCGCATTTATTTAGATAACCTTGGTGTGAAGTTCATGGTAATAATTAAAGATTATGTCAGACTGTCACGGTCTATTACGTTTTATCTAAAAAAACGTTATTTTTTAAATTACGTATAAGGTCAACATACAGTTATAAGCGTGGCCGGCAACACATGCACATAATAGGGTATTTTACCAAAAAAATCTAATTAGTCCGTCAGATAGATTTTCGAAATATAATGGACACGTATTTTTTTGTTTTTTTACTTAAACAAAAGATGAAGACGATACAGTGCTTCGAAAAGTCTACGTCACAAGGTTAGTACATTTTTACCCACAAAGTGACGTCAAAAGCCTCCACTCATGATCTTTGACGTTTTATTTTCGTATTTTTTTATTAATTTGATAAAACAAAAAACATGTATCAAATATTTTTCGATAATCTAACAGACGGACTAATTAGATTTTTTTGGTGAATTATTACCTATTCGAAGACGCAGTAGTTCTGTATGTTTCCGTTTGGTTCATTTCCAATTTGTTATAAGTATGGGGTTTTTGTGGTGAAAAGAAACTCGATCCATCAGCCCTGCCTCTGCTGGAACTGTTCGGGCAGTAGCTGAGCGATTGGACTGCTGCGCTGCGTGTCGCGGGTTTGATCCGCGCACGGAACTAATATATGTATGGCCTACAGATAGTTGTTTCGGGTCTGGGTATTTGTGTATGTGAGTTAAAATGTTTGTGAACGCACCTACGGTACAGGAGAGATTCCTAGAGCCGGGAAAGGTTAAAAAAAAACAAAAACAAAGCACACATAAGTAAGTACCTTACAGCATACCTCCATCGCCTTGCATTGGGATCAACTGGTAAATAACAATAAGACTGGGACGATGGGACAATCCGGGGCAATAGTAACAGGTGTGTAAAGAGCTTTATCACACGCAAAACTAGTTCGTATGGCGTATCAATATAATTAGAGATGTTGCCGACTTGTGTGCTTATAAACATAGAGCTAGAAACTCTTAATGTTTCATCATCATCATCATCATCATCATCATCATCATCAGATGCCTAGCCTTATCTCAACTGTAGCTAGATACAAGTTTGACGATCGACCACATTTCTGCACTGGGCCCGCGTGGTGGATTAAAGCCCATCCCTCTCCAGGAGGCCTGAGTCCCTGCAGTGGGAACGTTATAGGCTAATGATGATGATAAGTTTGTAAAGTGACGCTGCCTGCCCATCTAACTCGCACAATCCAGATATCAACCTTATTACCCATTTGATTCTATGATAGTATTTATATTTGAAGAATAATAGAAATTATTGCTAAGAAAACAAGATTGAGAAGAAATCGACACATCAATACTAATTAATATGCTTTTGATGACAAAAGTGTGTAGCACACAGAGAATTTCGTTTCTCTAACAGCTTTCAAATATTTTATTCATACAATTTTATAATAATCTAGAGGGGCTGAAGAAAGTAACAAATGTCAAGGGCACGACTATTTGATGACATTACAAAGTCCCTTTGATTCATATTTAATTTCTCATGACGTACACGAATATACATAGTAAACGAGCTTTTTCATGAATATGTAATGTCCTTTCAATTCAGTGTATTTGTCATTCTGTTAGGTAAATATAGACAGGTACTGTTAGGTAAATATAATATTTTTCAAACGTTTCTAAATTCCTAGTGTGGGTTGCCCCACACTAGGAATTTCTCCTGTATCGTGGGTGCGCTCACAAACATTTAAACTCACATACACAAATACCCAGAACAACTTTCTGTAAGCCGTACAAATATTTGTTCCGTGCGGGTATCAAATCCGCGACATGCAGAGCAGCAGTCCATTGCCTGAGCCACTGCGCCTACCGTGTCGTGAATTATATATGTATAGTCTAACCATATTATAATGATCATCATCATCATCAGCCTATAATGTTCCCACTGCAGGGACTCAGGCCTCCTCTCTAGGAGAGGGATGGGCTATAATCTATCACGCGGGCCCAGTGCGGATTGGTAGATGTCACATGTCTTCGAATTGTTTGGTTCTAAGACATGCCGGTTTCCTCACGATGTTTTCCTTCACCGTTTTGAGATCAATGGTGTTGAAATAAATTATAATGATAACGCTGGTTTATGCTTATACGATTATTGTTGTGATGACTAGTCATGACTTATGTATGAGTTTATGACTAGCATGTTGGTGTATTGGCCGCGGGTTGTACACTAGTTATCGCAGCCTCGACATAGAGGGCTAAGAAGGAACATGGGTGGTTTTTAGTCAGTAAAAGTCTGACACTCCCTTTCGCTCTGCCCAAGAGCGGGAGGGGTTATTTGATGATTTTCCACCCGCTAAAAAAAAAAGGCGTGGCTGCTAAGCTTGAGGTCCTGGAATCGATTCTCGGATCGGCCAAAGTGTTATTGGGTTTTTCCTTCAGGAGTAGTAGCCACGGCGTCTGGATCTGTGCCCGGTTGATGGCAATAAGTTTGCCCCTATTTCATGAGACTTGAAGATATCTGGCAAAATGTGGGCGTACTATTAGATACACTGTACCTCTGCCTGACCCTTCGGGGATTACAAGCGTGATGTTATGTCATGCTATATATAATATATATAATAATATATAATATTCCACAACTATCACACAACGCCATCTAGTCCCAAGCTAAGCAGAGCTTGTGTTATGGGTACTAGACAACTGATAAACATACTTATATATTTCTAAATACATACTATTATAGATAAACTGCTACCAATACTTAGGTCCAATTGGGTTATACAATACCACGCGAAGATAAAATCGGTATAAAAACTATCCTATGTGTTAATCCAGGTTATAAACTATCTGTGTACCAAATTTTATCTAAATCCGTTCAGTAGTTTTTGCGTGAAGAAGTAACAAACATAGACACTTACACACTCACAAACTTTCGGCTTTATAATATTAGTGTGATTAGCTATGCTGCCGATGTGACCGTCAATTGAAGCAATCGTGCATGCTTACATGCTTGTTAGGTTTCACACTTCATGCTTGCTTGTTTTTAACACAGCCATTGAAATAAAATCATTTGTTGTACAGTCGACAAAAGCGTGAGCTGTGACAGACAAGCATTGAGAGTATTGTGGCTTAGGACAACCGTCCGTCAAATCTGTCATAATGTGCACGACATGGCTGCAAAACATGACATTAGGTCGTAGTGGTCGAACCCTTTGTATATTCATAAAGTGAAGCCCAGCAATATTTTCCGTTGGAACTTGCAGGCAGTTGCCTGAATATAATATCTGTTTTTTTATTTATTACACAAAGCAACTTTTAAAAGAAGTATTCTGTTACTGTGTCGTTAAAGTTTTACGTTTTCACGATCAAAGCATTTTAGAATTCATAGTTTTACGAAACTGGGCATCTATATAGGAACAATATTGGGAGGAGCTCGTGGCTTAATAAGAACTGCTACTCGGGTCGATCTTAAGGTTAAGCTGCGCTTGCCTAGGTCGATCTGTGGATGGGTGACCGCCCATTACATACCGAGTTTCCTCCGTGCCTCGGAAAGCACGTTAAGCTGTTGGTCCCGGGTGCCATATAAAGATGTTTGGCAGTCGTTACGGGTAGTCAGTGACCTGAAAGTCTGACATCCAGTCTTACCAAAGGGTATCGTATTACCTAGTATTAACTGGGTTATTAAGGTCAGATAGGCAGTCGCTCCATGTAAAATACTGGTATTCAGCTGCATCCGGTTAGACTGGAAGCCGACCCCAATATAGTTGGGAAAAGGCTAGGCAGATGATGGCAGATGATTGACATTATTTAATTATTTCAATTGAACGACATCACTATTATGGATTGATTAATTATTATTTGAAATGAATAGAATTGTGTTTAACTTTATTAAGTGATTGTATTGTAATCGAAATTTAAATGATTATCAATATTTTAATGTAATAGCTAATTAGTAAATGTATGATGCATGCAAAAAGTATACCTAACTAAAAGAGGTAAAATCTAAATATTTGCAAGCCTGAAATGCCGAGTATAGCGAAACCCATTTTTTATGTAGGTATATCAAGAACTTATGTAAAAAACCTATGCTCTTGCAAATAAATCATTCATTCATTCATACAAACCACACAAGAAAAAATACGCTCCAAAAGCTTCTTTTCTGGTGTGATGTTAAGTGTAAAAATATTTCTGCGAGTACTGTAATAGCGTAGGAAATCAATTATCTCCGCCATGTCATAGACGCGATTGCCCTTCACACGATTTTCACGGTTACTGTATGCATTTAGCTTGTTTTGCACTATTATTTAATATTTTGTAAACATAAGCGCAGTAAATAACGTTGGTATTCAGGGTGTAAATTTTTTATTAACCCTTTACACATACGTCAACCAAGCATTCTGTACATCAAACTAAGTACCCCTACGTAAAATTTTTTGCTGGGAAACGACTTTTTTTTTGGGGTCAGCAATCATCTTTTTCGGTAAAACTCAATGTAGCACTATTAAAACATTGTGCTAGTGGATGCTTTGAATAGTAAACGGGTCATGGAGGTAATTTAAGTAAAGTTATAACCTGAAATTCTAGTATTTACAAAAACAGCTGTGCAAAATTTGGAACTTTCACCCCCAATATCTCCGTAACTAGGGGGTTCCCAGGTATGGTCTAGAGCCAAAAAATGATCGCAGTGGTGGGCAAAACAGATGCGAAATGCCCTTCGTTTGCGTTAAGGGTACTTTTACACCCTTTATACTACGATGTTGATCTAGTCTTCACAATCACTACAGCTGAAATTGAGATCCTTGGGTTCAAATCTCATGTCGCCCAAATTGTTAAATGTTTAATCCATCAAGTATTTCATAAGCCCAAATTCTGAATTTATGCCCGATTGTTGGCAAATGGTTCTTTGGGACTTAAATATAACGGGCCAAAATGTGGGATGTAATATTTCTATTAACACGTTGACTGCCATGACGGACACCATGTGTCCGACAGCATACTTTCACCACGGGCCGCACCGATAAATCGCGAATCGTTCAAAAACCGTCGAGGTGTTTTTTTGCAAATATTGTCAGGAATTAACTCAAAAATAATGGGCGACTTACAGAAACAGCGATTTACTCATTATTTTCCGAGATGTCAAATGGCAGACACCAGTGACCGTCGCGGCCTGCGAGAGCGTCCAACCGTCTTTCTTTGCGCGGGAGCCGCGCGGGTCACGCTGTCGGCTCCCCCCGCGCTGCACCGCCCGCTCGAGCCCCAGTGAGACGCTTCACTCGTTCATTTGCCATTGTGCTCGCGTAGGACAATATCGTGTTTTTATAAAAATTAGGGTTCCGTTGAGTTATAATCTTAGCGCACCATGGAAGAATTTGAAAACTTTGAAGTGACCCAAGAAGATTTAGAACAAATTGAGAACATTGAAATAAACTTGCTGAATTCAAGTTTTCACGTATCTTCTGAAGATGAGAACGAGTTTTTTTTAGTATTGCAGCCGAATAAACGTAATCGTCGCCGTATCATCCACTCGGAAAGTGAGGACAGTGGATCAGAAAATACCGCACCTGATTTGCTAGAACACACTCAAACTGATAGCGGTGGATGGGGACCGCCAGAAGGTAAACAACGTCGTTTGATTCCATTTACTGACATTTCGGGGCCATCGCATGCTGTCCGTTCTACAATGGTGAATAAATCTCCAGCTGATTTCTATTCGCTTTATGTCTGTGATGATATGTTTAGTTTTATAGTTTCTGCAACTAACAAATACGCTATTGAACAAATAGCTAATAAACCGAATGCTTCTTTTGGTGCGCGGATCAACCAGTGGGTTCCAACGAACCTTGCGGAGGTGAAGAAATTATTTGGCTTGCTTCTTTTCATGGGTGTGGTTAAGCTTCCAAAATTATCGGACTATTGGTCGAAGGACGAAGTTATCGGGCATTCGTTTCCTAGAACTGTTATGTCACGTAACCGTTTCGAAATTTTGCTTCGCATGTTGCATTTTTCTGAAGATGATGAAAAAAATAAGACCGACCGTATTCATCGTGTAAGAAAGCTGATGAACGATTTGAATGTGTCCATTCGGCAACATTTTACTGCAAATGAAGATATTTGCATCGATGAGAGTATGGTGCCATTTCGTGGTAGAATCATATTCAGGCAGTACAACAAAAACAAGCGGCATAAGTATGGTGTCAAACTATTTAAATTGTGCTCTGTTCCTGGATTTACACACAAAATAAATGTTTATGCTGGAAAAAACGATATTACAAACACAACACCCACAAATGTTGTGATGGATTTGTGTGAAGATTATGCCAACAGGGGGCATACTTTGCACACCGACAACTGGTATACTAGTATAGATTTGGCGCGAAGACTTTTGGACAAACAAACTCATCTTGTCGGGACGGTCAGGAAAAACAGGCGGGGGCTTCCTAAAAAAGTAGTCAGCACCAAACTCAAGAAGGGCCATTATTATGCTGAAGAGAGTCATGATGGAATAACAGTGTTAAAATGGAAAGACAAGCGCGATGTTCTTATGTTATCCACAAAACACTCTGTACGCTTCGTCGAGATCACAAAACGCGGAAAAGTAGTGAGAAAGCCGAAAATCGTCTTGGAATACAACAAGGCTAAAGGAGGTGTGGATTTAGCAGACCAGATGGCTTCTTATTCTACCCCATTGCGGAAATCAATCCGTTGGTATAAAAAGATTGCATGTGATATGCTTCTGAATATAGCTCTGATCAATGCTCATGTTTTGTACCAATCTGTAAACAAAAAAAAAATTAAAATAACAGATTTTAGGATAGATATTTTGAAATCTTTCTGTGCTAACCAACAAGCATATGAACCAGAGCCAACAAGACCGAAAAGAAAGAAACATGTTTTGGAAAAATTTGACGGTCCATCTAGAAAAACCAGACGAAACTGTGGGGAATGCTACAAGACGAATGTCAAAAACATAGGTCGCCTACAAGCACGCAACAAGACCAAAAAAGTTAACACTTTTTGTAGCGTTTGTCCTGAAAAGCCAATTTTGTGCCATAACTGTTTTTTTTAATTACATTCATAGATTTTTGGTATAATTTTTATATTTTTATCTTTCTAATTGTGTGTGTGTGTAATTTCTAAAGATTTTTATTGACTGATTTCTGAAGACTTTTATATAAAATATAATAAGATTATGCTATTGTTGTAATGCCAAGGCTGTGTCATTTCTAAAGATTTATAGATTTTTATGTTAGTTACTTTTTATCAAAGTTCATACTTTGTGATTAGATCTAGGTTTTATTGACTGATTTCTGAAGACTTTTATGTAAAAAATGTTAAGATTAAACTATTGTTCTAATGCCAAGCATTTTATGATAAGTAAGACATTTTGTTGATTTCTTTAAACTTTTGTTCTTGTGTGTTCTGTAGTCACCAATCGACAGCCGGTACTGTTCTCATGACTTAGAAGTTCATTATTATTTTAATTATGTATGGTAGTTACCTATTTTCCATAAAAATATGATTAAAAGATTGATTTCTTTCTATAATAAACATAATATCCAAATATTTTGACTTTAATTCATTTTCTTTCGTAAATTACCTACTGAACCCATTACCTACTTATTCGATACGTACTTGACTGAAAAGATTAAAATTTTAATGACTTTACAGTGTCTTAAAAGGTCTAAAAATTAATGTGTACCTATAAAAAATAATGTCAATTGAATGATTCAAAATACTTACTTTATCTACTTACAACATTTTTGGAACCAACTTGTTGAAAAGCCCATAAATTCTAAGTCCTTTCGATTTTTTTTGTCCCAAGAGGCCAGATTGTACTGCGGGGCCGCGCGGGTCACTTGCCTTAGTAAAAACGGTCGAAACCCTGCCCGTCGGCCGCCTACAGGCTTCTGAAGTGATCGAGGGCATGCGGACACATGGTGTCCGACGCGGCCCCCTGGACCCGCTATACTGGCGGTCACATGGTGTCCGCCGCGGCCCACTGGGCTAAACATGGTTTTCAGTCTGGCGTTCAACGTGTTAAGTACACGTCTGCCTTACCCTCTCAGGGCCTACAAGCTTGAATGTTTTATTTGTTATAATAACGATAAAATTAACAAATTAAAATCCTAATCACCATGTATTGCGCACTAAGTAACAAATTCGCCTCGTCACGCCTCCCAGATGACCGGCTGATAACGGATTAATTATAAAAACACGTTTTCTATTTGTTTAATGTTATAATTACTGATTTTATCTTTCTTTAATGCACTACGATTACAATCATTTAATAATATCTAAGTTTTAAGTAGTGCTATTAATAGAAATGATCAAGAGTTGATAAGCTATCATTGACATGTGCACATAAGGGTTTGTTGACAAAACTGAATGATTTCATGCATAAACAGCTGACTGCCTCGTTGGTCTTGGGGTCCATGAGGTCTTCGGTTCGTTTCCCAGGGCTGGTAGACTGCTAAAGGGTTTTTCCTTCAGGAGCTTTTCGAAAACATCCCGAAATTTGAGTTGGTAACCCAGCTGATGACAATATTACATGCGTTAAAACATCAATCGTGAAATGTAGTCCTCCTATGGATTCACACCTGCCTAACCAGCTGTAGATAACATTGCAGGTCCTATAAACATTTGAGAGTTTTATTTTCAGACTACATGTTACAGTCAATAACTTACAAAGCACACAAAATATTAAAGCCATTGGGCACATTAACATACAGTCTTGGACATTTATCACCAATAGCAATATATCATGGAGGTAATTTATCAACCATTGTATTCAAAGATTATAATTTATTAAATTTCTGACTACACAAAACAAGAATTTTTTAATTTACGTTTTTTATGGGAATGCTTTATGAACTGTTAAAGACATAAAACTGTCTGACCGAACATAAAGACTTAAGTCTTCGCTACGAGAAAAGGCTCCAGAGCAAGACATGCTATTCGACCACGACCCTGGAGAAAATATTAAATGAGAAGTCTGTTCGAGGAGCAGTGACATGCGAAATAAATAAATGAAAGCGTGCGTTTCAGATTTCGATTGACAGAGTGGCTACAAATTAAGGAATTTATGGAACTTAAATTTTTTTTTTAATGATAAATGAAAATGAATGATTGATGTTAAAATAATTTAATAATGATTCTAATTGCATGATAATTTGATAATAATTGACACAAATAATTGTAAGTAAATAATTTGCACGCTTGCATGCAGGCAGAATACAATGACTCTTAGGATTTAAGATCTTTCCTTGTATTTTGTAAGTATTTTCTCGCAAATAAACATTTTTGATTTGATTTCGCTTGGTGCATATAGCAGCACTTGAGAATGTGGCGTTAGTAGTTCCACAAGGGGGTGGGTTCCATAGTTAATCCTTCCGTCTATTCTATACCAGACTTTTGGCCCAACTGATTCTATCAGTTGGGCCTCCTGGCTGGAGGCCTTATAATAAAGGCACCCACAAGATAGTCCAGCTAAGCAGACGCCAGCCTCACAGGTTGACCTGCGAGATGTCACTTCGAAAAAAACATTTATAATGATGAAGTTTGTCGTTGTGGTTGGATGTTCCTTGGTTACAAATCATTCATGGAGCAAAAATAACTGTTTATTCAATATTGTACATACTGATATTAGTATCCCCAGAGCAATGCGAATATTTTGTGAATAATTTGACTACATAAATAAAGTACATGAGTTATTGAGTTCATTACACTATTCTTCTTAAAAGTATGTCAATAACTTATAATTTTCTTTGGCGACTAGCCAGGGTAGATATGCTTTTAGTCTTTGCATTTCCACTACAAACTTCCATTTCTATGAAATTGTTATACGTATGTACGAGTAGAAGGTTGAAAGCGAGCTAAGTGGTATCGACCGCGATTCGTGGTACGACTCTATTGTTGACATTGGTATCGATTTAAACATCAGTCGCATACGCTGTCAGGGAGCGGCAGTCTACCACAGCTTACCATGTTTTGTTACAGACAGACTTACGGATAGAGAATCGCCAAATACTTACGAAATAAGGTGGCCAACATGCCATACACTTCAGTCAGTGACAGTCGTTCCATGAAAAAATCTGGTATTGAGTTGAATCCGGTTAGATTATAAGTCGACCCCAACATGTAAAGGGTAGGCAGATGATTAATGATGATGATACCTGCTTACCATAAAAAACCCACAACCACTTCAGCAAAACAGTACCTAGCGTCTGAATTTAGGCCAATATTTGTGCCGTAAGCGCCACTGATAGATCTTTTGCAGCGTTGGGATCGTTGAGCCGGGACCAACGGCTTTCCCGGTTATGGTCATCCCCGGCCTCACCTCAGCAACCGGTCTGCGTACGCTCCAGCAATTAGTAGCACAAAGTAACTAGTGGTAGTAGTAAATCAGTTCGTATTCTATAATATGCAATCCGCGTAGCAGCTAATCCTGTTATATCTGCGGCCTTCGTGGTTCGATACTGAGCTTTTGATAAGAGGACGATGTGTTGTCAGTGTCGACTTTTACTAGCTCTGTATAAATATATACGTATTATCAGGATTTACTCACATTTAGGAAGTAGTTCAATATTACCATAAAAGTAACGTTTCGTCACTTGAGAAAATTAGACTTTTTTTCAATCTGGTGTTGTTCGTTTTTAGTATTTTTTCTGTTGTAACTAGGATAAGATCAAATAAAAGTTGAATATTAAAGCGAGCTCCCCTACTACGATGATACGAAGTAATGCGCGAGCCCAAAGGGCTTTTGGCCGGTTTTTTAAAGTCCCAGCTTACTTGCTTAGACCAAGTTAATTAAAATCAACTGGAAACAATTACGAAACAACAATGTTAATGATAGCGTAAGTGACCATACCAGGTTAAAAACTATAGTCTGTCCGCGAATGAAGTAATACTCGTAATTATAGCAATAAAGTAAATTAAACAAAAAGTAAAGGTCTAGCCAATAACACTCAGCCACAAATCGTTAGCAGATTCACCTATCAACACAAAAATCCCTGAGTCACAGCTTTAATATTCAAAAAGCCACAACAATAGTGAGCCGTCATTAAAAGTCAATCACCTACGCTATACAAAAGTCCGCCATTACTGAAATAACTCTAATTTGTCTGTGGTCGTCTGTTAGTCACGGCAAACTGTCGTTAACTTAAGTCAATAGAACTGATTAGTGACGAGTTTTTAGAATAATTACTAAATTACTCCATTGCTATTCTAGTGTTACACATACTTTGAAGTTTTTAAGGGAGATGCGTCAGGGAAGTCCGCGATATTGAAATTATTTTTATATTTTCCCGTTTTGGCCGTTTTGATATTAGTATGAATTGTTGAGAGCAGCGGTGGCCCAGTGGTGCCCCGACTTACGAACAGTAGGTCGTGGTTCCGATCCAGGCAGATGCATTACTTTGCGTAATTTATTTCATCACCGCTGCTCTCAAACGGTGAAGGAAAACATCGTGAGGAAACCTGTAAGATGTCTTAGAATAAAAAAAAATTGAAGACATGTCATTCCTTCATCGTAACCAGTTACATCTACCAACCCGCGCTGGGCCCGCGTGGTAAATTATAGCCCATCCCTCTCCTAGAGAAGAGGCCTGAGTCCCTGCAGTGGGAACATTATAGGCAGATGATGATGATGATCATTATAATATGGTTAGGTTAGTTCAAACTCGAAAGAAACATGAGTTTAGTATGAATAGCTCTTCAACGTTCGCTTACCACTGAACCAAAAACTAAAGAGCTACTCTAACTGACATTAAGAAAGCTCTATAGATCACTAAAATATTGATGATCAATCAATCAATTTATTTAACTCAGACCATAACTATCCATAATGTTGTAAGTATACTTACTTACTTAAAAACAATGTTATTACAGCAATCATTTCTGACATTAATTTACAATGTAAAAGTAAAGACATTAGGTGTACAATAAATACACGTGCCACGTTCCAACTGTTCCAAGCATGTGGGCAGTTGTTGATCGGTGCTCATTAGTCAATTAATACTCATCAGAGATGTCGCCAACACGCCAACACAACGTTCCTACATCGGAAATAGTCTAGCGTTCTACACTAGTAAATGGACTTGCGTGGAAAAGGCGTAAAAATAAATACTTCGTCTATTGTCATCACGATCTGAGCTGAGGGTCTAGAAAAATGGCAGTCGCTTTAGTTTCTTGTGATATTCAACAGGATTGATTGATATATTATTATCAATCCCGTGCTTTGTGATGAGCACCTAACCCGGTGTCAGAGTTGGATTATCATGCCGTCCAGAAATATCTCAGGCACGATGGATCAATACATCTTCATCATCATCATCATCAGCCTATAATGTTCCCACTGCAGGGATTCAGGCCTCCTCTCTAGGAGAGGGATGGGCTATAATCCACCACGCGTGCCCAGTGCGGATTGGTAGATGTCACATGTCTTCGAATTTTTTGGTTCTAAGACATGCCGGTTTCCTCACGATGTTTTCCTTCACCTTTTTGAGAGCAGTGGTGTTGAAATAAATTACACAAAGTAATGCGCCTGACTGGGTTCGAACCCACGACTCACAGTTCGTAAGTCGAGGCCGCCACCACTGGGCCACCACTGCTCCTATACATCTTCATACATTATAATATTTTTTTTGAACTTCATATTTGTGTTTTAAATTGTTCATCTAGATTATTCATTTATACACAATAACTTTATAAATTATAAGACACTTCGACATTGAGACTAAATCATTATTCATATTAAAACATCTGTCGTTTTAACAATTCACTATTAAATCAACTTCCGTCCAGCTAAAATCGACCTTCCTCCTTCCGTCACGGATGCAGAACAGGAAGAAATGTCCACTTTTTTTATTAAAACAAGGAAATTCACCGATCTAACCTTGAAGGTTAAAGTGAGATTGGCTCAACTTGAGCCGGACAGGATTTTTTATAGAACCTCTACATTGCAACATTAATTTATAAGTACTGTAACGGTATCTCCTCAGCCAATTCCGACGACCCGTATTATCGTCCGGGAAAGCAGTAAAGAAACCAGTAACTCATAGACAGCAAGACAAACACAAACTGTCGTCATTCTGACCGCGCCTTCGCGACGTCCCTGTTCACGCCCCGTTACGACCCTTGCTCGAGCCAGCCTGTGATGCTGTGCCAGTAGTTTTACACCAGCCCCTAAGTAATGATCTCACTCTGATATAGCCTGTCCATTTACTGCACTCCTCAGTGACACCCTTTTTTTTTGGCCCGTGGAAAATCATCAAATAACCCCTCCCGCTCTTGGGCAGAGCGAAAGGGAGTGTCAGACTTCTACTGACTAAAAACTACCCATGTTAGCTTAGCCCTATATGACAAGGCCGCGGTATCTCTTACAACATCCCGCAGCCCCGGGCTCAGTGACACCCTAAGCCTAGGCCTCATAGGTTGATCGGTCCAGGGTAATTGTTTTAAGTGTGTTATGACTGATGAGCGTAGTTATATTATAATAGACAATTAGTCACATTGTAACATTATGTACATAGAAAATGATATTAACAAGTTATTTATGAGGACACATAAAAATAATAAGCGCAGTAAACATTATTTGGTCATAAAAAGTACGAAATTGTGGACCATTAAAATAATAAGTCAATAGCTTTTATCACGGAACGTGAACTTGTTCAAGTATCTAAGCTAGTAGGTACCTAATTATTTACTAAAGTTTTATATTGTTCCCAATAAATAATATATCCTATTTAATTGGTTCCTGGTAAAACTATTTTGATACTTTATGAAGCGTAAACTTTGGTACTAACCAAATGTTTTTTTTTTTCAAAACGTTGCCTCACACTAGGCAATTTCTCTATTGTAGTTAATAGTTATAGGTGCGTTTACTACCATTTAAACTCACAATTTCGATTCTGGGCGGCAAACTAATTTAGTGCCTACATTTACTTACTAAAACTGTTCTGGGTAATCATCTCTCAGCAGTTGAACTAACCATTTACTTTCTATTCATTCCAGATGGACAATTTGCTAAGACCCTGCGCAGACATGGGCTTCCAGGCAGACTCTCTCATCGAGTGGAAGTACGACGTAGAGAAGCAGGTAGCTAATAGTCTCTGTATACATTCGTTTACTGATGTTGGTAAATCAGCATGTTTACTATACTTGTGGGGTGAACGGAGGGTTATGTTGGACTCTCCGATTACAAATCAACATAAAACCTCTGTAGTCCCCGAAGGTTTGGCTTCACAACCATATTTCGTCAGGTCTTTTAAAGTTCCATGTAATGAGGCAAGCCTAGGTAAATAAATTGTTATCTGAAGTGTCGGGTTTCCCGTCGGGGCTGCGTGATGTTGTAAGAGATACCGCGGCCTTGACATAAAGGGCTAAGAAGGAACATGGGTGGTTTTTAGTCAATAGAAGACTGACACTCCCTTTCGATCTGCCCAAGAGCTGAAGGGATTATTTAATGATTTCCCACACCCCAGAAAAAAAGTGTCGAGTTCAAAAATTTCATGAAATGAATAAGAAAATGTAGGAATCTAAAATGTTATGCAATTATACATCATTTCGTGCAAGAGATGATTCATAATTTCTTTTATAACCAACGAAAAATGTAGGTATATCCTGAACATGTGGTGACAAGATGGTAATGAGTTTAGCGTGAGTATACCGTCCACTCTGTATTGCAACTGTACCTTAAATCATGCACAGTGCGATTTGCCCCAATATATTTTAAAACTACGTTATGCCAGCGTGAAAGTTCCAACTGTATAGTAAAGTAGTATCTCCCCCCCACAGCTAGATCACATAGTGCTAGGGCGCGGGCCGCCGGGCGGCGCGTGGCACACGTTCCCGCCGGGCGTGCGCACGCTGTCGCCCGGCGCCTGGCTGGCGCTGCCGCCGCACTCGCCGGCCGGCGCCGCCAGGCTCTCCGCCAGGGCCGTCGCCAAGTACTGCCGGAGATATGTACATGCTTGTAAGCTGCAGGTGAGAAACGACTACTTGTTTCATCATCCACAGCCTGAATTCACTCACTGCTGGGTATATGAACCTCTTTTCTAATTTCTGGCTCATCATCAGCCATAAAATGTCCACTGCTGGACAAAAGCCTCCCCCCAACGCCATACAGCATACACCGGTTACCCGCAAAAAGAAATGCGAGAAAATACATACAAAATACAAGGAAAGATCTTAAATCCTAAAAGTCATTGTATTCTGCCTGCGTGCAAGCGTGCAAATTATTTACCACGACTTACGAACAGTGAGTCGTGAGTTCGAACCAAGTCAGGCGCATTACTTTGTGTAATTTATTTCATCACCATTGCTCTCAAAACGGTGAAGGAAAACACCGTGAGGAAACCGACATGTCTTAGAACCAAAAAATTCGAAGACATGTGACATCTACCAATCCGCACTAGGCCCGCGTGGTGGATTATAGCCCATCCCTCTTCTAGAAAGGAGGCCTGAGACCCTGCAGTGGGAAGATTATAGGCTGATGATGATGCGAGAACATCATCAGTCTCTTGCTCTTATACCAATTTTCAGGACGTCGTCATCTTCCATACTTCTGTATTATTCGTCCTCACAGCAAACACCTTCCTTCAGCCGTCCATTCTTCGTTTCAAATTTCTAAATTCCCCGGGTGTATCTTATCTTATCTTTATGGGGTTCAGGTTTCCGCACTTAGTCCTTGAAGTGGACCTTGTGGTGGCCGATTACTCCAACCAGCCCACCTCCCTCCAGAAGCAGATCAGACTTCCCGGCCTCCTCAGGGCATCCGCAAGGGATCTTGGTGTACCAAGGGTCTCCTCACGAATCTTGGTAACGCCTGTACACTCAAGGAGCACATGCGCCACCGTTTCCTCTGCCTCCATGCATGCTCTGCACAGGGGGCTGTCAGTGATACCTAGGTTGTGGAAGTGTTTATTTAGTGAACAGTGTCCAGTGATGGTCCCCGCCACCAGATGCAGGCTGTCTCTGTCCAGGCGCAGAAGGCGCCTGGTCAGCTTTGTATCCAGGGATGGCATAGCATCCTTGGATTGCCTACATCCTGGTGTCAAGGTCCACCGTTCCTCCGCTTGTATGCGAGTGTGGTCTTTTAACCAGCTTCTTAGCTGCTTGAAAGGGATGGGCACAATGGGTTCGGGTCCGTACGGTTTTGTGCTGGATCCTCTTCTGGCAAGTTCGTCAGCCGCATCGTTTCCAAGTGATCCACTGTGACCTCTTATCCATTGTAGTGTTACCGTGTTGTGATTTAGTACCGTGATACGTTCTAGGGCCTTGTGGCATTCTAGTATCAGTCTCGACGTGATCTGATTGCTCTTTAGGGATTGAAGGACTGAGGCACTGTCGAAGAGTATTCGAATATTAGTATCCGTAACCTCCCTGGCCTCTATAGCGTGTGCCGCTTGGATAATACCTACACACTCTGCTTGATAAACTGAGTTGAGCGTTCCAAGTGGTTTGGATATCTTAATGTTTAGGTCGTGGGAGAACACCCCGACGCCTGTCCCATCTTCGGTTTTTGATCCATCAGTGTAAATCCTTAGCTCTCTTGTACCTGAGTAGTCACACCACTCCTCTATGAGCTCTATGTTGTAGTGTTTTTGGAAGCAGTAGGTCTTCAGGGTTCTGTCGATGGGTGATGCCATCATCGGTTGTTCTTTGATTGCACCTTCTTTGATGCGTGTGTGTTTGATTCTAGAATCATTTCTTAGGGTGCCGGATACTTCAAGTCTGAAGGTCGCTATGGCCGCTTCCTCTCTTACGACGAGGTGTAGGGGAGGTAGGCCCAGCATCACCTGTAAGGCGGCAGTGGGGGAAGTTCTCATGCTGCCGGTGATTGCTACGCAGGCAAATCTTTGTAGTTTCTCGAGGTCCTTTTGGGTTGTACTTTGGTTGGTCCTGGGCCACCAAACCAAAGACCCGTATGTAATGATTGGTCGGATAACTGTGGTGTATAGCTAGTAGGTGATTTTGGGACTTATGCCCCAATTTCTCCCGAGGAGTCTGTTGCATTGCCATAGGGCTATACTGGCTTTCGTGATGATGTAATCAGTGTGTTTTGCCCAGTTCAGCTGTTTGTCCAAAAATATACCCAGGTATTTGGTTTCAGTCGATAGGCTTAGGGTTGTCCCAAAGAAGCTTGGCAAATGTAACGTTGCTAGCTTCCTTTTCTTTGTGAAGAGAACGAGTTCCGTTTTGGTAGGGTTCACTGCTAGTTTGTACTCCTTGCACCAGTCTTCTACTATTCTTAGGGCTTGGTGCATAAGGTTGCATAGCGTGTTTTCGTGTGTGCCGTTTATTATTATGGTCAGATCATCAGCATAGCCTACCGTGTAGTAGCCTCTGCTATTGAGGCGTTTGATGAGGCTGTCTACTACGAGGTTCCATAGTAGCGGCGAGAGGACACCGCCTTGGGGGCAGCCCTTCGCCACTATTGCTCTGGTGGTGCCGTTTACCGTAACTTGAACGGCTCTCAGTCTGAGCATGTTTGTGATCCATCCTCGCAGGGTCGAGTCCACACCGTGTTTCTCGAGGGCTGCGTTGATGCTGTGGAAGATGGTTTTGTCAAAAGCGCCTTCTATGTCAATGAAGACAGCTAGTGAAGAGCATTTGTGGTCCACTGCACATTCGATCTTGGAGATCACACTATGCAGCGCAGATTCTGTTGATTTGCCTGTCGAATACGCGTGTTGTTGTTTGTGAAGTGGCCGCTCCCGGAGAGGTCCGTCCCGAATGTGTCGATCACAGAGTCTCTCGAGGGTTTTCAGTAGAAAAGATGTTAGGCTTATTGGCCTATACGCCTTGGGTTGTGTGTAGTCTGGTTTGCCTGATTTGGGGATGAAAATGACTTTCACCTCTCGCCATGCAAGCGGTATATATTTCTGTGCTATACAGGCTTGGTAGATGATGGTCAGCCATGGCGTTAAAACGTCTACTCCCCATTGTAGCAGGGCGGGGAAAATTTTGTCTAAGCTTGCGGATTTATATGGTTTGAAAGTCTTTATTGCCCATTCTATTCTCTCAACAGTTACTATGGTGCGGGCTCTGGCCCAGTCTTGGTCATTTGGTGTGTGCGTTGGTTCACTTGCCCAGGTTCTGTCCTCGGAGAGATTGCAGTCTGGGAAGTGCGTTTCCAAAAGGACTTTACTAGTTTCGTGGTCCGACTTGGTGTATGTGTTGTCTGGGGTTTTCAGCGACCCGAGGGTGCGATCTTGATCGGTAGATAGGATCTTTCTCACACGCGCGGCTTCGCTGTTCGATTCAATTTCTTCACAGAATTTCCGCCAGGCTGCTCTGCTGGCATTCCTGACTTGTTTTTTGAAGGAGTATTGTGTCATCTTGTATGCGTCCCAGTCTTCTGGTAGTCTGGAATTTTTGGCTCTGTTAAATTGTTTACGCATGGTTTGCCTAAGCTTACTAAGTTCCGCATTCCACCAGGAGTTACCTTTGCTCTTGGTGTTTGGGTCCTTTAGTTTGCAGCAGGCGTGGTAGGCTTCAATTATAGATTCCGAGAGTTTTATTACGGTGTCTTCGAGTTGTTTGGGGTCTATTAGAATTTGGGGTGTTTGGTGCTGTGTTAATAGGGAGGCCAACAGCCGTTTCCCCGGGTGTATCTACAAGAGAATAAGCTGTTCTTTGATCTCAAGTAACCCCTAATCTAACAAATAAATGGTTTTATTACAGAAATTCTTCCGCTCAGGCGTGACAGTGACGAGTGTGACTCGTATCCCGCAGAGCGGTGCAACTCGCTGTCACAACACACAGTGCCCACTTAACGCCGAGTTCTGCGTCGCGGGGTAAGCATATATGTATAATATAGGTCCACTTTTTGATGGACTTACTGTAAGACGTGTCTAGGGACCAATAATACGACCAGTGGCGTAGCGTGCCTTGGCGGGGCTCCGTATATAAAAAACTTTTTGGGGGCCCTCATGAAGGTTAAAAAATTCTAACAAAAGAAAAAAAATGTTTAAAAGAAATATTTATTCATTATCTATCTGTCACTTTTTCCAAAATGTTTACAAACAATTTAAATTAAATAAACACTCTCCTAGCCTTTTATTCGTCTAACTGGTGTATTAAATAATTTACAGCTGATGATAACTTTAGAACGCACACTTTACGCGGGGACAAAACAAATTGCTTTTTTTGTCTTTTGTCATTTCTGAACTAAAGTTAAAATTGGGAAGTTTTTATTAATTTTTACTTAAGCACGTCGGGGGCCCCTGTGACCCTGGGGCCCCGTATAATTGATACGGCAGATACGGCGGTAGCTACGCCCCTGAATACGACCTATAGGACAAACAGACTGTTCAGAAACCCTAACATCATATTAATAGTGTAGGTTTTAAGGGCAAGCCAAGCCAAGCTTTCAGGCTTGTATTACCGCCACTAGTTCGGGGTTCAAGGAGGAATTAGACACAGCGCATTTGCTAAAGAAGGTCTCGAGGGAATCCATATTCACGTAACAGCTAACGCCATCTATTGGTGGACAATGACAATGACATGTGTCACATAAAAGTAAACCCGCTAATTTTGTATTTAGAGGAAATCATTCAGTGAGTAAAAAAAATCTGTAACATCAATAACTTCAAGAGTCTGTTTTTTTTTAATTTAAAAAACATCCCATTTATTTTTCTGACATGACCTTAGGTCATTTTATTTTATTTTTATTTTATTTATTTGGGAAAACAAACAATTACACATTAAGACTTAAATAGAAAAATAGGATACAGAAATAATACAAATGTGAAATCAACCACGTTTTCCACAGAAACTCAAAGAGACAATCTGGTAAATTATGACACTAGCGTTGTAAACAATAAAAAGAGAAACATAACATAAAAATAAACCACATATAACAACAAAGCAAACAAATAAACAAAGTAGTAAATACTGTGTCACGTTAATTTTTCAAAATGTCGAGTAAACTGACTCGAAACTTTCTATGTGGTAAAGCAAATAGATCCAAACTACAGAAATTCTCATTAAAATTGACAGCAATGCGACGAAGAGGCGCTCGCAAGCCGGCATTTGTACGACTGGAAGTAGTGGCAAATACAGGTCGTGCGCGCACCTCGCGTCCCTGGCATGTTCTGGGAACTATATAACACAACTTGTTACTAATTCCCAAACAATCATACGAGTTATTGCATAAGTCATACAAAAATGTTGCTTCAAGAAAAGTACGCCTTGAACTCAAGGAAAGCAGGTTATATTTTTTTAGTAATTCATTATAAGAGAGATAACAACTTTTTAAGCAGCGATAATGCATAGTCTTCAAAAATTTACGTTGTATACTTTCTATACACTCAACATATTTATTGTAGAAGGGGTTCCACACAGGAACTGCATATTCTAATTGAGACCTAACTAGTGATCGATAGAGATATAAATATGTTCTAGGGCGTTTAAATTCCGTGGACGATCTCATCACAAAACCGTACATGCGATAGGCATTATTTACAATTTTATTAATATTCCTTATATTATATAATAATATTTAATATTCCCAAGTCGCGGATCAAACTCTTCCTTGCCAGAGTTTCATTGTGTATTGTATAGGGATATTTGAATACATTTTTATTTTTAGTGAAACTAATACAACAACATTTGGAAATACTCAGTTGGAGTTTGTTTTTAGTGCAATAATCCGACAGGCGATTGAGGTCTTGTTGAAGCAGTTGACAGTCAAGTATAGTTTTGATGGGTCTAAAAACTTTAAGATCATCTGCGTAAAGTAGGAATTTAGAATTATGAAAGCACATGTCAATATCATTGATAAATATTATAAACAATAAAGGGCCCAATATCGAGCCTTGGGGTACCCCTGATGAAACAGTGATGGATTTGGAATGGAAACCATTAACTACCACTTTTTGCGTTCTATTTGTAATGTAGGAAGAGAACCAACGAAACAAGTCCCCACGAATGCCATTAAATGCTACACACATCAAAAGTGTCTAGGGATCAACATATATTTTTGCAATAACTTTTCTCCTGATTGATATTAATTAAAATTTTCTTTAAGGATTCATCAAATAAAGTGTTTTCGTTTGTCACAGTAACGATAAACCAAGTCACCTTTGCATTAATAAAGAAATTTGCCATTTTCCTAATAAAGGGATTTTTGTCATTTGAACCACTAACATTAAAGTTCGAAAAAAAGACTGAAATAACAGTTTTCTTTAAAATTTTATTGGGTAACTTAAACAATTAATAATCCGTGTTTCTACCGCGAACACTAACAACACAAGAACATCGGTTTGGCATACTCAAAATGAGTTCATCCAAATCACGCTGTGGAATGGCCGCCCATGTTCGTTGCAACAACAAAAAAAGGTCTTCTTGCGACTGGATACCCTCCATATTCGGCAGAGCTCTTCTCTGTAGCATATCCCATGCATGCTCAATCGGGTTCAAGTCTGGCGACTGAGCAGGCCAGGGCAGGACATTGATGTTAGCTGCGGCGAGAGTCTGTCTTACAACTCTTGCGGTGTGCGGTCGTGCATTATTATGCATTAACTGAAATAAGGGACCGATTTGCACTTGTAGAGGAACGATGACGTCTGATACAATCGTCTCAGCATAAATTTGAGCGTTGAGGTTGCCTCTGATCCAAATCAACTCAGTTCTTCCGCCGATCCAAATACCCGCCCATACCATGATGGTTCCACCACTATAAGGATGGACTTCCTGGCAGGATTTTAATCGCTGTTGGCGTCCAGGGGTTCTCCAGTGTCGTATACGTCTTGTATCCGGTCTCATACCAAAACGAGACTCATCAGAAAAGCACACGAAACGCCATTGTTCTTCTGCCCAATTTCTGTGTTCAAGAGCCCATTGATATCGAATCCTACGATTGTGCATTGCTATAGGTGGTACCCGTAGCGGTCTTCGGGAATGAAGGTTCACTTCATGCAAGCGGTTTCTGACTGTTTGGTCGCTAATTAAGTTCCCTGAAGAGTGATGAAGCCTCACGGCTAACATCATGGCGGTTATTGTTGGAGCTCTTCGAGTTAAGATTTGAATGTATCGGTCTTGTCTCCGTGTGGTGCAGCGATACCGTCCTCCATGGCGCTCAGCCACGGTACCAGTGCTTCGGTACCGTTCCAAAGTCGACTGATAACACTCTGACTTGTATTCAGAGCTAAAGCCACAGTACGTTGCCGGGAACCAGCTTCTATCATTCCCACGGCTCTGAGCATTTCTTCCCTGCTTAAATGACGTCGCCGCTCCATAATAACGTTGGTTTTAATCAGTAGTAGGGAAACAGTAGCACTAATAATGTCTTCAATGCGTTGTATGTTTTTATAGGGAAAATATTGACAGCTGATTTTCATCTTTTACTCGAATTTGATTCACAGTTCCTGATTCAAATTATGAAATGCACCAAAAAGGATCCATATAAATTTATAAAATCATAAATTTATTACAAAGCCACATCTCAATCTCAAGAAATCCGCATAAAAATGCTTGATCCCTAGACACTTTTGATGTGTGTATTTTGCCTAGAAGTAATTTATGATCGACCTTGTCAAAGGCTTTACGGAAATCAGTATAAATAGAGTCTACCTGTATACGTGTGTCTAAATTATAGAATAAATAGTCAGCATATTCAATCAAATTAGTAGTTGTAGATCTTTTCTTGACGAACCCATGCTGTTGTGTAATAATCTGATCATGAATAATCGGATAAAGCTGATCATGGACTAGTCTCTCGAAAAGTTTTGACAAGATCGATAGAATGGAAATAGGACGGTAGTTCTCAATGTCTTGTTTAGGTCATGTCAGAAAAATAAATTTGCTCCGCGTCTGAAATTGAAATTCGAATACTGTAAGTAGGCAATCATTTAGGTAGAGCTTAGTGTTCGACAGTTACAATTTACTTACAGTTTATGAAATGTTTTAACTAAGATAATTCCCTCCCCTCCCAGCTTCGACACATCATCGTGTCGTCCATTCCGCTACGTGTGCGCGCGCGCGGTGCTGGCGAGCGGCGGCGCCGACCGCGCCAACACTCTGGCGCAGCACGTCGCCCGCCACGCGCTGCACTCGCTGGCGCCCTTGGAGAGGGCGGTGCAGGTGCTTAGCAGCCATGGTATGTAACGCTCACAATTCCCTATCATGCTGTAATATGTAACTATTGTAAAAACCAAACCATTTAAAAAAAGTAGTTAAAAAACACAGATGATTTAACTTTTGTGTTTGTTTATATGATTTTTGACTTTGAATTTATTAAACATATAGGTATAATATATTTTTGTAATGTCCTTTTAAAACCCTTCATTTTGATACCCTACTCGATGGTATTGAAAAATATTATTTTTTAAATCCGCTGTATGGCCCCCCAAAATCCGCAAATTTCTTTTCTTTTTTATTTAATTTTAATGTAGCCAATGAGACTCGCGCCATCAAGACGAATCTAACGACGTATATTTTATTTAAATCCCTTCATCCGTTCAGGAGTTATGAGGGAACAAAGAAATGGTCAAACATACATACATACACGCCAAACACAACCCTCCTTTTGGGCTTCGCCGCAGTCGGGTAAAAAGAGTAACTATAGAATTTCTTGTCGCTTCTTCTCTATAGCTCGACCTTTTATAAGTGGCCCACGTAAGCCTATGTGAAATAAAATATTTTGATTTTGTTAGTATTTTTGACATGAAAGACTGCCTATGTGTCCACAACACAGATGGGAAAGAACTAGTCTTGCCAACTTTTCGCCATCTGACAACTCCCTTGACAACTGCTAAAAATCACCTACGACATGCAGCTGGTATGGCCAGTTACCTACTGAAGGTACTTCCCGAGCCACTGTTAATAACTACCGCAAGCCACTTTGAATTATTATTATTATGTAGCTCTATTATTTATGAGCAATAAATCTACAGCTACGTAATTCTATGGATTGCTTGCCACAGGTCATAATGACCTTTGATTAGCTCAGTTAACTTATAGTTGTCATTCAGTCGTTAGCTATTTATCATCATGAAACCCATTTCCCATACACCTATTTTATCATCCTTCTCTTCTTATTTCAGCCTCCCCAACTCCACCATCAGTCCTGATAGTGGGCTCAGGAGTATCAGCAGCAGACGCAGTGTGGCTGTCCCTTAGAGCTGGACTGCACGCGCGACACCTGCACAGGACACCTGCCGACGCGTTAGTGAGGCTGGAGCCACAGGCCTATCCGGATTACTGTCAGGTACGGAGCTATTACTTTATAATTGGGGAAAAGCACCAAAAATGAGGGTTTTTTTTTCAAATAAACTAAATAGCTTACAAATCAGAGTAAAACGCAAACACCCTTTATAAATAAATTTAACTGACCTTAGATACCTAGGTAACAAATTGGCAACGTCGCAGGCACGCGTCGCGTCAAAGCGATCGGGCGGCGCAACACAGTGACCTATTTCTATTTCTTTTACTGTTTTGCTATGATTTTCACTGTCGTCGTGAAAGTGCATGTGTGTTTATTTACTTTGTTTCTTTGTTTGCATTGCCATCTTTTAGCGAAAATATTTGTTTGTACTTGTGAGTCGCGTCAGAGCGGCAACAACGCATCTCAGATTTATCGTTTTAAGATGTTCAAAAGATACATCGTGTTCAAACGGGGCAAAAGCTTAAAAAATCATTTGCGACTAAACTACTGCTCCTATTTAATTGATTTTTGGTACAGAATTTGGTACCTAGTTTATGCTGTTTAAAGGAAAGCCTCTCTGTCGTATCAACTTTGTATATCTTGTCCAAATGTGTTTACAAATACCGGCGCACTCTCTTCACTCATAGTCTTCAGAAATGCAGTCCGACACGACCGGGGAGGTATAAAGCCCAGAACTAATAGATTTTCGAGACACGATCTATCATACCCTACCATGGGCTTCATTTGCCTCCTTATCCTTGAGACCAAGGAAATGAGAGGTCATCCAGATTCTAACTCTTTTCTAATTAGCTCTATTTCTCTTTCCAGGTATACAAGATGATGTGCGACGGCCCCTCCGGCAACCACAACAACTACACGCCCTACCCAGAACACACGATCTTAGAAGTGACCCCCGAGAACGACCCCTCGCACAAACTCAACTCCGACGACATCGAGGACTACGCACTCTCGCTCAAGCGCGTCAAACTCCTCAACCTCAACACTAAAGAGATCACAGAAATACAAGTCTACCTCATCGGCGTCTTCATTGGCGCCAAACCAGACCTTTTCTTCTTACAAACAAACTACTTAGACTGCATTGACATCAAAATTGACTGCGCCAAATGTATTGACGAATCTAAATCAAAAAGGAAAATCGAAGAAAAACAATGCTTTCTCAAAAACCACTGGCATTACATCAAATCTATGCTCGGACAAAGCATCCAGAGTTGCAAGTCCAGATATTTAAATTATTCCGAAATAAATGGCAACTCTGACACAAAATGTATTGAGCCAGATTGTAATAAGCGGAATAATGGGAAAGTTATAGACAGTGATATGATTGAGAAATGTCAAATCATTCCATATTCGGACGAGAAGGTTAAATGTACTTGTGAAGCGATAAACCCTTATTCCTCTGGTCTTGGTTTCGGTATTGATCCGAAGAAGGCTGTGGACGGGAGGGCTAACCCTATCGCCATAGACAAGTCTTCGCACGAGATTCTGAACGCACCTGAAGGGATGTACGCACTGGGCCCGCTGACTGCGGATAACTTCGTGCGCTTCATCCCAGGCGGAGCCCTAGCCATAGTGTCGCACATGCACCAGAACAAACACTGACTTGCCATAACCAGTAATGTGATTGCAATACTTAATTTGTTTTTTTTTTTTACAATAAATTATTTTTTATACCCGGTATTTTGTGGTTTTATTCCTTGAGACGTTTTGAATACTGTCAGTGAAATAGATTAAAATCTTTTAACTCCTGTTGAAACTGAGAATGATTGATTTTGATTCGATAAAATAATAATATAATATAATAATAATATAATAATATTCCACAACTATCACACAACGCCATCTAGTCCCAAGCTAAGCAGAGCTTGTGTTATGGGTACTAGACAACTGATAAACATACTTATATATTTCTAAATACATACATATATTATAGATAAATTACACCCAGACACAGAACAAATGATCGTGCTTATCACACAAACATTTGTCCTGGGTGGGAATCGAACCCACGACCTCCGGCATAGCAGTTAGGGTCACTAACCACTAGACCAACAGGCCAGTCATAATGAAGAAGCCATGTTGGAAAAATAAATAAAACAAAGGAGTAATTGTCACGTTCATAGGCTTTATTTAAAAATGGCGTTACGCCTATGGCCTTAAAAGTAGTACAGTTAAATGTATAGGTACCTATGTTCTTATTTATTAGCTTTCTATTACAATATTATTAAAAAACATTGAAAGCTGCACAGTAAAGTAAATCGTGGATAATGGCACAATACCTAAGTGTATCTGCACAATAACAAAAAGATTATAACACACTACGGATCGAATTTTACAAGCAGACACGGAATTATATAGAGAAATGAAATTTCGTTTTATATCTACTTACATACCTACAGACTAATATCATATTGATACTTATAGAATTTATTTTAAATTTTATGTATGTACTTTACAAGCAATTTCATATCACCTTTTACCAAAATTAAGAGCATTAACTTATTAGCTACCATTAGTAGCTATCTAGGTAGTTATTAGTAGCTATCCTTTCTACTGTAAGCTCAAAGGAAATGTAAAATAGACACGGTGTTATTAAGGTGAAAGCGTCAGGATAGCCGCGAAATTCAAATTTTCTTACGTTTTTTGCAATTTGCAGGCCAGTGCTAGGTTGTATGTTGATTGAAATGTTGGACGCGAGTGTAAGACGTATGTAGTTACAGAATTATAATCATCAAAATCATCAATACAACCCTCCAAGTTCATATAATTCGAGGAACGACTTTTTCGAGGTCAAAGTCATTCCTCGAATTATATATGTAACTACATACGTCTTACACTCGCGTCCAACATTTCAATCAACATACAACCTAGCACTGGCCTGCAAATTGCAAAAAACGTAAGAAAATTTGAATTTCGCGGCTATCTTGACGCTTTCACCTTAAATACATTTTTATCAAGACTCCTCTTTTCTTTATATTTTTATTGGTGTCAGAGACTTCTACTGACTAAAAACCACCCATGTTCCTTCATAGTCCTCTAAGTCGAGGCCGCGGTATTGGTCACGCCACGTAAGATGAACGCCGGAGGTCAAGCTGCGCATTAGGCGATTTATCGGTCTGTTTAGTGGTATGAGATAGGGGCGGGGGGGGGGGGGCAGACGAACCAATAGGGTACAAGAAAAAATGCAAAAATGCGCCATTGCCATTTTTGGCGATACGCTATTGGTCCGTCGTTCTCAAAATACTATCGCACACAAAAGTTTTACGAAATGGTTTTACATTAAAATTGAGAAAAGTGTAAATTGTTTTTTGAAGAGAGAGGCTGATTATAAATTATTGATAATTTAAAACAATGCATCGAACGGGCGCAGAGACACAAAATGTTGCGAGTCTACAGTAAGAAGAATTGTGTTTTTAATTAAACACATTTACAACACACACACACAAAACGTGTTTTAATTCCATTATATTATTATTCATGTCAACCTACTAATAAGCAATATAGGCTTAGTAGTTTTGTGCGCGAGTATACCCATGCGAGAACACCCCCCCCCCCATGTTCCTTGATTGCAAGGGAATGCAGCAGATATTGCAGACAGCGAAAATATTCGTTGTTGTGATTTTTTATTTTGATGTCATTCTATCCACAGAACAGAAAGTCTGTTCTGTGATTCTATTGATTATTTAAAATATGTCGATTTCAATAAAATACAAAGTGATTTTCATAAAGTAGTTCTTTTATCACTGATTACTACTTTCCTTTCCCTGTTACCCAAAATAATGACTAAGACTTTTTAGTGATAAAAGACCTTTTCTTTTCTTACTTTTCCCATAAGCTTTCTGGCTTTCTCTTTCCTCTTTATTTTTAACTAGTGATACTTGAACCTTCCTCTTGAATCACTTTATCTATTAAAAAAAAAACGAATCAAAATCCGTTGCGTAGTTTTAAAGATTTAAGCATTCACACAAGTAATTATGTAAAACTAGAATAAAAATTAGATTAATATTATATTGTACTTACAACTTCTATATGCATGCAGAGTTCACCTGTAAGTGATTGTTGCACTGTTAAATTTACATTTTTGCATGTAATAATTACCATGAACCCTGTGTAAACAATTGTTGGTGGACCAATAAAATAAATAAATAAATAAATAAAAAAATAGGGATATAGGGACAGAGAAAGTGACTTTGTTTTATACTATGTAGTGAAGCAGGCTTTTCTTATATTAACAACTAGCTGTTGCCAGCGGCTGCACCCACTAAAACCCACGGGAATATACTTAAAATCGGGATAAAAACTATCCTATTTGTTAATCCAGGTTAAAAACTATTTGTGTGCCAAATTTCATCCAAATCCGGGCAGTAGTTTTTGCGTGAAGTAGTAACAAACATACACTGAGTGTGTATGTTTGTTACTACTTCACACTCACACACTCACAAACTTTCGAAAGTTTAATGTACACCATATTGTACACAATATGGTGTACATTAGGTACAATGTGATGGAAGGAGAGGGAGAGGAAGGCCAAGAAGGAAAAGGATTTTGTGAGGATTGGGAAAAAAATGTGTTGCGTCGACCCAAAATATAATGGTACAAGGGCAGGAAGAAGATGACGTACAATATGATAGACAAGTCTGACTGATGTATTCAGGGCCAAAAAGCCGGATCTTGCAAATAAATCTTTACCTTTATATTTTTTTCCATCAAATCGAAAAGTTCAGACGAATGACTCTAGGCCAGACCAAGCCCGGACGAGCGTTCAATTTATCTATCTAAGCCAAAGAAATCAGGACGGATAGTAATCGTTAGTCCTATACTCCCACAATAAGGTATCGCTGCATGGATATAAACATCAAAATGACTGCGTTGAGCGAAACTACAGAATTTAGAGTGGGCGTTGACATCATCGTCTGGCTTATCAATTATGACGACGTAACTGTAGGTAGGTAGGTACATATAGTTGTATTATCAATATCAATCCGATGATGTAGCCTGTTAGTTAAAACGGAGAAAACTTTTCGCATCCTGAAACCATTTTTATGCCTTACTAAAATTAGATTGTATATGAAGCATTGTTGTTCTGAATTTTTGGTACCAAATTATTACCTAACACGATTTTGCAGTTTGTTATGTTAGGTACTAGTTGCTAAGGTACGGTTTGAGAGTCAAATCAATTGGCCGCGGGTTGTACACTAGTTATCGCGGCCTCGACATAGAGGGCTAAGAAGGAACATGGGTGGTTTTTAGTCAGTAGAAGTCTGACACTCCCTTTCGCTCTGCCCAAGAGCGGGAGGGGTTATTCGATGATTTTCCACCCGCCAAAAAAAAAAAAGAGTCAAATCACTGATTTCATCGGCATGAATTTAACTCTCGAATAAGTCACTAAAAATACATAATTGTTACTTAAAAGATAATCGTAACACAAATCTAACCCATGACCCGATCATTTGAGGCGGATGTTTCGATCGGCACTGCGTAAAAAATAGGTCACTGTAATAAAAACAGATATGAAAAATATTACACCAAATGACTTTGCCACCAATTTTGCCATTTTATTTAATTGGGTAACAAACAAAATGTCACATAAAAGTAGGCCATTAGGTACTGAATGCAAATAAATACCTATTTAGGTAAAGGTAGACCTATAAATAGGACATTGTAAAAAAGAGGTGTCTGATGAGATGACGAGTATTATAATAGAAAAGTATTGAAAAAGACATGATGTGCCAACACCAAATGAATTGGGATAAGGGCAAGACTATGATGATCTAGACCTATAAATGGAGGAATGGGAAAACAACCAGAGCCTTAACTGGCTGAAGTTGAATCAAATCAATTAATATCCTAACAGGCCAATCCTAATTTTCATTTTGAATGGATTTTCTAGAAGCACCTTTGTATCAAGGCGTTTATATTTACGATTTAGCTATAATTTTTAAAGGTCTAGCTGGGGCCTGGGTTACATTTCTTTATTTATGCCTTTATGCAAACTTTAAAAATAAATATCATCTTTATTTTTCCAGACACTTGAAAAGATTACACTTAGCATATGATTAAGTAATTCTAATCAGAAGCCATTTGCAAAAACTTAAGTAATTATTTGTCGCCGAGGGAGGCCTAGAAAACGGTGGCATGACGACTTATGAGTCTTTTGTGACGGAGATTGGCCGGAGAAAACCGCACAGAGAGAAGAGTGATAGACTATGTGGGAGGCCTTTGCACAGCAGTGGGACAATATAGGCAAAAAAAAGTGTACTATATGATGTACAAATTAAATAGCACAAAAAAAAAGGTCTAGCTTCAATCAGTTACATCCTTACAACAATGTCATGGTATATTTAGGTGTATGCCAATTTTTGTAATGGCAAAGCATGTTCTACAAAAATCCAAATATGTTTTGTTACCTATACAATAAGAAGGTGGGTTATATTCATTATATACATTCTACATATTTTGACTAACATTATTTAAAAAGCAATCATAAGGTATTACCTAATGCTTTAAATAATTAAATAGAAACAAAATGATATGGTTACCTAAATGCAAAATAAAGTTTAATATAAAATTCAAATATAAAATAAAAAATTTCAATAACATAACAACAGAAGATTCTTAAATTAACAATAATATAGTTTAAATGCATGTTAAATAATGTTTCACTTATAACTATTTAATTGAGGCCTTATAGGTATAATTTATTAGTTCTTCTTCTTACTACACTCATATTTTCCATCCTTAGCACCACTGTTCAGTCCCGTCTCTTAGAGAACTATTCAGACTAGAGTCACCATTTAAAACAATTTCCTAATAATCATTTGTTGATTAATTTCGTCAATGAAGCTCGACACAGGATTTTCTAACACATACATCAGATGCCAAACACAAACAAAAAAGATTATCAATGCAACTTTTTGCTTCTGTGTAACTGTGCCACACCAGAAGATGATGATAACTGCCAGTGTCAGAAAGATTAAGATCACTGGCACGCACAGCCATCATCAGTCGGAGTCCAGTAAATGGACGTCTTCGTGTTCATTTTCTTCGTCACCTGGGGGCACAATATGAAGGCTGGCCACCAACTCTTTCAGTTCCCGGCTTAGTACCACAGGCAGGTCTAACTCGGACGCAGACTCTGGGTTTGGCAGCAATGAAGCAAGCGTCAACATTGTAGTCTTTCTCAGAGATCGGACACCAACGGTAATGTTCCAGTTTGTTCTATACATCATGTCACCCACATGGCCGGGTGCTCTAAACACAAACTTGTTATTGATCACATAGCGCTCCTTAGTTGAAGAATCCGTGAACTCCCATGGATGAGTCAAATAAGAATTGATATCGTAAAAAGCACCAGGCTCCATGCGCTCGTAAAACCGCCGTCTCCCAGCAAAATCGCGCCACCAGACATCCACGGGGCGGGATGTCCGATTTGTGAAACGAAGGAACGCTTGATGATCGGAACTTATAGATTTCACGAGAACACTCTCGCCTTTTTCATTCACTTCGAACGCTAAACCATCATTTATAGCCATTTTTTTAAGTTAACACAGAAAGTTCATGAATAATTATTATTTTTCAAATACAAGCACTACAGTTTTTTAAATTTCCCGCTAAATTGGGCGAAATGTCAATGTTGGAGATTCGATCGCGAGAACTGTCGAGGACAACACTTCCGTCGAATTTGTCAACAATGGCAGTCTGTGTTGCAGTTATCGGCAAAGATGTAAGTTTTATTGCACAAGCTTTTATCTAAACTTCGATACACTTTGATAGACGGACTTAGCGCTAGTTGCACCATGTTTCGAAAATAATGGGGTGAACCGAAGTACCGAACACTCAATGAAACTTCACACTCCTACAACACGTCACTAGATCGTAATTCATGACTACGTCATTTGGAATTAAACTGCACAGAAGTCCACAGCACTTACATAAATAATAAGTTTTATTTCGCAATGAATTCAGTGATTTGTTTTTAAAACTCGAGAATAGGGATGGCGATCTGAGATCGATTAATCGAAGAATCGATTTTTCGAGCAGAAAATATCGATTTTTTAAATCGATATGAAGTACTGTGTCGATTCACTGAATCGATATATCACCCTTGAAAATCGACATTCGATTTTTTCTGTTTTGGTATAAACCATACAATTATTTGCATTTAGTTGAATGTGCGTGAATTATAAGAGTGCTGCCGGTTAAAGAGTTAACTACTCATAAACTCGCGAGATGGCTGTATGTTTAGTATCCTTTACTCGCCTCTCTTTAATAAAAAAGTTACGTTTGTAGTCTTTGACTTTATGTATCTATAATCTGTGTGACGATTGATATTGCATTATTCATTTGTTGTTGTCGTTTAATGAATATTGTTATTAGCGTAATATAAGTATTTTCATGATTGATTTTCATCAGAGTTTCATGTAGTGTTTGTTGCGAAATAATAACAAATAAAAACTGTAATCAATAAAAACATTCAGTATAAAAATACTTATTTTTTTTTTATAGTTGATCTTATAGTTTGATACGGTAATAAAAATAATTGTTATTTTTGAATTCCCTGATTTTATTGATAAGATATCGTTAATTGCAATATTTATCTTGTTTTTAGTAAAATTGATACAAATTTACATTGTAAACGCAAACTTGAAAAAAAGATCGATTTTTTAAGAATCGATTTTGTAGGCCTCGATTTTTTCGTGAATCGATTCATTAGACTACGATTCGAATCGATTTAAAAATCGATCTTTTTCGTAAAGAATCGCCATCCCTACTCGAGAACAATTCCGAATTTTGTTAAATAAATTATTATGACCATAGACAAAATGTACACAAATTAAGTGTTGCGCCTTGAAAAGTTAAATTCCCCATTTTATGTGTGTAAAATGAAAAGATATTATTATATTATATTCGTTTAAACTGCAAGCGTAAAACTTTACATTTTAAAATATTTTCAGAACTCTCCTTTATACATCGGTGGTATCGGCAATGACACGAGCACGGACAACGAGCTGTCCCGCCAATGGCTCGTGCATACAGCGCTAGATGCACTAGAGGAAAGACTCGCGAGCACGAACACTAACAATTCAGCTGCTAACTCTAATGCCGCGCGGACTGATCTGAGGGATCTGTATCTTGGCCTGCTGTATTCTACTGACACTCATAAAATGTAAGTTGTATGAGACTCTGGACTTGCTTACCTTCAAGATTCTTAATCTTGAGTAATAAGCGAATCATCATTGGTCTTGTTTCCCAATTAGGTCAGATTCTACTCAACGCAGGGCTATTGCGTATCCGCTGCGGGAGACGCCCCGGGCGTCGGGGGCCACGTAACGGCTTCCGGCCACCGGAGACACGGGCCTGTGGACGGTGAGTGTGGGGCTAACTCGCCGTCCGTCCGTCTTATGACGACGACAGGCCGTGTCGACGGCGCGTTCGTGTTCCACATGGGCCTCAAAGAGATATCATCAAAATGGGAGGGGCCCGCAAGGGCCGACGCCCTTCGGGGCTGCGGGTTGTTCTTCACAAGAGATACCGCGGGCTCGACATAAAGTGCTAATAAGGAACATGGGTGGGTTTAGTCAGTAGAAGTCACTCACACACTCCCTTTGACTCTTCCCAAGAGCGGGAGGGGTTATTTGATGATTTTCCAACCGCCAAAAAAGAAGGGCTATTGCGTATCTTTTTAAATGTCAGTGGCTATCATAGTGTCCCTCAATTAACTCTCAAATGCTTCCATTCTGTACCAAACCATAACCATTTGACATTAATCGATGGACACTATGATGCTGCATGCAGCTGAATACCAAAATTTTGACATGGAGCGAGAGCCTGTTTTACCTCTTCAACCCGGTTATTGGAAAACACGAAATGAGAGTATTGAGCCGTAGTAGACCTGATTACAATTTATTCAGGAAATTAAATATCTTTTTTCCAGTTACGGCTACGTGACGAACACACGCATTAAGCTGGTGCTCGTGACTTCATCGACCTCTCCGAGTGGCTCCAACATCCGCGACGCTGAAGTAAGGACGGCGCTCCGTCGTCTGCACGCGCTCTACGCCGACGCCATTTGCAACCCGTTCCATTTGCCTGGAGACCAAATCACTTCGCAGTAAGAATTTATAGACTTATTGATTGATTTTACATCTGCGATGGATATTTCAATTCGTACTAACCAACTTAGCTGAATTTGGCTTCTTGTTAAACTGAACACAGAAGAATATCAGGGGATTATTCTTAAACTCTGTTTAAAGTTAAGAGACATTTTATCTAAACATCGATACCTAGTTTAACTGTGGCTAATCATAACTTGGATTTAAACAGCGTTTATAAATAAGCACTGGGTAACATAATATCCCTCCGATAAGACTGGTGCAAATAGATTAAAACATTTGGACTCATTTCATTATTTTTATTTTACAGGAAATTCGACAAGCAAGTGAAGAATATAATGCTCAACAACGTGTAATTTCAGTGATTCGATATGTTAAGCTTAAGTACAAATGTGCTAAAATAGATCATACGGAATAATTTCCTCCATTTAAAACTAGGTTTTTTTTTTTATTATAATTTTAAGTTAATCAACATCCGACGATGTGTGACTGTTTATATGCTTTACAAATAAAACTAATTGTTTACTGAAAACTTTTTGTCAATAAACCCTTATCAAACTTACATTGAACTTGATCCTCTTAACATAACTGGTGAAATGTGGGCGTACTTGAACTAATGGGTACCTAACCCTTCGGGGATTGCAGGCGTGATGTTATGTTATGTTCTGTTACTATTGCTTATATTTGACTTCCTAGTGACCGAACTGATAAACAGTTTCAAAAAAATATAAAAATCCCGTTATTTTGGGAAAACTATTTAAAATGGTGGTCACACACTCTGAAAGCATAGACAGATTATTTCTTTACGTTTAGTTCGATGAGTTTGCAAAGTAAAATTTTCATTTTTAATTTAGGAAACGTTTAGACTTTCAACTCCATCTCTCTAATAATTTAAACAAAGATTCAATAATTCTATAATTATATTCATGAAAATGCTAACTGGTGAATTTAAATAGTTAAAATAAAATAAAACATCACACAAAATGAAAACGAAACGCGTTGACCTAAGGCCAAATGACATGACATTGACAACCAGAGAATTATCTTTCCTTTTCCTTTCTCTTTCTCACATCTCATCAAGTGAAGTGAAGCTGTGCTCCGGTTCAGCGCTGCGCAATTTTGTCTTGAAATTGTTTATCTCGACCGGAATATCTCATCAAAATGGTAAGCTTTAGTGTCAGGATATGTTATTTTGTGTGTGAATGAAGTAATCTAGAAAACATCCAAGAAAGTACATTTTGAGGTTTTCAGGTTATGTATGCACGTGTCAACACAAACTCCCGCTCGTTTTTTGTCTTTTACAGCCAAATAATAGTGTTTATTTCTAAAACTGGTGCCATTATCCTTCTAAGGTGCGATTAAAAAGTCCATCTAGTCTGTTTAAACTGTCTTTGAGTCTAGAATGAACTTCGAGCCGTGGTGAGGAATTCTGTTACAAATATCAGAATTCCTCACCAAGGCTCGAATTTACAGACAGTGGGTCGTCTTAGGGGCGGCAATTTAATGAAACACTGACCAAACAAACCTCTAGCAGCACAAAACTCTATGTGACTTTTACACTTTCCAGGCAGCCGCCGTCGTGTCAGGCAAGGATATCGAGAAGCCCCAGGCTGAGATCTCGCCCATCCATCGCATCAGGATCACCCTGACCTCCCGCAACGTGCGCTCCCTGGAGAAGGTGTGCGCGGACCTCATCAATGGAGCCAAGAAACAGAAGCTCCGTGTTAAGGTGGGTGTTTAAAAAGGTCTTTATGGTAGATTTAAAGTTATGCATCTGTATACTGTATACTATATTCTGTAGAGAAATTACAACCTGCAGTAACATGATGAATGGAGATCCGAGGCCAAGAAAACAATAGACGGACTATATGACAAATTTTAATAAAGCAAAAGAAGTAAATGATAGCGTGACGATTCTCAGAAGATAGGAAAAACCGTGTTGCGTAGACCACAAGTAATGTGGGACAATGGCAGGAAGAATAATTATCTTTCAAGTACTATACTATACGTTGGATATCAAAAATAACTTGAGAGAAAACTTCTATTTCAATGAACCTACAATTCTTAATGGCAATTCTATCTCATAATCCTAGGCCTAGTAAAATCTCTTATAATTTTCAGACCTGTAGATTCAAAATAATTATATTAAATGCACCAGTCGTCATTGTGAACCGTAGATCCTATTTTTAGTTTGACCAGCAAAATTGCTGACTCATCAATAGGGATGTTTAATGATTAAAAAAAAATGTGATTCTAATTAGTCCATCTGTTAGATTATCGAAAAATATTGGATACGTATTTTTTGTTTTATCAAATCAATAAAAAAAATTTAAAGAAAAATTCCTAGTGTGGGGCTATGTTTTAAAAAAAAAAAATGAAAAAATTTACGAATATAAAACGCGTTAAAGATTTAAGTAGGGGTTTGTGACGTCACTGACCTATAAAAATGCCATACCAATGTCTTTGAATATGACGTCACACGAGTTTTCAAAGCATTGTATTGTTTGTTTACGTGAAAAAAGAAAAAATACGTGTCCAATATTTTTTGGAAATGTATCTGACGAACTAATTAGATTTTTTTTGTTAAACTGTCCTATTCATCGTTCTCCTACTCCTATACTAATTTATCTAGAGTTGGCGCAGCATGCCTTCTTACTTCTCTGTAACTCATCTTCTGGGCACCTCCTTTCTAGCCATATCATCCTTCACACAGTCTAGCCATTGTTTCTTTGGTCTTCCTCTACTCTTATTAAATTATACCATGGGTTGGTTGCCAAATAGACAGCGCCAGATGAAGACACAGCATGTACCATACAGCTGTGTTCACTAAATAGCGCAAAAGCAATACTCTCAAAAGTGCTTTATGCAAGTCTCCACACTGCATATTGTTCATTAGAGAGTTACACTTTTATTTCATTGTAATACTATTCTGTTATTGGGTTTTTCTATCTAGAATTTGTCAGTAGCAGCAATGGGGTCTGGATTTGTGCCTGCTTTAAGGGAATAGTTGACTACATATTTGGCTACATTATTTAAAATATTTGAATTTCATGATAAGAATAGAAATAAATATTGAAATATGAATTAATATTTTGTTTGGCAAGTCATGTAAGATGACATATCAAAGATACTTAGTAAAGATGACAATTGCTAGGCAAATGTCTCTCCCATAAGTTATCATTTGTTACTCTGTCTGTTTTTCTCCAGCCAATCTCTCATAAACGCCTCTATGTAGTCACATCATCGTTTTGTAGGCGAAAAAACCTTCAGACTCTCATTTAAGTCATTTTTCTAAACTTAGTTTTTTTTTGTTTATTAAAAATGGACGACATTGATTACATAATATTAATTCTATAATAAAAAACTAACCATTTCCCCTCATTCTTCCAGGGACCCGTCCGCATGCCAACCAAGATCCTCCGTATCACCACCCGTAAGACTCCTTGTGGTGAAGGTTCCAAGACCTGGGACAGGTTCCAGATGAGGATCCACAAGAGAGTCATCGACCTGCACTCACCATCTGAGATCGTGAAGCAGATCACCTCCATCAACATTGAGCCAGGTGTAGAGGTCGAGGTTACCATCGCCGACGCGTAGGCACAACTGTCCTCTTCTTAATATATTTTATTAAGGAATTTTCGTTGTTTCATTTCGAAATCTAAGTCTTTCATGGTAACACTTTATCTTTAAGTCCCATGTAATAGGGGGTGAGCCTATTGCCATCAACTGGGCACAAATCTTTGTATACACTAATATAAGACGATAAGAGGAAAGATTTGTTTGTTTGTAACGAAAAGGCTCCGAAACTACTGGACTGATTTGAAAAGTTCTTTCACTGTTGGGAAGCTACACTATCCCCGGGTGACATAGGCTACTTTTTATCCCTTTATTCCCCCGGGAACGGGAACTACGCGGGTGTGACCGCGCGACGACCGCTAGTAACTACTTAAGAGAATTAACACTGGCCAACCCGAGAATCGAACCTAGGATCCCATGATTAATAGTCTTGCTTGCCACTAGATCAATGTCTTAGGACATTCGGAACCAACTAATAATAATAATAATAATATTCCACAACTATCACACAACGCCATCTAGTCCCAAGCTAAGCAGAGCTTGTGTTATGGGGTTAACAGAAGGCAGTCCATCCAGACGCTCAGCCTTTGTTGTCTCCTGGCATTTTGCCTGGACTGGGTAGACCTGCATGTAAGTCACTAAATCTGCCCATAGAATAGCTTATCCTTCACCATCAGCCTGAGCAGATAAGTCTGTCTATTTCTGCTTGGTTCACGCGAGGATTGTTAGTTTACTAAGACACTCAGAGTGTGTTAGATTGGCAGGGTTCCCAAATGGTGGACGAACTACCGATACAACTGATATTCTCCATGATTACCTACCAGCCTGCTGGCTGCTGCCTACTTTTCTAGTCTACTCATGTAACCATATTCGAACCTAAGTCGAGGGGGGGTAGCTATTGGGGCCGCGGGTTGTACACTAGTTATCGCGCCAAGAAGGAACATGGGTGGTTTTTAGTCAGTAGAAGTCTGACTCCCTTTCGCTCTGCCCAAGAGCGCGAGGGGTTATTTGATGATTTCTCACACCCCAAAAAAAAGGTGGAACCTATTCACATAATCAGCACGCAAACAAAAGCCTGTCTCCTAATTTACTTTATTGTTTTCTATATTAAAAATAACAGTAGGTAAACAAGTAAAAAATCACGCAACGGACACCTTTTCATTACATACCAACTCTTATTCCTATCAGGATTAGGTTCACTTTCCCCAAAAATGAAACAATAATTGCGTGCCACATTTATATTAGCGGTTTTTGACGATTCTGTTATACTATGTGCTGTTTAAATAACCTTTTCGTGACTGTGACTCCCAATGGTGACCCCGATATGTTTCGAATATTAAATATTATGAAGGGGTCCCGTCGGGGCTGCGGGTTGTTCACAAGTTACCGCGGCTTCGACATATATAGAGCTAAGAAGGAACATGGGTGGTTTATAGTCAGTAGAAGTCTGACACTCCCTTCGCTCTGCCCAAGAGCGGGAGGGGTTTTTTAATGATTTTCCACACGTCAAAAAAAAGGGGAGCTGAATTCAATTCGATTCGTAAGTAACTGCGAGTTTCATGACAGCCATGCGGGGCCCATACGGGGAATTACGGTTACGGCCCACTCCCTAGCTCACAGAGGAGGTCTATGTAGTTACTAGCAGTGAGAATATAATAGCCCCACCATGCATCGGTGCATACTGATACTGCTAGCCTGCATCATCTTACTGCTGGTCAAAGGCATATCCCCATGACTTCTAGTTTTTTCGATCCATGGCCAATGTGGACCATTGGTCACTAGTCTTGTCCAGCAGGGCTATTGCGTATCTTTTAAAAGTCAGTAGCTATCGTATTGTCACTGAATTATCTGTCAAATTGGTTATGGTTTAGTACAAAATGGAACCATTTGACAGTTAATTGATGGACACTATGATAGCCACTGTCATTTAAAAGATACGCAATAGCCCTGCAGATCGTCCCACCATCTTTTGTGCTCTTTGAGCTGCTTTGAGCCTGGCTGTGCTGTGTGAGGGCTCCAGAAAGTACATAGGTAGGTAGGTACACCAGTACGTCCCTACCTACCCATGATATAACTCTGGTCTGTGGTCCTAAAAGCGACTTCCTGGCCCTGACCTCGGTTACAAATTCCGGTTGGTCAGACTGTCATTAAATGTATTTTTGACGTTTCTTAGTTTGCATGCAGTCTGAATTTTTTTTACGTCAATGGCACAAGGGTTGTCTCGGGAAGATATTATTGGCACACAAAGAACATCTAGGTGCATGCGGGTAGGTACTGCCTCCCCCATTTCGGAGAAAACAGGCCAGATGTTCCTGCATGCGTTACTTGTGCCAAATAAGAAATTCGTTGTATTATGTCACGTTTTTTATTTCTGCAGACCTATCGATAGTTGTCATGTTAGAACGTGCGTATCTAATCATGTTCCCTACCCATAGACCACACAGTTGTCTTATCTCCCCACTTGCAAAAAGCACGCTCCGTGTCTTCCCGTCAACCTAAATCCATCACTTACCTACTCGAGTCGGCACACGCGACCTGCCGGAAGCGTCGCGTCGCCCGTCGTCCGTCGACTGGGGACTGGGGGGCGATGGGCGTGGTACGGATGTAAGGAAGCCAACGTCTTTGTACACAAACTACTATTGATATTAATGTGTCTTTTTGGTACCTCTATTCTATCTTGACTCCTCCACTATTCTACGAGAGTTGTTTCTCTGGGACTTCATTGTTTCAGCGGTTTCTGGTGACCGCTAATGTTGATTCTGCCGCACAGGAGTTGCAGTGGTTTAGGAATAGTGTGGCGGGCTTGTCGCAAATAAAAAAAGTAAGTAAAGAGATGTGCAGCTTGGAACTAGGAACAGGCCATATCCAGTGGACTGTGGAGTAGGCTGAGCTCATTGCAAGGTCTCTAGATCATGGTTCGCAGATTTGTGAACAGAGCTCACTGTGCAGTTACGATAATCTTTCTTGAATGGTATCAACGACGGGTATCAACTATCCGGAATGTGTGGTATCTTATCAGTTACGAAGTAAACCGTTAGATAACAACTGCATAATGTATGACATAAGCTTCAATTGAATCATTGAGAACAAGTCAAGGTTATTGTTCGACTAAATTACTTCATGTTAGTATATTCAGTGCTCTGTAATGCAGTGTCTGAGGATAATTGTTTCCTGTAATACAAATAGAGATCATGTGAACATCGAAGAGCGGTATGTTTATATTATTTCAAATTGTAATATTTAAATATCACGCTCGCGTTTCCGGAAGGATCGGGCAGGGATGTAACTTATTTCATTTCACTCTGATTTCGCTTGTGTAGCTGTAATGTGCAGAAAGCCTAGTACCGTTAACCGGGCAAAAAATAAAATCTGGGAAAAACTGACACGGATACGGGTAGAGCCGTAGAGTAGGACCAGCCGAGAACAAAATATCTCAGATTTATGCGAGCGACCTCAAATTTAACCTCAAAGTTACATTAGATTATTACATAAAACAATCCCCCAAAACGCCCTTTACCCCTCTTTTTTTTAAATGGGAAGAAGAAAGATGGGAATAAACTCCCCGGCAACACAGCTGTCTTTAAATCAATAAATTAATGAAGTAGGCACAATTTTCAATGTCAACAACAATAGCTTTAACTATTATAGGCCACATAAAAGGTGGTTGTCAATATTAACATACATTTTATCAAGCTCTGCTGTTTTTTTAAATATCATTGTTACTTGTTAGTCATGTACCTGTTTGCGACCACACTATGTAGGCAGTTTTACAAGCATAATGTGATAAATGTGATGAGTAAGCGGTTCTGAAGGTCGTCCGTCTATTCAGAACAATCGTACTGCAAAATAAAACAATTATTTAATTTGGAACGGTTTTTAATGTATTTTTAAAAGGCGGTTTGACGCAAGATAGTCCAGGTCGCAGGCTTAGATGGAGATGGGGCGGGTTGAGCTGGACTTCTTATTAAAGCATTGCCTTACACTCGCGTTAGGTCGCCAAAAGTAAAAAGAACGAGGGGAGGCCTTTGCCCTGCAGTGGGATTATGTAGGTTTGATTATCGCATGTTGACAGCAGTGGTAACAGTCTCGACTTACGAGTTACAGGCCGTGAGTTGGAAGTGGAACCCAGGCAGGTGAATTACTATATTTCACCACCGTTGCTTATAAAACCTAGAAGGAAAACATGCTGAGGAAACCGGCATGTCCCTGAACCTAATATTCAAAGACATGTGACGTTTATGAACCCACACTAGGCTCGCGTGCTAGATTAGTAGCCCCGCCGTCTCATAGAACCGAGGCCTGTGTCCCAGCAGTGGGAATATTTTAGGCTCATAACGCTTATTAAGAATGCTTGAAGTAAAACGTCGACTTTGAGTCTGCGTCTATTGATCTGGCATGGTACTGGCAACTTGCCAAGATGCTGGTTATAGACTCCGCATTGCTAATCGTTCCTCCATCTTATGACATTTGATGCCGCATTTGCTGATAAATGGGATGTCAAATATTGCCTTGATACTATGTTACTACTAATGTTTGACCGGATGATGGTGAACGCATTAATAACTTGTTACTAGGTAGACTTTCTAACAGCTAGGTTAATCAAGTACGTTGTTTGATTAATTTGGTTGTAGGAGGCCTCTAGCTTCATAATCTCGTCGCTTTTTTGGTGGTCGCCATTGATGATTATGGCTTTCAGGCGTTGCAGGAAATTCCCTTGTCTTCATTTTTACAACATTGTGCTAAGAACTGCCTTTCTTAATCTGGCTGTTGCCAGCTTTATTCCTCTCTATGATGTAGTCGTCTTCTACTCTAACCGGAAGTAGTTGAATACCAGTACTTTACATAGAGTAAATACCTCAGGCCTCTACAAATCATGTTACTGGGTAACACGATACGACTGCCAGTAACAAAGATCCACAAATGTTGACCGGAGGCTAAAAGTTCTGTCTGCCATGACCCAGGATAAAACAAGACGACCTTCTTGGCCGAAATAGATATAATAAAGATTAATGCAAATAGGAAGGTGTTATCTGTAACAGTGGACTATCAATCATTATTATCACAAGCGTACGTACGGCCTACATAACATTAAACTTTTTACGGAAGTCGTAGTGACTCAGTAGCTTCCTTCAGGTTTACCGAGGATACAAGGCGGGCGATGAAGTGGAAGTATGGCCCTGTGTCTTCATGGATTGTGGGCAGCTCATTTAGGTGCAGAAAAATAGACACGTATTACATGCCCGTTTTCACTTCCAACAAGCGCAGGAAAATTGGCTTTCATTTAAGTGAAACGGGCACAAAAGCTATGTTTATTAAATACATAGGTAAGCAACGCAAACACGGAGTAGGGTTTGAAACGGTTTTGTGTAAGTACCTGGAAAAGTAAACGCCCAAGCCTGAAAAACAAACTTGTTCGTTTCAGTAATTCTACGCACCATTTGATGATTTATTAACGATCGCTTTAAATATTGTAATAAACTTAAACCCTAATTTGTATGCAAAACAATGTTAGCTGAACAAACTAGGTAAACATGAATGTAATAAAATTGACGGATTGGCAAAATCGTAAGCGTTTTACGAGTCTAGTCAAAAACGATTAAAGAATGCTCCGAATTTTGTAGATCGTACATAAAGACCACCAGTGCCTGAAATGATGCAACGGTATAAAAATAAAAATGCCTTGTCTCTGGCCGGCACCACACTCGATTGCCCATATACAATCGGATGAAATATGGCTGCGATTATATTTCGGTAGTTTGATTCGACCTTGTCGCATTTTTAGATCATTATCAATTGATTCGATTGACGTATCTTATTTATTTTGATAAAGGGATTTTGTGTTTCCGTTTGTTTTCTTTTTGATAAACAATTCTCCAGAATCAAATAATCCTACCTAAGTCCTACCTTATGTATTGTGTGCTACTAAGGCTTGATTTGACTCCTTTCTCATTATTAGGCAGCAGTTGTTATACATATACATTTTCATTTTTTTCCATTTGGTGCACATCTCAACGTGTACACCATGCTTAAATGGTGAACTTAGCAACTGGTGCACTTCTCATAAGGCACACTTTGCAACTGGTGCGCTTCTCAATTGGTGTACTTCGCAAAAGGAGCACTTTTTTAGATGAGTGGAGATTTGAAAAAATTGACTAAAAATGAAAGAATCTTTGGTTTTGTGTAGGTAAATTATCTTAAAAATACAATCAACATAATAATTTTAAATTAACTCTAGGTACATAATAACTACAATTTTTTTATTTTTTGATGATGATGAATGAAATGAATGAGTGATGATGAATCACGCAATCGATTTCTCGTACATAGGAAGGTATACTCTAGCATACATGCATGCATCAGCTACCTGCTTTTAGCTTCTCCATAAGTATTTTTAGACGGCACGGTTGGCGCAGTGGCTAAGCTATTCCCCTCACAGAATAATATTTGTATGGCCTGCAGATAGTTGTTTCCTATCTGAGTGTTTGGTTTGCGTATGTGAGCTTAAATGTTTGTAATCGCACCCACGAAACAGGAGATATTTCTAATGTGGCAACGTTTGTATAAAAAAAAACAACTAGGATCGAAGCAGGTAGACACAAACAGTTCCCGTGAAGCGGTAGGTAATAATGCCAATAATGATAAAAATTCATCCATTCGTCCCTGAAGAACTAAAACTTCGTTTAATTAAAAACCTAGCCATTTACAAACTGTCTGAGTTTTGTCAGCCAGAAACAAAAACTTCCTAGTCCTACCGATCTTAGAATATGAGGCCATAACGCGCCTTAATTACCTCTGCAAATAAGCATGTCGCCTACGTGTCTGTTGCTACACAACTAACAATTTCCCCAACAGATAAACCTACTTTAAATCGGCTGATAAGATACCTAGATAATTATGATAAGTCGTAATCCTAGCACAGTGCACTTTGTTGTGGGACATGCACTAACTGATGTCACCGAGGCATATAGCTGTGGAAACTTCGTAAATTGACTATTAAAGTGTTAGAAACTGGACTACCGCATTGTTGAAATGATATTATCTATGGCAGGTGATCTTTGGGTTCGTTTATGGTTAGGTCATTCGTAAGGTTCTACAGAATAGATGATAACTTAAATGCACTCACTCGTGGTCGACAGACGTGGTCGACTCGATTCTCAGTCAGGGCAAAGTGATTTTAAGTGATGTTTGATATACTTAAAGGGTGTAAAAGTACCCTTAACGCAAACGAAGGGCACTTGTTCTGTCCACCACTGCGATCATTTTTTGGTTCTAGACTATACATGGGAACCCCCTAGTTACGGAGATATTGGGGGTCAAAGTTCCAAAGTTTGCACAGCTGTTTTTGTAAATACCTACTAGTTTTTCAGGTTATACTTAACTTCACTTAAATTACCTCCATGACCCTTTTACTATTCAAACCATCCACTAACACAATTTTTTAAGAGTGATGCATTGAGTTTTATCGTAAAATGTAATTTTTGACCCCAAAAAAAAAAGTCGTTTCCCAGCAAAAAAAATTGCGTACCTACTTAGTTTGATGCACAGAATGCTTGGCTGACGTATGTGTGAAGGGTTAATTTACACCCTGTATAGATGTAAAAATATCACACCAACCCTTGAAGGGTTAAGTTAGACAGAGGTGTACCGAATAGTAAAATCAAAATACCATATATATGATTATTTATATATATGATTTTGATGGGCACTTATAAAACGTCGACATAAAGGTTCACGGTTCGGTGCATTGGTCGATTCCCAAGGAGAAGAACCGGCAAGAAACTCCAAAGGTTTTAATCTTTTAAAATCGTTTGGGTTAACAATAAGTACACCTGTTTTTCACCAGTTATGTGAATGTCCATGCAATATGCAATAGGAGACAAACCTATTGCTATCAACCGTACACAAATGTAGACTCCGTGGCTGTTACTGACACGCCAACAATAAACATAAAATCACGAAATATGAGTTCAGGTGGCTCTAATTACCCCGCTGGGAAATACATCCGTGAAGCTATGTTATGTTCAATATTAATACCACATTTTCATGAGTTAGCGGTTTTGAAACATGCAATAAAATTCGTGTAAGACTATAAAAAGCCTACTTGTTATGCTAAGTGCATGCGGAGACCGCAGTGCGCTGTACCTATGTGCCATATTATTCTAAGTAAATAGGTGAAATGCTCTCAGTTACTTTTGTCAAAATATGAAAAGAGCGGAATTTTGAAAAAAAATAAGAAGGTAGGTACCTGTACTTTATGTGAAAAGACCTCTTGTTGTTCCTTATCATTTGAATTTTCTTTTAAAATAAAACAGAGGATTTTCTTAACATCTGATTCAGTTTACTTACTGAATTTAAGGAAGACCAATAATTAATAAAAGATAGGCGGATGGTGTGAGGAATGTTATTCAAGGAAATTTATGAATAAATAATGGTAAAAAAATTATCGCAAATACCTTTCCTGCGTAACAACTAGGCGTTCTAGAGAAAAATCAATACGGCGCGAACCTGCGTACTAGCCTGATAAAAATATACACTTAGTTAGAGAGATAACATAAAACCTATTTACTAAAAATCCAGGCCCGCATGCACTCTCAGACATAGCCATAATATACACACTAGTGTAAATCTATGTGTGTGAGTTTTCGAGTCTGTGTGTCAGGTCGTCATACCACGAAATCAATACAGTCTGGTTGGTTCCAGGGCGGATGCCACCCCGGTAACCGTGGTTAAGGTTGAGCTGCGTGATTTCACGCAAATGTCAGTTTAACATGAATAAAATGGCGGATGTAATATTAGCGTGATTGTAATCTGAATCGAAGGAGTACAAAGTATGTTTGTCGTAAATTGGGTTATTGTTTTGCTTGTAGACCTTTCTTTTTATGTTTGTTCATAGTTTCCTTATTGATTTTTGCCTCGGTTTGTTTTACATAAAAGTATTTGTGTTGCTTTTTCATAATAACACAAGTAGGTACTTACCAAGTTATTCGCTTTGCACTTTCAAATGAGTTTCAGCAAAAAATCAGCGTTCGTTTTTTTCTTAGCTGTATTTAATTTTCTAAAACTTTTATTCAAAACACGAAAAGCATTTAATTTTGCTCACTCGAAGGTGATGAAACTCTGTCACAAGTTTAGCAAGGTACTTTCTTATACAAATAATAAATAGTTAGAACCGCTGACATGAACGTGGGTTGCATACAACTAGTTCTTCTACGCCTTTCAAAATTACATGTCTATACATATATCCGTAATTAAACGGCTATTATAAATTATTTCTTTGTCCAATTATCTAGTTTATCCTCAATAACGACAGTTTGTTACAATCACTTAGTGTGGGCGTCCATCTTGAAATACTGTCAGTTGTAATATTAGAGGCCGTTTATAAATTATGTAGAAGTTGAACCTTGAAATGATTCAGCCCGTTATGAGGCTTTTGTTTCAGATCGTAGACGGAAGGTTTATGAGTGAAATCTGTGCTTTCAAAGTCTCTTTAACTTTCTACTTATGCAACTTTTGTTTGGTAAAAGGTCAGGATTGTAGGTATTAGGTATGGTCGTGATTGATTTTCGGAATTAGTTAGTCATTAAGCTTAATAACGGCGATTCTTGCCAAAGAAATATACTTATGGAAGCCGTGGATATTTTTTGAGCATAAGTAGCACCTATTTATTTAGAAAAAAGAAAGCTCTGTGCAAAATTTTATATCTCATAATCAAATCGATCTACTGAACGCAAGTCTGATGTGGACAAAGAGACGCCAAAACCGGCATGACCCACAATTTAACAGAGTACTGTAGACATAGAATCAGCTGCAATTATATCAAACTCGAGGGGTCTGGGCTTTTGTGTTTGGGGTTGAAAACTGCAAGCTGAATGTACACTCTACCTACCCCATTGTCAGTTGACTTTGTAGGTCATAGTCGATTAGTATACGGTGCAAAGAAAGCCAGGTGCGATTGAAACGAGGGGAGTTTTTATGGTCCCCTATTGCAACTTTTATATGTTATTCAGTATTTATTTTATATCGATCAAGCAGACTGAGTAACGACTGTGAATTATCAACAAAAAGGGTAAGAATATAAGTGTTACAAAAATAATAATAATTCCCAATGTAATTATGTTATCAGGGAAGCAATATCTTCCTGTTTTAACCCCTAATCGTAGTTTAAACTCCAGTTAAGTAACACAGTGCCACCAGCCTTTTAACCTACCTATCTTGATAATATACAGCTTAGGCCGAACTCTCGGGCCTAGGCTAGGCCGTGGGTGGAGTGCCTGCAATACGTCTGAGCCCTAAGAGGGAGCAGGACACCAATACCTTGCATCCCTCTACCACCAGTAGAGTTATAGTCGTAAGTACTCGGGTTTATTCGGTTGCCATGGCAACGGGAGAAGACTAGGCACCGATGCGACAATATTTTATGGAGTTACGTAATGTTCCGAATATGGTAAAGTGGTAGACTACAAGTTTTACTGACCTATTCAGCCAATTGACTGTAAAATATGCTCGATGATAATCTTAGGAAGCAATATTTGGTCGACCATGATGTTTTTCTTGTTTCCTGGATCGATATGAAGGAGAACTTTGACACGTGGTTTGGAAGTTTTCCATTTTGTTAAGGAAAAACAGGGAACGTGACTGTATTTCTGACTTGAAGACCTGTGTTATTAAAAATTGCCATTAAAATCATGCTATGGCTCCAAGAAAATGGCAAATTACGACGTAAATTATTCCAAAAATCAGTCTATGGGGGACAGACATACATTATCATTCGCCTATTTCAAAATATTTTTTGGAGGCTTGAGTCTAACTCGATGCACTTTATTACCTACTGGGTAAGTCGGGGTAAGCCGATCCATTGGAATACCCAGTTTTCAGACTTTCGGGCCTCTAGCAACTAGCAACCATAATAATATGGATTTAAAATGGATTGCCGGAAAGTCTGACTCGACTCGTAGTCGACTGACTCAAGACAAGAACTGAAAGACGAATGTCATCATTTTCGCCAAAAGCGGTGCCAAATAGGTTTGACCACTAATACCCCTTCTTAACCCGTGGTTATACTTACTCGTAATCGAACAAAAAAAAACTAATTAGTCCGTCATATAGATTACCAAAAAATATTGGACACGTATTTTTTCTTATTCACGTAAACAAACAATGAAGACGTTACAGTGCTTTGAAAACTCGTGTGACGTCATACTCTAAGACATTTATGACTTTTTAGCGGTCAGTGACGTCACCAACCCCCCCCACTCAAATCTTTGACGCGTTTTATCTTCGTAAATTTTTATTGATTTGATAAAACAATAAATACGTATCCAATATTTTTCGATAATCTAACAGACGGACTAATTAGAATGACATTTTTAAGTCAGAAAACATCCCTATTAGGAACAGTCATGATAATAACCTGATATATTTTGTAATACAAGTAAATTAAATTGATGTAACAAGTGAAGTCTCCAACGGCAACGTGATGTCCCCAATTACAAAAATAGCCGCCCTTCCTTCCTTGGGGAGTCGTAAAAACGACAGGTTGGACAAAAACAACTATTTTGAAAGAATTAGAAAGAAAAAGAAATGTGGCACGATGTTAGCAGGTTTAAACTATGCTATAGGTACCTACATCATGTTCGAGGATTATAGGCGTGATCGTGAAATAATAAATAAGTACAATCTCGTCAGAATGTCGGGTGGAAATCGTTGTTCTGAAATTAATGACTTATTAATACGGTTGGTCAATGGGATTCTCTGAGGTGTAGTGTTTTGACGAACTTATATATCAAATACTTATACAAATATTTTATTGGAACAAAAGCATAATTATAATAACAATTTTTGTGTATGTTAATAAGCTGGGATAGTTTAGTAACTGTGTCGCAGTTATTACGCCCACCCCACATCAAATAAGTAATGGTTAAACTAGTAAGACTGTAAATAAACGTTGTACCTAGGTATTAGGTAGATGTATTTCTGTTGTCAATTATGTATTGAATAATACCAATCGAGTTGATTAAGTAACAAAAAAAATGTCGTGGAACAAACTCGCAAAAGGAGAAACAGTAAAAGAGCTCTTTATACTTGACGATCTTAAGGTGGAAGCTCACATCTGGCCCGCGAAATTCTAATTTTCTTACGTTTTTGGCAATTTGCAGGCCAGTGCTTGGTTGTATGTTTATGAAAATTTGATTTGCGACTGTAAGACGTATGAAGTTACCGAATTATAACCATCAAAATTATCAATACAACCCTCCAAGTTCATTTTCATGTCAAGATTGATTTTTGCATGTAAAAGTCATTCTTTAGTAATTTAGTCGTCGTTCTTTAGTAGTTAGTAATTTTGATGGTTATAATTCGGTAACTTCATACGTCTTACAGTCGCAAATCAAATTTTCATAAACATACAACCAAGCACTGGCCTGCAAATTGCCAAAAACGTAAGAAAATTAGAATTTCGCGGGCCAGATGTGAGCTTCCACCTTAAGCATACTCCTAAGCACAATGGATAGTGAATTTTACAGGCATAAGGTGGCAGAAGTAGGGATTCCTTGTCGTGGCAGAGATTCTTCAATACCTACGCAATGCGCTAAGCCAGCAGAATACCTTGGTACCTACCTACTCTACGTCTCAGACAAATAAATTTGTCTATTTCCCCGCAGTCTTTCAGAACAAGTATAGGTAATATACATCTACATTGCCGCCAGCAACGCTCAAACCACATCCTAGTCGAGCCTTTTTTTTTGCGGGTGGAAAATCATCAAATAACGGGGTCCCGCTCTTGGGCAGAGCGAAAGGGAGTGTCAGACTTCTACTACTGATTAAAAACCACCCATGTTCCTTCTTAGCCCTCTATCCGCGATAACTAGTGTACAACCCGCGGCCCAATCCTAGTCGAGCCTTGGATGTTAAACGCAAAGATTAAAATCCATACTAAATACACAATTATTATAAATGCGAAAGTAACTCTGTTTGTTAGCTTTTCAAGACTAAACGGTCATATCTAACTGTCATTAATCATGATATTGGACAAGGTGAAGGACATAGACAACTTTTTTTTTTCAAAAAGGAAAATGTATAGAACTCAGAACCATCTCAGCCGGTGACACCACACCACACCTAGACACAGTCACTCATAAATCCAGCTCATCAGCCACATTGACCGACAGACTGATGTCTTCCAACCGCGTAAAGTGAGACACATTGCGAACACAACTGACGTTTATGGCCTCATCAAATTTTCCAGCCACCACAAACGAATATGACCTTTACGCCTCTTTAGATAGAATCTCCAAGAGCTGTAAACTTGAGTCGGTAGGAGGAATAGGAAAAGAGTCGCCTACTGTACCTCTACCATGAGTTTACACAGCCAAATCTCGCAAGCGTCTACGTAAATTATTTGTATGAAATATCGTACAGCGCCTCTAGCGGTCACGGAAAGAATTACAATCCGTAACATGAGCACTATAGATGACGATAGGTTAAAAACCTAACGTAATCTATTCTATAGTTACTAACGTTTTTCAGCTGTCACCATACAAAACGGTACCATGAGTCACTAATTTCACTGAACCTATCGAATAATTCGCTTACTATAGTGGTTACGTAGCTCACTAGCATTTTGGCGTGTGAAACATATGTTTACAACAAAATTATGTACGTTTTTGAGTCTAATGCAGTCAAAATAATGTCTGCAAAGCTTAATTGGTATGAAATATGTTAGTGGCCGCTGAATTTGAAGACCAACGACGTGAATAACGTGAATTTCGAAAAATGATTTTCCGAAATGAGAATTCATGTTAGACACCAATTGCAAAATATAAATGAATGAAAGTTTATTAAACATTATAGACTCTTTAAAGAATACTTTAAAGGTTTGTGAATATGTATGAATAATGTTACGGATTTGATGTCAACACAACGAGTTTCATTAGAACTAAAGGTACCATGCAGTTCTCTCAAAACAAAACACAATAATTTTGAAGAAAGTTGAAACATACCTTTCTATGAACTCTACCAACAATTGAAACTGAGGCACAGGGTCCTCATTGTTTTAAATAATCTGTTTGAATCTACTAATGTAAACTGTTAAACAACACAACACAGCTCTGTGACACAAGGTCAACAATCAAAATTACAAATTGAATACACGACAGTGACATATTATAAGGAATAAAAATTCAAAAACCACTAAATACTATAAGTAGTCTAATAACCGTCAACTTTTCTTTTTTGTCGGTTTATTTGTGTATATATCGATCTCTCCTCTTATTAGTGGGAAAGAAAGAAACAAAACATGAGTAGAGTGAAGTTAGCTAGACGACACAATCTATCGAGCTTACATTAGCGCCTGCGTAAGACTCCGTAAATCTCATGGTGCAAGCATTTTCGAAATCTATTTGATACACGTTAGCACGCTAGCGAGCTCAACGTTAGCGAGTAAGTTTTCTATGACAACTCATGGTAGAGCTACTGAACGCCTACAGATACTGCTGATAGCCTTGGGTTCAATTAAACGTGTTTCGGTGGTTTGTTGACGATATCGTGTAGGTAAGGTGAGCGGGGTAAACGGGATTCTAAGTACTTAGGTGATAACTGAGACGCCCACTGCTTGAGAGCTCTGTCATCGACTTGAATGGACCTTTTCAGCGTGGCGACTGCGAATCCGACGAGTTTAAAACTTGAATGAAACAGACTAGAAGTGAAAGCGGAGGATATGGCGTGTACAGTGTGTCAGCCAGCGCTGAGTGGAGGCTATAATTGGTTAATTGAGTAAGGAAAAGAAATATAATGAATGAAAAGTAAATCTGCAATGTCCTGAGCTGACAAAAATATTAAAACTTTAGTACCTAATTTAATAAGTTTATTTACTTAATGAAGGAAAACATCGTGAGGAAACCGGCATGTCTTAGAACCAATAAATTCGAAGACATGTGACATCTACCAACCCGCACTGCGCCCGCGTGGTCATATCCCATCCCTCTCCTAGAGAGGACGCCTGAGTCTCTGCAGTGGGAACATTATAGGCTGATGACGATGATGATTTAAGTACCTAATTGGAAGTATGTCCACAACAAGAACTAACTAACACTAACAGTAACCTAACTGCCTTTAGGTGTCGTAGTAAGGTAGGTACTTACCTATGTAAATACAGATAAAACAATTCAAAATAATATTGTAATTAACTCAAAGGCTCTACACGTCTAAACCAAACAAATTAGGAGATAACATATTCATTTGCATCTCAATTTACATAGAAATTATTGTCAAGTAAAGTAACCACTTATCTCCGTGTCTCAATGCATGTAGCTACTAATCAAAAGAACCCCAAGCCCATTGTCACATCAGACTAACGACCCCTAATGAAGATATAACCATTATGTAGATACGGGGGTCTCAAAGGGGTTTAAAGCGAATACTGACGTAATTTGCTTGTAAAATTGTTATTTGGCACGAGGTGATGGTAAAACCGTAAATGTTTGCCATAAACTAGTATGGATAAACCACATATTGTGCTTGAAATAGAAACATTACACTTCTGCCAAACCTTGCCTTTACAATTTTTCCCCCGTATTTTAAATAGAGTGACGGACAATTTGACCTCCATAACCCAGTTATTGGGGCATGCATACGATACCCTTGGTAAGACTCGTGGTCAGACTTCCGGACTTTAGACTACCCATTACATTGCCTACGTAGAACATATGTGTGCCAACAAAAAATTAAAAGAAATGGTGTAATAAAATGCTACAATCATGGTCGCCTCCAGTTCAGAGAATCTGATTATGTCATCAATTAGCAGTGGAAATTGATTGTCAAGGTTGCAGAAATATTTACAATTCGTTTTGTTTAACACAAGTCTTTATTTATTGTGGGTACTTTACTTGTTTTCTTCTTAGATTTTGAATACTATTAAATCTGGTAGAATCATATTCATCCCAGCTAATTAAAAAAAAAAAATAATAAAGATGCAGGATCAAAATAATCTACAATTCTAATCCATTTCAATCATTATTGCATCAGTCAAAAATTCAACATCATTTTTGGAACTTGAAATTTGTCCCCCCCACCATTTTATACCCTCCAAAATAAAACTCACTAGCCGCCATTTCCCTTATCCTAACCGAAATATTCAAAACATAAGAAACTACATCCATATGGTGCAGTGGCCCGTAGGCGGACGGGTGTGACTCAGTAGCGGGTTCGAAGCCGGTTGCAGTCATCGCTGTGGGCGCCTACACTCAAGGAGAAGTGAATGAAAATAATCTTGATACTTGTAATGTGGGCTGGTAATGAAGTAGTATCGGTTTATTATTAAAAAAAGGGTGTCAGCTGTTTTTTTGGTGTTGATAAATATTGTCGTTTTAAATGTTTATGTAATTTGTTATTACATTCGTTTTACACCTACTCTTAAATGATCGGATGTTGTCCGCATTTCATACGGATCATATCGGCCTTCCTCTTAGAGTGTCGATGGCAATTTAAATTTAATTAAATTAAAAAATAATTAATTAATAATTATTAATTTTATTTAATTTTTGGCTCAGAACTGAGCTACTAGTTTGGCGCTTTGATATTGGCCAAGCAAATAGGCACTTTTTAAGTTTTTGTGCTTTCAAATAACCTAACAAGGACCGCATCCTGGAAATGGGAGGACAGTCCAGGCTTACCCGACTGCGGCGAAGTCCAAAAGGACATTTTGTAATCTAGTAAATCTTGCCGGATTACAAAAAGTGGTTTGAATACAGGGACTGCTTAAGGCATGGTTATACGTTTAGGATATAATATTAGAACCTATTTTTTACGTAACCATCACCATATTATATCTACACAAACTAGAGCATGTCCTCTTGGCTGCAAAAACAAATATATATATTGATGATCATAAATAAATATGCAAACTAGCCTCTGTTTTTGTAACTTTTTTTTAAATTTATTTATTAAATAACAATGCATACTTTTACATAAAAACATGTCTGCCAAACTGCAAAGCAATTTGTTGGCAGTAGGTTCTCGTGGAATCTTATTAATATTCTGTATAAATTAAGAAATAGATCTATGTTAAAACTAGGTTATTCTAAAACTAAGACTAAGACAATGGGTTGATCAAAAATACTACTCAGCGCGTCGCCATCAGACAACGGATGTCATGAGACTGACATTAGGCTCGCTCGCGACATTAGCGGACCTAACTCACAACCATTTTTCTCATAACCTAAACTATCAATCATAGAATCTTTTTATTGCCATCAATATATTATATTAAGTACCTAATGCCGAGGCCCGTGGGGACCTTTGGCTTATTTTTGCCAATAACTTTCTTAATAATTTATATGGACTTTTTTTAGGTAATCGCTACTCGCAAATCGCGTAGCTCCCCTCTGGCGCCCAATAAATCAAATCAGTGCGGGACGAGACGCTGTGCTGAACGGACCTGTGACACTTTTCTCTGCAAACAATATTATTGTTTATTAGGTAGCCCAACCAATTTGAAAATTTTAGGGTTTATTTATGCGTATGTAAATATACCAGTTGTAATTAATTCGTTAGTTTCATTGCGTTACAAGTTCTGTTATAATATCAAAATGGGTGACAAAAAAAGACGTGTAAGGCGTAATTTGAAAATAAAATACAAGAGGAGATTACAAAGAATAAAATGGTAAGTACCTACTTACTTCATATTTTATTTACTTATTATTAGGTAATGCACTGGCCTTTTAAATTTAGTCGATATCATACTTTTAAAATTGCAATAATTTTAGTCTTCGCCACGAGAAGTGTTAACCTTGCACGTGCCGTCCAATATATTGCAAAACTAATTTAATTTTCTTTATAAACATGAAACGAAAATAGAATGGACCCCCCATTCTATTTTCGTTTCATCATAATTTAATATTCAAATGAACCCCGCCTGCTTTATCATCACAACGTTTTTTATTTTCCAGCTCCAATCCTAATGACTCATCGTCTCCTGGTGTACAAGGAAACCAAACAAACATTAAGGACGAAATCACAAAATACATAATAATACTACGTGACGAAAGGTAAAAGTTTTCAGTAATTGATATACTTATTAATATTATTAGAATAGAATATATTTACAATAAAGATTGTGAGTTTGGTGACAGTGGTTCTTTTATGAATGTCGACATTCACTTTTTTTTTCTATTCGCCCATCAAACTTTATAGCAGATGCTATAGACATAAAAAACGTTGTTTTTTCCAGCTCCACTGTCAATAAATTATTATCACCCAGCGTACAACAAAAATCGGTTCACATAACAAATTATGGAGGAAACAGGCAACGCCCCAAGTAATAACCCGGCAATGTGCTATGGGGTTTATGCTGTTATGTCATATTCGGCATCTATGGACTTGAATACCTACACCTTGGCATTTTTTTTTAGTTTACGAAAAAACCTTTTACGAAAAAACAATTTATACTTTATTTTAGTAAGTTAAGGTTTTGAACAAAAGGAATTTCACAATGTTACAGTTACATTTCGAAAAAAATACACCAATGACTTCTCGTTGAAAAGAATTGATAAAATCAGTATTTTTTTTCTCCTGTAAAATTTTGATTTTTCGATTACCGGGTTATTGCTTGGGAGCATCGAGGTATAATTTTGTTTTAAATACACTCACGAATTCACGCCATTCAAGTTTGAGAAAAAAAATTGGGTTATAATTGTAACAACAGCTACATTTAGTTATAATTATTAGGTATAATGATTTCAATCGACTCAAGGTAACATACGTAAGTAATACGAAAAAAAACGAGCAATGTCACTTGGCCCGACCAAAACATATTTTAGCCATAAAGAGTATTGTCATCTAATATTTTGTGATCCTGAAACGCGTTTGACAGTTGAAACATGAACGTTTGGCACGTCATTTTGAAGTAAATTTTTTCCATTGTCATTTTTTGTAAAGCAGTGTTTACTGAGACCTTGCACGTGCCGTCCAATAATATTATTGCAAAACAAATTTAATTTTCTTTATAAACAATTTTTAATTTTATTTCTATGTACTTAGCCCTAATTATTTTTTCGAAATTTTAATTTAAAAGTATGGCTTGCCGGCCTCACTTTGCTGTTCGCAGAGTTCCGTCTTTACTTTTTATTTGGTCTGAGGATAAAAAAGTCAAGATTTTTAAAATTACAGTTTTTATATTCGGCTTATATTTTTTGAGATCCCAGTTTACATCACATTGAGTATTATGTACTGCCGCTGCCGTTATCATCACAACGTTTTTTATTTTCCAGTGCCAATACTAATGATTCACCATTTCCTGGTTTACAACCAAACCAAATAAAAATTGAGGACGAAAGGTAAAAGTTTTCAGTAATTGAAAGATTTATTATTAGTGTAGTATATTTACAATAAAGATTGTGAGTTTGGTGACAGTGGTTCTTTTATGAATGTCGACACATTCACTTTTTTTTTCTATTCGCCCATCAAACTCTATAGCAGAAGCTATAGACATAAAAAACGTTGTTTTTTTCCAGCTCCACTGTCAATAAATTATTATCACCCAGCGTACAACAAAAATCGGTTCACATAACAAATTATGGAGGAAACAGGCAACGCCCCAAGTAATAACCCGGCAATGTGCTATGGGGTTTATGCTGTTATGTCATATTCGGCATCTATGGACTTGAATACACCTTGGCATTTTTTTTTAGTTTTGCCTAATGGTATTTACAAAGATATCATGACACAACCTTTTACGAAAAAACAATTTATACTTTATTTTAGTAAGTTAAGGTTTTGAAAAAAAGGAATTTCACAATGTTACAGTTACATTTCGAAAAAAAATACACCAATGACTTCTCGTTGAAAAGAATTGATGAAATCAGTAATTATTTTCTCCTGTAAAATTTTGATTATTCGATTGCCGAATTGTATTGCTTGGGGGCGTCGAGGTATAATTTTGTTATAAATACACTCACGAATTCACGATATTCAAGTTTGAGAAAAAAAAATTGGGTTATAATTGTAACAACAGCTACATTTAGTTATTATTAAAATGATTTCCACGACTTTTCAGTTCTACTACCGAGAGCCCACCGAGTACTCAAGAGTCACCACTCTTTGAACATAGTTTGCAGCAAGATGAAAGATTGTAAACCAAAATTGGGAGATCGAACTGCTTAAATCTATGAATAATGCTGCTGAAGAGGAGCGATGTGCAGCTATTGCAGAGGGTAGAGTAAATGCAGTAGGAATACCAATAAAATTATAGGTGTCATAGCTGATGGATCAAAAAGATCATTTCAGAAAAAACTACTCTTCACTCTCAGGAGCGGCAGCCATACTTGGTAAACGTACCAATGAAATACTCGACATGTCTATCAAAAAATAAATTAGAAACCTAAATAACTGTATTAAATCAACATACACAAGCCTATTGCTACCTCAACAACACAAAAGCCTTAAAAATAAACACTTTTACAAAAGCTTGCGTCACCTTTACTCCTTTGTCACAAGTAGGTACCACCCCCAATAGCCCACAGTACCAACCCTCGTTGTGGCTCACCCTAATAGCCACGTGACGCGTCACCCCACCGCTGTGACCTTGTACCGGGGTCTGTTGTTACAAGTAGCTAGAGCTGTTTGTCACATTGTGCGGTTGGACTTCGGTGTGGGGTACATTTTTGGAAGTAGATAGTAAGGAAGGAATTCATTTTAAGAAATAGATTTGTTCTTATTTTTACTGTGTCCTTGGATATTTAAATTAAATCGTCCCAGAAATAATCGACGAGAAGCTCGTGGCTAAATCATAGAAGTTGTTCGGATCGAGTTTCAGGTAAATCCGCGGCTGTCCAGCTTTGTTCGTAGTGACCGTGGAGACTCACAAGAAAACAGAGACCTATCCCCAGCAATGTGTGAATTGAGGATTTGGTTTGTGAGGGTCTTATGTGTTATTCAAGGTGAACTTAATATCATAATATCAGTCCAGCATGAAAAAGATGAGGGTGTGGGCTGTTATCCGAAAGTGAAATAAATATAAATGAATATATTTTAATGTTTTAATGAATATAAAGAAAACACACCTTTTGACAGCAACACAGCACCGTAACATAGACAGAAAGGATGTACAAAAACAATTTAAATTTGAAATACCTACGTTAAGTACGAGAAAAAGTATAAAACACCAAAGAGTACGTAACACATCCGTTTCAGTGTGAAGGAGAAAGAGTTACAAACATACACTTGCTTTCGCATCTTCAATACAAAAAAAAAAAAAATAATAATAATAATATTCCACAACTATCACACAACGCCATCTAGTCCCAAGCTAAGCAGAGCTTGTGTTATGGGTACTAGACAACTGATAAACATACTTATATATTTCTAAATACATACATATTATAGATAAATAATTTAAAAGATTATGATCATGAATATTGCATTTAGATGTTAAGGATAAGATGATGTACCTTTGGATAGGTAGGATAGAAGATATGAATGACACATACTTAGCTTATCTAGGTAATAATCTTAATAGATATTTGTGATGTACCTGCCAGTGGTAATCACTGGGCAGGCAGCCCATGTCAAAATGTTAAAGTCGTACGTAGGTATGGTTGATATTTTGGCAGAATGGATATGGCAAGCGCACATCATCATCATCATCAACAGCCTATTGATGTTCCCACTGCTGGGACACAGGCCTTCTCTCTTTTGAGAGGGAATGGGTTATAATCTATATTAGATTATAATCTACCACGCGGGCCCAGTGCGGCTTGGTAGATGTCACATATTTTCGAATTGTTTGGTTCTAAGATATTGACCGGTTTTCTCACGATGTTTTCCTTCACCGTTTTGAGAGCAGCGGTGATGAAATAAATTACACAAAGTTATGTGCCTGCCTTTAATTGCATGGTTTTGTCATGCAAATGAAAGCCGACTATCCAAAATCAAAGTATGTATACAAAATCAATATTCACCTTCAGCCTAAAAAAAATTGGCAAATAAAGCCCAAAATACCATGGCAACCGCAAAAAACTGGCCAAAAGTACATAAAAGTAATTGTTATTCAAGTTCCCTTCAAGCAATAAGTTGTTCACCACCCACACGACAACCGACGGATCGATACCGAACCTAATATGGTTGCGACGAGCTACGGATTCGAGCCTGGCTGGATGTTTGCTGAATTTGTAGATGAATCTAGACTTTTACGATGGCTAGATTAGAATAGTTTTAGAGTTTATTTGGTAGTTAGATGTAGTTATGTCTCAATTTACTTGTATTCTTCTTTTATTTTATTAGTTTTCCTGCCATTTCAAGCGGTTCAAATCAGTCTGACACAAATTTTTGCAGACACACAGACTGCTGATAGTGATCGTTTAAAATATTAGTAAGTGGAGGCGAGCTGGCGTTCTGGCGTCTTCGTAATTTTGGCTGATTCTCAGACTAATTTGAATAAATAACATTAATTTTGATTGTTTACCAAGGGGTTTTCTATTTTCCAGTACTTCTGGGTTGTGGGGGTCAGATAGGCAGTCGGTCCTTAAAAAATACTGGTAATCATCAGCAGCATCCGATAACACTAGAAGCCGACCCCAAACTAGTTGGGAGAACGCTGGTAGATGATTATGAATTTTGTTTTGATTTATTGTCAAAAGAAGCACTAATGATACGTAACCTCATTTCACCAGCATAAACTATTAATTTCTTGATTAATAGTACAGTATATCTTTTTAAAAAGTCTAGGTATGACCTTTAAATTATTCGACTGTTATTTAAAAAGTGTAACCTACATGGCTAAAATGAGTGTCATGTGACGAACGATGCAACAGCTGATTGTTATTTAATAAGCGGCGAAAATTTGTTGCCATAGGTACTGACGGGTCTAGAATCATAGACTGAATTATGAACATAATATAACACCATTAATTCCAGAAGGGTTGGACACCCACATTTAGCCAGTTATATGTAAGATCTGTGTAATAAGGTATGTTTACCGACTAAAAAACACGTGATTCTAATTAGTCCGTCTGTTAGATTATAGAAAAATATTGGATAATTATGTGTCTTTTCTTCAAAATCAAATCAATAAAAATTGACGAAGCTAAAACGCGTCAAAGATTTGAGTGGGGGTTTGTGACGTCACTGACCGGTAAAAATGCCATAATTAATGTCTTACAATATGACGTCACACGAGTTTTCAAAGCACTGTATCGCCTTCATTGTTTGTTTACGTGTAAACATAAAAAAATATGCGTCTAATATTTTTGGAAATCTATCTAATGGACTAATTTAATTAGATTTTTTTGTTAACTACCCTTCTATCATGCATGAACATTGTACTATTAAAAGATGAACCGCAAAGAATCGTGGGAAAAGCTAAAATATCAACAATGTTTGTTTTATACATGGAGGTACTTACAAGTTTCCTATATTTGCCAGTCAGTTATGGTGGTCGTAGGCGAAAGGTTAACGACCTGCCGCTTCTTAATATGGAGTTATGATCAATTTAGCTTACAAAGAATTCATGAGAAATGATCTAATTTACTTAGATGTCTTAAATGCCATAAACACCCTGGTGTGAATGTCGTTCCCAATAATGGAACGTTGAAAACTTTTTAAAAAGGACTTTTGCTTATTAAAAATAATTGCATGAATTTACAGAACCTGCGACCAAGACTTTTTGCGGTAGTCGTATATTGAATGATTACCTTACTAAAGATTTGACATAAATATGTATGACAAAACTGTCAAAACCTTTATTTATTGATGGCCTAAGTACTCATTAAAGCTCTCTGAGTGCGGCAGTTTGAGTGCAAGAAGTCTTTGCGAATGACTGAAAACTCGATTTGATGTTTCTGTAGTGGGCTCAATTTAATCTAACACGAACGAAAGTTATCCTATAAAATATGTGTATGTAACACATATTTTATGGTTATGGTTATTTTTTTGTAGGTCTTTAACAATCGTTACAGGTAGTCAGTGGGATAAATGTCTCACTAAGGAAAGGGTATCGTATTCAATACTAACCGGGATGTGTAGGTCAGGTAAGATGTTGCTTTATGTAAAAAAATGGGAGGCAGCTCCAACCGGATTCACCGAAAGCCGAATAAGAATAAGAATATTTTATTTGTAAACATAGGTTACAGTGTGTGTGAGACGTTAAGTACGATACTTAGTTGATTCTCTATGTTTTGCCGTGACGCGTTCAAATATTGTCAAAAAAAAGAATAATAATAATATTCCACAACTATCACACAACGCCATCTAGTCCCAAGCTAAGCAGAGCTTGTGTTATGGGTACTAGACAACTGATAAACATACTTATATATTTCTAAATACATACATATTATAGATAAATTACACCCAGACACAGAACAAATGATCGTGCTCATCACACAAACATTTGTCCTGGGTGGGAATCGAACCCACGACCTCCGGCATAGCAGTTAGGGTAACTAACCACTAGACCAACAGGCCAATCAGAAGAAAAAGAAGTGTGCGTGGGTGTGTGTGTGAAGTGTGTGGAAGTGTGTGTTGAAGTGTCTTACTTTAGAAAGATAATTATGTTCCAGTAAGTATTCCATGCATAATTTTTAGATTACTTTAATATAAATATTTATTTCAAATTATAAAAAAAGCATTAAATGTAAAAATTAAAATGAAAAATTCAATTAAATAGCAAAAGATAAAATCCGTAATTCAAAATCAAATGTCATACAATAAATGATGTTTTTTTCGCGATCGTAAGGAAGCGCAGCGCTTCGCTATTGGGTCGCCTACGAAGCAGCTCGAACAGTCTCCTGAGGGTTTTGTCCGAGCGGTGGGACTTGTCATTAATAAAAAAGTGGATGCAGCTTCATGCTAGCGCATTTCCTCGCTTGTTTTGACATTTTGATTGTGTGTGTTTAATTTTTATTTTTATTTGATTGAATTTAATTTGCTTGACATTGGTTTTGTGTAAATTTAATGTGTTTGTCTAATTTTATTTTTATTAATTGCTCGACATTGATTATATAATTCTAATGTGTATGTGTAATTTTTTATTGATTATTTTGTGACGTTTGAGTTGTTTGCCATTTTAATTTGTGTATCATTTATGGACTGTGTCTGAAATAAATAAAATTATTATTATATTATTATAAAGAAAAATACATTAAACAGAGCACATCAATAATATATGTCAAATAATAGGTTATCCACAACAGATGTCAGTAACACAAAAAAAATGTCAAAGTACACAAATGGATGTCAAAACAATAAAATTATTAATATAAATAAATTTAAATATAATATAAATATATATAAATATTGAACAATTTAACAGAATGTCAATTATAAAAAAAAATAGTAATATTGTATCCTTCAGAAACTCATTTGTATTATAATAGGATTTACCTGACAGAAACTTCTATAAGTGTGTTTTGAATTGGTGTATATTTAATATTTTAATTGATTCAGGTATATGGTCATAAATAGTGGGTGCCATACAACCCAACCCAACTCACTTGAGAAAAGGCTCAGGTGATGAGTTATAACGGTTTAGGCGCAAAATGCCTAATTCTCAAAATGGCAACAGAGTCGCAAAAGGACAAGTTCTCAAATTGGCAAATTCTCAAAAAGCCTAATTCTCTAAATGGCCAATTCCCAAATAGCCTAGTTCTCAGAATGCCCAATTCTCAAAAGGCCTAATTCTCATAATGCCCAATTCTCAAAATGGCTAATTTTCAAAATGGCAAATTTTCTTCAATTGGGAGTATTCTTAGAAATGAAAGATTTCTTAAAAATTATAACGTATTTCTTCAGTCAGTGAGTTAAATCTGTAAGATTTATTTAGCTTTCTCTCTTAATTCTAGTTTCTGTTTGTCTTTTCTACACACTGTGTCTATATTTCTAATCCAACTCTCCTCTCGCAGGTCTGCTGGAAGAAATTTCTTTAGAAATAAGCAGTACCTTTGTGCTCTTCTATTTTTATATATTTTCCTTTTTTTGTATTTTTCATTATGATTACTAAGACGCAATTTGACATGCACATTTCTAAACGGACTAACCTTCATACTGTAAATTTTAAATTTTGGAAAATAATATTGACTCACTCTCATCTACCCCGGTGACGCTCTGTGTATTCAGGTCCAGAGAGAATGTTCCATCTACCCCGTTGGATTCGTCCCGGCCCACCGTGGTTGATCTGATTGATCAAGAAGTATTGTTCGAGTAACATTCCGGTGCAGTGTGACGTAGGTATATCGGGGAGTTGTTGTTTGCATTAGCATAACTTACACCCCGTGGATCAATTAGGTACTTACACTAGAGATTGCCATTTGCACCAAATCCGAAACATATTACAGTTATTACTGTGATTGATACACGTTGCCTTGAGTTGCAACTAATCCCAAACATATTACAGTTTTAACTGTGAGTGATACACGTTGCCTAGCTTTGAATATTTATTTTAAGGATAGTTGGATCAAGCTAGTCATGGGGAATTTTACGACTATTGTGTCCATATCGAATGCCATCATTGTTTTCATATTGTATGCCTTGTTACTAGATATTATTTACCTACATTTGTAATAAACTGAGGGGGAAAATGTGGAATTATTTTTAAATAAATCGCTAGTTTACTCAATAATAGGATAATCAGATTTAGAATACATAGGTACACCTAATTACCTATCATCGTTCTTGTGCCCTTATCTCAATTCATTTGGGAGCGGTGCAGCATGTTGTCTCTATTGATCGACGTCTTATTGGACCTCCTTTCTTGCTTTATTATCATTCTTTACACAGTCCACCGCTGCAGCTGTCCACCCATAGTTGCGTTGGTCTTCCTCTACTCTTACACCCTTCCACATTCATACTCAAAACTTTCCTCACGATATTTTCCTCATTATTTAATAACGCAAAACGTTTCAGACACCGGCGCCACTTATAGAATTTTATGTACTCATTTCTTATTATTATTAAACGGTTTTTAAACGGTTTTATATTTAACTCACCCCGTTTGTTTTATTTATTATTCTTGGGTCAAATTTAGTAATTCAAATTTCACCCTCTTCCTGTCAACCGATTAATCTGAAATTTTGTATACACTTTGGATTTTGGTGACAATACAATTATGTTTATTCATTATCATTATAAATTCAAGATGGCCGCCGCTACAAAATGGCGGATAATTTATGTTTTATTAATCCCATCAATATGGGTATCAAATGAAAGGGCTCAACAAGCAGAATACAATATACTATAAAAAATTGAAATACAAGATGGCGGCCGCTACAAAATGGCGGAAATAGACAATTTTTTTTTTTTTTTTTTAACTACGAATAGAGGAGTTGGACTGCAATAAACTAACGGGCAAGAAACCTTGGAATAATGAAGCAATAAATGAATTAAACAGAATGCGAAATAAAAACTAAAAACTAGAAAATAAAAATAGGTAAAAAAACTTTTTAAGTTAAACGGTTTTATGTTAAAAATACATTGCAATGTTTAAGATAAATGTACTAAAAACCAAAAAATAATAAAATAGATACAGTCGTGGGAATTATAAACATATGCATAGACTAGACTAAAATAAAACCGTGGGGCACGTCTCTTTTATTTACATGGAGTGTATAACTATTGGAATTTCCATGAGCAAGAAATAGTAAGTAATTTCCTCACCGTCTGCGGGCCAACTGCCTATTTTAACGACGAATTAAACGATTCTTCTATCGCACATTAAGTCGATAATTTGTAGACAATTGACGTGCCCCACGGTTTTATTTTAGTCTAGTCTATGCATAATTATGTTTATAATTCCCACGACTGTATCTATTTTATTATTTTTTGGTTTTTAGTACATTTATCTTAAACATTGCAATGTATGTTTAACATAAAACCGTTTAACTTAAAAAGTTTTTTTTTTAATATCCATTCGGGTAACATCACATCCCCCTAAGCATTCTCATCTCAGCCACATGCAATTGCTTTTCATTTATCCCTTTTGTGGCCCAACATTCTAATTCAGATTTAGAATTCGAGTACAATATACGTAATGGTCGTTTGTTTCTAGGCTGATTTGGCTTAAAACAAAAAGAAAAAAGTATTGTTCCAAAATAATCTGAGACCAAACAAAAAATACTCTAATTCCAATTTCGATAACATTCACTATTGTGTGTGAGACCCTACGTTTTACTACAGCAAAAGACTAGCTACAGACAAACAAACCTTAGCACAATTATTGTCTTATCGTCGCTAGAAAAATTGATCATAGAACACTCTGACCCGCAACGACAACAAACTCCCCATCTACCACAGCACTGCTGATGAGTTGACATTCAATCACCGTCATTTTAAGTAATCTAGTTCGCCAACCAAACAAAACAGGTGGGTGAGTTACAAAAGAAACCCGGCTGAGTCTATCGATTGAAGGGGTGGTCTGTGAGTCAGACGGTGACGTCATTCCTGGGGTTGGGGACGTTTGTGGTAAGGGTTACCACAAGTATGGATTACTCCGGATATGATCGACGAATTAATCTGGATGTAACAGATGTTCAATATTTTCTAATTGAGAGATTCAGAGCTTGCTTACCCGTTGGTACAGAATTAATTCCAGCGGTCACTTATAGATTTTTGTCAGTCGTTACAAATAGTCAGAAGTCCGAAAGTGACATTATTTTGGTTTTATATACGTAACTAGGTTTTAGAGGTCTCACGGGTGGCGGTCCTTCTATGTAAAATATTGGTACGCAGCTGCGTCCGACTAGACTGAGAGCTGACCCGAACATACATAGTTGGACATGCTAGGAGTTGGACCCATGATGATTAATTAAATTTCGTGAACTGCTGAAGACATCAAGAGAGCTACTTAAAATTTTCCTTCGGAGCTTCGGGGCTTTTTTTTACAAATTTATCAAGACTTTCAACATCAGAAATGGCAACCCTAGTCGGGTTGAAACCCAGTACGACGTTAATTTCAGTAATGCACACGCAGGGAATACATATTTTTGGGGTGTAATGGGAAGTGTCTGGAATAGTGAGGTGATATTTATTTTTGGGTAGGGCAAGTTTATTATTATGTTGTTTTTGTCGAAAAAAAGGAAGGGAGATGGACTTTTCTCATGCTATCATGTCTGAGAATTCTGTTTGTTACGTGTGTCTATGATGGAAGGCCAAAGGCTTGGATTGTGTGAGGAATGATATGAAAGAGATAGGTAGAGTAAATGATGCCGTGACGTCTGACAGGGACGAATGGAAGACGAAAACGGGTTACGCCGACCCCAAGTAAAATGGGTTAACGGAAGATGATGATGTAGGTTTGTCTATGATAGGGTATTTATGAAACCGCAGCGATTTGCAGATTTAAGATTGACGAGAAATGTGTATGGAATGTAACGGAGGTGGTTTTATCGGAACCGAAGTCGGAATCAAAGTTTTTAAATTTGGTTTGTTGTAACCGAAACCGGAATCGAATTCGGAATCAGAATCAGAGACGACGCCCGAGATGGTGGCAGAAGAGGGATGAGATAAGAAGAGCGAGCCTAGTAAAATGAAATAGTACAAACATATTCAGTCAGCTTCTTTAATTTAAACAAAAATACAATCCACCACGCTCTGCAGCCGCTATCTGATATGATAAAACTTCCGATTTAAAAGTGTCGGAAACGAAGTCGGAACCGGAGGTGTAATATCAATCGGAAGTTCCGACCTATCGGAATCGGAGTCGAAGCTCCGTAACATCCCAAATCCTAACCAAAATAAAGGGCATATGAGATAATGGTATTATTAAAACTGTGTAGTACATTTAAAAGAAGGAATTGGAACTTTGACTTTCAATCATTATCTCCGTAACTAGAGAGTGATCTGGACCATAACTGGCAAGGTATGGTCCAGATAAAAAAAAATGATCGCAACGACGCGACGGGGAGAACAAGTACCCTTCTGCTTTGTTATGAGTACTTTTACACCTTATAAACCTGCACCGCACCATAAGATATTTACCAATGCAGCATAAAACAGATTGTTGATATGTCCTTTTCTTCAACTTCAACAAAACTTGCAAAGATCCACTTCCTTTTGTGGATTTTTACTGAATTACGTAAAGACTCTGACCTAAAGAAAAATACATTTTAAAAGCACTTTTAAACCTTATTTAAGCTTATCAGCACTTGAAATCAGCAACAATTAATTTAACGGGCCGTGTCTCCAAATATAAGGATTCTCCTCCAATCCAACGACTTGCCGAGCCAGTGGCTGGCTTCAGCTACTTACCAAGCTAGTGACATGTCCCTGCAACTCGCAACATAGGTATTGCATTATTGCCACACTTGAACAGAAACCAGCTTTCCATGAACTGGGCGTTTAAACGAGCGTTTTTGGATAAAATATTTATAAGGCAGAGGGGACTACTGTCGGTAGTCATTTGTTTGTTTATTTATTTTTTAGTTCACGTGGTAAGTGATTTAGAAGATTGATCAACGATGGTGTCCTGACTTCGGATATTGAACTTCAGACCTCATCTCATATCCATCCGTGAAATTAACGTAAGCGTTTTGAGGGTCTTAATTAATTTTGAACTTCAAAATCTATCAAAAAGTGCTGTTTCTTTAGCGTTATTTGAATAAGTCACCCTTGATTGAGATCCCTTACATTAGATGATAAGACAAGTCGTCGTGCCTGGCTCACGCTCAGACTAAGATTTAAGTACCTACTATGACATTTTTTAGAGAGGAAGCTATGTATTATATTTTGATATACACAATAGAGAAATATACTCGACTGTCTATGACCCATCCACAGTTGAATAGCCTCAGATGATGATGATATTGACATAAAAGATAAGTCAAAGATAAAAGTCGCTTCAAATATTCTAAGCAATAAAATCGTCAACCACGATACACCAGTTTAAGGCTAAATAATATCATGGTATAAAACAATACAATACAAAGTTACAAACAGTAGTAAAGTAACCTTGTACGACATCCGCCATCTTGATTTCCTAAATTACCGTTAATGAATTATTACGAGTAGCTTACAATAACTGTTTCCTTTTATTTATTGCTTCAAATCACCCACAAAGGAAATGAGAAGTAGCTGCGAAATAGAGTAACGGTCGAAAATGTAATTTCAGTTTTAGTGCCATTTTAAGTTATTATGTGTAGAAAAGAGAAAACTTATATAGTATAATAGATAAATGTAAGTATAATAATGACTTTAATTTGCGAGTAAAAGTATTTATGACTTATTCATACATACACACACAGACATACTTATACACAAACTCGCGCCTTTCTCCCGTGGGGGCAGACAGAAACAACAGAACGCCACCTGCTTTTATTTTAATTAATAAGTATGATTTTTAAGAGCTTATAATGAGTCCATTCACCCTACTCGTATCACTTTCAATAAAGTGCACCTCTTGACAAGTTGCGAAGTTGTGAAGATGTGCTTATATTCAGTGTGATGAGTCGGTTGTTATTTTACTACCTTAGTTATATTGAAGTCAATGAGAGACTTACCTGGTGAAGGTTGCGGAGATCCGCTGGATGGGAGACGCACGGCACGAAAAAGTAAAAAAAAATACAATATTCAGTTTTAACCCTTAGAAATCTTACATGATTTCAATAATAAAACCTACAAAATGATAAGGCGATTACACACACAAATCAGCCGGCCTACATACAGATTGGCAGCGCCAAGCTTCCATACTTGTCCAGCTATTGGGCACGCGCCTTATACAGCAGCTGGGCTTAAGAGGAAAATGCACAGATGACATACATGCAAAAAAATCACGTTTGTAATCTATGGTGAGAGTTAAAAAAAGTTGTAGAGGCTCCTCGAACATGTGAATACGAGAAAGTGGTTACGAGGAAAGGTCGACCAAAGATTGTTTGAATTATTACGTTTAAGAATGAATTGTGTGAAAAAGGGCGAGGGTAGCTTTTGTCCTGGAACTGGACCATAATTATAGGAAAGTTTCACTAACAATTACTAACTAACTTTGCCAGTCTTCTGGGCACGTTTCGGGATGACAGCGATGTGGAGGAGTACTTTGACGCCTAAGCGTCTTATTGTCCTCGTTGAATTATGTAGACCGTTCTACTCTTTCTTATTAAGATGGATCTATGTGTAGTTTATTTAATATAATGTACTTACTAACTAGTTCATTAAACTTCTTTCGACAGCAAGTCAAATACGACGCTACGATAAAACCTCACGTCCCCGAAAGAGATTATCCAGTTAGCTAGATTAGAAGTGAGGTTCACCTTGGAATTGGAATCGATTCGAGTACATTATATATTCCGGTCAAGAGCCCTAAATAGTGCTGACTCACGTTTTCCATAATTGTTCTGAACTGAACACCGAACTTGAAGAATCGAACTGATTGAGCTAACACTCCCGTACGCCTAACGAAAGAACCAGTGCTGTAATCAGATGATCTATGGAATTTTCTTCAAAACATCATCTCAGAGACTAACCTGCATACTCCTCATGTGAATTGACTACGGTTATGTCTGGACCTTAAATAGAAACAAACTCAGAGGTGATCCTCTGAGTTTTTTTCGGCTGTTTCATCTCAGAGAAGTCAGGTACGGAATACAAGCCTTTTTTTTGCGGTCAACAACCCTTCCCGCTCTTGGGCAGAGCGAAAGGGAGTGTCAGACATCTTCTGACTAAAAACCACCCATGTTCCTTCTTAGCCTTATATGTCGAGGCCGCGGTATCTCTTACAACATCCCGCAGCCCCGATGGGCACGAAATACAGCCCTCAACTACATAGTTTTATGTTAAAAGAGACCAGTAGAAGTGTTTTACATTTAATTTTATCTTCCGACATTAGAGAATCTGTAGCATATTTTAAATACATATCTGGTAGATTTTACAGATTCTAGAAATTCTATAAATCTACTTTCTCCATATGTCTATTTGACCAAAAACCATAAATCTATTAGAAATCAACACTAAAGTTAGATCTTTCTATATGGTAAGACCCCTTCAAGAAAATCTCCGGCACCATAACGTAGGCGTTACCTCGAACTGTGATGATTTGGTACCGGTATAAATTATGTATCTATAGACAGGTATGGCTACTTATGGTGATACCGGAACCGGTTTTAGATGATATGAGTTCATCTAATGTTGACAATACTTGTTGACTTCGATATTTTACAATGATTATAAGCGAGGAGCGAGCGGGTCGATCTTTCGATTGATGCTATGCATATAGCCGTGCTTAACTAGTCCGTGGATGGGCCATGACCAGACCACACATGTTTCCTCGTAAAGCTCTTGGTCCCGGCTGTTTTTGTAGATTTTTGACCTAGTCGTAATAGGTCATGCTGCAGGGGCTCGTAACTTTGACTATCAGACTTACCAAGACGTATCGTATTACGCAATACAAACTGGGTTGTGGAGGTCAGATAGGCAGATGTTCAGATGAAAAATACTGAGTCTCAGCTGCATCCGGTTAAACTGGAAGTCAACCCCAACAAAGTTAGAAAAAAGGCTAGGGAGGTGATGATTAAAAGCGAACAAAATGTCTACTTGTTTTCAGTAGTCGCATAAAGCTTGTCCAATGAGCATGTCAGTCAAGATTATTTCAAGAAGAATTCATTTCAAGAGGTATGAGTATCACAAGAAGTGACTATTAAGTTGATACAAAAATAAAACAGTTACTAGAATCAGACCTTAAATAACATAATCACATCTCTACTGGAGCGGATCAATATGGAAAATGTTGGAGAAGAAAAGATTTCAGACTGGCAAATCTTGTAATTTTCCTAAGTCTCTGTTCCACCATTTCACTGGTTCTTTGTCCTAGTGATCGCGAGCACAATAGCTGAGCATACGGTTTCTGGTTTCGATTCCTGGGCTGGCAAAGTGTTATTGGGTTTTGCCATCAAGAATTTCACATTAGCAGCCATGGAGTCTAGATTATCGCTCGGTTGATTTCAATAAGCTCGCCCCCTATTACACGGGATGATGAGACCTAACATAACTGGCGTAATGTGGGTGTTCTATTAGGTAGAGCTACTGACACCTCGAGCTTTGAGCAGCGGTGGCCCAGTGGTGGCGGCCACGACTTACGAACAGTAGGTCGCAGGCACATTACTTTGTATAATTTATTTCATCACTGCTGCTCTCAAAACGGTGATGGAAAACATCGTGAGGAAACCGGCATGTCTTAGAACGCAAAAATTCGAAGACATGTGACATCTACCAATCCGCACTGGGCCTGCGTAGTAGATTATAGCGCATTCCCTCTCAAAGAGAGGAGACCTGTGTCCCAGCAGTGGGAACATTAATAGGCTGTTGATGATGATGATGATGACTGACACCTCTACTCACCCTTTAAATATCACGCGTATTACTCCCCATACGCGTGATATTTTGATAAATTTTATTTCACCATCAAGTCGTCAAGGAACTACACGGTAGCCAGTTTAATTTAAACATCCATTAATATTATTCCATAATCCTCTGGCTTAGCTTTTTTTTGTACTTAAGTATTTTAATATGATTTATGATAAAAGCATTACTTGTCGTACTAATATCAATACTTACCTACTTGACATCATTTATAATAAACATTACGTCAGATTTCTGTCCAAAACAAGACCGAAGGTTAATTTAAATATTTAATTTCATGGTACCGAAATATAAACATTGTTTTCATGAAAAGTACAAAGATGACTGTATAAATATTGTGCATTTTGTAGAATATCTGTGGTAAAAGACGCCATGTTTTTTTTATTGTCTATGATTCATTTCGCGCCAAATGTGTGACATTATGAATAATATTATTTGTTTTTAATTGTGTTGAGTAAGTAAGATGGTAACCACTGTGTATTGTCTATAGATTACGATCTATTTTCATTAATGACTTAATAAAATACAGTAATTTTTGAGCAGTCTTGTGGTTTAGCTCCCTTGAATCGCATAATCTCTTCTTGTAATTCTAGAAGTGACTCAGATTTAGAGGTATTACTACAACTTTAGCACTTGTTGCCAGACATAATATCGCTAATCGGAGTCAGGATTTGTGAGGGAGTCAGGATTTGTGCCCGGTTGATACCAATGCTGGCCCCCTATTGCATGCGACGCGTGATGTTGTTATAATATCGCAAATCCTACAGGCAGTCGATTTTTGCGACACCCGTGATAACATAATGCTGTGATAGCGAATCAAGTTTTTTTTTTTAAATCTTGTGTTTTCAAATAAATTCATATTTTGTCGCTCTACGATGGCAGTCGTTAGTAATTTGAATAAATGAATAACTAATGAGGTGTTCGTGTTTCATTAAACGTATTTTTGTCAACAAACACCATAGCAGAGTGAGTGTACAATACTTATTAACTATTCAGCAAGGCTGAGGCGATGAACCGTCTTATAAAAGTCAGACGCCATTACCAGAACCATAGCTACTGATTTTTTTATGAACGTCTTGACGTCACATATTTCAAACACATTCACCTATTATTAAGTACTAAGTTCTTCCCTACCCTAGTATAATTATTACTGATTTGGTTTACTATGTTCCTTAAAATTAAAATCCACCTTGAAAGTTTAATGAACCACGAAAACGTCTACTGAGTGACCAGCTTATATCTGCATATTATAGAATACCTACTTGGTGAAACCTTTGCTTATCTACCTATTAAATATTATTGGTCTGCCTAGCCTTTTCCCAACTATATTGAGGTCGGCTTACAGTCTAACCGAATGCAGCTGAATACCAGTATAACCGGATGCAGCTGAGTACCAGTATTTTACATGGAGCGACTGCCTATCTGATCTCCACAACCCAGTTAATACTGGGTAACAAATTCTCAGCAAGCAGGAGATGAAAACAGATTCTTCTTCAAACCGTGTCGATGACAATTCAAATTGTGTCGGCACAAAATTTGGCGACGAGTTTGGCACTTTCAGTAGCCTCAATCAGCTCCTATGATATGCACGTCACAGGACAGGAAACAGATCCTGATCAAGCTTTTAATCAACAACTATGTAGTTAAACATCATTTTTTAGGAAGGCCTATGTCCGGTAGTGGACGATTTCAGCTGAATTATGAGCCTGCATCCTCACCAATGCACCTTATGAATGATGCTATGAGCAAAAAAGACGTGCGTCTACGCCTAGAGAAATAACACTAGTCCGACAAGTGGCGCCATACTTATTGGCCAAAATATTTGTGAAAATATGAAACACCTCACACGCGAATAGCATCGAATCTATTGTAAATAGGTACCTACCTATATTGGCCAAATTGTATCATATCTCTGTAAGGAATCACTGTTTTAAAGATATTTCTTCTGAAATACAGGTTATCACCGACTGAACATAATAAAACAAACTTCAAAGCGTTGTCTAACCGGCTTAAAAGAATTGTCAATCTCACGCAGAGAGCCCACAATAACCGTTACATTCACTCGGCTAAGAATCGATGTAAGGCAACGTGGAAAGTCATAAATAAAAACAAACATAATTTACCAAATCAATCCACAATGAGAATTAAAGCAAATGATAAAATACTTACCAACCCTCTTGATATAGCAGAGGCTTTTATCAATTATTTTGCTGATCAAGTCAAATCAATTAATAGTTCAAATAATAATAATAAATTACCAATAAATACAATAAATTCGTCCATGTTTATGAAACCTACAATACCACAAGATATTCATAAAATTATTATGTCTTTAAAGAATACTCCCAGCACTGGATATGATGGTATTAGCACAAAAATAATTAAAACGGTATCTACAATAATTGCACCAGTCCTTAGTCACCTGATCAATATGTGCATCTTGCATGGTGTTTTTCCAAAAGAATTAAAAATTAGTATCATAAAACCGCTTTTCAAAAAAGATAATAAAGACAACATGTCTTCCTATAGACCTATAGCACTGATACCTATTTTGTCAAAAATATTTGAAAGAGTAATATACAATCAAATCAATTCATATTTTGAGAAAAATAAATTATTTGTCGATAGCCAAAAGGGCTTCCGGAAAAATAAATCCATTGACATGGCAATCTATGATTTTTTTAAACTCGTTAGCAACAGAGTAGATAAAAGAAAACCGGCTCTGGCTCTATATATGGACATGTCGAAAGCCTTTGACCGCGTAGACCATAGAATATTAATTAATAAACTTGACGCATACGGGATTAGAGGTAACATATCAAATTTAATTAAATCATACCTACAAGATAGACAGCAAATAACAGTTATTAATAGAATATGTAAAAAACATGAAACAACATTTGAATCTAGCCCGAGAACAGTGATGTATGGAGTTCCACAAGGTAGCATACTTGGACCTCTCCTATTTATTATATATATAAATGACTTCCCAAAAGCATCGACTTATCCCATGACAATGTTTGCAGATGACAGCACTCTACTTTTCAACAGTGACCAATTAGATACATTAGAATCAGACATTAACTCTAACATAAAATCAGTTATAAATTGGCTAGAGAATAATAATTTGGTAATAAATTTAGATAAGACAGTAATAATGAAATTTCAACAAACAGTAAATCAGAATTTAAATTTAGATATAAGATATAATGATAAAAGGATTGATGAGACGAATGTGACAAAATTTCTGGGATTAAATATTGAAAGTACATTAAAATGGAATACCCAGATTGACAAAGTATGTAGTAAAGTAAACCAATTTTCTCATGCGCTGCGTATGCTAAGTAAAACGGCCAATCGAAACACCGTACTAACTGCATATCATGGTCTAGTAGCCTCAACATTAAGATATGGCATTATGTTTTGGGGAAACGCCTCGGGTAAAGATATGGTGTTTAAGTGTCAGAAAAGGTGTATTAGAGCGATCTGTAACCTGCAAACCACTGACAGCTGTAAACAATATTTTAAAAGTATGAAAATTTTAACAGTGCCCTCATTGTACATATACCAGACATCTATGTTCGTCAAAAATAATATGTATAAATTTGACCGAGTAGGTAGTCAGCGTCGAGCTGACCGGCTACAAACTGTTGGATCTAAAACTGCTTTATACAAGAACAGTATTTTCGTAATGGCTCCAAAATTATACAATAAATTGCCAAAATGTATCAGAAGTGAGGAAAATGTCAGCCATTTTAAAAAAAAAGTTGTTCCTGTTTTTAGTTGAAAAGACGTATTACTCGATTGAAGACTATTTAAATGACAAATTATGACTAAATTTAATTTTCTTTGACATTCTTAATAATTAATAATCTAATTCAATTACTTTATTTTATGCGGCTCATGACATTTTTCAATTGCTTCATTTCTTTTATCCTAGACTTTATTCATTATGATAGTAAAAATAACCTGCTTACTAATATTATATTTGTATGCCGATTATTGGCCGAACATACAGATCAGCTAAAATGTATAAATAACATCTTTTTGTACTTATGTTCACAAATAAAGATTTGATTTGATTTGATTTGATTTGATTTGAAAGTATTTCCTAGTTTGCTTTAGTATTAGTAACTTATATGTATATCTTCACTTCGCACACGTAGTTGGCTTACCTAACCATTCATCTGTAGTTCCTTTTATTTTGACGCAATATGTTACTAATGTCGTGGCCGCCTAAGCTCTTAGCGTTCCCGTTTTGAGCTAGACTGGCGCAGGTAGATCGATACCTACCGCGTCTGATGTGATCTAATTTTGGTATTCATTTTATTATTTACTTGGATAGAGACTAGAGAGGGAGATGAAGACCAAAGGAAAGATGGATGGAGTGTGTGAGGAATAATATGAAGAAATAAATGATAGCGTGATGACTGACAGGGCAGAAACGAAGAAAAACCGTGTCAAATAACATGGAAAGATGGCCAGAAAGATGATAATTTTAATCTTTAAGTACCTACCTACCTACTTGAAGCAAAGTTTTTATGGCTCAGAACCCCAAAACTCTGACCACTAATCTTACAATGGAGTATCGTGATACTCAGTAGGTAACTGCATCGTGGAGGGGATTCCATGCAAAATATTGATGTTCCACTGCATCAGGTGTAAAACCCACACCAGTATTTTGCTTTGGAAAAGGCAGATCAGATGATGACTTTGGGCGAAGTACCTACTCTAGTATTAAGTTATGAAGACAAAGATATGTGTTTTTATTATCGTCACGAACAAACATCTTTAAAACTCCGCAGCTTATTTGTACAATTCTGTTTTTACTTGAGACAAAGTTCTCCTGTTTTAGTCAAGTTAAGTCCTGTTTTTGCTGATGCTTAAGAATTGGGAACATACTCAATTCACTCTAAGTAAGACAGCTTAGTAAGTAGGTACCTATTTGGTGATGAAGTTCTGGTAAAATATGTAGGGACTTACTTGTCAAAATAAGTAGCTGTACGTTGCTACAACACCAATTAGCGATTTGTCAATTTTAGCAAGGGCCTGCTAAGTAACAGTTGATAATTAATTGCCTGACACATATTGACAACCCATGACTCATACATAATAACCGTACAAACCATACGATACGACCCCTGTCAATTTGAAAGAACGGTCTATAGTTTTGAAAGACAATAGAATTATAATCCCTCGTAACACGATGTCAAGTAATCTGCTTGAGAGATTATATCGTCTATAACGGCACACTACCATAGACAACAAAACGAGACTTAGCTTATTGAGAAGGTAAGCCATAATTCAGATATTACATAACGTACCTACATCAACTGACACACCCAGGTCATCACCCTCAGCTTAATTGCAATGTCCAATGCAAAACTGACTTGCGCAATACGCACAATGCACGCCCATAGACAAACATAACTCTATAGTATGCTCTATGGTAGCTTCCGTGCAACAATCAATAGTCCTGACCTAGATGAACTTTAGCGCAGTCGCAAGCTGGATGGACGGGACGATGACCTCAAAAGTATCTGGGGCTGACAACCGGTTTTACGGTGATACAGGGGAAATGTATGGATATTGCAATGTGCGCGAATGATAATTATGGGTGTGGTAGCGTCAGAATTTCGTTCGTTGCGTAAGTACAGTAAACATGCAGAGTTAATTATCAAGTTCGGCTCAATTCAGAAGGTAAAGATTAGGGGATGACCAGACCGGTAATAAGGAATTTCACTCTGATTGGTACTAACACTATAAGGACTCATGTCTGAAATAAAAGCACTTACACATCACAGGAGCTGATGGAAGAAACTGAAAATGCCAAACTCGTCGCTAAATTTTGTACGCGTCAATTTAAATATTGTCATCGACACGCTAAAAAGATGAAGAAGAATAAAGAAATTAAATTGAGTTGTTTGGTCGAGTAATCGCAATGCACTACTACTGAACTCACATTAAAGAACTGAGCTCATCTCCAGGTTCAATAAATATTGGGAAATTCCTATAACCCAATAATGTCAGCCCGGAGTTCGTATTAGTGCCACGTTCATGGCTAAACCAGACAATCAGATCACCACTGACATGCGGCTGGCTTACTCTACACACATTTTCATATTTATAGTCTTACTAATATTATAAATGCGAAAGTTTGTGAGGATGTTTGTTACTCTTTCACGCTAAAACTACTGAACGGAACGGAACACATAGGATAGTTTTTATCCCGATTTTATCTTCCCGCGGCAAAATTTTCGAGTTGTAGCGTGCAACGCCGCTGACAACAGTTAGTACAGTATATAGAAATGATATGACAAGAAAGGAGGCGTCTGAAGAGATGACGAGTAATACTGAGATATGGAAGGAAAGGAAATAATAAAATATATTATATGCTGCACCGACCGTAAATAAATGAGGATATGGGCAAGAGAACGCTGATGACATATTCATATGAGTAAACAATTATAACACAAAATTTTCCTGTTACAGTTTCAGCTAAAAAAACAATGCCAATTCTTAACTGCATCTGTTTATTACTTTATGACCCCAATAAGTTATTTTCGAGACTTACTCTTATAGTACTTCTAAAACCGCAAGCTGACAATTCCGTCCGATTTCTGTGAAATATGACCGATTGAACGATGAGACAGCTTCACAGCTACGACTGTCGACCTTGGCATCAAAATCTTTAGCTAGAACTTGCTGCATTCAGTTGTAAATACGGGGTTTTCCTTCTACGTGTAAAAAGTAGAATGCTTAGCCCTTTTAAGGAGGTTATTTTGATAGTAAATTGCATGGTTACTGGATTAAGTAGTGATTACATGCTGATTTGTGTCCCTATGACTTTATCGATTTATGAATTGATGTCAGAACGCTAGATTTTGATAAGTTCGCCTTTTGTACATATACTTTCTGTTATATGTTTGATCAATCTGATTTTAATAACGTCTTAATATTTGCTTTTATTGCAATTACAACCATCATTTGATCCAGTCATCCTGATCCTAAGGTTTGAAATGTAAATATTATTTCATAACTCAAGTCTGAAATCTATCGTAAGAACTAGCTCTAGAGAAATCGAAAGACGGTTTTTGCTCAATTAGGGATTAGAAAACAGGAATATATTGCAGAATCATTGTAAACAGCATGAAACAGAGCCTATAGGTCGATCAGCCCACTTTAACAACATGAGTTACTATAACTTTTGCTTTAACCTACACTAAAACACCGCCGTGAGCCCTGCTGTCGCCTTGGCGGATGAGTCGTGAGAACTGATACGCGTGACGTTCTTAGCCTGTCCAGCGCAGCCCGACTCGGGGCACCAAAGTTCTTCTCCTAAATAACAGATAATTTCTTTAAAATAATTGTTATAGATGTAGGCCGTGTGCATCGTAGATAGAATCCTCGATTTATCACCCGCTGGCACCTCCGTCGAACTGCCCTCCTCGGACGAATGGTGTCAGCGAGGAAGTCCTCCTCACCTTAATGTTCCATCACCTCAATCTCCACGCTCCTGTGCCAGCTTCATCCAGGATACAATACCCTATATGGCAAGAATGTCGTCTCTTGTTTGCAATATTGTAGAAATCTGCAAAATTATACTAAGGATTTTCAAAGTTTTGTCTTTTTCATGTTAACAATACAACTCGTAAGTTTAACCGACATTAGTACACACCATTCACATCTACCTTAATACCTGCTGCTCTTATTTGGTCACAACTGAACTTCACAATAACAAGTGTAATATACGTGTGGGCAGAGTAGATTAAGATATCACAAACAACGTATTATAACTCATTTGATTTGATCAATCTGATTAATGATAGTTCATTCTGTAAGTGGGTCTGTTTGTAGAAACATTTTGACACGTCTCTTTTTTGTGGAGACCTCGGTTTTTGCTTTCCGTCTACTCAGAGAAGAAACATTGAATGAAACTTAGGTCACTGACTCTTAGGTCAGTCCAGATATTGTCTAGAGCATTTCATGTGATTACCATGCAGATTCTCGTCTGGAATGGCCTTTTCAGAAAAGAACCTTAATAGATTCCAAAGAACCATGTCCAGTCAGTGCACGTCATTGTCAGATCTAAACTATTTAACGAACTAGATAACTTAAGGAGAAAGGGGCATTTTCATAGGCCGCATAAAATACTAACAATCTAGACTTATCTACTTTCTCACAAGCCTCGCTGGTCTAAAGCATGAGGGTGGTTTAAATCCCAGGTCAAACCAAGTACTATTTGTTTTATCTTCAGGAATATCTCGGTACCAAGTTCTTGATATATCCCCAGTTGATGGCAAGAGTCTCGTCCTCTTTGTAAAATGTGGGTGTCCTATGCGGATTTACACCTCTGCTTAACCTTACGAGGGTTACAGGTGTGATACCATCATTGTAACTATGTTCTGTCAATCTAAATATATTTACCATCACACACTTACTAGTAGTGCCCCTCGAGGCATCGTAAATCTCAATCATTCCTTTTACAAGCAGCCTCTTTAGTTCCCGTTATCTGATGCCTATTATAATTTTGATTGGTATTTCTTGATTTGCGGTATATTTGTGGTCAAATACTGTTTGTATCTAGTCCTATTTATTGCCGGTTTAGTCTGTACCTACTTTGATAGTTTCATTATCAGGAAATGAATGAGCCATTAGCTTGAATAGGTCGTAAAAGGAGACTAGGATCGTGAGGACAGGTAATAAAATCATAGTACCAATAATGATACAATTATTATTTTGTAGCATATTATATTTTGTGAAAAGGAAAAGTTACTGAAGCTTTTTACACTATACTCCACACTAAATACCATGTTTTTTTATGAACACTTTGCAGTTTAATAAAATTTCTAAACCTATGCTGACTCCGACCAGCTAAACAAACTACTCAATAACAAAAATAACAGAAAGTAGACGTCCCCTACCAAATAAGGATTTCCTACCTACACCGGTCTCACAAGGCACTATCTTGGGTTCAATTGCGATTAAAACCCGAGCGAATAATAAACAATTTTCTATCTTTACTATTTTTTTTAACTTTGTGTGTACATAAATAAATAATGACGCAACATCACGCCTTGTATTCCCCAAAGGGTTAGGCTGAGGTGTACCTAATAGTATAGCTAAGTTTCACTACTAAGTATTGGATTATTAAGTCATTACATGCACATATAATTGCTAAACAGTTTATAAATGAAGGAAAAAGAGTTAAACACGGCATAATTCTAACTTGACTCATGTTGCCTTGATTAAAGAGCGTGGATAACATCGTAAGGACACAGATGTTGGTAATAAAACTGTTATAATTTATGATAAGTGTGTATTTAATGTTAAATATACGTGAAGGAAAACTTCTTGAGAAACCCAGAGTTCTCGTCATCTAGCCTTTTTTGAACTATATTGTGGTGTTGAGAATCGGTATGTTACATGGAGCGAAAGCCTATGTAACCTTTAGAAACCCAGCTTGTATTTGTTTATACGATACCCCCTCGTTTAGACTGGTTGTCAGAGTTTAGGTTTACTGACTACTTGTAACGACTGTTAAATATCAGACGGGAGCAGCGGCTAAAAATGCTTTCCGAAGCTCGGAGAAAATTTGATATGTAACGGTATTAAGAATATAAGGATAGTTTGACTGCTCTCATGTAAGTCAGATCTGTGATGAATGTACTCTGTGGTCACGGTTATGGTCCACCACCTGACGTTGTTTTATTATCAATGTTGACACATCCAATAATGAATATTCATTAACATCGATGTCGGTACATAGAAACAGCTATTACGTCATTGTTTTATTTTATAGTTACTTTATTCTGATACTAGTTGTTGCCAACAGCTTCACCCGCTACAACTCGAAAATTATCCCACGGGAAGATAAAATCGGGATTAAAACTATCCTATGTGTTAATCCAGGTTATAAACTATCTGTGTACCAAATTTTATCCAAACCCGTTCAGTAGTTTTTGTGTGAAGAAGTAGCAAACATACACACAAACTTTTGCCTTTATAATATTAGTGTGATGAAACTTTATTTCTAAAATAGTCCAACAAACTGCGTCGTTGGTCTTGTAGTCACAACCGCGACTGATGTGCTGGCTGTGCATTAGGTCCTAGATTCGATTCCCAAGTCTTGGAATGTGTTTGTGGGTGGAATGTGTCCGACGATACGGTTGGCGCAGTGGCTCAAGCAGTTGGACTACCGCACTACGTGTCGCGGGTTCGATCCCCGCACGGAACAAATATTTGCACGGCCTACAGATAGTTGTTTCGGGTCTGCGTATTTGTGTATGTGAGTTTAAATGTCTGTAAACGCACCCAAGATACAGGAGAAATTCCCAGTGTGGGGCAACGTTTTAAAAAAAAAGGAAAAAAAAGTAGCAACCACGGAATCTGAATTTGCACCGTTTGTAGATAACCTTTATTACATGGGACTCAAAGATCTGGAGAAATCTTGGTGGTATACTTTTGCCTATTCCTTCGGGATACAAGCGTGTGGTTATGTCCAACAAACAGGTAAGCCGTGAACTGGTAAATAAGAGTGAGCCATCTAGGGATCGAACTCGCGCTGGACTATGAAAATGTTTGCTTTAGTTTTTGGCTAAGCAGAGCTCACAGCGCCTAACGCATTTCTATTAAGTATGACATCATCAGGCACGGAGGCACGGAGTCAGGATTTGTGTCCGGTTGATGGTAATTGACTCGCCCCTTAACCTACCTAATTGTGATAGATAAATCCCCCAAAAGTGAGTGTAGGTCTAGGTGCTATAGTTTCTTATTACTCCATAACAGGTGTCATGATTATATCTACGTGAAAATGACAGCATGCCCCAAGAATGTATTGTCTTCTAAATCACCTGGCGCTGAACTCTGACCTATCAGACATGAGCTGACAATTGAAGATCGTTCTATTAGTCTTTTTCTACGTAGTCTTTGGCTGCGTGCGTCTTCCCTCGCCCACATCCTGAAATACTTTGGTACGGTATGCGATACTAATAGGATAGGCAGGCATGGAGGATTGGCCTAGCCCAGTAAACTATTAAAGAATTTAATAAATATTGATACTTAGTATTAATGTACTTATTTATTTTTCATCAGGGCATTCTTTTTTAATAGTCACACATTATCACGACTGTAAACCCCGAAGGACTGGCAGAGGTACTATACCTCTGCCAGTCCTTCGGGGTTTGTAAACAGTAGGTACACATTTCGCCATAAAATCAAAAGTCATTTAATCAAACGAGACTGATTTCGAACGTCAAAATTTATTTACAAGAGACAGTTCCCCAAAACGCCCATTCCATAGAGGACGAACATCAGCCGGACACTTTGCTTTTTACCTCTTTCCCTTTTTCGGACCTGGCAATCGAAGCTAAAGCTCATCCGCAGCTGAAGCGCTTGTGACCACGAGACCAAGAAACTTTATAATTATTTTTATTTAATTTCATAGTGAATTCATTATCAGCAAATAAATTGAATTGTGATGTTCTTGATTGATTCGAACCGCTAATATCAGATAGGAATGGCCACCTATTGTTATTTTAAGATGTTATGATAAAGCTAGTAGGAGAATACCTATTTACGTAACATTAATATTCTTTTCATTTTCATTTATTAAATTTTATAATATTTTTTTTAATTCAATTGCTGCCGCAAAACTGTGAAACAAACCCGTTTTGCCGAAAAACAAAATTAATGCAAATATAAACGTAGTTAATTACCTATCGTCTGGTTCACGTTTAGTTACATGACAAGTAGGTAGCGATTATCGAACAAACAGACGGTTACGTATCTAGGGGGTGTAAGCAGGGGTGCCGGTTGCCACGACACGCTATGAAAAACTAATCGCACAAAACTATCCCGTTCCCGTCAAAAATACACGCATGATCACTTCCTGACACGCTTTCATGTCAAAGAGAACCAAAAACAAAAGAGCAATAAAAATAATTAAACAAAAAAAACACGCAAACTTTTTGCTGTCACACCTCTAAAAGCAGACGTTTCTAAACGAACGATCATTCATACAATCACGACAATATCCATACATAGAAATGTGGGATGATTCCATTTTCGAATTGATAAGCGTCCCGCGTGCCATGAAGTTGGCAGCGTGCTGTGGCCACCGACCAATCACAGCCCGCGTTCCGGCCGCAGCGCGGAGGCGAAGCAAGCCTCAAAAATCCCCACCGGGCCGGCCGGTTGATCAAATCTGCGAGTTGTGTAGTGCGAGAGTCGCGTATAGTGTTTAAATTATTTATTATTACAAACAAAGTATTTTTTAATTATCAAATATGAGGGAAATCGTGCATCTTCAAGCCGGCCAGTGCGGAAACCAGATTGGAGCTAAGGTATGTATTCTCGCTCTTGTTTTCATTTTAGAGACGCTGATACGGGCTAACCGTGACCGTTGCTAACGGAAAACGTGGAATCCGCTAGAAATACAATCGGAATTTGTACATAGAGTAACGTTAGACCGCTGATTACAGTAACTTTTACAATAATGTAGCAAGAAATGGCATTGTTAAGTGATTTTTAATATAACACTAGGTCGAACGGTACAATGTTGTGTTGTTGCATAGCTCCGTTCATAATTCGGGAATAGACAATGATTAAACGGTTATTTTTCGCGCTCGAATGCACCCGCAAGGAGGGCACCACTGTCATCCCCTACACGCATGACCGAAAACTATATTGCACCGATTAAATGTAACTTAGTAAATGTATGTAGACTTTGTAGATAGACAATCATATTTTTTATCTAAAGGTCAACGGAAGAACGACATGAGAATTGAGATGCAAATCTTTGAAATACAAAAAATGTCTCGACGCTACGTATTTCGTAGACAGTTTTTTCAGTTCTTTTATAACTTGTCCCTCAGTTGATTTGTTAATAGGTTTTCCGGCTATATTTTATCAACAATCTACTTTAACGGTAAAATGTCTTGATTAGAAGTTTATAGAAAGTTCATGCTTAATTATGTAGGTACTCACGTACAAATAACATTCTAAAATAGGCAGACATTCTCACCGTTACTGAAGTACGAGTATGTGGCCCCATTTCATTGGTCAATACTTAAACGAGGTACGAAGATTCTACATTAAAACTGGTTGAGAATCTAATCATCACCCACGAATAATATAAATAACTTGTTATACTTGATTCTACTATTACAGACTCGTTTTGCGACCATAAATCCTTTTTTTAATCTTCATAGTAAATGCCAGTCATAAAAAAGGATTTTCATTTCAATTTGACAGACGTAAATCAATTTGAATTGAGATCTCCTTTCTCCAGCACTCGTATATCCGTTTATGGTCGTATTATTCAAGTCGTGATTCAATCGTCTTGAGAAGGAAGTTAAAATTGAAGTACGAATAACAATCATAGGAAAATTGCAGGCCAAGATTGCACTGTAATTCGTTTAGACAAGTTAAGATTGAAAGATAATACAGGAAGACTTGTCTTCATTATCACTGTCTGTACATTGTATAACTACAACATCATCCTCCAAACCACGATTTCGGTTTTTTAAAACATCAATGACAACATCTTGTTCACTTCTAAGATAATGGTTATGACCTCTAGACACACGTTCACACTTGGCAGAATATGACAGTATCAAATTGATCTAAAAACAACTGCATTAAACAAAAACTTATAACCTAGACGAGTGGCAAACGCTTTCAAAGCGAGATTTCTACAATGATATTGGATTTACCTACATATTGTATGCTTTCAATACATTTCGTTCCACGCATTTTTTTCTAGGTCCTCTTGATAGACGTGTTGCTGTGTCAATAAATTTTTCCTACATATCTTTCAAATCCGTCAGTCGATAACCGATAAGGCGAGCGACGTCCCACTTAGCTTAGCTACTTACCTTTGCAAATTAGCAGTAATTAAAAATACTTTCTTTATCAAATACTACAGAGAAACTACCGCTGTTCATCGTTGATGCATGAAAAATATGCTATACGATGGTGTAACGCCTCAACACTTACAGAAACTTCTCCTACAAGTTTTTTTACTTGGATTCGTTCCAATTCTTATTGACATTCAAGCTGTGTCAGCATTACGGTTGAACTAAACAAGCCTTTGTGACAAATCGAGGTCAATTAAGTAGAAGTCATCAATCTTTCTCGTTTTTAATTCAATTAAGACGATGTTTGAAACGATTACGGGTAGAATTTAACAGTAAATGCGAATGTGTACGCTCCTCCAGTGAGTATTCGTAACTTGCTTGTTTTGCAACTATTAAAAGTATTTAATAGAAGAACAGAGTTAACCAATCACTTGCAAGGAGAACACTCACTTTACGGCGAAAAGTTAAGAATATGAATCAGTTCTAAGGATGGCAAATACCAAAGAGTGCAAAAGCTTCCTCAATCTTTCTTCATTGACGTGACACATGTTTAAACCCTTCAGCAAATTCAAATTCTTAAATCTGTAAACGCGCGTGCGCACTTCTTTATTTTGAGTCCAAAACCAGATCACATTAATCTTATAACACCCTAAAATAAAGAGCAACATCAATACGAAGACCTACCAACATCAAATAACTTAAATTTAGCTCGTATTTATCAACAAGAACCTTTCAAAAACTTACGATGTTGCACCAAAGAGTTCTCATCGAATTTAAACACAGATTGTTATTGATTGAGCAAGCTCTCATGACTATTTACGTCTGTAAGTCATTAGTTAGTCAGAATTATGAATCATTCAATCTTGGTATTTGTATGCGAGTCATATATACAAACAGGAATACCTATAGCAGCTGTATTAACAACTTAGAGAAGAGTGGCCATTTTGAAAATGTATTTTATAGCGTAGGTGTCGATACTGTTAAGGAAATTCCATCTAACTATATGACAGAGATTCGCGCTTATTTTTTTATAGCCTCATCATTAAGTGACATCATTGACTAGTAAACTTTGCCACTATGATGCGTAAGCAAGCCTTGAAACTTACTTACAACAGCAAAAACCTTGCAAGCAAAACATATGAGTACAATATATTTAATTTTACTCACCGTTGTAGTAAATTGTGTATAGTAACTATTGGCGGTATATAAAATCAGATCGTTGCGAGCAATTTCATCCGTTCACTGGCCGAGAAAATTGTCTGTAGCTGGTTAGTTTTTATAAAGATCATTGTGCCGTGAATCATTTTGAGTAATTTATTGATATGGCTGGCTTGTAAAGAAACAGTTAGGAGAATTTTGCACACACAGAAGTGAGACTAGATGAGATAATAAATGTAGGTAATAAAATTGGAGTTAGAAAAAGAAAAAACACAAATTAGTACATTATAACGAAAAAATCTTAAAACAATAATCCCTCCTTTTGGGCGACGCTGCAGTCGAGTAAAAAGAAACAACCCAAAAAGAATTTAGAGTCCGTTTAAAATTTAAAACCGATTTCACGATCAATTACCGATTTATCAGACAACGAACTATAAAGTTTATAAGAACGATAAAATGCAATCAAGAGGCAACACAGTACCAGACAGCAATTCGTACCAATGCATTTAAGATGACCATTACGATCTGGCATTTCTCATTCTTAATTGTGTTCATAAGTGACCTTATCTTATCAAGCGTTTGGCAAGAGCTGAAGATTAGAGAGTTCAACGTCCCGAGGGCAGCCGGTCGACGCCCATTTATAAATAGCAGCCATAGTCGCAGTGGTTCGCCATACAGATGCATGCGCAGTACCGTTACCATATAACTATAATACCCAGCATGCATATCTCAGATGGATTAACTACAGGAAGTCAGCGATGGCAGCCAACAATAATAAACTGTGTTAAATTCTGGAGCAATGAACTCCGGAATTTGCAAGGTCTAAATCGATTGGAAATGATACAGAGTATTAGGCAGAAAATAAATTGAATAGCAGATTGGATTACTTTTGTGAACGCAATTGTTTCGTTCACATGTCTTGCTGGAAAATATTGACAACGATACACCATTATGTAATGTTTCTATTCAAAAAGATGCACAGCAAAAAAGTCAAAGATAAAACTCTCATTCAACATGTTCAAAACTGCGAAAGTCAGACACATTGAGAACGTACTGTAAGGTGAAATCTAACACAATGGTAATAGTATTACGACCATGAAACCATTACAAGACGCCATAGTTTCCCTTCGTCTGTTCACACGATACTTTCAACTTGCTTGCTCTATCTTGTTACTCAGAAAGCAAGCCTTTCGAACAGGCCTTTCACTTTTCGCTGTTATTAAAAATCATTACAATGTCATCTATGAAAGTCTTGATGAATTGACGTATTGCGGATTGGATTCTATCGAGATTTTTATGCAATAATAAAAGACAGTACAGACATTATCTCCCTTTTTTGGCATGCCAATGTCTAGTTTGCGGGACTAAAAAATGCACTCGTTTCTTTTTCGCATCTTAAAATTTGGGCACCTTTCCAAATAATCAAAATTTGTCATCGAAATTCATCAAATACAGTAATAATTTAAAAGTAATAAAATGTTTTATGATGCCAAATGAACATTTAAATGATTTAATCCAGCTAGATAATAAAATGTTTTAAAACTAATTCCCCCAAACCATTTTTGGCGATGGCAAAAAACTCAGAGAAACGTAAAGAACATCCTAAATCGAAATTGATTCATTCTAAAAATACCGAACGCCTCATAAGGACTCGAGTTAATTTAAACATCCACGCTAAATAAACAAGAGTCGAAGTTAAACCCTGAACCAAAAAGGCAGCCATGTTAGTCATATTACCATATTTGTACATGTCGAGTTGTACCCACTCGCAGATGACATCACTAGGATCGGCGCGCACACGCCGCTGAATTTTAATGTACTAACAACACGACAACGATCGCTCCATACAACCTTGTGTTGCTAAGTATTTTCACCAGCAGTTTAACAAATTACGTAAGCGTTGAAAAATTGATTTATGATGCGGTAAGCTTTTAGTGAACGATCGTTAAGTTAAGATCGTAGATTAACGCCCGGAACGATACAAGTTTCGGCGATGCTCGAAATTTTTATCACCAAATTGGTAGGCGTGGCAATGATGTCAGTTAATTGCACATATCCGCAACTACGGGTATATTACGTACTTCAATCTCGAAAATAAACATTCAGTAATTGTTTCATTGCAAAATTTCGGTGACCATATGGCCGTCAGCCCTGAAATCAGGTCGCGGATTTCAAGGGACATCGAAAAATTGAATGCTAATAAGCCGAGTCATTCGAGACATTCTCCGCTTATACGGCAAGATAAACCAAATACGGGAGGACGTGGGTGTCGCCGTCGTCGAGGCGAGCTATTGTGCCACCGTCATAACTCATGCCATTGTCTTGCGTAACCCTTCCCGAAGCTGAGCATTCATTAATGATGTATTATGTATCCTGTCTACCTTATACGACGGTTCATTGAGCTTTATAACCTTTAGAAACTACATTTGAATAGAATCACGAAAGTGTCCATTGAAACTCGAACGCCATTCGCTAGGGACGACTCTCCCGTGATATTAACACGACGCAGAACCGGTTGGAAAGTAGCAACGGCGCCTTGCGCACTTACAAATAGTCCGCCAAGAGCTTTCGTGTAGGCATCTTAATTGACTGCATTCTATACCGCGCTCACTACATCACTGCTTTCGTTCCGCTAACGGTTATACTTTTGTTCCAGTTCTGGGAGATCATCTCCGACGAGCACGGCATTGACCCCACCGGCGCCTACCATGGCGACTCGGACCTGCAGCTGGAGCGCATCAACGTTTACTACAATGAGGCCTCCGGTGGCAAGTACGTGCCCCGCGCCATCCTCGTCGACCTGGAGCCCGGCACTATGGACTCGGTGCGCTCGGGACCCTTCGGACAGATCTTCCGACCGGACAACTTTGTGTTCGGACAGTCGGGAGCCGGTAACAACTGGGCGAAGGGTCATTACACAGAGGGCGCCGAGCTAGTCGACTCTGTACTTGACGTAGTACGCAAAGAATCCGAATCCTGCGATTGCCTACAAGGCTTCCAGCTCACACACTCACTTGGCGGTGGTACCGGTTCCGGTATGGGTACACTCCTTATCTCAAAGATCCGTGAAGAGTACCCCGACAGAATCATGAACACATACTCAGTCGTCCCCTCACCCAAAGTATCAGACACCGTCGTCGAACCCTACAATGCGACTCTCTCAGTTCACCAGCTCGTAGAAAACACAGACGAAACCTACTGTATCGACAACGAGGCCCTATATGACATCTGCTTCCGCACACTCAAACTGTCCACACCCACGTATGGCGATCTCAACCACTTGGTCTCCCTCACAATGTCCGGTGTCACCACCTGTCTCAGGTTCCCCGGTCAGTTGAACGCTGATCTCCGCAAACTTGCCGTTAACATGGTTCCCTTCCCCCGTCTCCACTTCTTCATGCCCGGTTTCGCTCCCCTCACATCCCGCGGAAGCAGACAATACCGTGCCCTCACCGTGCCCGAACTCACGCAACAGATGTTCGACGCCAAGAACATGATGGCGGCATGCGACCCGCGCCACGGCCGTTACCTGACCGTGGCCGCCATCTTCCGTGGACGCATGTCCATGAAGGAGGTGGACGAGCAGATGCTCAACATCCAGAACAAGAACTCGTCATACTTTGTGGAATGGATCCCGAACAACGTGAAGACCGCCGTGTGCGACATCCCACCTCGTGGTCTCAAGATGGCTGCCACTTTCATCGGCAACTCCACCGCCATCCAGGAGCTGTTCAAGCGTATCTCGGAGCAGTTCACCGCTATGTTCAGGCGCAAGGCTTTCTTGCATTGGTACACCGGCGAGGGCATGGACGAGATGGAGTTCACCGAGGCGGAGAGCAACATGAACGACTTGGTGTCCGAGTACCAGCAGTACCAGGAGGCCACCGCCGACGAGGACGCCGAGTTCGACGAGGAAGCAGAGCAAGAGCTCGACGACCACCACTAGAGGGCGCGCGTCGCACTCCTATACACATAGTACATTGCCATTGTATTTACTGGTTACTTTATGTTTAAGTAACATTAATGATTCCTACGATGTGTTTTGAATGAAAAGACATGCTTTCTAACTTTTAACAGAACGCACGACTAAAACCCCGGATATGACATTATGCGACTCGTGGGCATATAATTATGTAATTGTATACATTCCTAGTGATTCCACGCCTGGCCTCGTCGAGAGCAAGATCTGAACATTTCTAAGGCTGATAGACACTCTTTATGTAATTATGATAAAGTTAAAATGTCTCCAAACATGGGCATAACAACAAAAATTATAGAGTGCTTCAATAACCGAAGTTTTATTACGATTAAAATTGTTTTCAACAATATAATTTAATGTATATAATAAAGATTTTTATTTATTTGATTGTTTCCTTTCTATCAATTCCAATTTATTAAGGCGTACAAGACTAAGTCAGGATTTAAATAAAAATATAATATTCCAAGAATTAAATGAGTTGCCGAAGGTAACTGCCGTAATCCGCTGATGATATCAACAACAATTTATAGTAGACGACAAACAAAACAACTTTGGAAGCCATGACATAATCCACAGATAGGTAAGATATCCTATTATCTATGACCAAAAATATCACGACCTACATGGCACACAAACACACAACAAGTACTTAAAGAAATACTAAAATCCATTGTTACAACCAATTATCTTAAATACCTATTTAAGACAGAACGATTAATTTAATAACTTGGTAACAGTAAAAAGTAGGCACTACGCACCTGACATCATCGCCTTGGTTTAAATTTAGAAATGCACTTATGCGGCGGCCATCTTGAGTGGACACTATCAATTCCCGTTATAACCTCTATTTGTACTATTAAACGAATTAGATGGGGGCCGAGAGGTATCAATTTAAATTGGTCAGGTGATATCTGGATGATGTCATCGCATTCGTCATAAACAAACAACTTATGTCATGTGGGTCTGTGTGACATTCGAACACTAAGATTACGTTGTTGTTCCATTAAAATGAATGATTTTATTTGTGGTTTGCTTGAGGTCCTTCATTTTGGATTTAAATGTCTTGAATCAGTACTTAGTAATAATTTATGTAGCAATTACTTCACAGAAAATTACAAAATCACACAGACTACCAGACTTACTACTAATAAATAGATAATACTAGAAGGTATGGATAGGTGGCAACAATAATAAGTACTTATCTGGGAATTGATAAATGATTGTGCAGCAGCTTCTGACGAATGACAGGATTGAATTCTGAGACATGGACATTAACACTCACTTGCAAGAAAGATTTTTATCTTTTTAATGCCACTTTAAATCCTAATGTTTCATTAAAGCATTGCAGGAAAGAAAATAAGATGCATTTTAAAGCTCCTTTAAATGTTAATTATGGAAATGTCAAACTTATCTAATGAAGTGTCAAACCACCCATTAACGGTATTTTGTATTGCACGAAGCGACTTTAGCGCATCAGAGCTCATTAAATTACATTTTAGAGGTTATAATTTTTAATAGGTCGACGACGGGCCATTAAACCGATTTTACGTAGTGTTTAATTTTATTTTCGCTGCTGAATATGTCGTTGACCAGCCTATCGTCGCTGTCTGATCCAGAAGATGTTCCTCGCCGCCGCCAGATCCCAGACAGAATAACTTTATTCGAGAAACATAATGGAGAAGAGTTCCGGTTGCGCTACCGAATTTCAAAGGAGGCAGTGCTGCAGCTTCGAGACCGCCTCAATCTGGAGCCACAGACCCTGAGGAGTAAGGCCATTTGTGGTCTTACCCAGCTTCTAATCTGTTTGTGGTTCTTCGCGCCGGGTTCCTACAGATGGTACTAGCTGATCTGACGAACATAAACAGCTCTACAGTTTGCCGGATTGTACAAAAGGTGTCTCGCAAGATGGCTGCATTAAGCTCCACCTATATCAATATGCCTGAAAGGAACGAGCTCCGAAAAGTAGCTGAAGATTTTTATACCATTGATGGGTTCCCACGTGTGGCAGGAGCTCTTGACTGCACTCATGTAAAGATCAACAGCATTGGGGGCTCATCAGCTGAAATGTTCCACCGCAGAAAAGGATATTTTTCCATAAATGTTCAAGTTGTGTGTGATGCATCACTAAAAATAAGGGATATTATAGCTCGCTGGCCTGGCTCGGTGCACGATTGTATCATTTTCAACAACTCACATTTATGTGCAGATTTCGAGAGGGGCAAATATGGAAACTACCATCTATTGGGGGACAATTATTACACAAATTGTGAATACTTTTCAAAACAAAACGCAACCACTCGTTCATTAACCATTCAAATTTTAAATTTAATGTTGGCAACAATGTTTAATGCTCTCATTAGTTAAAGGATCAAGTTTTTAGCTTAAAGTAGTTTGATGCAACAAACTAATGAAATCATTATTTTAATGATTTCATTAGCGATAAAGTGGCATTAACTAAAGAAGATTTAATGTGAAGCTTCTTGCAAGTGAGTGTAAGTGAATTAAAAACGAAACCAGACAAAACAAAGGAGGCTGCAGACAAAAAAGTCTGAGCAAAGAAGTTTCATGAAGGTAACAACAATTAACAAATGTAGGTACAGCGAATTATAATTAGTCATGTAAAAGTTTTGCGAACTCGTGAGTATCATCATCAATCATCGTAGTTCTCGTCATTGACCGCTGTTAGATCATCAAAATCAAGGAATTTCCTAACGCAGCTATAGTAACCAAAACGAGAGATGATGATAACCCGTCCCAGAATAACGCTAACCAAAGTAAAATATTATTTTCTAACCTTTGGTAAATAAAAAGAACATCTGCTGCAGTCACGTTAAGAGGCTATTAAAAATGACCATTTAGAAAAATAGATCATCTAGGAAAATAATATGAATTGCGTTAAAGTTCGTAAAATGCTCACAGACCCAGTTACTATTATGAAAGGTCCATTTTACACTTTTTAACGCAATTCATATTATGATCTGCTAAAGTGGGCCATTTAAGACCCCCAGTACATAATATAGTTTATCTTGGACATTGCAACGATATAGACCAGACAATCTTTAGAGACTCAAGATTCAGGCAAGGAGGTTCTATAACTTATTCAACTATAAAGGTTGAGTTACCGAAAAGAAAGAAGGTTGATTTGAATCCCGATATCTCCAACAGTACAGACCATAAACAAAACTGCACTAATCCAAAAATAGAGAGTGATGCCATAACGTTTTTATAATAAAGTGCACACATTACTATAGAATGACTACATCGCAGATAACCTGACATTCTGTGACAAATGGGTTCACAGTTCTCGGACTAATGTACCTAAAACATGCAGTTATGTATGTACACATAATGGTTGCTCTTGAAATTATCATATTTACTATAAAAATGTAGGTTTTCACACGTAATCGTGTGTTGAAACATGCGTAAGAAAATTAGTAGATAGTTTTGCTGTCAGCCTACTTAATTTTTGTAGTAGTTGCATATCTGTTGTAGGCTTGTAGGTAATGGTATGTTTATTAAAGCTACTTATAGATAGTTATTTTATAGTGATAAACCACTTGAAGTATTGGGTCAGCAAATGGATTCGTTTAATTGACTAGTACTTGAGAATTTTGCAATAGATCCTACTCACACTTATATACACACATCAAAAGTGTCTAGGGATCAACATATATTTTTGCAATAACTTTTCTCCTGATTGATATTAATTAAAATTTTCTTTAAGGATTCATCAAATAAAGTGTTTTCGTTTGTCACAGTAACGATAAACCAAGTCACCTTTGCATTAATAAAGAAATTTGCCATTTTCCTAATAAAGGGATTTTTGACATTTGAACCACTAACATTAAAGTTCGAAAAAAAGACTGAAATAACAGTTTTCTTTAAAATTTTATTGGGTAACTTAAACAATTAATAATCCGTGTTTCTACCGCGAACACTAACAACACAAGAACATCGGTTTGGCATACTCAAAATGAGTTTATCCAAATCACGCTGTGGAATGGCCGCCCATGTTCGTTGCAACAACAAAAAAAGGTCTTCTTGCGACTGGATACCCTCCATATTCGGCAGAGCTCTTCTCTGTAGCATATCCCATGCATGCTCAATCGGGTTCAAGTCTGGCGACTGAGCAGGCCAGGGCAGGACATTGATGTTAGCTGCGGCGAGAGTCTGTCTTACAACTCTTGCGGTGTGCGGTCGTGCATTATCATGCATTAACTGAAATAAGGGACCGATTTGCACTTGTAGAGGAACGATGACGTCTGATACAATCGTCTCAGCATAAATTTGAGCGTTGAGGTTGCCTCTGATCCAAATCAACTCAGTTCTTCCGCCGATCCAAATACCCGCCCATACCATGATGGTTCCACCACTATAAGGATGGACTTCCTGGCAGGATTTTAATCGCTGTTGGCGTCCAGGGGTTCTCCAGTGTCGTATACGTCTTGTATCCGGTCTCATACCAAAACGAGACTCATCAGAAAAGCACACGAAACGCCATTGTTCTTCTGCCCAATTTCTGTGTTCAAGAGCCCATTGATATCGAATCCTACGATTGTGCATTGCTATAGGTGGTACCCGTAGCGGTCTTCGGGAATGAAGGTTCACTTCATGCAAGCGGTTTCTGACTGTTTGGTCGCTAATTAAGTTCCCTGAAGAGTGATGAAGCCTCACGGCTAACATCATGGCGGTTATTGTTGGAGCTCTTCGAGTTAAGATTTGAATGTATCGGTCTTGTCTCCGTGTGGTGCAGCGATACCGTCCTCCATGGCGCTCAGCCACGGTACCAGTGCTTCGGTAACGTGTCCAAAGTCGACTGATAACACTCTGACTTGTATTCAGAGCTAAAGCCACAGTACGTTGCCGGGAACCAGCTTCTATCATTCCCACGGCTCTGAGCATTTCTTCCCTGCTTAAATGACGTCGCCGCTCCATAATAACGTTGGTTTTAATCAGTAGTAGGGAAACAGTAGCACTAATAATGTCTTCAATGCGTTGTATGTTTTTATAGGGAAAATATTGACAGCTGATTTTCATCTTTTACTCGAATTTGATTCACAGTTCCTGATTCAAATTATGAAATGCACCAAAAAGGATCCATATAAATTTATAAAATCATAAATTTATTACAAAGCCACATCTCAATCTCAAGAAATCCGCATAAAAATGCTTGATCCCTAGACACTTTTGATGTGTGTATATATTTTTTTAAAAACGTTTCCCCACAGTAGGAATTTCTCCTGTATCGTGGGTGCATTCACAAACATTTAAACTCACATACACAAATACCCAGACCAGGAACAACTATTTGTAGGCCATACAAATATTTGTTCCGTGCGGGGATCGAACCCACGACACGCAGCGCAGCAGTCCACTGCCAGCCGACTGCGCCAACCGTCTCGTCGTATATATAAATGGAAGGTGTACAACGGGGGTCAGTACTGGGACCATTTCTGTTCATGTGAAGCCTCTTTCCATGTCCTAACAAATTACTAGGGCCCAGTTCTAAGTAATCGCGGGCAGTAGCGTTTAGATCCTCTTAAGCAGGTTTTGGCGACTCCAGCAAATGATTGACGGTCTGTTTTTATCAGCACATTTCCACAGAGTGTTAGAAGGTACTGTAATCCCACAGACAATAGGTACAGTAGCTACAGTTTTGCTGAACTGTGTACCTAATCCACACAATAGACCGTAAGATACAGATTGTAAACTATAACATGTTATTATCTCATACTAGGCATTCCTACTTGTGACAATGAGCGGCAATTTCAATGAACTAACGTCATAGCTTTCAGTTATATCACAGAAAACCTTTGTGAACCAAATCGACTAGGTATTAGAATAGAAATTGTATGATGACACCTGTTCTATTGCAGGACAAAGCCTCTGCTCATGCAGAGAAGTAACTAACGTACATACTAGCAGCCGAACTCAAGGGCGGGATTCCGTACGTATTTGATTCCGTTACCATCAAATACTTAGGAATATACTTGTTGTAACCTAATGAAGCCATTGCAGTAATATCCTGGATGAAGCTAGCACAAGAGCGTGGATGCCCAGAGACGCCTGGTGTTGGCCTCTCTGCTGAGGGTCAAGTCGGGTTGTGGATGATGATGTTGATGATGAACCTAATGAAGAAATAGGTGTAACTAGCAAGTTTGAGAAAGTTCTGCTCGATAACTTTGAAAATGCAATGAATACCTACTGTTTTAAATTGTCAAAATGAAAGGCAATTTGATTTTGATTGTGTTACGCAATTCGGTAGGTTCTGTAACATTTTATAGAATTTATAGGTTCTGTAACATTTATACAACCAACTTTAAATTGGGCAGGCTGCATATAACTGCATTAGGTTACTGAATGAGTTTTTACGAGTAATTTGAGGAAAAGGCTATCCTTAACTAAATTGGCAATCAGTGCCATGACAAAAACCTATGCTTTTGTCTTGGCACTGATTACCAAATTAGTTTCATTTTTATAAAAGCGAGGACCATAATAATTATGCTAAAATATACCATTAAAGTAGCGTAAAACCCTTTTATTTAAAGTAGGATAGGTACAGCTTTACCAGCTCATAGACTATAACTTACATACTTTTAAATTCATTCATTCTTCTATCAATGGTGTTTAATAATTCATAACTTTGTTTGGCCTGTCCTTACCCAAACACAGCAGGATGTCCCATACATTAAATTAAACGTTATATTATTACCATTTTATTTTATCTTCAGAAGATAAAATAAAATTCTCGTTGCGCGAATAAGCTTCGATAAAGAATAAGAATAGGCTTGCTGACTTTCTTTATAAATAAATATACTTTCACTTTTTATTTTATTTACTGAGTACAGTTTTATTTACAAGAGTTTATTGCTGTTAAATTAACTTTCTCGAATAATTAGTAATGCACAAGACTTTTTTGTTTATGATGATTAAATGTCATTTTGATGAAGCTTGACGTTTTAATCAAGCTTGACCGGCGCCACAGAGATGCTTGAAGAGACTGCCTAACATGACTTATGTCACGCCGGTAATCACCGAACGGTTTCGATAAAGGTATATGTACCCATTAGTAGGTACCTACACTCACATTTTGCGAGTCATGTTTGAGTCTCATGTCCAGTCCCAGGGGCGACCCTACTGCTATCACCCGGGCATAAATTCAGACTCCGTGGCTGTTACTGAGAAATTCATGTTGGAAAACCCAAAAAAAAAAATCCAGGACCGTAGACACTGAACTTTACTTGAAGAGACTGCAGACGTGAGAAAAATAAGACGAGATATTTCATTATTATTTGGAATTAATGGGTCTTGAAGTCGTGAACGCAAGCAAGTCAATAAAATTGCGACTTGCTACTTGCACTTCTGCAGTTGCAAATGTTGCAATTCTCCAGCCGTCTCCTGCAGGGCTAGCATGGGCTGGGGATAAAACTTTTGTCCACCGGTTATTTCCACTGACAAGGGACAAAATTATTTTATCCACCTGCCAAAGCACGGCAACAGGGGAAAAGAGAATTATATCACTTTTTGACATTAGACGTGGATGGAACCCCCCGCTTATAGCATGGCGACTAGGGGAAGAGAAAAATTACAGATATTTTGACATAACAAAGGGAGAAATTTGTACTCATCTTTAGTGGTGGGTTTAAGTATATCTCTTGGAGAAAATATAATTAATAGTAATATAAAAATGTCTCGTGCTTACTGGAGCTTAGTGTTGTCGTCGGAAAGGGAGAAAATCGAGCGAAAAATACACCGGCGTTCAATTCGCGATTCGAGCAACCCGTTCGAATTACCCGACACAGAATTCCGCCGGATTTTTCGAATGCACAAGGGTTGCGTCCATTATTTGTGCCAAGAACTTGATCAGGCTTTGAAACCATCGAATACAGCAGATGGCCTACCAGTGCACATCAAAATAAGAAAAAAAAAAAATAATAATAATAATAGTCGATAGAACATTCGATCATTCAATAGTAAAAACACAAAAATAAATAAGTACTTACTTTTTAGCACTCATTATAATATTATGTATGTGTAAGAAGATTTTGGTAATAAATTATTATCTGTTTTGAGGTTATTTATTCAGAGACATTGACAACGAAACCAAAATACCAGATGTAATAAAACGAAAAAAGTATTTTGGTTTACGACGATAATATCGACTATTTTGTAATTGAATAAAAGTTTTCTTATAATGGCAATAATTTCGGGCACAAGCGTTTCCCCTGTTTTGTCCACCGTGAATAGTTTATCCACCCATGTCGCCATGCTCGGAGGGTGGACAAAATTGACAGAGAGGAATAGTATTTTGTCCTCTCCCCGTGGATAAAATCTCTCCGGCCATGCTAGCCGTACTGAGCCTGATCACGTATACCAGGAATTGATTAAATCCCGTATGTCAAAAAAATGGTTAAAGAAATAGTTGCAACTTTAATGATTTTCATAGCTAGGTGGTCGCCGATTATAACAACCAAAGAGAAGGTTTTTTTTTTTTTTCATTTTTTTGTTTCCTTCTTTGGTGTTCGAACATCGTGGGGTGAACAGCAGACATTACTAAAAATGCATAATAATTGCCACCAAGTAGATATCAAAGGACTTTGTCCGACAGGTTATCTCACCTCAAACATAATTAACGTTTAAATAAGCTACTAATTTATTTACCTATACAAGATCTATATTAGTCATTGCGGAAATCCTAGTCTAGAACACCATCCGTTCCAAATTCAAACTATACTTTGACAGTTTTAAAACACTTTTTTTATTTTGACAATGTGTCCGCCGAAAAGAAGGCCAGTGTCTATTTTGTTTATGGTTCGTTATTAGGAACGCATCTGTGGGCAAGTCTTGAATGAAACGAATCAATTGTTTTCACTGGTTTCACACCGTTACAATTCGATTGAACTCTGCAGCTTTGCTAGACTCACTGCAATGTAATTTGGAATGAAATTGCTGCGTCAGGGGCCTGCCAATTGTGGAATCGGAATAGTGGATTATTGTAACCCACTTTTGAATTGCAAAATTGATGGAATTGGGGATGGAGCTGAAATGAGGCGATATCGAACAAACAACGAAAATACTCAGATCCTCCTTCAGACGATGAACTAATTAAATCGTATTTGGTGTTCATTTGTTTTAAAACATGCAAAACAATTAGAATGGAACAAATATATAGTTTAGCTCCGGATTTGTGCTCGGTTAACCGAGCACAATACTCACAATAACTTGGGACTTAAACAAAATCAAAAAATGACAAACCATAAAATGTGGAAGTACACCTCTGCCTACTCCTTCGGCGATGGAATTGCAGGGGTGATGCTATGGTGCTAAACAACAGTTCAGCATTCTCAGTTTTAATCAATGAACGTATACGACCATTCATTTCATGATGTAATAGTCAATTTATCTCTATGACACCATTATAGCTGCTGGAACACAGGTCTCCTCTCTACGAAAGGGAAATCAACCACGCAGGCCCCGTGCGGGTTGGGATAGACATTTAGTGACATATCCTTCAACATCACAAGTTGCCATAGCCTTGTTTCTCATAGCAAATGTATTTCGTAGTACACCAAGCAACTAGTAACACAAACAACGTAGGTGTCGCGTCTATGTCACTTGAAGGCGTCGCTCCAAGGCTACCAGCGACTGAATGAGTGACGTGTCTGTGTGCAAGACTGGTCGTGTTGCTAGTCAATTGTTTTCGTTGAACACTGCTTCCAATATAGTGTTTTGGGGAACGATTTCTCAAAGGCTGTCGATATTGACGGGTTGTATTTTAGGGTTCCATAGCCAAAGAAAGGGACCCTATTACTAAGACTTCGCTGTCACGGCTGTATCTCAAGAACCACAATAGCTAGACAGTTGAAATTTTCACAAATTATGTATTTATGTTGCCACTATAACAACAATTCAACAAATACTAAAAATAAAATAAATATTTCAGTGGGGCTACCATACAACGAACGCGATTTTTTTGCCGTTTTGATACGGAACTCTTCATGTGCGAGTCCGACTCGCACATGGCCAGATTTTTTTGATACCTTAAGTATTTAGAGCGCCTTCACACTAGTGTTTGTCCAGCGTAGGCGTTCGAAAAAGGGATACGCTGCGCAGACGCCACGACAACGAGGCGCAGGCGTCGCGTGGTTGCGGCGTTTCCTCTGGGGCAAATTGAACGCTGCGCTGACGCGGGGCAGACGTCACACAATTGCGATAGCTCCTATCACTTGTCTGTACTCCGCAGTAACGCGGCGCATGGCTCTCCGCAAATGTTTATCAAAGGCCTACGCTGGACAATCGCTACTAGTGTGAGGCGCTCTTATTTGCATTAGACCTCTACTCGTCTGATGTGAAGCGATGATGTGGCCTAGGGTCCTAGGGTGGAGCACGCTTGCGTAGAACAAGCCGATTCACTCGAACTTTGAAGAGACCCTCATTATAATTATCGGGAAACAGGTATTGAATTTCATACTGGTATAATTGTATCCTTTGCCGTTAATGACAATGGGATGTCAAAGGGACTTAACATAACTATGCTTCGTTTCGATTTCGATTCGACAAGTCGTAGTCTATCTTTTTTTGGCATTACAAAAGTGAGCAAGATAGACTACATAAACGACAATCCGAATCAATTGTGAAATCTTTTCGTACAAAATCCCAAAACGTCAATCTAATCCAGTATAGCCAAGGCTGTTAGTTGCCACTTGTCAGTTCCACGAAGCCACCCACACTGCGCTTACGCCGATTCCCGAGCGGCAGTTTTTGTCCACAATCACACTCGGTTTCACTTATTATTGTATTGTGTTACCGCTGTCAAAACGATGACTATATTGTAATGTAACGAGACACAGCTTCACTTTTACAACCACTTGCTTATGTAAAACATGTAAGTGTGATTCATATTTTGACTATGTAGGTGGATTTTGTGAGGAAATCATTCGTATCCAGTGGCAGACAAGGAGGGTCGAAGTGCCTAAGTATCTGATATCGTTTGAGCCTTAGATCTATAAAAATAAGAGTGAAAGTTAACGAGACTATACACCTCAGGATGCCACGGTAGGTATTCTATAAACAGAAGGTTTAAAACTCACGGTACCGAAAATACGTCAGCATTTGAACTAGGTGTGCTTGAAATAGCTACCAATACATTTAAGTGTAGGCACCAGAACTCGATAGCTGACTTTTAACCGACATCTGGAAGTTCAAGATATTCTCTTACGGTTGACTTACCTATATTATGAACTACAGAAAAGAAGCCCTATTCGTATCTCCCACCATGATGTGCCAGACAGACTCCACAATGATCATAATTAGAGAATTACAAAGGGTTGTACAGACGCGAGACGCCAGCACATCAAGATACCCCAAACTACTAAATATTTCCCAATCAACGTTGAACCTAATGCTAAAAATCTAATAAAAACGAAATTAGATAGTCGATTTTAGTAGCTTGATATGCTGGCGTAGGCGTCTGTACTATTTTATTTATTTGGCTCACCAACAATTGAGTACACTACACATGGAAAAGAGATACATACTTAAGAGTCACAGACAAGTGTATCATCAACCTCTTACAGGTAAGCACAACATGCACAACTTACTTTACGTTGAGTGTCAACTTAAGAACCGGTGAGTACCCAACTACTCACCGCACATAAATAAGACTTCTAAATATATAGGTAATTAAAACTAAACTAAATTAAAAACTACATTTACAAACAAACAATATTAACTTAAATTATTTTACAATGATTTTTGAATAATAGTTTTGAACTTAATATGTGAGTCATAGTGCACATCCATGTTTATAACCTCGAAAGTTAACTTTATGAAATGTTAAGCATTCTTTTTTTCCGCTTTGGGCAGAGTGGCAAGGAGTCTCAGACTTCTACTGTCTAAAAACCACCCATGTTCCTTCTTAGTCCGTTTTGTCGAGGCCGCGGTACCCAAGCGGTACCCAAGCGGTACCCAAGCGGTACCTATCTCTGTCGAACAACCCTCAGCCCCGACAGAAAATGGTTAAAACAATGCATTAGTAACAAGTCTATCTTTCAAACAGTGGCCCTAACAACTTCACACAGTAATAAATCACCTCAGAAACAATTGAAAACTAATATCATAACAACACAAGTAACACAACCAATTACCTGAACTACAAGTGTGAATAATAAAGACATCCACCATGTCATTAGACTGGGTTCTAAAAATACCCGACTTGTCTATGACATCACTAGTAAAGCTGTGACCACACATAACAAAACTCAAAGCAATTATTTCCAATAGACCAGTTACATACAGCCAGTTACATGTAACTCCAGACAGGTGGAGCTTGTGCCTAAATAATCAATCAATCAATCTCCAGGTTAAGTCGTAACATACTGAAATTCTACTGCATCTGGTAAGACTGCATGGAAACCATCAACAACATAGTTGGGCAATAGGTAGATTATGAGACTAATTTACGGCCCTTTGGAACAGTCTAGAAACAAGAAGATGAAGTCACAGGCATAATAACAGAGGCAGGACTCTAGTTGACCAGTTAAATTACTACGAGAATACTAGCTAACAAACTTACAACTTATCGACGAACAATCAGCATACTGCATAAACAATAAATATGAAAAAGACGTCGGACTTTTCGATTGTATTGCATGGGTATAACCGCTTAATGCTTTTGTCGTTGCTCTATTTGTTGTAAACGCGTCGTCTCAGCATGAGGTCCTGGATTTGAATCCTAGGGCAGGCAAAGAGTTATTGACCTTTTCCATTAATAATTTCCCAGAAGCAACCTTGAAGTCTGTCGTTGGGTCGGTTGAAGATGGCTTGCCACTTATAATAATTAAACTCAAACTCAAACTCAAAACTCTTTATTGCATTCATATGTAGTTAGTTGTGGGACATACATTACTGACTGACATAACATCTGGGTGAACTTTTAGGTACACGGTACACCACTGTCTAACTAATCCTTCAGGGGATTACAGGCGCGATGTAGGTACTTATAAACGATGATATTTAAACTTATCTAACTTTTTCTGCCCAGCTCGTATTAGTGTAGTGTAGTCACATAGGTAGTCACTCCACTCCGTAAGGCCGGCTGCAACTTTAACTTGAGTGACACACTCTCGCGTGTGCGGCCTTAGCCGTCAATCAATCCTATATTATGTAGGCTTGTGGGTTCGTATGTCACACCTATTTGCAGAATTGAGGTTTTGTATACGTACAAGCTAATTGAATTTAGTACTTACCTAGAGGGTTTGACTAGCAATATGAATAGAAGAAGACAAGGTCGTATGAAAGATTGAAACATCTTTCAGCTAGATGGACCGGCGATCTTGAAAAGGTGGTTAGGCCAGACTGGATATAGTATGGAAGGCGTAGGACAGCGGTTTGTTTTGATAGTTTGGAAGACACACAAGGTATAAACGGACCCGTCACGAAGCCGTCGCCCGTCAACAAGCTTTCTGTACATTTAACTAAGTAACCCTACGCAAAATGTATTGTTGGAGTACGAATTTTGTTTAGCCACGGGAACGCTGTCACTCGGGAATAATGTAGCTTCATTTGTGAAAGAAGAACTTTCGGAATCGTACCAAAAGTTTCGGAGATTACCCCCACCTACAAACTTTTAGTTAACGAATGTATGCTTCGTACTCCTCCAAATAAAAATATTTTCAAATAACACTACATCAAAAGCAGAACACGGTGTAAAACTGTAAATGTAGGTCGGTGTTGTGCTGTGACCTATGAGGAACTGCAGTTGTATTGTAATAGGCCGCGGTTACCGTTACCGCATAACATCAGGTGAGCGCCAAGTTTTATTTAAATTTATTGGACCTCGTTCCATGGTTTAGCTCTAATTAATAGAGTGACATAGACAAAGTTAATAAAAGTCTTTTCAACCGTATCACGAAAAAAATTCGTGTTATAATTATACATATTACCTATGTAGTAGCTGTGTGTATGTGTAGCATCGTAGTTCCCAAAAGCAAGAACTGATATGTTTGATTTCTGGTCTCAAGTTCAACAATGTTCTCATATGTTTAACAATGCCCTCAGTTATAAATATAATAATTTATAGCAGTAAATATAAAATGACATTTTCATTACAAAAATCAAACCTTTTCACGTGAATTTTAGTTTCATTTCCTTCCCACCTCATAACAACTGAAACAAATATAAAACATGATTTAAACATCAATTCGCAACATTTCAGCGTGTTTACCATACTCGGCGTTAGTATTACCAAACATACATTCGCTGAATGGTCGCCATTTTGGATGATCGATTGCTGTAGAAAGTTCTGACTCATGGAGGTTTTACGAAATAAGTTTGTATTGTGAAGGAGATGAGGTCTGTGTACATTGCTGGCTGGATAGAATGAAGTAAGATTTTAACGCAAAGAAGTTTGTTAAAAATAACATAAAAATATACTATCTATGTTCAAATGGTGAATATTCTTAAGACGAATTGTGAAGAATTTGAACAAACATCGAAATCTAGACATTGCATTGGCACATTGTCCCGGTTACTGGCAATACCTAGATAAATTAGGCTGTACCTACTATTCTGCCTAAGCTTCAGGAGCTTCAGGAGTATTTTTTGTGAGATAATGTTTTGTTTATTTTCTTTGTATCGGTTCGATCGACACGACAATAGCCGATCAATCATTTCATATCCCGTTTGCCTGTCATTGGCTGTCATAGCCTAGGTCACTGCTGATCGTGGCTGAGCTTACTTATTTATCAATCCAAGGTGTTGATTTGAACATTATTTAGCGATGAAAAAACAAACTCAATATTAATCTTTGGTACATAATTCGTAAATGTAGATCCGCGGTCCGCAAAATCTCGCGTAACGCGGATCATCACATCTTTTTTTAAGATAACTTTAGTTTAATTCGTGGCTAGCCCGGTAGCCCTATCAAACGTTAAGAGAAGCATCTCACAGCACTCTTAACAAAATGGATAAAATGACTCAAAAGTTAGAACACAAAACTGCAAGATCGCGAAGTTTTTGTGTAAGACTTTCTTTGAAAACATTTTTAATTAAATAATTTTTGTAAGCGCTTTTCACTTCTGTTTGTCGCCAAGAAGAAATCGCTTGAAATCGAAAAAGAATCGCTTGGAACAGAACAAACATTGATCCGAAACCAAGAATATTGACAGAGAGAATCACTCAATGTACATCATCCAACTCTCAACAATCGCTAGACATCACTAGGCGCCACAGAGTGGAGAAATTCGTACATCTCCAGGCCCTGCAGTCTGTACAAAGATAGCGATCGCTTTACGACAAAATTCGGTCGCAAAGCTATAACGATGCGGATTTAAGGTGGACGTGAGCCGGACGCGACCCGCCGGTATTAGCTACCAACTTAAATCTGCATCGTTATAGCTTTGCGACCGAATTTTGTCGTAAAGCGATCGCTATCTTTGTACAGACTGCAGGCCCAGAGCGAACGAACAGATGGTCACTCCGGTGACGCACTACTCCGTGTACTCGATACTAACCTATTTACTTGACGCTGACAGACGGAGACAAACAATATGTCCAACGGAATTGTTGGAAATGAAGACTGATTTTGAGGAGCTTTTAGTTCTTGTGAGCTTGGGTTTGTGGACTTTGGACAGAGGTTACGATTAATTTGCTAAAGATATTTTTTTGGCAATGGCCGGACTATTGCCAAAAAAATGCATGCAAACGCTGCATGGGTATTTTATTCATTATCAAGTTAATTAGGAAGCGAAGCAGCGTTGGCCCAGGTAGTGGTGGCAGCCCCGACTGACGAACAGTAAGTCGTAGGTTCGAACCCAGGCAGGCGCACTACTTTGTGTAATTTATTTCATTACCGCTGCTCTCAAAACAGTGAATGAAAACATCGTAAGGAAACAAGCATTTCTTACAAACAAAAAATTAGAAGACATGTGACATCTACCAACCCGTACTGGGCCTCTATGTTGAGATTTTTTCTTTTCTATTTTGGTTAATGTATTTGTGTTAAATTTGTGTGATTAATGTATGTATGTATTTCCAAGTTTCAATTCAACGTACTATAACGATTTCTAGTTTATCTGGATGCAGTTAAATGTATTTTTCATTACTCATACTCTGAAGTAGTATAAAATGCCTGCGGAGCGGGTTGAAAGTACTACTTTTCAGCCCTAGGGAAAATCACTTTCAACTGACAGCTGTCAAATTATAAAAAAAAAACTTGGTCTATTATCACATTTTTATTGAACCATGTTCCAACTTTTTATACAGCCATTCAATTACAGCGCGATTTAAAATTAAAATAGCATAAAGTTAACTTTAAAATATAATTATGACTTTACTCTATTTTAGTTTTAAAATTTCTCTAAAATAACTTAAACTTCGACAAAATTGCAATTTTTTTTTAATGATGAACATGAAAATACTGGCTGAATAGCTGGACGACCAGAGGACAAAAAAAAAAGCGAGAAAGTGACAACATTTGATCAGCACAAACTTTTTCTTTAGTTAATAATTACGAGTATGTTCTTATTTTCCTCGTAATTCGTAATGAAAAGCACAGTGTTTACCTCGGATAAATTACTTAATTAGTCCCTCGAACTATTAGCGCCCTTACTACGTTACGGGCGGCAAACCCCGTCTCGGGACTAATTAAGTAACTTCCATCCCTTGGGTAACAATGTATTACATGAAGTGACTGCCTCCCTGACCTTCACAACCCAAACCCAGTTAGTACTGGATAATAATACGATACTCTTGATAAAACTGCTTGACAGACTTTCGGACCACTGACTCACCACCTGTAACAAAAATAGGGTATTTCAAAAAAAAATCGAATAAGTCCTTCTGTTAGATTGTCGAAAAATATTAAACACGTGATTTTTGTTTAACAAACTAATAACAATTTACGATAATAAAACGTGTCAAAGATCATGAGTGGGGGCTTTTGACGTCTCTTTGTTGGTAATAAAGTACTAACATTGTGACGTCACACGACTTGACGCGACTTTTCGAAGCACTGTATCGTGTTAATCTGAAAAAATACGTGTCCATTATTTTTTGAAAATCTATCTGTCGAAGTAATTAGTTTTTTTTTTTTAAATACCCTATTGGGCCTCATTCAAGAAAAAGTCGAATTAACAAAACGAACACAAGTCGAACACATTGATATAAAAAACAATCTCATTGTCGTTTCTAAATTTTTTTTTTGCTAAACAAGCGACGATCGCTTTTAGAAGCATTGCCTATTTCTACAACTAGAGACCAAGTAAAAAAGTTAGTTTTTTGTTGGTCTGACATTTCTACAGACAAGGCAACATTGATTTATAGCTTTTCGACAACCTGCGTCAATCGCTATGTTCGCTATAGTTCGAGGGACTAAATAAGTCTTTAATCCGAGGAAACTAAAAATAAGAATATAAATTATACCTAGCTAAAGAAAAAATCCGCCCCTAAGGCGACCCACTGACCAAAAAATAAGTGTCGTGGATTGTTCCTCTGGCGTCTCACACGTACTTATATCCAGTCAAAAAACAGCTACACAAGCTTATCACGGATATGTAGCCTCCAACCTACGATATTCTACATATTATGGGGTGGCTCCGTGGAATTTAAAAGAGTTTTCTTGGCTCAAAAAACGTGCATTCGCGCACTTTGTAATATTGATTCTGCAAACCATTGTTCCATAAGCTTTATTTACTAACAGCACCGTGTATATATTTGAATCTTGTAATTTCGTTAAAACACATCAGTATCCATACAAATCCTTTGGTGATTACTGTAATTTTAATACCCGATATCCTAATAGTTTTCCCTTGCCGAACATAAAATCTGATCTGTATAGAAGAAATTGTCAATTAAATTATTTAACAAATTGCATAATGAACTGAAAGACTAGATCTATTCCTTCATTCCGGAAAAAATTGTAAAAAAAAAAATCCAATACCATTGAGTAGGGTATTAAAATGAAGGGTTTTAAAAGGACAATACAAAAATTTATAATACTTATATGTTTAAAATAAATTCAAAGACACAAATCTTAAAAAGAAACACAAAAGTTTAATTAATCGTCTGCGAATAATTTTACGCGACCAACGAAAGAACAAACACATCAGAACTAAAAAGTTGGAAATAAAAAAAAATTGTTTAAAAACTAAAAAACCCGACCCGATTTTTTAGTTATTAAACTACTTTTTTTTATTTTTTAAATAATTAGAAAACTGTCAGTTAAAAGCGATTCCCCCTAGGGCTGAAAAGTAGTACTTTCAACCCGCTCCGCAGGCATGTTATGACCTACTTTAAGAGAACCTCGCTTCGGAACTAAATAAGTAACTTTTGCCCCTTGGATAACAATGTACTATTTCACCCATTTACCTTTTCCCTTCATTATGTACGTAATGGCGACTAGCCGATTAGGCACGCCTAGTTTTCTCGGAACTCCTTGCCGTATTACCAGACGTCAAGTTCCGCTCATTGCTATAAAAGGAAGTTAGCATAAGATAATACCAATGAAGGAACTTTCCGATCGCCCCGTGGTTTGTGGTTTCCTGAGAAACATGTGCCAAGAACTAGGTATTTAATGTCGGAACACGTTGGCCTAGAGGACCAATAAAAATATTGTTAGACAACTAGAAATTACTTGGCTGATGCTGATGGCTTTTTCGTTAATTGACGAGAAGTTGAACAACTCCGAAAAGTCGAAGAAACGTAAGGGCCTTTGCACAGAAGTGGGACAGTTTGGCTACTAAAAAGAAAAACAAACTCCCGAAATAGATGCTTCCCGCATCTATTTCGGGAGTTTGTACATATAGGACGATTAATTAACACTGAAACTACAAAAGCAGCCCCTTCCGTGCCATGAAACACAGGTGCTGTCAAGGTTAAACCAATACCATTGGATGGACTCGTGGACATGATGACAATAGGTACTTTCATACCGATACTACAATCTATAAATAAAACGAAATCTGTCATATTTCTATAGATTTTAAACTTTATCGTTAAAAAATATTAGGTTCAAGGTTGATTAGGGACTTTGACGGATTCGGGTGGCTTGATGTGCTGGCTTCTGTACATATTATATTCATCAGACAACGACAAAGATTATCTTTCGATAGCTAAGGCTCAAAGCTGTCAAATGGGGTAAACAAAAGTAAGTACAGGTGTGTTATTGAATGGGGTATGTGGTTCAATCAAATAGGCTAAAGTAAAAGATACGGGGTATTATATGGTTTTGTTTAACTGGAATACGATCATTAGAAATATTGTTAACTGTAAAAAGAAAAAGTCAATTGATTTGCCCACCAGTTAATGGGATTGATCGGAAAATTAGATGAGTAGGAACTGTGTTGGGTGCTAGTCCTACTAATACCTATTACCTATAAATGCGATAAGTTTGTGAGGATGTTTGTTACTCTTTCACGCAAAAACTATACTGAACGGATTTTGGATAAAAAAAATTACACACATACTTTATAACCTGGATTAACAAATAGAATAGTTTTTTATTCCGATTTTATCTACCCGTGAGATAATTTTTGAGTTGTAGCGGGCGAAGCCGCTGGCAACAGCTAATCACACTATCACACTAGGTAAAGGATAAAGGCGAAAGTTTGAGAGTGTGTAGGTAAGTATGTTTGTTGCTTCTTCACGTCTAAACGGCTGGAGCGCTTTTAATAAAATTTGGTATGGAGTTAGCCGACACCCTGGATTAACACGTAGGAGCATTTTATATCGATGTTATCTTCCCGTGGGATAATTTTCGAGTAGTAGCGGGCGCGGGCGTAGCCGCTGGCAACAACTAGTAAAGACATAATTATGACACTGAAACTTCATCAACGCGCTAGTAGGTAGGTACCTACTTGATGGATTGACTTGGCCAATGCGATGGCCAGCTATTACAATGGCCTGTTTAACATTTGCGAATGCGATGCGATGACCAAGTCAATCCATTTATTTAAAACATCAAAGGTTTTTAAGTAGGTTCTGAATTGAATTAACTGACTTAGTGGTATTACGTACATCTACTACTTTTTACGGTAAAAGACTTAAGTTCTGGCTTTTTTTTACAAGTTTTGTTTTTAGTGAAATCTGTTTATCTGTTCAAATTAGGGCAAAAACACAGCAAATTCTGGATTCATCCCATTCAAAAACATAGTGGCAGTCAATTCCAGCTATTAAAAAAATAAAATAAAACCTTTGACAGCTCTCCTCCTTTCCCTAATGTGATTAAAAAAACATAAACCATCTACAAAAACAAAACATTCTTAATTTAAAAGTTAGTAAGTGCATGTCAACGACCGGGAGTGCCAGCTGAGTGTGACGCCACAAGTCACTGCGGTATGGCGGCACCCGCTATCGAGCCGGGACGCTCCCGCGAAATTGCGGACAAGAGGCGAGCCATATGGCCGCCATTTTACCTTTTCCAGACATTTTCCAGCTGATTCACCACACCCCGAAAACGCCCATTATCATTACAGGCCAGTACTGTACTCGAAATCTCGAATGTCAATTTTTGTTTGAAATTGCTTTGTAAAATGTACCTATTGCAAAAACAAGAATAAAGTTCCTAGTTACTTCAAACGTAGGTATATTTACGTAAGTAAGTAAGGGGTTCTCCAAGACCCATACATTTTTTTTACTACCTATTTAATTTTATGCGATATGAACAAGATATTTGCTAAAGTATTTCAAAATGTGTCCCGAGTAGCCCCGTTTTACGGTACCTACCTAATTAAAGATCATATTGAGGAAAACATGAGGATTGAGTTTGTAATAAGTAGGTCTCAGCTGATTGATATTTTTAAACAGTGTCTGTCAGCCCGATAATGGCCCTTTCTTAGATCGATAAGTAATTTAGTTTATTTAGTAGGTACCTATGTCTGTTGCAACTCGATGTAGAACATGACTAAGAAAATGAGTTATAGGTAGGTACCTATTCGGATTTGGACTTAATTAGTTCCGGTCGTATTATCCCTACCTGTTTCCCGTGCCACGCACAACGCAGGCAAGCCTGGGCCTGCAGTCTGTACAAAGATAGCGATCGCTTTACGACAAAAATCGGTCGCGAAGCTATAACCCTGCGGATTTAAGGTGGACGTGAGCCGGACGCGACCCGCCGGTATTAGCTACCAACTTAAATCCGCATCGTTATAGCTTTGCGACCGAATTTTGTCGTAAAGCGATCGCTATCTTTGTACAGACTGCAGGCCGGTGTAAAAGCCTGCTTTATCCAAAACTAAATTCTCTAATGATTCCTGCAAAATGAGATTAGAGTGATTTACTCAAATGTCGCATGATCATTAATGAAATTATGATTGAGTAACTACGTAGGTAGGTTCCTACTTACCTAAAAAAATCTTGTAGAATATAGCTTTAGGTAGGTACAATACTCATGATGAACGATTTGATTAAGAAAAACTAGTTGTGCCAGTGGCTTCACCCGCTACAACTCGACAATTACCTATACCTACGGGAAGATAAAATCGGGTTAAAAACTATCCTACGTGTTAATCCAGGTTAAAGTTAACTATAAGTGTACCTAAGTAGGTACCTAATCTCCTAGGTACTTTTTTGTTAACTAGGTATCTGTGTAAGTACCTACCAAATGTTATCCAAATCCGTTTAGTAGTTTTTAAGTGAAGAAGTAAAAAACGTACACACTCACAAACTTTCGCCATTATAATATTAGTGTGATTTTGATTGCGGAGAAAAAGTAAAAAAAAAAATCAATAACTTCACTCTTTGACAAAACGTTTTAGTGACTTTCACGCTTCTGTCTACTCCTTTGGCGAATAAGCGTAATGTTAAATTATAAAGATGCACCCCAAAAGGTTTTTAATCATACCTAATTATTAACGGGAAGGAAGCTGTAGCAATAATGAGGAAAAATATTAATAAATGCCTCCTACGAATTTAATTCCTATTATTTTGTTAACACCGATTATACATCGAGCAGCCGTGCTCACTGCTCAGACCAAATAAAAAGTAAAGACGGAACTCTGCGAACAGCAAAGTGAGGCCGGTCAAACTACGCCTCGCCGTGTAGGTACATACACAATGCACGCACACACGTACAACAGAATCTACGCCTTGGTCTTAAACTTTTTATTTGGTCTGAGACGTGTGTGCGTGTATGCGAGGCGTAGTTTGACCGGCCTCACTTTGCTGTTCGCAGAGTTCCGTCTTTACTTTTTATTTGGTCTGAGGCTCACTGCAAACAAAATTATATTACCTTAAATTAAAATTAGAAGGTCTAACAAATTATTAGGTCTTTGCTAACAATTAAATCGAATGTTAAATAATTATTTTGATTGTTTTGCTCTTTTCGCCGGCCGGCGCTATTGCCATGAGTCTATGACGAACCGAGCATCGCCAGTATTCGGGCATCCGTTATTATTTTGTAACCGAGTTGTGATTACCAATGTAGACCATTATTCTGAAGAACCACTGAGTATTATTTTGACATATCCATCCTGTCTCATCAATTTATCATCATCATCATGAAGAATACCGTCTACTCCGACATATTTCGGATTCGCCAATCGCCATCTTCTTCAATCGCCATCATCACCATTCGCCAGTACAGTTGGAATACCAACATTACAAAAGGAAACATCTGTGACTCAGAATGAAAATTACGGCATTTTAACTACGACATAAAACAAAACAAAAGCGTGTAAACGATGTATTAACATATAATTCATTTCTATAAACACCTTTGACATTCAAAAATGTTGAAAAACAAAAAAACTTTTAAATTCATCGCTAAAATGGGACGCCAATTATTTTTGTTATGTTGGTAGCTTTGGCTCGACATGGCGTCATCTGACCAATAGGAAAGCAGCTAGGAAAACTGAGTTGTACACGTATCGATACGCTTTATCGATATTTTCTGAATTTAGTTACACAAAATAATATAAATGGTCAGTTTTTAATAGAAAAAGAAAATAACAAAACATTACACACCGCAGGTCTAGCAAAGGCCATCGCGGAAAAATATCGAATAAATTCCAAACAAACCTCTTAAACAAACTTAAAACATTATAAAAGTCGAAATCATCGCTTCAAATTCATTTAATGTATTTTGCTTTTTTATCTTGCCTGCTCTGTCCAACTCCTGGGCAAAGGCCTGCCTTCACTCCTTCCATGTTTCACGAAACCGCGCGTCCTTCTTCCAGTTTTTAACAGACATAAAAAAAAAATTGTAGCAAAAGCAAATGACATACTAGGCCCTAGTATGTCATTTGCTTTTGCTTAAAAATTTCAAACGTTTGATTGATTGATTTATTTATTTGCCTGAAATATGGTATTTTACAGATTTTATAATATATTATAAATTTATAACACATAGGTAAACATTAGTTCTCCATATCCATATCCTCCTAAATTAGGCATGCAAATTTTGTGACAATAACAATGATTGAAATATAAGCGAATTAAGGAAAACTATTAAATTGCACTGTCCAATAAGAATAAAAAGTACGATCTCAATAAATGTCAAAGTATTAAATTACAAAAAAGTCAAATTAAAATAATAATTAAATTTCAAATTTCAAATAATAATGATAATATTATGTCAAGTAAAAGTAGTCATTTATTTACAAATTAAATTACACGTGTCATATAAACACAATAATATCATTTTCGAACAAAAAAAGAACAACAACAACAACCAACGAACGTTAAAAATGTTTTTTTCAATGTAACGTTGTCTTTTTTTTTTGGGTTAGGTAATCATCAAATAACCCCTTCCGCTCTTGGGCAGAGGGAAAGGGAGTGTCAGACTTCTACTGATTAAAAACCACCCATGTTCCTTCTTAGCCCTATATGTCAAGGCCGCGGTATCTCTTACAACATCCCGCAGCCCCGACAGGCGTCGGCCCTTGCATGTTGCTGACATCTTTTGAGGCACGCGTGGAACACGAACGCGCCGTCGACACGGCCTGTCATCTTCATAAGACGAACGGACGGCGAGCTAGCCCATCACTCACCGTCCACAGGCCCGCGTCTACGGTGGCTGGAAGCCGTCACGTGGCCCCCGACGCCCGGAGCGTCTGCCGCCGTGAAACAACGGAACACTTCTTTGAGGAGTGGCTGGATAGGCGCCACGGCGCCCTCACCTTCCGTTTGACACAGGTCCTCACCGGACACGGTTGTTTCGGGTTAATTCTAAACCCCAACCGGGTTTAGAATTAACTTCCCTGAATTTAAACATTCTGTCACTGTGCATCAGATAAACCCTCTAGGAGTTTATCAGATAAACCCTCTAGGGGTTTATCTGATGCGCATTCGATTTTAGCAGCGTCGAAGTATTTAAAATAATATTAAAAAAATATTGCTAAATCACGATAATTTCAGCCAAAAGACGTCCAATACTGGACATAGATAGGTGTCACTACGTTCACGAGGTCATCGGTCTACCTAGTAGGAGGATTTACAACGCAACGTCTTCTGGTTCGCGGTCACCACGGAATGATATATTTTCTTGTCCAACTTACCCCATTCGACGATTGACCTCTTAAGTTGGACCTACACAACTGGACCATTGGTCTCAGGTAGACATAACCGTCCACAACTTCGAGTGTAGAGTGTCCGATTTTGATAGGAGTAGGTGTTACATGGACATTCAACATAACCCACACTTCCGGAAGCTCTACTGAAGTAATCGAGCATTCTACTGAGGTCCTTACTGATCTCAGCCATGACCACTATAATATATCGTCGGCAAAACGAAGTGAGTAATGTGCTCACTAATGACATTGATGCCAAGTCCTCTCCAATCCAGAACCTCGAAGACATCCTCCAGTGCACTGGTGAACAGTTTCGGAGATATGACGTTACCCTGTCTCTCCACTCCACTCCAATCGACTGCGCTGCAGAAGGATGGGTTCCGAGGTCTGCTCCTGAACTCACAACAAATAGTTCGATACCTCGATGTGCCGGTAGCCGATTTGTCACCGTTGGAGAGGCTGCAGTACAGCCCAAGTCTTAGGTTAGGTTTGGTTGAGGTTTTGAGGTATTTCAGGTAAACCCCACATAATTCAAGAATGTCGAAATAGTAAAAAAAAACCTTATTTCGCAGGTGCATTAAATGGCACTAGTTTAAAATCGGTTGATGCTCCCAGATTTGAAAATAACGTCATCAATGGTTACACCTGACCTCTGTTGTTCTTGAGATAGTCTATGTTGTCCGCGCCTCAACTCAGATCGATCACAACTAGGTTTGGTCTATCCATTTCAACCGAAATCCAATCAAAGAGCAAAATCGACAAAGTCCGTGAAATAAAGCAATCAGTCGGTTCATTTCTTTGACTGCTAAGATTGATGAAACCGTCGCGGCCACCGAGTTCCATCACCCATCATCAGCCTATAGCAGTCCACTGCTGGACATAGGCCTCTCCAATTGCACGCCACTTTTCTCTATCCTCAGCAACTCTCATCCAGCTGCTACCAGCCACCCTGCGAAGATCGCCGCTCCACCTAGCCTGAGGGCGTCCCACCTTACGTTTGCCAATTCGCGGTCTCCACTCAAGAACACGTCTACCCCAACGGTTATCGGTTCTGCGACAGATATGGCCGGCCCATTGCCACTTCAACTTACTTATTCTGTGAGCTATGTCGACGACCGAGTTCAACACTTGAAATTATTTCATCCAAACTTTTTGCAAATAAGTTCAAAACACAGGGAGCGCACAGATCACAACGACATAATTATGACGAAAGACTGCGAGTTGCGTATTGGCTGTTCGAGCGATGCGCGCAGGCAGCGAAATCGGTTTATTTTTACCTGACTAGACACTTTGAGACCGGCCTATAGCTATTTGGCTTTGGCGTATTTTTGTGATGATATATTTTATATTATTATTTTAGGTGTAATGTGAAGTGTAAATGTAAAAATACTAAAGTTTTGAACCCTATTTTCTGAATGTTCTCATATGTTACGAAAAAAAAAAAATGCACGGCCATATAGTGGATATCATCCGTGGTAGGTTTCGTTTGTGTCCGCCACTTTTCGAAAAGCGCGGCAGAAAGTTCCCAATGTAATTTTTTTTATAGTAAATGGAAGAATGATATGTTATTTTAAGGACTTTAATAAAAAAAAACATGATTCTTTTGTTTTAAATAAAAATATTTTTTTTTATCGCCGTAGAAAATTATTGTGGTAAAAAAACTTCATTATATTATGTGGTTTTAAGAAATCCTTTATGTGCGAGTCGGACTCGCATTTGGCCGGCTGCCTTGATAATTATCTTGTTTTTAAATAAAATTAAGTTTTTTTTCCCAAGTTACTAATACCGTGACGGTATTAGTAACTTGGGAAAAAAAACTTAATTTTTGACTTAAAATAATGACCAAAAGTCGAACTAAAAAGTCTGATGCGTCAAGATCAGAATTTTATAGTAATAATTTTAATAATTTTAACTATTTAGGGATTTCATTTTTGAATAGGGAATTTAATTTAAAGAACAGAAGTATGAATGTTACTTTTATTGATAAATCTGGTTTTGAAGTCAGTGACTTTTGTATGTTTGATTTCAGTTTTGCCACTGACATCCGAAGCAGATTTTTTATACAGGATACTGTAGTGACGCCACTGTCGCCTGTACCTTCGTAGTACCTTTGAAAATAAACAAGGTTTATCTACTAAAAAAGGAAACTATCTGTTCTTCGTATACTATATTTATGTTTATGAATGTAAAAATAATAGTTCTACTGCCTCGCCTTTTAACACTCTTTCAAAAGGATGTCGCAATGCGACAAACTTTATCGATACTTCACACTACTGGTTTCGGTACAGCACTATCGCATCCGTAGCTTAGGTCGATCGCACGAAACGGAACAAAATTATTCTTCAAGCGACCACGAGAGTACGTGGTGCGTGCGGTGCAGAAAAACAATTTTTATAGCACTAAGTAAAATAAGTTCATATTAAACAAAATGAGGGAAATCGTGCACATCCAAGCCGGACAATGCGGTAACCAGATTGGAGCCAAGGTAAGCTATTCTTTTGTTTCTCAAACATCCAATTTCGAACGTGGGGGATAGCGGCCGGCATTTTGTGACGCCGGCCTCACGCCACGACTCGAAATATGAAACAATTGACGACTGTTTCCTTTATTAATTCACGCATAGGTTGTCTAAATAGTGTTCATTTAACGGTGGTCGAGTGTTTGCCATATTTAGAGTCAGTGGGTGTGGTCGTGGATTACGGACTTTTCGTTGACCTTTTTGTTCTACTTTTAATATTATTTAACGTGTCGAATTTTTACGAGTCTTGCGTTTATACTGTCACGTCAGCAGATATCGTGTAAATATTATGTAAAAGGAGATTTTTAGTAAATGCCGCACCTAAGTCTGCTATCGATCGATACGTAGGCAGGAACCTTAGATGACTGCTGTCGCTTACTTCCACGTGTTAGTCGCCGGTTGGCGGATACATTGGATTATCGATGTACATGTATTATTTCATTCTTTAGGATAAGAATGTGACTTTGAATCATACACTTTGCCAGTTTTGGATCTCAGTCCAATGACAGGTAGGTGGAAACAGGATAGTGGCACAGTCTGCATACCGGTCTCGGTATGCAGACTGTGCCACTATCCTGTTTCGAACAAAGGAATTCAATTCAATAGATTTTTACTTCCAACTTGTTCTTAGTTCTAGGTACCCTTACATGTTGTAGCGGTTATTGATAACAATGAGCGTACTTTCAAACTAAGTTCCCGCCTTATAAAAGCCGTTAACAATAAAGGGCATTCATGTTTGTATCCCACTCAAGGCTGTCGGTCCGCGTCCCATGATAAGGGCCGGCCAATCGTAGGCCTGCGTTTGTAACGTTCGAAATTCGAGTCCTATTTTCCGTTAGTGCGGGGACCCGCCAAATGTTATGCCAGCTGCCGCGGACGCGTTTTTTTTGTTGTCTTGTGTTCATAATTCAATTTCGAGTACCTACGACTCATGTGTACTGTATTGAAATTAAAGGTAAAAAACTAAGTAGGATTCTTCTAAAAGTAAAATTACTAAAATATTTCATCGACGTAGGGAGGGGCTAAAATAATAATAAATACAAAATTCACACATACAAAAACACAAGATTTCTTTTCACATAAAAAATACTGCAACCAATAAAAAGCTCACACATAATAATTGCAGATTTTAATTTCATGCGCGTGTTGCAAAAAACTTAATTATGAAATTTAACAAGGTAGTAGCGACCGCGGCGGACAGAAGGGTTCAATGGCCGACACTTCTTCCGTAGTAGCCGAAATAGCACGGCTTAACACATGCTACTAGAAGCGAAGTTTACGACGAGAAAACTATCCTCCGACATGTTTCACAATCAGGAACTGTTTTCATGTTTGGAAGTCTCTTTGATGTAGGTAGGTACCTACTCCCAGGTAGCATTTCGACGTGATTATGACGTCCATTCGCAGTCATTTTCGACGTAACTGACGTCATTTTATGACGTCACACGTCCCTGGAATATGACGTACATATGTCACAGCCTCACGACGTCATTTTATGACGTATAGGCTGGTCACCTCAGGACTAATATATGACGTAACGTAGACGTCATTAATAACGGCATTAAGACGTCATATAGTGACGTACTGTGGACGTAATTAATAACGGCACTAAGACGTCTTAAAGTGACCCACTGTGGACGTCATTAATAACGGCATTAGGACGTCATATAGTGGCCTACTGTGGACGTCATTAATAACGGCACTAAGACGTCATAAGTGACCTAGTGTGGACGTCATTAATAACGGCATTAAGACGTCACTAATAACGGCATTAAGACGTCATATAGTGGCCTACTGTGGACGTCATTAATAACGGCACTAAGACGTCATATAGTGACCTACTGTGGACGTCATTGATAATGGCATTATGACGTCATATAGTGATCTACTGTGGACGTCATTAATAACGGCATAAAGACGTTATCTCATCACTAAAGTATGACGCAACTTAGACAACGTCATTAAGGACATACCTTGGTAAACAATTGTCTACCAAGGTACGTCCTTATAAGACGTTTTAATGTCATGATTAATGACGGCCACCAGTAGGTTTTATATTGGTCCTGAGATGACGTGTTGAAGTGTCTAAGTTGCGTCATACTTTAGTGATGAGATGATGCCTTGAAGCTGCAAAAAAATATAACTACTTATTAGTCATTTAAAAGCCTACAGTGCATATAAAATGAATATGAATAGGTACCATAAAATAAAAAACTTTTCATTTTCTACAAAAATCACTATCAATTTATTATTTAATCATGGTAATAGCGACGTTGAAGTTTGTGTAATTTTGAACTAATACTTACCACATAACACAATCATTAGTTGCCTAGATAGAGTAGGTAAGTACCTACCAAAAACAATTTAGAGGTTTTCTACTCAAAATTAAACACTATATTACCAAAACACTGTTAAGACTTAAACAAAAATGTAATCCTTTGTGGTGATTTCAACATTAATATTTTAAAACAAGATATCTCTTGAATTTACTAGTCTCATAATGAAGTACAATCTATGTTTACAAATTAATGAACCGATAATGTATCGATAATTTTGCACATAATATTTCACGAAAGTGTACTCATAGGGTCCTTGATATACATAATATGTCGGATCACACCGCACAAACTTTAAAACTTCCAGTAAAAAAGACATGTTTAATTAAAAGTTGGAATATAAAGATGCATAACTTTATTAAATTTGATGAAATTCAAAGACTGTTTGAAATCAATTTCTTTTTCTGATATCTACCTCATTAAAGACCCTAATGTAGCATACAAAAACTTTTTCGAACTATTCCAATTATTTTATAATCTAGGTTTTCCGGTTACGTTCAAAAAAAGAAAATTATTAATGAATCCAAATTGGCTAACTCTTGGTAATAGACGGTGTAGCCAAATAATAAAAAGACTCATGTTGTGGCACCATAGATTAAATCCATCTCAGGTAAATGTGACGAAACTTAAAAGTTATTCAAACAGACTTAAGAAAATTATCAAATTGACACAAAGAATTATTATAAAATAGAGACATATATAATAAATCGAAAATGGAAATAGAAGCGTATTCTTACCTAAAAAATAGAACACAACGTACAGAAATAAAACATTTCTAAAGAACGAAAAATGCCTTATGGATTGCCCTAAGGCAGTGTGCTAGGGCCTTTATTATTCCTTAAATATATAAATGACTTTCCTCAGAATATACCCTATCCCGTGACATTGTTTGCCTATGAGAGTACTATCATTGTTAAACTTGACAAAAATAATAAAGACTGAAGCTGACACAATCAATGCTTTACAACAAGCCGTTAACTGGTTAGAACATAACAACTTAATAATTATAAATTTGAAGAAAACAAAAATTATGAATTTTCGTCAAAGAGTAGCCAATGCAAAACGAAATGTAAGCTACAGTGCTGGGGACGTAACTTGGCAAGGTTTTAGCGTAGTGGGGGTAAGTTCGCGCATCGGGAACAAAAAAGCAGGCGCGATCGGAATGTAGACGCGGCGCGGGAGACAGGGGTCGACTAACGGAATGTAGGGACGCGGTGCGGGAGGCAGGGGTCGACTGACGGAATGTAGACGCGGTGCGGGATGCAGGGGTCGACTGACGGAATGTAGACGCGGTGCGGAAGGCAGGGGTCGACTGACGGAATGTAGACGCGTTGCGGGAGGCAGGGGTCGACTGACGCGACCAATCGGGCGCTCGGATCGGCGCTACCTATACCCAGCGTCCCACATGATACCAAAGAGACCTAAAATTCGAGTTCTGCGCATCTAACGACTCTTGCCAATTTACGTGCCCATAACTGTATAATAATGAAAAATTTGAAGTTACAAATACAAAATTTTTAGGGTTAACAATGAACAATCAACTAAATTGTAAACAGCATACTTCAATGTTAATCAACAAAATTAGTAAGTTTGCTTTTGCTTTGTATAAATTAAAGAAAGTAGTCAATCAAGCAGCGGCAATCACTGCATAGTATGGATATGAATTTAGTATCGCAAGGTTTTTTTTTTTTAAATGGATATACAGTTTATAATGCGTGAAGCAGTGGAATACTTACATAGCTATGATCATTTTCATTTGGAATTAGGACACATTTAGTGAGTACAACATCCACAGCTAGGGTTTTTAAATCAGAGAATTCTTTAACTTTGAAAATGTCGATAGTGACTGAGCTAAATGGGTAATCAAAGAATGATTCATAACATAAAAACTCACACCCGTAAAAAAACAGCCTGCCCTCTGAGTTTTTTAACACATTGAATATTTTAAAAACTTTTCTATTTTTAGTAAGACAGTAACAATCAGCCTTACGATATGCCTCAACACATAAAGTTAACCCATTAAAATTAACTTTTTTATAGCACTTATACGCACTTTCGTTAGGAACAGGCCCTGAATAATAAGAATAATAGTACGAAACCGGTTTTTTATCAGAGAAGAGGCCGTCGAACTGGGAACAATCTATTTCTATTAATCTTTTGACAATTTGTTGCAGAGGTTTATTAGGTGACCTCACCAAGTTTTTTAATGCACCTAAATAATTTTCAAAGGGAAACGCCGAAAACTCATCAAGAGCTCCAAGCACGCGTACATCATCACATATATGACATAACATATGTACGTTATATACTAGAAACTCGAGTCCATATATTACTTTTGCATTTTTTATGAACATCGTCAACAACTCGTGAGCCAGGTCTACACCCACGTTATTCATATGTTTAATTGAACATAGAATAGTAATAGCACAATTAAATAGCAAAAAGTTTTCATAAAGAGATTTTGGCAAAACATTTTGAAAAACCACTGGACCAAGATACAATAAAATCATTCGATATTCTGTTGCTTTAAAACGAGCTATATCGTTTAAGCTTCTTGGTTTTCTATTAAATTCAATAGGTGTAACTTTTGCACAGAGAATCAATCTTTCTGATATAACATTTACCAAATGACTAGGTAAGCGCACACTTAAATGTCCACTTTTCCACGTGTTTAAAAGCTTACGCATTACTCCTAAACAAACACTATGCATGTATTCAGCGGGGAAACATGATATCAAATCTATAGGAAGTGCTATCAGTGGCGATTCACCCATATGGTGTTCATCATCTGATTGCAAACGAAATGATTCGTCAGTTCTCCTGAGTGCAGACACATTTTCATAAACAACTCGCCCTCGGTATTCGCCAGGCTCTACACATTTGTCGCAAGCGGAATAGCCACCATGCTGTTTAGTACACTTAATAAGAGCTCGTGCTGGAGCATCACATACGAAACTGTGCACCTTGAGGGTATAATGATTATTTTCAAAATGAAACCCATCTTCAAGTAATTGTGCTAATTCTATCACAAAAAGCTTTAAAAATTGATTTAATGGTGAAGGTTTAGACTGCCCACAGAAGATAGCAACCACAAATGGTTTGAAATCATGGTGATTTTTTAACAAACCTAATATAGGCCACACCTGAGTATTTGAGCTCTTAAACAAGGGCAATCCATCGATATTAAAACATATTTTAATTTCAGCGTCGGGTAAAGTAATATGTTTAATTTGTTTTTGTATTTGAGACAATATTCCCATATAAACCATTTCTCCTGTATCTAAGGCAGTTACTTCTAAATTCGTTGGAGTTTGCATCAAAGTTCTACTGTCTTTTGGTAAAATAGGAGATAGTGGTTTTAAAATTTTGAGGAGACTGTTTATGGCGTTGTGCGGTATTTTATGCTCAGTAGCCCAATGTTTCAATTGATTTGGCAAGTCATAGTCAGTGTTACAATTAATATCAATTTCAGGTAATGTTCTTAACGGAGATGGCGAGTCTATATTATTGGTAACTTCAACGTCATCATCATTCTCACATAAATTATTATCATTGCCCATGGAAATGTTTGGTATGGTTTGTTGTATGTGGATGTTGCACTCGCTCGATGAGGTCGAAGGCAAGCTACAATGTGATGTATGTGAAAATGAACTGCTATATATTTTTTGTAAATCTGATATAAATTCCGTTTTTGCTATTTTAGCTCTTCTTAACAATTGACGCTGGCCAACTACAGCTTTTGTCTTATATTTTGTTTGAGGTAACATTTATATAACCTGCTTATTTTCGTTTTTGCGGTGTCTTTCAGGTGCGTGTTTAAGCCACACTTTAATGCAATCTTCGATATCTTTTTCAGTTGTTCCTAAAGTAGATTTCTTTACAGCCTCTGTAATCAAATACATGTAAAAGTGGTTAGTTAAATAAGCCCACAATAAAATAAGGCAGGCCATGTCAGACTTTACTGGACATGGCAAAAATTAACGAGATGTTGATAGTTGAATTGATAACTTTCCCTCGATGACGGTACCTCTCACCGCGGATAAATTTTAAGTGTCCGTGGCTCCGAAAGAGGAGAAGGAATTTTAGCGAAATGTTCGTTAAATTCAACAATTCAATTCAAAAGTACTCACCTACAAGACAGTTTCGAAGACGTAATTGACAGAATGGCTTTTTCTGTGATCGTTTGCCATAGAAATTGAACTGCTTTGCTAGAGAGTCGCACAAAAGCGTTTTCAGAATTCGAGAAACTTTGCTGAAGATGTCCCTTCCACCAATAGACTTTATATATTGAACCTGAGAATCAAAGTATTGATTAGTGCTGTGCAGTAACAGTTAATGAAATTAATAATAAAGCCAAAATAAATTTGTGTTTCCGAGCAAACATTCAATAGTTCATCAAATACTTAGTATAGGTATTAGAAATAAAATCATACCAAGTTATCATAGTTTTCTTTATTTTTTAGTAATTCTTCTGTAGTTTCCAAGGCCTCAATTGTGGTTATTGGCAGTTTGAAATCTACTTTTAAAGTTCCTTCAGTAGATTTTAATATAGATAAAATTTGGTCATTTTGACACTTAATATGAGACAACAATGTAATTACTTTCTCGTGGAAGATATCGTTTCGTCTTTGATCACTTGTGAAAAGGTCTTGTTCTAAGTCTGCAAATATTCATAACTTTCAGTTAGTCCCTACCCAAATATCTTTCAGTATTTATGCTTGAGAGCAGCGGTGGCCAAGTGGTGGCGGCCCCGACTTACGAACAGTAAGTCGTGGGTTTGAACCCAGACAGGCGCATTACTTTGTGTAATTTATTTCATCACCACTGCTCTCAAAACGGCGAAGGAAAACATCGTGAGGAAACCGGCATGTCCTAGAACCAAAAAATCGAAGGCATGTGACATCTACCAATCCGTACTGGGCACGCGTGGTGGATTATAGCCCACTCCCTCTCATTGAGAGGACGCCGTGACCCTGCAGTGGGAATATTATAGGCTGATGATGATGATGATGATGGTGATTTATACTTAATATAAATGGTTGTTCATTATGATTTAATTACATTCAAGGATAACGGGATGTACTAAAAAAATAAAAATTCGTACGATTTTTTTTAAGTTTTGAACAAACCTGCACACAAAAAAATGCAATCGAATATTGTATGACCTATAAATTAGGCCCTATCAGTATTTGTAGCTAATAATGAACACCCCTGATAAACTACCTAGATCTACTTACTTTGCAGAATACTGGATGACAATGTGTTCGGAAAATCACTGTTGTCATTGTTCGTCCCAGCATCTAAATGTCAGAAATTATAAATATTATTAAAGAAAATGTGTCTAGGCTAATTTTTTATTAACCCTTAACCACCTAACGGCGGTCAGTGACCCCTGACCTGACTCTTAAGGGAAAAATTACTAAAAAAAAATGAATTGGAGCATGTAGGTGTCGAAATTACAAAAGGTATAATATTCTAATGCAGCCCAAATCACTTTTACTTCTCAATGGGAAAGAGTTAAATTATGATTAACTTACTTTTCGGTGTTGATGAGTATGCCTGTCGATAACTTGCTGGTTTTACTGTACAATCAAGTTTTTTTTTTAATATTGTGCAACTATGGTCAGTAACTGTATCATCAGATGAATAATCAGTTGGTATGGCTTTACGTTTATGTTTTTCTTGTGCTTCAATTTCCTTTACTAATCCTGAGGGCTCTGACACATACTGTTTATTTCGTAGTACTGTAAATAAAGATATGTACCGTTTATATTTGTTTATGGTACATAACCGTAAAAAAATAATTCTGTTCTTTTATTCAGACCAATTGCTGACACGCGTTTAGCACTAATTTCCACACTGTTAAATAAATAAATATTTACACATTCCACACAACACTATCTAGCCCCAATCTAAGCAGAGCTTGTAATAACCAGAAAGGAACCAGATAAGCTGATATAATACTTATATAATTTTTTTATTATTTGTAAATACATACTTAGAATACAATATAACACCCAGGCAGAGAACAAAACATGTGTTCATCACACAAACATTTGTTCTCGGCGGGGATCGAACCCACGCCCTCCAGCGCAGAAGGTAAAGCTACTACCAACTGAGCTTCAAAGGTTGAAAAGTTGTTTATTATATTGATGGGTACTTAAACTCCCCGAAGTTTTTGGGAGTGGTTTTTTTTTTTTTTTATTGTAGATAGGCTCGCGTTTGACCACTATCTCACCTGATGTTAAGTGACGATGTGGTCGAAGATGTAGCACGCTGACCTAGAAGTAACCTAGTGGTCTTTTTACATCCTGTATAATGAATTTGGTAATTACATCATACAATAATTTAACAAACAATCATCCAAAGCAAGCTAAATAAAATCCCCTGTTTATTTTATTTTTGGTAAATACCATATAAATGTACAATAGAACAATACCTACACGATAAGCTGAATAAAAATCTTGTAATACCATGTTCACACAATAATCTTGAAATTTTGAAAATCTTACCATCTATGTATTGTTTTTTTAGTGGTGGTGGGCATCTATGGCTGTCATTATTGTCCTCATCCTCACTTGAAGTAATATAACGATTGGGTTTACGCTTAGGTCTTCGTTGCTTTAGTTCAGTATCCTCTGCTCCTGTCTGTACGTCAGACGTTACCTCTGCCAATTTCAGTTTTTCCTTAGCTTTTTCTAAGCAGTCTAAAGAACAAAAATCCACCCAAAATAACCATGCCATGCACATGCACAAACAGTAGTAGACAAACAACAGTAAAGGGGCATACTCATAAACCCAATTCAAATTTAATCATTGCATGTTAGCCCCTTTTTTTAGCTATAAATTTGTATGTAACCTGGTATCTAGTTAGGCTTTTACATTGGTCTTTATTTTGTGGCAAATTATAGTATCGTATTATATAAAGCGAACACTGAAATTCAGTGATTAGTCACACATTCAAATTAAAATGTCAATATTATTTTCACGATTACTAATAATAAATATGGTTTTCTCTATCCAAATATAATTTGTCACAAATACAGACCAAAATAAAAACTGACACAGTTATTTCAGTATACACAAACATACTAGCCCTTCGCCCTTAGATGGTAAAAGCAATTTGTATGAAAATCGTTCCACCTTAAATGTTACAATACATAACACACCTGAAGTTGCACAGGTACACCCCACCACCCTACACCATGTTCCCTTGTCCTTGTAGATCCTAGTGTCAGGAGTTCCCGATTATGAATTTGACTGCGGGTGTTATCATCAGTTAATTTTTAGGTTTTGTAACATTGAATTGTTGTGTTTGCAGTTTTACAAGCACAAGAATCATAGTTTGAAAAAAGAATAGGTACAAAAAAGTTTTCATTCAACAACTTTTGAAACCAAGCCGGGTTAACATTTACCCCTTCCTAATACATAACAAAAGAAATTACCCAACAGGAGCTTTTCTGTCGCTGCAATGCTCTAACAGTGCGTTCGTCACTCTGGGGGTGGGGCATATTCCAATTAATCGTAGGTAATTACGAATATGTTTAATTAGCAGTTCAAGTAACAAGTGATTATGGTAGAATAGAAGCTGTGTACCTATACATATCACGAATGAAAAGTGACGTTGGTAAGGCATGTCAAAATTGCCAATTGTTATCTCACAGGAAGAACAAGTAAGTACCTATTGTAAAGATGAGAAAACCGCAGCTTCCTTGACCGAAATTTCATGCAGACAGATACGACCATTAAACGTAGTTAATACCATGTAGTACTTACCAGTCTCATAAAAAACTCTCCGGACACCATATAGCTTCCATGTATCCACGTCAGGTTCAGCCTGTTCTATAACTAACCGATTAACGGCCTTGGATTCCCGTACAGGGGGCCAATACACTTCACATTAATTTATGTGGTGTCATCCACTGGCGATTTACAATTGACACACTTCCTTCGGCACCACTAGAAGGATCAGAAGACTGAATGACTGAATACATATTGTCTACTGAGAGAGTATGATGCACAGAACTTAGAAATTTTATTTAGAACAAAGATAATTCAATCAATTTGTACAAAACGAGCAAGTTATCGACTGCAGGAATACTCATAAAGACCGTTATGTTCGTAAAGTATACTAGTCATGTAGGTAGGTTATGTTGTACAAAACAAAATGTCAGCGCGTCTGTGGCGCGAACCCGCGAACCAGTGTTGCCAACTTTATTTTTTAGAAGATCGTAACATATCAAGGAAAAAAATAGTACCTAATGAAATTCCAATAAAACAATGTAAATCATTTTAAAACAGAATGTAATTTATAATTTTTAATAGATATTTATCATTTAAGGGACATGAATCAACATTTAGGATTAAGATTTAACTGAATTTTTATATTTTTAGATATGAGAAAAGTACTTAGAAGTAAATTCTAAGACTCAGATGAAACCGTGATTAGGTGTCATTTCCATAGATACAGGTTTAAAATCTCGAATTTGTATACGGATAAAAGTTGTCCTCTACCTTGATTATGTAAGCTCTGATGCTACCAATTCTCGATTTCAGTTGATTGAAATCGTAACTTTTGCTTATTATGTACGTACAATTTGACAGTTTCAGTTTAGCTCGTTCAAGTCTTCTACTTGTTTTTTTTTATAATATCAAAAATTAATTTAATATGTCATCTAGTTTTACTTCGTTATGATGATGGATATAAATTTGAAAAGATCGTATATTTTGCGTACGACTTCGATTACTCGATCGTACAAGTGTCAAAAAGGACGATTTAAATCGTACGGTTGGCAACACTGGCGAAAACTAGCTTAGCTTCACTTTTTTTTGTAAATAAATTATACTAAATATTATATTATAATTCTTGACGGAACAGGCTAAGGTCTGAGACCATGCTGCATAGTCATCAGTTAGCATTTTTCTTGAGTAGGGTAGATCCAGTTTGAACTAGTTTTTATTATTTAAATAAATAAAATAAAATATCAGTGCTAGGCGAGTGAAAATAATGCCAAAATCTAAAACTAGTTGGAAGCACTGTCTTAGCAGCGCCCAGCCGGAGTATTTTTATTTATTTCGGGCTTCTTCGAGCATAGACCAATGAAGGTGTTAACGCGGGGCGTTGGTCCCCTGTTGGTCATTTGGCGCTACTTGGTCATTAAAAGTATAAAACTGTTTGTGTTTGTTTAAGATAGTGTGCGAGATTGTTGAAGTGGCCTTAACATGACTATTACTTTGATGTCACAATAGACCCTAAATAGTCGTCAACACGACGTAGCATTCGTGACTAATACCGGACGTCACAGAATGATCTTAAATAGACGTAGCTAGGACGTACCATTCATGATCAACACGGGCTGAAATAAATCAGACACAGAACTTCTCACTGATGACCCTAAATAGACGTCATCAGGACGTACCATGCGTGCCTAATACCGGACGTCACATAATGATCTTAAATAGACGTTGCTTGGACGAACCATTCGTGACCAGCACGGGCCGAAATAAATCGGACACAAAACGTCACACTGGTAACCCTAAATAGACGTCACCAGGACGTACCATTCGTGACTAATACGGGACGTCACAGAATGATCTTAAATAGACGTAGTTATGACGTACCATTCATGACCAACACGGGCTGAAATAAATGGGACACAGAACGTCACCCTGGTGACCCTAACTAGACGTCATCAGGACGTACCATTCGTGACTAATACCGGACGTCACAGAATGATTTTAAATAGACGTAGCTAGGACGTACCATTCATGACCAACACGGGCTGAAATAAATGGGACACAGAACGTCACCCTGGTGACCCTAACTAGACGTCATCAGGACGTACCATTCGTGACTAATACCGGACGTCACACTGGTGACCCTAAATAGACGTCATCAGGACGTACCATTCGTGACTAATACCGGACGTCACAAAATTGACCTTAAATAGACGTTGCTACGACGTATCATTTATGACTAACACGGGTTGGTTATGAATCGACCCTAAAATAACGTCATTTTTACGTACATGTTCGACGAATAAAGGACGGACCCTAAAATGACTAAAGTGGGACGTCATTATTTCGTCACAGACGTCATCTTGCTACCTGGGCTATAATTGGATGGGATATAGGTAGCTATAAAGTTATTTTCAAGTCTGTCCGAAAATGTACCAATGACTGAAAAGACGAAGTCTAGTCATTTGTTAGGTTGACTTCATGCAAGTCATGAATGGTTGGCAACAAAATTGCAAAGAATTTTGCCATCATTTATCAAGGCAGGGCTGCCTGGATAAGACAATAGTAAAAAGGCCAAAACATTTACAACCGATTCCAAACGTTGTCCTATGCTGTATTTTAATAGGATTAGTATCACGTCCTGCCTTCCTACGGAATTTTAACACCTACGTAACTACTTAACAATCGGATAGACGAAACGAAATTTGACTTAATTCAAAGATTATCTCTGGACAAACAAATAACATTAATCTGTCCACATGGTCAATTATAGTCTAGCCCACGATATTCATAATAGCATTCAATTTTATACGATTAATTGGTTAAAATACGTGAACACTCCAATTATTTAATTAATCAAGTAAATTGAATGATTACAGCTAGGATTTGTAAACGTAATTTAGTTAAACTCGTTAATTCAAATGGCATTTGAACAATCTAGTTGAAACGACGATTGCCGATCAACAAATTAAAATGTTTACTAGTATTTAACTTTTCTAATCGAAATTCATCTAAATATCTACCTCGTTGATCGAATAAACGATTGCTATGTTAGTTAATTAGTGCAGTATCAATAATTTATCATGCCTTGTCGGGGAAATGAGTTATGATTAAAATAAAACAATGCATCATGAGTAGGTAGGTACCTCCTTAGGTATTTTGAGTAGGTTACTAACACCGCTTTTGATAAGCAGGTGCGATTGCATCATTTCTAGATATAAATCGAAACAGACTTAAAATGCCCTCACAAACAAATTTTTTTATATTTTTCCTTGTCGACACAAATTAGTGTTGTTTTTGCCAAACAAAACATTTAATGAATGTCAGTTGGTCACATAGGAACTAGGTACCTATATCCCAGTTTATTGAACGTGTGCGGCATGGTATGTCGGAAGCAGTTTTTCCAGCATTTGGCGAACTGCCCAAAACTCTTCGAATAGCTACCGCACCTTGCTCTTTTATTTCTTTCACTTTCAAGAAATGTGAAACGGTTTTAAGAAATGCAGCGACATTTTCTTGAGCAATTAACAAGTGTTTTTGAGACAGTAATGAAGTCAAGTATGCTCAAATTATTGGGAAATTGAGTAGGTTCATAGTTATTTTGTAGTAGGAAAGAATCCAATTAGTTAAATGAGTAGAAATGCGTTTAACATAATAATGTCTAAAATAAACTTACGACTCCCAAGAAAACCATCAACATTCACCGTCGAGTCATTGTTTTACCCAAATGCTAATAAGGCGTACTTTTCAAAACTTTCATAGTTATTTGCATGTCTCTGATGGTAATTGCCAGCGACACGCGACTGTCTCCGTGCCAGTCTGTGATTTTACGAGCTTAGCCAATCCCGCGGCTTCTTCCGCGTTGACCCGCTTTTTGTAGCGTGATCAACGTATCGAACGACTGGCTTTCTGGCCATTAAATGTTCCGAATCGGCAGTAAATTCCAACTTTATGTGATGATCCGTCCGTATGACTGTGACAAATTGATGTTTCAATGTATATTGGGTGGCTATGCGCTTCAATGAAGGTACATAAAGTGTCCTACTTATGTGCTTACCAACAAGGCGCTACATAAATCTGTTATGATGAAGTCGTGTTATGAATAATCGCATCACGTCCACCAATATGACGCACACTCCTTAAGACTTCCACGAAAAGTTCCAAAGTGTACCTATTGCTATTGAGTCTATAGTCTATAGTAAAGATTATTGTTTAATGCTGATAAAGATAATCTTTACAACACATTCGTAAACAAGATAAACATGCAGGGTTCATTCGAATTTTATTTAGATCTTGTAGCCTCAAAGGAAGGCGAGGCAATGAATGAGTAATCTAAGCTTGTCCTTTTTCTGACGAAAATACTGCCTATTGTTAGCGTTAGTGACTCCTGAAAAGTACAGTCATGATTAAAACATGTTACGTGACTGCACTGTTTAAAAATATTTCTCTTTAACATTATAATCTCTCCACGAATGAGTCAACAACGATCTTATCGGCCGCTCTCTATTGGCAGAGTTTCATTTACCTAGAAAGCCTCTCAATTGATTCGCGATAAAATTTCGCCGCAGCGGTAATGGATGACTTGTGTTTTGCACCAAGAATTATGCTCCATTCGTCCTAAAAATGCCACACGAACGGCGTGTGTGCCGCGCGCCGCGTGCAACACAACCCCGACCCGGCTGATTTATTGTTCGACAGGCTGTCGGACCAAACGAGAAACTTGCTCCGCGCTCTCCTCTTTTAAGGCAACATGACATAAACACGAAAGTGGGCGACCATAATGTTTTTGCTGCAATTATGCTTATTCATCGGTTTAAGACGTGATTTAAATCGTTGATGTACCTTTATGGTAGTGGGCTGGATCGATAATGTCGACCTCGTAAATATGTTAATGTCGAGGCAACGCCTCTAGAGCCGCCGTTTGTTGCGAACCCCGTCGCCGGGGCAACCGTGACTCATCCTACGCACACACAAACGCCTTGCCTTATGCTTATAAAATATTCGCGCGACAAGTTACTCAAGTTTCAAACTAACAACACCTGTGTCTTACCTATTGATATTTTGTTCATTTTAATAAGTATTGTTTGTGATTGTTTCAGTTCTGGGAGATCATCTCCGACGAGCACGGCATTGACCCCACCGGCGCCTACCATGGCGACTCGGACCTGCAGCTGGAGCGCATCAACGTTTACTACAATGAGGCCTCCGGTGGCAAATACGTGCCCCGCGCCATCCTCGTCGACTTGGAGCCCGGCACCATGGACTCTGTGCGCTCAGGACCTTTTGGACAGATCTTCCGACCGGACAACTTCGTGTTCGGACAGTCTGGAGCCGGTAACAACTGGGCTAAGGGTCACTACACCGAGGGTGCTGAGCTGGTAGATTCAGTATTAGACGTCGTTCGCAAGGAAGCAGAGTCATGTGATTGCCTCCAAGGTTTCCAACTCACACACTCACTCGGCGGCGGCACTGGATCCGGAATGGGCACACTTCTTATTTCCAAAATCAGAGAGGAATATCCCGACAGAATTATGAACACATACTCAGTTGTACCTTCGCCAAAAGTGTCAGATACAGTAGTAGAACCTTACAACGCCACACTATCAGTCCACCAGTTAGTAGAAAACACAGACGAGACCTACTGTATCGACAATGAGGCATTATACGACATCTGCTTCCGCACGCTCAAACTATCCACACCCACGTACGGCGACCTCAACCACCTGGTGTCGCTCACCATGTCCGGCGTGACGACGTGTCTGCGGTTCCCTGGCCAGCTGAATGCGGATCTCCGCAAGCTGGCGGTCAACATGGTGCCGTTCCCACGTCTCCACTTCTTCATGCCCGGCTTCGCTCCCCTGACATCTCGCGGCAGCCAGCAATACCGCGCCCTCACCGTGCCCGAGCTCACACAGCAGATGTTCGACGCCAAGAACATGATGGCGGCATGCGACCCGCGCCACGGACGCTACCTGACCGTGGCCGCCATCTTCCGTGGACGCATGTCCATGAAGGAGGTGGACGAGCAGATGCTCAACATCCAGAACAAGAACTCGTCATACTTCGTGGAATGGATCCCGAACAACGTGAAGACCGCCGTGTGCGACATCCCACCTCGTGGTCTCAAGATGGCTGCCACTTTCATCGGCAACTCCACCGCCATCCAGGAGCTATTCAAGCGCATCTCGGAGCAGTTCACCGCTATGTTCAGGCGCAAGGCTTTCTTGCATTGGTACACCGGCGAGGGCATGGACGAGATGGAGTTCACCGAGGCGGAGAGCAACATGAACGACTTGGTGTCCGAGTACCAGCAGTACCAGGAGGCCACCGCCGACGAGGACGCCGAGTTCGACGAGGAAGCAGAGCAGGAGATTGAGGACAACTAAGCTACTCACACCCAACTCCCCCCTCCCGCAACCCCAACACCCTGCCCCCCCTGCTCCAGATCCGAGCGTCCGGCGCGTCGCACGGGACTTTTGATTTGCATTAGTATTTCCGTGTAACTGTCGTTGACTTATTTATGTTACGTAGGACGTACCTACACGTTGGTGACGTCGCGTCTACATTCCCGTGTGTGTGTTTTCCTTGACCGAAGGGCACCTCTCGGATGTTTATGGCTGTAAACAGGTTCCCCCTGCGACGTGGGCCCTTCGCCTGACCACCAGCACAGTGCTGTCCACACACTGATGACACAAAGGAAAAGATCTTTTTTTTGATAAGGCTGAACTATTTTTAATGCCTAAGTTTAATTTTAATACTTCGTTTGATACAACGTTCAGATAATATGTTATTCATTGGCTTTTTACTAAGAAGCTAGTACAACATTTCGAAATCGATCAAAGGTTTTTTAATTATTATATTCCAGTGAGTAATAAAACTACAATGATTTTACTTGAATTGTTTTATTTATATCTTTTATCAGTCCAATATAATTGACTTATTGTTTATTGAAACATACCGTAGCTCCATTAATATTCAGAGGAATAACCTTTCACGAATTAAGATGAATATTTTCATCTTAATTGTGAAAGGTTATATGAAAAATGGATGGGGGTTGAAAACGTTGACAAGCAACAGGTGTCACTGACTGGCAGGGCCACCATCAGGGATTTTAATTTCGAAAACACATAAATTTTGTCCAGTCCACCAAATATCAGAATCTGTGGTTGGTTTAAAAGATAGCGGTTTGTCAATGAGTTCACATATCCATGGTGATATACAATTGCCTTCCATTGTCACTCGAAACGTGAATTAGGTATTGTAGTCTTGATTAGGTACCTACTGCAATACAACAAAAGGTACCTAAACCTACACAGTCTACACACACTTCAAAGCAAATAGATTTCTGGGTACCTACTACGACTTATAAATTCTGCATCCACCAACAAAGACGCAACTACAGGCTCTGGCGCTAGGTACTTACTCATGTAGGATGACGAAGATTTTTCTGCAGCTTCCAGACTCCATAGAAACTGCGACCAGCTGCTACTCCGCAAGATTCATCGCAGCAGGAGCCTTTCAGAAAGCATAAAACTACCTATACCTATCTAGTTAGGTACCTATAAACTACGTTCAATAAAGACGCGTACACGCAAAATGGACAAGGGTGGATCCAGCTTTGGTGCCAGGGGGGGTCACATAGTCGTGTTCAAGTCACAAGAAGTTATAATTTATTTTTTTAATCTACCTACATCTACACTAATATTATAAAGAGGAAAGATTTGTATTTTTGTATGTGTGTAGGAAAAAAACTCAAAAATTCTTTCATCATTAGAAAGCTACATTCACCCTGAGTAACATTTAAAGGCTACTTTTTATCCCCGTATTCCCAAGGGAACGGGAACTACGCGGGTGAAACCGCATGACGTCCGCTAGTCATAGATACAGGTAAAGTACATCTTCCGAAACGCGTTAATACTTCATCTACTTCTATGGGTTCGTGTTTTTGGACATGGAAAAGTGTCAGTCCGGTTAGAAGTTACGGTACGGTTAGATGAGCGGCTCAAGCGAGACAGAGGTGAAAGAGCTGGAAGGCGCGAGCGTAGCGAGCGCGAATTTTTTTTATAGATTTTGGGGGTTGGCAAAGATATCGTCATTGGGAGGGAAAGGCATAAAATACTGTTTTACTTGGTTCGACAAAAGGGAGTGCTTACTCTTATCTTAATAGACACCGACCCTTCACTTCTAGAACCAAGCGCCTAAGACAGGGTTTGGAAGATGTGACTGATACCTTCTCGACAATGATTAAACGATTATTCGTTCGTCGTAGTTTTCAGCTGCATCCAGTTAGACTGGAAGCTGAATACAACATAGTTGGGATAACGTACGTGGATCTTTTAACGTGGATTTTTCACTTGAGATAACGCAAACATACTAATGTTAGTATCAAACTCGATTCAGGTGTTTAGAAGTTATGGTGGAATAAATAAACTGACAAACATACATTTAGACAAGCACATCATATAAGAACCCTAAAAACATTCTTTTTTTTGGGGAGTTGTGTAAAAATATATAATAAAAACATTGCTATATATATTTTTACACAACTTTTATTAGTATTCCACCTAGGTCCTGGACCCAGCCCAGGGGGGGGGTCATGACCCCCATGACCCGCCCCCTGGACCAGCCCTTGAAAATGGATGCAATGGATTGAGGTTCTATGGAATCCGTGCCTATGGTGGTGGTTTGTGGGGTACCTAACTGAGTAGGTACCTACATAACTAGCTACGTTTATGCATTTGCATTGGCCGGACGTAGTCGTCGTTTCCTCATCAACAGTGGATAACGGGGTGTGCTCGACGCATTGTCATTAGCGGCTTTTATCAGTACAGGCGGTAGGTACTTACCTAGTACTAACATATAAATGATGTACCTACCTAGCTTACTTAGCGGACTTGAAAACAGGAAACTATGGGTTAGGGATTCACGTAGGGAAAATGTGTTGCTGAAGGTAGCATCATTAAAAATAACTTAGAAGCGTTAGTAGTCCCAATGATAGGCAAAACTTTTGATCGTGGTTATTACCTCCAAAGACTTCTTTGGCAGGTAATTTTATGCGCAACCAGCGATCGTAATGTAGTGACTTACAGCAGTTAAAGAGCCTCAGAATTTTACCACAGTTAGGTACCTAGGGTTGGTTCTCTCTCTGGTCGAGCTGTGTGATTGGGGGCTTTTCCGTTTATTGTCTCAGTTTCACGAAGTCTGGATTGACAATAGGCAAAAATATAACAAATTGCCGTTGATAAACAGGAAAACTAACTAGGTAGGTAATATTTACGATTTATTTAAACTTAAATACTTAAATAGTTGCAATGTAAATAGGTAGGTAGGTAAGTAATACAGTCAGCTAATATAGATAAAACCGGTCTATGAGATGACCCCAAATGCAGCATTTCTGCGATGAATTGGTAAATTGTATTTGAATTCCACCAGTCCCTTCGAGGCGTCGAAAACTACTCGGGCGAAAGCTCCAAATTATCCTTCATGAAATCCAAATTGCTAAACTGACATTCCTTTATGTGATCTAATATTATTTTAACAGTTTCGTTATTAATTTTGCCGGCTTCATTCAATATTTTCAGCAAACCTGTGAGAGTGAATATTGATTTTACACAAATTCCGTTTTGTTTGAGTACACTAGCGCCACCTTGGTCTCGGTCGAGAACTACAACGGCGTGAGTGACGATCAAACCTTCAGACCGTAAAGTGTCAACAGTTTCCATCAAACTGCCGCCAGATGTCACTACGTCCTCCACAACGAGGCATTTCTGATTTTTCTCGAAAAGGCCTTCTAGGATTCTTTTGGTGGCGTAAAGTTTTGTTTCTTTTCGTTTCATGATCATGGGAGTGTTGGTGTTGACAGACATGACAGCTGCAAGCGGGAGTGCGGCGTATGGAACCCCACACAGCAAGTCGTGGGTGATGTCTGTTGCAAGCTTCTCTAAATGTTTTGCCACTGAAAGCTGAAATGTAAAATTAGGGTATTAATTACTTTTTTGTGGCAATAATTCTTGTTATATTTAGGGACACCAGCTCAATATGTCTGCGGTGTGTAGACACGTCTCTCTGAATAAACAGGATGGGAGTAATGATGTGTTTACTTTGCGACAATGTTTAATTTATGGGTGTAACAACAGTTAAACAGATATACACTATGTAAGTTTAAACGAGGGACATGTTGAAACCCGCAATAGGGCATGCTTACATGATATTAATAAAAATATGAACAAAAAAAACACTGAAAATTTACAGACAGAACCATACCAAACCTTTCGGAAAAGGCTCGCCACCCTTGCGTTAATCACAGAAAATGTGCGCGGATCAATGACTTTTAGGTATAATCCATTTTCCCTTCATATTAAAAAAAAACTGGCGTAGGACAATGACGAAAAAGAAATGTCTAATAAAGTGAGATCTGAAAGGCGTCAGCGGGGGCCATGGGACAATTATGTCACAAATTAAGGTTATAATATTTTTTTTACATATTTGGGACGAGAACCGAATACTGAGTGGCTCCTTCAATATGTCCCTCGTTTAATCTAACACCATGTATCCGGTAATTTGATTAGTAAAACTGTAACATCTAGAGATTCTGCTATAATAACTAACCCTTGAGATAAACCCATGCATACCTGCCATTGAAAGGCTTTGTAAGAATGATCTTTCATTCAACATTTATTTACACATACATTTGTTTTAACAGGTAAGACCCAAGTAAGACCCAAGCTAACAAAAGTAGTGATAAAAGTCCAGTCCCAAGTAGTGGGTCTGGGTAGGATACAGCTATACAGTGGACAACATACTAAGTGTCACCCTCTGGAATTCCGCCAAAGAACAAGAAAATATGTCCAAACGCCGAGACACACTATTCAGTGTTCGCATTGCTCGAATCACTGCACTGGTGCAAATTTAATAAGTTAGTACTCGATGCCGGGACTTTAAAAAGCGCCTCTCTCAGTCCCAACCTGGGGTCCAGAATGGGGTCGTAATCACGATAACTGAATATGAAGACCTGGGTTGAATTCCAAAGACTCTTCATACTCTGCAAAGTATCATTAGGGTTTTACAGCAGCGGAGTTTGGTAGCAATAGCCTCTCCACTACCTCCGTGACTCGGAAAGCTCGTTGTGCCGTGGTCTCGCCTGTGGTTTGTACATCTTTGACAGTCGTTAGTCCTGCCTGTGGCTCAAAAGTCTGACAACCAATCCTTCAAAGGGTATCTTATTACCCAGTACTAACTGGGCTGTGGAAGTCAGATAGGCAGTCGCTCCATGTAAAATACTGGTATTGAACTGAGTCCGTTGGGCTAGAAGCGGACCCCAGCAAAGTTGAGAAAAGGCTGCAGATGAGATGATAATGAGGCTCTATATTATATAATACATCATTACTAGTACGTAGTTTTTATAAAGTACTGAAGTTATTTGATCTCAATAATAATTACCATGATCTGTGGATGCGAAACGACGACACGCAGGTCGAAATAGATGGGTGTGCGTCTGCCAATTTTGGCTTCGATGTCCCCGAGACGCACCGCCCCAGCGTCGAACAGACGTACCGCTAGCTCCTTCAGGGTTGACATTGTCTGGAAAATACAGGTGAACACGGTTAGATCAAAGGAATCTTCATCAGGTATATTTCTATGGGCCAAAGTTGCCTGACAATTAATTAATGTTATGTTATGTGACTTCCAATACGAACTTTGAACTATTTGCACTTAGTACCACGACATAAAGGTTAAAGGAGTTGCCAACGTTTGACCACTGCAGATGTGCAGTAGACTAGATTGTGTAACATAAATTTAGCGGTTTTCGCCGAAAATTGTTTGCCAGATTTTCGCTTGCCAACAACCGTTTTGCAGAATTTATTTCGCCGAATAATTATTTACCAACTTTTCATATAATTTTGTTTTATTTCCTAACCTCACAGTTTCCAACAGTACGTTTGGTCTGATTTCCATAATGATACTTTTTAAAATGCCAACTCTCAAGTCTCTCTCTCTCTCTGTAGTCGGTCCCTCATGTCTGAGGATCGTGGTCAGCTTCGGAGTCACATCTGGAGTGGATGATCCGCCTCCACCGGTTTCTGTCCAGCGCATCCCTTACCACCGTGTAGAACTTAGAGGACGATGATTCCTTCACCTGATCAGTCCAACGGGTTGGTGAACGACCGCGCGATCTTTTGCCTTCGGTGTTCCCAATCACGATCAGTCAACTCTCAAGTAGCAGAATGTTTTAGTTGTTTATTAGTTTACTAAATCAAATAATTAGGCCCAGTCGACGGAGCCCCGCCACGCTGGGCACCTACTTCTGGGTGGTTTAGAAAAAATAACCACCAAGTACTGAGCTCGCTTCGCTCGCTCAAGTCTCGCATCCAAGTTTTCCAGGTAGCGGGTAAAACATTGGTTGCTTTTTTACAATTATGGATAACAATGTATGACACGGGAACTGTTTCACTGAAAAAACGTCATTCGTCTAACAGTAATTGTGTGGCCTAGTAAAATGTTTGGCAAATGATAAATGTCCCAAACGTTTTGTGTCATTTTAGTAATCAGCTTAACAATAATTCAACCAAATGAAACGTTGTCATACAAAAATTTGCTAATCGTTAGTTGTCAAAGTGAAACATTGGCGAAACGTTGGTTATTGGCATGTGATAATCTGCTAAACAATTTTCGGCGAAAAGGCAGGACACCAAAAGCGTTAAAGCGAAACTAAGGCCCGGTTTCCACCAAAGCGGATAGGAGCGGAGACGAGAGGAGATGTGTGGAAATCAGTTCAAAGTTTACATTTCAAATCTGATCTTTCGCCCTTTCCGTGATTAATCAAATTTTGGCACTTCTCTCCGCTCTGCTGGTCTCCGCTTTGGTGGAAACCGGGCTTTATTCTGTCCATGAAAGCTTAAAAAGCATAATTATTGGTACTATATATCCCAATACTTAGCTCTATTCTTATCCTAAGTTCTAAACTAAGGTAGCCATGGAGTCAGTATTGAATTCGTTTTTGGGTTTATCCATCAGGAATTTATCAGCGGTTGTTGGAAGTAGACTTGCCCGCTATAACATTGGAAACATTTAACTGGCGAAATGTTGGTGTACTATTAGGTGAACCTCTTACTAACCCTGTGAGGATGCTACAGGGGTGATGTTATGCTATTTAGGTAAGTCATTATTTGACTCAAGGAACTAAATAATATGATGAAGCCTTGAATATGGTTACATACATTATGCTGTAATAAAATCTGTCATGTGTCTACTGAACAGCATATGATTTCATAAACCGGTTGATATTAATTTATTAAGTCTCTGTCTAATATTATTTATTTATAAGAGTTTAAACTACATAATATATCTATTCCCATTGATTTGGAACTATAAGTATATCATAGCAAGGTTTTTAATTAAATCTTGCGCAACTCAACTGATTTCCTTGCCGTCAGAATTTGGCTCGGCCCTCGTGCACAAGTAAAGGGCCCCAAAGCAGCAAGAAACAAATCTACGTAATTAGTCAGTAGCACGCGTCAATAGCCAAATATGTCAACCCGCGTCTCACCAGTACACGAAATAGCGTAGCGTAGGCACATATTTCAATGAAGTTAATAGCTGGGCCCACAAAGGTCAACCTGCTTTTTGTTTGATAGTTGAAATACTTGGTGGTGTCAGCTAGACGGCATAGTTGCCATCGGGATAAAATCCCTGGATGAGGCTAGCACCGGACGGCTTCTTGATTGTCGAGTCTGCCATCAGTGGGGTCAGAGGTAGGAGCAAATGCAACTGAATCAGACGCATCCAGTATTGGGAGATGCGAAAAATAGTTGCAACTACCACCAGTCGGGACAGCGGTGGGGCAGATAGGAATATCTAAAACACTTCATACAGGTAACGTCATAGACACTCTTATACATAAGATGTTAAAAGGTTTCATCATCTTAGAAAATGATTATATTAATAAACAACCACCGGAGTCAATGACATTGAGCTGGCTGACTGACGAGCTGAATTAAGTTTTTTACTTAATTGCAAGGCGATGGTTAACCATCAGATCACGCTATCATGCATCAGATAAAAAACTTAGCCTTGTGAGCTTTTTCAATGTTTTTTTTAACGGACCAGAAACCCAATACATGTGTGAGTGAACGTGACGCTGTTTAAAGTTCAGAATAGCTTAAAGTATCGTCTATCGTTTTCAGAATTTCTGCTTACAGCAGCCTATGGCTGTAAGTTTAGCGAATTCAGCTACTTGACGTCCGCCTTGACTACCATGACGTGATTGACGTCTCTAGAGTAAGAGTGAGAAAGAGATACCGTGGTCCCGGAACACAAAGTGCTAAGAAGGCATATGGGTTTTAGTCAGTACTGGTCTCCCTTCCGCTCCACCAAGAGGGGTCATTTAATGATTTCCCATCCACACAAAAGACCTCTTCTATAGCTCTGTATCCCAATTAGAGTGACAATCGTACACCCCCTGTTCTGAAGCACTGGTCGGTAACGCAATGTTTTTTGCTCTGAACGTAAGAAAACTATAGTTACTATACTAAAAGGATCAATCTATTAAGTACAAAAGTTACTCCCCTTCTGATTTGTACGTCAATTGTCAATTGCAAGACATTTGACCCGTCACCAAACCCTATTGCACAACAATTTCTCAGCCGACATCAGGGAGGGACCTCAAATCACGTTGCTAGCCCAACAGCGTGCCCTACACGTGACTAAAACATAATATAGTTTTATAAATAACCTATATAAAGCTGTCACGGTTCGTCCTAATGATCGGAACATTAGCAAAATGTATATTGTGGTCTTAGAACAAGTTTGGGAAAGGATGGAAAATTTTGCAACTTTCTTTGGCATTGTTGTCAATATTTTTCTGTTAAAGTGAAAGTCTAGTTTGTTAGTTATACTAAAGATCCTGATCAAGTTGTTATAATACTTCTGATCGAATAATTCCATTGGCGTAACGTCTTGCGCTTTAAAGACGAGGGTTGAACAGAATTGCGCGCGGGCGCAACCAAGGGTGCAAAGATTACCACCGAAATCCCCACCCTTTGAATAGTCGTGGCCTTTATGTATATAACCTTTTAGCGTCTATGAAACCAAGTGGTTGCCCTGGCTGGAGGCCTTAAACTCAAGGCACCCACAGGGATTTGCCCGGTTAAGCAGAAGACAGTCTCCTAGACTGAACTGCGAGATGCCAAACCGAAAAAAAAAAAAAAAAAATGAAACCAAGTGGCTGACGAGTGTCAGGAGCCACATCTATCTGTCTACGACAACGCACTGTTACACAAACGAGATTACTTATCGATTTAAATGTTGTGGTCATTTATTACTTTATTAGTCTACTTTTAATCACCAAATTAATTAGTTAATTGATGACAATGGCATTTAATAATTACGAGTAGGTATGCCAGTTACCGATTATTATTCAGAACCTTATAAGTACCTGGTCTACTTATAGGTTAATCTAACTCCATGGGGCCCTTACAGTCAATCCTTTTATTTATTGAGTGTAGGAAATCATCAAATGACTCCTACCGCTCTGGGCAGAACGGTAGGGAGTGTCAGACTTCTACTGATTAAAAACCACCCACGTTCCTTCTTAGTCCTTTTTTGTCGAGGCCGCGGTATCTCTTTCGAACAACCCGCAGCCCCGATGGGACCCGCAGCCCCGATGGGACCCGCAGCCCCGATGGGACCCGCAGCCCCGATGGGACCTGCAGCCCCGATGGGACCCGCAGCCCCGATGGGACCCGCAGCCCCGATGGGACCCGCAGCCCCGATGGGACCCGCAGCCCCGATGGGACCCGCAGCCCCGATGGGACCCGCAGCTCCCATGGGACCCGCAGCCCCGATGGGACCCGCATGCCCCGACGGGTTACAGTAATCCTTAATTAGGAAATTTAGGAATAACACAAGGTGCGGTGGCAGAAGGTCATACGGCTAAGATAAGTTACCAAAACTTTCCAAATTCATAATAAGCTAGTGTTGTCCTCATATACATGTGTAACGATAACTTTAATGCTTCCATTCTTAATAATTATGTGTTATTCATTTAATTTATGAGAACAACAACCGTCATTATATTCAAAGCTAGAATTACCTATGTCATTGAAACCTTAAAATTGCCAAGTTTTTAAAATAATGTTAACTGTAGAGGTCAGTGTAAAAATGCAAGTCTAGAAAAAAGGGATACCATTTTATTTCATAGCTGTCATATTTAAATTTATTCTACATAAGAATCTCCTCAAGGATGCGAGACTTTCTCAGTCAATAATAAACAAATTGCGCTTTACAACAACAATTAATGATAACACTTTATTTACATTAAATTACTCAAATATAAACAAAATACTTACTTACGTATTTTCAAGGAATTCCGTTTAAAACACTTTTCTATATGGACGTCGGCACAGTTCGGAAGACCACGGGTTAGTAACGTGCCTAGTTTTGGAGCCACAATGATGCATTGAATGGCCGAAATGTTTGGACCTTAACCTCTACGATCAATGAATCATTTCCCCTAATAAATATAATGGTTTCCGTTACACGATTGATACACTTGTGTAAATGTTTATAAATATTTTTTAAATGACAAAATAAATACCTATCAAAATTATATCAAAAGTCCACAAACTTTTATTAATTCTACAAAAAATTAAAAAATAAACATTTTTTTTTTCTTAAGTTATTCTGAAATGTCACTTCACTATCCACCAAAATGGCGAATTATTTATGTCTATTTATTTTATTTGAACACACGTTAATAGCTATCGGGCAGACATAATGAAATAAACAAGTCGCAGTCCTAACTCAGAAATAAGTAAGAACTTGCATGACATAGTTTTTGTGCGCGGGGTCTCTCGCTGTCATTTACATTTATGATTCGCAATTTTTTACAATAAAAAGCAGCGAATATAATCATCCGTCTTGGTAAAAGTATTTCGTAATAAAGCTAATCCTTTAACTTTTCTTATTTGGAACAAACTGACGGCACGGCACTGACCATAGTTCTAAAAAAATTCTAGTCCGCTGTTTCTAAATGAAACTCCCACTATGCAGTCTATATGCACGACATTAGAATTGAATCGTTATTTTTTTGGAGTCGAACGTATGCGGACACCACGCTTGCACTTGCTTCAACACCTCACTAACGAAGTTTTATTTTTAACCAACTTCTGATTAATAAAATGTCTACCTAGACAAAGTTTCTACGCTGCTATTAGTAAAATCTCTATGTAAGTAGTATGTGAAGATCTTTACGTGAGAAGATAGCTTTTACCCGCGACTTAGCCGTACACCTCGCGAACTTTCAAACATATTGAAAAGCCTATATCCAAGATCCTAACACAGGTTTTGGTACATGCTAAATTTCATCCAAATCCCTACAACCGTTGCACGTGAACAGAGCATACCGAAACCAACTACTAATTAATGAAATGTCTACCCAGACAAACTTTCCACGGCTATTAGAAAATCTCCGCGTCCAGTAATTCTATATTAATTTATGTCGATACTGATAAGCTAATGACTCAGCAGTGGTTATGATGTGAACAGGTTCAGTTAGTCGAAGGTCTGACATAATTATTATTATTGGATGCACGATAGAAGTGTAAGTGGTGTGAAGGCGTCCCCAATTTATTCAAATGAATGAAGCTACTTTGTTCGTGCTAAATAGTAACCGCTGCTTGCGTCGATGTTAAGGTTAAACCGTCCGATATGTTGAAATGTTGGTATATATTATATGGATGAATGATCACCCATTACATCACGAGTTTCTTCCGTGCTTTGGAAAGCACGTCGGGCTGTCATTAATTGTAGATCTATGACTGGAAACGTTCATTGATTGTCATCATTCTCCTGCGCGAAAACCATTATATTTGTGGTCGGCGCAACATGTCTTCTTCTTCCACACTTCTCTATTTCTCGTCATGTCAGCAGTCACCTCCTTCCTAGCCATATCATCCTTCATACAGTCCAACCAACGTTTCTTAGGTCTTCCTCTACTCTCATTATACGTTCTAGAATACTTTAAACGGTTTCATAGTAAAAGTTATTGATCCCTAATTACAGTAATCGAACGGCGTATTAAAGACTTCTTGTTGACAATTAAAGTCTTCTTGGAAAATTAATCAGTACGACCTAATAAATCACTTACTGCCGCACTCAGAGAGCTTTAATGGTTACTTAGGCTATCACTTAGTAAAGGTTTTGACAGATTTGTCATACAAAAGTATGTGAAACCTTTACTAAGTGACGGCTTAAGTAATCATTAAATAACTCTGAGTACCGCAGTTAGTCTTTTTAATTTTTTACTTCCACTGCAAATGAGATGGAACTATCTACAGTTATCTCTATTTCTAAGAAATGCTGCCACTGCACACTGTTGCCATTAAAAGACACTTAATGAGTATCTGCAAATGAATATTATGTATTCCTAATAGGTATCCGTTTAGATTCACATTGTGATAACAAACATTAACTTATCTCTTCGTCGTTATCGGTTGATCGATAAATTCTGTGAGAAGATAATGTGACCAGTTGATGACCCCTTAGCTAATGTATTTATATTTAAATAATACAGCAAAGTTGATGGTTCATTATAATATATTATATAATCACGCATTTTAATCCCACAAAGGGATGCTAGTATCAATCTCACCTCATTAAGGTGAAGGCGACGAGGTAGCCAGCGAAATTCCAATATCCTTACGTTTTTTGCAATTTCCCGGTCAGTGTCAAGTCGTATGTTAAATTAAATGGGATAGGACGCGGCAGTAACAATTGTCTATTTACTGAGTACTTATTAATGATTAAAACCACCAAAACAACCGTCTCAGTTCATACAAGTGGCAAGATTGCCTTTTTCATCAAAATAAATAATCACTCTTGCTTGACACTTGTATGAACTGAGAACATGACGCCTGTAATCTCCGAAGGGATTGCAGAGGTGATGTACTTAAATTAAAGTACACCCTCATTGCGCTAATTAAGATTCGTTTATTTATTTGGAATCTCCAACAAAGATACAGATCATGTTAAATACATAGTGGACGACAAAAGTATCAAGTAACTGTGCTCCTTCAGTTATCAGGAGACCACAGTATGCACAAGCCACCACCCGGACACAAATCCAGTCTCCGTGGTTGCTGTAGAAAAATTCTTGATGAAAAACCCAATAACCTTTTTGCCCGACTTAGAAATCTAACTCAGGAACTCGTGCCCTGCAGTCGTGCTTCCGATCATTAGACTAACGTGGCAGAAATAAAGGGTGTAAAAGTACCCTTAACGCAAACGAAGGGCACTTGTTCTCCCCACCACTGCGATATTTTTTTTGTTCTAGACCATACCTGGGAACCCCCTAGTTACGGAGATATTGGGGGTCAAAGTTCCAAATCTTGCACAGCTGTTTTGGTAAATACTAGTTTTTAAGGTTATAACTACTTATATTAATAACCTCCATGACCTTTTTACTATTCAAAGCATCCACTAGCACAATGTTTTAAGAGCGCTACATTTTGTTGTACCGTAAAATGAGATTTTTGACCCCAAAAAAAAAGTCGTTTCCCAGCAAAATTTTTTACGTAGGGGTACGGTACTTAACTTTATGCATGTACAGAATGATTGGTTGACGTATGTGTGAAGAGTTAATTTACCTGCCCGGTATTAAAGTTGGAAAAAATAATCTAATAAATCATCACACCCATTTCATTGCCCCAACTGAGAATTGCACCTACACTCAGGAGACGAAACAGTTACAACCAAACCAGAGTCTAAAGACGGGACGCGCGACGTTTGCATTCTCTTGCCAGACAGACAATGGAAATTATTCAAAAACGATCTTTTAATTTAGTGATATGGCACAAGTGCCCTTTCAAAGAATTTAGCACTCAGAATGATTTTAGGTCCACTTAAAATCAAAATATCGCCTGATCCGGTATACGTAGGTATAATATACCTAGAACGAATCTTCTACTATACATACAAATAAATTAAATTTAAGAGAATGTTTGCTGTTGTCACTTGTTGTGTGCTGTGTGTTCAAAATATACATTTGATACATATTACAAAAAACAAATAGTATTTGTTATTTTGTGACGGTTGTTTTTTTTAAATTGTGGCAACACACATGGGAGGCCTATGTGCAGGAGTGGACGTCTTTTGGCTGAAATGATGAAAATGAATTTCTCCAAAACGGCTGAATGTGTTTGATGGGACTTACTAGCAGATACTCGTAGCTTATGAAACTTAAGCGTCTTTTATTATAAAACAAAGATTCGGGTTTCGTGCAAAAAACTAAACACTTGAAATTGTTAACAAAATTCGACTTAAAAAAGGTGCCTCATATTATTAATAATAATTTTACGCGGACGAAAGTCGCGAGCAGCAGCTAGTAAAAAAGAAAACAATAAAAATATCATAACGAGTCTGATGAGTGATGCTATCAGAATTATCTACATCTCAGACGAAACTTGAATCCATTGATCTTTGATTTTGTCTATGATACTAAGATCTCGTTGGTAACGGACTACTTAAATAGTTTGAAACTGGAATTTTATCATAATTATTCTGTGTGGAGAGTCAGTGTCAAGGATACTATGTATTAAATTCGGTGATCACGTAGGATCTTTCTTCTTTCTCGTTAAGGTGCCTAACCAGGTGTCAACGTTTGTTCCTAATGGCATCTCGCATGCCATCGGACCCTATGAGGTAGGCTTCTGTTTGACCAGACTATCCTATGAGTGCCTTGAGTGTAGCTAAGGCTCCATCCAGATGTGTTCTCTGTGGCTGCTACGAAAAAGCCCAATAATAACTTGCCTGACCCCAAATCGAACCTAGGACCTTATCGTTCAGTAGCTGTCGCGATTGCTCTTTTATTTGTTCTGCGAGACCAACGAGGCGGTCCAACTCGTCATCATCATCATCATAAGCCTATAATGTTCCCACTGCAGGGACTCAGGCCTCCTCTCTAGGAGATGGATGGGCTATAATGCACCACGTGGGCCCAGTGCGGGTTGGTAGATGTCACATGTCTTCGATTTTTTTGGTTCTAAGACATGCCGGTTTCCTCACGATGTTTTTCTCACCGGTTTTAGAGCAGTGGTGATGAAATAAATTACACAAAGTAATGAGCCTGCCTGGGTTCGAACCCACGACTTACTATTCGTACCACTAGGCCACCGCTGCTCATCAAGTCGTAGTAAGTAGGTAACTATCATCCCGTCGGGGCTGTGGGTTGTACACTAGTTACCGCGGCCTCGACATATAGGGCTAAGAAGGAAAATGGGCGGTTTTTAGTCAGCAGAAGTCTGTCCCGCTCTTGGGCAGAGCGAAAGCGATTTCGCTCTGCCCAAGAGCGGGACTTATTTGATGATTTTCCACCCGCCAAAAAAAAATAATGGGGTAACTATCATTTTATAAAAGTTTTTGTTGGGTTACTTCTTCTTATTTAAAATTCTCGGGTGGGGAATAGTGATCTGTATTAACCATTTAGAAGTGTGACTACGCGTGTGGCTACTGGCAAACAGTTTTCAGATTGAAACACTAAACATACACTTCTCATTTTGTCATCCGCCATAAGAATAGACAACGCATTCCTTAAGTTTTAAGACAAACTTAGACAAAATGCAATGTATGTTTGGAAATTAAATCTTATTGGTATGGAGTTCAACGACCATTTTGCAGTAAACTGCTACAAGAGGAACGCAGAAAGAGAACGAATTTTTGTTTTATTAATTTTGTCTGCTTTGTCGGGGATTTGTGACTATTTCCAGAATGGTAGACATTTATATATTTGTTTAATTTGAAACTGAACAGTCCTACCACAGCTCCTACCGTGTTTTCATTTGTTTTGTGAAGAAAATTCAATTATTTATTTTTGATTGTCAACAGGTCGAAGGGCGGGAAACTTCTTTTCTTCAACCATAAATAAGAGTGAGCTCATGATGTATTCTATTCGAAACATTGTCTCAGTAAATGAACACGAAGTTTATTTAAGGTAGGTGTACATATTGAGTTATAATAAAATACAAAAAATAGAAATTACAAATTAAAACTAAAAGTAAATACTTACCACTTAGACGTCTTAGTACTCCTCCGCATCGCTGACAACCGGGAACGTGCCCGAACGACTGGCAGCATTGCCACGTTGAATGGCAATGCTAATCCTTTGACCAAAGAAAGATCCAGACCTCAGGTCGCGCGAAGTGTCGGCTAGACGGCGAGAGATCTCCTTGAAAAGGAGACGCGCACTCGGACCCCATGACCCGAGCGTTTTGACCCCAAACGGCTCAAAACTATAATTACCACTGAGGTTACAGTATTTCCGCCGCATAAGGGACTCAGCAGCTGCAGCAGTAGCGCCCGCACAGCCCACCGTGCTTGCAACGTGAGATGCGCATGGCACAAGGGTGTCGACACAGGTTGCATCCCAAACCAAAGTAAATTGTTCTAGCTTGACCTAGTTTTCCCAAATGTCATAAACTCGGTAGCATTTTATTAATTTGAACAGACACCAGAAAAGAAATTGTATTTTTTAATATATACAACAACTGAAAACAGCGCCATCTATGTTGGGATCACCACACCACGTGCAACCGCACTTAACAAAACTTTTCTGTACGCGCTATTTCTTTTCTGGGGTAAGCAGACCTAGCGGTCGCTTACCCATACGTGCAGGCACATAACGTGCCGGGTTATAGATCAGTAACTTTTGTCTACCCAGCACGTCTGTAATTCATCAGTAGGTAATGCAATACTTTCACTGCATTGTAGAAAAGTTCGTAAATGATGTTGCAAATTGAAAGATCTGGCAGCCAATTTTGTTCGGAACCTAACCTCAAACAAAAAAGTGAGAATATGTTCGCGAGGGAAGGTGATACCTAATACGATGAAATTACCATATGCCTACTAACAGATTGGTAGTTAGTTACTAAAAATATAGCCAAAAACACCGCATAACGAACCCCGGGAAGTATGACAGCAGAAGAAAGGTAAAACCAGCAATTCGTGATTCCATACTGAAACTATGATGATTTTAATAGCCAAAAAAGCAGTTTGACAGCACGGTTGGCGCAGTGGTTCGAGCAATTGACTGCTGCGCTGCGTGTCGCGGGTTCTGTCGGCACGGAACAAATATGGCCTATGGCCTATAGATAGCTGTTTTGCTGGCTATTAGGGGCCCTAATTTGTGTATGTGAGTTTATATGTTTGTGACGCACCCACGTTATAGGAGAAACTCCTAGTTGCAATGTTTAAAAAGAAAGTTTCAGGCTTTTAAAGCATTGGCTTTAAACTACTGTCATTGCCAAGGTGCTGGACAGTTTGCTTGATAAGCATATGGCGACCCGCATCGACTTGCATGATGCGCCATTTGGGTTTAGACCTGGTCTTTCCACGGAAAGTGCCATACTGTCTCTCAAGCATACTGGCCAGTATTATACGTCTAGGAAAACGCCTGTTAACGCGTGTTTCCTAGACCTTTCCAAAGCATTCGATCTGGTGTCGTACGACTTACTGTGGCAGAAACTCCTGAACGAGACCGCAGTGGATAGGGGAGTTATAGAAATATTAAGGTACTGGTATAATAACCAAACCAATTGTGTGAGGTGGGCAGGCTCATTATCGGATGTGTATAGGGTGGAGTGCGGGTGAGGCAGGGCGGTCTAACCTCCCCACGCCTCTTCAGTCTGTACATAAACCGGTTGATCGTTGAGCTCAGCAACACCTATCAAGGTTGTTATGTCGACGGAATATGCGTCAACAATATTAGTTATGCTGATGATATGGTGTTGCTGAGCCCATCGATTAACTCAATGATGAGTCTGCTCACGATATGTGAAAGGTACGCGGAGGCCCATGGGCTCAGATGCAATGTAAAGAAGAGTGAAGTAATGGTTTTCAAGGCAGGGACTAAAACCTACCCAATTACACCAAGGCTAAAAATTTGCGGAAGTCCCTTAAATTAGGTCACCTCTTTCAAGTATCTGGGCCACTGGGTATCCGAGGACCTAAATGGCAGCCTTGATATTGAGCGTGAGCGCAGAGCGCGTTCTATACATGCAGTCTGTGAGTCAACTACACGCAGAGGGCATACAACGCTCTGCGCGTACAATACAACAACGCGTTCAGAGTGTTGATGGGGCTGCCGCGCTACTGCAGTGCTTCCGGCATGTTCGCAGAAGCGGGCATAGATGGTTTTCACGCCATCATGCGCAAGCGATGCGCCTCCATCATGCGCAGGGTACGCGTCAGCCCCAACAGCATCCTGAGGACTATAGCGGACAGGTGGGACAGTCCCATACTGGGCCATTGGGTACGCCTACATGCCTCTGTGGCGTTTATTAAATAAGTTAGAATTTATATTGTACTAAGGATATATATTATTATAATTATTGTTTTGTGTGCCTACTAACATAGTTTATAAGTTCTAACTATTACTAACCATAATGGATCATTGATGTCTGAAATTAAATAAATAAATTAATTAATTAATTTAAAAGTAGTTCGCATTTAATAGACATTTACTTGTTTACAGTAATCTAGCTCGTTTACAATCGCGAATTGACGCATTACAAACCCAAAATTGCCAATAAACTCATAAAAATCCAAAATAAATGTTCAAACACATCGTAACCGGAACCGGGAACAGGGTAACGTCCTATTTCACGTAAACACTGCCGGATCGCGGAGATAGTTCACGATACATAAATAAATAAACAGCTGTTGCCCGGCCGCCATACTTGCCATAGACACTGCTCATCGTCCATCGACAATGGCGCAACTTTTTTTTGTGTTATGATTAGGCCTACACGTCCGGATTTTTACGCGGTCTTTGAAACTGGCTGGTAAGGAAAATAAATAAAATGTAACAATGAGTTTATAGAGAAATCGAAATAAACTGATTGGCTCGTTGGTATAGATAGACGCAAGTATTGTGATTGGTGAGCATGAGGTCGTGTGTTCGATTACCAGATCGGGCACAGTGTTACATCAATAGCCTACTTACGCCTGTGGGTAACCCTACGGGGAGTTAGTTCAAGTAAGTCACGCATGAAGTTATGATTAATGAAAAACAGCAAAGTTCCATTTTTATTCAAAATCAAAATGGTCGAACTCTTTGACTTAGGTTCAAGTAATTTTCCATAACGATTAGTACTGTGTTCATCCATTTTTTCCGAATACATAATTATTTAGTATTTTCCTTTTTAAAAAACAAGATTTGCTATGTAATCTGTCCAAAAAACAAACATACAATACAAAATTTTGTTTATTCTACAACCCTTTGAAGAATAATAATAATAATAATAACAATGCACAATTTCTGGATCAAGTGGATTACAAGATCGCACGCTCGCCTGGCGACTCTTTTCCAGTCAGCCTTAGAGTTAGGGTCGCTGCCCGAATTCCTGACAACAGGTATAACCCACCTGCTCTATAAATCTGGTAGTACCGCGGAACCCAAAAATTATAGACCAATTACTTGTCTTCCGACAGTCTATAAAGTTCTTACATCCATTTTGAGAACCAAAATTAACAAACATATTGACGACAATTCTATCATGTCTACTTCTCAGAATGGATGTAGGAACGGGTCCCGTGGTACAAAAGAGCTACTCCTTATTGATATGGCCATTAGCCAGCAGGTTCGCCGTTGCCGAAAGGATCTGTCGACATGTTGGATAGACTATATGAAGGCCTATGACTCGGTGCCACATACATGGCTCATGAGGGTGCTAGAGTTGTATAAAATTGATGCAACCCTACGCACCTTCCTGATGACGTGTATGGGGCAATGGAGGACAGTCCTTCGCTATCCAGGATGTCGACAAATCCAGAGGAATAGCGAACCGATATGTAAGGATAGAGCGGGGTATATTTCAGGGCGACAGTTTGAGTCCTCTTTGGTTCTGCTTAGCCTTGAATCCTCTTAGCACTCTGCTGGAGGATTCAAGTCTAGGCTTTCGGTTGAAGAGAGATGGTCAGGTTATATCTCACCTCCTTTACATGGATGACCTGAAACTCTTTGCCTCCAACGATTTGCAACTGATGGAATTACTGAAGGTCACTGAAGCTTTCAGTAGCGCCACCAGGATGGAATTCGGTGTGGACAAATGTGCAATCATGCATGTAAAGCGAGGAAAGATTGTGGAATCTGTGGGAACCCAGCTCACCGATTCCATAAATCTTAGGTCCCTCTCAGCAACCGAAACCTACAAGTATTTGGGTATGTCGGAAGCGCTGGGCATCAACGTTGCCGACATGAAACAATCGTTAAAGGAGCGCTTCTTTGGCCGCCTGAGAAAAGTATTTAATAGTCTTTTATCAGGCGGAAATAAGGTGCGTGCCTTCAACGGTTGGGTCATGCCGGTTTTGATGTACTCTTTTGGCATACTCAAATGGACTCAAACAGAGCTAGATGCCCTGGATAGGCGGGTCCGTACATTGTTGACCGCATATCGAATGCATCACCCACGTTCTTCGGTTATGAGACTGTATATCCCACGAAAGTGTGGAAGTCGAGGCTTTTTAAATGCTAAGACGCTCCACAACCGTGAGATATACAGTCTCAGGGAATATTTCCTGGAGGCCGACGTGGGGATGCATCGAGATGTTGTCGCGGTGGACAAGGACCTTACCCCGCTCTCCTTGGCTAAAGAGAACTGGCGCAAACCTGTAGTGCTTGACACTAATGAACGCATGGAGGTATGGAAGAGTAAGGAGCTTCACGGACGCTTTTTCCGGGCCCTACACGGGCCCGACGTAGACTTCCTAGCGTCCGTAGCCTGGCTACGATCCGGAGAACTCTTTGGAGAAACCGAAGGTTTTGTCTGTGCAATTATGGATGAAGTTATAATGACGAATAACTACCGGAGATTTATTGTGAAGGACGGCACGGTTGACATATGTCGGGCATGCCACCGTCCGGGTGAATCAATCCGTCATATTATCTCTGGGTGTTCTCGTCTAGCTAACGGAGAGTACTTACATAGACACAACCTTGTAGCCAGGATTATCCATCAGCAACTTGCTTTAAAATACAGCCTTGTGGAATCGGAAGTGCCGTACTACAGATATGTGCCCGACCCAGTTCTCGAAAATGGCAGTATCACATTGTACTGGGATCAATCCATCATCACTGACAGGACTATTGTAGCCAATAAGCCTGATTTAGTGGTGGTGGATCGATCAGAGCGGCGCGCAATGATTGTTGACATAACGGTCCCGCATGACGAGAACCTCGTGAAAGCTGAGAAAGATAAACAAATCAAATATCTTGACTTGGCTCGCGAGGTTGTCGACATGTGGGGAGGGAACTCAGCGGTCATTGTGCCGATAGTCGTTTCAGCCAATGGCTTAATTGCCAAGAGCCTCGACCAACATCTGAGGAGGCTCTCGTTAGGCAGCTGGATCAGGGGCTTGATACAGAGAGCGGTACTCCTGGACACGGCTCGCATTGTTAGGAGGTTCTTTTCTCTGGAGCCCTGACTGCCGGTAGCTTGGACCCTGTTCCCGATACCGGTGGGCTACTATTTTTTATATTTCTAAATGTTTTTTATATTATTTTGTATAGGAATATTTAAAAATATAATTTATATGTATATAGTTAAATAAAGGAATAATAATAAAAATATTCCACAACTATCACACAACGCCATCTAGTCCCAAGCTAAGCAGAGCTTGTGTTATGGGTACTAGACAACTGATAAACATACTTATATATTTCTAAATACATACATATTATAGATAAATTACACCCAGACATAATCAATCGTCAAAGTCTAATTTTAATATCGTACCTCTCAGCGTTGGAAGGCATCCCACTAGGTGGACCGATGACCTGGTGAAGGTTGCGGGGACCCGCTGGATGCGAGACGCACGGGACCGGTCAATGTGGCGACACCTGGGGGAGACCTATGTCTAGCAATGGAAGTCTTTTGGCTGAAATGGTGTTAATGATGATGACATTAGATATCACCATAAAACAACCAGATATTAATAACTAACAGTTACATTTAGCTCTCAAACTTAACTAAAACAAACTTAACTAAAAATACATACCTCAACAAATAGAAAAAGTAATAAAATGCGTTTAGCTTCCTGCGAGTACTGGCGCCAGTAGCTAGCGTGACAGTCAACGACATTACTGGCGCGGTGCCAAGGCAACTAGCTTCCTTACTTCGCTATAAAATTGACTGTCTTCATTGCCTTGTGGGGTTTGAAGTTTTGGAAATGGACAGTGATCTCGAGGGAACTATTCAAAAGAGAAGCTGCGAACTTGGTAGGAAGATAGATTTCGGAGATAGTAGAACTAGAACATAATATTTATTTATTTAAACTTTATGCACAATAGTGATACATAGCGGACTTAATGCCACAAGGCATTCTCTACCAGTCAACCTTAGGGTCAAACAAGACAACATTGTGGTAGGCTGCAAACTAACTAAAAAAAAACAATATCAATTAAAATATATATATACTTATATTAATACTAATTAATACACATATAAAAATAACATTAACTAATAAATATTGCAACAAATACCAAAATAAAATATAACTGGTAATTACCATGACTAACTTGTAACAGCTATTTGGTCTGATTTAAATAGTGGGAACGTACTTTCCTTTTAAAAGTGAATTTGCTTTCAGCTTTTTTAATTCCCAGGGGTAGCGTGTTCCAGAGTTTAATAGATGAGATAGTGTAAGAATTTGACAAAAAACAGGTGCGATGTGAAGGAATTTGGAGAATAAGATTTTTGGAAGCTCGAAGATTACGACTATGACAACTGCCCAACCTTTGAAATAACTTTTTAAATAATCGGGAGCTCGTGGATCGTTCATAATCGAGAAGAGCAAGTAATATAATTTTATGCCTGTATTGTTGGCAGGTTTAAGCTGAAGTGTATCCATAGTACTTACTACCTATTTTCATCTATATTTCATGAGTTTTGTTAAAGTCAACCGAGCAGCTTCTTAATTAACTGTTAAACCTAACTGGGAAAGAAAGCGATTGCGACCTGATTACACCATTGAGGAAGGTAAATCGTCTGAAACACGATTCATTTTCTCATGTCTGTTTGACAGGTTAGGTGTTAGGCAGAGAATATTATCACACATCACATTCAGTAGTTTTGTAATAGACATGAGAATGATTCCATGTAAGTGACACAAATTCGACAATCCTGAAGTCGTCATCGTCATCTTCCTGTCCTTATCCCATTATATGTGGTGTCGGTGCAACACGTTTTCTTCTTCCATTCTTCCCTGTTAGACGTCACGGTGACATTTACTCCTTTCTCTTTCATATCATTGCTCACACAATCCATCCAGCTTTTCTTTGGCCTTTCACTCCCTCTTCATCCATCAACATTTATATCCATCACCTTTTTAGTTAAATGCGATTCGTCCCTCCTCATAACGTGTCCATCCAAACCACGATATTCGATTCCCTTTCAACTTTTTTGTAACTGGCATAACTTTTAAACTTCCTCTAATATATTCGTTGCTTACCTTATCCATTTGACTATCCTGAAGTAAAACCTAATAAAATTGCTCCCCAACTAGGATTTTGAACCCAGGACTCAATGCTTGAGTCATGCTACGTTTGTGGAGTTTTGATTGCAACTAGCAGATAATGCTTACAAAGATGGTGCACAGAAGCCATAAAACTGCACTGAGTATAACGGGGTCACTGTGTTAAACGTCAGATTATGCGCTGTTTATGCACCGGACCATTCTTTGAGCAGACTGACCAACGCACAACGCAATAACAATAGTACTGACTTGTTTGGAGAACTGGTGTCTGGGCATCCTTATAGGGAATAATGTGTTCTGAGGAGGGAAGGCAGACTGATAATAAATCAAAACATTTATTTGAACAGTAGATACTAGAGGTGGTACAACAAATAATGTTAAGTATAAGAATCCAGATATTTACCATTTTTGGTACAGGAAACAACGCGGCAACGGTTGGAAACGATGATGGACTATCAATGTAAAGGTGAAGGGTCTAGTGGTTGCAAGTGCGACTGCTATCCATGAGCTCCTCGGTTTGATTCCCGGATTGGGCTAAGTGTTGTTGAGTTTTTCCTTTTTTTGGCTTGCCCCTTTTTACAAGTAACTTAAATATACTGGCTCCCTTTCTGAAAAGGCGTAATGTTGTTCCATGATGTAATTTTATTCACAGTCACGCACTGTAGTCGAAACTATCGCCGGCCATCCTTTTTTTTGGGACAAGCCCGCCACACTATTTCCAAACCACTCCTAAAAGCCAGAATCAATAGTGGCAACCACCAGAAGAGCTTTTGGTTGGTGGGAAATCATCAAATGACTCCTCCCGCTCTTCTACTGAATAAAAACCACCCATGTTCGTTCTTAGCCCTTTGTGTCGAGGCCGCTGTATCTTTTTGGAACAAGCCGCAGCTCCGACGAGATCCGCAGCCGGGTTTACTTCCATCCTTAGTTTGCCTTTTAGGCTTTGAGTAACAGTACTTCACCAATAACTTAACATGTTCATGCACGATCCCTATCAGTTTCAAGTCACAAAACTTTTTACGTCGCAGATTACGAACACGGTGAAATTCCTCGAGCATGCAGTGTCGACGTCGTAAATAACCCTTTTAGAGATAAAGCAAGGAGTTTTTAACTGCTTTTAAAAAGTTTTTACTTTATGGTAAGTAGACTAAGTAGTTCTAAGAAACGTGTGCACTTCGGTCGTAGCTTTGTTAGTGTTGCAAAGTAATGAGTTTGTATCGAATTTTCCTCTAAGAGGTTTCTGTGAGTAAAGTAGTACGTTGTGATCTTTCGATGTCTATGATTGCCGTGCACGTTGGTAGTAAACTTAGCTTTGTTGGTGTTACAAAGTAATGAGTTTAGATCGAGTTTTCCTCTAAGAAGTTTCTGTGAGTAAATTAATACGTTGTGATTGTGATCTTTCGTTGTCTACGATTGCTTTTGCCACCTATCAATTCTGAAAACTAGACTGCGTCGATAGTTATGTGGTCACTATCGATCAAGCGATTGTGGAGCATGAAAACCCAGATTTGATTCCTGGGCACATTGTCATTGGGGTTTTTCCATCAGAAATTTCTCAGTAGCAATAGGCTTGCCTCCTAATATTCGGGAGGTAAACAAAACTGGTGATATCCACATATCACCAGTTTTGTACTATTAGGTACCTGCCCACGGCTACGGTATCCACCTGCATCCGGTTAGACTGGAAGCCGAACCCAGCATAGTTAAAAAAGGCAGATGATGATGATTGGACTGCTGCGTCGCGTGTCGTAGATTCGATCCCCGCACGGATCAAATATTTGAATGGCCTACAGATATGTAGTTGTTTTGGTATCTGTGTATGTAAATTAAAATGTTTTTAAACGCACCGACGATACAGGAGAAATTCCTAGTGTGGGGCAATGATAAAAAAACTACGTATTCCAAAATAATTTTGTTCGAAATGTTCATAAAACTCATTTAATATTATCTGCATTCACATTCTTTTACAACCTTTTACAAAATCAACACAATATTGACAATATGGGGACATTTACCATTGTATGTAAAACTTTAATGTACACCTCTTTCATGTTTTATAGTAACACACACACACAGTGTTTTTTAGACAACACTTTGTCTTCAACAACGCCTTTAATGCGTATAAGTAAGGACTATTTTTGTAGGTGAGTAACTTGGGGTTGATTAACGTCCTTCTTCGCGTCTTCTTCGATACAACAGCATCTATTGCGTAGCAGTAAGATTGTTTTTGCAGTTAAATTGTGTTTGACTGTATATTGGACGACACCGCGGCACCGTCCGCAGTCGTCGCCTGCGCCGCTGTCGACGACTTTTTGCGCAATTGGCTACGTCTGCGGCTAACGGTAGTGTAGTCGTGGTTCACAGTGTTGCTATATCATTTACAGCTTTTTTTGCGTTGTTTTAAGAGTAATGTGTCTGTGACTGGTCTGCGTAAATTTCTGTGTTCGTTTTACAAGTTGAGAGCAGTGGTGGACCAGTGGTTGCGGCCCCGACTTACGAACAGTAGTATCAAGTCAGCCTAGACCAACGCATTACTGCTGAACTACATGCAGAGAGTGGGCAGTCTAAGATATTCTCGCCTCAAGATATTCTAAACCAGATCTAGCAACAAGATTGGCAGACAGAAGATGAGAACGGCATCATTAGGAGCACAACTCAGCTGAAGATACATCTACCGATAAAAATCTGACAATATATTAGATATTATTGTTTCAAGGAAACAGTCATTACTGCGTTCGAACAATCAGATCACTTCATATTATAAAACAAAGTCCTCAGCCCCGTCTGTCTGCCTGTCTGTTCGCGATAAACTCAAAAATTACTGCACCCATTTTCATGCTGTTTCCACCAATGGATAGACTGGTACTTGAGGAAGGTTTTAGTGTATAATGCAGCGCGGGCATCAGCTATTTAGAAATAAAGTAAATCCAAAGATCACATAAATGAGACCTGGATATGTAACCTAATTAATATTAAGGTATCTGTAATGAATCTCCCTCCACTTCTCCTTCATAACCAACCGGACATTGTCACACAAAGAAACCAAACACAGGGGAATCACTTTCCACCACAGTGCACAGTGGACGCACTATGTGCGCGGAGAATGTAAAGCAGTAAAAAACATAAAAACATTAAACTGTTTGGAGTTCACATCAAACTCTGATAGAATATGCATTTGAATACGTTGTTATTTGTCATCAGAAACAAGAAAGATATTGAATGGGTCAGTCATGACGTGAAGAAATTAGGTTTTTTTTGTAGAATCCCTTTCCTGTGGATACAATTAAAAATGAGTACGTAGGTGGAAGTCTGAAAGTGGCGGCGGTGACTGAAAAGTTGTGTTGTGATAAATTAGTTGTCGTGGAATGGGCATGTGATGCAGATAAATGAGGAAGGTGTCATGAGGAAAGTTTTGACGATGAATGCGGATGGGTATAAGCACAGATCATAGAACTGTTGCTATGATCTGTGAGTACCTAGATGAAAACCACAGAAACATAGATAGACATTGTCAAGGGTGATGATTTTACACAAGTCATGGTAACTTTAGGAGTAAATTATTTTCCTTCAAGCTTGTTGCGTCGCCTTTTTGTCAATGTTCTACATCTGACTGCGAATATGAACAATCTGCTGCACATTACGTTTTATGGGAGTGCAGTCTTTGGCAGAATGAACGTAATATTATGTTGGATAGGTACAGGTTACATCCGGAGTATTTACTATACGGACCTTGTACAAACTAAAACAAATTTCCGTGCGTTCAATCATTTTTGTCATACCTACCTATTATTGGAATCAAATATAACAGCTCACAACTTAGGACCCATTAATATGAATGACAATAATATCCGTGGTGCTAGGCAACTGGGCTTATCCCAGTTGTATACGTCCCTGTGTGCCTATGGCCTTGTTCTGTTCTGTCTCCTGCTGATATGGAGGGAAGTGGAAATTATGTTTTTCCTACTCCTCCGGTATTATTTTCTGATTAATTTCATTGAGGGATCCAAGACAGTTAAATCGTTTCTCTGAAACTTCGTCGAGCTTCATTGTCTCGGCACTTTTCATGAATACAAAGTTAGAACCAGTTACAATATTCTACAAAATATATTTATGAAAAACTGACTGCCGGCTGGGAAACTATAATTCTGATTTCTGTTGATGAGGTTGACCCGTAGATTTAAACACTTAAGTTGCAAAGTTCAAAACTAAAATCTCCTTTGGTGGTTCATTTTCAAATAAATTAAAAATGGATCGAGTCAAAATTATTTCTCTTGGTGCCCAAATCAGTTGCCCACACTTCAAACCTGTAAATAATCTCACAAATGTAAGATCTACAAAGATCTTGACTCAGAGCCTGTAGTTACAAGCCATACAAATATTTGTTTCGCCACCTGTAGCGTAAATAAATGAATCAATCTACCACTCTGACGGTGCTGAATACTTTGAAGTGCTATTTTAATTACTCCCTACCTTCTTACTGATTTATTTTTACCTGACTGTGACAGTGAAGGTAGGGTTATGTTTTTTAGTTATACTTTTATTTCATAGTTTGCAAGTGTGCCTCAACACAGGTTATCCTCTCCTATTTCTAACCAATCCAACGGACACAACCCCCTTGTGTCCGTTGCGAAACTACGACTTTCTTATAGTGCATCGCATATATGCAAATAGTGTTGTTACGGTCTAGTTTTCTAGCTGTTACTAGTAATCTAGATTATCTACCGTCTATCAGATGTAGGTAATTGGTAACATTATCGTATACTGTGTCGCTTACGCGCTTGTCAGTAAACCATTTCTTTGACCTTGACTTATATTGAAATAATTTTTGTCCCTGATGTCAATGGTAACACTCGATTTTTGCAATGAAAATCAACGATATAACAAAATTAAAGTCGGGTCAAGCGTTGTTAGTGGCTGCCGATCATTCAATTAAAAAAAAAAAACACGGTATTTGACTCGCAATACTATTTACTTACTTATTTGTGTGTGTTTATTACGTTTTCGCATAATTAGTCACATGCGACAACGTGAATCGTGATGAATACCGAGGCTAAACAGGACATACGGAACCAAAACGTGGTCGCTCACAATGGGCGTCATCACAAAGCTCAAAGTCACCCAAAGTGCAATGTAGAGGGCTGTATGCTCGGAGTTTCCTTGCGTGATTGAATCAGAAATGAGGACATCCGCATGAGAACCAAGGTTACCGACATTAGCCCGAAGAATTGCCAAACTTAAGTGGCAATGGGCAGGGCACATTGCTCACAGAACGGATGGCCGATGGGACCCGCGGACCGGACGACGCGGTCGCGTTGGAAGGCCTCCCACTAGGTAGACCGATGACCTGGTGAAGGTTGCGGGGATCCGCTGGATGCGAGACGCACGGGACCGGTCAATGTGGCGACACTTAGTGGAAGCTTATGTCCAGCAGTGGACGTCTTTCGGCTGAAATGATGATGACCGAGGCCAAGGAAACGAACAAGGGAACTATGGATGGTGAGGACTGACATGAAAGAAAAAGATGTTTGCGTGACGGTGGACACCCCAAGTAACATGGAACTAGGGCAGGGGGTGAGGATAATGATTTCGTTGTTTTCGGGCAACCGGAATTTAAGATAGTTGACTAGAGAATCTATAATTATTATAAAGGGTGTTAAAGTACTCTTAACGCAAACGGGCACTTGTTCTAACAAAACAAAAAAATGATCGCAGTGGTGGGGACTGCGATCATTTTTTTGTTCTAGACCATACCTGGGAAAGCCCTAGTTACGGAGATATTGGGGGTCAAAGTTCCAAATTTTTAACAGCTGTTTTTGTAAATACTGTGTGTTTCAGGTTATAACTTTACTTAAATTACCTCCATGACCCGTTTATTATTCAAAGCATCCACTAGCACAATGTTTTAAGGGTGAGACATTGAGTTTTACCGCAAAATGTTGTTTTTGACCCCAAAAAAAAGTCGTTTCCCAACAAAAAAAGTTTGCGTAGGGTACTTAGTTTGATGTACAGAATACTTCGTTGACGGCTGTTTGAAGGAAGGGTTCATTTACACCCTGTATACTGACACGAGAAAGCTGAAGAAAAAAACAAGCCTGAGATACAGTACAGCTGCAGCAAGGAGCAAAACTTTGTAAAATCGATACAGATATAATTATAATATAATTCTTCTGTACGTGTGTATGTATGTATATGTATCCGCTAGTAGATATAATAATTCTAGCCTGTGTAAGAAATAGATGCAACACGTGCAACCATCACCTGTTTTATGTCTTAGACATAGCAAAGACTTCTAAACTGCGTCCCTTTGAAATCTTTAAAGTCAAAACTTACCATAGACGCACTGAGTCATATCACATTTGGCTCTCTGCCCGACAGAATTAGCATTGGGCTATTATCTTCCCTTGCAGGGACAAGCTTAGTTATGGACTTTTTGTTTTACTCTCTTTGGGGCTGATAGGGTTGCCACATATTAAACAGGGTTACCAATTCTATAAACTATTTCGTTTTCGCAGTGTTGGAGAAGATCATATAATATAGTAAGTTACAAATAATGGCTATTCGATTTGTCGTTTAAATTTTTCAACCAAATTTTTATAAGTATTGTAAAGCGTTTAAGAATATCAATGGATAACGAGGAAATCCAACACCAAGAATTCAACTATAATACTTCCCATAATAGTCCGAGTACCTAAGTAAGATAACAGCGATTCATTGATTGCACACAACGCGATGGCTGTTCCAACCACATGGGTAGTGTTGCGTTGATCTTCGGTGTCAATTACACTATGGCTACCGTTTGGTTTCAAATTCGGTGTGCGCCGAGGTCTGGTTCTTATTCTAAATATTTAGTATCCATCTTGATTTGAGAACTGATTGATCAGAAGTGGAAATTTTCGTGGTTAGAGGATTGGTCAGCTGTTTCTTCTTGGTAGTATCTAAGCTCAAAACTTTGTCGCTTCCATGGTGTCACCGTCGTTGGTCTGACATCACTTTCTTTGACTGCCTGTTTTGGAGTACAGATTCCTAGAGAGCAGGATGTTCTTCAACGTCGTTAAAAATTTGATGGATCGGCGGCGTGGTCATCACGTAGTATCTTCGTGAGCGTACCGCCCACTGCAGACTTAATTCTGTTAGTCCAACGCATGGGCGTCTCGCGACGGCTCCGATTCGTACTTCAACCTAGCAACTGTTCTGAAACTGCGAACTCTAGCGTGACCTCAGGCAGCTCCTTTCTTCAATCCATCCTGATCAGACTTTCTCTGTTGCTGGGGAGTCCTAAAAGTCCGTTCTTCTCTAGAACGCGTCTGGCGTCGCTATTTAATAGACGTGATCTAGGACATATAATTACACTCATACATATATATACCATCGATATGAAAAGAAGTAGATTACACTTGCAAATATCGCCTGACCACAAACAAGAACTAGGTATATTTTTTGTGTCAAGACTAGAACGGAAATTGATTTTTCGTATTTTTTTATATATACTTCAAAGAATAATCTATCAGGTATAGATCGATATAATAAATTAATAACACGTCATGACCTGCTACTGTATTAATGCATTAGTTTTTAGTGCACAATTTATTTTAATAAGCTTTCAATATTAATTGATGTTGTCTGTCAGTCTACCGCGCCGCGAACTTGATTTATTACAGAAAACTAGCAGCCCGGCTTAATTATACGATATTTAAATTGATCACTATGCAGACATTCTGATTAATTTTCGCTATATCAAAGATGTACGAACACTTATGAAGGTTTTCGGTATTAAACATCGTGTTACGGAACTCAAATGCAGCAGGAAACCTAGTAAGGTAGGATATTGGCACTTGGCAGGTGGAGTAAAGCTGTGACCGACTGGCGTCCTAAGACGAGTAAAAAAAGTGTTGGTTTTCCGGAGGTGAGATGGCCAGACCATATTGTAGAAATACCTGGATTCGGTTGGAACAAGAGCGTCGAGGTGAGAATACGCAAAAAGATATACTTATACCTAGTAGTGGGCGACCTGTGCAGAATGAAGATTAGATCAAAGATTTTCAGATCAAATAGGTTAATAGCAAAATAACGGCTGGCATCCCTAATGACAGGTCTAGCTGTCAAATGGACAGTAAAAATGGCGGCAATTTTGCGCGGGTCTATTGTCTGGCGGCCATTAAATGAATCTGAGTGTATTAGCGCAATACTGTTAGACGAGCGATGCATAAAATACTGTAAAATGAAGGGGAAAGTATGGCTACATTTCAATCGTATTTTTGGCATTGCAAAGGCTTTGCCATTTTGTGTTATTGGTTGATTAATTTCTTAAAACCTTCTTAAATATAGCATTAAACGTAGTTCTGACTCTGATACTAAATATGTAAAAACTGGAACTTTTAATAATAGCGCACAGCATAATGAAAGAGGGTATTCAGTATTCGATTATGGTCCTAAATATGTAAAAAACTATACTTAACCTTAATTTGTGACGTAATTGTGCCATGGCCCCACACGCTCTCAAGATCTCACTTTTTTAGACGTTTCTTTTCTGCCATAGTCCTGTGCCAGTTTTAAAATATGAAGGGAAAATGGATTATACCTAAAAGTCATTGAACCGCGCACATTTTCTGTGATAAACGCAAGGGTGGCGAGACTATTCCGAAGTATTTGGTATGGTTCTGTCTGTTATTACTTATTTATTAATGTTTTTTTTAGTTCATATTTTTATTAGCATCATGTAAGCAGGTTTCAATATGTCCCTCGTTCAAACTAACATACTGTATAAGCTGTTAGCTGATCAATAATTATTATTTTGGTGTTGCCTAAGTGTAGCTGTTAGTAAAAAGGGACATTAAGACTTATTGCGTCATTCTCCTATGTTAGGGAATTTATAAGTTATGCCTTATTTGGCTTTAATTTCGGTAGTGCCTTAAGAATAAATGCCTTGAGTAGTCCAAAAATAGAAAGTCCATAATTAGGTTCAAAATTATGTAATTATAGCTTGAAATCACGAAAAAACTTACCTAGTGACGTAATACGTAGACCATACTCTATGGTTCACTATAACCATAACTAAAAAGTACCTCTAGCAGTCGTCGTAATCGGTAGTGGCCTAATTTCTGAGCTTTCTTGTTTACAATTAATTTAACGAGTGCCCTAAAATGCCCTTAATGATTCTTAAATGGGAAACATGAGTAAGCGTTAATAGTGATAAAAGGTAAACGAGAAAAGAGACCGCTGAAAGAAAATTTGTTACCTATCAAAACTTTTCCGAAATGTGATAGAAAATTGTTTTGTTTTGTGCTTTTATGAGAAGGGTCTGGGAACTTAAGGTCTTTTTGTGAAGCTTTAGCCTTTTGTCATTAATGTTGAAAAGAAACTGACCAATCAGGGGCGACGTCAGAAAAAGGCACAAGTGCTTCTTACTAACGAGGTTGAAAACGTTTTAGACTGGTTCAGTGGGATTTTTCAAGACATCATTGTGGTTTGACAGAGTTGTACCTAACTTTAGTAAACCCACATTTCACAATTATATCACATTATTTAGAACTAGCTGTTGCCAGCGGCTCTGCCCGCTACAGTTCGAAAATTAAACCCAGGGAAAGATAAAATCGGGATAAAAACTATCCTATGTGTTAATCCAGGTTATAAACTATCTGTGCCCCAAATTTAATCTAAATCTGTTCAGTAGTTTTTGCGTGAAAGAGTAACAAACATCCATTCATACATACATACATACATACATACTTACAAACATCCGTGTTTATAATATTAGTAGGATAGTAGGATACAGTACATCATCATTTGCCTACTGTTAGCAACCATGTTGGGGTCGGCTTTTAGTCTAACTGAAGGCAGGTCAGTCAGTCATGTCCGTTAAGGCAGTCTCCACAACCCAGTTAATACTGGGTAATACGATACCCCTTGGTAAGACTGGTTGTCAGACTTTCAGGTCACTACATCACATTATATACCGTGTAAAACCCTTAACGCAAACGAAGGGCATTTGTTCTCTCCACCACTGCGATCATTTTTTTTGTTTCTAGACCATACCTAGATATTGGGGGTCAAAATTCCAAATTTTGCACAGCTGTTTTTGTAAATACTAGTTTTTACTTTACTTAAAGTACCTCCATGACCCGTTTACTATTCAAAGCATCCACTTTCCGTTTTAAGAGTGCTACATTGAGTTTTAAAAGTCGTTTCCCAGCAAAAATTTTTGCGTAGGGGTACTTGGTTTGATGTACAGAATGCTTGGTTGACGTATGTGTGAAGTGTTAATAATTTACACCCTGTATGGCATTCAAAACAACAGAGACATTCTGTGTCTTATAGACTGAATAAAATTGAAAAGTTTGCAGCCATAGCTTGGCCTTGGTATCGATTGCTATGATTAATTTAATGAAGTTTGCATTTGCTTGAAGATGGCATGGATACATGCATTAATGATTGATTGTTTATGTATTGCCATCCTAGCATTTGAATGTGCCACATTTCTATTAGAATGTGGTAATTTCGTGGATGTCGGTTATGTGACCAAAAGTAATCCTTTCATCCCCTTACAACCCTTTTTATCACAATAAAAAGTATCCTATGTCCATTCTCAGGCTCTAAACTATCTTTGTACCAAACATTTAAATCGGTTCTGTAGTTTAACGTAAAAGTGCGACAGAGAGATTGAAATTGAAATTGAAATTGAAATTGCCTTTATTAACAAACTATATACATATAAAAATTACAATAAAATTGAGTATAAATCAGACATCGGTTACAAGTTTGTCTTGCTTTCTAGCATAGGCCTCCCCCAGACCCTTCCAAACTTCACGATCGTGAGCTATCCTTCTCCATGTTGCGCCTGCTGTCGATTTGAGATCATCCTCCCATCTACGTGCCGGTCTTCCTCTTTTCCGCACTCCCTCTCTCGGGTACCATTCAGTTACGTCTTTGGCCCACTTGTCTGCTCTGCTTCTAATTGTGTGACCGGCCCACTGCCATTTCAGTTTTTTTATCGTGAATGTCACGTCGGACAGAGAGATTTACCCACGTTAAATAGTTTTTATTCCGATTTTATATTCCGGTGGGATAGCCCACGGGAATATAAAATCGGGATAAAAACTATCCTATGTGTTAATCCAGGTGATAAACTATCTGTGTACTAAATTTTATCTAAATCCGTTCTGTAGTTTTTGCGTGAAGAAGTAACAAACATACACACTCACACACTCACAAACTTTCGCCTTTAGAATATTAGTGTGATAAAGCTATCTCTCTTTTTATTTAATTACAAAACAATAACTCAATAAATGACTAATGCAAAAAGTTTTTTTTTATATTCAATAACATTCTCAATTTGTCAGTCATAAAGTAAGATCTACTGTATGCACAAAGACTGCACTTATTATGAAAGTAATGCTCAGCAATAACGGAATTTATTGTGAGTCAGCGTTCACTTGGGATGATAATACAACTGGTGACTTGACGAATGGTATTATGCTGAATTTTAATGGAATCAAATTTTTGTACCCACAACTGGCTCTAGCATTGGCCTGCTTAGGTGATGGATATAAATGTTGATGTATGGAGAGGGAGAGGAAGGCCAAAGAAAAGATGGATGGATTGTGTGAGCAATGATATGAATGAGAAAGGAGTAAATGCCACCGTGACGTCTAACAGGGAAGAAAGAAAATAGAATACGTGTTGCACCGACCCCAAATAAAATGGGATAAGGACAGGAAGATGATGATGAACTGGCGCTAGCATGGCTGGTTCAAAGTACCGTCGTTGGTTGATTGATAGAACATCTGTTAATATCATTTTATATTTCAGCATACATGCATATAACAGCACGCATACTGGTTACATTGGGACCGGTGGCTTATATGGACACGCAATCTGCAATACGGTCTTCCCCTTGGTCAACAAACAAACATACGTGACTTAAGATATAGTAAACAATAGGGGATTGGACAAAAAAAGCTAATTAGTCCGTCAGATAGATTTCCAAAAAATATAGGACACGTATTTTTTATTTTTTCACATAAACAAAAAATGAAGACGATACAGCTAGTGCTTTGAAAATTCGTGAACTCCTCGAAAACGTCACATGTTAGTACATTTTTTAACTACAAATGACGTCACTATGCGACGTGTCTTTGGCGCGTCTTACCTTCGTCAATTTCCATAAATTTGATAAAACAAAAAACACGTATCCAATTTTTTTCGATAATCTAACTGACGGACTAATTAGAATCATATTTTGTTGTCTCAGTCCGATCCCCTGGGCTAGATGCATGTCTTCTTCATCCATACTTCTCTATAACTCGTCATCTCATCAGACACCTTCTTTCTAGCCATTTCATCCTTCACATAGACCCATCATATCCTAGGTCTTCCTTTCATATTATAGCTATCTATCTTACCAAATCATACAAAGCATAATTTAACTTTATATCAATTGTGTGTTGTGCGCAACTGCTGCATGTCCTGCAAAGTGTGATTGGGTTTTTCTATCAGGAATACTTCAGTATCAGCCAAGGTGTCGTCTTGGGCCCGGTTGATGACAATATGTTCGCCGCCCATGAGTTGGTTTCTCTTCGACTGATAGTGTGGGCAGTAAGGTATAACGACCTCACACGTTAGAGTGTCTTGAACGCCTCAAGGGCCTCTGACATGATACGACGACCGTCATTTCGGGGCCGGGATCCCAGACTACACGTATACCTGCCGAAGCACGGAATCATATTGTTATCAGACAATTAGGTGATTCCCTAGCCAAACTGGAAACAACTTAACATAGTATGCTTGCTGTAGGAATCGGACCCACGACCACCGAGTCACAAGGCAAACGCCTAAACCACTCGACCACCATAGGTAACTGGCGAAAGGTGAAAATTGATGATGTGTGATTGATGATGAACAAACTAGATAAGATCAGCTAAGTGCGAAAATTCCAGAGAATGCACGAGAATTCTTCGGAAGTCTTGTTTTTTGGCTCGTATCTAGTCTGTACAGTCAAACGTACGAGTTGTATGGTCTTAAACAATACAGGTTTGATACAACTTTTCTAGAGTATGTTAAAAATTATTCCAAATTATTTAAAAAGATTTGTATTATTGCAAAATCAAAATTCTTAAGCGAGACTATTAAAAATTCTAATAATAAAGTTAAAGCCACTTGGAAAATCATTAACAATGAAACGGGTAAATCTGTTAAACAAGATAATCACCTCGAGATCATGGTGGGTAACAAATTAGTTAGTGAAGCAGCCGACGTAGCCGAGGCTTTTAATGAGTATTTTGCCAGCATACCTATAGCGACGACTCGTTCCCTGAGTTCGTCGCCGTCTAAAGCCGAAGATCTTTTGCATAGCAGCGTGTCTAAATGTGGTAAAGTATTTAGTTTCGAACATGTAACGCCTCGTGATGTAGTTAACGTTTTTAATTCACTTAAGTCTAAAAACACAGGTGATTACTGGGGCATTTCTATTAAACTTTTAAGTAACATAATCGACATTGTAGCCCCCTGTCTTGCCGTTACTTTCAATAAATGCGTCGATTTGGGGACTTTCCCTGACCTTATGAAGAGCAGTAAAGTCATCCCTCTATTTAAATCAGGCAGTAAAAACGATATCGGTAACTTTAGACCAATTTCTATTTTATCTGCTTTTAGCAAAATTTTTGAAAAATTAATTCTCAAACAGTTGTTATTACATTTTAATTTAAATAATCTCCTTCATAATGATCAATATGGCTTTACAAAGGGTCGTTCGACTACGGATGCAGGTGTTGCTTTGTTGAAGCACATATTTGACGCATGGGAGAACGCGCAAAATGCAATCGGTGTTTTCTGCGATCTCTCTAAAGCTTTTGATTGCGTACATCACGACACGCTTTTACGGAAACTGCGTTATTACGGTGTTCAAAATGAGGCCCCAAATGTGATAGATTCGTATTTGCAAAATAGATTCCAATGTGTAGACGTAAATGGCGCGAAATCTTCCGGGCTACCGGTTCGGCTAGGTGTACCTCAAGGTTCAATACTGGGTCCGTTTTTATTCTTGGTTTATATTAATGATCTACTATTAAAATTGAGGCAAACTAACTAAAAATAACGACCAATTTAGTCACAATGACTCGCTGTATTCGAACTCGTCTTACGAACTCTGCTTACACGCAAAAGGTCAAAATACTTAGAACCTAATGTGTCAGGTACGCTTATAATAATTTCAAGAGTTGAAAGACTTTGAAACCTTAAGGTAGTTGTTCCACAGTGTCTCAAAACAGAGGACTTGTAAGGAGAGAGGGAGGTCTTTGCCCTGCAGTAGGATGAACGACGATCTACGCTAAAAATAACATAACATCACGCCTGTGTTACACGGAGGTGTTCCTAACAGTATCACATTTCGCCTATTGCCATTAATCGGGCACAAATCCAGACTTAGTGGTTGCTGCAGAGAAATTTCTGATCGGAAAACCCAGTAACATTTAGCCTCTCCTGTGAGCCTCCCCATGCTCGTCAGTCAGGGGGTGGTTAATTAAGAGTAAATTTTGTAAGTTTGTGTGCGAGGGTAATCTTTCGAACTGCTGCTCCGATTTTGAAATTTCTTTCTCGAGCTGAAACCTACATTATTTCCAAATGTCATAGGCTAAAAAAACAGGCAATGTCCAAACTTAACGTGACCAAATCCGCCAGAAAAGGTAGTGAATAAATAAATAATAAATATAAGTAGAGTTTTTCCTCAATTATGTACATACGTCTTAGCTGAAACGTTTTTAAGTTAAAGCCGTCAGCGGTCGTCGGCATAGAGAATGTAATTAGTGCTTGAATTAATTTATAATTTATGGTTTCATTGTCGACGTGAACTTGCGTCCGCTTGGTGAATCATGGCTCTGAGTTGCCAGTTACAAGGTGGGGAAATTACGCTGATAAATTTAAGATAAGTTATCTACTTACATAGTGTTAAAAAGTTAAGATATAGTATTAGAGAATTAATTCAAATGTTTAAAGTCAGATCTTTTTGATCGTCAAATATTTCAAAACTTTCAAGGTAAGGAGAAAAGTTAATGGTATTTAACAGTACTAGGGTAACAATAAAATACAAACAAGTATACATACATCAACTACCACAGAACGCCACCTGCTATGAACAACAACAATGCAAAGGACAGAAATCATAACAAAAAACACATATTAGCAAGAAGATTCCAGCCTATGAGCAACGAAATGTTTTCTTTCTTGAAACTGAAACTAAAACTGACTAACACACGAGTCATAAATTCATAATACAGAAACCTAAAATGAGCTATTCTTATCTTAATAATTCCCACTCAATATATTTGTTTCGCTTATCACTGTCATCCTCATTTCAATTCCAAACTTCCAACGACACACATCTTCCCCGAAATCGGGGAGAATTCCACACGCTAGCCACACACTCACCCCGAGCAGAACCGAGTCGGTCGCCGTTCACCGTTCCTTTTTCATTTCATTTCATTCGGGCCGTCCGTCCGTGCGTGTGGCGGGAACGCGCAAAGAAACAAACTCATTATATTTAGTTTATTAAATAGGCATTAAAACAGAACAAATATGAGGGAAATAGTGCACCTACAGGCCGGACAATGCGGTAACCAGATCGGAGCCAAAGTGAGTACTACTTTTAATTCAAACTTTTAAATTCGCACGTTCTTTTTGACAGCTCTGCAGATGTCAAGATTTTCAACTTTTTTTTAAACAATACTGCTCCTTTACCAAGTAATTGTGTGTGAATTCGGTCTATTTGTTGCTACAAAATTAAAACAAGTTTAGAAACTTTTCCGTCATTTTTACCAACTTTGAATTTCAGAACATCATTTTCCTGAATTAAAAACAATTAAAGTTCCTGTTACCAAAACGTGACACACTGTAGGTTTAAAATCTGTTCAAAGAATTAGTAATTTATATTTCCTTAGTTAGTTATGTTATTTAGTATTGTGACTGATTAATGATTATGTGGGTAACAAAAGATAACGAATGTCAAATCAACAAAAAACTTTCACGAATGGGGGTATTTATCTGATAACCGCACCTAAACAAACAAAACGCTTAAGCACACTCCATTGTTTGTCAAAAACGCTAATCTACGTTTCAAACTGCCGTTGTAGGAAAATACCTAAATCAAACACGCATGAAAAGTTTTATTACAAGAATGCCAATTGAATATGATTCCAATGCCGTTCAGAGTGATCAGTGATCACGTTTTAAAAATATATTAAAACATGGCACGTATCAAAATGACAATAGAAATGATGACTTATCGGATATTGTTCGAATGCTGACTGACTGTAATAATATATGCATTTTTTCTACTTAAAATGGCCTGATTACTTAAAAGTATGTAGGTACGCGTATTTGATGATAATTATGTTAATGATCGATTTAGGAAAAGGTTAACAAGTATATCTAAATGTGAACGTTACTTTAAATCAAAGACAAAGTCAAACTATAACTGCCGTACTCAGAGGTAGTTAATGATTACTTAAACCGTACCTTAATAAAGATTTGACATACAAAACCTTCACTAAAGCGTCAAAATCTTTATGAAGTAATAATTAAATGTCTCTGAGTACGGAAGTTTGACATTTATTTTAAATAAGTCGTTCAAAGCTACTTCTGAAAGAAAACAGACATGATTCTAGTTACCCATTCCCAAAAGTTTAGTTTAGAGAAGGCATTGCAAGAAATTCCATTGTAATCTCTTCCAAATAAAAAGTTAAGTTACCGTCAGTACGAAACTAAAATATGTAAACTACCTAATTGAAATAGCAGACGGTGCTAATTATGTAAATACAGAGCACTTTGAATTGACCCTTGTTAAGTTTTTAATTTTAATTGCTAGATTGCTAATTTACATTTTCTTTATTGCTAGATGCAACAAGCGCATCTGATTGTGGTGGAAAAATTTCAAGATTAATATAGTTTTTTTTTGTTTTTGCAAATTCCTCCACAGTGGGCGGAGGGGTCTGCCAGATTCCAACTGACTAAAATCACACGATGACCCTCCTCGTCACTTTTGTCTGGGGTGCGGAGGCTCAATTGCATTTGCCACAGTCAGTTTACATACATAATATGAGCCTATGAGGGCTGGCCGCGGGTTGTACACTAGTTATCGCGGCCTCGACATAGAGAGCGAAGAAGGAACATGGGTGGTTTCTAGTCGGTAGAAGTCTGACTCCCTTTCGCTCTGCCCAAGAGCGGGAGGGGTTATTCGATGATTTTCCACCGGCAAAAAAAAAATGCCTATGAGGGCTGTAATGCCTGTAGGGTTAGGCGTACCTGTACCCATAGTACACCCATATTACGCTCATTATGATTAAGTCCCATGTAATGGGGGCCGACCCTTTTGTCATTAACAAGTCAGGAATCGAAACTCCCGAACTGTTACTCAAAAATGCCTGGTAAAAAAGAGAAAGAACTTACCTAGATTAAATATTTGTTTATTAGCAAAATATCAGTAAATGTGAAAACATAACCTGAAGAATTATCTACATAGAAAATCAGCCCCAATCTACGTTTTTGGGTTTATTTCAAGAAAGTAACTTTGGTTTACCACTCCTTGGCAGATGACTCGTTCAGAAAAAAATACTGATTTAGTATATTTTTCAATTATGAATGACATCATACATCTTTGGGATGACTCAAAAAACCCTTGTTAAAATAAAATAAACGTCAGAAAGACTGGCAGAAATTAAGGGTTAAATATTATAAAACAATAAAGAAAAAAAGAAACTAATATTTTCATAGCAAAAAAAACTTTTCTATGAATGTTCCCGAAATAACAGAAAAACATACAGTTTCTAACTTTATTAGGTACACGTGTCATCAGAAAATTAATATCAAATGATTGCCTTGACACTGAAGTACATAAGCAGGTGTTAAAACCTCACGATAGCATTATCTTCATGCTCACTTGAACATATGGGATTAGCAGACTTCTACATATATAAGCTTTAGTAATTCAAGGCTTGTCACCCTTGTATGAAAGCAACTGCAAGGTCTTCTTCTCGAATCGATGACCCGGATTTTGTCCGACTAGTACGTAGCCATCAGGACAGCTCTGTCGTTTGCTTCATTCAAGTTCTGGAGGATGCAATTATTTCCACCATCATTACTATTTTTGTCAACGAGATATGTAAAAGATTTGGAGTACTATCGCAGGCAAGTAACAGTGATGATAGGAATTTATAAATTATAATACAATATTATTTGTGGCAACCCTAATTTATTGACCCTATTGAAGACCCCAGGAAGAGATTATGTGGCCAGTCCTTTGTCTTTGTCGACGATATGTGCTTCAAAAAAACTAAATTTTAACATTTTTAGCACAGCAACAATATTAAAGTGTTATCTACGGTCACCATTGCGTGTTATTGCTACAGGTATCGCGTGAACGAAAACTAAACCAGCACATAACTACCATGAAAAACAATAATTAATTTTCAACTTATTTTCGAATCTCTATACTCTTTAGGTTTCTTATTAATTTTAAGCGTGTACACAGCCCTAAATTGACGTGTAATTAATAAAAAGAAATTGCGACTTGACATATTGCTCATGGTAAAAAAAGGTTGAATTTTCACTCCGTGTTACCGTTCACATTTTTTTATTACCCCATTTTTATTTTTAAACTTATTTTTTCTTACTAGATGTCTCATTTGAGTTTGATCTCTTGTCAAACATGTCAAAAAGTTTACTTTCTTTGAGTGCACATAAAAAAACATAGTTCTTTTTCTTATTTCAAAGAGCAAAGATCTATTGGCTTTCATTCCACTAAGTATAACGGTCGTCGTGCTACGCTTTTACAACTTTTATTGGAGCAAAGCAAAATGATATGCTTTCTAATGTAAAATGGTTAGGTACTTTTTACAATATTTCGGTTTCAGTAACGATGGTAGAATTGCTTGTAGAATGACTTCAGTTTAACCGTGTAAAATATTAGTACCTAATAGGTTACTGTTTGTAATAAATGATGATAACTAACTAGCGGTACTTAGTTAATTTAACTGTGAAACTAACTGTTACAGCTTTCACTGTGTAGCTAATTCGTAGACTTGTTAAAAGTCGTTTAGATACTGAATATATTTTTATTTTATATACCTTGATAAAATTTATTACTGAAAATAAAATTGAAATCTGCCGTAAACTACTTAAGTCGTGGGCTTTTTTATCTTTCATTCTACTTTGTCTATGCCGTTTTTTTTCATTCGCTTATATTTTTCAAAACACATAGTCTAGGTACTACCAAAAGAGGTCGTAATCATTACCGCACTACTTGAAGTTGAACCGAACACTTATAAACGTTTGACTTAATTACTTTTCTAAATATAACAGTACATTGACTTGGTACATTAATTAGAGAAGCACCAAAGTATTAATGAGGCAGTCACGTTTCTTTCCTTCCAAGGTTTTGAAGGCAGGTGTGACTGAAATGCGGTGAACAAATTGAGTGAATGACATTAAAATAATGTCCTCGTCAAAGAACACTGCATTTTGACATCTTGTCATGTTCTTGGTTAACCCCGTTTAACCTGCTGTCAATTCTGTTGTAAGTGGTTGTGATTCGTTGATAATATTGACAACAAATATAATCACTTGAGATTTAACAACTGATAAATATTTTTAGGGGAGTAATATCTATCTCACTTAAGTACATTTTGAATCCATAATACTGCGACAAGAATAAAAAGACATCGCTTGCTTGATTTATTACTAAAATGTCAGCTGAGAATGACAGTTACGACTTTAAAATATGAATTATTGTTCATCCATTTACACGTTTATGTCCGGTTATCATACAACTTGGTTTCAGTTCTTTGGAATAACTTCAGAAGCTATTTATTTATGTGATTCATGTTCAATTTATTTCGCTTCTTTTGTAACCTAACCTTAAAATAGTGACTAATTATTGACAGGAAACGTAAGTGTCAGTAGATAATTTGTAGATGATCGGCTATCACCGCGGGTTAGCGGTATACGTACAATAATTCATATTATCATTATGTACAACTATTATTAGGTAAAGTGAGCTAGCAACGGTTATTAACAATCATAATCAATCCACTCTTAAAAATAATTTCAAATGGATAAAATGGTCGGTGTATGATTGAAATGTATCGTTGTAGTTCTTGCATAAGATTTTTAAGTGTCAATTAATAAGAGGTAAAAGTAGATTTGTGCTTTTATGTTTTTTTTCACTAATACCGTACCTAACACCTAAATTAACGCATTATATTTTCAACTGCTCACCTCAGCGCAGTTATGAAAGGGTTAATTCTTAATGACAAATTAAAGAATAAAAAAACCCCGATAAAATAAACCTACAATATGGTGTCCTTCAACAAAAGTATCAGTAACAGGAAGCTAGTCAGTCATTAAAAAGGAAGGAAAAGCAGCCAGACCCCACAAGCACAGACAATGCAAAAAATGGCAATGTAAAAAAAAATGTTCTCTTTGTCTAGATAGTGCAAATCAAGCACTAGTCAATTTGAAAATCTGATTCGATACGTTCGATCAATTAAAAGTAAAATTATCCACACCCAATGTTCAGAAGTGGTAAATTCTAATGTTTGAATTGAAATGCCTATTTTCGCAATTAGTTCCTCATAAAGTAGTAAACACGAAGACTAGACATATGTGTTGAAACCGGATTTATATTTTCGTATCCTCATTTTGTCTTCTGGCCAAAAATAGTCCCCTGAAGTAACCCGTTGGTTTTTGGTTGATGACTTGAAATCTAGGCTAAAGAACTGAAGGTACTGAGACTTTGAGATGTTTAATTACCTTTCTAAATTAACTACATAACCAAAAACCCTAAAATCTTAATTGCCAATTTTAGTTCTAAAACTTTTTGCGTGATTAGCTGTGTCGAAGTAAATACCAACAAACAAATTAGAAATTAGCAAAATAATGTTCCTCCTGTTTATTGGCTGCCTTAAACTCAGCTTTTTCTAACAAAAACAAGTCTTTGGGCAAATGAAAGCCTGTCTAGACCAATTTATAGGTTGATTAGGAGGTGTAATAGAAATATGGTACTAATAATTCATTCGTTCGTTCTTTGTTGGACTAATAAATTATTTCGACGGCTCAACATCAACATTTTAAGTGCTTAGGCTTTTAACAAAAAACTATATACCTAAATAGTTCATTGTCTTTTTTCCTCGCCAACCGGTCTTACTGCAAACAAACTAATTTAAAAAACAATGCTATTTTTTTCGAACCCGTATAAGCTATGTGTCTGGCTGGAATATTAAAAACTGTTTGGTCTATTATAAAATAACTGAGCTAAAATTTAAAAGCAAACGATATTGCCTAATCATGTGCTGATCATTTATCAAATAGAACCATTAGGACAGACGTAAATGGCTCGAATATTCAATTATCTTCGTAACAATAACGCCTCATGTTCGGCATAAAAATCTATCCAATTACAAACGCATAAGTCATGATTCAAAGATAATGTGTTTATTTTGAAATTTTCAACACGATTAGCGGTTTGTCACGCCTTATTGAAAACTATCAACATTCCTTTCGTATTAAAAGTAAAAGAAGTCGATTCAACACCTGCCAGTGAATGACTCTTTCACATTTTTTAGGAAAACAAGATACTGCAGTTTTGGGAAATCCATGTTAATCAGATTATGTTGTGTGGAAATGATTAGTCTCGTTTTTTCGTTTAATTGGATACGGTTGAACACGTCTATACCTTCGTAAACATAAATTAGTTTCAGTGGATTACTCATGGAAATCATGGAGCCTATAGGACCTGCATTGACGTAGTTTTGTTCAATACTTTTTCTTTACCAACCTTTTTGGATTCACTCCTCTGATCTGATGAACGTTAAAATAAACGCACTTTCCATAAAATATTGCCCGTTGACAATAAAACAATAAATTAAAGAAGATAATTCGAAATTCAAAAATCGCTCTACAGTCGGCCGTGAATCACGATAACGCTGGGAAGTTGCAGGCATGCGCTGAATTTGTCATTAGCTGCTAATAATGGCGGCAAGCGCCATATTGTCGCGCATTGTCCTATGGTGGTCAGCTGACGAATATCCGGCCTGTTTTTGTCTTACATTTATGGTGGGTGATCTTATTTGGACGTCTGACGAATTAATTTGCAACATAAGGGATTTCTTGTCCATATGTCTGACTATAAAGCTGCTTTTAAGGTTATCTTACTTTACAAACGTCAATTCGTTTACAAAGTTAAGTTCTCATTTAACAATGGCTACTTTTATTTTAGCTCCATTTTAGCCTTTTGAGATTTCATATGGTGTAAGATTGTTACATAATTGTTCTATTTATAATCCATCTACAATTCTAGATCAAGTTACCAATGAAAATTAGATAGATACAGCTGTGCAGCGGTACCGTCTACGGTTGACGTCATAAATTTATCTATGACGCAGAACTCTATACCAGAGACTATTAACGACTTTTTAAAAGTTTAATATGCCTACAATAAACTTTCGTCTTGCCTAATTTGATGTGTATTATTTTATCATTTCTTGAGTACTTAAACAAACAATATATAATAAAACAACAATTATGTTTTAATAACATAAACGGTTTAGCATATTTTTTACTAACAGTTTTCAACAGACTTTCTTAGTCAAACAAACTCTTTTACAAAGACATATAAATAAATATGCCTGTGTGAGGAGTGTGAGGACTGATGAGCAAAGAAATTATAATACAAAGTGCCCCGCTGTTTACATTTAGAAAAATCCTGCTGAGAGACGAAAACTGAGAAAGTATTCTAGAATAGAAATCGATGTTTCTGGTATGTAGAATTCCAACTGTAGTTTGCCTGCAATCAACACCATGCAAAACCATCAGGACAGAATATAATGAGCCAGATAGATTAGATTTGACAGCTAGTTGACTTAGTCCAGTTTTCAATACCCTAAGGACGCTTAGCCACTGTTTTGCTTAGGAACTTAAACAAGTTTACGTGAAGTTTTGTCTCAGAGGATCAACTTATTGTTTCTTGAGACCGCATGTTAATGCTCCCGTAGGGAGATAATGGTCTTCGTCGCGCGTCGGAATAGGTCATCCTACTTCTCAAGTAATTTCAGTTCCCCATCTAACTTGTTATCAAAGGATTAACTTCAGAGGACGTTATTAATTCAGAACGAATTTTCTAACATAGTTTTTGACTGTAGATAGCTTATTGAGGTCTATCTCTAAAATCGCAGTGTTGAAGTCATATAATTATAATTTTTTTCCTACAGACTTTTTCTCGCTATTGCTCGAGGATACTCCTGTAGTATCCTTCAGACCAGACACACAAATGGATCCTCATACCAGAAAAACCCAACCAAGGGTTAGTTTCCTTAACCATTACTATGTACAGTGAGTGTGAAACAAAATGAACCGACGCGATTGTGGCAGGCTAGTGACGTCTTTCATCATACGTCAACAGATGTACAATCACGACCACACCTGCATACACTTATTAGTATATTCAAAAGCGATTTTCTCGTGGAATTACAGTCTCTACTTTGAGATAAGACCTATTTTGTAATGAAATGGCTTCCAAAATACCATATTCGTGTAAAAGTAAAAAATTAACCAATATAGGTAGTAGGTGAAAATCACTTTTAAAAGTTGCTGCGTATATATATACATATTGGTCCATGTGACTGTACAAATGGTGTTAAGCACTTCTTGTGTAGTCACGTACCGTTCTAGAAAGCTCCAACAACTTACCGATAAAATTGGGCGTGTGTTGACGTCCGACTTGGGAACTTAGCTTGGAGGTAAAGTCATCTCGACAGCACTTACGTCACTACAGCTGATTCCATCTACGTCGCAACTTACTCATAAAAAAACAGAACTTAGGGAAAAACAACTATTTAATACGAATAAATAAACACCGCAGTAATATCCAAGCCTTATATTTGCTTAGACGTTTCAAGAGAAGGTCTCTTTCGATACACTTTCGAAAAAGTATTCGAAAAAGAGTTCCCATATCTCTCCAGTTCGTGCCCTTGAGAACCGCGAATTAATTCTAAAGGCGGTGTGTGTCTGTGTGTATGTATTGATGTGTTTACATACGTTTAGTTATAATTTTACCTGCTATTGAGTCAGACGTGTTGTGCGCTACATCCTCGCTGGAAAATTGTAAGTAAAATTAACTTCTGTTTTAATTTGATGTGCGGATTTTTCAGCGGTTGTTTGTTGCAATTTACGCGGAAATTTCTGGACGGATTTTTGTGTAACTTAAACCAAAATATGGATTATTTATCTGCGAGTAGATTGGTGTTTGAATCATACTGCAGTGATTACAAATAGTAGGACGATTTGACAGTCAATATGATAAAGTAATAGATGAGGCCGCAGTGAAGCTACCATTTTTTGTCTGGGGTCAGAACTGAAAAGCATAGGCAACCATTTTACTATTTTTTGGTACTGTCCGAGTACTACCGTAGTATAACCGCAGCTGTTTTATGAGAATATCTTAGATTAAAATCGTATTTTATAGTTTATATTTATTATCACGCTAGTTTCCCTCGAAAGATGATCGATAATTCAACGTGGTGATAGTTTTTTAATTCCTTGCGTATTGTTCCATCAGTGCGATTTGCTTTTCAAACATCCTCTGGTTCTCTATTTAAAAACACAACTATAAACAATTGACGCACTACAAAATGGAGCGTTGCTTCTAACACGGCTTTAATGGACGCCAAAGTAGGACAGTTCCGTAGAATTTTAACGATTGCCACAGTTACGTCTTAAGTGTGTTATCCTTACAATTTGGGCCGGTCAATATCATGTATGGCTTGTTGTATGGTGTTGAATTTTGACTCGATAGACCAAGCTAGCATGAAATATTACAGAAAGTGGCTAAATGTTTTCTAGCTTCAAATTGTAGTAGACTATTTTTTAAATCATCATCAACAAAAAGATTCACTTTCATATTTGCAAATCGACCAATCAGGTTTCCAAAACTTGAATCTGTATCCTTTCTATGCATATTTTCCTTATACAAACTGTGTATCAATGGCTGAGTATGCCTTCAACTCATTCTTATTAGACAGACATATACGTATAATCAAAATTGTTTTCTTTGTTCTAAAACAATGAGGATTCCCGGGTGTGTGGGTGTACGAGTAACTCATGTTGATTCAAAACGTTTGATGCAAAATAACGAAGAATTATAAATACTCTATGGCAGTGATGTACGATTCGAACCGATACTTTACTGTATCGATAAAACACGATTCGATACTCGGAGCATTGAAATAAACAAATACGTTAAATGATTAATTCGATGCAGATATCGGAATGAATGGATCGTATCGTGCTGCATTGTCCTAAATTGCATGGTCAGACAATTTAAAAGAATACAAAGACTCAATAGTCTCACATAAGAAACATCATCTTCAATTCATTAAGGGTCGGTACAGCATGTCTTCTTTTTTACTTGTCATTACATCAGACATCTCTTTTCTTGCCAAATCATCCTTTACACAGTCCATCCATCGTTTCTTTGGCCTTAAATATTTCGTGGAATTTTATTTAGATTTTTAGAGCGTTCGATATGATATTTGAAGGATCGGACCGAAACCATTCGATATGATCCTAGAATCGTATGATCGTATCGAATAGTTTCAATCCGAATAAATCCTAAATTATCGATAAAAATGCAAGCGCCGTGCCTACTCCATGGTTTTATGCATTGCATGTAGTCGGTAGACAAGGATCTATACAGCGCATACTGAACAGATTTAACCACAGATAAGCTATTGGTTTTATTTGCTTGGTAAACTGAGAAGGCAAGGGCATCGATACAGATTAAAAATAACGTTCTACTTCTACAATGTTCAAGGATTGATTACTGTTAGTAGTTTGTGGTGCTCGTTAGAGTCATCATGGTTCCCTGGTAATGTAAGGTAACTATGATATGGGTTTCCATTGATTGGGTTTTTTAAAGTAAATTTTGGTTTTTCATCGCTTTTCTTATCTTCGCGTTGTTTTAGGTCTTCAATATTTGAATTGTTTTTGCATCATGGATTATCAGTTATCACAGTGTAATTATATTGTTTCTAGATAATTAAATCTGTACCGTTCGTCAGCAAATATGTTACGCCCCCTTTGAGTATGAGCCATGCAACAAAAAGAAAGGTTAATTTCTAATGTTTTTGAATACTTTCGTCAGGAAATACTTTTATTAATCTGCTAGTAAATTAGGAGATATACAATGGATCACACATTTTCTATAGTGGTAATACATTGCTCATCACAGGTGGAACATTCTAGAGCCAATAAAACATGTTTACAATAATAACTATACCCTCAGGTACCCTATTCCACATGGCCCCAAAGCCCTTTCTATTTCACCAAGAACAAAGTTGTCAAAAACAAGAAAAACAACAGTGTTCAATGTAATCATTAACAATTTGCGATTTCTTGCATATTTTAGGTGTCAAATCTTGTTCACTTATGCTTTTAGACTGTCTGCCTTACGTTATAAGCTTTCCCAGCTCAAGGGGTACCTTTTCATAACGCAATTCGTCAGTCTCTCTGTCGAACTTAGCAGTATATTTGCTGGTAACCAGTTGTTTATTGGTTCCTGCTCCATATTTTTGTCGAGTATCAGCTGAGCATAACAGCATTTACTGGTTTATCAGTCTTCACACACTAGGAATTTCTCCTGTATCGTGGGTACGTTCACAAACATTTCACCTCACATACACAAATACCCAGACCCGAAACAACTATCTGTAGGCCATACAAATATTTGTTCTGTGCGGGGATCGAACCCGCGACACGTAGCGCTGCAGTCCATTGCCTGAGCCACTGCGCCAACCGTGTCGTCAAAAGCTGATGCTTTTGGGTTTTTTTTTTGCGGAGAATCGAGAGTATAATAGAATCCCAAATATATATAAATAACTAGGTAACGAAGGCACAGAACGTAATACGTGCAGCCGAGCCTACTGGCTCGTCGTGTGCTATTTTATTCATTTATCGGGTCCACCGCAACAAACGCTGCATTTAAACTAACGGGCGAAAAATCGCTTCTCGTAAAATCGTCGTTTCAAATCGTTACCGTTTTCATAATATATCGCCATGTGCTTGAATTAAAAACGCACTACGCGCCGCGCGACACCACGCGTCTCCGTAAACGAGCCCTAAGCGAGACATAGTTATGTCTTCCATCACCTCAAATATTTCCATAATATTGACATTGGCTTTGAGAGTGTCCACTTGTCGCTAAAAATCAACAATCGTAACATTTATTTCGACACTGGCAACAGTTTGTTTTGGCTGAATTTCGACCATCTTTATACACCAGTAGACTTCGTTTCAAAGTGTTTTTTTGCTTCATAGAACCACAGAAGTAGCAACCACTTTTAAAGCCGTTTTGTTTTTCTACATCGAATTTTAAGGTTGACATTAGGTATTCGATAGCTTATGTCATCTTCCTAATCTCCAGTTATTTTCTTGGTCAATCTCTACATCAATTCCATATTTTATCCTCCTTTCTATCTCAGTGTCTTGTCAGTCCCCTGTCTTATAGGTCGTTCCGTTTTCTTATCCGAGTGTACTGACCATTTCAATGCCAGGGCTGATCGAATGCATGTGTGTATTGTACGTTACTCAGTAACAAAAAGATCTTGTTAAGATCGCTTCTCAAGGTTGTAAAAGAACTGTTGAAAGGGACTTTTTTGTAAGTTGACTGGCCAGTTTGGCTAAGGAACATTGATAACGTTAGACTGGTTGAAAAATTAGACCTATTAATCACTGTCGATAGTAATATAAGACCATCAGAGGATCTGTTGTGTGAAGAGTTCAAAACAAATCGTTTTTTAATTGCCATTTTTTTGTTTAGAGATAAAAGGTGCTTCCATAATGTTATTGCATGTCGATATTGCGATTTTTTATCATATTGATTGTCAGGTAGATTGCTGATAACAGTATGGGGTTATCCCTTGCCTACTCTGCTAAATTTTAGTATTGATTATACTTCAATATAAATAAATTAGGTTATTTCCTATATTGTATTGTACCATATATAAGTCAGCCAGCATTTATACTCGTACTAACTGCGCATTATTTTATTGTGTTTTCCTTGTAAGTAGGTACTCAACATTTACCTCTACCAATATAGCGAAATAAATTAGCATTTTTTTCAAACACCGTGTGAATGAGTCAAGTGTATTATAATTATGTTTTTGATTTTCTAAAGCTTAAGTAAACAAAGTAACTCATGTTATTATCGTCTGAGACATGCTCCTGAACCTGTTTCATAGGTAATTGTGTGGTTCAAAATTCCTGTGAATAACTGTAGAGAGCTATAGGTACTCTAACTTTTTATCGTAAATTACTCATTCGTTTCGTTTATTAGAAAGAACTGAATGTAGTGATTATGTTGGACAGAAATAGACTAGTTTTTAGACAAATTAAAGTGATTCATACAATGACAATGATCTTTTGGCGTCTTTTGGTGCATTGAATAAGTTTTTTTGCGATATTATCTTGATGATCCACAAACGTGTTACACTTTTCAAAGTCACGTTATAATGGTCAAAGTCAATTTGATGATCTAGCTAGCTAGGCCACTCGTGCGTAATCCTATAATTGAATGATTCGGCTAATTCGTACTCAGACCGCATTGGCCAAACTTCTCGGTTCTCATGAAATTTGCTAGTACAATGAAGTTCATCATGAATTGGTAAATCAGCTGATCGAACACTTTGTGGAAAGGTTCTCGGGTTGTATTGGGGCCAATGATCATTTACTTGAACGTTACTTGACCCTGCGTTTTTGCTTTATGCTTTGGGTGTTTCCGTTTGTTTTCGTTATTCTAAGTTCATTTTCTTTATTCTTCCTTCCTTCCTTTTTTTTCATATCTTTTACCTTCTTACGGGGCGATGTTAAAACAGTTAACTCGGCTGACGCGAAATTGATCTCGTTGAACGTTCTAAAGCATAGATTATTAGAAATCATCCTGGACATCCAGTCACTTGTTCATGTCCCTGGCGATTCCAATTGACCCAACACTTCGGCACTATTAGAAAGTTATTGGTGCGTATTTCACAGTTTCACTCAGCTGAAAATGTTGGCGATAGGTTAACAAAATGTGTAGATTCAGTTTCCAGCAAATCTATGCAAAACAACCTATGCAAAATAATATATGCTGTATTCTTTACCTAAGTCTATTTTTGACTATTCCACGGTAGATTAGCACAACCGAAAAGGGCTTCAGTCGTTTTAAGTCGTGACTAAGGTTAATTTTCGTCACTTCCCGACACCTCGCTTAGATTGTGACTCGGCCGTAATTTGTGGTTTCCACAAGACCTTAGGATAGATTACTTCCGTAGCAATTTACTTTGAGTGATAGCTACTTCTAACAACAACAATTTCCTAACAAGATGGAAGTCCTCTGATTAGATTTTTGAGCCAATTTGCGAGTTACACGTTTGTCTACACTAATATTATGAACCTCAAGCGGCGTAACTATAGTACCTTTGTGGTAACTATATTTTCGAGCCGTTTTGGGGTTGAAACTCTGGGGCCGTAGGGTCGGAGTGCTCATAGCCTGTTTTATATTTCTAAACGCTTAGTTGACGCTTCTCGTGACCCAAGGGCTGGCTTTTATCTTGACCAGAGGCTAAGCGTTGCCATACAACGTGGCAATGCCGCCAGTCTTTTGGGCACATTACCGACTGACAGCGTTGAGGAGCAGTATTTCGATGCCCTATAGTTTCTTGTTAGTTTATTTTATAGTTTTTAATTAATGTACATAGTTACTTTACGTACATAATTGTCTAGACATTAAACGATAGAACCTTAGACTACATTAAAAAAATATATATTAAGAGTATTAGCTAGTATAAGATAAAAGGCTGGTGTCCGCAACTCCACGTCTTATAACACGTTAATTTTAATCCTCATTCATTCATTGGTAGCTTCCATTTACTGCAGATTTAATAGGTCTCTTCCATTCTGCGCTATGGTTTCCTTATTTATGTGAGTCTAATTCAGGTTTCCTCGTGATCTTTTTTTTTGATCATCCACGCAACTGGCTGTAGGAATTCAGGGTCAAAATTATTATTTTTTTTTTTTTTCCTATTTGTCATAGATTTTATTTTTGATGCCCTATAAAAGTCTTGCATCAAAATCTCTCCCTTCGTACGTACCCGTAAAATCACCCTACCTCTTAGCACAAACCGAGATTTTCTACAAGCATTTTCTTCTGCATAATTTTATGAGTCCATTTTGTTGTGCAATTAATTACCTGTGGGTAATGATTACATGCAATTTCCCGCCGTCTGCAGTGTTGCCATCTATATAAAAGTACAATACATGGTTATTTTTTATTTCCTGCACTGTCGGAGTCAATGACCCCTACCGCTGAGTAATCGCTAATCTGTCTGTCTGTGCCTGATGCTACTTAACTACTGCACGAAGTATCTTCACGCTTTGAATTGTGGGTTTAGCAGGGATGACTTTATTGTAAGTATTTAAATAAATAAAAATACTTTCTTTCAGATCTTGATCCATAATAATTATGATGTTTGTAATACCTTCACACTACTTATGAAATATGTTAGTTAATGTTAGTATTTGTCAGTTAGTATTTGAGTGTTACGCATTTCATTTGTATAAATGTTTTGTTCTGTCGTATTTATTGTCCTTGTTAATTTATTTCTATTAAAGTTTTATTAAAACAAATATCTCGTTGGTATGTTTTATTATTTGTAATGAATATTTTAACATAAAATAACACCTTTACATAAGGTAAATGTCGCCATATTCAGACATTGTGTTATTCTGGTATAATTAGAATGCATCGATTCCTAATGGGAATTGGTAATGAGGTAGAAAAGTTATTATTGATTTTCCTGTTTTGTTCCAATTATCAATTTAACAACCATATATAAACATAAGTATCAATTTTCCTTATTATATTAATAAGCACTTCAATTAATTCCAGTAAAAACGCGTCAAAATCCATTTGAAACCAATAAATCTCGTTCCCGCTTAAAATTTCAATATGGCTGCTTGAGTTTCTTTTTTTTAAACCGACAGCAAGTGGATAATGCATGTTTACATTCAGCCTTGTTTCAACACGCTCGGGGTAAGATGTTTACGTTGGATATTTTAAAAATAAACTGACGCGTGTTTTTCGTTCATAAATGGTTAATGGTGAAGAGTCAGCACTTTGCTTACGTAAGAACTAAGAAGGTTTATTGTGTTAGGGTTTTTTTCTTAACAGTCAGGGCAATGATTTATAAATTAATATTTATAATCTGTCGCAGGCAGATGTCATGCCGATCATGCCTCGGCTAGATAATGGTTGACAGGTAAGTAATAAGCTTCTTAACGCTAATCTGTACATACCTCAGACCAAGAAGTCTGAGGTCCATGCGGCAAAACAAAAAACTTATATAAATTCTTGACACGCAGCGCCACCTGGAACTCGTAGTCAAACTGCAATAACCTCTGCGTCTAGGTTCACGCATAAACAATATAGATTTGCTTGAAAAATATAAACATAGGTAGGTAGAAAATTACAATTTTTGGCAAAAAAAATTAACACCGAAATTTTATTATAACAGGAGAAGAACAGTAGCAGAATATTAGTTAATTACCTAAAACATTTCTGATCGTACAGACATTAGACGCCAGCACTTCAAGTTACTAAAATCAATAAAATATCTTAATACGTTTTTCAACTTTAACACTAAAGCATTAGGTTCATGGTTGATTGGGAAAATTTGACAGTTTCGGGTAGCTTGGTGTGCTGTTTGGCGTCTGTACAACAATCTCTCTTGATCAACTGTAAGATAAACTTCCTTTTATACACTCTTTCCCGTGTTAATTTCTTTAACACAGGAAATACTTAAACCAGGCGCATTCATCTCACAAAGTCTTCTATAAAAGTTTTAACATCAGTCTTTACATTTCAATTCACTACTGTTTTTTATGGATCGTGTCAATAGCATGTAGATAGAGTACCAATAGCGAAACTGAACAATGCAGTCAAACTATTTTGTAATAAAACCGATTTTCAACCATTGACGAAGCTTGGGCAACGTATGCTAGCGACATTAGTTTCACAGTTACCGTATATACCTCATTCTCTTAAAATCTCTTATAAACAGACCACAGCAAATTAGGTAAGTAATCAAGTTGTATTTATTATAAGTAGGTGGCTAATAAAGTGTGTGTTCTCTCACCGCCAGCAGCATCTGTTCTGTTGCCAAGTCCAACGTTAAACCCTTTCATTTTTATGTACACTTTAACACGAGATCTCCGCCTTTTATAACTGTGAAACTTTTTTTATTCACTTTATGAAGGTGTATTTTATTAATGACCAGTCTTGAGGGACTTGTCGCTGTCGAAAAGGTTTCGCATTAATTATCGTGTAGTGAAAGAAAAATGTGCATCAGCTGCTTCTCATCCGGTTGCGTTCAAATAAAGGAAACTGGAATTAGAGTTTCCTGCTGTCAACCCGTCATTTCGCTATTTTTATATCTTTGTGAGTATCCTGTGCACACGACGTCATCAGATGCTCGCAGTTTACATTCACTACCTACCCCACGATAAATATTTTAACGTCCAGACTCCAGACATGTGGATTTAAGTCTGCCCAGTGTCGTCTTACAAGGTATATTTAGTCTTCCATTTATGGCAACACTCCCGGAGGCTGGCCGAAAATAAAATGCAGTCTGATGTCAACGGCCAACGCACGATGCAATAAGAAAAAAAATACAACGTTCTATTTTCAAATTGCAGTGGAGAGCGTCTCCAAGATGGCGAGCCAGAGCAACAAAAATGGTTACAGTTTCGTATACCGGAATTCAGAACGCTTTAAAATCAGATTTAAACATGTAAACTGTCAAAGCAAGGGATTATGGACGCTGATGTGATAGCTATTAGTGAATGCCATCACAAATAAGTGTCTAGGAAATGGTTCTAAATTATTCTAAGCAGCTAACGCGTTGCATCGAGAATAGGATTACTTGAAATCTCCGTGGGAATGTTTGCCTAGGTGAGACGTGCTCGTACACCTTTATACTTGAATGGACAATGTAATAAATTGTTGGCGTACCTATTCTAAACAAATATAACATGCACTGGATTTGTCGATAATACGTTACATGCAAATATAAACTTTCTATGGCTTACGAGAAATCTTAGCCTCCTAAGAAAACATGACAACGACAGCGCAAACCGAAAGCCAAAAGTTCCTGGAATCTCTCATCTCGTAAAGGGACAATAAAAAACAAAGGAAAATGCAAAGATAAACTCAATTCACATGATTAATGATTGTAAATCATCAACGTAGTACTTTTCACTTTATTTGGCCATAAGATTCTCTTATCAGACTCGAGTGATCTTCGTCTTAATGCATTTCCTACGTCTCGTCGAATCATCGCGCGATCACAATTAATTATAACAAAACTTTTTAGTGTCGAGGTACAGTTATCTCTGGCTGCACGGTGCGCGCTCTCGCCCCGTCTTGAAAAGCAGTGCCAGCCTTTTCGCTCTCGCACATTTTATGGGAATATTTTATATTTTTGCAACGATCGAGCGACAGGTAGTACTTTCACTTTAATGTTCTTTATTGATTTGTGATTGTAACCTTTTTATTATCACGACTTTGGTATTGCCATGAAAATGCTTTGTACAGTTATTTGTTGTGTTCAGTGATATTTCGGTCAGTTCTTAGTTCTCAGAAATTGTCGTGGTTGAATAAGCTGACTTTTAATTATTTAGCTGTCACTTTTTTAAGAATTAATAATTGAAAATGACAGTTGAAAATAAGTTTCAGTCGTTTGTTCTCACGACTTTTACTGAGTCAATGTCAACGCTGAGTTCGTTGTTTTTTAACCGACTTCCAAAAAGAAGGTGGTTCTCAATTCGTCTTATGTTATTTTTTGTATGTATGTTTTCGGATATCTCCGTCATTAATGAACCGATTTTCAAAATTATTTTATATTCGAAAGAGTATACTTCCGAGGTAGGTCCGTTGTCACTTGTCACCAAGACAGGATCTGATGATGGGAACCCTGAGAAATCGAGGGCAACCCTCGATAGGCACACATTACGTTTTTCATATATTTTCTGAAGCTGTTCTGCGTTGATGATGGAAGGTACAGTTATTTTTTGGTTTGGAGTTGAAAAAAAGATCCTTTAAAATTATATGTACTTATGAATTGATAGTTGTATTCTTTTAGGTTATTAGGTTGGCCTGATAATAGTCGGTAAATCTCATTAACCGACTTTAAAAAAAAGGAGGTTCTCAATTCGTCGGAATATTTTTATGTATCACATAAAAAAAATATAGTATTATTACTCGAAAACACCTGAACCGATATAGAAAGTTAATTTTTTGCTGGAAAGGAGATATCCCAAGGGTGCTACCATGATAAGGTAATCAGGATCTGATGATGGCATCCTAGAGAAATTGAGGGCAACGATAAATTTTTATAGGCACTTATCACGTGTTTTGTGCTTTTTCTAAAGTTTTTCAAGTATTCGCATCTAGCAGTCATCACTTCATGTTGATGAGCTGATGATGGAAGGTATAAGTCCTCGACGGTTAGGAGTTGGAGGATAATTCTTTAATAAAATATTATGAGGTCGTTATCGATGTATTCTTTTAGGTTATCAAGGTGAGCTGATTATAGTGATTATTGAAGGTACTACTCCTCAACGGTTAGTGGAATAAGGGAATCTTGAATGTTAAGGGTTAGGTTTCTGGGCCGCGGGTTGTACACTAGTTATCGCGGCCTCGACATAGAGGGCTAAGAAGGAACATGGGTGGTTTTCAGTCAGTAGAAGTCTGACACTTCCTTTCGCTCTGCCCAAGAGCGGGAGGGGATTTTTGATGATTTTCCACCTGCCAAAAAAAAAAAGGGTTAGGTTTCTTGGTTGAATGTTAAATCCGTAGTAAATATTTATGTGATACCTGTTACAACTAAAAATAGATAAATAAAAAAAACCTTTTTGCAAAAAAAAATCGACTTCGTATACACAAAAAGTAAAAAAAAACTAAGTTTATCTATTTGCAATAAGGTTTTTTTTTTAATGTATCTGCCTGTCTATACTTTGAAGATTTTGCTTAATGTCTACTAACAATGCCAGTGCCACATTGCTTGATTCTCGTGTGTCTATCTAATACGCATCCAGACTTCGTTGCATTTCAACAATGCAGTCTCATATTTTATGATTCACCCAATAGGTGTAATGGTGTAGGTATGTTAAAACAATATATGCGATCATTCTAATTTCACAACCATTAATTGTAGACAAAACAGTAAAAAAACTAAAAAAATAACGATCATGTTCCCGCCATTAGCGTAATTGCCACAGATAACTAACATGCGAAGGTGACCTTAAAAGTTGACTCACAAATAAATAAAACGAGTTTAAATGCTAAACTAAATGTAAATTAGTATTTACCTATAATCTAGAAATTCAAGAGTTTGGATTCATTTTCCTGAATGTAGAAAAAATTTGGAAGTCTAGTTTTTGCTCTTCTGGTTAAGGTCAAGTTTCGACGACAGCCTTGAGAAATGACAAACAAAAACAACTTAAAAATCGTTATTTTCTTACAAACTAATAAGTAATGTGGAGGGATATAATTAATAGTAGAGGAATACGAAAGAAACGATGGATTATTTATTTATTTATTTATTTATTTATCTATTATTAGTACACTTACATTACAACAAGTTGGTGCAAACATAAACAAATGCAAACATAATGGACTGGTAATAGAAAAGTACGCGCGCCGGCCCCAAGTTAATCGGGATAAGGGCAAGAGAATGATGACACTAAGTAAATAAAATAAATTTTTATACTAATAATAATAATACATCTAAGGAGGCTCTCGCTGGGTAGTAGCTTGATTCAGAAGGCAGTGCTTCTGAACCGGGCGCGCATTGTCAGGAGGTTGGGTTCCCAATGCTGGTGAACCACTATTTTTTTTATATTTTTAAATGTTTTTTTATTATTTTTTTTCTACGGAAATATTTAAAAATATAATAACCCATCCCGCTCTTGGGCAGACCGAATGGGAGTGTCAGACTTCTACTGACTAAAAACGACCCATGTTCCTCCTTAGCCCTTTATGTCGAGGCCGTGGTATTAAGTGTGTAGGTATTGGTAGTGGGTATACATTTTTTATTCGTAATTATAAGGTATAACGTTGTATATATTTTTCATAAATCTAAATAAATTTTACCCATAATTTGTGCCTGAAATCCTGTGTTTCAGGGTGGTTTCAGGCGATTGTAGGTAATTACTGTTCTGACTGACCCTAAAACTATCCGCCACATCTGCAGAATTTCTATGACTAATTCAACTTGAACCTGTATAAAACCCAATTGGCCATGACTTGATTTTTTTTTTTTTTTTTTATTTTTTTTTTTTACAAAATATAGACCATTTCAAGGAACTAATTTGCTTATTTTATTTTTTTAGGGGTTGTACATTTTTTTAGGATTTTTTAAATTCGAGGTGCTCTCAATATCACTATGAGGCTGTATGTAGTGCGGTGTTGTGCCACAGACAAATTAAAAAAGAATACAATGTCAATCTAAATCCAGTGACATATCCTTGACAGTTGAGATTGATACAGTGATTCAAGAGGAAGGTTTATAAGTATAATACATGCATAATATAGTAGAGAAAAACACCTGTGCGAAGCCGGGGCGGGTCGCTAGTATATAATAAGTTCATTTATGACAAGAGATAAACCAATCTTATATAAATCAAAACAATGATATAGAATACTTACATTAGAGCCTTTGCTCCTTGTATTTCCGCTATATTGTGTTGAGTGGACAACATCATATACTCAACAATCATAGCATTATTGACCGTAGGTATGTTACGGGAATCCGCATTAGTATAATTTAAAGAAGCCATTACAACAATTCACAATATTTCACAAAAACAAACTTCAACAAAGCTGGCTAAACATAACTTACAAAATGTTGACATTGACAGCCTCGCAACCGAATGTTTTTTTTTTCAAGAATGTAGAATGACAAAGGAATGTTCTATTAGGTATGCTTTGTTGGAGGGTCTGAAAGGTCAAATGAAAGTCATTCGTTAAAAAACACCTATAACTTTTGAAATAGTATGTATTTTTCAAATCTGGTAACAGGCATGAATTCACCTAAGCTAACCCTCGAAATGGTTTTAAGACAGCGCTTGAAAAAAAAAAATTAGGCATGCCCAATTTGGCGCTTGCAATTGGCAGCGGTAGATGCCAACCCTTCCAGCGCCACAGGCGGTCAACACCGGTAATTAGGGAAGCCCCTCCAATGCCACAGCACTCGATACCGGGAAGTCACTGACAGTAGCTATTACACCACTCGCGGGGTTGCTGATTGGAAAATCAATAACGCAATTGTTAAAGTTGTATGATTGTGCAAACGCGAGTATATCAGATCAAGCTATTGAAACAGTCAAATTAGCTTGATGGACTACCGTCAGTACTTCAAAGGTATTTTGGAAGACCAACCTACTATAAAAACGTCTTTGTGTTGGTGAATTAAATAGCTTAATTTTTGAACACACTTCTCTTCCCAGCCTGCATTTAATATATTTTTGAAAAACAAAGTTGGCCTTAAAACCGCCTCAAGTATTTGGTTGCACCCAACGTTCTGCTATAGGTACAACTACTCAATTGTTTTTTTTTTGTTAACTAGGACAGCACCACTGTCCAAGCTTATTTATCATCCATGAACATATCACAACATTCCGCCTGTAATCCCCAAAGGGTTAAAAAGCAGGGTATACCCGTTAGTGCAATCACCAATCTTCCAAGAAATCACACAGTATTACCTACACCCCTCATTGTTACCATTAATAGCTCTACTCATTGGGATATCCCCTAACCTACCTAGACAGATCGATAATGTCTAGACTGTCCGTCACCGCTATGTCATAAACACGGCACATAGGACATAACGAGTTTTAACACTCAACACAGTACAGTCCGAGGCACGACAGTAAATAGTATTGCTGTTATTATGTTGTCCCGATGTACTTCGAATGGAAATAAAAACAGTAGTATATATTTTTGAACTAAACTACAATCTACTACCAAACTAGATTTATAATACGTATATGAGACATTACTAGAAAAGAAAGATTGTCTTTGTGGCTAGTGGTAGCAAGCGACTACTGAGCGTAGAGTCTTACAGGGTTCGACATTTGCTCCTTTTGCTTTTTCACTATCAAATTCTTAGTAGTAGCTAGGATTCCGAATTTTTCCATTTTTGCATTTGAATTAGATTCTAGAGTAGAGAATTTTGCATATTATGTATATTTATTCTTTGAATTTTCATTATCTGCCGAGGCTAATCCCTTCGTGGAATACAGCATAACAGTAGGGTACTTAACACAGGTATACATCCATACTAGATGTTATGTTTATGCCAAGGCAATACTTAAGGGACATAGTATGAGGTAGAGCGACCACATTCCAGGGGTAGATGCCCTGGACGATGGACTAGAAGATTAGCCTCCCATTTGCATATAGTGTGTCGCACGTTTTATGAGGTACATCCAGATATAATTTGTGTGAATACTTATTCGCTTCTAGTTAGTATGCGAAAGGAAAGGTATTTTTGAAATGGAGCTGTCGGTATAATGGCAAGTAGAGATAATCCAGACCAGCAGAATACATAATTTATTTCGATACTTAACTATCGTACTCAGAGATATTTAATGATTACTTAAGTCGTCACTTAGTAAATGTTTGACATATTTATGTATGACAAAACTGTCAAAACTATTACTAAGTTATGGCCTAAGTAATCATTAAAGCTCTCTGAGTGCGGCAGTAAGTCTTGAAAATGTCTTTGAAGTGCTAAGGGGCGTATTTTCATTTAAAAAATCATTCTATTGTAGCTCCCTCGTTTTCCAGGAAACTATTGTGCAAAAAATATCATGTAACAGACCCAGTGGGTTAAGTTGTGCCCTGTCTGGCAATAAACTAATTTCTAAGATATTGATGAAGCAGATTTTATGTCACAAGTTTGTTTATTCGTTAACACAGAAAAAGTGTTCCAAAAAACCAAAAAAAAATCAATTTCAAGTCAACGTCCTCCCGACGATAGATTAACGAAACTCAAATCATTATTAATGTACGACAGGTCAACGTTATCGGACATTACCGAAACAGGGGCAAGTGTTCACACGCGACCGGTCACCACACTCCAACCAAGGGCGGTTACCATCCACCAGGTTCGTAACCTGGTTGTTGGACGTGGTTCGAAGATAATTGATACCTACCCTACATAGATGATAGATACTGTGTGTGTTGTGGTGTACTTGATGGTAATTTTACTTCGAATGTTGTGTTAGAGGGCTTGACCGAGATCTAGCTGTTGATCAAGACAAATAAAGAATATTATTATAGTACACAATTCTAGGTTAAGGAGATGCGCCAAAGAAGAAAATTACAAAAAAAAAAATATGTATCCTGTTTTCAAGGACCATAAACCATGTTCTAAACGAAAGTTATTACTAGAAGTAGAACTAACAAACTCACTTTCATAGTCGAATGAGCCATATGTAGCAATAAAGCTAGACTTGGACTGTTGCCAACTTAAATGGCTTAGTGCCAAGACTGTACGTCTGTCTAAATTAATAATCTACCTTTGCGAATGTCCTGACCGTCTATCCAGTGTCTCTGTTGGGAACTTACCGGTGTGATAGGTTCACCCGTTTACTCTTTTCCTATTAAATTACTTCTTTAAGTCGACTTTTAAGTAGTTCTTCGATGGGTTCGTCTGCAGTCCCGTCTCGTATTTTTTCGTGATCATGATCCTGCCTCTTCTTTCATATTAGATTGTCCTTATTTCAGTTTTTAAGAGGTTCAATCCATCGCTTCTTTGGTATTCAAAGATACTACACATATTCTTACTCATCACCATCTTTCATTAGACACTCATCTTGTCATTATCAAAATTCATCTGGAATCAAAACAAAATGTCCCTTTTTCCATACATCTCTATTAGCTGTCCTTTTACATTTCACTTCCTGTCTTGCCATATCATCTTTCACACCATCCATCTACATTTCTGTCTCGTTTTTTGACAACCCTTAATAAAACTGCATCAATTCTCCAACTGCCCTAGTGCCAGTTGATTTAGTATCGAAGACAACAAAGATTTACTCTGCAATTGTCAGCAGGCTTATTGTCTGTAATAGAGTGTCAATAGTCCGTGATTGGTCGTAATTGGTGCATACGGGTGAACGTTGTACTGTCAATGTGGTCTGCATCTTACTGATTGAGTTACGAGGTCCTGAGATTGGTGCTGCTGGTGACGTCTTGTAGACATGTAGTTTACTATTTGTTTATGTCCAGATAAAGCTAAAATCAATGTCTTGTATATTGTATAGCGGGCTGGTGTCCGCAACTACTCCACGTCCAAAGTGTGTATTTTGCGTACGGCAATTTCTTAAGAGTTCATTTTTGGAGCAATTTTTTTTATTATTGTTGTGATAGGAAGCAGCAATTTCGAAGACAGATACCTACGTGAGGACCTAGACGATTGAAAATCGCTTTTAAAGAGTTTCGCATTTCTAATACAACATTCAACAGAATAGCCCCCAGATTTGCGCCCAACGCGGCAACGTTTTGTACTGTGGTCTCATAAAAAACATAGTATACTACTCTTATATAATAGACACATTATCACGTTATCGTGTTTGACATTACCTTTCAAATTATCACCAAACCCATATTCATACGAAACGAACAAAGTAAACAAATTACTTTGTGGTACAAACACTTTGTTCAGAAAACACGCCTTTCCGTGTGTTAGGGTTTTATCGTTTTGTTTATCTCGACAATTTCCCCGTAACTTCGATAAGTTCGGCTTTATTTATGATGTTTAGTTGTCTATGATAACTTATGGGTAGATACAAGTACAAGCAGTCTAAAGTTATGTTGCTATTTAGAGTTTTCATCTAAAGGAAATACCTAGGTACTGTTTTCCAAGTTTAATTCTGGTTTCACGTAATTCTAAAATCTAAAAGCCGATATTTTCATCCTAGAAACTGAAAGCGATCAGTATTAGCACATCTAAACCGCGTCTAAAAGCAGTCAGTTCCAGGATAGTGACGAAATATTAACAATTATAGCTAGGTCTTGAATGTGGCTTTGATACGCAAATCACATTCAGCTACACAATATCAAATTGTAGTATCTACCAATCCTACATACATACTACATAGGTGTTGTGGTGTTGCGTTGACGTTTAAAAAAAAAAGCAATCTGTAAAAACCTATCGCAATCACCAAACTAATGAATGAACCATATTACTTTATTACCAACTTATCGAAATGCCCTATCACCTTTTTATTTTAGACAAATGACTAACAGACAGTAACGGTCACTTTTATCAAAGTTGTATTATCTATATCTAATAATTATTGTTTAGGAGCAAAAATCAGACAAGTCCAAACATGTCACAGACAGACAGATGTTCATTCCAAAATAAAAGATGACAGAACGGAGGAGAAGAGGCGCCATGAATGACATTAATCAATGATCCATGTTCTTGTTGTTGTTTTTGAAAACACCCGGCTTTGAACGTGATTCTAAAACTGAGATGGGAATGGTTAGGAGGTGGGGACTTTGGTACGGTATTTTTTATAGTTTATCGAAGGCAACAAAATAAGGATGTTTCTTGACTAAAAAAAATATGATTCTGTTTAGTCCGTCACTTAGATTTACGTACTTTTTGTTTTATCAAATCAATAAAAATTGACCAAGATAAAACGCTTGTGTCGTTACTCGCCGGTAAAAAATGTCATACTAATGTCTTACTAATATGACGTCACACGAGTTTTCAAAGCACTGTAGCGTCTTCATTGTTTGTTTACGTGAAAAAAGAAAAAAATATGTGTCCAATATTTTTTGGAAATCTATCTTACGGGCTAATTAGATTTATTTTGTCATCTAGCCCATGGACGCATGGAACAGCAACGGTAAAAATGATAAAGGCTAGCTTACAGATTTTTTTTTTTAAGTAAAAGCTATAATATACATACCTAAAGCAGTTTTAAAAACACCCTATTATTTATGAATTAACAGAAACACAATCCAATTACGAAAATATAGCGGTTATTATGACGTGACGTTCTTTTTGACAGCACTATAATGTTGCCAGCTTGTAATTCCATTAACCCAATATATTTGGAAAATTGTTTGTCTGGTCACTATACTCACCATAGGTACTGCCATTTTTTAAACAAAACATTCTAACGTGTGTGTTTGTTTGTCTGCAGTTCTGGGAGATCATATCTGAGGAGCACGGCATCGACCCCAACGGTGTCTACAGAGGAACCAGCGACCTTCAACTCGAGCGAATCTCCGTATATTACAATGAGGCCTCTGGTCAGTATTCTTAGCTAACCTCGCTAGTCTCTAATAAGGTTTATTTTCAGTTTGATGGAGCTAGAATAGCAGAAGCGGGAGAGCCTATGCAAGTGATAATCGCTTTTAATGAAGGTTTGAGTTGGAAAAGATTAATTTAAACTTTTCAGCAACTTATAATAATAATATCACATTTTTGACCTTTTTATCAGAACCCTCTGAAAGTCTATTCTACTTTCAACCGAGGCAAAATGTATGTGTCGTCAAGTTACAAAATATTTTTAGAATTCTGAATAGCTGTAATAAAATAACATCTCATACAAAACAAAATTTGTAGTCAGCCATTTGCGGCACCAGCAAAATGTGCACGCGACAAGCAAATTCTTTTACCATATGGCCATAGGGCCATATACAGTGTACGTCATAGCCTTGGTCCTTGAACTCTGGAATGCTTCATAATCAAGGCTATTTACTTATGAATACTTAATCAGCTGTTATTACAATTTATTGAGTAGAAAAAATTTAACAGACACTGTTTTCTTGTTGTGTATAAAAGTAACAGAGAACAGATGGTTTTATTCACATATAATCAAGGTCCAATCATCTATAAAGTATATAATGACAGAAAATTGTCTTGTTACCTACCAATCAAAAGCAGCTGCTTTTAAAATACCTGACTAACGTAATTATCTTCACCTTTGAAGTCCAATGCTGTTTTCCATCAAAATAAATTAAACTACTTGGCGGACGATCATTGGAAATCAAACTAGAAAGAAATATATCAGCTATGGACTCTATACTTAAGGGAACATGTGATTATTCAGCAAATTTTTCGGTCTGGTAGGCTGGAACTTGTGTTTCGATCTATAAAGACAGGCAATTGTTATAGTTTCCAACTTTCAAGGTTTTAATGTCTTGTTCTCGGGTTCTAACGATTAGTCACGATGATACAAACACGTGGATCCAATCTGGAGCAGCTGTCAATAAGCTGTCAATTCAAAACGTCACATGAAAAAAAATGGAGTAATAAATAACTAGATAAAATCAAAATCAAATTATTTTTATTTTACATAGGCCTACATGGGCACTTATAAAACTTGGTAAAAAGGGGCACGGTTCGGTGCATTGGTCGATTCCTAAGGAGAAGAACCGGCAAGAAACTCCAAAGGTTACTCTTTTAATCTTTTAAAATCTTTTGGGTTAACATTATGGTATAACACACAGTACACACATGAAGACCATGCAGATTAATGTCTGAGATGGTCTTTTGAAGAAAGCACCACACAGAAAGATATACAGATTTGTTCAAACACTTTAAAAAACCAATTGAAACGTACTAAAAAAAGAAAAGCATATTATACAGACTCCACTAATTTGGTGAGAAACAAAAAGAATATTTATCACAAAATCTTAATAAGTAAATTGTTATCTCGCCTCTTCCATTATAGATTAAAAATGTTTGATCCGAACACTCCAATTAAAAATAATGGAATAGAAAGTTTACGTCAAGAGAAAATAATAAAATGGCGACAGTTCGTAACAAGCGACTAATTATAAAATATCTAATGTCTATAGAGCTACTTGTGTTCTAAGTGAAACTTAATTTGTTGTGAACTAATTACAATAAAGAAAAATATTAGATAGCTTATCGAAGTAAGGTTTACTGTAAGAAAACCATTCTGGCTGGGTGAAGGTCGCCGTTGTACATAAGCTATATATTTTAATTTTGTGTGCCATAAAGAATAACAATAGCTAGGTAGGCCGACTTTGTTTTATTTTTAAAACTTAAGTATTGAACACAATGTAAATAGTTGAAGAATAAATAAATGAATAGATAAATATGAATAGAATAATATTACAATAGGTATTGACAACATAAAAAAAATGATACCACAAATCATCCGTATTAAATTATTTATTGAATACTTATAAAGAAACGCATTAAGTATAATAAAATTACAATAAGATATAGAATGTTCTTGGACAGTTCATTCATTCAATAAACAATTATACTTATTTTAAGATTAATAGTGCAATAGTGTCCTATTAGATGACGGTGGGAGAGCAGAGCAGCGGTGGCCCAGTGGTGGCGGCACCGACTTATAAACAGTAAGTCATGAGTTCGAACCCAGGCAGACGCATTACTTTGTGTATGTGTAGTTTCATCCCTACTGCTCTCAAAACGGTGAAGGAAAACATCGTAAGGAAATCTTAGACCCAAAAAAAATCGCAGACATGTGACCAACCCTCACTGGGCCCGCGTGGTGGATTATAGCCCATCCCTCTCCAAGAGAGGAGGCCTGAGTCCCTGCAGTGGAAACATTATAGGCTGATGATGTTTAGATGAGAAAAATATAATATATTTTTCTATTTTATATTATAAAATAAATTAGGCATTTAGGTAGATGTAATCATCGCATTTCTTGTTGTTAACACAGAACTGTCACGTCAGACATACCCAACAATTACAAGTGATTTACAACAATTAAACTCCGCGTACATATGATTAACTTAAATAGTGGCAGTGCAATGACCTCATGCAACACTAATCCGCGTTAGCCGGCCTTAATGATACCAAATGAAAAAAAAATTTTTTGGTACTAGCAATTGCGATATTTCAAATTTCATTTTTAATGACGTTCCCCTACCTTGCGATTTATATCCTTTTCTAGAATAATAATTTATAGGGATAGATGCATAGGATCGGTCAATGTGGGGACACTTGTGGGAGGCCATGTCCAACATTGGACGTCCATCGGCTGAAATGATGGTGGTAGGCATCCTTGTATTGATTGACTTCGGAAAATGGTTTTTCGCCTTTTCTTTTAAGTACGAAGTGTAGTGTCTTCTTAAATTGAACCAATTACAAACTGCTCTTTTTGAACAAGCTCAGATGCTCAGATGCTCAGATGTCAGAAATAGTACATTGTTACCCAAGGGGTGAAAGTTACTTATTTAGTCCCGAGACGGGGTTTGGCGCCCGTAACGTAGTGAGGGCGCTAATAGTTCGAGGGACTAAAGTAATTTACCCGAGGTGCTTTTCATTACGAATTCGAAGAAAATATATAAGAACATAAATTATTAAATAAAGAAAAAAATAGTGTTGATCGGATGTTGTCGCTTCCCGCTTATTTTGTTTTTTTTTTTCCTCTGGTCGTCCAGCTATACAGACCGTATTTTTAATTTTCATCATTAAAAAAAATGGCAAAGATTTGGTCAAAATATTTTAGAGAAATAGTTAAAACTGAACTATATTAAAATCTTATTATAATTTTATTCTTAAGAACTTTGTGTTATTTTAATTTTAAATCGCGCTGTAATTGAGTGGCTGTATAAGAAGTTAGAACATGGTTCAATAAAAATGTGAAATAGACCAAGTTTTTTTAAATAATTTGACAGCAGTCAGTTGAAAGCGATTCTTCCTAGGGCTGAAAAGAAGTACTTTCAACCCGCTCCGCAGGCTTGTTATGACCTACTTTCAGTAGTAATGTTTCAGTAGTAATGAAAGTCACTATCTATCTTGGAGCTTCCCAAACTCAACTTACCAGCTGCACTCAAATTCTCAACCAAACTATGTATGACCTATCTAAAATTCTTGCCACACGGAAATCGAATCTCAAACCATTCTCCGTCAATCCGCCATTTGATACGTGTATAATATCGTTGTGCGGCTGACCGCATGCTCCGTCTGTCCGTCTAACAGTGTCGGTACAGTTAGTGTGGCCATCCTCCCCGGCTATAGTCCACAGTTCGATGCGCCCACCTCACTTTTATTGTACACTGCTTGATATGAAGGCAATTTGATGTCGAGTAAAAAGTTTGAGGTAAATTGTGATACGGCCTCTTAATGACATAGATATTATGATGGTGGAAATTTGAAATGCCGTTGAGTGCGCTGTTGGATTGTCCATGCTGGTGACAATAGAACTCTTGGGGCCAAAGCTAGGTAAAAGAAAATGGCAATGTATTGCGTGAAAATTTACAATTTCATATTGGAGAAAACATAAGACCTTGTAAGACTCATAACGAAGCTTTCAAAGCCTTCAGAACCTACAATTCCTTGTCACAGCATACCATCATACCATCCCTTTGGAGCTAGAATTCTTAGATTAGACCATCATCAATATCTTTTACTTGCTAAGTTTTAGAACAAGTGGCAAACAGTTTGAAAACGTATGCGACGAAGCGACGGGCGACGGTTGGCGCAGTGGCTGAGCGATTGAACTGCTGCGCTGCGTGTCGCGGGTTCGATCCCCGTACGGAACAAATATTTGTACGACCTACAGGTAGTTGTTCCGGGTATTTGTGTATGTGAATTTAAATGTTTTTAAACGCACCCACGATACAAGAGAAATTCCTAGTGTGAGGCGTTTTATTAAAACTGTCTAGGCCTATATTTCTTCATCTTTATCGCTGATAGAATGTCATTCTGTCTAGCCCTCTATATCAATTACATGACTATTATAGCCGAAAAACAATCTATACAAAACAAACAAATTCCTTCCACGCAGATTAAATTATCGTTCCGAAACACAAACCGTTAAACTGCCTACATTATTCAGCCATTATCTCTCATTTGATTACCTAGAAACAACTTCAATGTCCAGCACAGAGTTCTCTTTGTGAAGTGTAAGTTCAAGATAACTGGTGTGAATGACCTCGCTAGCAGCACTCGGAACCGACCACTGTGACCGATCATTGTCTAACTTGCGATTTTGCGCACAAGTGCAATTTTACTCCAGTTATACCTATAAATTATAGGAAATATGTTGACTAGTTGGATTGGTATTTGTCCGAAACTTTGAAGGGAAACTTGATAAGAAAAAAAACCGAATGGAGAAGATAATATATTATTATATATATATATATTGTTAATATATTATTAGATAATAGATTATAGATTATGCCCACGCCTGCTACCTGGATGCTACTGAGGAGCGCTTGCAAAATTTAAGTATTCGCTTTATTTTTGGTCTGCGTAAATATGACCACGTTTCTCACCTTCGCAAAGAACTCAAGTGGCTCCCAATCCGCCTTCGTAGGAACACAAGGATCCTATGTCTTCTCTTCAATATTCTACACAACCCGTCTTATCCTTCTTACTTGCGTGAGCGATTCTCTTATGCCCGTCCTTCTGACGTACCATGTAGATCGCACCTTCGAACCCTACTTAAATCCCATCCTCATAAATCCAGCTATTTTTCATATTCCTTCTCTGTCCATGCTGTAAGGTTGTGGAACTCACTTCTGCCTAGCATTCGAGATTTAAAGACTATATCATTGTTTAAAATTAGAGTCAAAGAATACTACCTTTCCTCTCCAGTATGATTTATTATGTTATACATATATATTTTATTTGTTTATGGATTACACACATAACACACACGGGTTAGTCCCGCTATGGTATGGTCCCGGTATGGCACCCTCTTAAAATACCTATTAAAAAGTCCCGCTATGGTACCCTTCAGTTTTTGGTACTGTTGTAAAGAAAAGTTATACAATGCGTTAAGAAAAAAATAGTATAAATAAAAAATATCTTTTCTTAACTATTATAGTTAAGCAAGATAATATTTATTAATACTATTTTTTAAACAAATCACGCTCGGTAATTGTCGTTTCACATCAGGTAGTTACCTGACCAACCGGTTTTTTCGTAAAACAATAGAGACGAGCCCTTCCTCGAATTCGTATCTAGCTCTTCCCTTTTGTTTTTATGAAAATAGAGAGAGACAGTATTATTCCGGGTTTAGTTTGCTATTTGCAGCTGTACTTTTGCGATATGAGTAATTAGGATAGCTTGTTAGTTTATCTATTGCAATGTCTGGGTCAAGTAGTTCACGTGGTGTAAATTTAATAATTATTGACAGTCGACGCGGTGGAAAAACTTTATTACGTGCCGGACATAAATATATTAAACGCAGAGAAAATAAAAATTCAAGTACTTGGCATTGTGTAAATAGGAGAAATAGTATTAAATGTAGTGGATATATAACTATTGAGAATACCAATAATACAATAATTAAAGATTATAAACACAGTGATCAGTGCGTGCCACATTTTGAAGACAATGAAGTTCAAATGGCTATAAGTGAGTGCAAAAAAGAAGTAAATTCAAATTACGGATCAGTACAGAAAATTTTCGAAAAACACATGGGTAACTTAAAAGACAAAGGGTTACACCTTACAGGAAATGTTCCTGACTATAAAAAATTAAAAACAGTATTATACAGACACCGAAATAAGTCGTTGAACGTACCAAAAACACAATTTAAGAATGTGGAAGAAATTATAATACCAGAAGAATTTAATAAGTATGTATTGGCTGATTATTGTAATGAAGACTGTAATCGAATAATTATATTTTCCTCGACAGAAGTAAAGGAATATATAAAATGTGTAACGCATTACTTTGGTGATGGCACTTTCGACGGCTGCCCAAACCCATTCGAACAAGTTTATGTCATTCATGGAGACATGGGAAGCACTGAGTTATCCACGAATGTAGCACCATTATTTTATATTCTGTTAAAAAACAAAGAAGGGAAAACTTATGAAAAAGTTTTCGAATTGATTAAACAAACTTTGCCTGAATGGCGTCCATCGAAATTTACCTTCGATTATGAAATAGGAGTAATAAATGCAGCAGCGAAGATTTTTCCTGATATCAAAATAAATGGATGTAACGTACATTTTCAAAAGAACGTTATCAAAAAAGCGAAATCTTTAAATCTCATGGAACACGAAGAGTCCTCGAACCATGTTAAGCAATGCATAGGCTTGGCGTTTTTGCCAAAACAAGATATTGAAGACGGCTGGCTGCATATAATGGAAAATAGGTATAATATCTTGGTTACTTTCCAAAATGATGTTTGAATACTTAACTCTAAATATATGGCAAAAAAGTAAAGAACAACAATATCAGTAAGGACCTGTTAATTTCATTGCTTTACAAGTACGAACGTTTAATAAGTATTTTTTTCAGTTTCGACGATGAAGCTATGACCAAATTCAATGACTATTTTGTCACTCAGTGGCTTGAATATCCAGACCTCATTTGGTGTTGCCATAATGAACGCCATAGAACAACTAACTTGGCGGAATCATGGAATGGCAGATTCAACAAAATTATTGGAAAAAATCCCAGTTTATTATTGTTTCTGCAAACAATTGGCAACGACACATGTCACTTTGATATAAAACAAGCCAAGTAAGTTGTATTTTTTAGACAATATTTTTAAGCAGATATAATATTTTTAAAAGCAGATATATATTTTTTTACATAATACGAGTACATAGAAGAATTTGAAAATGGATTTGATTTTATTTATTTTGGTAGATATTATTGGTTGTCGCCTTCTATTACAGACGGTTACTGAAAAAAATATAGCTTAACTTAAATAACTGATGATTTTTGTTATAGCTTTCGACTAAAAAGATCACCTATAAATTCAAGAAAAAGAACAAGTATAGAAATCGACCGCCAGATTCAAAAGCTAACAAAAAGTTACGAAAATAAAGCTATCTCCATTGGTGATTTTCTGATTAACATATCAAAGTCAACATTTCGATCAGAACATTTAAAAAAATAGTTTATTTTAATTTTGTTTTTAGCCTATTAAAATGTTTAATACTTTTTCTCGATGTTGATTATTTTTTGTAGTTTATGTTTACAATTTGCGCCTTTTTCTCCATGTTGATTATTTGTAATTAATATATTTGTCTAGTTGGTTGTTGATTATTTTTGTAGTTTATATAAATTTACAATTACTGCCTTTTCTCAATGTTGATTATTTGTAACTAATATTTATGTCTGGATGTTGTTTTTATTTGTAGTTTATAATATTTACAGTAATACTTTTCTGAGATGTGGATTTTTTATATTTTTTTTATTGTTGATTATTGGTAATTAATATTGTTGATTATTTTAAAAATTACATTGCAATTAATATTTCGTTTTACTGTTTGATATTTTTTTATAAATATTTTGAATTAATGAAAGACTGATTTAATATCGCAAACAGACGTTTTATTGATACACTCCTAAAAGTATTTATTTATAGATACACTTTTCTTTTCAGTTGTACCTTCTATTGTCTAACGTAGATCTAAAAGATGGGTACCATAGCGGGACTTTTTGATAGGTATTTTAAGAGGGTGCCATACCGGGACCATACCATAGCGGGACTAACCGACACACACACACACACACACACATATACACATATATATATATATTGTCTACATTTCTTCTTCATTTCTCCTTTAGCAGGTCTGCTGGCAGAAATTTCTTGAGAAATAAGCAGTACCTTTGTACTCATATATTATTTTATGTTATTTTCCTGTGCTGTCTACTGTGTGTACATAAATAGTAAAATAAAATAAATAACACTGAAATTATTAACGATGACTTAGCTAGTTACAAACATCGTTGTTATGTAATTTTATGTTCAAAAACTAAGAAAAGAAGGATTAAAGATGATGAATTAAAGAATAATAATTAATAATAATATTAATTCTTAAAGATGGCGTATCTAGTCTTAATCTGATCAATAATTATCAGATTAAGACTAGATCTTTGCTAAAATTGTTTCAAACAAGGTACACAATGAATGTCTTCACTTTCTTTCGACTTACATAAACAATGAACTAGGTATTTTCAAGTTACATGATTCAAAATAATTGACATTCATTCTGATGTTAAAAATACCCATATTTTGATCGACATTTTCAGCTGTCATTAGTTTTGAAAAGATCTGACCTGCAGGGCTATTGCGTATCTTTTAGATGACAGTGGCTTACCTATAGTGCCTTTCAAATACTGTCAAATGGTTCCATTTTGTACTAAACCAAAACCAATTTGACATTAATCCATAGACAATATGATAGCCACTGTGATTTAAAAGATACGCAATAGCCCTGCAGGGCACAAATGACCGGCCATCAGGCTGCCTTTGTTAGGACAGGCCAGAAAAACTGATCTCAGATCGATCTTGATATAAGAACGAGTCACTTCGAATTTCAATTCCGTTTCAAATCTTGAATTTACAATGCATTTTCCTGTTTCAATGTCCTTGTTTTTTCATGAACTCGATAACATGAAAAACTGAGTGAAAAGTGTCTAACCTTTTTGTCTGTTTTGTCCTCAGTTGCGACGGCGGAGAACGGGGGCAAGTACGTCCCCCGGGCCATCCTCCTCGACCTCGAGCCAGGCACAATGGACGCAGTCCGCTCAGGGGTCTACGGGCAACTCTTCCGGCCAGACAACTTCGTCTTCGGACAGTCCGGCGCGGGCAACAACTGGGCCAAGGGACACTACACCGAGGGCGCAGAACTCGTCGACGCAGTACTCGATGTAGTCCGTAAGGAGTGCGAGAACTGCGACTGTCTGCAGGGCTTCCAGCTCACTCACTCGCTCGGCGGCGGCACTGGCTCCGGCATGGGCACGCTGCTAATTTCCAAGATCCGCGAGGAGTACCCCGACAGAATCATGAACACATACTCCGTGGTGCCCTCGCCCAAGGTGTCCGACACAGTGGTGGAGCCCTACAACGCAGTGCTCTCTATTCATCAACTAGTCGAAAACACAGATGAAACCTACTGCATAGACAACGAAGCTCTCTACGACATTTGCTACAGAACCCTCAAAGTGCCCAACCCCACGTACGGCGACCTCAACCACCTGGTGTCGCTCACCATGTCCGGCGTGACGACGTGTCTGCGGTTCCCTGGCCAGCTGAATGCGGATCTCCGCAAGCTAGCGGTCAACATGGTGCCGTTCCCACGTCTCCACTTCTTCATGCCCGGCTTCGCTCCCCTGACATCTCGCGGCAGCCAGCAATACCGCGCCCTCACCGTGCCCGAGCTCACGCAGCAGATGTTCGACGCCAAGAACATGATGGCGGCGTGCGACCCGCGCCACGGACGCTACCTGACCGTGGCCGCCATCTTCCGTGGACGTATGTCCATGAAGGAGGTGGACGAGCAGATGCTGTCTATTCAGAACAAGAACAGCAGCTTCTTCGTTGAATGGATCCCGAACAATGTTAAGACTGCCGTGTGCGACATCCCGCCCAAGGGTCTGAAGATGTCGTCGACGTTTATTGGAAACACGACAGCGATCCAAGAGTTGTTTAAGAGAATATCGGAGCAGTTCACCGCTATGTTCAGACGTAAAGCTTTCTTGCATTGGTATACTGGTGAGGGCATGGACGAGATGGAGTTCAACGAAGCTGAGAGTAACGTGAATGACTTGGTGTCGGAGTACCAGCAGTACCAGGAGGCGACGGCTGAAGACGACACCGAGTTCGACCAGGAGGACATGGAGGAGCTGGCACAAGACGAGCACCACGACTAGTCGTGCCGACACTCACTAAGTCTTAGAATAACGTACTGTAAGCCTACCACAACACAGACCATTAGATCGTATTTTTGCAATATACTTTCCTTTAAATTAGTAAAAGTGTGCCCTATTCCTGTGTCGTGGTAGATTGTAAGTTACAATAATGTAAGGGCGTTAAGCCCTCGCTGGACCACTTTTATACCACTTTTTGTATGTTTTCAAAAGTAAGTAGAGGCTAAGTCGCGTACATTAATAACCAAAGTGTCCTTGAGGACCAACGAACGTTTTCCGAATTCTACATCCATCGCACTGACTCGTCAACGACATTGACGCATCATGTGCAATAATTATGAATAAATAATAATAAATTTTATCAAATGATATAGTATTATTGGAAGTCTGTTTTAATTGAATACTAATTAGATTAAGTGGAAACTCTAATAAGAAACGTACCAACTTGTGCATTTCTTAGCTTAAGTTATTGTCTTGTATGCTTTTTATTATATTAATTTATAATAAATGTTTTAAATTTATTTGACGTTTCATTATTTTGTTGCCATTTTATGACTTGATGAGTCATGTCCCCGAAAGAACTGAAAACGGCATATACCTAAGCAGTTAGTGTGGATCATTGTGGATTTTCCCCGGAAATGAGCGAAATAAATTGATTTAGGTCGACTACCATCACTTTCCAATGCATTTTTTTTTTTTTTTTTTTGGTGGGTGTAAAATCATCGAATAACCCTTCCCGCTCTTGGGCAGAGCGAAAGGGAGTGTCAGACTTCTACTGACTAAAAACCACCCATGTTCCTTCTTCGCCCTCTATGTCGAGGCTGCGATAACCGTTGGACTACCCGCGGCCCCGACAGGCGTCGGCCCTTTCGGGCCCCTCCCATGTTGCTGACATCTCTTTGAAGCGCGCGTGGAACACGAACGCGCCGTCGACACGGCCTGTTTTCGTCGTGAGACGGACGGACGGCGAGTTAGCCCATCACTCACCGTCCACAGGCCCGCGTCTACGGTGTCCGGAGGTCATCGCGGGACCCCCGACGCCCGGAGCGCCTCCCGCGGCGGCTGGGACGAGAGGTTCTCTCCCTCTCGCGTTCCGCCACCTCCTTCGCCAGCATCACTGCTTCGCAGAAGGAGGCGACGGCGTCCCATTCCTCCTCTCCCCGGACCATGGCTTGCACCAGGGCCGGGCGCGAGAGGTCACTTTCCAATGCCTTGAGTTACAAAAGACAAGTCATTCGTTTACAAAACGCTCATGCTTCCACACTTCCTAGTGTTAATTAATGTCATGAAGAAAAGGCCAACTTAGTCTCCACATATATCGTAAAAAGGGTTTACAAACAACAAGATGTGACAGGCACTTAGATCCCCCAATGACATTTATTACGGCTACAATAATCTCCTATGAGTCACAACGCACTGCCAGAATGCGTTAGTCAACAGTAGGTAGGTACTCCTCGTTTTTGTCTGTGAAAATAAACAGGACAGTAAAATGTCTGCTGAACTTTTTGGTGTGCTATTTTCATTAGTCTCCCGAGCAAAGAGTATATTAATACTATGGCAGTTCCCGACTTTATGAGTCAGAAGATACGGTTGTCTGCTTTCCCTTCTGTGCATAGGCCGAAATAGTACTTAACTAAGCGACAGTATGATATATTATTGTAGTCAAGTTAATTTATTAATAAATGAAAAGAGTCCATAGAAAATAGATAAATTTAATATCAGAGCAAATAACTTGCATTTGTTTAGTTTGAACTAGTAGCGACATCTATGTGGTAACGTCAAGGAATTATAATTATAAATACTTTGGCCAACGTGCAGGTTGTCTTGTAGCGCCATCTATGCATCGTCACAAGGTGTTATTCGCTGTTCCTAATGTAGAATTCAAAATTCCGAGCAACCAGCGCCATCTATTTGCTGTCATAGTAGATTGAAAATTACGAGATATATGGAAGAGTATAAATATTGTTTTTGAGCCATGGTTAGTTCCGTAGTTGCTTGACCTGCAGGGCTATTGCGTATCTTCTAAATGACAGTGGCTATCATATTGTCTATGGATTAACTTTCAAATTGGTTTTGGTTTAGTACAAAATGGAACCATTTGACAGTAATTGATAGGCACTATAGGTTAGCCACTGTCATTTAAAAGATACGCAATAGCCCTGCTGATTGTTCAAATTGGAATATGTAGGAAACAATTCAGGGATAGCTCGGAACAAGCGAAGTGCCACTAACATAGTCTCACAAGTGTTATTTAACAAGTTCTGGGTGTCTAAAATGGCCATTTTAGCAGATCATAATATGAATTGCGTTAAAAAGCGTAAAATGGACCTTTCATTATAGTAACTGCGTCTGTGACCATTTTATATTCATCATTTTGTATTTACGTCATAAATGTTAGTTTCCACGGTATATACCAACGGGCCATTGTACCCTGAAATAAAAGAGGTTATTTTACAGGCCACCATAACGCTAAGATAATAAAAACAAAACAAATAATAGACAAATATTTATTTCTCTTCATAACTGTGACGCATCGCGTCTATTTTAAGGCTTACTCACATTAAAACTAGATATTTACAATTGACTGAACACAATAGTCATACAGAACTCTCTACAGGTTCAAGATATTTTGTGGGTATCTAAGGAAGGCTGTTCGAAAATGAACTGTATCCGTAAATTTGACAAGGTTGATTTTTGCTAGAATTTATTATCAACATCAGCCTTTAGTATTCTAGCCTATAAAGTAGGTATTAGAGCTTCATAACTTTACATAACGCCATAACTCTATGGTTCAACAACAAAACAATATCTTTTTATCAGCTCTAACATTTGTGTCCGTATCCTGAAACGATTGCTTCAACATGAATCTCGATTGAAAACTACAGCCCTTTCACATTTAGTTTACCTGTGTGACATGAATCATGTTTATGCCATACCTCCACGCCTTTGGGGGGGGGGGGGGGTGAATCATCAAATGACTCGGCAGGCGGCAGGGAGTGTCACACTTCTACTGACTAAAAATCACCCATGTTCCATCTCAGTCCTTTATGTCGAGGCCGCGGTATCTATATCACCACCCCTAAGACAATCCACTGACCCATTTTTGGCATAAGTCAACTAGAACAAAGGTATCTATGACTTTTAGATGTACCATCTCAACATGAATGATCCAAGGTTTTGTAACAATATTTTGATTTAAAAGGGTGTCCTAGAGTTTGTTGGCCATTCTTCTTCATAGCGATTTACGTTCCAGAATGGCCAATTACAGTACATTCACAGTTATTATGCCTTGTGACTTAGGGGACATTTCATTGTTGTATATGCTTCGACAATTCAAAAGTGCCCGTAACTGGTCTACTTGAAATAAATACTTTGAATTTGAATTTGTAATTATAAAAGGTCAGAATAGTCCATTCAATTATTTTATCTCTGACTTTGCATTACTGTCAAAGTCACACTGATTTGTCTTTATCAACGTTGCAATAAAGTTAATGTTAAGTTGATCTTGTCCAGAGGTAAGAAAATGTTAAGACTGCATAATTTTGAGTATTAATACGAAATCTGTGCGAGTTTTGAATCGATATTCATGCTGAAATATGTTCTAGATTACGAATTCCTGTTATTATTGTCTTTTTGAGTATTTTGCAAGTAAAGGAACGGATTTAAATGCCTGTTTCTGTAACTCTTATACATAAAAACCATTGAGTGATAAGAATGGAAGGATAAACATTTGTGATGAAGAAAATAGACGAATACAATCACCAATACAACAGTCTCAGTTCATTTAAGTCTCAAGAATGCCTTTTCATCAAATAGTCATTCCAGAGACTTAATATGAACTGAGAAAAAGATAAAATCTAAAATAATTTTAGATAAAGTTTCAGAGCTACGGTTTTCAGATACGTTAACATAACGCATAAAACGATCATGAATGTCGTTGCCATAATGATACCTAAGAATTACGCAAAGTTGCTCGCTGTTGCTAATATCTGGAGTTTAGTCAACAATAACAGACACAAATTTTGTCGTATTAGTCTTGAGTTTAATGCGAGATTTAATAACTTCACATATGGAATGAATAATATCATTTTGAATCTTATTTGATAAGTAACTAGGCCCACCAGCTTATATAGAGCCTTCTTGTTGTTATGTATGTTTTTTAAGGCCGTTTCTACAAACGTAACCCCAGGATCGGTGGAGACAATCCCGTTTTTAGAAAATAAAAAAATAAATCTCTAAGAAATTACCTCTGTTTAATGAGGTTTTAGACTCATCATGTCCTCGAAAAGAAAGTTCCTGTTGTGCTAAAAGACATACGACATTTACCAACCTTTGAAAAACGGCGCGATTATGATCGACACGCATGTTGCATTAATTAGAAATCTCGTCAGTAAGAGCGAGTGTTAGAGCGAGCCAGAGACTCGCGGCCGCCACGTCGTTGTCGGGAGAGATTAGATTTTTTTTGTCAATGTCGCAGTGCGAGTTGCGAATGTATTACAATTTCTGGATTATCATGAATGATACAGTTTATTAAGTAGGTACATAAACCTCACATCGACGCATCAATACGTTCCGTTTGGCGCGTGGCATGAAATTTGAAGATAACTAAGACTGTTTTTTTTTTAATTCGTTGTTTTATTAAGGCAAGCTGGGCTTTTCAAGCTTTTACGATTTGGTGTCAGATGTGGGATTAATAATGGCGATTCTACCCAAGGACGACATTCGCTAGGCTAGTCTATCCGTACGAGGAGTCAGTCTACTTTAAAGCGAGACAACAAAAGTTTCTAAGAGATCATCATCATCTGCCTAGCCTTTTCCCAACTATATTGGGGTCGGCTTCCAGTCTAACCGGATGCAGCTGAATACCAGTATTTTACATGGAGCGACTGCCTATCTGACCTCCACAACCCAGTTAATACTAGGTAATACGATACCCTTTGGTAAGACTGGATGTCAGACTTTCAGGTCACTGACTACCCGTAACGACTGCCTGACTGCGTAGATATCTAGTGCGATAAAGTGTTCAGTAGTGATTTTTTTATTGTAAATAAGTATTTTGTGTGTAATTAAGTTATTTCGTGTGTTTAAATTGGTAGTGTTTTTATTTATTCCATACCCAGCTTGTAACAATTGAGAGTACCGCCACTACATCACGCCTGTTATCCCTGAAGGGTTTGGCAGACGTGTACCTAAAAGCACACCCACATTTCGCCAGCTATGTTCAAGTCCCATGTAAGGGGTCGAGCCTATTGCCATCAACCGTGCACATATACAAACTCTATGGCTGCTACTGAGAAATTCCTTAATGAAAAACCCAATAACACTTTGCCTGACCCGGAAATCGAACCCAAGAACTCTTGCTCATTAGTCGCGCTTACGATCAGTGCGCGTACTTTTCGCGTAAATGCGTCTGGGGAACTTCTATGTTTCGCCCTAATTTCACCAACAATTTATTTAACCATCCACTCTTAACAGAACGGTACAAACTTACGACTAATTTTGTTATTAAATTACAGTGTAGTGTCAACGAGTGAGTTATTGTTAATATTTATTACTTTCTCTATAGATTATAAACAGAGATTCTTACAATTTTTTTTCTTTCGATAAAGCTTGAAAATGTCGTTCAAATGTTTCATTGGAAATTATATTAATTATTTGTTAAGGCAGAAATTATTAGAACACCAAAAATATATCGTTAGATTATGTGTAATGCGACATAAAATGCATCTACATTGTTATTTTAATCCTACACACCTATTAATGCTACTTTCTTAAACTTTCTACTACCTACCTTCGTTGAATCGACGAATTACGCGATTTCGTCGATTCGACGAAGTTAGGACGTTAGGTGTCTAGGATTAAATAACATTGTCTCACTCACTCATGCTGAAAATCGTATCTACTGTTCCACTTCCTAGCAATCTTTAGGTGGTGAGGCCCCAATCTAAAGATTAAATCTTTGTACAAAAGGTGACAAATAAAGTTGAATATTTCAAGTATACATGGCCTCCGTTTGTATAGATTTCCCGTACAATGAGAGACCTGCATAAACTGGTCACGTATAGCTTGATTGGTCGTAATTTGTGGTGAGTAATTTTATTTTGTTCAATATTTTGATTACAAGTACCAAAAAAATCCTTGAACAACATTTCCAAGCTAAATAATTTTCTCACTAAACTAAAAGAGATATTAACAATATTATATCGATTATTAATTGTCATACAAACCGTCGAACTTAGCAATAAAACTTATACTAACGAGAAATGCTAATAAATCGGTGTTTCATACATACGTTATGGCAACTCAAATTTGTTCGTGCTTAAAAAAATAATATGTTTCATATAAAGTTTGTTGTGGATAACGCAAACGAAGGGCACGTATTCTCCACACCACTGCGATATTTTTTTTTGTTCTAGACCATACCTGGGAACCCCCTAGTTACGGAGATATTGGGGGTCAAAGTTCCAAAGTTTGAACTGCTGTTTTTGTAAATACAAGTTTTTCAGGTTATAACTTTACTTAAATTACCTTCATGACTCTTTTACTATTTAAAGCATCCACTAGCACATTGTTTTAGGAGTTCCATATTGAAAAAAAAATTTTGCGTAGGGGTACTCAGTTTGATGTACAGAATGCTTGGTTGACGTATGTGTGAAGGGTTAATTTACACCCTGTATTTAGTTTATCGTTTTCAGTTACGCTAGATAACACCTAAATCATCATCTGACTAACCTTTCCCCAACTGATGTCAAATGTTACATGGAGCGACTGCGTATCAGCAGAGCTATTGCGTATCTTTTTAAATGTCAGTGGCTATCATAGTGTCCTTCAATTAACTGGATTGTTACATTTTGTACCAAACCATTTGACAGTTAATCGATGGAAACTATGATAGCCACTGACATTTAAAAATATACGCAATAGCCCTGCTGATCTCCACAGTCCAGTTAACATTGGTTAATACGGTACTCCTTGGAGGGGTCAGACTTTCAGATAACACTTACATTGTAATGCCTAAATTGCATCGTAAGATTTTCAATTCTCAGTGCAAAGCAAGAGAGTTGAAAATGCTACAGTGCGCTTCTAGGTTGGCATTATGTTTAGGTGCCACGTTGTGATATTGAAAACGAGCCTCAACGTATTATTAATTTTAAAATAAATTTTAGAGGTTTTCTCCTATGGCAAGGCTATTTTTACTGTATAATTTCTTAGCTACCAAATCATCACTGGTTTAAAATTATAATATTTTTTTCGAGATTCACGCAAACATCATCAAAATCCACAGCTTTACACTAATAATTATCATATAATAAAACTTATAAAATGATAGTAATATTTACAGTATTTTATATTTTTACATTTACATCTAATTACAAATACTATTCGGCACTTCAAGTTTAAGTAACTAATAAGGACTTTGTATAATATAGAGGACTTGGAACTTTTCAATTTTAGATCAATCATAATTCTCCAATTGGCTGTTTGACTACTGTTAAAAATTCACGAAAATGTTACGTTATTTCAAAGAACTAATAAAAATAACACGATGTGTGAAAAAAGTAATAAAATCGTTTTTAAATGACGTGCTACAGAAATGTGACGTCACATTTCATACTGCCATAGTTACGTAGTACTAATTGCCGTTTCGCGCGACAAGGACAGATAGTGCCCCCACCAAAAACTTCTAAAGCGTGTAGTTAGCTGCTCTATTTAATTATCGATTTAACGTCACGCGGTTTCAACCACGTAGTTCCCGTTCCCGTGGGAATACAGGGATAAAAAGTAGCCTATGTCACCCGGGGATAGTGTAGCTTCCCAACGGTGAAATAAATTTTCAAATCGGTCCAGTAGCTTCGGAGCCTATTCGTTGCTAACAAACATACAAAACTTTCCTCTTTGTAATATTAGTGTAGATTAATACTTTTCAGTGTTTTTATGCCATGACCCTGCTCCTACTTAGCCGATTCTGTATAATACCAAGTCCCCCCTAAATACCACTATATAGTTTAGTATTCCATGCGTGTAGCCGATAAGGCGCAAGTCTCATATACAATATCTATGCTATAAATAATAAGCAATTACATGTTTTATAAGTTTTTTAACTGACATGGTCACTAATACTGTAAACAGGATATTTACCTGCAATAACTTCAGTTTATCCGTGAAAATTGGAAATCGGAAACACGACACAAATAGTCATCATCAGCCTATATGTTCCCACTGTAGGGACTCAGGTCTCCTCTCTAGGAGAGGGATGGGCTGATCCACCACGCGGGCCCAGTGCGGGTTGGTAGATGTCACATGTCTTCGAAATTTTTGGTTCTAAGATTTGCCGGTTTCCTGACGAATGTTTTCCTTCACTGTTTTGAGAGCAGTGGTGATGGAATAAATTATAATAATAAATTAAACAAAGTAATGCGGCTGCCTGGGTTCGAACTACTTCGACCCCAAGACTTGCTGTTCGTAAATCGGGGCCATCACTGTTCTCAACATGCTAAATATTTCGTTATAACTGTTTATAATAATGGTAGTGACCATGTCAATTTAAAAACGAATACATATTTACTGTAAAGTAAAGTTATCGAGTACACTTGGTTCATGACAATCATGTGTCAAACCGTCTGTTTGTTGATTACTCCGAAACTGCTATACCATGTACTAATTCAACGGCCAATGCATTAAATGGCATTTTAATTGTTCGCAGTAAATATTCTATGCATAGTTATTTAATGCAGGTTAATTATTACGTATGGCGTCAATAAGGATCTTTTAAATAAAGAAGCCTTCAAGAAACATTCGAAAATAATGTTTCCGGTTCAGTCCAATTTAAAAATAAAGTTGTATTTTGCTCACTTCCATTATGTCGATGTCTAAAATCTTAAATTCACACTGACAGAATCATGAAATATTATCAAAGAGTTCCTTATAAATAATGAAAGAGTGCAGAAAGTATTTCTGTATATAAATACACGCCCTCGTTATCTGCCTAGCCTTTTCTCAAGTATGTTAGGGTCGACTTGCAGTCTTACCAACTGCATCTGATTACCAGTATTTTACATGGAGCAACTCCCTATCTGACCTTGGCAACTTAGTTAGTAAGACTTGACACTTTGTTTGTTTTGGTAAGACTGGACACTTTGGTAAGACTGGACACTTTGGTAAGACTGGACCCTTTGGTAAGACTGGTTGTTAAGACTTTCAGTGGCTACCTGTAGCGAGTACCAAAGATTTATAAATGACAGTCTAGATCAACGGCTTAACGTGCTCACAGAGGCACAGAGGATTTCAATATCGGTGTATTTTAATACTAAACAAGATGTATTTTTTAGTCACCAACCAAATTTTTTCTAGGCACTCGATATCATTCACTAACACCATTTTTGAGAAAAAATCAATACGTAAAATTTTCATATTAAATAATTTTTTCGATAGAATTATCCGCTCTCCGTGAAACGTTAAAACTTTGTGATGTGACATCTCAATATTTTTGTATTGAGTGATGTTAAAAGAAAAAACACGTATTCAATTATTTTCGCCAAAGATTAATAATACATCAGAATTTGGACGGTGACTAAAAAACCATCTTGCATAAAGAACTCTTGAATAAAATTTCATTCTTCTTCCAGACACAGTTAATGAACGAAGAATCCAAGATTTTCACCTTTTCATATTGACTACCTCCTTAATACTCCTGGTAGTTACACAGACACCTCGTTGTCATCGTTGAGTCGTATGCTGTTGTCATTGTTGGCCAGCTTCAGGAGAGTCTTCTTGATGCGCAACGCAGGCAGACGCACTGAGGGGTTCTGGTGCCAGCATTCACGCATTAGGTTCGCCATGCCCACCATTGTCTGCGGGAGGTAAGACGGAGATTATAAAGGGTGCAAGGGTGCTTTTCGCAAGACAGTGCTTATTGTGAATAGGATTCTTTTTTAATTTTAATTTTTCTTATCATTTTGTCATTTTATTCCTTTACTTTAATGTTAAATTACTTTATCTTTAAGCAGCATTTCATTTATCTAAATAATACAGCTAAATTGAAAATTATGGTTCAACAAAAAAAAAAATTGATTCTTTTGTTAGTATTATTATGTGTTTAGGATACATTAAATCCTACTAATATTTTAAACGCGAAAGTTTCTGAGTATGTGTATGGATGGATATTTGTTACTTTTTCACGCAAAAAAATTATATATATATATTTATATTTTTTTTTTAAATAGTAATTTGATACACAAGATAAGATAAGATAATTTTTAATAGTTTATAACCTGGAATAACACATAAGATAGTTTGTATCTCGATTTCATCTTCCCGTGGGATAATTTTCGAGTTATGGCGGGCGAAGCTGCTGGCAACACCTAGTAAAATATATTTCTTTAGGTGCTCTGTAATTCTATACTTTTTCCAACTTTATACATTTTTGATTTTTGCAGATTCAAATTACTCTATTTTATCCTAATTACTGCCAAGGAAGGGTTATGTTTTTCGCGCATATCTTTATTATATATGAAGTATTTGGTATGCTGGTATACATATTTATTACTACAAAATGTTTATTTACAAAAGGCATATACATACCGGATGCGGATCATCGGGCGGGTCCGGTCGTGCAGCGTCCACACACACGATCTTCCTCATGTCATCAAAGCTGGGGTCTGCGGCGGCCAGGCCGCAGTAGGGCGCGCGGTACTCCTGCGGCCGCGGGCCCACGCGCCGGCACACCTCCCACTGCACCAGCCCCCACGCGTACACGTCGCACTTCAGGAACGACTCGAAGCACGACACGTTTATGCTGCGGAGGGACAAGGTGGGTGCTGGTGAGACTTAAATACTTATAATAATTGACGACACGGTTGGCGCAGTGGTTGAGCGATTGACTGCTGCGCAGCATGTCGCGGGTTCGATTCCCGCACGGAACAAATATTTGTACGACCTACAAGTATTTGTTCCGAGTCTGGGTGTTTTTCTATCTATAATATGTATGTATTTACAAAAAAAAAAAAAATGTATATAAGTAGTTTATCAGCCATCTCGTTACCATAACACAAGCATTAGGTTGCTTAGCTTGGGACTAGATGGCGTTGTGTGAAATGTCCAAGGATATTTATTAAATAACTTAACCAAAATTGAAACAGTTTAGAAGCTTTTCCTTAATCCGTAATTTACATTTTGCGCTTTGTTTTGGCAAGAGCATAAACCGAGGGCGTCCTATATATTTGTTACAGAGAAAAATACGAAGGTAACAGAACAGATAGAAAGTAAAAGACCCGGTAAAAACTGCTAAAGTACCGAGGAATCAGCAACCTACGTCATCTCAGATTGGGAGACCACGGCTTCCCAACGAAATCGAATACACAAAATAGTCAGGAGCATATGCTCTCAGAAAGCTTCTATGCTTTTGGATAAAGCTTGGCTGGTTGGCTTACCTCTAGCCCAATATCTCAGGGCTCATTCGCGGGTTGTGCTGACCGCTTGGTGCCCTGGCGCGGGTTATGCTGTAGGCTCACATACATACCTCTGGTCCAACATCTCAGGGCTCATGTACCGCTTGGTGCCCTGGCGCGGGTTGTGCTGTAGGCTCACATACATACCTCTGGTCCAACATCTCAGGGCTCATGTACCGCTTGGTGCCCTGGCGCGGGTTGTGCTGTAGGCTCACATACATACCTCTGGTCCAACATCTCAGGGCTCATGTACCGCTTGGTGCCCTGGCGCGGGTTGTGCTGTAGGCTCACATACATACCTCTGGTCCAACATCTCAGGGCTCATGTACCGCTTGGTGCCCTGGCGCGGGTTGTGCTGTAGGCTCACATACATACCTCTGGTCCAACATCTCAGGGCTCATGTACCGCTTGGTGCCCTGGCGCGGGTTGTGCTGTAGGCTCACATACATACCTCTGGTCCAACATCTCAGGGCTCATGTACCGCTTGGTGCCCTGGCGCGGGTTGTGCTGTAGGCTCACATACATACCTCTGGTCCAACATCTCAGGGCTCATGTACCGCTTGGTGCCCTGGCGCGGGTTGTGCTGTAGGCTCACATACATACCTCTGGTCCAACATCTCAGGGCTCATGTACCGCTTGGTGCCCTGGCGCGGGTTGTGCTGTAGGCCAGCTGCCACGTGTGCGCGGCTGACTGCGAGCCCGAGGTCAGCGATGCAGCACTCGCCGTTTACCTTCACTAGGATGTTCTTTGTCTTGATGTCGCGGTGGGCTATGGCGGGCTTGCCCTGAGAGATAGAGGATAGAAATGTTAATATCAGCCAGTAGATGTAACTGTCTCGCCACGTCCAGAGAAGAATTATAGAGGTACCTACACCACGAAACCGACACGTATCCGAAAGGCACCTGTTCTCATTTTTGTTTTAGACCTATGGACCCTCCAAAATCAATCAAAATCAAAACTCATATATTTAAACTAGGCTGATAATCAGCACTTTTCGAACGACAAAATTTACTTTACTTTACTTATTTACAAGAGACAGTCCCCCAAAACGCCCCCCCTTCGACACTTCCTAGTGTTTTTGCTGGAAAGAAGAAGTGGCGGAACAAACTCCCCAGCACACATCTGTCTGTTAGGTTGGTTAGAAGAACCAGACTCGATACAATAGTAAGGCAAGTATAAAAAAGTATATAATAATAATAAAAAAGACATAACATATCAGTAAACTAATCTTGGAGAAAGAACATAATAAATAACAAACATTGTCTTGTGTTCAACTCAGCGACCAACTGTTCTTATCATTTAAGTAGTCGTTAATGGAATAGTAAGCTTTTAAACAAAGATTAGATTTTACTTTGGCTTTAAACGCATTAAATGGCAAGTCTAGAAAAGAAGATGGCAGTTTGTTATAAAATGTTATACCAAGCCCGACGAATGAATTATGAACTTTGTGAAGCCGGTGAAAAGGAACGCGTAGTTTATGCTTATTTCTAGTGTTAAAGTTGTGAATATCACTGTTTTTACTGTACAGTTTTGTTTAATATATAAAATGTTGGCAAAGATGAACTGAGAAGCAACAGTGAGGATACCAATCTCCTTAAAAAAATCTCTAGGAGAAACTCGGGCACCCAGCTGATAAATTGCACGAACCGCTCGCTTCTGCAGAACAGATATATTTTGAATATCAGCAGCTTTGCCCCACAGCAGAATACCGTATGACATAAACAAACCTCCAACATTTGCACAAGTTTTAAGTGCGTTATATTGCGTTCTACTCGTAAAAAAAAATAGTTTCACCGTCTTTTTTCAAGTTTTATTTACATATAGTAACCGTCGTCTCTGTCTAACACTCTCCTTTTTTTTCTGAATGACTCAGAAGTGTGAAAGAATGAATGAAAAGCATTTGCATATAAATGAGCATGCATTTTGTGATGTTACGCGAATGTATATAATAAGAATATCAGCGCTGTGTTTGTAATAAATGTTGCAACAACATGCTAAGATACAAACCTTTGGCCTTGTACGTTTTAGTTTTATGTGTATTTCGTTCTTTATAAGAAAAATTTGAAAGTTGCGCCGGTGAATAAAAAGTGGTGTGATACTCGGTTGTCGTGGCATGAGCATGTGATTAGGAATAAGGAAGATGCGCGAGAAAAGTTTTGTGTTCGAATGTGGATGGTTATAGAAGAGTAGAGGAAGACCATAGAAACGATGGATGGACTGTGTGAAGGATGATATGGCTAGAAAGGAGGTGCCTGCTGAGATGACGAGAAATCAAGTATGGAAGAAAAAGACATGATGCGCCGACCACAAATAAATAGGGTAGTTAACAAAAAAAAATAATTAGTCCATCATACAGATTACTAAAAAATATTGGACACGTATTTTTTCTTTCTCACGTAAACGAACAATGATGACGATAGATACAGTGCTTTGAAAACTTGTGTGATGTCATACTCTAACTCATTAGTATGACATTTTCAGTGACGTCACCAACCCCCACTCAAATCTTTGACGCGTTTTATCTTCGTCAATTTTTATTCATTTGATAAAACAAAAAATACGTATCGAATATTTTTCGATAATCTAACAGACGGACTAATTAAAATCACATTTTTTTAAGTCAGTAAACATCACTCTTGACATAAGGGCAAGAGAATTATGATCCAAATATTCTTTAAATGAAAATGTAAACAAAAACACAGACAAACTACTTTAATATAACGTTGAGATAAGCAACATATGAGTGCAATAAGATAACAAAATGTTAACACCAATAAAATAGGTTATCATTGATCACCGATAAAAGCTTTATAACAAAAAACAAATAATGCTATTTTAGTTTTATTACCAGTAATAAGGCATAATTAGTGATATCTAGGTTATCTTTTTAACTTAATTATGTTCATTATTGTAAAAGTGTAATTTTATAGTTTGTCAATGAGAAGGGGTGACATGCATGGATGATCTTTAGTTTGCAAAAATTACGTCTCAGATTACACCTGTCGGGGCTGCCGGTTGTTTGAAAGAGATACCGCGGCCCCGGACACTCAAGGGCTAAGAAAGAACATGGGTGGTTTTTAGTCAGTAGAAGTGTGACACTCCCTAGCGCTGTGCCCAGAGCGGGAGGAGTCATTTCATGATTTCCCACTCTCTTTAGGTTACAGTTAACATGATGCTTGTAAAAGAGGAAGGGTGTGGCAATGATGTACTTAATAGTTTCTTTTTTTATGTGCTTAGTCACTTGTTACAAAGGTCGAGCCTATTACTATTAACCTACCTACCTTCAACCTTTCAGACTAGCGGACGTCACGCGGTTTCACCGTCGTTTTTAAGTTTATTCGTTGTCTACAAAAATACAAATCTTTTGTAATATTATTATTAGTATAGACGAAAGACGTCCACTGGTTCATTTCCTGTTTCATTACCATGAACCGGGCACATTTCCAGACTCCGTGGCTTACTACTAAGAACTTCCGGATGGAATTACTCAATAATACCATACTTTATACAAGGTGCAAATTAACCCATCACACAGCCGTCAACCAAGCATTCTGTACATCAAACTAAGTTCTACGCAAAAAAATTGCTGGGAAACGTCTTTTTTTTGGGGTCAAAACTCACAATTTACGGTAAAACTCAATGTAGCACTCTTAAAACATTGTGCTAGTGGATGCTTTGAATAATAAACAGGTCATGGAGGTAATTTAAGTAAAGTTATAACCTGAAAAACTAGTATTTACAAAAGCAGCTGTGAAAAATTTAAAACATTGACCCGCAATATCTTGGTAACTAGGGTCTAGAACAAAAAAAATATCGCAGTGGTGGGGAGAATAAGTGCCCTTCGTTTGCGTTAAGGGTGCTTTTACACCCTTTATAAGTGTGAACTGGGTTTCTTTTTACGTTGACATATTACTTCTGACTACTCATTAAATGTATTAGCTGTAAGTTTTCTTGGAATTAGTCAAAAGGGTGGTAGACGAACAAAAAATTCTAATTATTATCAATCAGTGAAGTTTGAAATTACGAAAAGCTTATTGTTTCTCTCGTATGAGATCCTGCATTCTATTCCCAGGGATGTCAACTGATTAAAAAAATATGATTCTGTTTAGACCGTCAGTAATAGTTATCGAAGCATATTGGATATGTGTTTTTTGTTTGCCCCTTTTTTTTTCACTTTTTTAAAAAAAAGGGTGGCTCGTGTGGGGGCTTGTGACGTGTGGCTGAGCGATTGGACTGCTGCGCTGCGTGTCGCGGGTTCGATCTCCGCACGGAACAAATATTTTTAAGGCCTAAAGATAGTTGGTTGGAGTGTTGGTTTGAGATGGCTCAAGAAAAGAGCACTTGGAAGGATTTGGGGGAGGCCTTTGCCCAGCAGTGGGACAGTACAAGCTATTAAAAAAATAAACTTGACATGGACACCCGGATGGATCGAAGTTAAAGTCTATCGCAAACAGCACAAGAATGACCAAAAGAATTAATAATAATAATAAAATATATATATAATATATATATATTAATTATATTATTTTAATTATTATTTTTTATATAAATTTAAAATATAAAATATCTGGCTTGCTTTCTATAAGAGAGAGAGAGACAGACAGAGAAACATGCGACGCCGCACAGCTTACAATAGCTTACTATAGCAAAAAGTGTCGTGACAACTTTTCGTAAGAATTTTTTCCGTCTAGCCCCCTTTCACAACGCGCGATAAGGAACTTCGTTCCAAAAAAAAGATTGTTGTTCCGGGTCTGAGTATTTGTGTATCTGAGTTTAAATGTTTTTGAACGCATCCACAATACAGGAGAAATTCCTAGTGTGTGTGCAACGTTTTTTTTTTAAAAAAGAAGAAAATAATGTTACAGCCACAAACATGAAACAAAGTGTTTGTGTATGAGTTTAAATGTTTGTAAACGCACCCACGATACAAATTCCTAGTGTGGGGCAATGTTTGAGAAGACAAAAAATTACTTCTCAATTTAGGATTTTGATGTAAATTCTGCACTTATGCCATAAATTGCGCTGTACTTCTTTTTAGACGCTACAAATAGAAGCCAATGTCTACATACCTGTGTGCCATGTATCTCAGTGTGCAGATGCAGCAGGCCATTGATGGCGGACAGACAGATGGCCATCATCTGGTGCCTCGTCAGCGTCACTCTGTTCAGGTGCTCGTACAACGAGCCCAGGGGGTGGAAGTGGGTGATTAACCAGAGCTGTGGACAATGTAATATTATAGCACTTCTAATAATCTGAGCGATCTCAATACGATCACTTTATTTTCATGAGATTTTTGATATGAAACATTTCATGCGCGCCTAGGCAGTAAAACCGACTTATATATTATACCGTGACGGAGGTTGACATGACGCTGTCATAACGTGTTCAACCCTCATAAAAAAGAGAGTATCCTCCGACCAGACGGGTGTTATGTCTGCTGGGCTACTGCCTACCAATAAATGACGTTCACGACGTTGATGAATGAGTTTTCCTACAGATATAGAAAGAAAGAATGAAAATGCATTTTTTGACACAATCATGCCACAAGTACACATAATCATCATCATCATCATTAACAGCCTATTAATCTTCCCACTGCTGGGACACAGGCCTCCTCTCTTTTTGTGCGGAGTGGTATATGTCACATGTCTTCGATTTTTTCGGTTCTAAGACATGCCGGTTTCCTCACGATGTTTTCCTTCACTGTTTTGAGAGTAGTACACACTATGTAAAACAAAAAATAATATAAAGAAAAAACAACTTCAAACTAAACAAATCGTGCCACTGTGTGCCCCATGGCTGCACCAATAAGACCCAGTTCAACAAAATGCCGGACAAGTAGTGCCCGACGCTGGTTTTCAACTAAACCTGTTAGAGTGATTACTGTGGGTACGGGTGGGTACTTTTAGTGAAGCTACAGAATCAGCTGTTACTTTACGGAAATCCATGGTATTAAATGTAATAATAATTAATAATTTATTTAATTTCAGACATCAATGATCCATTATAGTCAGTAACAGTTAGAACTTATAAACAACAAATTTATGAACTTGTAATGCAAAGTACTAAACTTTTCATTTTGTGAAAATGATATACCAGGCTTGAAATGCAGGATGCAGCACATAAAGAAGAGGAACAGGGTCTCCTAAAAATCCATCACAGTTAATGTTGGGAATCCCAACAGACACAGTGCGACGTGACCACATCCTGCGCAGCCAGCAATGTGTGTGTGTGTGCGTTATTATATGTTTGTCCGGCCAGTTCTGATTGTAAATGAATCGGCAATACACCAAGCCTTTAAATACATTCCACTATAGTTTTATTTATCACCACGACAACTCGAACAGTTAGACATAGCTAGAAACACTGCGTACCTGCGTACAACTGCCCCTACTCGTCATATCGCTGCCGATATACGCCAATATGTTCTCATGTCTCAGCAGCACAGTGGAGTATATCTCAGTCTCCCGGCGCCAACTGGCCTCGTCGCGTGAGAAGAATATCTTCACAGCCACGTTGTCTGCGTACCAGGAGCCGCGCCACACCTCGCCGTAGCGACCCTAGGGGATTATAGAACAAGCTTATAGTACAAAAAAATAAGTAACCATTATAGCTCTCCGAGTGCGGCAGTTAGTAAAGGTTTTGCCAGTTTTGTCATACAAAAGTGTATCAAATTTGTACTAAGTGACGGCTTAAGTAATCATTAAATATCTCTGAGTACCGCAGTATCATTCAAACTAATCGTGTATGCAGAATTACGGCTCAACCGGTATGTTTCAATGTGTTAATCAAATATCTGTTGTAAAATTCAGTTGCAAGATTTGATTATTTGATTTGCAAACGAATGTTGCAAGTTAAATAGAAGTTTGTTAAAATTGACACCAAGCAATAGTGGATATCGGACACAGCTGTTTATGTCTGCCTGCAATTAGCCCATAATACGTTTGTATGAAAGTGTTACCTTCCCCACGCAGTCGGTGAGCGTGACCTGCTTGGCGAGCGTGCGCTGTACCATGAGCGGCAGGCCGGAGCCCGAGCCGCTCGTCACGGAGCACTCCAGGTACTCGCGCAGGGTGGAGTCGCCGGCCGCTGTGGCGCGGATGCAGTTGCCGTTCTGGGAGCCTTCTACTCCTGGGGAGGGCAAAAAGAAGAATACTAGAAGATTGTGTAAGGATTGAAAACATTGGGAGCCACGTGTTGGCTTCCGGCCACCGTAGGCCCGTGTCTGTGGACGGTGAGTAACGGGCTAGCTCTCCGTCCGTCCGTTTTATGACGACAGGTAGTCTCAAAGGCGCGCCAGTGTTGCACGTGCGCCCCTAAGAGATGTCAGCAAATTAAGAGCCGACGCCTGCCCGCCTGACGCGGCCCCTAAACACAAAGGGCTGAGAAAAAACAGCGGTAGGTTTTAGTCAGTAGAAGTCTGACACTCCCTTCCGCCCCGCCCAGAGCGGGAAATGTCATTTGATGATTTCCCATGAAAAAGAAAGGTTGAAAATATATAGGTTTCTGAGTGTGTATTATTTGCAATATGTGACTGAAATGGTTCACATTACTGGCAATTTTCATTAAATCTTCAAACGAAATTCGTAAGAAGCTTTTAAGTAGCAGAAAAGTTTCCCGTTGGGTCCAAAACAAGGAACATGAAGAAACATAAGGGAACATGGGGTAAGGAACATGAGTGGTTTTTGGTCAGTTGAAGTCTGACACTCCCTGTCGCTCTGCCCAAGAGCGGGAGTGGATATTTAATGATATCCCACCCGCCTAAAAAAAGTTGATCATTTGTACTAAGTACATATTTAATCTACATGAAGACCTTGTGTAGATGAAGACTTAAGGAAGTTTAGATGCTAGGATAGAGTTGTTAATGCGTTAACTTAAAACAGGGTGGCCTATGTCCAGCAGTGGACGTCTTCCGGATGAAATGATGATGATTAATGATGAAAGGTGAAATTTACACATTTGAATGGAACAACAATAACTTACCTTCGTAATAAGCACTGGTGACTTGTGGACTGTACAGATTTGACGAGAAGTAGTTGGAATCTGCACCCAGCTTGTGTAACGCGGCTCGGGATACGCGCAACCTGGAATTAGAAGATAATATGATAAATATAGAGCAGTGGTGGCCCAGTGGTTGCGGCCCCGACTTACGAACAGTTGGTCGTGGGTTCGAACCCGGGCAGGCGCATTACTTTGCGTAATTTATTTCATCACCACTGCTCTCAAAACGGTGAAGGAAAACATCGTGAGGAAACTTATATTATAAACTTATCTTAGAATCAAAAATTCGAAGATATGTGACATCTACCAACCCGCACGGGGCCCGCGTGGTGGATTATAGCCCATCCCTCTCCTAGAGAGGAGGCCTGAGTCGCTGCAGTGGGAACAATATAGGCTGATGATGATGATAAATACATGCATTACGACGATATTTATAAATAGTGATGGTTCGTGGATGGTCAAGATCTCAATAGCGCATCAAGAGACGCCTGATGACCTTACGACTGCGTCAGGTCTACTCTCTTAGCACGAAAACCGTGGTCTCGGCCGAAGTTACAGGCCTCCTATTCCAAATCATTAACAAACTTAAGATTAATAAGGGGCCCGAAGTAAATCATCATCATCAACAACAGCCTATTAATGTTCACACTGCTGGGACACAGGCCTCCTCTCTTTGATAGGGTATGGGCTATAATCTACCAACGAAGTAAATATGAATGACAAAACAATAGAGATGTTTACTGACTTAAAAAAATATGATTCTAATTAGTCAAAATGACGAAGATAAAACGCGTCAATGATTTGAGTGGGGGTTGTGACGTCACTCGCCGGTAAGAAAATGTCATACTACTGTCTTAGAATATGACGTCACACGAGTTTTCAAAGCACTATATCGTCTTCATTGTTTGTTTACATGAAAAAAAAAATGAGTCCAATATTTGTTGGAAATCTATCTGACTGACTAATTAGTTTAGTAGTAATTTTTTTTTGTTAACTACCTACCCTATTAGAGAATTACCCCCACTCCAGAACAAAACAAATGAATACGAAAAATTATAGGAAATAGGGTCATATTTCGATGTTTCGAGCTATGGACGGCCCGCATCTTTATTGACGGACTTAGAGAGAAGACACCGCATTCGCGCAAAATTTTGTTTATTTTGAGCTATTTTCTTCACTATGACAGACAAGGGTTACCTGGAAATTAAAAAATAAAAACACCGATCATAAATCAACAAAATGCTCACCTATGACTCCTCCTCAGCACAAATATAGCCATAGCTCCAATAACGCTCACAATGAGCACAGAGGCGCCCACACTGGCCCACAGCTTCCACGCGTTGGATGGCAGTGGCTCGATGGCTGTGTCGGCCAACGGGGCCAGGTCGGGGAACGAGCCGTCGTTGCACATGTCGCCCTGGCAGCAGGTTATGTTGTGGAGCCCTGCGTGGCGCTTGCGGAGGCTGAGGAGTGGGAAATGTTAATATTTCAAAGCATTTATTTAAATTAGACCATTCCAGGCATTTTTAATATCAGAAAAACAAAGTGATACTACAGTCCCTGTCAAAAGGCATAATGACTTGTGAAAGTAGTGTAGTTGTCCATTTCAAAGCATAGATCTCTAGAGGAATGGGAAAATAAGCCAGTGCTTGAATATTTTAAAGTTTATAACTTATATGAGTTGTTTAAAAATTGAGATTGAGTTTGGATAGGTTTGCGGAAATTGCTGAAAAAAAATAAGTATTGCTCTATGCATGGATCTAGATATGGCGGGACTTTTATTTCTTAATTTGTTGCCAAAACCTTCTCCCTAAACAATTCGATAACAATAAAGATGACCTTAGGAAAGATGATGAATAAGAATTTGTGATTAATTTAAATTCTTTTCGACATCACACCTGCAGGGCTATTGCGTATCTTTTAAATGTCATTGGCTATCATCAATGGCAATCATATATTGTCCATGGTTTAACTGTCAAATTGGTTATGGTTAGTACAAAATGGAACCATTTGACAGTTAAATGATGGACACTATATGATTGCCACTGTCATTTAAAAGATACGCAATAGCCCTGCAAATCAAGCAATTTAAATATACCCCCTCCTTTCCACATACCTCTGCAGCGGCGTATTAGTCCTACACGTGAACTGGTAATGGTCCCTCTGCGTGGAGCACCCGCGGGAGTGCCTTAGCTCCCCGTCGGAGGCCCGCACCGAGGACTTGAAGCAGTACAGCGCGTCGTTGCACACCTCGTCTGACGAGGAGCCACAGTCGGGAGGCTCGCATTGATGGCATTTGTACCTAAGGAGGGCAATATTTGAGCTCATTATGATATCGCTAGCGGACGTCACGCGTTTGCGCCCGCGTAGTTCCTGTTCCCGTGGGAATACAGGAATAAATAAGTAGCCTATGTCACCCGGGGATAGTTTAGCTTCCCAACGGTGATTATTTTTTCAAATTGGTCGGTTTTTAAGGTTATTTGTTACATATATAATATTATAGCCTTCAGTCGGACACGCCATTATTTCTTTATTGTTCGTAGATTGTTTTTTGTTCCACTTTTGCGTGTCCATTTGCCAGGTGGCAAAGGCCTTCTCCATTCCGGCCTTTCTATGGCCACTATACCCCATGTTGTTCCTGCGACTTGTCCTATATCGTCGTCCCACCTCTTTTGTCTTGGGTACCATTGCGTGATCATTTTACTTCATTTATCCTTTCTCCTGATCATGTGGCCTGCCCTTTTCCTCTTTGGTCTCCTTACTTTCAAAGTATTCGTTATATACAAAAATATTTCCTCTCTATAATATTATTAGTATAGATTATGGAGGTCCAAAATGCTAAGTTAAGGGTTGGAGCCTGGAAGCGGGCTGCGCTGAATGGGTCGCGAACGTCATGCTTAGCAGATCTCACGCAGTAGTTTCACGGCGGTGTTTTTTAGTGCATGGGTGCAAGCCCCACATAACCTAGCCGTTTCGCTGGATGGTGCGGTAAGCGTTAGGCAAATTCACAGCCCAAAAAAAAGTGATTGTTTGAGGAGCTCGTCGCTAAATCAGCCGCTTGGGTCGATTTTTCGGTTAACCCAGCTCGTCTAGCGCACAAGCAACCTGTGGTAATATTATGTCCGATCTCCGCACGGAACAAATATTTGTTTGGCCTACAGATACTTGTCCCGGGGTCAGATTTATATGTATGTGAATTTAAATGTTTGTAAACGCACCCACGATACATGAGAAATTCCTAGTATGGGCCAAAGGTTTAAAAAAACCATGAATAATGGAAGACTAAACAGCTCTTTGCTAATATATTTATATTTTGTGACCTTTAAATATTAATATCTCAGATGTTTATACAAAAATACAGCAAATAATTGAATAATGTAATTTTTATCACATACAAATTGCATGTTTATAATTGCTGCCGCAAAAACAAAATTTATTTCTTAGGTACTAATTAAGCAAATATATTAAAAATATTGCAGTTAACGTGACCTTACTTTGTTGTTACAATTATTAATATCATGAACATTTTAAATAAACAATATTATTGACGTCGACGCTGACTGGCGGGCGTTGCGTGTAATTCACATCTGAATGGTTGTCTATCTGATCTGAACCTAGATGAACATGGCGAGACGAACCGGCCGCCTTGATGAACCACAATAGCCAGCAACCGCGAGAAATCCTCAATAGGTAATAAACATATAACCCTCCTTTAGGACTTCGCCGCAGTCGAGTAAAAAATGAACCACCCACAGAAATAACCTTATGAACGCCACGGTCGTGTATAGCCAACAAAATAAAACGTGCCCAACACGCCACCGACGTCTTTAGCCGACAAAAACCGCTCTGGCGTTCAAAAGGTTAACTCAAATGATTCTAATAATCAGAGCACAATAGACGCACTACCGCTGATAACAGGCAGATAAATCATCAGCACCTCACTGATAACACCCATTCATGCTGTGATTCAGCACCTACTGATAATGTTATCACAATGTTTTATGAATGGGCTGGGACTTATTATTAATTATGTCGCGGTTTTCCTTACTTTAGATTTAATATAAAAACAATGGTAGGAATGAATTACTGTAATATTACACCTAGTGAGCAGGTTGTGCAGGTCATACAGGTAGTGGCGTAGGGGAGCGTTCAAGTATTATGTAACTAATTTGGGGGGAGGGGGGGAGGGGTCTTGTAAAACGTTACGTTACAGGGGCGGGGGTTAAACTACGCGTTACGTAACATTGTTTTTTAACTTTCAGAAGAAAGATTCTTTCTAGGTAGGTACACTGGTCACTTGGTGGTTACGTAACGTTTTACTAGGGGGAGTGGAGTACAGAAAAAACGTTACGTCGCGTTTCATGGGGAGGAGGGCGGGTTCAAAAATCTTCAAAAACTGCGATACGTAATACTTGAACGCTCCCGTTACGTTAACTGCGTTAAGTAATGTAAAAAAGTGGTATTCAACTGCATCAGGTAAGACTGGGAGTCTGTGGTTAAATAGTAATAAACTTTCAGATGAAGCCGCAATTGCTTATGTGGATGGGTGACCACTAATTATTCTGACTAAGTTTCTTAAGCAAAAAATAATGTTAAGCCATGGCTATCATTTGTAGATCTTTGACAGTTGTTACAGGTGGTCTTTAGCCCAAATGTGGAACCAATAAGATTAGAACCCAACCCCAACAGAGACAGATGATGGGCTGAGAGTGCTGAGACTGGGTGACCAAAGCAATAGTTACAGAAACGCAATGCAGATGCAAATAAGCCTCTTTATAAACAAATATTCGTATTATTACCTTTTTTGAAATTTCCTCCTCCTTTGGTTAGCAGTGCAAATAAATATTATGATTTTATTATAATTATAATAGCCAATAAGTTTTATAATATAATATTTATATAATATTATTATATAAATATTATTATATTTATTTTTTATAATATTTTATTACAAATAAGGTTTTATAAGGGTTATCTGTTTTTACGAATGCATTACATATTTTTTATCTAAATATAAATAGAATTAAAGGTCAAGATAGAATGCTGTTGTCTTTAGAATAGATTTCAAGTAAAACTTCTTCATTTTTTGTAATTTTAATAATCACAAATCTGCAAACCTTGCACAACTTAGAGCTATAAGTTGTAATCTCGGAAAACTAAAGAAATACCAACATATCATAGGTGGACTGGGTACTAAAGTTTTCGAGTTCACTATGGTCTCTTAAACATCCTATACTTGCTTGATTCAATAAAAGTTCACATACTGAATGAATGAGCAAAAAGAACCTAATTCATCCAAAGCAACATTGTTTGCTTGCTACACTCTCTCTTGCCTCCAAATTATTTTCTGAATTTGTTGATCTGAATCACTGTTCCAAATAAATGGTCAGAAGATAATGTAATCTACTCTGGGTGGATTGCAATAAGTTAAGTGAAACATACCTGGGTTGTTGTACCATCATCTTCTCAACCGAGCTGACCTCATCATTGTGTTGTGTCTCAGGACCCTGTGTGCTCCCTGATACTCCATCTTCATCCAGATCGGATAGACCCGCTGTAAATAAATTAATAGTAATGCCTTGGTATACGAAACATTAGCATTAGCTCTGATGACTGATTTTAACATATTGATGTGTAGGTTTATACTACGAGTCAAACATTGTATAGTATAACGGGCTGGTGTCCGCAACTCCACATCTATAGCGTGTATTTTGCGTAATGGTGGGAATATTATTATCGAATAGATCCACCCAAGCTTCCCTTGGTATTACAGGCAATCTCATGGAGATGAGAGTCAAACATAAAGCAAGCACTTCTTAATTGTCAAAGAACAGTCACACAAAAAACGTAGCGGATTCCAGAGTAGATCTATAAAAAAAGTAATGTAGTAAATGGACCAAAAACTCCTACAACACTATTAAATCAAAATGTTGTTCTGATCTGATCTTACCCTTACAACCAAGAAGGCTAAACAGCAGTATAAATAAAGTATACAAAGTCAAGATATCTAAACATGGTTCTCAACATTTCAATAAAAGTAATAGAAAATTTATTACAAGACTGATGTTTTAGTCTAAAATGATGAAGATGAAGTAGTGAATGATGCAGTTAAGTTGACAACTAGGTACACACTGATAGATCAAGGTTTTATTACAGATGGACTGAAGACAGTTTTGATTTGAGACAATATAATATAATGACATGTTACCAGCTGATACAGTTAACTGTTTATAAAAATCATTACCCTTCCTTTGGGCTTCGCCGTAGTTGGGTAAAAAAATCTCGTTAAATTAAACATTCTCATTCAAGAATGATTCATAAGCTAAATCACGTAGTTCAGAAACACCTTCCCACGGTTGCTCTAGTTTCATGTTAGGCCTTCGCATTAACATGAATGGAACACCTTGGTAAACTAGTATTCGTATTCAATATTTCTCTTCGTGTTGACTAAAGTATTATGTTTAATATAGGGCGCAGTACAAATTAAGAACAGATTCAATACCACATTTGTGAATTCTGTTAAAAAACAATAATAGAAAAACTGGAATACGGAAGCCACTATGGAATTCGATTTTCTAAACATCTGTAATGTTTTGAATATATATGAAGCGAACGCAACACTTCGAGGGATGTTGAGGTATTGTAATATATGAAAAAACTTACCCCAACAAGCATTTATCAATAAAAATGTGAACAAATATCGTAATATGACAACGTCCGCCATTCTTCATTCATCATAACAATGCACTACTGAGATCAAATTGAGAATTTATTATTTCACAAGTAGAAATAAACATAGAATACAACAAACGTTTTAAACTTGTGTTAGTAATTATTTACAATTTCATATAATTTAAATCATTTTTAAAGTTTATTGTGTTCGTATATCATTAAATAGTATGAAAATGAATAGCTAATCACTTCCTTTGCAATGTCTCGTTTTCCTCTTTTCTTGAATTCAATAGAGCTTCTGAACGAAATGTTATTTTTCCAAGAAATGTTCAAAGTTTTTGAACGAAATAATAAATTCGGATACCTACTTAAAATGATTTGGAAACGTACTTTTTATTCTATTTTTTTTAAATTATTTAAGTTAATTAAAATGAAGAAGAAAAACATGAGTACAAAATTAATTTCTGTCTTGTTATTTTATACCTTAGTTAGGCATTCCCGATTTTGTATTTTCAATGATGTAGTGAAAATCAGTTTATAACATGGATCGATTGCCTATCTTAGCTGACTATTATAATTATGGACCTTATAATAGTAACTTCAATCATTCGTCCGGTAGTTTTCAATACCTAATAATGTCTCTGTCTCTGTCTATCTCTCCCATAATATACTCCACAGACTATATAGAGAACAGGTTAACTCTTTGGTCTACGACGTGTATCCGGTCGCATCTCAGTTATCGTGCGATTTAAAAAATGGCCGTTTCTGTTTTGTTCTTTTTTTCTTTCTATGTTTGAATTTTGTTCCAAGTTTTTATTTAAAAATAATTATTAATGCAGTAACAAAATACGTTCAATCTATCGAATTTGAAGTGACGAATCGTTTAAATAAATTCAATTAAAATTTAGATACCATTGTTTAGTGAAAATGCCGCGAACAAAACGGCCTGTGAGGAAACAGGAAAAGAGCACTGAAGACGACGATACATTGAAAAAACTCAATAAACTAGGTAACATCTTAAATTACTTATATCATCACATTCATCTTCACTTTCAATACCTACCTACAATGATAAATTAAAGCAAATCACCATCTTCGTAATAAACTTTTGCCTTAAAACTGTCTCCATAAAGTTTGTCTGAACTTTGCAAATGTTGGCTCAACACAAAGATAATTTGCCATTTCCTGATAAAAGCACAGAAAACCTATGTTTTTATTTTGACTATTGTTATAACTTAAATCAGCAATTATCATATCTACATGAGAGCCAATAATATGTATTGAAGTTCTTTCAAATAATTTTGCCGAAAACTTTCAGTGACGGACCAGAAGAATAAAATAGATTCCCGAGCTCACATGGAGCTTCGGAACGTGGAGCTCGCGTTCAAGATACTGCTTGGGTCTATCAGCAATGTTTACTTACAGAAAACTGTTGGCCAGCTGGTAAGAAATACACCAAACTAAAATTTGAAATCTGAATCTTTGTTCATTCAAATGCAGTGGCGTAGCGTGCCTTGACCTGTATAAAAAAATTGTTTGGGGCCCCCAAACAATTTTAAGAAAGTAAAAATTTCTCACACAAGAAAAAAAAAGAAATAAATTATTCATCATAATTATCTATCTGTCAGTTTTCCAAAATGTTAACAAACAATTCAAATTAAATATATATTACACACCCCTTGCCCATTTTTCGGCAAACTGATTTATTAAAAAAATTTGCTGATGATAACTTTAGAATGCACGCACTACGCAAGAAAGCAAAATTGTCTTTTTTTTGTCTTATGTCATTTCTAAAATTTTTACTAAGGCACGTCGGTGGCCCCGTGGACCTGGGGCCCCGTATAATTGATACGGCAGATACGGCGGTAGCTACGCCCCTGTTCAAATGTAAATAATTTTGCTATGCTACTTATACTTGAATCAACAATTTTAAGACCACTGTTGCCCTCTGCATTACCCAAAGGTTGACTGTTAAATATGCTTATGGAATGATGTCCGTACCTGTAAGTAATGTCTGACTGTCTCACAGGTCTAGTGTTCGCAAACGCAAACGCAGCACATGAGGTCCTGGACCTATGGTTGCCAGGTTAGGCTGTGGTATTGGGTTTTTATTTTTTTTTGGCCGGTGGAAAATCATCAAATAAGTCCCGCTCTTGGGCAGAGCAAAAGGGAATGTCAGACTTCTACTGACTTAAAACCTCCCATGTTCCTTCTTAGCCCTATATGTCGAAGCCGCGATAACTAGTGTACAACCCGCAGCCCATGTTGTTACCCCTCAGGGATTAATTTACTTTGTCCTTAGTGTAAATTAATAAATCTATATAATTTGTCTCTCTTCTTATTGTTGATATCTATCAGACAACTTTATATGAAAACATTTCACCAGTACGAACACTAAGTCGGTGTATCAAATATTTACAAAGTAAATGTTGTATGATTTTACAGAAAACAGAGCTCCATCTCAAGGAAGTCCCTAACACAAGAAGAACCCGACACTCAAGCCGATCAGCGTCACATGATGATGGTAATGTATCCTTAATCACTGTACTGCTCGTGTTTCTATTATCACAATCATTGGGTATACTATGTCATCTATAGTTTCTGTTTGCCATTTTGTTAAACTCGTGTGGGTTAATGTTATGCTAAATCATTACCGTAATTTATATCTTTAATTAATTCTAATTTAGTTGAGTAATTTATTGTAGTAATTCCTAAGTTGTATTAATCAGTAGAATTTGTGAAAGTTAATTGTATGTTACGCCTAGGCCCAGCGTGCATTAATTTAGTTGCTGCTTTATAGATAATTTAATAACAAATACGCTCAAAAACACATTGAGATCAAATAAAATTATTTAAAAAAATAACTCGTAGGACTCAATTTGTTATTCTGAACAACTTTCTAATAATTAATTCCATTCTCTCTTTCTTGTTTAAATAGTAAACAATCTATGTAACAGTTAAAGTCACTTCACCATTTTGAAATAGATTTAGAACTCTAGTTTTTCAACACTTCTAAATTTACAATCTGCAACCGTCACTCAGTCCCTCTCACTGGTCTATAGCCATGAACTAACCCCTCAACCATGTTTCCACTAACGGGGCGCTTCCTTGGGGCAGGCTATCTGACGGAGAATTCGTCGCAGGGCTCCGGCGGTGGCAACAAGAAGTACCTTGGTGAGTATCATGCTTTTGTAATAGATCCAGATAAAGTCTAGGCTAGTCTAGCTTGGGATTTCTTTGTATCATTGTCATTATCTGGGTTTTGCTTACGTATTCTTGGTTTATTTCCTGTATAGTCACATTCTATTCTTTTTATCATCCTTTTTATCAAAACAATAGGGATGTTTATTGACTTGAAAAAATATGACTCTAATTAGTCCTTCTGTTAGATTATCGAAAAATATTGGATACGTATTTTTTGTAACATAAAACGCGTGAGTGGGGGTTGTGACGTCACTGTCCGCTAAAGAATGGCATAGGTACTAATGTCTCAGAAAAAGACATCACACGAGTTTTGAAAGCACTGTATCGTCTTCATTGTTTGTTTACGTGAAAAAAGAAAAAAATACGTGTCCAATATTTTTTGGAAATCTATCTGACGGACTAATTAGTTTTTTAAAGTTAACTACCCTATTGAGGGATAACTTAACATTGTATTAATATAGTATGTTGCCAAAAACGTATCTAAATTATAAAGTAAAATAAGCAAATAAATTAGACTTGATGGCAACCTATCAAATTATTTCTTGCAAATGTCTATTCACTCTTGTGTTTCGATTCACACCGTTTTACTGTAACAATTTTTCATTAATTGAGCGACGTATTGAGAGAGATAACGCTACCTCGACACAAAAGGCTAAGAAGGAACATGGGTTGTTTTTGGTCAGTAGAAGTCTGACACTCCCTTCTGCTCTGACCAGAGTGGGAGGAGTCATTTGATGATATCCCACCCAACCCAAAAAAATCGCCTATCTTTTTAGTAATCCTTGTAAGGTAAGTTAACATTTTTATAAAACCTGTCATTCTAAATGAATCAAAATTTAACAATATATTCTTTGTAGAAATATCTTGTACTTAGTTATTTGTTGCTAGTTATTCCTGTACCTAACCTTGTAACTCAATAGCTCCTAAGCTTAACATTCATTGAATGTGGAGCCCCAACACAGGATACACCACACCTCTCTTGCGCAACAATTGCATCCTCGAAGCAAACGACAGAGCTGACCAGGTTTCCATGTACTGGTCATAGAAAACCTAAGTCATTGATTCAAAAAGAAGCAAAAGCTTAACATAACATTAATTAAAGAGGATACTAGAGGGCACTGGCTCCTGTAACACAGGTCTATCACCTAGCACAGGAGACAGGAACTTCACACAATTTAGTAACTATTTCTTGTGTAATAAAGATCAATATTTTTTAACTATTACAGCAGTCCCATCATCAACGAGCCGGCCCACGACCACGGGCCGCTCCACGACTGCCACCGGTCGCCGGTCCCGCTCAGCCGACGCGTCGTGCCGCAAGATCCCGCCGCCCAGCGTCAACAAGACGCAACAGCGACGTCGCTCGCGCTCCGTGTACCGCACCCCAGCTTACAACAAGAATGCTGCGCTTAATTATCCAGCTATTACACCTAAGGTGAGGAGACAACTTGTCCCATGTTGCATAATTAGGCTAAAATGCCATTTGGCTGGGGTACAACTGTCTCTTTGTGCTTGTGTTGAGTTTTTGTCAATTTATTTTATTCAGATCTATGTGTGTATGTATGTGAATGAGGCAAAAGGAGTATATAACTGGTGACGTTCTGTGGTTCCTGCCTAACCCCATGGGTAAAGGGCGTGAGTTTATGTATGTATGTATTATGACAGTCCCCAACCAATGTCTGGAAAGGGCAGTTCAGTCTGGCAGCAATCATCTTCAAAATGCCGTTGTCACAACTGCACAGGCACTGCATGGAAGCCGTTTTCTTTCGCATGATAGCGTGAAAGCTATCTGTGCGCGGCTCCGTGGACACCCCTGACGCGCTACAGTGCCATGGCATTCTCAACAGCATCCTGAAGACATTATTAAATTAGACGCTCGCGCTCGCGGATATGACGCCCAAAGACCGCTTGTGTTGAAAGAAGGTTACTTTGAAGTTGGTAGTCAACCAGGGAACCTGTGGGCAAGCATGTTGCTCCTCACAGACAACGCCTCCCACTCCCTCTCAATATCTTCATCGTCTCTTAAATGTGGCCAAGATACCTAAAACTCCTAACAACTTGTAGTGCTACACCATTGGCTCTAAGGGCGGAACACCGCGACTGCTGATTAGGGGCTAAAACAAGAAGCTCGCTTTTCTTATACTTGTGGCAGGACGACAGACGTCAGGCCGTTGTAATCATAATCATTGTTTTCCAGGTGACACCTCACACTCCACTGACAGTGCTGCGTCAGCCGCGTCAGGGTGAGATGGTGGTCTCCATGTCCGGGTCGCCTGTCATGGTGCCTTCGTGTTATACGTGAGTATATGATGTCATATACAGTCATTACAGTTAGTCAGCGGCTCGAAATTCTGACAAACAGCCTTACCAGAGGATATTGTATTACCCAGTGCTAGCTGAGTTCTGGAAGTTACATAGTAAGTCCAAGTAAAATCCTTCATCCGGTTAATAACCTTCATCCGGTTAGACAGGAAGCCAACCCCAACGTAGTTGAGAAAATAATAAAGACTTGCAGCTCTATTTGCGAGTTTGTTGGACAATAATGTGTGCGTTTCGACCGCGCGGCCACGAAGTTTTTTTTTTAAAAAAACTGTACCAAGTTTATGTAAAAGTTTGTAAAAGTTGATTCCCAAAACCATAAATTTGTCAAAGTTATGGTTACAAAGTTATAAGGGTTTGAACGTGGCCGCGCCATCGAAACGCGGAGAACCGCGCGGCCACGGAGATCTTTAAAACTAAGCGTTGCAGAGACCTGCAATTTAGGTAAATAACAGATTCCAGATGTAAAAAATTTGTAAAAATATAGAAAAAAACCCTAGGTTTATATTTTAGGAGCTGTAACACTAAAACCCCATGGCCGCGCCATTGAAACGGTGAAAACCACGTTATCGCCGATATCTCGCTGAAAAAGCATCGTAGTGGTCTGGAGTTTATTGTGATTCATAGATTTGAATTGTCAAATCATGTAAAAATACAAAAAAAAACCTAGGTTTATATTTTAGGTGCTATAAGACTAAAACGCCATGGCCGCGCCATTGAAACGGTGAAAAATACGTTATCGCCGATATCTCGCTGAAAAAGCGTCGTGGAGGTCTGAATTTTCTTGTAAAACATAGATTTGAATTTGTCAAATCATGTAAAAATACAAAAAAAAACCATAGGTTAATATTTTAGGTGCTATAAGACTAAAACGCCATGGCCGCGCCATTGAAACGGTGAAAAATACGTTATCGCCGATATCTCGCTGAAAAAGCATCGTAGAGGTCTGAAGTTTCTTGTAAAACCTAGATTTAAATATGTCAAAACTTTTGGAAATACCCAAAAAGGACCTAGGTTTATATTTTAGGAGCTGTAAGACTAAAACCCCATGGCCGCGCCATTGAAACGGTAAAAAACCACGTTATCGCCGATAACTCGCTGAAAAAGCATCGCAGAGGGCTGCAGTTGTTTGTAAAACAATGATTAGAATTTGTCAAAAATTGGAAAAATACACAATAAATTTCTAGGTTTATATTTTAGGAGCAGTAAGGCTAAAACCCCATGGCCGAAACGGTGAAAATCACGTTATCGCCGATATCTCGCTGAAAAAGCATCGTAGAGGTCTGAAGTTTCTTGTAAAACCAAGATTTGAATTTATCAATTTTTTTAAAAATACACAAAATAATCCTAGCTTTGTATATCAGGAGCTGTAGTACGATATTGTTTAGAACCTTTGTTGTTTCGATAGGGTGACCTTGACTTTGTGTTTACAGAAAACTTTCCACCTATTGCATCAAATCCAATCGTAAGGCGTAATAAAGTCCAAATTGTAAGAGCAGAACTTAGTTTTCCAAAGATAAAAAAAAATGTCCGAAACAGTGCTCAAATCAAAGTCCGTAGAAATGCCAAAATATAAAAACACCAAACAAACACCAACGAGTAGTCCCTACGAATTAACTGAAAGTAAAACGACGACTGCAACAAAAGGCTTTTGACGGAGACTGCGCGACTACAGGATATCTCTTTTAGAGTGCACTTTGTTACGCCTTACGATTGGATTTCAAATTAATGCTTCATAACCAAGGTAAGTAATACATACTAGTTACTGTCGTAATACTTTTTCATTTTTTAGTAAACCTAGTTTTGGAATTTTTAGGGAAATGCAATAGGTGGAAAGTTTTCTGTAAACACAAAGTCATGGTCACCCTATCGAAACAACAAAGGTTCTAAACGATATCGTACTACAGCTCCTGATATACAAAGCTAGGATTATTTTGTGAATTTTTAAAAAATTTGATAAATTCAAATCTTGGTTTTACAAGAAACTTCAGACCTCTACGATGCTTTTTCAGCGAGATATCGGCGATAACGTGATTTTCACCGATTCGGCCATGGGGTTTTAGCCTTACTGCTCCTAAAATATAAACCTAGAAATTTATTGTGTATTTTTCCAATTTTTGACAAATTCTAATCATTGTTTTACAAACAACTTCAGCCCTCTGCGATGCTTTTTCAGCGAGATATCGGCGATAACGTATTTTTCACCGTTTCAATGGCGCGGCCATGGCGTTTTAGTCTTATAGCACCTAAAATATTAACCTATGGTTTTTTTTTTGTATTTTTACATGATTTGACAAATTCAAATCTATGTTTTACAAGAAAATTCATACCTCTACGACGCTTTTTCAGCGAGATATCGGCGATAACGTATTTTTCACCGTTTTAATGGCGCGGCCATGGCGTTTTAGTCTTATAGCACCTAAAATATAAACCTAGGGTTTTTTTTTGTATTTTTACATGATTTGACAAATTCAAATCTATGAATCACAATAAACTCCAGACCACTACGATGCTTTTTCAGCGAGATATCGGCGATAACGTGGTTTTCACCGTTTCAATGGCGCGGCCATGGGGTTTTAGTGTTACAGCTCCTAAAATATAAACCTAGGATTTTTTTCTATATTTTTACAAATTTTTTACATCTGGAATCTGTTATTTACCTAAATTGCAGGTCTCTGCAACGCTTAGTTTTAAAGATCTTCGTGGCCGCGCGGTTCTCCGCGTTTCGATGGCGCGGCCACGTTCAACCCCTTATAACTTTGTAACCATAACTTTGACTTTTACAAACTTTTACATAAACTTGGTACAGTTTTTTTTAAAAAAAAACGTCGTGGCCGCGCGGTCGAAACGCACACACAATAATAGCCCTTGTATTGGAGAAGCATAACATTAATATCGCGCCTGTAATCCCATGCCATGCCCTTCTCGCCTACAGGCGAGTTTTGTATTAATTCTCGCATCAAAGCTGTTAGGACAATCTTCATGTAAAAATGCTTTCTTGACCACAGCGGTATCAACTTCCCAAATAAAGATTTCGCAATTGTTAAATATGAATTCACTGCATTTGATACACTGACAAAATTGCTTTATTCCTTGCAGATTGAAACCAGACGAGATGGCAAACTGCAACATTCTCCTCCAAGACGGCACAATGCTGTCACTGCAGCCGAAACAGCTGCGCCAATCACAAGCCTACATCCCGTTTTCCCTCATGGACACCAATGTGCTCAACCAATTGAAGACGCTCAAAGACAACCTGGACAAAGTCGTCAAACTCGGAGAAAAGGCCATCAAATGACGATAATACAGAATACCAGACGTTGGGAACTTTTCCCATTGGTGGTAAATAGCTCCAGGTAATGGGAATTACTCAAAGACTGATTTTTATACAAAGGTTAGTCGATTTAAACAGTTTACGAGTATGTATTTACTTCTACTACTATGGGCGACGTTCACCAATCCCTTGAACGCGGTTTACATTTGTTAAATGTGTTCAGTATTAACTGTGAAATCAGCTCTTTCCAGTGACTAGGAACTTTTCCATTGCACAGTCTATAATACGAAATTAGGATATATTAGTTTTATGAGTGTGAATGTTTTATTGTTTATGAATTAATTCTTAATGTTATGGCTGACTTGTGTATAATTGTGTATCTCTTTATTGATTATTATAGTATTAAAATCTTGACTCAGTATTAATTTCATTTTAATTATTGCATGGAACCAGTCTTACTAAGGGGTATTGATAGTCTTACCAGGGGTTACCCTATGACACGGGTAGCCCCGTGTCATAGGGTTCCGCGCGTTAGGCCCGACACCAAACGGGAGATATATGGAGTGGAGACATGCAACATTTGAGATGCAATATAGATTTCAAGCAATGTGAAAGGTAGGTTGAGAGCAGTGGTGGCCCAGTGCTGTTGGCCTCGACTTACGAACAGGTTCGAACCCAAGCAGGCGCATTACTTTGTGTAATTTATTTCATCACCGCTGCTCTCAAAACAGTGAAGGAAACATCGTGAGGAAACCAAGAAATTCAACCCAATCCACCAATCCGCACTGGTGGATTATAGCTCATCCCTCTTAGGAACATTATAGGCTGATGATGATGATTGGTCGGTATCCTGATGTCTCCACTCCGCGCCTCTCGTCTTCGCTTTGATGGAGTCCTGGCCTGGTCCTTCTGGTATTCAGCTGCATTCGTCTACACTGGAAGCTGATCTCCCGAATTAGCTAGACGCCTAGACAGATGACGAGATTGGGTTTTCAGGTGGATATATAGAAATCACAAAAATGATGATCATCCGTCATCTAACAAAATATATTCGAAAACACATATTAAATTTAAAAACATCTATCACACCACACATAAATAAAATCAAGCACTTGATATGAAATTAAAAAAGTAATGATTTGATATAAAAAACGGCATACATTTTAAAAATCTCTTGAAAAATACAAAATTCTTGTTACTAACACTGGAGTAAGGCACAAACAAAATAATATTCAGACATTTTTTTTTTTCTGTTTTGTACAGAACACAGAAAGGATTATAAAATTATTATTAATTAAAAAGCTAATTACGTTTATAATAAAGCTCCTCCTCTCTTTTAAATGCAAGTGTAACCCTGAAACATTTTAAACCCCCTAAATAGATCTTTCAAAAGTAAGAAGAACGAAAGTCTGCGGTTCTTTAATTACCGTTTTGTAGAAAACTAATTTGTTTTTGCGGGGTTCCGCATATTGCATATAATACGTGGTACTAGTTTGTGCGTGGATTTTCTTTCCACCCGGTATATTTTTAAGAGGAGTTTATGGAATGCATTTAATATAGAAAGAAGTGAAGACAATTTTGGGAACCTGAAGTAATTTTTGCAATAAGATAAAATTATATGTATGCTTCTTGTCTTCATTACTGGTTATATCCATGTTTAGTGAGGGTCTGTTCCACCTCCTTAACATACTTCTCAGCCACCTTCTGAGTTCGCAATGTAGCCACCTGAAAGAAAATAAAACAGTGCTGGCTCACTGCAGGTTGGTGGATAACAAAGACTTTTAATTATTTAGATAATACCAAGTCGGTATTTCCACGGCCGCTTGTCAGGTAGGTTTCGTGTGTCAAAATTATGAATTTATGTATGAAAATATTCCCAAATTTCTATAACTCTTTTTAATCTCTTTCGTGAATGCTCTGTTCGCTGGATGTTTTTGTTCCCCGTTTTGAGAGCATTGGTAATGAATTCCAAAAGTGCCATTTTGTACAACTTAAAACTCATTAACTTTTCAATTTCAAGACCAGTTTTCTGTGCTTGTTAGCATTCCAGTTGTACTCGGTACTTATTAGTTCCATGGCTTAATCAAGTAAAAAAACCCTTACCTTATCCTTGATGACAGCTCTCTCATACTTCTCCTGTTGCTCTTGTTCCATGCGCAGCGCCACACCCTCGTTGTGGATCTTTTCGCGCAAGTCAGCCCTGGCGAATAACGATAAACGTTAATTCAAAATCAACCGTTACTTCAGTCCACCGGCTCCGTACCTGGAGCTCGACCAAGCTGCACCCGAGCCTGTTCTTCTTAATCTTTTAACCTCATCGCCCCACATCCCACACTAAACGTGATCCCCACCCCAGGACTCTTTTTGTCTCTCGACAAACTTCGATATTATATTGTGATAATTGATTTGCTAAAATCTAGAGTCCCAGGTCGGGCGCCAATACTGTGAGATTCACACACTGTGCCCATGATAAACAAAACAATATTACTAGATTCAAATAGAAGACATCGCAACAAATCCATTGTGATATGTTATAAAACTGGCTGGAAAACATAATAATAGTTTTCCCTTAGTAAATGAGAGATTTGAGCATTTGAGTCCGATTTTTGGATTTTTATTAGTTTCTATTCTCCTATGGATATGCCTTCGAATTCCCGTTTGGCTGCAGCAATTGATTGCAAAACTAATAAAAATAGTTTTTATTTGGTATTTAATTTCGACCGTTTTGTATTTCTTCTAAAGAAGAAATTATCTTACAATATTATTAACTGCCGCACTCAGAAAGCTTTAATGATTACTTAGGCCATCACTTAGTAAAGGTTTTGAAATTTTTTGTCATACAAAACTGTCAAAACCTTTACTAAGTGATAGCCTAAGTAATCATTAAAGCTCTCTGAGTGCGGCAGTAAGTATTATATTATTACTCCTAGCCTAGCCCTACGGTGGGCGCCAATAGGTCATATTACGCACTTAAAAAAAAAATCAGATTCTTTACCTGGCTCGTTCTTTGTCGTTGATCTGCTTCATGATCGCCTGTCGGTGCTGTTCCACTCGCGCTTTGTGTTTGTCATCCAGCTGCAAGTAGTGTCGCACAGAATTTATCATGTTTTTCAAGTATTTTCCCAAAACAATAGTCCTCTGAATTCGGGTGCGGTTTGTAAACAAAGTGGAAAAGGAATGTCAATGTCAAAGTGACAGGACTCCGTTGGTTATTTCAGTGGTTTTCAGTGGTTTATTTGACAGGGGTGGAGCAATGACAGCTTTTTTTTTACTTTTTTCTACCAAGGGATGAGACCTATAGGACTGCTGTTTAGTAATATCTATTAATAGTAAATCGTTACTATCTTTCTGGGCTCCACCGAATTCGGGTGACAATTACGTCATGTTATGCACGACGGAAAATAAAATAATTGAAATGACAAGCAGAATCTGTAACTGTCTTGGTGATGGGTTTTTTATCAGTTCTCAAGGATATTAATACCATCTTCTCCTTGAGAATAAACTCCTCATTCTGTCTGGCTGCATTGTTGAAGCTCTGCTCGTCTTTGGCGATCTCCCGAGCGATGAGGCGATGGATGTCATTGATCTGTAAGCAAAAAATATGATAGTTTTCTTATTATTTATGGCAATTTTCTCTTTCCTATTACTTATCTTCACGTCTTCTTTCTACTTTCTCATTTACCAAAGGTTCTACTTCTTGGTATCAAGCCAGAGACAGTCAAGAGCTAGGCCATAGTTGTGTGACAATTACAACTATGATAATATGGCATGTAATATTCGCACAAACATAAGAGGGAGTCTCAAAATGGGTCCAGTGACCGAAAAGATCTGTAGTAATCATTTATGGAGGTATGGACATGTGATACGAGGAATAAGGAAAGTTTTGAGTACATTAACAATAAAGGGAGACCAAAGCAACGATAGATGGACTGTGTGAAGGACGATACGGTTAGGAAGGAAGAGGATTTCAATTGCTCCATAGATTTACACGTAGAAGCAATTTCATTATACCAACCTGTTGAACTCGAGCTTCATGCAGCTGTTTCATCTCCTTGTTCCTCTTGATAGCGGCGTCCCTTTCCCTCCTGCGGTACTCTCTTTCTACGTCCTCCTGGATCTTCAAGTTGCGGATGCGGTCTAATTCTTCCTTTAGCTCTTGTTCGGCCTGGTGGGGAAAATATTGTGTGGTTTGAGTAGGGGCAAAAAAACAAGCTTAATGGGGTGAGCCTGTTTTATGGCACCTGAATAAGAGTACGATAATATTCAGAAATAGGGTAGTCGACAAAAAAAAAGTAATTAGTCCGTTAGATAGAATTATCGAAAAATATTGGATAGGTAAGTGTTTTTTCTTTTTTCACGTAAACAAAAAATGAAGACGATACAGTGCTTCGAAAACTCGTGTGACGTCACATCGTACTACATTTTTCACAACGTCGTGACGTCAAAAGCCCCCACTCATGATCTTTGACGAGTTTTATCTTTTTCAATTTGCATTAATTTGATAAAACAAAAAACACGTATGCAATATTTTTCGATAATCTGACTGACGGACTCAACAAAATCATATTTTTTTTAATCAGGACACATCCCTAATAAATTAAATATCGTGTAGTCAAAAGGGTAATGGGTACCTACAGAAGGTCATGACGCAGAACGTCATTTTCGCACAATATCATTCAAGAATGAATGAATTGAATGATATTTCCGCGAAATGACGTTTAGTAGAGTGCCAATAGGGGAAAGTGACGTTTTGGGAAAATTACGTTTTGCGAATGTGACCACATTTTGCACAATGACAATTTGCGAAAATGACGTTCAACGTCAATACCCTACTATAAAATGCTTTCTTTTTCTTGTATCGATGACTCGTGAAGAAATATGAGTCATCGATTGACGGAAGGAACCAAAGTACTTTTTTTTTTGTACCAAATACTCAACTTGCGAAGACAAGATTTGTAAAAATATTTGAACGATTTTTTAAGTATTATATTATAACGATTTAGGTCGAATCAAATAAGCTAGCTAGTGACACTCATATATTTCTCATATATTTTTCAATATACTTTTCGAAAACTGGTTAGCTTAGCGCACTACGATTAGGTTTGACATGCAATGTCACGTTGACACGCTTGTTTTTTTCATTTACCGCAACAAAGGGCGGCTTTTTTACCACGGATATTATAAATATAATTCTTATTAAACTAAGCCCAAATAAAAAATATATTACAATTTATAGACAATTCACAATGACAAGATAAAAAAAATCGAAAATCTCTATGGTCGGCTGTGTTTTTTTCAAACTATATGAATTGTGTGTATAAAAATGGCATATCATAAATAAATAAACAACATTATTAAAAAATTATTTGCTTTCATTATTAAATTAAAATTTATTTGATAAATAAAAAAGATAATATATTGAGTTTTAATATAAGGCAACATCTCGGCTTCATACCTTTGCGTCTCCTTATAGCTTGCGAACGCGCTTTAGCGTGTAAAGCGCGGGAAAAAAAGGGAAATAAGTCTTATTAATTTGTGTTATTTGCGACAAAATGTCGAATTTAAGTTTTGTAGAGAAGTCTTTAGATGGTACACCGCCAGTTACTGTGATTGAGGCACACAATGCTTGCGATAGCCCACCATCCAAGTCTGAGCTAAAATTCATGGCAACTTTGCAAAATTTTCTCCAGTGGAAAATCAATAATAATGAGTCGTCTTTTTCGGAGCCAGTATTTTTAGCATACTTCATTGATCTCGCCATAAAATATATGCCTAGCACGCTATGGGGTATACATTCCAAGTTAAAAAGAGAGGTTCTGCAAAAACATGATGTTGACATAGACACATATTCCAGCCTGACTGCGTTTCTACAATGTCGCTCAGACGGTCATGTTGGACCAAAATCTAAAGTATTGGCTCCAAATGAAGTTGAAAACTTTTTGAAACAAGCTCCGGATTATCAGTATTTGGCAACAAAGGTCGGTAATTAAATTATTATGTTATTATCATGCCTAACATACGTGCGCACAAACGACCTATGCCTATCTAAGCACTATTCTGTCTCGTTCCAGGTTGCGTTAATATTCGGAATAACTGGTGCATGTGGACGTCAAGAACTTTGTAATATAACAACAAAAGATATCAAAGAACAAGGCGAATTACTTCTAGTCACAATTCGCCCTACTAAAACCAATAGTCCACGATCATTTATAATTGACGGTCCATCTTATAACATAGTAAAGAAATACATAGCTGTACGTAAACCAAAAACAAAAAATGATCGCTTTTTTCAGAATTATAACGAGGGTAAATGTATGAGAGTGCCTATCGGTGTGAACAAATTTGGTGCTATGCCAAAGGAAATCGCTAACTTTTTAGGATTACCAGATGCTGATTCTTACACCGGGCGTAGCTTTAGAGGAACTTCAACATTGTTGGCTGATGCTGGAGGCGACATATTGACTTTGAAGCGTCATGTAGACAACAAGACGAAAATTAGTGCCAAGAAAACACAAGCAATAAATTTGGAACCAGCCCCTAAGAAGTTTTGTCTTGAACCTGATGAAGTAGAAGCTTACTTCGCCAATAATGGTTTGGCACCTCTTAAATCCACTGAAGGCCCTTCCATGCCCTTTATTTAGTCATCTTCATCATTGACTTACACAAAAAACAGTGAAATCAATTAAATTACTAATAATAGCATTTCACAAACCGTGAAAACGCAAACAAAATCTACTGTGTATCATTTTCATAATTGCTCCTGTAGTAATTCAGTATTGTTTCAATAATTAAATATGTTAATGACAAAAATACTCGGCGTTCTATTATTTATTTCTACGAAAGTGTGTTGAAAAACGTCGTTTGATACACCCGGTCATTTGTTATTGCATTTGAGGCAGAATTAACTCCCGAGACGTAAGGTGAGAGTTATTGTATCAAGTCACAAGCCCCCTGGCTCCCAAAGTATTATTTTGTGACCTTGGATATGGCGATATACATTGATGTCATTTGCTGCTTACCTTCTGAGCTTTAGAGATATGATCGATCCCCTTCTGCTTGGCTGCCTTCACGGTCTCAGCATCCGCCTTGTTCTTGGACTCCCTCTCCTGCTTCTGACGCAAGAACGTGGCTATGCGGAGGTCCATGATGCGTTCCTCTTCGTTCTGCAGCTGTTTGAAGTACAGGAGCTCCGCGTTCCCTGGACAGCAAGAAATCGATGTTGTTATTCAAGTTCTTGCTATTTTTTAAGGTTTTTGTGTTGAATAAGAATATTTTATGAATGAATCATGACGTAGCTTGCTGTGTCATTCTAGGTCCTTACCTTTTTTTTTAAACTTTGCTCCTCACTAGAAACTTCTTCTGTATAGTGGTACATTTTAAAACATTTAAACTCACTTTCACAAACAGCCGGGCCAGGAAAAATTGCATGTACCGAGGTCATACAAATATTTGTTCCGTGCGGGGATCGTGTTCGCGACAAGCGGCGTAGCAGTTAATCGCTTAGCCACTGCGCCAACCATGCCGTCATTGCGGACTTGAATTTGAGAATTGTTACTTTTTAGCAGACTCCTGGGGTCCACCACCACCTCTTATAACACTGTTATTTTAATCTCGGTTCAATGCGGGAAACTCCACCGGCTTTTACTACTGAATTTTACCTCGTCGTCCTTGGCGACCTGGTGAAATTTGCGGGGATCCGCGTCAATGGGGCGACACTTAAAGAAGGCCTATGTCCAGCAGAGGGCGTCTTTCGGCTGAAATGATGATGATGAGTCCCTGTTCTTAAAATATTTCTCAACCAACGTACCCTGGTCGAGCATCTCCTTAAGCTTGGCCTGTCGATGATGCTTCTCCTTCAGTTTCTGCGCCTCATCGATCTGCATCGCGATGTTCGCTTGGTTCACGCGAATACTCTCCTCTTCGATACGTTCTGCTTCCATTATCTATTAAAATATCATATAACATCATATCACGAAATGAGGATCTTCACCACTTCCAAGTGTTTTAAACTGGGAAGTAGGAGTGGCAGAATCAACTCCCCGACAGCACATCTGTCTGTTACATTATAAGAACCCGATTTAAACAATATTAATCGAAGTATTTACATTATGATCAAGAAAAACATTCATTTAAAAATTGCAGCACAAGCCAATATACTGATATTTAGCGACCAAAAGCGTATAAGCGACGAAACAACGAGAATAAAGTTCACAGTTCCACTACCAATCTTTATAAACACACACAACAGTGATCACACAATAGCGATCACTGTGAACTTTACCAGCCTTTTTTTGGTCATTCTAGCTGTAGGTAAGGTGTAGCGTTCATTGCAGTAGTTTACCTTAGCTGTCTCGTGCGCCGATATCTGCTCCTTGAGCGCGGCTAGGTTCTGCAGCCGCAGCCGGTGGCGACGGTCCTCCTCGGACTCCGCGCGCTCCACTGCCGCCTGACGGTTCTCCTCCATTATGGCGTCCAGTCTGACCAGAGTATGATGGTATCAGACTTACAATTTTTTGTGTTCGAACGGAAGAAATGCATTATTTAGAATTCTGTGCATTACCTGATCCTTCTTCCAAAGTAGAAAGGTCAGATTATGCAGGGGTTTCATTACATAGAAATAATGACGAACGGGTATCCATGCTGTTTTCCGTAACACTACGGGTTTTCAGCCATCATGATTCATGCGCAAGAGATGCGTGTCTCTGCTACGCCGGCACCAACAACATTCTAAAGCGGTTGGCTGACTCTGCTCTTGGGGCTGTGGATACGACTGCAGTCTGCACGCAGTCAAAAAGACATTCCCTAAGATCCTCACGCACGCCACGCAGCTTATAATAAATATCACTAACACTTTGTTTATAAGTTCAAATTGCTTCTGACATCTTTATGGAAGTGAAAAATAAATGCTTATTTATTTATTATGGTGAGACCTAAACGAATGCGTAAATAAAAACGTGCCGTTGGATTTCCAACTGTCAGCGCTGAACCGAGACTTCAAGAGCATAAGGTTTACTCCGGCATTCAATTAGGTGAAATCTGAATAGACGAAAATAGAAACGAAGTCAGTAGATGCCATACCTCCTCTGCTCCTCGTCCAGTTCCTTCTTGATGAGTTCCTTCTCAGTGATCTGCGCATCCCGAATGGCGTGGCACTTGGAAGCCAGAATGATGCGGTTGCACAGTCGAGGACCTTGCATGTTGTCTGCGCGGAGAACTGGTCAGAGGATGAGAGAGTTTAGATGGTTTTATAGGCCCATAACGGGGACTACCCCGTCAAGCTAAAAATCAGGTTAAGATGTTGAACCCCGCTGGCGTTTGTAGACCTTGGGCAGTCGTTACGGGAAGTCAGGAAACTGAAAGTCTGACAACCAGCCTTGCCACAGTGCTACTTAGTGACTAGGGTGTGGAGTTTAAATATGCAAAATATCGTGTAAAATGTTGGCATTTAGCTGCATCCGTAATAACTGGAACTCGACCAACATAGTTAGAAAATGCTGAGTGATGATGATAAAATTTTGGTGTAAGTACCTATATCAGTCTTATGTACAAAATGAAAATTATAAAAACATCAAATTCAATTCATGATAAAAAGAAGCAACGAGTAATTTTTACCAGTAGATTTAGAAAATGTGTGTGGATCTTCTAAGCGAGTTGATGGCAGTCTAAATATCGGACAAAAAAATAATAATTAGTCCGTCAGATAGATTTTCAAAAAATATTGGACACGGTATTTTTTCTTTTTTCACATAAACAAAAAATGAAGACGATACAATGCTTCGAAAACTCGTGAATTCCTCTAAAACGTCACATGGTAGCACATTTTTCACCAACAAATGACGTCACAACCCCCCACTCATGATCTTTGACGCGTCTTATCTTCGTCAATTTTTATTAATTTGATAAAACAAAAAACACGTATCCAATAGTTTAGATAATCTAACTGACGGACTAATTAGAATCATATTTTTTTGACCCAGTCCGATCCCCTATTGTGTCGGTCCAGAACTGAGCTACTGGCTTGGCGCTTTCTGTAGCGTCTAATCAGTTCCTGTAGAGAGCAAACAGCAGGACACGATATTAAGTGAACCCTGAAACCCTGACTTCCCACTTACTCTCAGCCCTAGACATAGTATGTGCAGCCTGGTCGGGACCCTCCAGTTCAGGGTCCCCGGTGCCCGCAGCCGCGTCCGCTCCTGGTTGAGGCTTGAGGTTCTTCTTCAGCTGCTGCTTCCTAGCTTCCGACTGCTTGGCCGCTTTCTGTATGGCTGCCTCTTGGTCGTGCATGCCTTGGAGTATTGCTTCTTGGGAGACAATCTGTATGGATCGCGTATTTTAGATCGTTATAATAATAACCTATATTGTTTTTACTGATAAGGCGTAGCCTTAGAGAGAATACACACAATTGCGCGGGTCCATAGGCAAATAGCTTTTGCACGTAGATTCGCATTTTCGATCGCAGATTCGATTGCCCGGACGTCGGGAATAATCCCCCAGTACTTAATGTACACTAGGTATGTAAGGTATGTCGTAACTTGGTCTATCTATACTCTAAACTTTATAATTTATGGAATGGATTTCAGGCGAAAAAAAAACAGACGTACCTACCTATAAAGGGTGTAAAAGTACCCTTAACGCAAACAAATGACACTTGTTCTCCCCACCACTGCGATCATTTTTACCCGACTGCGGCGAAGCCCAAAAGGAGGGTTATGTGTTTGGCGTGTATGTATGTCCGTTTCTTTGTTCCCTCATAACTCCTAAACGGATGAAGGGACTTGAATAAAATATACGTCGTTAGATTCGTCTTGTTGGCGCGAGTGTCACTGGCTACATTAAAATTAAAATCAAAGATAATTGCTGGTTTTGGGGAAGAAAAGAAATTTGAGGATTTTGGGGGCCATATAGTATATTTCAAAAAATAAAAAAAATCCATTACCATCGAGTAGGGTATCAAAATGAAGGGTTTTAAAAGGAGATTACAAAACTATGTGACACTGATATGTTTAAAATAAATTCAAAGTCACAAATCATATAAACAAACACTAAACTTAAATCATCTGCGAAGATTTTTACTTGAAAGCAGGCGGTATTAATTTGAATATTAAATTATGAAATGAAAATAGAATGAACCCCGCCAAGTTTTGTTTAATTTAATATGTGCTTGTTTTTTAATTTTCAGTTTTTTCAGTCGGGTTTTTTAGTTTTTAAACTACTTTTGTTTTGTTCTAAACCATGCCTGGGAACCCCCTAGTTACGGAGATATTGGAGGTCAAAGTTCCAAATTTGCCCAGCTGTTTTTGTAAACATTAGTTTTTTACCCGACTACGGCGAAGCCAAAAGGAAGGGTAATGATTTTGGCAGCATGTATGTATGTTTGTATGTTCCACCGTAGCGCCTAGACTCCTGAACGTATTTTAATAAATGAGGTGTTCATAGATTCGTAAGAATTGCGCGGGTGACATAGGCTATATAAATTTTAACAATTCTTTTTATGACGGAATTTATACATTATGTCATACTCTAAGCTCGAAAAAAAAAAATTGGGATAATCATAACATGTTTGGCATCAAATGAAAGATATATTTAGATATACAATGTGGATCTGGAACTACGACATTAAATTAAAACTAGCACTGTACTAGTCCATCGAAACATTTTAAAACACGAAGATTAGTAGTTAGTGGAAAATTTAAAAATTGCAATTTTCAAACAAAATAAATAGCAGAATCAACTGCATAAAAAGTAAACACGCTTTAACTACGAAAAGTCACTGACCTAGTGCGCGGGGTGCAGCGAGCGGCGGCGATGTTGGGCGTAGGTACTTTTTATCGGAGAACAACAAATCAGCGGCATAAACTCACTAAGTTGCGAGTTGTTAATTAATAAAAGATCACTGATTGAATAATTAATCACTTAAAATCACATTACAATCAGAATTTTAAATCATCAACAGTCAAATTTTTAAATTTTCAAAGTGTCCCCCGTTTTTCATTATGCACAAGCGACATCGTCTTATTAAATTTTCACGGACTCGTCTTAACAAGTCCCCATCTGCCATTCTTTTAAGTTCGTCGAAGGCATTAATTATTTTAATTTTTAACTCGTCCACAGTGTTCACTTCTCGTGCATACACCTTGTTTTTTACGGCCCCCCACAAAAAGAAATCCAGTGGCGTCAGGTCCGGTGACCGTGCTGGCTATCGAATAGGTCCAAAACGGCCAATCCACTGACTCGCAAACATATCCGTTAGTCGCTGTCTAACAGGCATTACGGAATGGGCGGGCGCACCGTCCAATTGGTACCACAGTCGTTCATACACGTCCAAAGGTAAATCGTCCGTATAGTCTGACACTGGGCCACTAAGAAGTTCTAAAAATTTCTCTGCATTTAATGTTCCATCAATAAACACTGGACCTATTATTTTGTTCCTATGAATTCCAGCCCAGACGTTTAGTGAAAACCGGTACTGGAATGAAGACTCTCGACTTAGGCGCGGGTTTTCGTTACTCCAATATCTTAGGTTTTGTCTATTCCAAACTCCATTTCTTGTAAAAGTGCTCTCATCTGTCCACATAATATTGAATAGGAAGTCAGGGTCGTCTGATATTTTGTCGAGAAGCCATCGGCAAAATAACACTCTGACTGGCATATCTCTGGATAACAGTTGTTGAACTTTTCTGAACTTGTAAGGTCGCCGTGCATGCCGTTTCAAAATTCTATGGACAGTTCTGTGACTCACTTGAAACCGCCGCGCTGCTCTCCGGAGGCTACAAGTCGGGTTGTTTTCAAAATGTTGTAATACCCGGTCCTCGATACTTGAATTTGAAGACACGCCCTCTCCTTGAGGAACCAAAGGCCGATTCTCTCGTAACCTCTGAACGGCCAGGGTAAAAACACGGCTGTTGGTAGGGCACGTTCTTGTGTTACCATATCTCTCCTGATATCTACGCAATGCTAAAGCCGCATTTTGTTGACATTCTCCGTACATAAGTACCATGTCGGTGTACTCGGCAGCTGTGTACCTTATTTGAGGCATAATTAAACTAAAAAACTTACTAACTTAACCTAAATCACAAAACTAGCTACCTAATAAATGCCTAAATAACTAATATTACACTAACACCAATAAGTCACAGTAACCTATGCACTAATCCAAATATCATAAATCGTCTTTAATCACAATAACAACAAACTTTTCATAAAATCACGACAATGCGCGCGCGGCTCGTCTTGTGATAAAAAAAGTAGGCGTGTGCTCTCCTCAAAGGGCGCCGCTATGCACTGACTGACATAGTTACCGAGTCAAGGACTTTTTGCCGAAAAAAATTCCGCTCACACACACACTCGCAATTTTCTATGCACCACTAATGCATTATTTGCGTAAGTAATATTACTTTTTCTTTATAATTGTAGTATTTTGTGGGAGTGTGCGGGGCGCGTCAGAGTGGGATCGTATGACACCTTTCTCTGTCTTTCAAGCGTATTGAGACGTTGAGAATAGAATCGTAGGTTTTTGCACAGGTTCCTGACCTTACAATGTTTACCTATTATTACGGACTCCGATCTACATCATGTTGAAAAATAAGAAAATGAAAAATAATTTCCTGTGGCTAAAGTAGTCATTGGATTTGATTGATTTTTTGTATACGGGTCAAGAGCATGCCTTTCTTTACGTGGTTTAGAGGAATGTCAATCGTCCTGCTCCACATTGTATATAAAATATGTATATTATATTATTATAGTTCAAGTCAACATATACGAGGGCGGGTCAATAAGTCCGTGACTTTTTGAATTTCTGACCTCTTAACTGAAACAGCAACACTGCTCCTGTCAACAGGCATCTGTCAGTTGACTCCTGTCAAAATTTAAACTTGCTGCGTCAGTTAGTTTGTGTTTGACAGCTATTTTTATCAGACTACTCACTAATTTGAGGAGAAAATGGAAAAAAGTGAATTTCGTGTGCTTACTAAGCATTATTTCTTGCGAAAAAAAACCATTACCGAGACCAAGGCTAAGCTTGATAAATACTATGGGGACTCTGCACCATCGATTTCAATGGTAAAAAAGTGGTTTACTGAATTTCGTTGTGGCCGTACAAGCACTGAAGATGCCGAACGTCCTGGACGCCCAGTTGAGGTCTCTACACCCGAAACAATCGAAAAAATTCATGATATGGTGTTGGCCGACCGAAGATTGAAAGTGCGAGAGATTGTGGAAGCCGTAGGGATCTCGCATGGCTCAGTGGTTTCAATTTTGAATGATCACTTGGGCATGAGAAAGCTTTCTGCAAGATGGGTGCCGCGTTTGCTCACAGTCGACCACAAACGCAATCGTGTAACAACTTCACAGGAAGGTTTGGCGTTGTTTAATCGCAATATGGAGGAGTTTTTGCGCCGTTTTGTAACCGTGGACGAAACATGGATCCATCACAACACACCAGAGACCAAACAACAGTCAAAACAGTGGGTTTCTAAGGGTGAATCGGCGCCAAAGAAGGCCAAGGTGGGTTTGTCAGCCAATAAAGTTATGGCGACTGTTTTTTGGGATGCACGCGGGATAATCCACATTGACTACCTTCAAAAGGGAAGAACAATCAATGGGGAATATTATGTCAACTTATTGGACCGATTCAATGACGATTTGAAAAAAAACCGACCTCATTTGGCCAAGAAAAAACTTCTTTTCCACCAAGACAATGCAAGGGTGCACACATGTGCAGTTGCCATGGCAAAAATCCATGAATTGGGCTATGAATAGCAATTCATAGCCCAATTCATGGATTTTTGTCTGGAGAATAGGGGTCTGGATAATAATAATTCTCCAGATTTGGCCCCGAGCGACTACTTCTTGTTCCCAAACCTGAAGAAATGGCTTGGTGGAAAAAGATTTGACTCCAATGATGAAGTCATCTCGCAAACAAAGGCCTATTTTGAGGACCTCGACAAATCATTTTTTTTGGAAGGGATAAAAAAATTGGAGAAGCGTTGGACAAAGTGTATAGAGCTCAAGGGAGACTACGTTGAAAAATAAAATTATTTTTTTATCAAAAAATTGTGTTTTATTCCAAAAGTCACGGACTTATTGACCCGCCCTCGTACGTTTAGATTGCGGTCAAACAGTTCTCGCGGTCTAGTCTGTGTTATTTACTCGTATTATGTAAATAACAAACCAACATTCAGTAGAATATTACATTATGAAAGTAACATATTATTACGTATTTACACACAAAAATCAAATTCAAATAAAAAAATAAGTTTAATAACCCTCCTTTTGGGCTTCGCCGCAGTCGGGTAAAAACTAAAACCCGACTACGAATAAAAACGCAGTCGTAGTCGCATGCCACCTTGCTAATGGCAACTAGCAGCTGACTTCGAATATGATTGTCTTATGAGTAATGTAGGTAGATATAGGTACGTTACCGTAGCCTGTTTCTGCAGCCGTTCAAAATCGTTCTTATGCATGACGGCTGGATAGAAATTGGGCTTCTTCTTCGGGACTACCATCTTTCTGAACGAGCCAGACTGCGGGACCAGTATCGTCTCGGTCTTCGGAATCTCGCATTTGTGTATGGGTTGTTGGCCAATCGGGAACTTGAGTCGACATTGTGATGGTCTGATAGTGGAGAGAAAAAGTAAACGTTATAAGTCTTAAGCGGAGGCCGTCATACTTACAAATCTCGCATCGTCAAATCTATTTTTTTTTTAATTTTTCCCCAATCGAGGAATTTCTCCTGTATAGTGGATGCGTTTACAAACATTCAAACTCACATAAGTACACAAACCAGACCCGAAACAACTATTCATACAAATATTAAATCCGTGCGGGGATCGAACCCGCGACACGTGACGCAGCAATCCAATCGCACAGCCACTGCGCCAAGCGTGCCGTCTATGAAATCCTGAGTTCGAATTACGGGTCGGGTAAACTTTTAATTGTTTTTTTTTTATGTTGATTGTGACAAAAAAGGCAAACCATAATTTATTATATTTATCACCTAATGATGCGCAGTGAGGTATGGAGACTGCGTACATCACTCCATGTAAAACATAACATTACTACTTACGAATGTAGCTGGTAGCAGCCAGGTTCAGCCCCAGAGTGAACGGCGTAGTAAGGAATGCCTTCGTGACCAGTCTTGCTAACCTTTGGCATTGTATAACTTTAACGAAAATGTAATAAGTACACAACGAAAGTTAATATTCTCGTGCTAGAATTGCACATGCAACCCGTTGCTAGGCAACTGTTATTTTATTTTGATTTTATTATTATTTTTGTTGCTATAGGTATTTTTTATAATTACCTCCTACTACCTTACTACAGGGAACTTACTAATTCCATGTTTTTTTGCACCATTTAATTTTTTTTTAATCATGTTATTTTTTTTATTTTTATAGGTTAAGGTGGAAGCTCACATCTGGCCCGCGAAATTCTAATTTTCTTACGTTTTTGGCAATTTGCAGGCCAGTGCTTGGTTGTATGTTTATGAAAATTTGATTTGCGACTGTAAGACGTATGAAGTTACCGAATTATAACCATCAAAATTACTAACTACTAAAGAACGACGACTAAATTACTAAAGAATGACTTTTACATGCAAAAATCAATTTTGACATGAAAATGAACTTGGAGGGTTGTATTGATAATTTTGATGGTTATAATTCGGTAACTTCATACGTCTTACAGTCGCAAATCAAATTTTCATAAACATACAACCAAGCACTGGCCTGCAAATTGCCAAAAACGTAAGAAAATTAGAATTTCGCGGGCCAGATGTGAGCTTCCACCTTAAACGTAGATTAAAAAAACACCATCGATTTCGCTACAGCTGACAACAAAAGACAATCATGTAAAACTTGTAACACAAAAGATCGAAAACAAAACTGAAATAATAATTGTAAAAATATCAGTAGGAATGTTAAGTAAGAAGTAAAGAGTAAACAGGTGTTGCACGTAGTAGTGAGGACGCACTTTAAAAGTAGAGCACTGAGGGTGGACGAAAATTCTTTTTCTACTTCAGCAAATAAATAAGTGGGATATGCGATAACTCCAAAACTGCTACCAGCATTTTCAGAAGCTCCGTGTTTCCATGCTTGCGCGAAAAAAAATGTCACTAAGTTGACAAGTTCACACGTAAGAAAATACCAGACGACGTAACAAACGTAAGACGTAAGACTCGGCAATAAGGTCGAAAGACTATAGCCTTCCCTTCGGGGTAAATTAAAAAAAAAAGCAACTGACAATAGACAACTTGTCTGTCACTGTCACATGAAGATCGATTTGTAGAACCCGGGAAATATTTGAATTATTTTCTTGAAACTTATTCGCTATCGTTTTAATTATGATAACGTGCCTATTGTGTTGTATTATGTGCAATTAATATTCCAAACAAAATTCAATTTGGTTGCACGGAGTATGTTCCAAATGTAGGGCTTAAAAGTGATCTTAAATATTTTGAGGTTATTTCATGCTTATTTTACATAACAATTAAGTTCTTAGTGATTTTAAATTAAATTGTTAATATGGAGGCTCTAGGTAAGCCGAAATCATTCAAATCGACGCATTTTCCGCCACTACTCGTAAGTAAAAAGGTTTTTTCTTGTTTTTACAAATCTCGTTTGTTTACCCTGTGAAATATGCTTATAATTTTGGTTTTAGGCGGGCGCTTTAGCTGGAGTTTCGGTAGATGTAACCTTGTACCCCCTGGATACGTTGAAGACTCGTCTGCAAAGCGCTCAGGGCTTCCAAAGGGCTGGAGGCTTCAGAGGAGTTTATAGAGGTTAGATTAACAAGAACAACTCATAATAACTACATATTTTGTATTTGTAACTCATAATTATAATAAACTAGTGGACCTGGCAGACGTCGTACTGCCCGGCGGCAGCAGGTGGTCCAAGACAGCAAAATCCCCTTTAACAAAATGATCCGCTATTTATTGAATTCATTTGTTACAAAAAATATGATAAATGAAGAACCACTCGACCGATTTTGTACACATAAACCATCTACTAAATAGTCTAAACAAAGCCTAAACATTTGGTTTGGATATGTGTCCCGTTCTTGAGTTATAAAATTACTACGAAAAGTGGCATTGATTTTTATTATTAAGTATAATAAATTGCTCATAATTTCGTCATGCTTGAAATTAAATATCACCAGTTAATAGTTAACTAGCTGATTCAGCTGCTCATTCTGAATACAGAAGTAACCCTACATTTATTTTTAGTAACAGCAACATTATGTTTCTCTATCGCTATTGATCTAGATTCTGTCCCCGCCTCTCTGTCTTACTTTGTGTAATTTATATCATCATTACAGCTTTCGAACCTGGAAGAAAACTTTGTTAACATGTTCAAAACTAAAAAATCAGGGACATGCGAAACCGCCCAGTGTGCACTTAGCACATCATAGTCAGATTATGGCCCACTTCTCCCCAAGTAGTGAAAGGTGTTTCTTTAGTGGGAACATTATTGGCTGATTATAATATTATGTGTCTATTTTATTCCAATAAATTTAATTCCCTCTAAAATTGCATATCATAACATATTTATAACATCACACCTTATTACATACAATTCCCAAAGGTTTTTGCATTGCTTTTAACTTGACATCAATCCAGGCTTCTGCAGCTGCTACTGCGAAATTTCTAATGAAAAATTTAATAGTATTTTGCCCTGCCCGGTAATCGAACCCAGGGCTTCATGGTCAGCAACCACTAGACCAACAAGTCTGTCAACCTAAACATTGTATCATGTACTTGTATTTGTAATCTTTTATCACTTTTGGATAAACCCTTTTTTTTAAAAGAATAGAAAGCACAGTACAGTCATCTTATTTTGACATTAATTTCCATAACTTTTTAGTCACATACGTTTTATACCTTTTATTTGTTTTTTGGCGGGTGGAAAATCATCAAATAACACCTCCGCTCTTGGGCGAAAGGGAATGTTAGACTTCTACCGACTAAAAACCACCCATGTTCCTTTTTAGCGTTTTATGTCGAGGCCCCGGTATCTCTTGCGAACAACCCGCAACCCTGACGGGATTTGGATAAACCCTCAACCTTCTTTTAAACAACTTCAAAACAGAAGGTTCTTAATTCAACTGTATGTTTATTTCTTTTTTTCTACAGGCTTGTTAACAGTAGCAGCGTCTTCCATGCCGACAACGTCCCTGTTCTTTGCATCATATGAAGCAACAAAGACGTTCTGTCAGCCGTTTGTGGCTCCTCAGTACACACCGATGATGCACATGTTCGCAGCCAGTGTTGGTGAAGTGGTAAGCAACTATTGTGAATAATAAAAACAAAACAAATAGTAGGGACTCTCCCAGTTGTGGGACTGTTATGGACCGATTATTTTCTTACTAGTTATAAATGCGAAAAGGAGACCTGAAAAGCTTCATATATTTTTGTACTAAAAAAGTAAAGTAGCCGGCCAAACTGCTGTGACAAAGCTGTGAAAAATTTGGAGCTTTAATCCCCAATATCTCCGTAACTAGGGGGTTCCCAGATATGGTCTTAAATTATCGCAGTGACTGGGAGGACAAGTGCCTTGTAGCTTCGTTAAGGGTACTTTTACACCCTTTAATATGATAGTAAATGAATACATACGAATACACTTTTTAATATTGTTACGTCGGTCATCTAGAATCTTCGAGAAACCTCGCTAATAACTGAGAAGTACCCGTGAATTCTAGTAGGTACCTAACTAATTCCATTCTGTAGGCATAACTACCGCGTCCGGCGCCGCCCGTCGTCGCGGTACTTGCATTTTAATTTCGACCGTATGCCCACGGCGTAAAGTAACTTCTTCTTTGTTGGTTAATTTATCTTTAAGTTTTTTTTTTTTGTTAATGTTTTTTCTGGATGCTTTATGGAATAGTAGCGAATTTTCTCGAATATCTTTTGTGTGTTTGGGGTATAAAAGGACCGGGAGAGGACGAAGCGAGTCTATCTACTTTTAAGCGAGACAACGGAAGGTTCGAAGAGATATCAAGTGCGCTAAAGTGTTGAGTAGTGTTTTTGCGATTGTGTTTTGCGAGTATTATAGTTATTTCGTGTGTTCAATTGGTAGTGTTTTTATTTATCCCATACCCAGCTTGTAACAATATGATGTCATTCCTCTAGGTTTGATATTTGAGTGATTTTGTCAGATATCCACTTAGGATACTTTTCATTTTGGTAGTAGGATCCCGCGAGACTATTACCAAACTACATGTGGGCGCCCACATGTAGTTTAGTACAAAATAAATTATATCATGGCAGAATATAAAAAGTTTTAGGCAGGAGTTTTGGGGATGAAATTTAAATGTAGTTTATTTAATAAATCCTTTATATTTTTTCCAGTTGGCGTGTCTAATCCGGGTACCGACCGAGATAGCAAAGCAGAGGAAGCAAACTTACGTCGGCACGAATATTAAGAGTAGTTTAGCCATACTTTTACATGTAAGTATTATTTATTTTTAACTTAAGCCAAGTCAGAGGCCTGTGGGTGGGGACTGCGGGTTGTTCAAAAGAAATACGGTGGCTCCAGACACAAAGGGCTAGAAACGAACATGGGTGGATTTTAGTCAGTAGAGTCTGACACTCCCTTTCGCTCCACCCAGAGCGGGAGGAGTCATTTGATGATTTTCCACCCTTCAAATAAAAAAAGGTACATTGGCGGCATAAAAACGCTGACACCAAGTTAAGCCACCTTTAGCTTTGAAGCTTTCTATCTTAGGAGCTCATGCCTTAATAATAACTGCTGCATGAGTCGTTCTTCAGGGTTAAGTTGCACCTGCCAAGAATGGTCTTTCTTTGCTTTGGAATGGGTAACTACAGTACTTTCGCAGTTTTTGTACCTTGTGACTGAGGCTGTCGCTACATTTCATAGTGGTTTGAGTAATTTATTTCATCACCACTGCTCTTAAAACGGCGAAGGAAAACATCGTGAGGAAACCGGCGTGTCTTAGAACCAAAAAATTCTAAGACATGGTCATCTACCAACCCGCACTGGGCCCGCGTGGTGGATTATAGCATTTATAGCCCATCCTTCTCTTGGAGGCCTGAGTCCCTGCAGTGTGAACATTATAGGCTGATGATGAAGTTACTGACGTTATGTTAATATGAGTTACGATTTTCTTTATTACTGAATAACTTACTTACAATCAGTCAGTCAGATGTGCTGATAGGCCCCGTTACAATTTGTATCTTTAAAGTTTGTGCATTGTAATGCTAGATTCTCAGCTGAATATAGGCTAAATTATATTGTTACTAACACAGTGGTTCCCTTTATAGTTTAACACATACATAGAGAATATAAACAAAAGTCTTTGTATACATGACATAAATAATTAATTAGCTCCCAGTGAGAAACCTCAATTAATTTCACTTTATTTCACTGTCCTTAGGCCTACAAATCGGAAGGCCTATTCCGCGGCGTGTACCGAGGGTTCGGCTCCACCGTGCTGCGAGACTTACCCTTCAGCTTCATAGAACTGCCAGTCTGGGAGATGCTCAAGACCACCGTCAGGGAATATAATGATGGAGAGATTAGCAGTTTTCAGGTAAGTGCCACAAGTCATACTTACTATATAATATTATAAATGCGAAAGTAACTCTGTCTGTCTGTCTGTCGCGTTTTCACACCAAAACTACTGAACCGATTTAAATGAAATTTGGTACACCGATAGTGTGGAGCCTGAGAAAGGGCATAGGTTGCTTTTTAGCGCGAAAAAAGGGTTGTAAGGGGTTGAAAAGGGGGATAAAAGTTCACCGTTGGCGTTATCGACATCCACGCGGGTGAAGCCGCGGGCATCAGCTAGTCAAACATATGGTAGCTAGTCATACAGTGGAAATTATGTTTTTCCTACTCCTCCGCTATTCTTTTCTGATTAATTTCGTTACGGGATCCAAGACAGTTAAATCGTTTCCCTGGGACCTCGTCGAGCTTCATTGTCTCGGCGCTTTTGTTGTGGTCGCCACTGTTGATTCTGGCTTACAGGAGTTACAGTGGTTTGGGAATAGTGTGGCGGGCTTGTTCCAAATTCAATACTTAAACATAACTGGCGAACACACACACACACACACTACCCATACACACACACACACACACTACCCACTCACACCCACACACACACACACACTCCCCCCCCACACACACACTCCCCCCCCACACACACACACACTTTTACCTAACCCTTCAGGGAGCCATAAATATTAATGCTAAAAGTTATCCGTGGGGCTACCGGCCATTCGTTTGTGTCTATTGGCCTTATTCTGTTTTGTCACCTGCAAATTATATACTAAAACCTTCCTCGAGAGCTTATCCATTGGTGAAAACAGCATGAAAATCGGTGCAGTAGTTTTTGACTTTAACGCGGAAAGACAGACACAGACGCGGCGGAGGACTTTGTATACATTTCTTTTATAATATGTAGTGATACCTAAACCAAGTACCTAAATCAGTGGTGGCCCAGTGGTTGCGGCGTCGACTTACGAACAGTAAGTCGTGGGTTCGAACCCAGAGGGCGCATTACTTTGTGTAATTTGTTTCATCACCAATGCTCTCAAAACGGTGAAGGAAACATCGTGACGAAACCGGCATGTCTTAGAACCAAATAATTGAATACATGTGACATTTACCAACCCGCACTGGGCCCGCGTGGTGAATTATAGTCCATCCCTCTTCTAGAGAGGAGGCCTGAGTCCCCGCTGTGGGAACATTATAGGCTGTTTATAATGATGACCTAAACCGAACAAATGTTTGTTCCAGAGCGCTCTCTGTGGGTCAATAGCAGGCGCCTTCGCAGCGGCCATAACCACTCCCCTCGACCTCGCCAAAACACGCATAATGCTAGCAGACGAATATGCCGTCACTCGCAAACTGAGGATCAGACCTGTCCTCACCACCATCTACTGCCAGTCAGGGTTCAGGGGGCTGTTCGCTGGAGTCATGCCCAGGATGACGGCATTCATGATCGGAGGGTTCGTGTTTTTTGGCGTGTATGAAGATGCGAAACGGTATTTGGAGGCGTATTTTAAGGAAAGATAGCGGTTTTTTAGGTGATTGTTGGTTGTAAGTCTGTTTGATGTGCTCACAGTCGCATTATTTCACGCTTGTGGCTCTAACATTAGATTTTTGGAGGTTGGGAGTCTACAAATGACTGCTCCCGCTCTGGGTGAAGCGCCAGGGAGTGTCAGACTTCTACTGACTAAAAACCACCCATGTTCCTTCTTAGCCCTTTATGTCGAGGCCGCGGTATCTCTGTCGAACAACTCACAGCCCCGACGGGCGATAAGTACCCACCTCAAGTATTTACCACGTGACGCCATAGATTTGACTAACACTGGCGGTGGCATTGGAGACGTACATGGTCGTGCACGCGCATGTACCTGTCAGCGCCCGTCAATGCAAGTGTGTAGTTTGGTTCCCGCCGTAGGTTTGAGCAGTGGTGACCCAGTGGAGTCGTGGGTCCCAGGCAGGCGCAATACTTTGTTTTTTAACTTTTCTTCAACACCACTGTTTTCAGTTTTTAGCGAAGAAGGAACAAAATCGTGAGGAAACCGGCATGTCTAAGAAACAAACATTCAAAGACATGTGACATCTATTCTATTGGGCCCGCGTGGTGGATTATAGCCCATTCCCTCTCATAGCGAGGAGGCCTGAGTCCCAGTAGTGGGAACGTTATAGGCTGATTATGCCTAGGTTTGTGCTAACTGTCACCCACACGAGGCTCGTGATGACCAATGCGAGTGTGAGCATGTTCGTAGTTATGTATATTTATCTAATAAAACGAATAGGGAGCTGTCATTTCTTGTACAAAGTACATTAGATATCGATTTGTGATTGGGAAGAAGTTGTATGATCATGTAAATAAGTACAAAAGTACGTACATTTTATTATTATTGTTGAATGTGACATGTTGAGTTTTTTTTTTTTTGTGTTGTAGAAAGAGTTATGAATCTATCGAAAGGCTCCTAGGCTGTGTGGACATTTATTTTATTTCATTTATTTATTTAATGTGCAGTTTTGCATCTGCGTCAAATTTCAGGAGGTTGTCACACTAAATGAATATACCTACTACCGTACTCAGAGATATTTAATGATTACTTAAGCCGTCACTTAGTAAAGGTTTGACATATCTTTGTATGACAAAACTGTCAAAACCATTACTAAGTGATGGCCTAAGTAATCATTAAAGCTCTCTGAGTGCTGCAGTTACTTACAATGCTTTTTTTACAGAAAAACGAAAAACAACCTCTACCGTGGTTTAGGAATTTAGAAACTATCGGATAAAGGTTTGTGTGAGCGAACGCGCGGTTATACGTCGAAAATCAGACGGGCCGCGTTTTAACACGGGCGATTCACACTTCCCGTTTTACGCTTATAAATATGCCTTTCCATTTTATTATATTTATTTGTGTCATCACCACTCATTATAGCTGATGCCCGCGACTCCAGCCGCGTGGATGTCGGACAAATTATAGTAAAACCTTCCTCGAGAACCACTCGTTCATTTGTGAAAACAGCATGAAAATCGGTGTTGTAATTATTGAGTTTATCGCGAACAGACAGACAGACAGACGCGGCGGAGGCCTTTGTTTTATAATATGTAGTGATTCTTGTCGAGAATCATATTACCTCCTTGAATTTGACAACGATGCAAAACGATAGCTTGTTATAACCGATCAGTCGCGCGAATTCGCAATCGTTCGCATTCAAAAAATTCAAAATTGCAAAGGCTCCATCGGACAGCGCCGAACAAAATGAATGCGTGTTGCTGATTCGGGTCACTTTGCTCGTGTTTTTATTATAATTTTTATTATATACCGTTTCGAATATTTATTATGTTTAAGTTTTGCACTGGGAATGGATCGCTTGATATAATGTTAATAAAGAAGATAGTTATCAGCCTAGAAATTACCTTCTTTGTATCATGGAAATACATTCTAGGCTGATTCATCTGGACCAAAGACATTTTAAAATTATTTGTTTTATTTTTCCGATTCTAACTTCATACACAGACCTATAAAATAAACAATATCTATGTGATGTGTGGCTGCAAGAGTGAAGGAAGACAAAGCAACGATGGACTGCACTGTGCGAATGATTGGGCACGAAAGAAGGTGACGAGTGATCGGAGGAATAGATAAGTTTGTAAGAAGACATGCTGCACCGGGTACAAATAATAATAATTTCAGAAATACTTTCAGTAGTGGAATCTGAATGGAATTTTGTGTGAACAAATGTGCAGTCATGCATGTGAAGCTAGGGGAGATTACGGAATCCGTGGGAACACAACTCTCGTATTCCATACAACTTAGATCCCTCTCGTCAATAGAAACTTACAAGTTTTTGGGTATGTCGGAAGCATTAGGTATCAATATTGCCGACATGAAACAATCGTTGAAGGAGCGTTTCTTTGGCCGCCTGAACAATATAAAAATATATAAACATCTACTTGTACAGATATGAAATAACATTATAATGCCTTCCATTGGCTTTGGTAGATTGATGATGGCAGACAGAATGTAAATGAAAAACTTAAAAGCCTTTAAATAACCTTTATTGTTCAAAAGTAACCACAACAACTTTATACACTTTATCTTATACAAGTTTATACAATGATATACATTTTTACTCTACATATAATATTATACAACAAAAACTAAAATAAGTCCAATTAAAATTTTAAATTGTTATAATCAATCTAAAATTTTACGTTTTGGACGCGATCAATGTTTTTAAAAGTTTTTGTTTCGACTTTAAAATCGATCACATCCAAAATATTTAAAATAATATATTATGGATTTACTGTAATAACTAAAAATACTGTAATTACACGTATAGCTAAAACGATTGTGACATATATTTTCTACTTACTACGAATATAGGTACATAACATTTTTATTAAACAAAATAACTATACATATTTAAATCTGTTATGTAAGTACATTTGCAAACAATCGTACCTAATACCTATTTTGTGGGACATTCCCTTTCATAAATATACAAAAATAAAGTTTAAAATAAAACATCATTTACGGTTCAGATTGGTAAAATGTAACATGCAATGTAACACAAATGAACCGTCCAGACTTTAATGCAATATGTAATGTTACATAGCAAATAGGCGCTAGTTGCAACGTGTTCCACAAGTTAGGTCTCACCAATCCGTACCGATCACGAAAGTATTTCCACTTTTTATTTACCAAATTTTTCGAATTGATTTCAATCTCAAAAATGTTTTACAGGAGACAAAGTTTTGAAAATATAGGTATCGTAATTTTTTTCAAAATATCGACGTGCTATGCGACTGCTCACGTCTTTTTGCGATATAAAGATGTGACAGTACATCCGGTAGGCATCGTGTCTTAGTTTATACTTGCAACAAGTAAACAGAATTCCTTCCACTGTTTTTTTACCTCTCCTGCAGGCAAGCAGCAACCTTAAATATAGTCACTACTGCTAAGGTCACAATGATTTTGACAGCAATGTTTTGGCGGAGGTGAAATTACTGAAAGGACAATTTGTGTTGTTCAATTGTCAAACTGTAAGTAGCACACATTTAATTGTTTTTACAGTTCCAAGTTACGTGGATTAGAAAAATGATATTCGAGTTTTGAAGGTTTTAAGAATAGTTAAAATAAGTTGGTTTCAAAATATATAAACAGTACCCATAAAAGTAAAGGCAAAAGAGTCGTCCTTTATGTTGACAGGTAACAAAATATTTAAAGGAGTTTATATTGTAATGTTTACATGTACATATATTAAACATTATGTTAATAAGAAAATAGGTACCTATATGAAGCTAACATGGCAATTTCTATAGCAACTCAAATCAAATTAAGTCCAATTTGATATTTATTTGAGTAAACAAAATAGAATCAAAAGAATTTTCCCAAACACCCCCGGTCCCCTTGCCAAGTTAAGAACTTATAAAATAATAAAAAAATAACTTTGGAGTATCATAGCCGATGTAAGGTCCCCATATCTAACTATATATTTAGGAACCTAAATATAATAGCAGCGAATGTCGCCCTGCCTGCAGTTTCTTAAATAATCCTTCAACCACATCCACCAAAAGACGAAACTTTAAAAGTACAAGAAACCGAAAGTAGATGGCGTTGTTTTAAGTTTTAGCGTAGGTTAAACTTAATGAATATAGATGTCGCTACTGATTGATTTAAAGATTTTTTTTAATGTTTGTTTTGTGACTGAATTGCGTATTTTGAGACATTTAGACCCGCTTTCACAAATTGCTAATTGCATTTACGCTAAGTCTAAATATATTTAATAATTTATTGCGCATTAGTTTTGAACATCAGAATGTATGCCACCATTGATGTTCACCAAACTTTGACCAGTGATGTTTGACATAACGTTGTTATGTTTTTTAAATTACTAATCGCAACAATTGCAATTAAAATTATCGAACCAATTGGCACAAATTAAGTAAAATTTGAGCCATACCACAAATTCGCTACAATTTAACGAAACATCCCCTAACCCATTGGCTTTAACACAAAACGTCAGTACGACATTCGTCCCACCATAGTTTTAATTTATCTGAATATAATATTGCTGGTGTGTGAACCGCGGTGTGAGCTGTTGTCTCTAGTCGTGTGACGTCGGAAGGGGTTCCAAGATGGCGCCCGTCGGGCTGAGGAGCGCGCCGTGACGGCTGTAGAACCGCTGGACGCGGTAGATGCAGCTGATACCGACCCTTGGTTCGAGTTGGATTGACGTGGAGTTTCTGGTGACGCCTGGAACGAGTGAAAATAAGATGTTATGCTATTGTACATTACGTTACCTCGTAGCGCTTAAGCATTTAAATTAGGTACTACGCATTAACAGATCTTGCAAGGTAATTAAAGTCTCAAATTTACCATGGTGGTATGTTACATACCATACCTAGTGAACTTTCCTTGCCTTGTTTTACTAACTTACTACTTTGACTTTAAAATAGAATGAGCACTCATCAAAAGTCTTCGTAAGTCCTAGATGTTGCCAGCTTTATAATTATACGATCAAAATCCTTACCTTAAGAGAGCTCTTATCCATCGGCGTGGCTAGCTTCATAGTGAGTGTGTCTCCGGCCTGTTGTATGAGCCGCACTACCTCGTCGTGTGAGCTCCACTTCACGTCTGTGTCTCCGATGCATATTATGAAGTCGCCTTCGCGCATACCACCGATCTAGAATGAGAAATAGTTGTTGTTATGGTACTACACCTCAAGAAATCAAGAGTATTTAAAAAAATACATCATATCTGTCGTTTATAGTTATATTGTAATATTATACCTTGTAGTACACAAGGTAATAAATCAGTTTACAATAACTTACATCAGCCAAAGAGTTGGGCTCAACTCCAGCAATAACAACCGGCGCGTCTCCTCTCACAGAGAAACCGAATCCTTCATCTTCGGTCTTCGCGTTCGAAACATTGTATTCACTCGCCGCTCTCCGCAGAGGATCCTTTCTCCTTCCATTCTTCACTTTACCGTTCAACTCTTTCACTCCATTCTCAATCTTTCCCTCTCCTTTAGTCTTATACTCATTTGGAGAGTCATAATCCAAGACTTTCGGATGATATTCGTAATTATTATTGTTATAACTATTTATGTATACGCCATTCTGTTTTGTGACTCTATGAAGTTTCTTCTTTTCATAATCGTTGGAATATTTCTCGTCGCTTCTGATTATTTGGTTGTAGTAAGTACTGTTATCTTCTGATCGGTCTCGTTTGTCGCTCCTATGTTTGCCGTTCTTGGTTTCTTCGCATTCTTCGGTGTTTCCGTTTCGTGGTCTCTCGACGCGTCGAGAGCCGTCCCTGTACTTCTGTAGCTGTACGAGGCGAGGCGCGCTCCAGTGACGTTTGGCGGAAAATATGGCGATTGGACCTAGAGACTTGAATAAGTCATCTACTCTGTGCTGAGCGAAGTCCGGTTGCGTTAAGGCCAATTGGAATTTCGATGAAGCTGTAAATTAAAAAGAGAGTGAGGCTAGTTGGTAAAGTAGAAAACTTAACAGTGTAGTAGTAAACTAAAGTAAGTATGATCTCATATGTTTAGAGAGCAAAATATCTTGCTATGACGGTTTAGTTAAGAGTAGGATTACGTAATAACAATTTCTTTCTTACGTAATAATCTTTCTTTCTGCCATGCAAACAAGTTTAAAGGTACTCACGCTGTACGTTGGGCGCGTCGATCAGATCGTTGAAGTCGTTAGCGTCGTTGTCGTGATGCGCCGCCCTCTCCCGCGCGGCGCGCTCCGCCTGTGCGCGCACCACCAGCGAGATAGCCTCCTTGCCGCGCAGCTCGCTGGAATCAAACATCTGTTGGTTGGGCGCGGAAACTTGGAAGACTTCGTTTTGAAAGAGTTGAAAGTAGATGGCGTTGTTATAAAGTTTTACCAGCTTTTTACGGAATTTGATTTGATAAAATGCTAAGTTGAAAAAGTGGTGAGTAATAATTTTGACATTTAACGTAGCTTCACAAGTTAGAGTAATAGAAATGGAATCATTGTTACTAGGAATTTGTCTAACGCTCTTTTTTGGTGAAATTTGTGTTGCAGATGGGATCATTCAATCAAATGACAATAAACAACAAACAAGGAGCAACTTCAAACTACTGTTTAAAGTACAATGAACCCTCTGGGCAACATCTGGAGGTATACAATAGTCATTGTGTAAATTTCTACTAACCGACACATCCTCTGCAGCCTCAACGCCTCTTCGTATAGAGTGAGCGCCTCCGCGAGGTGAGCACGACCGAGTGCTATCCAGTCCATGTCCGCGTCCTTTATCCTTGGGGATATAGTTGAGCCTGGAACAAACAATACAAAATCAGCTTATTTTAAAAACTTTTCCAGAGCTGAGACAGGCCTCCCCTGAGATATTTGCGAGAGGGCCGTAGGTCATAAAAAATCACATGCGGCTATTGTTTGAAACTTGGATTTAGGACTTGCAAGTTTTCTCTCTAACTTTTCCTTCACCTTTGACAGCAGTAATAGTTTTTCCAGAATGAAGAGATGTGCAGAGTGTGTAATTTGATAGCAAAAAGTTTCATAGTTTACCTACTCCGTATCTAAAGCTAAATTCAAGCTTGTGACGGTTTGTGCCAGTAAGTTCGCGTAGATTTGTTGGGAAAGCTATGCAAGATGCTTTAGGATAACAAATATAGTAACAATAGGTACTTGTTCCAGGTGGATCTTTGAGGTCTCTGTGCGCTCACCAAGTGACCTCAAAGATAATCGGCAGCACATCAGTGGTCACGTGCTACCGTGCACAATTGTTTAGTATGACTCAGGGGAGACCTGTAGTCACCCCAGGAATGTGCCTTAACAGGCGTTGCACAGAGGGGGCTCCGGACAGGCCTTTTAAGAGGAAACGGTGCCTCTTCTTATGTGCAGATGGTGACCACCAGGGTAATTTTAGTGAGGTAAAAATCCCACACACCCCGGTCTTCTCCCCAAAAGACCGGCCGCCTTTTGAAGGTTTCCTTTTAGGCTCTCATTCGTCATCTTACCATTATCGAGATGTGTGTCAGCATCGTACAGAGATGCAAGGCGGCTTGGAGACCGCGATGACTCCGGCATGTTTAGTAGACCTGTCGCACAATACTGGTGCGCCAATGCTGAAGAAAATAGTCACATGTGTTATTAGAATTATAGTTTGTGATTAGTTAGGGATGTTACTAGCACGTTTTCCAAAACCTGAAAAAGGCGCTTAAATGAAAATTTATTTTTAGAGTAAAACAGGCCATATAAAATGTGCATGACAGCTATCAAATAAATCAATTAACCACTAGAGGTTGGGAATTGGGATGCTAAAAATTATGTTTTTTTTTTTAAATACCTATGTTCAGCGAAGCGTTGTGATAGTTTTAGAGTTAGAGGATGTTTGAAAGTTATGGTTTGTAAGTACCTTTATAAAACTCAGTCTTGACGTGGACTAAAGAGACCCACGAGTATGGCACGTAGTTGAATACACCTTCCGATTGCATCTGGAACATGCACAAAGTGTTGTAATTTTATTTAGATCACTAATGAATGGGTAGATAAAATTTGAAAGAACTTTGGTCTTCGGATAATAATTTGGTTAGTTTGGTATATTCATATCATATAGATATAATACTTATTTGGTTATTGGTCAGCTTTTGTAAGTTGTATATTTTTGATTCCTTTTTCAGGATCAAATTGATTTGGAGCCTGACTTATATCAAACCGGATAGGGTTCCAAATCCAATACAGTTTCGCTATTTATGTAGGTAAAGGGTTCACCTTGTCATAGAGCTGTCGGTAGGTGTGCGCAAGATGCGCGCTCTCGTGAGCGAGGTCGAGGCACAGTTCGGGCGCGCGCCGAAGCTCGCCTCGTGCTTCGCCCGCCTGCACCTGCAGCTTCTCGAACAAGCACTCACGAGCTTGCGCCTGGAAAATATATGAATATTACTTATACCTTTTTTATATACTGACAATAGTTTAGATTTAACATTGCTGAAATCGGAAGCTGAAAAGCTATCCCCAATTAAAAACAAAAAAATATAGTTTTCTACTAAGATTTATATCTTGTAGCAATGTCTTCGTAGTCGTAGTCATACTAACTTTAGCTGAAACTATTTATTTCAATTCATGTCTGATTCTGTCATGATTGGGCAAGTATAGGTAAGCTATTTGCAATGACACATTCGCTACAAAGTTGTTATTTAATTGAGGAGAAAATTCAAAGTTTGCCGGATATTTTTCAGATTTTTTCAGGAACATTGTCCAGTGGAGTCCTCATAATTGCTCATAATATTATTAGCTTAGTCTATTCACATTAGGCAACCACCTATCAGTTTTAAAAGCGCGAGTGAACAGTCATTCCATCGTAAACGACATCCATCACTTTCCATCAGGCAATATCAAGGTCCAAGATGAGCATCATTAGTTATAAAAAATGTAAACACGAACAGTCATAAGCGCGGCGAGTACAAGCAGCGTGTCTGCAGCGAGGTCGACGGAGGGCGCGTTGGTGAAGTTGTCGAGCACGTAGCGCAGCGCACCCGCCGCGCGCAGCCACGCCTCCACGCCGCCGTCCAGCCCCGAGCACGTCGCGCGGTCCTGTGGGTTACGAGTGACATTGGAATATAAGTACGAGAAGGTCACTTCATTCAGTTACTAATTTTACATAACAACATCAAATGCATTTGGTTAAGTTTTTTGGAAGCCGACCAAGGTTAGGCAAATGATGATGATTTGACAGCAACCCTGTGGAAAACAACAATGAAAAATCTGCAATAAACATTGTCCCTAATAACTTTGAAAGGATTGGAGGTGTTTTTGCAATATACAGGTGAAGCATTTCGCTTTCATAGCTTCTATAAAATTTACAAGTAAGTCCTCTATCGATGGTCATTCAGCACTTTTGACGTGTAATACTTGATAGTATCTATTTATCTTATCATTTAGTTCTTACCTGCTTAGCGCCGAGTTGTGTGTAGATGCCAGCTATGTTGAACAAGACACAAGCTTTCTCGAAAGCCACTGTTCGCTGGCAAGACGGGACTCCTGGAAAAGAAGCAACAGAAAATAAAATTATATTACTAACGCCATCTGTATTGGGGATCCCAACCTTTTTTTTAAACAACGCCATCTATCTTTATAATTTGTAATTATTAGGATTGGTTCCGTTATTCACTGCCATGTAGACAAAAATAAAACTACACCATGAAAGTTTGTATCATGTATGAATGAGTTTCAAGGCACATTCAATTTATCATTTTATGATATTATGTGCCTTAATTTCAAACACATTTTTCTACTACCCTTTCTGTTTTCACGAAATGTATTTGAACATACCTGTCAACGAATCGAACCACTCGAAGTAGACCCCGAGCGAGCGGTCTGGCGGGAAGAACCGTCGTTCAATGAAGTACAGCTGGTTGTAGTACTTGAACAGCAGCGCCACGCCCGCACTCGACCGCACTGGGGTTCGCATCGCCTAAGGAAAGAGATGGTATGGCTAAGAACTGTCGGTCTTTGTCAAGGGGTCCTTTGCTACACGTAATCTTTTCATGCATAGGTTACTCTCAACCTGTCTTAACCAAATTTTGAAAGCGTGTTGATTAGTATCGACAGAAGGCGTCTGATTTCCGAGGTAGGAAATAGTGACACATATATGTACACAACGATCGCTTTGGTTAAGACACGGTATAATTTAATTGCTATCAAAAACAGTTATTAGCAGCTGCTTATGAATTGGGTTTCTCGTATAATATTTGGGATGCACATAAAGATCAATAAGATTGCTTTAATACAAAAATACCACCTCGCAATATTATGCATCAATATGATGCCGGTAATGGCAAAAATCCTTAAGGAAATGATAAAATTCAGAATACACCCTGTATTGAGAAAGTTGCCAATATGAAATTATTAACCCACGCAAGCGACTCATCAAGGTATACATTTCCAGTATAACCTGACCTCGCTTTGTATTAGCTTCCCGTTCAATAACAGAGCAGCCTTATTTGGCTGGTCTTTTATTGTACGGTAATATCTGGATTGGTCATCTCATCGTGTATACAAACCCTACACAAATGAAAACAGTCTTTATTTTTCTTTCTAATAATATCTCCGTTACAAACGAAAGAAGTCATGCAGTTACCTGTCTCATATCCATAAAGTCTGAAATAGCGTCCTCATAGGCCGCGGCGTCTTCACTGTAATGCTCCAGAATGAAGTCTTTGAAGGGCTCTCGGAAGTCCACCTCTTTGGTCTCCTTCAGGCCCAGCGGGATCATCGGCATCACGCATTCTTTGCCGCTGTTAGAGAAAATGTTGAATTATAATACGGTTTACGGTGTCAAATAAAGTACCTATGCTAGGCAACCACTCTACATGTCGTCCGTCATCAGCTATAATCACCATCATCATCAGCCTATAATGTTCCCACTGCAGGGACTCAGGCCTCCTCTCTAGGAGAAGGATGGGCTAAAACCTACCACGCGAGCCCAGTGCGGGTTTGTAGATGGTACATGTTAAGACATGCACCATCTACCAACCCGCACTGGGCTCAATTTTTTGGTTCGAAATGCCGGTTTCCTCACGATGTTTTCCTTCACTGTTTTGAGAGCACTGGTGATGAAATATATTACACATCTAGCGGACCTGGCAGACGTCGTCCTGTCCGGACAGCAGCGCCACCTACCGGGTCCAATTTTGAATCTAAACCATTCTCGAATATCCCCATTAACAAAATGATCCGCCATTTATTTAATTCATTTGTTACAAAAAATGTGACAAATGAAGAACCGCTCGACCGATTTTGTGCAAACTTGACATAAACCATCAACTAAATAGTCCGAACAAAGCCTAAACATTTGATTTGGATAAGTGAGCCCGTTGCTCTTGAGTTATAAAATTACAACGAAAAGTGGCATTGATATTTATACAGGGTGTAAATCAACCCTTCACACATACGTCAACCAAGCATTCTGTAGGTACATCAAACTAAGTACCCCTACGCAAAAAAATGCTGGGAAACGACATTTATTTTTTTGGGGTCAAAAACTTCATTTTACGATAAAACTCAATGTAGAACTCTTAAAACATTGTGCTAGTGGATGCTTTGAATAGTAAAAGGGTCATGGAGGTAATTCAAGTAAAGTCACAACCTGAAAAACTAGTATTTACAAAAACAGCTGTGCAAAATTTGGAACTGTGACCTCCAATATCTCCGTAACTAGGGGGTTCGTTTAAAATTTCGTTCCCTTTAAAATGGTTGAGTGGAATGGTGGCTGATCCATGCGTCATGCTCGTGAACGGGTGCTGTCAGTTGTGACTGGTCACCTCTTAGTTGCCACTGCTTGTTTGAATTATTATATTATTTTTAAATCGTCGTTTTGGCTTTACTGTCGATACTTATCGTGCACAACTTGCTACATCGTTCTCACATGATAATATACCAATCTCGATATGAATGATGTAACCAAAGTTTTGTAACAATATTATGATTTAAAAGAGTATCCATGAAGTTTCTTGCCATTCTTCTCATGAGACCAACGCTTTGGAATCGGCAACTACAGTACACTGACAGTTATTATGCCTTGTGAGTGGGACTGTAGCTTAGTTTATTAGCTTATTAAAATTTAGTATTTGTTCGACTATTCAAAAGAGCCTGTAACTGGCCAACTTGAAATAAATGATTTTGATTTGATTTGATTTGATTTGTTCCCAGGTATGGTCTAGAACAAAAAAATGATCGCAGTGGTGGGGAGAACAAGTACCTTTCGTGTATATTGAAGTAATGAGCTTGCCTGGGTTCGAAACCACAACTTACTGTACGTACCTAAGTCAGAGCCGCATCCACTGGGCCACCACTGCTCTTATAAGCTATAGTTACTTAACATTAAGAAATCAGATAGGATACAACAATGTAGAACGGGTACCTCTCTTCTATATACTGAAACCATTACTTATTTCAAAATGGTTTCAGTTTACTTTTATACGCTCTCCCCTGCTATCGTATTGACCTAATAATGATGAATCATAAACCCGCGCTGGTTATTCTTTCCTATATTATGTACCTACTAATTTTAATTTAATTATGATTATTTTGAAGGAATATCCCAAATTAATTATAAGTTATTATTTATTTATTTATTTATTTATTTATTTAAGGTTCACCCACAGCACATATATGGACATAGATACATTGAGTCTTATGGTAATATTCTAATATACATGCCAATTACGGGCAAACACAACATTGACAAAAACACGCCAGATTATTAATACACTACTACAAAGAGACACGGTATAAAAACAATAACATACAATACATACGATAAAACGGAAAACATAACAATAGTAGACCAGGTAATAAAGATACAAACAAAGTTAACTTTTCGGACAACTGACCTGATCAGGAGACTAGATAGCACGTAGGGAAGCCAGGATTCTCGATTTGAATTTCACCTTAGAGTCACCAAATATATCTGTCTCAGGGATGGACTTAATGAGTGAATTCAGGTTGTCACACATCTTCGCTAGTGGGGAGTTGCGGCCTATGTTGGTACGGGTAGAAGGGCGATGGAACAATCTGGTAAGGGGATACCGTGGTATGTTGTGCGGAACACTCAAATAAACGCGCGATAGTAGTTCACTACAATCAATATGGCCGTTGACTAACTTGTATAGGAACAAAAGGCTATGCATAACTCTTCTTTGAAATAGTGAAGTTATATTGAAGAATGTCAGACGTTGTTGGTATGGGCACCTATGAGATATGCCCGGGGCCATAAAAGCAAGGTGTTTGGTGAAAGCTCGCTGTATGCTCTCTAGGCGCTGGGAATGTGTAGCATAAAACGGATTCCAAACAACGCTGGCGTATTCTAACTTGCTGCGCACTAACGCATTATACAGAACGATTTTAGATTTTACAGATCTAAATCCTTGAGTGTTCCTTTTTAGAAAACCTAGTAGCTGGGCAGACTTTTTAACACAACTATCTATATGTTGCCTAAAAGTTAATCCCTCATCCATTATCACTCCGAGATCTCGGATTTCACTGACCCTGGTAAGTGTTACGTTATTAATTTTGTAAGATGTTACGCTAGCCTTTTTCTTTCTGGAAAATTTTATATGAAAGCATTTATTAGCATTCAAGGTCATGCCATTTTTATTGCACCAATCTACTATTTGATCTAAGTCATGTTGCATCGCTACAGAGTCGTTTGGCGACATGATTGGCATGTAGATCTTAAGGTCATCGGCAAACATTAAGAATTTGCAGGTTTTGATAACCTGCCCCAAGTCATTAATGAATAGCAAAAATAAGACTGGTGCTAAATGGGATCCCTGCGGAACACCCGAGATGGATACATATGGCTTTGACACGTAACCATTCAAGACAACGTTCTGTGTCCTCTGTTCTAGATACGATGTAAACCACCTCAGCAGTGATCCATGTACGCCATTAGCTGCTAGTTTCGACAAAAGTAGTGAGTGACTAACTTTATCAAAAGCACTGCTGAAGTCCGTGTACACCGCATCCACCTCCAGTCTTTGGTCTAGAGAATCGGAGATGTCGGACACAAACTGGATCAGGTTACTTTCCACTGAACGGCCCGCCAGGAAACCGTGCTGACCAGATGAAACATTAGAATTAAGGTGTTGCGTGATTATTGGACAAATAAGGGATTCAAATACTTTCGAGAAACATGATAATATTGAAATCGGACGATAGTTTTTAACATCCACGGGATCCTGCTTTTTATATATAGGTACAACTTTTGCTTGTTTCCACACATCAGGAAAAATTCCCTCGGCCAATGAACGATTAAAAATAGTGCATAACGGAAATGCTAGTGCATTACAGCAGCGCTTTATAAAGACAGGTGGAATAGAGTCAGGACCGGGGCCCTTCAGAGTGTCTAATTTCTTTAATTTGTTGTGAACTTCTCTCTCTGTAAGGCTTATTTTGTGGAGTACATTTTGTACAGTATGGGACACATCAGTTGTCCCTACGTTATTCACGCTATACACTGAAGAAAATTGTTGGGCAAACAAGTTCGAAATTTCGGGTCCAGTATCAGCAGCCGACCCATCTAATTGCATACTGGATGGAAACCTAGATTGCCCTTGGCGTTTGTCTTTTATATAACGCCAAAAAGCCTTAGGGTTTTGTACTATGTCGGATTCTATTCTTTGTTTATATGAATTGTAACACGATCTTATAAGTTTATGGCATTGGTCACGCAACCACTCAAACTCCAAAATATCACGTGGATTTTCATATTTGCGACATTTTAGTCTCACTTTTTGTTTATGATGAAGCAGTTTTATTAACCGATATGAGAACCAGGTTGGATATTTCTGCTTCTTGCGGTTATATTTCGGTACCAACATAGCAATAACATTCTGAAGAGAAGTGTGAAATTGAGAGACCATATCATTTACGTCACCGCATTTAGAAAATAAGGCAGTCCAATCTATTTCTTTCAATTTAGCTACTATTTTAGCGTAATCTGCCTTAAAGAAATTGTATCCTGACTTATGGTTACATTTTAGTGTCTCGGGAGTTGTATCGGATATATTTACGAGTAAACCAGGGTGCAGTGAATCGAGCCTACTAAGTAGATCAAGGGAAGGAGTAACTGTAATGTTCTTCAGATTGCTTATCACCAAATCCAATATTCGATCATTGATGTTTTTTACGTTATTGAACTGAAAGAGATTATTTAATGAAATAAAATCGGTTAGAGAATAACCAAGTGTATTTGTATAATTTTCGGGGAGTGTGTGCTGAAAACCTTTATTCACTTGGTTCCACTTTATAAACCCCAAATTAAAGTCTCCAAGAATCAGGACATCGTCCACTTTAGCCACTATATTGTCAGCATTATTTAGAAATGAGGATAAATTTTCTATTTTGACCGGAGGCGGAAGGTAAGCTATACATATTGCAATTTTTCTTATAGAATGTTGAGCTTTGATTTCTAAAATTATCCATAAATCTTCAGAACTGGTCTCCCAACTCTGAACTCTTGTTGATTTTATGTGCTTTGAAACAGCAAGTAACACTCCGCCTCCATCTTTTTTGGAAGTCTCAGTAAACAATCGATCTTTGCGGAAAGTAATATATCTATCGTCGATAAATTCACTGGTACAAATGTTTGGGTTCAACCATGTTTCTGTAAAAGCAATTAAGTCATAGTTGTTTAACAAAATATTGTGATAAATATCATTGGTTTTAGTTCTCATTCCTCTAACATTTTGGTAGTATATGTTAAGCATTTTTGTTATGTTAAACTCAAAATTATTTTTTTTTAATTAAATTGCAAGGAATTTACTCAATTTTCAGTCTATTTAAAGTATCCAAGTTACGAATATATATAGAATCATGATTAACATCCTTACGAACAAAGATTCTGCCATTACGAATCCAGACAAACTTATATGAAGTTTCCTTGGCTAGCTTCCGCGTTGCTGCATGTAACTGTTTATTGGCTGGGCTCAGGTGTTCAGTCACAAATACAGGAGCTCGTTTGCCGGCTATACCCAAATGGTGAGAGCTCAGTTTATCTTCAGGGTGTTTCTTATTGTAGTTGCTAACTGCTGCCAGGATCGTGTCGCGCTGCCGAGGAGACTGTAACTTTGCGATGACCGAACGGGGGCGATCATTGTCCTTGTTTAGTTTAGCGATTCGAGTGATCTGAAGTATGTCGCTGTCAATCAAGGAACTCCCGATTGTTTTAGATAGGTTGACTAATGTGTTTGCCAGGTTTTCGTTATTGTGTTCAGGAATACCGTTGATTTCTATATTGTTCTCACGCATATGCTGCTCAACTACATTTAAACGTGTTGTCAAATCATTGACATTTGTTTTCAAACGGTCATTATCGGCTTGCAGAGTCGTAATGATGGATTCTTTTTGTTCCAGACGAACTTTAAACTCCTCAAATGTTTGGTTAAAAAAAGTGAGCGAGTCGTGAAAGGCACTCAGACGCTCATTTATGCTGGATAGCTGGTCCGTCACCGACTCTTTAATGGTATCCTTGATAGTTTTTCCTAGTTCCTGCTGCATAATATTTCGTAGTGACTCCTTCGTAACCAGCTGCTCTTGATCGGCTTTCCATTTTGACAGCATCTCGCGTAGCTCAGATTGGAAAGCACTAAATGTTGAATAGGATTCAGAATCCAGCTGCTTGTTCGGTGAATCATCCACACGAAGACGCTTGCTACGCACAGTCACATTTATACCGTCAGTTTTTTCACTTGCGACAGACATCAAATCTGATTCCGAAAGAGATTGTCCGTGAGTTAAACTTTTTGATGGATTGCGTTGCATTTTAATAACTAATTATTTAGATAAAATATAGTTTATATGGTTAAGGAAAAACCAATAAAGTCACAAAAAGTCAAAACAAAAAAGAAGTGGTGCACATGTGATTCGAACTTGGACCTCGCTCAACTTAAGTAGCAGCGTTACGCCACTAGGCTGCGGCGCTCGTTAGAAACTTGAATGAAATAAGCCAGCGCTAAGTAAGTGGTCATGCGATCCGTGTGTAGCGGTCTCGACGATTCCTTTGTGTAGCTAATGGGGTCAAAGTCCAAAAAGCATACTTTATAGTTTCGCTAAAGTTAGTTTGATTTTAAAACTGCTCACAACACTGGTAAACGTTGCAATTTCACTATGATTTTGCACACAATTGTCACCACAATGGTAAAGTTAATAATTGTGTCGTTTTTTTCTTTATTTACTAACTTTTTACACTGTTTATAAAATTTTAGCACAGAGGTAATTGAAAGTACGTATGTTCGCGATGGCGCGCGTCGACGGAAAAAATATAAGTTACTCGGATGCAAATAATAGAGAAGAACCTGCAAGAAAATCCATCGGCCGTAGAAACCACGTCCGTTGGCAGGAGGATATCGATAGGTAGGTATAAGTACTTACCTACATAATGACGTTTATTATAGGGCAGTGGGTTACTATACTGGCATCTACCCCATAATTTTAGCGAGTTAACCCAGTTGTAAGGACCCTAAGTGCAAATGCATAAGCATAGCTAAGCAACCACGAGTTTTACTTCGGACCTGTCATCATTAACTATCTCAGAATTAAAGCTAGGTATAGCGTGCTTGTCTGTATAAATATAATAATATGTTAGTTCTAAATATTAAGTATTATTATGGAAGTCAAATTGTCGCCTACGGGTAGCAGTCGTTTCTCTTAAAACATAAGGCATTTAATTTTTAAACGGTTTGGATCGTACTTTTCTTTTTTGAGATTGTTTTTCCATCCACTTAGTGGGACAAGTTTATTTTTTGCAGTATATCATTTATAGAGGCCAAGTTTAATCATAAGCTATTTTTAAAAGCATGCAATTCAAACTAAAATAAAAATATTTCATTACTGTAGTTAAAAAGTTCACATTTCTCACAAAGAACTTAGATTAGCGCGCGCATTCCACTCTATTAGTCTATGATGGTTAATATGGCGGAGCGCGGGAAAACGCAACAATGGCGGAAACCATTTTTATTTGAATTTTAATTGGCGAGCGGTAATTGAATTGTAACGATATTTTGAGTCAATTTAATATTTTTTGTATAAGTATTTGTAAGAAATTAATTAGGAAACTTTTTGTAGGTCCGTTATTATTTTTCATAAAATACTTAATTTATAAAGAATTAGCCTTTGATTTAGGTAGGTACCTACTTGTACATTCACTTGGACATAAGTTCTTCATTTCTCCATAAAATCAACTTTAAAGGTACCTACTATTTTTACAAATAGTTAAAAAATATATATCATGTACACGACAACATCCTCCCTCGCCCGTCATGTAACCACATCGCGTCCCATTACTGCCCATTCACTTTTTGCGCCTTCTTACACTCTTTTCCTTTAATAACTACAATTATCTAGAATTTTACACTTCTAAAGAGTTCTTCGTTTTGTTGTCCAGCCTCTTAGTGTTATGGCATGTTATTAGTGTTCAAGCTGTTTTTGTTTTAACTTTTTTTTAAATAATTCTTTCTTTGGTATTTTAAATAGTTTGCTTAAGCCGCTTAGTTTCAGTTTTGAAAAAAAATTACCAAATCAAACAATTATACTCGTAACACAGTAGGTATTTTTTTTTTGTATTTTTTAATTTTTATTAGCTCTGGTTAATTCACGTGCCAAAAGATCCGTGGCCAACAAAACATTGTCAGAAGCTATAAGTTAGGTTTATGAGTAACACTTTGATATAAGCTTCCGAATTGTTAATTTAGATTTCTTGATCGTCGCGTATTTTCATTGTAAATAATTATGGTTTAATCCGATGAAGATTTTATTATAAAACAAAATTGTGTATGTGGGCTATTTTTGATGTAATAAATTATTAATGTAATAATGTTCAAATAGTGGTAATAAATTAATGATCTGTTGAAAAATCTTCCTCAACATCTTATTCCGTAGTTCAGCAGAAGTTGACCTAACCATTTCTTTTACGTCAATACGTGAAATTAAAATAATTTATACAGAGAAATAACGAGACATTTCTATCAACGGCCTTGTCAACAAATTACATCATCATAATATGCAAATTATGATGATGTATTTTGCATTAATAAAGATAAAAAGAAGAGCTGTGACGACATTTTGTTCCGAGTCAATTAGGCCTAAACTGATCAAAATGTCGAATCAGAAATGAGGACATCCGCATGAGAACCAAGGTTACCGACGTAGCCCGAAGAATCGCCAGACTTAAGTGGCAATGGGCAGGGCACATTCCTCGCAGAACGGATGGCCGATGGGGCCGAAAAGATCTGGAGTGGCGACCGCGAACTGAAGACGTTGCGTTGGAAGGCCTCCCACTAGGTGGACCGATGACCTGGTGAAGGTTGCGGGGACCCACTGGATGCGAGACGCATGAGACCGGTCAACGTGGCGACACCTGGGGGAGGCCTATGTCCAGCAGTGGACGTCTTTTGGCTGAAATGATGTTGATGATGATCAAAATATGAGATATTTATATGCCACGGCTAGCATGGCCGGAGAGATTTTATCCACGGGGAGAGGACAAAATACTATTCCTCTCTGTCAATTTTGTCCACCCTCCGAGCATGGCGACATGGGTGGATAAACTATTCACGGTGGACAAAACAGGGGAAACGCTTGTGCCCGAAATTATTGCCATTATAAGAAAACTTTTATTCAATTACAAAATAGTCAAGAATATCGTCGTAAACCAAAATACTTTTTTCGTTTTATTACATCTGTGCTTTATATTTTTGTTTTGTTGTCAATGTCTCTGAATAAATAACCTCAAAACAGATAATAATTTACTACCAAAATCTTCTTACACATACATAATATTAATATTTTAATGAGTGCTAAAAAGTAAGTACTTATTTTTTTTTTTTTTTTTTTTAATTATAAATGTAGATATTATGAAGGTGTATTAGCTGCTACATATGGTCAATACACGATACGATTAAGTATAGGTGCTTACTTTGATGTGCACTGGTAGGCCATCTGCTGTATTCGATGGTTTCAAAGCCTGATCAAGTTCTTGGCACAAATAATGGACGCAAACCTTGTGCATTCGAAAAATCCGGCGGAATTCTGTGTCGGGTAATTCGAACGGGTTGCTCGAATCGCGAATTGAACGCCGGTGTATTTTTCGCTCGATTTTCTCCCTTGTCGACGACAACACTAAGCTCCAGTAAGCACGAGACATTTTTATATTACTATTAATTATATTTTCTCCAAGAGATATACTTAAACCCACCGTCTAAAGATGAGTACAAATTTCTCCCTTTGTTATGTCAAAATATCTGTAATTTTTCTCTTCCACTAGTCGCCATGCTATAGGCGGGGGGTGAGTATCCACGTCTAATGTCAAAAAGTGATATAATTCTCTTTTCCCCTGTTGCCGTGCTTTGGCAGGTGGATAAAATAATGTTGTCCCTTGTCAGTGGAAATAACCGGTGGACAAAAGTTTTATCCCCAGCCCATGCTAGCCCTGCAGAGGTGTAAATTTGATGGTACAGTATACTCAGTTATGGTGCCATGTAGTAGGAGGCGAGTCCATTGTCATCGAACGGTCACAAATCCAGGCTTTGTGGCTCCTATTGAGTTACCTACACTTCCCGATCCAGGAACTCAGCAGCATGCTCAGGAGTCGCAACACTGACCAACTGAGGCAGCTAGACAGTATGTTGAAGTCTCATCTAATAAGCCGGCAGCTTATTGCCAGCAACCGGATACGATCCAGACGATACTGAGAAATTTCTAATGGGATTTTATTATATTTTCTCCGACCGTGGATTGCACCCCACACTAGTATTAGCGCATTGCTCTTAGGACTTACTGACTGGACCGACGAGACAGCAAAAGAAACTGCAGATGAAAATTATGTATACGAAATAACATTTAAAATATGAATGTATTTCTTTTTGAATTATTGTGTTGTGAATATATGTCAAAATACATATAATAGGTTTATATAATTATACTGTTTTGACATTTTACTGCGATGTTCTTAAAGTGTTTTTGTTAAATTAACTGTTAGTTTAAAATGCATTTTTGAATAAATACATAAGTTTTGTTTACATAACGTCGCTACGCCTACCACATTTTATATGTGCATTTTTTGATTTTTTTAATAATACATTTTAACCTAATCTCGGTTTCATTCTCGAAGTGTTGATAAAACCTTTTTTGTAAAATTCTATCTGTATACATATGTATATTTGTATTAGTATGTAGGTATATCTATTTATATAACAAAATGGTTTTTTTGTAATTTACCACAGTGCTATCCTATTTGACCCTAAGGTTGACTGGTAGAGAATGCCTTGTGGCATTAAGTCCGCCTATGATGTACCACTCTTGTGCATGAAGTTTAAATAAATAAATAAAATCATGTTGACCTAAATTCCATATTATGAATTAATAATTTTGCATTTATTCAATGACGCTTTCTTTTGTCCAAAACCTTACAATAATCACAAGTACATAGAAGTAATCAGTCATGCGCAGTGACGATAAAATATTCCTCTTTTTATTAAAAGAGCTATTTTAAAATGTCAAACTACATGGAACTCGTTAAATCCGTTTCTATTATGTTTTAGATACCGACATATAATCAGAAAGACATAAATCTAGTAATAAAACAATAAAAACCGGACAGTTGGACTAATTGGAGCGACTTACGACACAGCTTTCCTGTTTGTCATCATTCATCTTGATGAGCTGTCACACTGTCAGCGGGTAACATTAGGTATAGAAATTATCAAATTCGTATCATTTTAAAATCTTTTTTGACCCACACAATGTGTAGGTACTGATAAACTGCGTTTATTTACTTACTACCCAACATTTTAAGCACTTCAAGATTTCAAAAAACTGACTTTGTTTTATAGTCCGCAATCGTGTCACGGTTGAAATAACGAAATAATGTTTTTTTTTGCGAAACAGAAGCTTATATTTGACTAATAATGAGTCATTCGAAGCAGTTAAAACAGAATTTAAAATACTTTTATTACTTTTCTTAAAATCAGACTTAAACAATACCTTTGGAAAGACGACACAGTTAATATTAACGTGGACAAAATCTTTGCAAAGCATAGGCATAGTTTTAAAAAAGAACCAAGAACTATTAGAGGAAGTATAAAAGTAGCGCCAGTTACAGAACAGTTGAAAGGGAATCAATTTGACTAATAGAGTCATGAATATAAACAGGATTTAAAAAAACATCGTTACAATAGTCATAGCCTATTACAAAATGACGGGCTACTTCACAATTTGACTTCAAAGTTTACAAAACAGCGGGCCTTTTCAAAGAGACGACGCCATTTAGTATAATGACAGCGTATACAATATGCAGACGACAATCACACAACTTCTTCGATCACTTACCCGCTCCGCTCTCCGCTCACAGTGTGACCTAGCCTATCTTTATGCAAATCATCTTATTACGACATTGCATAAGACTGGACAACATGAGCACTTTTACTATAAAGTACCTGCTAGTCTTTATTATCAAAATATGGAACATTATTACTGTCGTAGGTGTATTATTATTATACGTTATTATTATTGTCCTAGGGCGTTGTTTGTGAAAGCGTATTCGAAATTTTAATATTTTTGCCTTCGAGCGTTTTGTGTGGGTGTTATATGTGGTGATTGCCCAATAGTTCGTATGTCACAGTCACAGGTTTCCCTATTGCATGCTTTTAATTTTTGTGTTTTCTAGTGTTTATCTGCAGGGCTATTGCGTATCCTTTAAATGTCAGTGGCTATTATAATATTGTCCATGGATTGATGATTGATGATGTTTGATTGAAATTGGTTATGGTTTAGTACAAAATGGAACCATTTGACAGTTAATTGATGGACATTATATGATAGCCACTGTCAATACACGATACCCAATAGCCCTGCTGATTTGTCGACCGGAAGGGCTATTGCGTGTCTTTTAAATGTCAGTGGCTATCATATTGTCCATGGATTAACTGTCAAATTGGTTATGGTTTAGCACAAAATGGAACCATTTGACAGTTAATTGATGGACTATATGATAGCCACTGTCATTTATAAGATACGCAATAGCCCTGCAGGTAACTCGCACCTTATACTTTTGTTTATTTTCTCATTCTAATTATGTTCGTAGAACACTGCTTATTGCAGCTAGCAGCTCAGATCCTTACTAGACAGCACCGTTGGTCTCGTGGTCGAAAACGCGACTGCTGAAAATGGGGTCCTGGGGTCGATTCCAAAAAAGAAGGCAAAGTGCTACTGGGTTTTTATGATACCCCCGTGCCTCAGCTACATGATACCCCCGCGGCCCCGTTCTTCGGAAAGCACGTTCAGCCAGTGGTCCTGCGCTTGGTCTCTCTCGGGTCGTACCGGATTGCTTTTCCATCGGACACACATTTATCTACTATAATAAATCTCCCACGCCGATGGGTAATCTCCGCTTTGATTTGATTAGCCTCCATGACGGAAAACGGCCAAATCAAATCAACCAAATCAAAATATTTTTATTTCACATAGGCCTGACTTATGGGCATTTCTAAAACGTCAACAAAAAGGCGCACCCGGCAAGAAACTCCAAAGGTTACTCTTTTAATCTTTTAAAATCGTTTGGGTTAACAATAAGTTAAACAATAAGGTCCAGAAAATAATAATAATAAAAATAAAATAATAATCTTGGTATGCTACACACATGAAGACCATACAGAGATGCTCTTTTAAAGAAAGCATTACACAGGTTTGAGTGGACCCGTCCAGGAGGACTACAATATGTCAAAGCACAATATTAGAAATATTTTGTTTAAATGTTTAAAATGTAATGACAACCCTAGACAATTCGTCAAGGTGAATCAGCTAATTTGAGTCAAAACGTAATAATTTATTGACCCAATATAATGAACTAATTTAATTTAACTCGTTTTCAGCTTATGTAGATCTTGATTAATAAAGTTACATAAAGCGGTGTCTAGTTACCTATGTGTGGGAACGGAAATTGATAGATTAGGTCTGTAGTTGGTTGTTCAAGTTTGTTTCTGTGGAGGACTAGTACAGAAGTTCTCTTAATATATGCCTCATTGCTATGTATGGCTTGAACAGGCTCATAAGTTAAGTGATTATCTATTACAATGGAACAATTCCACCAAGTGTGCCTAGGTCGGTATCTGGATGGGTGACCACAAACCTTTGGAGGGCCCTATATCTAGTTGACTGCGCTAAACTGAGATTATTGATTGTCCTGCCCATTTTATTTAAGGACGATGAAGCTCCTAATCGAACGTCTTAGTGTAATCATGGTACAGCTAAAGTCAAAAGTGGGAATTGACACCTGTCAAATCCGACAGTTGTCAATGAGCGACAGCTGCAGGTTGAAGTTCGCGTCACTACAATTTAACCAAGTGTGCAGTTCAGGGTTGCTTGTAAAGAAAATTTGCATTGATATGTCAAACTACGTATTTTAAAGTTTTTGTTTTCTGCCTGAACGGCCTGAACAAATAATTTCATGTAAGTGTAACTATTCTGACGGCTGTCAAAGGTGACAGATGTCAGTGTGCGGTGCATACCTGTCGCTTTGGTACAGCTCCACTGAGGAGTTGAGCTCCGCGAGCTGCTCCTTCAGCAGCTGCAGGTTGGAGTTCACGAAGCTCAGCTCCAGGGCCACTGTCTCGCGTAGTTTTCTGTTCGTCGTAGCCTGGAGAAAAATAAAATTATGAAATTTAGATTGAATTTTTTAAGTAAACCTTCATCATGCAACTAACTAATATAAACCATATGGGCCTTGATGCCTTTTTTTTTGGTGGCTGGGAAATCATCAAATGATTCGTCCCGCTCTGGGCAGAGCGATAGGGAGTGTCAGACTTCTACAGCTACTGACTGAAAACCACCATGTTCCTTCTTAGCCCTTTGTGTCTAGGCCGCGGTATCTCTCTCAAACAACCCGCACTTCCCCCCGACGTCTTACAATAAAATATTTCCATTTATTACAATAAATCACTTTGAGAAAAACAAAAGAAACTTTGTGAAAGGTAGTAATAGGCCAGAAAAAATGTGTCATATGAGGTGACAACTACTAGAGTTATCTAGAATTTGGAAGAAGATACAAGCTGCGCCGCCAAATATGTTCAGCTAAGGTAAGAATAATGATTATTCTATTCATACAATATATACTGGAAACGGATCAGATATTTATAATTTAATTCAGGTCAGTTGATTGACACCTATAGAATAGACTGCATAACAGTGGCATAGCGAGTCTTTTTTTTTTTTTTTTTTGTGGGTGTAAAATCATCGAATAACCCCTCCCGCTCTTGGGCAGAGCGAAAGGGAGTGTCAGACTTCTACTGACTAAAAACCACCCATGTTCCTTCTTCGCCCTCTATGTGGAGGCCGCGATAACCAGAGGACTACCCGCGGCCCCGACAGCGTAGCGTGTCTTTGCGCGGGATTTCTCGCAAAAGGAAAAAAAATATTGCACAAATTTAAAAGCAATATTTATTCATCATAATTATCTGTCACTTTTTCCCAAAAAAAATTCTTAAGTTTAGTCATTTCTGAAATATAAAAAATTGGGAAGTTTTTATTGATCTTTGCCTACGCACGTGCGCTACGCCCCTGCTGCATAAAGTACCTCTTCTTGGCGTGTCGATGACAATCTAAATCCAAAGTAAGGCCACGAAATCGACCACGACATGTTGGAATAAGGAGCCTAGTTGCCTGACGAATGACTCATACGTGCGAACCAATAAAGAAGCAACAAAAAACTAGATTGTTAACCTATACGTCCGATTCTTGAACTTGTAACAAAGTGTACGGTGAATGAAAACATACGGCCGTCGACCTTACACGCCGGAACCAATCTATTGTTTAGTTAATGGCCTGAGAACAAGACTGTACTGCAAAACTTTACCAAGTTGGCTGGTCAAAGCGGAACAAGGAACTTTTTTTATGAAAAAAACTAGCGGACCTGGCAAACGTCGTACTGCCCAGACAGGAGAGCCACCTACCGGGTCCAAGACAGCAAAATCCCCATTAACGAAATGATCCGCCATTTATTGAATTCATTTGTTCCAATAAATGTGATAAATGAACAACCGCTCGACCGATTTTGTGCTAACATTACATAAACCATCTACTAAACAGTCCTAACAAAGCCTAAACATTTGGTTAGGATAGGTGAACCCGTTCTTGAGTTATAAAATTACAACGAAAAGCTTATATTGCTTCATTTTCTTCTTGTTTAAAAACAAAAGAAAACTATTATCGTCTCGAAGTTTCAACATAACATAATAATGCCTGTATTGTCGAAGGAATTGGAGATTGTCGTGAACGATGGAGTGCAAATGTTTGGTGTCTCACCAAACATTTCCACTCCACTCCATTTTCGTTTTAAAAGTTTGCAAAATCACTCAACTCTAAACCCAGACTTCCTCCTCACAGTCCTTTGGTCACAAGACAAAGACACGAGTCCATCGACCCAGCATTGTGTGACGAGTGTGCGAGCGTGACGCTCTTCGTGTGAACCTTGACCTTGGAGCCATGGGGCATGGCACAGGGGGCCTTGTGACGGATGAAGCAGGTCCAGGGGCCTTGTAAGTGTTTGCGAAACGTGGAGTGCGATGTGTGGATAAAGAATTTTAGTAAGCTATGGCGGAGGAGAGGGAAAATCCTAATTTTTCAACTTCTCCGCTTTTCTTTTCTGATTAATTTCGTTGCGGGATCCAAAACAGTGAAATTGTTTCTCTGGGATTTTGTCGGGTTTGATTGGCTCGGAGCTTTTCGGGTGGTCGCCACTGCTGATTTTAGCTTGCAGCCGGGCGGGGGGCTATTGCGTATCTTTTTAAATGTCAGTGGCAATCATAGTGCCCATCGATTAACTGTCAAAGTGGTTATGGTTTAGTACAAAATGGAGCCATTTGACAGTTAACCGATGGACACTATGATAGTCACTGACATTTAAAAAGATATGCAATAGCCCTGCAGGACTTGCAGTGGTTTGGGATTAGTGAGACTGGCTTGTCATAATAAAAAAAAAACTATAGGACATTAAAAGAGATTTTTTTTTAAAAAAAAAAGAGAATGCAGTCAAGTCAGGCGAGGATACCGAAAAGTAATGACAATAACAGTGAAAAGTTTTACAGAAGCAGGACTAATCAACTCATTGATTTGTAAGCGATTGCCCAGGCGTAGGAACTTTGATTAGGTAACGCATGATTCACACAATTTTTGCACATAATTAATTTTATTGTCAGAATACGTAGTTAATGCGGCTGACATCTTTTAAGTCAGTAAGTAAGAACATAAATTGTAACCTGTTTGTTTGTTTCATAGAATCAACCAGTCTGAACACAACAAAGACAAAACAGCATCGCGATGACCACGCGTAGGGAAAGTGTCAGCACGTGACGTCACGCAGCAATGGCGATTTAGTAGCGATTGGTACTAGGAAGTGCATAGGGAAACGTTAGGAATAGTGCTTTTTATGAGAATTTGTCGTTATTGTTTCCGTAGAGTATCTATAGTACGACTTGCTTCATCGACTACTGAATTGATTTATTAATCGTGCAATAGCCGTGAGTAACGCAGCTAAGAAGGAGATGGCGCGATGAACTCGACTCTTAACGCTAAGATTGCCGAATAAAGCACTGGAAAAGTGGAAAGGGGGTAATAGAGACATCTTTTCCGTGGGACACAAATGGTTGTTAAGTTGATAATAACGCAACATAGTGGAGTCTATAGAAATACAATAGGGGAGCGGACAAAAAAAAACTAATTAGTCCGTCAGATAGAATTCCAAAAAATATTGAACACATATTTTTTTCTTTTTTTACATAAACAAAAAATGAAGACAATGCAGTGCTTCAAAAACTCGTGAACTCGTCGAAAACGTCACATTTCAGAGTACATTTTTTACCTACAAATGACGGAGATCGTGAGATCAAGAAAATCAAGAATCAGGGGTCCCACTCATGACGTTGCGTTTATCATGCATGGTGTTCGACATGGCGTTTTATCTCCGTATTTTTTTTTTAATTTGAGAAAACAAAAAACACGTATCCAATATTTTTCGATAATCTAACTGACAGACTAATTAGAATCATATTTTTTTGAGCTCGTGGCTTAATAAGAACTGCCACTCGGGTCGATCTTTAGGTTAAGCTGCGCTTGCCTAGGTCGATCTGTGGATGGGTGACCGCCCATTACATACCGAGTTTCCTCCGTGCCTGAAAGTCTGACATCCAGCCTTACCCAAGGGTATCGTATCACCTAGTATTAACTGGGTTGTGGAGGTCAGATAGGCAGTCGCTCCATGTAAAATACTGGTAGGTATTCAGCTGCATCCGGTTAGACTGGAAGCCGACCCCAATATAGTTGGGAAAAGGCTAGGCAGATGATGATGATTTTTTTAACCCCGTCGGATCCCCTATTACACAAACCCAAAGTAAGTACTTAGGTAGGTACTTAAGTTTCACGGCAAAATGATCCGAAAATGTATACAATTGTAACTGATATCGTTGCTATCGTAACTTGTAGTGTCTACGAAGAAAGAATATCAGTCAATAGCAGGGTCTCAGTGAAGCTTACGCAAAGTGCATTGCTACGAGTAGGCAGTGACCCAAAAATCTAAAATCCAGTCTAACTAAGGGTTATCGTATTGCTGCGGGTTGTTCGATAGAGAGATACACAAAGGGCTAAGAAGGAATATAGGTGGTTTTTAGTCAGTAGAAGTCTGACACTCCCTACTGCTCTGCCGAAAGCGGGAGGAGCCGTTCGATGATAACACACTCTCCAAAAAAAATGGCTATCGTATTTCCAATTATCGGGTTGTGGACGTTAGATAGACAGTCGCTCCATGTAAAATACTGGTAATCAGCTGCATTCAGTTAGAAGCTGACCCCTAAATAGTTTGGGAAAAGGTTGAGAAGACGATGAGTCTGACCAGTCTTACCTTGAACAAGTTCTCGGCGCCGGCGCGCAGCCGCAGCTCTTTGTTAATCTCTTGGTTGAGCTGGCAACGTCGCGTCTGCAGCCGTCCGCGGCATGTCGCCACGCGAGGGTCTGAACCCTGGAACAAGAGAGGAGGTATGTCAGGAACGTTTTATCATAATTGTTTAAAAAAAAGAAGTTTTGTGATACCAAGGGATTTACCGATAATCTTGTAGTATCACAGAAGCTCTAAAGTAGTTTGGGCGTTTGGGTAAAATACTGGTGGTCTGCTGCATTCAGTAAGACTGAAAGCCGACCCCAACATAGTTTGTAAAAATCGAGGTAGATCATGATATGGTAAACTTAAACATCACTGAGTTTTGTATCCTAAAATTGTCAAACACGATTCACGAAAGATCTATCGCAATGTGAATCTTTCGCTACAATCCCTAAATGAATATAACAACAGTAATTAGTAAGACTGTTGGACAATTAGCGTTATCGTTGCGGATTTGTTCAAAAGAGTGGCCGCGGCCTTTTTTTTTTTTTTTTTTGGTGGGTGTAAAATCATCGAATAACCCTTCCCGCTCTTGGGCAGAGCGAAAGGGAGTGTCAGACTTCTACTGACTAAAAACCACCCATGTTCCTTCTTCGCCCTCTATGTCGAGGCCGCGATAAACGTTGGACTACCCGCGGCCCCGACATGCGTCGGCCCTTTCGGGCCCCTCCCATGTTGCTGACATCTCTTTGAGGCGCGCGTGGAACACGAACGCGCCGTCGACACGGCCTGTTTTCGTCGTGAGACGGACGGACGGCGAGTTAGCCCATCACTCACCGTCCACAGGCCCGCGTCTACGGTGGCCGGAGGTCATCGCGGGACCCCCGACGCCCGGAGCGCCTCGCGCGGCGGCTGGGACGAGAGGTTCTCTCCCTCTCGCGTTCCGCCACCTCCTTCGCCAGCATCACTGCTTCGCAGAAGGAGGCGACGGCGTCCCATTCCTCCTCGCCCCGGACCATGGCTTGCACCAGGGCCGGGCGCGAGAGGTCGCCGCCGCCGATCGCCGCTACGAGAACACGGCGGGGCTCCGCCCAAGCGGGGCACACCTCCACTGTGTGCTCCACCGTGTCCTCCGGCCGATCCTCGCAATGGTGGCATCCGGGCGTTTCCTCCCGCCTGATTCGGTGCAGGTACCTCCCGAAACAACCGTGTCCGGTGAGGACCTGCGTCAGACGGAAGGTGAGGGCGCCGTGGCGCCTCTCAAGCCACTCCTCAAAGAGGGGACTTACCGCCACTATCGTGGCGTGCCCTGTGGCCGCGGCCTTGGAACGCAATGGGTATAACGAGAAACACGGATACTCCCTCAGCTCCACCCAGATCAGCCATTCGACGAATTCGCACTAAAAAGCAACCCAAACCCAGACACAATATCACTAACTACCAATAGCCATAACTTAAATACACCAAAACAACACGTCTCTTTACCGACAATGCGTCGCACGCGCATAATTACGCCGCCCGTCAGGTATGTGAGGGTGTGATGCCCTGGCCACGGCTTTCATTTGACTGACCGCATATCAATCTATCGAGCATGTCTAAGTAAATAATTCAATAAAAAATGTTGTTGTTGTTGTTGTTGTGTGTTGTTGTTATTAATTGTCTAAGTAATTAATGGGTGTTTTTCTATCTATAATATGTATGTATTTACAAAAAAAAAAAAAAAAAAAAATGTATATAAGTAGTTTATCAGCCATCTCGTTACCATAACACAAGCATTAGGTTGCTTAGCTTGGGACTAGATGGCGTTGTGTGAAATGTCCAAGGAAAAAAAAAAAAAAAAAAAAAAAATTCATTCAATTAACCAGGTGATGAATTATTTACTTGGTATTGTATATAAGAAAGGTTTTTGTAAAATTGTGCGCGTGTTTAGATGTTTGGTTCAGTGAAATAGGAGTCGAGGTTGTCTTTCAAATCGCTATTAGTAGATCATTAAGAACTATCAACGATACTGGTTTTTCTAAATTCAAGGAATATACGAATAGTGTTATCATGAAATCAGTATCTACATCATTATTACTGTCCTTTTACTCTGGTGGCCACGTGGCCAAGGTTGAGCCTAAGAAACCAGGACCGTCCAAAAAGGGTTGACGATATCGTCAAGATTGCTGAAAACGGGAAAACGTATACCTAACAACAGGTGACGGCCGGTATCCACCAAAGCGGAGACGAGCAGAACGGAGAGATGTGCCAAATTCGACCAATCACAGGAAGGGCGAAACACCAGATGTAAAATTAAACTAATGTGATTGGCTGGTTTCCGTACATCTCCTCTCGTCTCTGCTTTGGTGGAAACCGGGCCTGATAACGGCCTGAAATGATGAAGGTTCATCATCACCATCACCATCAGCCTATAATGTTCCCACTGTAGGGACTCGGACCTCCTCTCTAGGAGAGGGGTACCACGCGGGCCCAGTGCGAATTGTAGATGTCACATGAGTTTTTGGTACTAAGACACGTTTCCTCACGATGTTTTCCTTCACGGTTTTGAGAGTAGTGGTGATGAAATAAATTACACAAAGTAATGTGCCTGACTGGCTTCTTATCGAACCCACGACACACTGTTCGTAAGTCGGGGCCGCTACCACTGAGCCACCACTGCTCTCCTTGATGAAGGTTACCTGAGAATAAATAAATGTTTTGCTATGTATTCCGTAAGTATCAAATGCCTCAACATCTGTACTTGCTACTGAAGTTACTATGTATTCTAATTGATTCGATGTCCCTTCCAAAACTAAAACGAATCCAACTCAATGACATGACCACTTCGTAACTCCAAATTAACAATTCTATTCGTTTACTATAATGACACGGTCCCCATTACAATTGGGAGTTACCTAACGCGTCATATTATGGTCAGGCGCGTAATGAGAACATTATTAATGATATAATAATGTATATTATTATGTGCTTAGCATTATTATGAGTGGAGCAACTTTGTGTTTGTAACCCCTGGAGGTATTAGCCAGGTCTATCGTTCTGGGTCAGGGATCGTCGCGAATAAGATTGCATTTTATTTGTTGTGATTGTTGCTTAATTTTTTTTTTACTAGCTTTTACTCCCGGCTTTGTCTGCTTCTAAGAAGCATGTTCTATGGCACTCGGCCATAGTGTAGTTAATCATCAGTGAAATAATTGTTGCAAGAGAAGTTTTGATGAAATCCAAACATACGAATTTTGTCTTTATCTCGTTATGATATTGTATTTGGCAGTGCAGAATACAATCAGAGTTCTCGTGTGTGCATTTTGAGCTACACAGCCACACATTTGAACTCGTGTTCAACGTTCTTAAACTGTAGTAAGTAGTAACCGTAACTGAAATGTGTGGCTGAATAGAATACTACTGTGTGTGTAAAGAACATATATATACATATCTACACTATCTACTTCTTCTTAGAGTTCTTCTTCTTAAATTACTCTGACTCTCTGTTACCTTCTCACTTAACGGCTAGGTTCAATGACACACAGGTACACCTGGTTTAGACGTAGGATCATTTTTACCCCAGTCATAAGTTCCCATGTGATAATATCCTACTATCACGAGGGCATAAAGCAAGTCCAACCATAAACAAACCACCAAAGGTACCCACTACCCAATAAAACACCAACCATACCTAAAAGCAATAAATAAAAATAAAAGTCAGTCGTTCACACGTTGCCAGTGGAACGTGGTTAGCATATCTACCTACTGCTGGTCGAGGGCTGCATAAAAATGTACTTCTTTTATATGCACCGATCGGACGTGACGGAAAAAATCATCTGAATGTTATGTTGGGGTCTTTTCTTTTCACTTTTATTTTTTTGGATAGGGTTTTTGAGTAATCATTTGTGTTGTACTGCACGACCAAGAGATTATGGCGTAAGCATAAATATAATCAGCCTGTAATGTTCTAACTGCGGGGACACAGAGCTACTGTCTTTGAGAAGTATAAGTGGTCTGAAAAGACATGAGTTTAGATATTTGTCTTCGGCAGTTAGCTCTGCTGTAACTTGACTCCTATCACGAAAAAGAGTTTACAGAAAAAAATCTTGAGAAAATAAGATTTCAAGTAAGACGAGCTGATTTCGACATACAGCCCGCAGGTCTTAAGGTCGAAGTGAGTTGTTGAAAATCAATTCAGAGGCAGATAAGGCATTAACTAACCACGAAATAAAGAATATAGAAGAAGAATTTACATACAGGGTGTAAATTAACCCCTCACACATACGTCAACCAAGCATTTTGTACATTAAACTAACTAACCCCTACGCAAAAATTTTTGCTGGGAAATTACTTTTTTTTTGGGGGACAAAAATCGTATTTTACGGTAAAACTCAATGAAGCACTCTTAAAACATTGTGCTAGTGGATGCTTTGAATAGTAAACGGGTCATGGAGATAATTTAAGTAAAGTTGTAACCTGAAAAACTAGTATTTACAAAAACAGCTGTGCAAAATTTGGAACTTTGACCACCAATATCTCCGTAACTAGGTTGTTTCCAGGTATGGGGTAGAACCAAAAATGATCGCAGTGGTGGGGAGAACAAGTGTCATTCGTTTACGTTAAGAGTACTTTTAAACCCTTTAGGTATATGTCTTGAAAATGAAAAATGATATCAGATATAGGTATCATAAGGATGAAAATCAACACGAACAAAGCTCACCCTTACTTCCTAGTGGAGGTTTGAAGAAGAAGCGGCGTAAAAATCTCCCCAATAACAAATCTGTCTCTTAAGTTGAAACTCAAATCAAGTTGAAATCAAAAAAATCAAAATCAAAATATTTTTATTTCACATAGGCCTACATGGGCACTTATAAAACGTCGGTAAAAAGGGGCACGGTTCGGTGCATTGGTCGATTCCTAAGGAGAAGAACCGGCAAGAAACTCCAAAGGTTACTCTTTTAATCTTTTAAAATCGTTTGGGTTAACAATAAGGTATAATACACACATGAAAACCATGCAGATTAATGTCTGAGATGGTCTTTTGAAGAAAGCACCACACAGATTTAAGTGGACCCGTCCAGTCAGTGCAAGCATTTGTCAGTTATCGTGGAGCTCGACTTATAACTCAAGGAGCTCAACGTCACGACGAACAATACCAAAGAAAGGACATTTGGGTGGGTCACTTAAAGTACTCAAACTGCCAGACAATCACAACAATTAAAATTTAAGAAAGACCCACATGGTCCTCACATTCACAATATCATTTTTTTTAATATTTATCATATTGAATAATCATTTTACATTATTAAATGTCAAAAAAAACACACACACACAAAAAAAAAATATAAAATAAAATATTTAACAAGTAAATATTGGTAAAAAAAAAATATTATATCTAAAGTAAACAATGTCAGTGTATAAAAATAATCATAAAATGTCAAATTGTAAAAAAAAAAAAATATGTTTAAGTCAATTCAAATTGGAGCAGTTCAATCCCAAGCTTTTTTGTCCTCTATATAATCTTTAACAGTATAAAATCCTTTCTGGCAAAGTTTACGGATAAAGGATTTGAATTTATTTAGGCTTAAATTTTGAATGTGGCTTGGTAGTTTATTATAAAAGCGAATACATTGGCATCTAAATGATCCACCTATTTTCTTGAGCCTTGTTGTGGGTACAATATATTTATGTCTATTTCTTGTATTTATATTGTGAATATCACTATATTTCTTAAACAGCTTTATATTTTTGTGAGCATACAAAAGATTTTCATAAATATACTGAGAGGGAACAGTCATTACATTAATTTCCTTAAATTTTTCTCTCAGAGAGTGTCTCGGACTCAATTTATAAATAGATCTAACCGCCCGTTTTTGCAAAACAAAAATGGTCTGAATATCAGCGGCATTCCCCCACAATAGAATGCCGTACGACATTACGCTATGAAAATAACTAAAGTACACTAAACGGGCTGTCTCTACATCGGTTAAATTACGAATTTTACTAACTGCGTATGCTGCAGAGCTCAGCTTTTTCGACAATTTATCTATATGAGGCCCCTACTGAAGCTTAGCGTCTAAAGTTAAGCCCAAGAACACTGTGCTATCTTCAGGATTCAACTCTTCGCCCTTCACCAACACACAAGTTTTCACCTGCCTAACGTGAGGTAGTGTAAAGTGCATTTGGTTTTTTTTTCATTAAGAAGCAAATTATTAGCGTTAAACCAATGCACCGCTTTCGAAATCGCGCTATTTACATCGTCAACAACTACCTGTTGTCGTTTAAGTTTAAATAAAAGCGAAGTGTCATCCGCAAATAACACGATATCGTGGTTATTCTTTATGAGGTGAGGCAAATCATTAATATAAATAAGAAACAAAAAAGGGCCAAGAATCGAGCCCTGTGGGACTCCCATTATTACAATAGATCCGCATACATATCACAACATGCAGAAACGTTTAGAAACACAAATATTTGTGACCACACAAGGAAAAGAACAGCGCATCGATGCAGAAACAAATGCCTCATTACCATATAAACATACTGCGCCGAGATGTCGTTAAACTCGTATTTACCAACATCTAACACATATGACAATGTTGGGACACGCATTCTTTACTATTGCTACTCTGAATTAGAATGGACATAATGTTCACACGGTTGCACGATCTGATATACTTACTGTATCATTTGATGCAGCTACACTCGCGAGCAACCAAATCGACTCAAGCCTTGTCGGCGCACACATACATTGATACAACTAAAATCATGAATGGAAATTATTAAAATGATATGTCATTCGAAAGCTTAAGATGTCAGCTTTAATTTGATATCATTATCATTGAAATCCATCCATCATTTTTGAAATAAATGATGTCTGAATGCAAGAGTAGGAAAAACGGGAATTTAGGAAAAAGGGTATGTGTCTCGTATTTGACAAATTAAACAAACAAAATTAAAAATAAAATTATTTTATTTAAATCAGTATTTCGTATTGCCCCCTCTAGCAATAATTACATCCCGCAGTCTGTTTTTCATGGACCTTATCAATTTTTTGACATTTTCTTGAGGAATGCCGTCCCACTCCTCTAATAATGCTGTCTTTAGCTCGTCTACGCTTGAAGGGACTGGATTTCTGGCCCGAACTCTTCTTTTAAGCTCGTCCCATAAGTGCTCGATGGGATTTATGTCAGGACTGACCGCAGGCCAGTCCATCGTGCGTAATTCGACCTCTTGCAGAAACTGTCGAGTGACTCGTGCCGTGTGGCAGCGGGCATTGTCGTGCATTAACACGAAGTCTTCACCGACAAACCCTGCGTAGGGCACAACATGATCCAGTAGAATGTCGGTGATGTACCGATCAGCTGTTAGCCCGCCTCCTCGGCCGCCCCCAGGCACGAAAACAAGTTCGGTTTTTCCCTCTAAAGAGATACCAGCCCACATCATGCAGGAACCGCCGCCATATGCCACTGTTTCAGCGAAACAACATTGGGCAAATCGTTCTCCCGGACGCCTGTAGACTCGGCCTCTCCTGTCACTGCCATGCAGACACATTCTGCACTCATCAGTAAACAGGACCGATCGCCATTGCGCAACGCTCCAATTGAGATGCTCTCGAGCAAATTGAAGGCGCGCTTGTCGGTGGCCTGCAGTCAACTTAGGGCCCGTCGCAGGTCTTTTTGGCGTCAAGTTGGCTTCCTTCAAGCGTCTTCTCACTGTCCACTCGCTGACAGCCACTTGTCATACACGTCTCAGTTCTTGCTGCACATCAACGCCCGTAAGGTGTCGATTGCGCAGCGAGGTTGAGACAATGAAGCGGTCGTCTCTCTCTGAAGTGCACCGGTGGCGGCTCGTTCTTGGTCTCCGATTGAAGGCACCAGTCTCTTGGAACCGTCTGTATACTCGGGATACAGAAGACTGGCTCAAGTGGAGCTGGGCAGCGATTGCTCGCTGACTTAACCCTTGTTGCAACAAGGCAACAACTTGAGCGGCTTCTTCTGGTGTGGTATCCATGGGTTAGCGAAAACAAGGAATGCAATTTACGGAGATGTGTACCGGTCAACTTGTAACAAGCAACTGATAAGATAAACCGGAAGTGGGGGGGTTTTATAGCGGGAGCAGGTAGCGCAAGTCGTGGATTCCTAAAGAGGTAATTTACGCTGACGGCCAATTAAAATGTGTCAATAAATCAGCGCTTAGTTTTTTTTTAAGGTATGATGTTAATTGAAAGCCTAATTCTTCAGCTTTCGAATGACATATCACTTTTGTAATTACCATTTATCGTTTTAGGAAAATCAATGTATATGTGCGCCGTCTAGGCTTGAGTCGATTTGGTTGCTCGCGAGTGTAGTTGGGAAGTTAGAGAACACTAAAACAAACGGCTAGTAAGTTATTTAATGCAAAACTATAAAAATAATCTTCTATAACAACTTGAAAGATCAGAAAGCTTCAAGCAATTATTAGTGGTTTCAAATCAAAGCATGTTAGCAACTTTCAGCAGGATTTTTCTCCTCAAAGTTGGGTCTTGCGTCTACGAATATTGTATGGATGATAAATCTTAAATAGCAATAAATCTAATTCTTGTAGGTGTAGAAGTGTGAGATTCGTCAGATGATGCAGAGCTACAGTTTTGAAAAGTCAATACTATAATCTCAATAGTATAGACACATAGATCGTTTTGCATTCGACGCGTTGGCTAAGATTTGCAAAATTGTTTTGTGGAATGTATTCAAATTATGAAATGGGGCTTGTTGGTTTTAATTTTGGCTATGCACAAAATTTCATTTGAACTAAGGACATATACAAGGTAGTATGGACATAACCAAGTATTCAGTATATAAATCTGAACCCCACAAATATATTGTTCGGTAATTAAAAATCAATCAGTTGTTCCACACATTTTGAGTGTGTAGATAATAATTATAGATATTGCAGTTACGTCGTAAAACGCACTTTTTAAAATAGATAACCGTCGATATATATTTCTATGTGACAACCGTTTTAGCGTTGGTATCCCTACTACTTCCACCCTGTATTTCTAGCAACACACTCGTAAATAGACAGATGACTTGGAACTGCACATAATTATTATTGTCATTGACATCCACTTGTACATATTTTTCATCTATCATCATATCATTTATCATCAGTGTCTTCAATACATTAGGAGTTCGAGATCTCGTCAGTAAAAGGAGCATGAAGGTATGTTCCACTAAACTTGGGTACCAGACTGATTGCAATAGTGCAGAACAACATTACGATATGCTCCGTGATTGTGAAGCGGCGGGCTCTTGTTACCAGACTACGGCGAAGTCCTAAAGTAGGTTTATGTGTTTGTGGACTTGGTTTTCTTGGCAATGTACAGACGCCTGTACATCGAGCTACTACAACCTATCAAATTTCTTTAATTGATTTTCTACTTTATCGCTAAGGTTCAAAGTTGTCTGGAATAATTTATTTGAGGTTCTTGAAGCATTTGTTCTTCTTCCTTTTTTATTGCTCATTATCTAATCAGGCATCTCCTTCCTTGCCATATTATCCTACACACTGTCCATCGGTCATATTTAGACTTCCTCTACTACCCATCCTAATTTATACTCAAAACTTAGTTGATGATGGATCAACTCCATATCAAGAAACTTACTTTCCCTAACTAAAGATAACACAAAGCCTAAACCGTAGGATCTAGCTAGAATCGTAAGAAAATTCATCGTTTAAAAGTGTCGCATGCAAGATTAAAGTTTGAATGTAAGTTCATATTTTTTGCTGAGGCTTTTTACGACTGTCTGTCGGGGTCTACAAATCCCCATCTTACTCAGCCTAATCAGTGCAAAGTACAAACCAGAGACACCCGGCAATAGCGCAGAACAACACCTGTCATTAACTTGGACTATAGAGCATAGACTATGATTGCGTAGCGGCCCGTCGCGGTCGCGGCGCGTGCGCATACGGAAATGCAAAGCGTGCTACCTACGCAAATATTCATATTGCACATAGCTGGTATAGAAATGTCTACCGTTTAGAAATGCTGGGGCTTTCGAAATAATTGATGTAGAAAAGTTACAAAATTAAATAAACAAAATTAAAGGTCATTAAATAAGATTGAGAAATCAGCTCTATTCGAATTAAAAAGATTGTGAAGGTTCCCCCTGTAACGCTCAGTAATCTTTATTTATTTATTTACTTTATTCTTCAAGCAAAATACACTAATATTACCAACTGCGCTTTACGTATATCTTGGCAGTTTAACAATAAGTTAAAATGGCTTCTGTGACTATAATATATGCTGGCTACTTCGTAACGTTCGTTGTTGTTTCAACGCAAATTCGGTCCCAAGAAATAAAAAAAATCTTGAGGTGAAAGCGAATATCAATAATGTCATATTTAGCGTAAATCAATGTTATTCTGTTCTTTCTTTACTAAGCACAAAAATTAAAAAAAAAAACGTAAATATGACTGAAAGAAAGCGTACATAAATCGATAAAAACGCGACAAACGGAATAAGTAACATTGCATTATGCAAGAAAGTGACGGCTGCGCAGTAATAGCTCAGCATAATGTCACGGCTGACAAACACTCAGGATTTTTACAAAATATAATGTTTGCTGGATCGCCTTGGCTCTGTTGTGTGACGCAATAAAAAAAAGTAAAAGTTTTTTTTAATTTCGAGAAATATTTTGAATATTTGAAGTTTTTTTTATAAATAGATACCTATGCAGATTTTTGAGTCTAGTATGTTAATGACTTTCAGTATCAACAGATATTCTTTCTTTATTCGAATTATCACAATGGGTAATAGTAAGTATAGTAAACATTTGTTAATGTTTGTTTTGAATAAATGTTATGAATGAAAACTCCATTGTTTTAATTGTTTATTTATATTTTACGGGGATATCGTACTCTAAACGAGGTGCATAGATATTGTCACCGGCATTAGCAGCAAAGATATTAAACAAACGTGAAATTGTTTGAGGATTTAAATAATAAGTACTTATCTAGTATTTTTAGGCTTTAATGCTGTTTTTTATTAACACTAAATTATTGGTCACAAAAAACATAGATACACTGTAATATAATAATATATTAACATTTTCATTCAATTCGAAAAATGCGTCTTCGATATTGATTATATAATTAACTTGTCAAATTGTCACTGACATTGGCTATGATTGACGTTTCCTGTCAACATTTTAACTAGAACGATAAAAAGTTAAAAAACGATGAATTAATTAACTTATTTGTTTTCAACATTTAAAGGTTTTCGCCTTAATATTCATCAAAATATGGATAATACCATATCTAATCAGCAATCGTATTAGCGATTACCATGAGAAGATATTAACATTTAATCTAGAATTTTTAATGAATTAATTAGCAGCGTTTTTACTAATTATGATATTATACCTTGTGCGCTCAATTTTCAAGGTTAGGTTAGGTAACGTCAAAATATTTTTTTAACCCTGTCTAGATTTTTAATTAGTGTTAAGTGGTGATTTATGATAATAACCTTCAGATACAAATATCTTTAAAAATTAACAGTTGCTTGAAAGATCGACGCCGTGGAAATTCCAAGCAAAGGTGTCCATGTCGGTGTAAATTATGATTTACTTCGCTACACTCACAGATAGACTGGGACACGGTAGTCTCGGGCAGCATCGAGCAGAAGAAGAATGGAGGGAGACTTTTGCCCAGCCGTGGGACACTATGGACTGTTAATAATACAAACCATTTTCTTTATGGTACTATGCATCTCAATATGAGGAATATTCAATTAGTCCCTTTTCAAGAGATTTTGTGATTAAAGTTTCCTTTATAAAATATCTAACTTTGAAGTGGGTACCGTACACAAGGATATTTTGTCCTCATTCACAAAATATTATAGACTAGCTGTTGCCAGCGGCTTCACCCGCTGCAACGCGAAAATTATCCCACGGGATTATAAAATCGGGATAAAACTATCCTATATATATCCTATATCCTATATACAAAAAAAAAAATGTCGTATCCACTACATATAACTTTAAGAATCAACAGCTCGAAGAAGTGGATTCTATACGAGACCTGGGCGTTCATTTTGAAAAAAAATTAAGCTTTGTTGGGCATATCGACCAAGTTATGCTAAAGGCAACAAAGCTACTTGGTTTCGTCATGAGAGAGTGCAAAAGCTTCAAAAATGATAAAACCAAAAAAATTATGTACAACTCGCTGGTCAGAAGTCATCTAGAGTATTGTAGTGTTGTCTGGTCCCCTAAATACAATGTGCATATCAAGCGTATCGAAAGATTGCAGAAAAGATTTCTATGGCATCTGACTTACCGTTGTAATATGGGTAAAAACCTAAAATCTTACCAGGAAAGATTAAAATATTTCAGGATCGTCTCTTTGGAGAAGCGAAGAGATATGTTTGATTTGATTTTCCTTCAGAAACTAGTAACAGGCTCTTTGAACTGTCCCGAGTTGCTCAGTAAAGTATCCTTTCATGTGCCACGAAATTTACCAAGAAAATGTAATAGGAAACTGTTTTGCATGCCCAAAAGCAATACAAATTTGAGACAGCATTGTGCTCTGTACAGAATGTATGCTGTGTACAAAGAACACGATGAACACATCGATTTATGTCATACATCTGTGCCCTCTATTAAGAAAATGTTAAACGGTGATTTATCTAATACAGTCTGATTCTGTGTGGCCTAACTTAACGTTTTGATCATTTTATTGATTAGATTATTTTATTTTATTGATTATTTTATTTTATTGATTAGATTATTTTATGGATTAGATTACTTTATTTTATTGATAAGATTACTTGATTGATTGTTTTTATTTATTATTTCTGTGATTATTTGGTTGATTATTATTTTGTCATTTTCACTATGTTGTATTTATATTTCCATTTTTTATCTCGTGTGTTGGCTGTTAAGGCGCATATTATGTTGCATGTAGTGCTCTTCTTTAAGTGATGGGGCACTTACATCTAATTTTGAAATGTTTTTTTTATGTAAATGTAACAGTGTACTCATTGTTGAGGAGCCAAATTAAATAAATAAATAAATAAATAAATATATGTTAATCTAGGTTATAAACTACCTGTGTACCAATTGTTTAACGTGAAGAAGTAACAAACATACACACTCATACACTCACAAACTTTCGCCTTTATAATATTAATAGTGTGATTCTCATTAATGTTTGTAACTGGACTGCGGAGGTCAGATAAGCAGACTCTCTCTCCATTTAAAGACTTGGTAGGTATTCAGCTAAGTATATTAGGTTCGACAGAAAAGCTAGGCTGATGATGAAAATTTCGTATCGATACGAGAGAAGCAAACTGGGAATTACGGATTCACATATAAAAATATATTACGTCGGAAACAGTATTTAAGTATGACAGATTGGGCCGCGGGTTGTCCTCTGGTTATCGCGGCCTCGACATAGAGGGCGAAGAAGGAACATGGGTGGTTTTTAGTCAGTAGAAGTCTGACACTCCCTTTCGCTCTGCCCAAGAGCGGGAGGGGTTATTCGACGATATTACACCCACCAAAAAAAAAAAAAAAGTATGACAGATTAGACCAGGTTATTTTCCTAGAACCCAAATGTTTGTTTTTTATTACTTAAAAAAAATAAACTGACTAACAGCTTAATGTGTGAGCTTCACGCTCTTTTAGCTAACGGTGTCAGCAGTGTTCATAGTATCGCGGCAATCGGTGATTAAGCCACGTCAAAATTCATTTCGTTTACAAGGCAGTGTCATGATTTCTATTATTTTTTATAGGCATTAGCGTTTTATGGCTTAACCTAATTTATTTTCAGTGTAGTCCTCGGTGGTTTTAAAGTGCATGTTATAATTTCAGAAATAAAATATTGAGCTGACTCAATTTGAATTGTCATCGAACAAGAAGATTTTAGAAATATGAAAACTCTATTACCTACTTATGTCTCAAGGGGCTGTGCGTACAATTGCAAGTGCTCGAAACAGATACCGCAGCCCGGGGGCTGACTCTCCCGTCCGCTCCGTCCAGAGCGGGAGGATTAATTTTATGATTTACCACCATACAAAAAAAGGGTCGGTCGAAGGTTTAAAGGGACAAGCTGGCCATATTATTGCCAAACCACTATGAAGTATTCTCAAGTCACATTGTGACTACCTGTAACAATTACTGACAAAGATATTTAAATGAGCAGTGGTGGCCCAGTGGTTGCGGCCCCGACTTACGAACAGTTGGTCGTGGGTTCGAACCCGGGCAGGCGCATTACTTTGTGTAATTTATTTCATCACCACTGCTCTCAAAACGGTGAAGGAAAACATCGTGAGGAAACCGGCATATCTTAGAACCAAAAATTCGAAGATATGTGACATCTACCAACCCGCACTGGGCCCGCGTGGTGGATTATAGCCCGTCCCTCTCCTAGAGAGGAGGCCTGAGTCCCTGCAGTGGGAACAATATAGGCTGATGAGGCTGATGATGATATTTAAATGACAGCCAAAACTGCGGGCTTAACTTGCGGAGCATCATAGTTTCCGAAATACTTATAAAATGTATTACAAATCCATTGAGAATGTTTAGTGCATTCGCGCGTGTAATACGCAACATTTTGCTTATGACTATGATACTTGCAATGCCACTCGGAAAACACAATCCAACCGCAAATCATTTTGTAAAATGCCAACACCGACAAGAAAGTGTTGAGCAACGTGTACGAAGAAATATGAGGATTGCTCTGTTTAGCATAATTATTAATTTGTAGATCAACAACTACTACCACAATTTCAAATTTGAGGATACTGAAACATGGCTCTTTTATTCAGGGAAATGAAATATTAATAAGCGTGGAAGCGATAAGCAGTCAACAATATTGACAGCTAGACGACGCCATGACACTACAGCTGTCAAACCATTTTTTGTCGCCTCTAAAGGACGATCTTGTTTTACAATAAACTTCAGTCAACTTTACAAACGGATTAGCAACAATGACAAGAGATCTTTGTAGCACAGAATAGAACTATTTCATAAGTATGTAGTTTGGATTAAATACAGTTGTAAGTTACAATAAACGCTATTATTTCTTCAAATGATTTGCATTGTTGACTGTTAAGTTCAAAATGCACAGTGAAAATCGCATGAGAAATTTGGCAGTTCGTAGTAACTTAATGCACTGGCGACTGCACAACATGATTTAAGTATATTTTAAAAGTTTATCGCATAAAATCTTAAACCAGAGTTCAAACTCATTTTCATATAACCCACGGCTTTGACCAGTTCTATTATACTAGTTAGAAACAAGACAGCTCTGTAAATAGGAAGATTCCAGTGCTGCCAGTGCTGCCAGTCTAATAGACGGACATTATCTGCTAATGAGTGTTAGACCGCGTGTAATGGATTAGGGTGAGTGGCCATGAGATGGGCTGACTTGATAGCGAAAATAATTTATTAGAAAAGATCGACCCGAGGCGCAGTTATTATTAAGTGAGGAGCTAGTGTCCTTATAGCAAGTAACATACAGAAACAAAAAATTAAGTAAAATCACTAACATAATTATCAAAATCTTTTTTAAGCAAATTGCGAACCTGACGCGTATGAATTCGCGGGTAACAGCTAGTTAGAAATAAAGGTGTTAAGTTTAATAAGTTTTCGTGTTCAAAATATATCCTACTTACCTAATTCCATTAGTATTGCCTGAATTTCTGATTAAAGACTGAAATGTAAACTGGTTTTGTGTTCTAACACGGGCCTAGTACGGGTTGGTACCCAAGTGTCACAAGCCTTAAAGTTTTTGATTCTTGGTCATGATGTTGTTAATTTTCATTGATGTCATTACAATCACAATGACATCTTAATAAACGCTTGAGCACCCAGTAATAATAAAACGAAGAAAGTAAGTCGTAGAAAGTTACAGATTGTCGTTATAAAGTAACTCGAACCCTTCTTTCACGCATCTTGCACTAAATGTGTGCACACTCGCCCTTACGTCTGATAATTTCAATAAAGGCTGAATGCGTTGCGTAACACGGACACATTAAAAAAAAGTAAGTTGACAGTTCGCCGCCATCTTTGATTACACAGTAAGGGCCTGTTCCGCTGCGTCGTCGTTGAGAAAATCTTGATTTTAATTATGTTATTAAATACGAAAATAGGATTTAAATGGTTCAATAAAGTTTTATGAACGCGCCTGACAGGATAAATGTGGAAATATATTAGAATAATCAATGAGGTATTTAAGCGTTTAAGAGCAATATTACAAAATAAAGTCTAATCATCGGTAAAAAATATAATGGTTTTCTCAAAAAGAAAGTAATAAATAACCGACGAAGACATATGAAACAATAATTACGCAGTTTATTATTTTAACACACATTTAATTTGAATAAAAAGACGTTTAAATGTTCTGTTACACTAAATTGAACGAAACCAATTTAATGTTGCACAAATAAAATATTGAATATGAATTAGTCCTTTTAATTTTTAGTCAATATTAGCTTAAAATCGATGCACAGATTGCAGTCCGTGGAGAATCAAGAACATACAATATAAATTATGTTATTGCGTTACGCATATTATTCTGAATATTTAGATATCTCATAACGGAACGAATGGGAAAATATCTCGCGGGTATCATCCGTGCAAAATTACGAGAAGTCGTTGCACTAAATGTGAATTGAGTTGTATTAGATCACAATCACATTAGACAATATTTTATGACTGAAAAATGTAGTTACCTAATGCTTGTTTTTTCTAACACTAGGCGAGTAGGCGTCATCGAATGAATGCGTAAATAAAATCGTTTTATTAGATTTTCAACGCCGTGTGAATTAAAAATTTTCAAGTACAATAATATTTACGCAATATTTCGGCGTTTTAGTTCTCAGTACTAAGTACTGAGAAAATGTAGTCATCTGCAGGATATACTGACTGTCGGGGCCGCGGTTTGTACACTAGTTATCGCGGCCTCGACATAGGGGGCGAAGAAGGAACATGGGTGGTTTTTAGTCAGTAGAAGTCTGACACTCCCTTTCGTTCTGCCCAAGAGCGGGAACGGTTATTCGATGATTTTCAACCCGCCAAAAAAAAAAAAGGATATACTAGTCAGTATATCCTTTTTTTTTTTTTTGTTACAATGATATATTAATACTATAGATACGTTGTCCGCTATCAAAAATGGCAACATTAAATGAAGCCAATTGGCCACATCGCACTTAGTTACGCACCAACCTCTCGCGCGATGCTACGTTTGTTCTTAATTTAAATCGTGTGTGTAAACCTGCGCGAAACATAAATACAAAATGCATCAACAGGCATCCCGCTGTACGGTGTCATAATTTCTTTCCCTTTCTTTACGCGTAAAAGTAGTTCTATAATATTTTCGCCGTTTTGAAGCGCCGCCATGTTAGTTCATGACATGTGTATATATAATACGTCATTGGTCGGGGATAAATCGCTCTTTGTATTATACTTGTTGAATAATAAAATTGAAATAAATTATAGGGTATTTTTTTTTTCGTTATTTAAGACCGATATCTACATAATCCTTTCTACGATGCTACATAATACTTTCTTTTTTTGCGGGTGGAAAAGCTCCCGCTCTTGGGCAGAGCGAAAGGGAGTGTCAGACTTCTACTGACTAAAAACCACCCATGTTCTTTCTTAGCCCTAAATGTCGAGACTGCGGTAACTTGTGAAGAACCCGCAACCCCGACGACGGGATGCTACATAAACCATCATTCACCAGTTCGACTCGCACTTGACTGGTTTTTTTGTGAACAAAATCTGTTCAAATTGGCAAGGAATAGGCAATAAATAACAGCAGCAAACTACGCGAGGGTAACGAACCTAATCTTTTTCAACACAATTAACTTCTAGCGTGGAAATAAAACATCATAATAATTGGCGTGAGAATAAATCTTTAAAAAGCTAGACATTTACATGGCTTTTTAAAATTATATTCGCCATTTATTATGTTTTAACGGTCACCGGTGCAAGATTGAATTAATTTACAAGAATTTGAAATGATTCTGTTGAAGGAAATAGTTTTTATTTGTATATAGTTTTTGTTACATCATGTTCAGTGACATAAAGAGGAAATGTTCAATTCGGTTATTTATTAATTATCTTTCTACAGGGGTACCTAATCTTTTTTATTGGAAAAAAGCGTGACACCGGACATGCACTTGAGTGCATCGGAGAGTCTTTGTAAAACTTCCTTGATTTTATGGTTTCCGATTGTTACTTAGGAAAACTTCATCATTTGCTTAGGATTTTCCCAACGGTGCGCGGTGTTGCGGTAGTTTTCAATCTAACTGGATAAAGCTTAATATCAGTATGTTACATGGAGCGACTGCCTATCTATCCTACCTACAGCCAAGTTACACGATACCCCTGCGTAAGACTGGTTGTAATTTTTTCCCACTTCTAATATCGATTTACGAAAATCCACGAAATACCGCCTGCACCAACTTAGCTAAAAGCTTATCGTACTCTTTCGTATTTTAGCACAACAGTAACTTCGTCATCTAACAAAGTAACTTTTAAAGTAACTACGAGTAAAAATGAGCAACACAAATACGTGTAAAACTTCTATTTTCATTCAGCACTATATAATCAGACGCAGTAGGTCAGGATACAGCCCACATTCATCCCACAGCTGTCAGAAATAAGGTCAGTTGAGCCCCAGCCCCGAGATTATAGTAATTAGGGAGTGCTAGCATCGTCTGCGCTCGAACAGTCGTTTTATTGGAACCGTACTTTAAAGGGCAGGGCGTTATACACTACAAAGTGCATTGTTTTTTAGACATTTTGAATGTCAACTTTTTTTGCGTGTTTTTGAAGGGGGTACGTTGATGAGTTTAACCCTTGAGGGGTTGATTCGCACTAGTAAGTGTCAGTTAAACAACGAGTTTATAAGCATGTTATTTTTTTAATTCATACTCGTAAACCGAGGAAGCATGACATTGCGAATGTGGGAAATAGGTAGGTCTTTGTCCTGGAGTAGGATAAAATAAGCTAGATAAACACGTACCTAACAACAAAAAAGTCATTCCATTTCTCGTATTTATAAGCTTTTATTTTTTCATTAAAAACTATTCTATGGTGATCTTTTTGCGATAGAATTGAATTGGTGATTGACTGGGAACTGTTGTTATACAATTTTGCTAATCTTGTTGTGATATTTTAGGTATGGAAGGCGACATCTGTTCCGATTTTGACCAAGCGCTCAAAGATCTGTGCTTAGTGATCATACGATCAACTAAAGGGTGTAAAAGTACCCTTAACGCAAACGAAGGGCACTTGTTCTCCCCACCACTGCGATCATTTTTTTGTTCTAGACCATACCTGGGAACCCCCTAGTTACGGAGATATTGGGGGTCAAAGTTCCAAATTTTGCACAGCTGTTTTTGTAAATACAAGTTTTTCAGGTTTTAACTTTACTTAAATTACCTCCATGACTCTTTTACTATTCAAAGTATCCACTAGCACAATGTTTTAAGGGTGCAACATTTAGTTTTACCGCAAAATGAGATTTTTGACCCCAAAAAAAAAGTCGTTTTCCAGCAAAAAAAATTACGTAGGGGTACTTAGTTTGATGTACAGAATGCTTGGTTGACGTATGCGTGAAGGGTTAGTTTACACCCTGTATACTTCCTAAGACTATAATCTCAGTTCACTCAAAGCGGAGTTTAATCAAACAGTAACAGCGGTTACCGACCATGTGCTGACATTGTTTCTCCATTACGTAACAATATTTATTACCGTTGGAAAGTATTGCGCGGGACAAGACAACTCTGCGGGTTTTGCAGTATCGTGCGAATTGTTCCTAATCAATGAATACACTAGCATTATTTATCATTCTTCGAAATACACATAGGACATAATATTTACTTCCTGTTTGAGCTATTAGTTACCTACAATTAACTGGGAGGAAGATCCGTAATACAAAAATGTATTACCCAATCGCGGAATCGGCTAATAGGTAAATGGAAAATTCTGTCAATATTGTGGTTTGCTTCCTGAATTCTTAGGTAAACCAACTAAAATGATAAGTAAACTAAGATTTGCCAGAAGATTATACGACTGTTTAAAACACAGGTACTCAATAAAATAATTCAGTTAAAAAAACTAAAACCCGACCACGAATAAAATCACAGACTAATAAAACCGCGGTCTTAAAAGTAGAAAACCAAAAAAATCGGCTTGTAAGTAGATAATTAGAATATTTCAATTAAACGTTTTATAAGTAAAAACATAGAGGACAGCCGTAGTCGCATGCCACTGATCTGATACCTGATGCTCCTTCATGGCGTTCTCATTGACACAGAAGTCAGCTGCTAGTTGCTTTTAGCAAGGTGGCATGCGACTACGACTGATCTCTATAGTAATTTAACTTATAATACGTTAAATTGAAATATTCAAATTATCTACTTACTAGACCATTTTTCTTGTTTTCTACTTTTAAGACCGCGGTTTTTATTAGTCTTTGATTTTATTCGTGGTCGGGTTTTAGTTTTTTTTAACTGAATTTTATTTTTGAGTTTTATTAAACTAATTAATAAATACGAAATAATATATTACTTTCATAACAAAGTAGATATTCTACTTAATATTGGTTTATTAATTACATAATATGAGTAAATAAAACAGACTAGACCGCGAGAACTGTTTGACCGCAATCTAAACTAATATGTTGACTAAAACTATAATATAATATACATTTATTTGTAAAATGCCGCGGCCCAAGACCTTTCATTTGATACTGACCATGTTATGACAATCTCAATAAAAAAAAATCGTATCTCTTTCGAAACCACCCGCATCATGAAATACCTTAACCCGAATTAAAACAAGCATCTTCACTACCAATCATAAAGTATCGGTAACCTACAAATTATAAATAAGCGCACCAATGCATCATAAAAGCGCTTTAAAGCGAACTGTAAACAAGAATCAATGCGTATGAATTGAAACCTGAATACTGCAACGGGATTGGTCGATATGCGCCGCCGGACAGTTCAAGAATGGAACGATATGCGCGTGCGCGTGATCCTTGTACAGTTTGACACACATGGGTTGAGGTTATCATGTTGAAAAGACTTCTTTGTAGAGACTAGAAACTGAATATTGGTAAAATTTTTGATAGTGATGCCCCCTGAAATTATGAAGATATACGACCTCTCGCAATGTAAGATTTTTCAGTGAAATTGTCGATTTTTCTGCTTTGAATCTGTAGTTCTGTTGGTCGCGGACTTACGGTCCATCATTATCATTCGGTATTCATTAAAAACATTGATAGTCACCCCTACCCTACGCAACGTTACCACTAAGTTAAGATCACTCATGCAATCAGCACCAATCAAAATTAATGACAATCAAAAAAATGCTAAAGGAAATAAACAATTTATTATTAAAAAAAAATGAACGTTATTGATCGGGCAAAATTGTAGGTATTGCCGTAGTAAGCACCGTGTTACGACATGACCCAACGGATCCAGACCACCCATCATCGAAAAGCAAACTGCAACACAAATCCATGTCATTATCTACCATATTTGGCTTACACCTGAAAACAAAGCCATCTCTCCAATACTCGGAAACTTCAGGTCTCCTGTCCAATGGACCGTTTACATTTTTTTTCTGATTCAATTACAATTCTCTCCGCATTTAATCGAGTTTTTTATGACCACCGCTTCATTGGGCACGTCAGCAGGTTGAAATGTATTAAAAACTATGTTTACGGTGCCTTGTGACTGATTTATTTGTTTGTTATTCTAATTAGGAAGTTTAATTACTGTTTCTTTGTCTTTTGCATCGTTGTTGTGCATGTCTGTGATAGATTTCTTTGCTTGGAAAATTGTCTAGATTGTGGTTGTTTATTCTTGCACCACTTGCGACAGTTACACTTGTGATTGGTTGTTACAAGTCCTAACATTTATGAAGTCCGTTAAATTTTATAAAACCAGAGAGGGTTAGTTATGTGGCAGTGGCTTTGACAGCGTTTCGTATATCTGCAAGGATAAAAAAAAATTACGTCTAATTTTCGGTAACACCATAACATTTTTGGATTTCCTTCAGGCTGGCCATAAGTGATAGTCAGATTATCTCGAACTTCTTACTTTCATATGTTTTTTTATAAACATTACAGGCAAAAGGCAAGTAACCTTTGCTTAATATTTAATCTGTGTTTTTTATTTCATTTATGGTCATGTCACTTAGTCTATGACTATCCTTCTATGAAATGTCTCTATGGTTTCATCAATTTTGAAGAACCTATCCTCCATTACGTTTGTTTTTATTATTATAATAACTTTAATATCTCGCGGTTGGTAGACACACGCAAGCTCTTATGACATCCACAAAAAGAAATGGCCATTACAACTGTCACACAACTTTCACTCACGTAAAAATACTAATTTAATTTACACCATGCATCGCTACAACAATTAAATAATTCATCAAACATTACGTAAATGTAGGAAGTAAGTACAATATCAATTCTAAGTACAACTTGTCAATGGGTAATTTAACAGCAGAATGTCAATACATGCTGTTTGAATTCATTGGCGCGCGGCGGCCATTTTCTCCCCATTTCACTTCGGGAAGTTGAATGCATGGCATGTTAAAACCATGTTTTGATGAATATTTAGCTGTGCTGGACCTTAAACGGTGGTTAGGTTGTTAAGTATAGAAACTTGAGCTAAGGTTGGCACGTGATTAACTGTGAAAGTGTTAAATACAGTCGTTTAGGATCGCTGGATTTATAAGGTATTCAAGCATCAAAACAGTTTACCGAGGTTGTGAATAAGAAAACAGTTGTTTAAAAAAAATTAACGAGCTGTAGGCCAAAATAACCACGTTGAGGAACCCTGACATAGCCAGAAGGCGACGTGGTAGACCTTGTAGGAGATGGCGGGACGAGCTGGACAGAACCAACGACCAGTGTCCACATTGGCTCAGCCTTTGCCCAGCTGTGGGATGACACAGGCTAAAAGTAACAGAAACGAGCTGGACTCTCGTCAAAAGGAATGGGTCCAAACAGAAAGAGATAAGTGGAAATAGGGAAGGAAAGTCCTTCCCCTGCAGCGGGACAAATTAGGCTCATGAATGAAAAAAAAAAGAATGAATGATGAGGTGTTTTTCTTTATATATTAAAGAAAAACACCTCATCATTCATTCTTTTTTTTCATGCATCATAGCCCCCAGTTATTTTTTACAAATAAGGTTGTACCTTGTACCTATGTTAATTTAATCATATAACCGTCAATTCTACTTACAAAATAAAATCACTGAATCACAAGCACATGGTCATCGAAAAGGTTCATGGAATAGGGGATCGGACAAAAAAAGTAATTAGTCTTTCAGATAGATTTCCAAAAAATATCCAACACATATTTTTTCTCACATAAACAAAAAATAAGAAAACAATACAGTACTTCGAAAACTCGTGAACTCCTCGAAAACGTCACATGTCAGTACATTTTTTACCTAAAAATGACGTCATAACCCCCCACTCATGATCTTTGAGAAGTTTTAACTCTTTATATTTTTGTTAATTAGATAAAACAAAAAAATACGTTTCCAATATTTTTCGATAATTTAACTAACGGACTAATTAGAATCATATTTTTTGACCCAGTCCGATCCCAATTACTTAATTATTTACAATTTGCACAATTTTGCAGACTTAATTCCTACTCTGACTGTCTTAAGAAAGCAGAAATATTTATGAACCTTTTAAAAAAAGTGATAAATCTTTTATAAACACAGGTAATAATTGTCACGTGCCAGTCTAGATGAATATGATAGGACCGTGCAGTGTTCGTTATAATTATATTTAACTAGCTGTTGCCAGCGGCTTCACCCGCTACAACTCGAAAATTATCCCACGGGAAGATAAAATCGGGATAAAAACTATCCTATGTGTAAGTCTTTTTAAGGATATTTCCAAACGCCTTGTTGACGCTTCCTCTGACCCAAGGGCTGGCTTTTTCTTTGGCCAGAGGCTAAGTGTTGCCATACAGCGCGGCAACGCTGCCAGTCTCTTGGGCACTTTACCTGCTGACAGCGTTGAGGAGGAGTTTTTCGATGCCCTTTTATAGTTGGTTTTTAGGTTAGTTTAGTTTATATATTTAGTATAGTCTTACTTATATCTCAATAAAATCCTATGTGTTAATCCAGGGGCCCGATTCTGTAACTTCGAGTTAAGCAACCCGCCATTGACACTCTATCGACACACTACAGACATTATTTTGCCACTGTTGCAAATTTGGCATTCTGCAGAAACTTCAATGGCGTTTCAGTGGTGTGTCAGTAGTGAGTCGATAGTATGTTGATTGTGTGACAGTACAATATTTTTCAGTGTTGCTATCAAAAAGCTACCATGAGATACCAAACCTACCACTTTATGAAATCCTATTTTTATCAATTAACTCTTTATAATACAGGTTTTTATAATCATAAATAAAACGTTTTATTATCAAAAACAAAATATCACAAAAAACAAGCGTTTATTGTAAAACAATATTTTTATCTGATGTGATAAAAATATTGTTTCTGCCTTACTGAAAAAAAAAAAAAACTAAAAATCCCTACTGAAAAAACTGTAAATCAAAAACAAGCACATTTTAAATTAAACAAAACTTGAAACCTTTTTTATTTCCAACTTCAGATTTCTTTTGTGTTTGTTCTTTCGTTGGTCGCGTAAAATTCTTCGCAGATGATTTATTTAACTTTGGTGTTTTGGTGTTTATAGGATTTGTGACTTTGAATTTCTATTAAACATATAAGTGTCACATATTTTTGTAATCTCCTTTTAAAACCCTTCATTTTGATACCCTACTCGATGGAAATTGTTTTTTTTTTTCAAATCTGCGATTTGGCCCACAAAATCCGAAATTTTTCTTTTTCCACATTCCACATTATTATCACAGAGTACATTTTTATATAATTATTATCTTAGAGAGTAGTTACTTGACTAACAAATATAAAACGACAAAGGTAAGGTAAGTGAAAAAGTCCCAATTGTTTTTGGGAAAATAATAAAAAAACGTGATGAATTTAAAGTGATTTGTGTTCGGAGTTCTAAAGTTCAATGGAAATATATTTTCACAGTAAGTTTTGAGTTATGTTATGAACTTCCACACCAACATTTCAGGATCATCAATTAGCTCCTTTGCTTGCTCCTTGCAAAGTCGAATTCACTTGCAGCCTCATTAATGCGCGAGTATTGCGGCGCTGGCGCAAAAGCAAACGTCGACAGTCGGCACTATAAGCCAATGCTAAAATACGCCACCGCAAAGTAGGTACAGAAGGCCTCATTGTGGCGAAAAACTAAGTCCACTTTATTAATTAGTACATTACGTAAGACGTACACACTAGGACACTTAATTTTAAATTTTAAAAGGAACAAATTTAACCAAATCAATAGGCAAAAGAGGTGTCGTTGTTCGATGGCTTCACAATGGCAGTTCGATAGCTAAACACGATAGACACAACTGTCAGATATCACTTAAAATATTTACAGACTACCGTAACTTTGGCCATCACGATGACATTGACACATTAAAATGTACCAGACTACCAATATTACAATAGTCCCATTATGGCGTTTCAATGTCACTACAGTTGCAACTGTGGCAAGTCAATGACCATAAATAAGTTGTAGAATACCAAATGTCATTGAATATTCTATTGAGACACTACTTACACACTATCGACACACTATTGACAAGTTAACTATTTTACAGAATTGCGCCCCAGGTTATAAGCTATCTAACCAACCTAACAGACAGATGTGTGCTGGGGAGTTTGTTCCGCCACTTCTTCTTTCCAGCAAAAACACTAGGAAGTGTCGAAGGGGGGGCGTTTTGGGGGACTGTCTCTTGTAAATAAGTAAAGTAAAGTTTGACGTTCGAAAAGTGCTGATTATCAGCCTAGTTTGAATAAATGAGTATTGATTTTGATTTTGATTTTGTGTACCAAATTTTATCTAAATCCGTTCAGTAGTTTTTGCGTAAAGAAGTAACAAACATACACACTCACACACTCACAAACTTTCGCCTTTATAATATAAGTGTGATTATTATAAGAATATAAGAATCATGTAACTTTTAGCTATTTATAGATGTTTTCGTATTATTTGGAATTTATTTTATTTATCGATGGATAGTTTTACATAATTTGCATTATTATTAGTGACACTTATCTCATGTAGCAGACGTGTTCGTTCGTCTGATCTGACTCACTCCACAAATTAGCAATTTTTTACAAATCGGAAGATATCCTAGGGAAATTAAATGTCTCAAGGAACTGATTAAAAAAATAATTTAAAATTCAGTTTATCCTTTCAGTTTCTCTAAGTGTAGCCTGTTTTTTTGACTTGGCATCAACTTGCATAAAAACGGCGAAAATACACTACTGATAAATATAAAGCGCAGGTAAACAAGAAAAAAAAAAAGTATTGGCACTGATAGTCTAGTCCTAGTGGGTGTGAGCACAGATATAGATAGACCGAGATAACGCAAGAGCAACTATTCGCGTGCCTAGCTTACGTACAAAAATCGTAAGTGGCTACTTTCGCGCTCAGTCTGCATCGGTGTATAGACCTAGTCGGACGTCGGCGCTGGTGCAAAAGGCGGGGTTGGGGCGAAGCGGGCAATTTTCCGATTTTCCATCACTAAAGTGTTTGCGACGTCATAATGGGTGGTCAAAAAACCCTTTCCAACAAAAAAAGAATTTTTCAAATCGGTTAGCAAACGACGGAGTTATGCCCGAACAAACATAAAAGAAACATCCGAATTGAGAACCTCCTTCTTTTTTAGAAGTCGGTTAAAAATGGTACACTTGGTTTTCATGCAGATCGTGACACTTGCTTTATCCAGGTCTATCTATATCTGTGGGTGTGACCGTCGGACTGCCAAGCCATAAGTCCTGAGTTCGAACACAAAAACTCTGATTTATGTGCGTATAATATCACTAGTCACAGCTGCCACAGAGATATTTCTCAATGGCATGTAAAGCCAAGTCGGGCCATGAGCCACACAATAAATAATAAAGTATTAAAAAAATACAGCAAGAGTACAATAGAAACTCCTCGAACCACTAAAACCCTGGATGTTATCACACTATAACCTTTCCAAAGCCACATTCCATACTAAGTTCTAGCCAGAACAAAAGCTATGTTCAATAATTTGCAGTGACTTGGCGTTATAATGAGCCTGTACCGGGAACCGAGCACCGTTACGTTGCCCTAGCGCCTGCGCCCGCGCCGGCTTGCAGCGCGCATACATTTGTGTGGGACAGTGATGAGCTAGTATCGATATTAAAATGATACATAATAACAAAGTATCGGTTACGAATCTATGCTCTTTGGCGGTTCAAATCGGGAGGACCAAAAAGACAGTTTGCGCGTACGATGCTATTTCACAATTTCAGTTGTATACGTCCCTGTGTGCCTATTGGCCTTGTTCTGTTGTGTCTCTGCTGATATGGAGGGAAGTGGAAATTATGTATTTCCTACTCTTCCGCTATTCTTTTCAGATTAATTTCGTTGCGGGATCCAAGACAGTTAAATCGTTTCTCTGGGACTTCGTCGAGCTTCACTGTCTCGGCGCTTTTCTTGTGGTCGCCACTGTTGATTCTGGCTTACAGGAGTTGAGTGGTTTGGGAATAGTGTAGCGGGCTTGTCCCATTCAAAAAAGTGCAAAGCAAGCAAGTGATAATTATATAATACGAACTTGAATTCAGAAAATCAGAGGTACGTATCTTAGGTTCGAATTCAATACCAATGACCTGATATTCCGATGGTTATACCACTAGCATTGCCTCGCTAACCAACATATTTTTCAATCAACCATTATCATCGTCAGCAAAACCTAGCAGTTGATTGTAAAGACCTCCAACTGCAGGCCACGATCCCCACCTCTCTAATCCCATCAACTAATCTACTTAATACTTTTCAATCGACTATGTCCCCTCACTATTTCACACTCGGATTGCAAAGCAATTAAGTATTATGGCCGTGGATTACGGCGAGCAGCCCACTGCCCACCACTTCCCGGTTGCTAGCGCTATGATTTATTGTGAATTCTATAAGAGTAGCGGGATACTTGATAACATGCATGCCGTATCGCCACGCTTACTGGGCAGTGTGATAGAGAACTAGTATGATAGTTAAAGCGCTATGTTGGGAGTTTTAGTGCAGTTGGATTTAGTAGAAGTAATATATTCAGAGCAGCGGTGGCCCAGTGGTGGCGGCCCCGACTTACGAACAGTAGATCGTGGGTTCGAATCCAGGCTGGCACATTACTTTGTGTAATTTATTTAATCACCGCTGCTCTCAAAACGGTGAAGGAAAACATCGTGAGGAAAGCATGTCTAATAACCAAAAAATTCGAAGACATGTGACATCTACCAATCCGCACTGGGCCCGCGTGGTAGATTATAGCCCATTCCTTCTCAAAGAGAGGAGGCCTGTGTCCCAGCAGTGGGAACATTAATAGGCTGTTGATGATGATGAATATTAGTCTTTACCTATGAAATTGCCGTTCTGCAGTACTGGCCATTTCAAATCAAAATAATTTTTGTTTGGCTAAGAATTCTAATTTCAAATTAATTTTATTTTAAAAACATGGTTTTTTTTTCTAAAAGTAGTCATTTGTTTATTGATTAGTGTTACATTTTCATCGCATTTCAATCTTTTTCGTCATCATGGATACGTTAAAAATTCGAGTAATTATGGAATATGAGTACCGTCGTGGCAGCAACGTGGCACAAGCGGCACGCAACATCAACGACGTTTACGGAGCTAACACTACAAACCAACGCACCACCTGTTATTGGTTTGCTCGCTTCCGTTCTGGAAATTTCGACCTGAAAAATGAACCTCGCGGTCGTCCGAAGACTTTGGTCGACAATTACGAATTAAAGGCGATTGTGGAAGCTGATGATACACAATCTACGGCTGAATTAGCAACAGCTTTCGACGTTAGCGTCAAAACAATATTGGTCCATTTGCGTCAAATTGGCAAGGTAAAAAAGCTTGACAAATGGGTGCCCCACGAACTCAATGATCGCCAGCGCGAAGTACGCGTCGAGACGTGCCTTGCACTGCTCAACAGACACACAAATGAAGGAATTTTGAACCGCATTGTTACCTGCGATGAAAAATGAATTCTGTTTGATAACCGCAAGCGCTCAGCAAGTTGGTTGGATCCTGGTTCAGCACCTAAACAATGCCCTAAACGAAAACTTATCCCTAGAAAAGTGATGGTCACTGTTTGGTGGTCTAGCGCCGGTGTGATTCATCACAGCTTCTTACCAAACGGGGTGAGCATTACTGCAGATGTGTACTGTGAAGAACTGAACACAATGATGGAGAAGTTGGCACATCTCCAACCAGCATTGGTCAATCGCTCGTCTCCGCTGCTCCTGCACGACAACGCGCGACCTCATACTGCACAGCAGACGGTCTCCAAGTTGCAAGAACTGGGGTTGGAAGCTCTCCGTCATCCGCCCTACTCACCAGACCTTGCGCCTACAGTCTACTACTTTTTCCAGAATTTGGATAACTTCTTGGCGGGAAAAAAATTCAATACCCGAGAGGCAGTACAAAATGCCTTTGAAGAATTTGTTGCCTCCCGACCAGCTGATTTCTTTAAGAAGGGCATCAATAAACTGCCACTGCGTTGGCAAAGATGCATTGATTGCATGGGTGATTACTTCGATAATACAAATAAAAAATACATGAAAAAAAATCGTTTAAATTTTTTCATACAAAACGGCAATTTCATAGGTAATGACCTATTATATTCTGGCGTAGTTAGCCAATATACATAAATATTTCGGAAAATTGTTGTCTAAGAGATCTGAATCTCTCAATCAATCTGTACTTCTCTGATCAATGTGCGAATATTTCAGGACCAATTTAAGTGGCCTTACAGAAATATCTGAACATAAATGCGTAAAGTATTTCTTTTGTTTTATCGTAGTAAGTTCGTTAGTGTAGTGTTAGTTTGCGTTATTGTTGCACATGAGGTCTACGTTGCTATTCTCAGCTCAATGCTGGACATGGGACTTAAACATTAAATAATAAGTGATAAAAATCACCAATACAACCGTCTCAGTTTATATAAATCTCAAGAGTGATTATTTGATTCTTTTCTTTGTGAGCTGAGACTTTAGTCCTATGCGCTTTATCTGTCCTCATTGAAAATTCAACTGTCCATAACAAGATCTACGACTTCCTTTTATTTTTTCTGTAACAAGCACTACAACAATTATCCAAAAAAATTACTTGATTATACCCCCGGTATCCTCTTTCGTCTCTGGCAGCAGCCGACATTTCGGTAAGGTGGACAGATAGTCCATCGTCTGTTTAACTAATAGGGTATTCACCATAAAATCTAATTAGTCCGTCAGTTAGATTCTAATTAGTCCGTCAGTTAGATTTTCGAAAAATATTGGATACGTGTTTTTTGTTTTATCAAATGAATAAGAACTGACGAAAATAAAACGTGTTAAAGATCATGAGTGGGAGCTTTTGACTTCAGTTTTTTTGTAAAAAAGTACTAGCCTTGTGACGTCACACGACTTTTCGAAGCACTGTATCGTCTTCATTTTTTGTTTACCTACGTGAAAAAATACGTGTCCATTTTTTTTTGTAAATCTATCTGTCGGACTGTTTAGATTTTTTTGGATAAAAAGTACCAAATTCAAACTAGTTCAAATGATGAGTTGCACATCACACTGCACCTGTTACCATCCCACGGCACACTTTGTAAACAATTATAATATTCATGTTTTACATTTCCGTGTCATGTACACCTCTCAGGCATAACCGGTTGTTTCCAGATTAGACCGGAGTGAACTAGTTTCAATTACAGCGGGGATTGTGGACATTCTTTGGCTGTTGGAAAAGTAGGTCTGAAATTGCTAACATTTTACTAATCAAGCTTGAAAAGTGGCCATTAATGAATAAGACTGTAAATAACCACTTTCATGCTTTTTGTGTGTGTATTATCAACACCATAAATACTTTTTCCAACGCTAAATCAAAAGTTTTTTTTGATAAACTGTCCTGTTTTGTTTTTTTTTTTTTTTTGTCAAACACAGCATGATTCCTATTTGCAAGGACATAACATTTGGAGAATTCCCTTGAGATAATTATATCGTTCGATTCTCATAAATGAGTGAAAACTACTTGTGGAAAATTTAAATATTTTTGAATTGAAAACACAAATAAATGTTAATTTGTTCATAAAGTAAATATTTGTCTTAATTAGTCGTGTTTATTCACGAGTATGATATTCTATTTATAAACTCAATTTAAATATTCTAAAAATAAAGACGCATCAAATGACTTTGCTGTGATTTAAAAAATACAATCACTGACGAGTAGTAATTAAACCAATTTGGAGTTAGTTTATGTCTGATATTTTTATTTCCGCACTTGTAATAGTTACATTAAACAAATCCACCAGTGTGAAATGCATTGTATGTTAAACCTAATTGCAGTGCGTCAAGAGAATATTGAAAAATATTAAGGCAAACCGCAGTTTCATGTTAAAGAAGAAATTAGTAATTTTCTTGAACATTCTAATCTTATCTTAGCTGAAAACCAAATAGAAACATGGCCTACCACGGGTTAAGCAGCTGGATTGCTCCGCACAGTAAAACCATTAGAAAAGACGACACAATCAACCAAGCACAAAGGTCAGTACAATCGAAGCGGACCCAATCGGAAACGGTCACGGGCCACTAATTCCGAATCGATTCCGAACTCGCTGAGTTTACGTAACAAATGATTTTATGTAATGTTTCCTACCAACGGATGTCGATCGATTTTATTTTATACCGATTATATTACTGTTTATCGATGAATTATGTAATTAGCGGGTTTAGTAAATTATGGATAACGTGTAGGTACTTTGCGAGGTTATAGAAAACAATGGATTTGGTTGATTAAGTTTGTGCAATGGTGATGCTGGTGAAGGTTGCGGGGATCCGCTGGATGCGAGACGCATGGGGCCGATCAATATGGTGATATATGGGGTAGAGATAGGTCCACCAGGGGTCGTCTATCGGCTGAAATGATGATGATGTACTCAATGTTAGTGTAATGGTAGTAATTTTAATTAACCTAATTGCAAAGTAAATCAACGTTTAAAATATTAATGAACATTTAACTTACTACTGAACTTTAATAGTGTTTATTCAATTTACCGAATATTTTAACAACACGAATAAGAGACTATTTCATGTACCTACTTAGATAACATCACTATACATGATTCTCTGCGCTTGTAACATTATTATTTATTTATATTTGTTTTGTGTTCCTATGGGAGTACGCCGAACCAGAACGCCACCTGCGTTCGTACATCTAGTCATACACTTGTACTAAACATTGTCCTGTCTGAAGGACCTCACCAATAAGGGAAGTGTAGTGCCTTTAGGGAGTCCCCCTCCCGGCGTTGCCACAAGCAATATTCGATTTTATGTGGTCACGAATTACAACGACTATATTGAAAATAATTGTCCTTGACAATCTGAAACCTTTCCAAGGCACTGTCCCTTTCCACATCCACAGTACATCTAAGGAATGCGTACCCACAGAATATTTCATAATACCAACATACTAACATTACAGACATGCATATCAAGATTGCCTCACGCAGCCCTTACGTGTACCACCACAAATTGCTACGTCACAAGGTTAATCGCGGGATGTGAGGAAATCGGATGTCGGCTCACTTAAATAGATACTTGATTAGTTAGATTTAGCATATCTAAAATAAATACTGGGTGTAATAGTTAGTTTAATATTCTAGAGCCTAGGCAAGTGGGTCAGATTTCTGCAACCACTTTTGACAGCCCCGGTTTATAACTAACCAGCTCACTAACTATTTATCCGCAAGTGTAACAGTCCTATTTTCTGCTTATCTTATGCTTATGAAGTGGACCAGCACATGCCCATGATTTATTTGACAGAATAATTATGTTTTGCCCGTCACACTATTCCCAAACTACTGTAACTCCTGTTAGCCAGAATCCACAGAGGCGACCACAAGAAAAGCGCCGAGACAATGCTCGACGAAGTCCCAGAGAAACGATATAACTGTCTTGGATCCCGCAACGAAATTAATCAGAAAAGAATAGCGGAGGAGTAGGAAAAACATAATTTCCACTTCCCTCCATATCAGCAGGAGACAGAACAGAACAAGGCCAATAGGCACACAGGAACGTATACAACTGGAATTGTGAATCAATACTTTATTATGGATTCGTAATACCTTTTGTTGCTTATGAAGTGAACCAGGACATGCCCATGATTTATTTGGCAGAATGTGATAGGCAGAGGAAGGTCAAAAAGGATTGTGTGAGGAATGATACGAGAGAGATAGGAGCCGAAACATCTGACAGGCGAGGATGGGAGAAGAAAACGTGTTGAACCAACCCCAATGGAATAAAGGATAGGGCAAGAAGATGATGATGATCTAGAAGAACAACGAAGAGTCTCCATCGTAAGCCAAGGTCAAAGTATACCTTTGTTGTTTGTGTGTTTTGTTGTGTATTACTAACATTAGTTATAAGCTATTGTATTTTTCTTTTTACTAACAAAATGGATTGTATTGTTGTCCGAAAGTGAATAAATAATAATAATCACACTAATATTATAAAGGCGAAAGTTTGTGAGTGTGAGTGTGTATGTTTGTTACTTCTTCACGCAAAAACTACTGAACGGATTTAGATAAAATTTGGTACACAGATAGTTTATAACCTGGATTAACACATAGGATAGTTTTTATCCCGATTTTATCTTCCCGTGGGATAATTTTCGAGTTGTAGCAGGTGAAGCCGCTGGCAACAGCCATTAGTAAATAATAAACAAAAGACAGTGTCGTGAATTATTTTCTTAACCAATCAGAGTGATCTTCTAGTTTCCCAACTCCAAATTAAATAAACCTAATACCATACTATCCAGTAACGAGCAATTTGTCAAGAACAATAGCTCCATAGCTTGCCCAATGCCGACAATAGGATTCGGCGCGGCCTAGAGAGACGGTCGGCAAAGTAACAAATAGGTAATTGTGTGAGTTTGCTAATGGTATGTTTTTGCTCTTGTTTGTGAAGTGTGTGATCATCGGACACATACAATCCTTTCAAAATCAACAACAAATAGTCGTTGGTTTCGAAAGAATTGCAGATGATGCTCTTATTTTACCTGATGATAAAATAACCTCAAATGACCGTCCGCACTGACAATCAGTTAGCCTTATAAGTTTTTAAACTGACATAGTGACCATGTCAGTTTAAAACTTTACAAATGAACGGGATATTTACAATGTTCAAAACAAAATGTAACCCTTAAATATCCCGTTTTCAGTGTACTGTTATTATCTTGCTGACTCGATATTTTAAATACATTATGAACTACTATCATAGTTTTTTGTAGTAGAAATTTCAGGCTAAAAACACTCTAAAACACAAAAAAACTACGTTTTGAAAAGTGATTGAAAGATCAGGAAGAAACCATGAACGGAGGGCTAACATCTAAGGCATCCACAGAATTATCCGGTTAAGTAGAAGCCTTCTTCAAAGACTGACTCTGTATACCGTATATACGGTATTTCGAAAATACAGTCACTTGAGATATCATGCAGAATAATATTACGGAAAACCATACTCTAAATCACTGTCTAAGATATTGTCTCCTGCTACTTATGCAGAAAATAGATCCCAATAAAAATCTGAGTTCTTTTATGGCTGTTAGTACAAAATTGATCAGCAGATTAGATGGACACAGTTCGATGCATACCTATTGCTTTAACACCATTGTATTGGAGCGGCCATAGATTGGTCCAAGGCTTTTCGTTCTTAATGGAAATAAACGGTTTAATCAAATTAAAGAGTCTATTTGGAATAGGGATGTGTCCTGAGTAAAAACCATATGATTCTGTTTAGTTCGTCAGTTAGATTACCGAAGAATATTGGATACGTGTTTTTTGTTTTATCAAATGAATAAAAATCGACGAAGATAAAACGCGTCAAAGATCATGAGGCTTTTGACGTCACTACGTGGCAAAAAATGTAGTGCGGTGTGACGCCACACGAGTTTTCGAAGGACTGCGTCTTCGCTTTTGGTTTACGTACAAAAAAAAAATTGTCCAAATTTTTTTGGAAATATTATATCTGGACTAAATACATTTTTTTTTGTCAACTACCCTCTTATAGGCTCTTATTTCATTAAAAACGATAAATGTCTGTTAATTTGATTGTGCTTCATCGTTTGCCTAGCGTTTCCGAACTATTTTGGGGTTGGGTTCCAGTCTTACCAGATTCAGTTGAATACTAGTGGTTGGATGGAGACTGCCTGTCTGACCTCCACAGCCCAGTAAGTACTGGTTATTACGAGACCCTTTGGTAAAACTGGCTGGCAGACTTTAGAACTGGTAAACTAGAACGAACGGCTTAACGTGCTTTGTGTTATTGCGCGTATGAATGCAAATACATAAATGTTTTTTTGATTTTATTTTGCGCGATAATGTTAATAGGAAGCAGGATATAAATATGGGAGGAGATAAATAAATCCAATATTATTATACATCTAACAGAAAAGTGATCTCAATCTGCAATAACTGAAGAGAAACTCAAACAGTCGTCATAACAAGCGATACTAATACAGTTTTCTACTTTGAAATAATAGTTATTTACTAGTCATAAATCATAGTAGAACTCATAAATATACTCATTAACTGGTTACAATCATAACAGCGGTGAAAGTGCTAATGTTCAATGAAATGGGTATGTGCAGAGAGGTGTCTGTAATTAGCAATAAGAAATAGAATATCCTAATAGCTGTTGCCAGCGGCTTCACCCGCTACAACTCGAAAATTATCCCACGGATCAAAAAATTGGGATAAAAACTATCCTATATGTTAATCCAGGGTATAACCTATCTACATACCAAATTTCAACCAAATCGGTCCAGCCGTTTATGCGTGAAAGAGTAACAAACATCCACACATCCATACTCACAAACTTTCACATTTATAATATTAGTAGGACTATGTAAGCTTTACGATCGTACATCTGATAACAACATAATAGGTATTTACTACACACATAACATCACGCCTGTGAGCCTCGAAAGGTTAGACAGAGATGTACCTAATAGTATACCCTAATTTCGACTGTTATGTTTTAGTTCTATGTAAGGGGGTGAGCTATTAACCATCAATCGGGCACAAAACAGCTGCTATTGAAAAATTCCGAATAAAAAACCCAATAACAGTTTGTACGACCCGGGAATCGAAAACAGAACCTCACGCTCAGTAGTCGCGCTTGCAACCACTACACAAACGAGGCAATCCTTTTACTGTTAATACTGTTATAATCTTTTTTTGGAATTGGAACATAGAGTATTTTTTTTTATTTTATTGTGTAATTTTTAGAGACATTGTTCTTCGAAATGCGCCATGGTTTTGCAATTAGCACAATTTTTGAAAACTGGGAGTTGTCCAATCCCCATTCAACATATTGTATACTAGCGGACCTGGCAGACGTCGTCCTGCCCGGACAGCAGCGGGTCCGATCCGCCATTTATTGAATTAATTTGTTACAAAAAATGTGACAAATGAAGAACCGCTCGACCGATTTTGTGCAAACTTCCATAAAACCATCTACTAAATAGTCCACAACAACAACAAAGCCTAAACATTTGGATTGGATAGGTGAGCCCATTCTTGTGTTATAAAATTACAACGAAAAGTGGCATAGATTTTTATATATATTGATTGCTTTGTCTACTAACGGTCGTAACCAGTAACTCATGTAGGTACTACAAACAAAATGATCCCGAACTTATATTTTGACAGCTCTAAAACTAAGCCACGTGCTGACATACTTAATTTTAATTATCCATTTACCTTCAGTCTTTTTACCCGACTATGGCGAAACTCAAAAGGAGGATTATTTAAAAACTTCAATGATATAATCACGTTAAAGAGTAAAGACTGGTGGAAATCTACTAAACAGGTGAAAGTGTCAAGCGGGTAATAGGCATGGTCCAGCTCGTACCAGCATGGCCCAGCATTAGTAATAAGTATCTAATTACTGCAGACACTGGCTTTCTAACCGGCCGCCGTAAATGGAGGTAAAGATGAAGTGATAGCTAGGGAAATATGGAAATTTTGCTAGTTTTTGTAATCACTATCGCTTTTTAATAAGGAGTGGAGTTTCTGATCATGTCCTTTTTTGGTAGAGTAAGGAACGTTTTAATTGGTAAGTGAAATTGTAACTTGGCGGTATCATCTGCATAGACATTTCACAAATATGTTGGGGTCAGTTTTTTAGTCTCCTAACTGGCCACAAAAATGATTAAACTATTATACAAATGTTTTCAATGTTGTGACTTTACTTTAAATACCTTCACGACTCCGTACTTTTCAATGCATCCACTAGCACAATGTTAAAATGACTTCTACCGTAAAACGTGCTTTCACCCAAAAAAGAAGTCGAATCACAGCAATCTACACTAATATTAATAAAGAGGAAAAATTGTTTGTTTGTTTGTTTGTAACGCTCCGAAACTACTGGACCGATTTGAAAAATTCTTTCACCGTTGGGAAGCTACACTATCCACGGGTGACATAGGCTTTTTATCCCAGTATTGCAACGGGAACGGGAACTACGCGGGTGAAACCGCGTGACGTCCGCTAGTATATTATAATTTTTGAGCCGAATTAATTATTTCAATATGCAGAATTGCTTGGCTTAGCTTGAAGTTTCCGTTAATACCTTATACAAAACTTCATTTCACGTTTTTAGAAACTATATAATCACGACCAATGCTACAGCAGTAAACACATAAATGAGTTAGCTATAAAACACTACACTCTTTGTCAATTTATTTTCCACCTAAAACTATAAAATAAACCACTTTACCGTAATTTTGATTAAAATCTTTACTTTAGGATCTATAAACATTTAAATATGTTATAAATGTTATGTTATTGACTTTGGCAATGAAATAAAGAAGCTATTTGTGTACAATTTCACGCAAATGGCTATATTTTATAGTGACAATCTTTGATGACAACATCTGCCTTACCTTTACCCAACTATATTGGGGTCGGGTACCAGCCTAACGGGCTTGCAGTATAGTTTATTTAATCTGTGGTTTAGTCCGTCAGAGATTAAAAAAAAATAATGGACACGTATTATTTCTTTTTTCACTTATAGACGATACAGTGCTTCGAAAAGTCGCGTCAAGTCGTGTGACGTCACAAGTTTTATACTTTACCTACCCACGGGAACGGGAACTACGCGGGTGAAACCGCGTGATACAACCGCTAGTATATAATATATGGAATTACTGTTTTTTTTTTTAATAACCGTTGAAGTTTCTATAAGGGCTCGGAATGATCCTGTCGGGGCCGCGGGTTGTACACTAGTTATCGCGGCCTCGCCATAGAGGGCGAAGAAGGAACATGGGTGGTTTTTAGTCAGTAGAAGCAAGAAGTCTGACACTCCCTTTCGCTCTGCCCAAGAGCGGGTGGGGTTATTCGATGATTTTCCACCCGCCAAAAAAAAAAGGTCTCAGAATGATGTACTCAATATGTGGAAACCATTTTCGCATTAGGTGTTCCACACTGTATTGTTATTGTAAGAGTTTTACTTATTGGCCGTACAAAAACCTACAGAAGGCTACTCAATCACAGTCACTGTAGGTACCACCAAACTTGTCAAATCACAGACGACCCATTCACAAAAAAAAACCACTATCACAGAGTACATAGACAGGCAGTCATTTAAAAATTAAACAACTAAGTAACAATGAACGATGATTGGTCTAAGATAATAAAAGAAAGTCAAATTATTTTGGTCATGTTTTATGAGTATACATATTCATAACTTTTAATATTTTGTTGTTTATCTAAAGTGCACTGGTTGGTATGTGGCTCAGTGCTATGATATAAAATTGTGATTACGATAATTCTTTAATATGAGTTGTAGAAAATTAGTTGAAGCAATCTTGATTTTTTTTTAATAGCATCGTAGTACCTGATGATATTACAAAAATGGCAACACATACGGCCAAAATTAAAAAAAAAAAACCATTGTTTCATTGACATTAAGGTCACATTTACGGAGACGCATGGCGATGTATGACAACGTTAACGATTTCAAACGCCGATTTTACGCCTCTCAGTAAATGATTAAAAAAGCACGCGACGAGCCTTTTGCACGCGCCGCGCCACGCCCCGCGTCTCCGTAAACGAGCCCTTAGAAGAAAGATGCAGAGTGATGGATAAGCGGGAAATTGAAGTTAAAAAAATGAAGTTAATACAACGTGGAGACTGCCAGGAATATTTGGGAAGGTTTGGTGGGTTTGGGGTGGGTATACCTTATTTCGTAGAATGAAAAATGTTAAAATGTTTGTTGTATCGAAAATTAAAACTAAAACAAAAATCGACGAGCCGTTTCACGATGAAACCACGAAAGGCTATGAGATTCGTTACAAATAGCTGGTAATTACGATCAAAGCTCCGATGAGAATTGTAACCTTGATAGATTTTCGCCCATAACATTCCGAAGCATACCATTAAAAATAAAGAAAACATACAATAAAACTATACACAGTAAATCTGTATCAAACTAACCAGAACTCGGTCATACCAAATGACTTTCTCAGATAACAATCTAAGTTCATTCATCATTGCTTGCTTGATTATTTTTTATTATGAGAATAGAAAAGAGTATCTATTCAATTTATTTAATAAGTTTCTGTTTGAGTTTGCTGCGTGGAATTTAGTTTAGTATACAAGGTAGGTATGTATGATACGCACACGCAATGATCTTCGTGGACAGGACTTGCACAAAACAGAGGTTTGGAGGGATAAAAGGGGGATGCCGTTGCCCAGCATTGGGACACAATATAGGATATATAAAAAAGTGATTAACGCTGCAATTTTGCGCATACCTAATGGGTGTAAAATACCCTTAACGAAGTCGAAAGAACTGACTAGTTCTCCCCGTCAATACGATCTCGAGTTCTTGACCATACCCGACCGATCTTGTTTTTTTTTGTTTCAGACCATACCTAGGAACTTTTTAGTTACGAAGATATTGGGGGTAAAAGTTGCACCTTTTACACAAGTTTTTATTTTAATACAAGTTTGCAATGAACCGTGTTTTGTTGAGGGTGGCAAATCATCAAATGGGGAGGAGTCTCCCGCTCTGGGCAGAGCGGTAGGGAGTGTCAGGCTCCTACTGGCTAATAACCACCTATGTTCTTTCTTAGCCTTTCGTATCTCTTTCGTACATCCCGCAGCTCCGAAACCTGATTTGGCAATAAAAAACAATCTAATATAAAGGTAACCTGCCATTCAATATTAACAAACTAACGAGGCATCAGAACTAAACTGCGCAATTCGATTTCAAACAATTACAATTGCGTGTTACCGATCAATTTATACCTATACATCACTTGCCAGCCTACCGAAATAACCCATCACCTCTATTCTTAAGAGCAATAGGTTCGTTTTAGCGTAAATACAATGTTTTTAAGGGAAAACTTCAAAGATTAGAAAACGATTCAGTTATGAAACTCAGTGCGTTTGGCGTTATTTAGTATAGGAATGCTGTAATACTGTGTTTGCGGTTAAATTGGGTATTTCGATGTACGTTGGATATTGCAGAATTTGGATATGGAGCAATATGGTGGAAATATCCTGCTGTCTTTTATGGATCAAAATGTTGGGCCATAAAAGGGCCGACGGCATGATAAAATAAGATAAGAAATGTGTGCATCTGAAAATGGCACTGGTGTCTGATAGGTTATGTGGCAATTATTTGTCGTGGTAGGATAAAGTCGTGAAAGTATTGAGTCGTGAGGAAGGTTTGGTTTTAATAGGAGACCATAGAAACGATGGATGGACTGTGTGAAAGATGATATGGCTAGAAAAGTAAGTAAAGTATGGAAAAAATAACATGCTGCGCCGACCCCAAATAAATAAGGTAGTTAAAAAAATACGTGTCCAATATTTTTCGGTAATCTATAATGTAATGTGTTGACGGCACGGTTGGCGCAGTTGCTCAAGCAATGGACTGCTGCGCTGCGTGTCGCGGGTTCGATTCCCGCACGGAACAATAATTTGTATGACCTACAGATAGTTGTTTCGGGTCTGGGTATTTGTCTATGCGAGTTTAAATGTTTGTGAACGCACCCACGATACAGGAGAAATTCCTAGTGTGGGGCAACGTTTTTAATGAAAAAGAAAGAAATAAATGTAATGTGTGTATTTTTACATGGGTTTTTACCTACATTTTTGTACATTATTAACCTGAAAATTCAAGCATTCGTCCTCCCTAGGTAGCTTCATGTTCATTTCCTGGAGGCTTATCATAGCTTTTACCTAGTAATTCATGTTATTTAAGTTTTTCTGTAGATTTGGTATGAAATATCATTACCGAAAAATATTGGACACGTATTTTTTCTTTTTTCACGTAAGCAAACAATGAAAACGATACAGCGCTTTGAAAACTCGTGTGACGTCATACTTATATCTTAGAGTATGACGTCACTCAAATCTTTGACGCGTTTTATCTTCGTCAATTTTTATTGATTTGATAAAATAAAAAATACGTATCCAATATTTTTCGATAATCTAACAGACGGACTAATTAGAATCACATTTTTTTAAGTCAGTAAACATCCTTATTGGGACGAAGGCAAGAGTTTGATGATGATCATGGTGAATATGGAAAAAAATATTGATTACTTCAGTCGCAAGCTCCGTTGAATAAACTTTAAATTAGGACAAAAGTAATCTGACTTTTGAAAAGACCCGCCCTTAGTTTACGCAGAGTCATCATTTCAATCGTCAGGTGGTATTACTATCGAATGCCAATAATATTATATCACAATACAATGACAACGAGTACTTAGATTTGGGAAAGTTACACCATCAACTAGAAAGAGACGCAGAAGGTTCATTTAATAGGGGGTAGCCATGCGATCACATAATAACCTACAAAATATCGATGTGGTAACTTTCCACGATGTCACGAAGAATACGAAAATAGACTCGTTTGTTGTAGAAAATTTAGCCAGCCAGTAACGGTTACAGACAGAACAGCAGATTTTAACGAATCTATTAAACGTCATCATAACATCACGACTGTAATACCCGCAGGGTTCAGCAATTTGATAACCTATTAGTACACCCAGATTTCGCCCGTTATGATAATGTTCAATGGGGCCTATTGCTATCATCATAATCATCATCTTTCCACTGCTGGACATAGGCCTCCCCTAAGTGTCGCCACATTGACCGGTCCCGTGCGTCTCGCATCCAGCGGATCCCCGCACCCTTCACCAGGTCATCGTTCCACCTAGTGGGAGGACTTCCAACGCAACGTCTTCCAGTTTGTGGTCGCCACTCCAGAACTTTTCGGCTCCATTGGCCATCCGTTCCGCGAGTTATGGCCTGCCCATTGCCACTTAAGTCTGACGATTCTCCGGGCTACGTCGGTAACCTTGGTTCTCATGTGGATGTCCTTATTGCAACGAACCGGGCACAAATCTATACTTTGCGGCAGTTAGTGAGAAATTTCATAGGGAAAAACCCAATAACACTTTGCCCGATTTGGGAATCAAAAAAAAGGACCTAAGGTACGTTAAGTGTTTTCCGATCAAAAATGTCAGTAGCAACCAGGTGGTCCAAATTTGTGTCCAGTGGATGGCGATAGCTTTGCCCCCTATTACTTAGGAAATGTGGTGTGTATGGACATGTACACCTCTGCCTCACCCTTGAAGTCATCATCATCATCGTGATCAGCCCACTGCAGGGACTCAGACCTCCTCTCTAGGAGAGGGATGGGCTATAATCCACCACGCGTGCCCAGTGCGGGTTGGTAGATGTCATATGTCTTCGATTTTTTTGATTCTAAGACATGTTGCCTGTGGCCTGCCCATTTCCACTTTAGTTTTTGTGCATAAGTCAAGGCATTTTTAAACAGCGTTATTATCGGTTCATTGCCTATCTGTGTTCTTTAAAAGCAGGCCCTGCGTGCAAGCATTGCGTGGAGTGTACCTTTTGTAACGTCTACTTTTCGATAACTTGACTGGTATTGTCAAATAAGTGAAGACCAAACAAAACGCATTTACTTTCACAGCAAGTGAGAGTAAGTTTATGACCTTTTGTCATAACTATATACTTGAATTATTATGTTTACTTATGGCGTAATACCTAGATGGGCAAACTTTTAGAAATCATTCAGGCCACCAAAATAAGGATAGCGACGGAAAAACTTACAAAAAAAATCGGTTAACGAAAATAATACGCTAAAAATGTTACCTACCATACATTTGACATCAAAATACCAGTGTTTTTCGCATATTTTTGGACAGACGTACTGAACGTTTTGTTAGAAAACCATATACTTTAATGGGACCTTATGACAAGTCAGCTCCATGACTGTCTAGTGGACAACAGCCATGTCACTGAACGTGTATTTCCAGTGTTTATTTATTTCAAATTTTCTCCCAAAGTTTTCTTTCTTATGCTTCATTAACGGAGACGCGGGACGTCGCGCGGCGCGTTTTTAATTCAAGCACATGGCGAAATAAAAATGGTAACAATTTAGTGTACGTACGGCGACATTATACATTGCCAGTATGATATGACTTCGCCAACTTCAGATAGAAGGGTTTTCTGTAAACAATACGAGTAACAAAATGACATCAAAGGGCCCGAAAGTCGGACAACCTTTTTGTTGTGGAGGTCAGATAGGCAGTCCTTACAGGTAAAATACTGGTAACTAATCACTTGTACTCGCTTAGACTGGAAGTCAACCCGAACAGAACAACCAGATGATGTTGATGAAATAATCTACACATAGTAATGTCGGTCTAAGTTCGACTTCATTTCCACTGAACCCCTACTGCACTGAACTGTCACGACGTGATTGGTTGCTGTTATATTTAATAATTCAAAAGTTTATAATCAGATTTTTGATTACACTTTATGACAGGAAATAATCAAACGCTAGTTCTAAATACCAGTTAAACTTTGTACTTAATCACAAATAGATTAGAATGGTCGTTTAGACAAGGAAAAAGCTAGAACTCATGAAATATGTCATAACTGCAGTCAACAGTCATTTCCTTACTTTCACCGGTCAATCTAGGTAGTGCAGTCAGTCGACAATTCATTATCATTACAATACTGTGTTACGCCATAGTATGTTGGTGCTATTTTCTACACATTATAGCTATTTATATGACTGGTAGTATGCTAAGGGGAATGTGTTGTGTTACGTGAATAGATAATATTAGAAATGAGTACATAAGAAGCAGTCTAAAAGTGTCGCCGCTGACCGTAAAGTTGGTGTCTTAAGAAAGAAGGTGTCTTAAGTGACGAATAATTTAGAAGTATAGAATTAAAGACATGCTTCGTCGACATCAAATGAATTGGAATAAAGGGCAAGACCGCCATATTGGATTTTGATTGATCATGTCACTTAGGTAACCATGCATTGTCATCCAAACTTAACATGGATGCAACCTTTCAGTTTAATCAAAATCCGAATCCTGGGTCTAATTCAATTTCTAAGATTTTTTACATAGTCATACAGGGTGTAAATTAACCCTTCACAGTAACGTAAACCAAGCATTCTGTACATCAAACTGAGTACCCCTACGCAAAAAAATTTGCTGGGAAACCAACTTTTTTTTTAGGGTCAAAATTCTCATTTTAAGGTAAAACTCAACTCTTAAAATATTGTGCTAATGGATGTTTTAAATAGTAAACGGGTCATGAAGGTAATTTAAGTAAAATTATAACCTAAAAAACTAGTATTTACAAAAAAAGCAGTGAAAAATTTGGAACTTTGACCCACAATATCTTCGTAACTAGGGGGTTCCCAGGTATGGTCTAGAAAAAAAATAAATCTCAGTGGGGAGAACAAGTGGCCTTTGTTTGCTTTAAGGGTACTTTACTCCCTTTATAGGTGAAGCTAATAATAGGTAGCGTGTTAAAAATATTTAAATAAAAATAGCTACTGCATGTATTATTAAATGTTTTTAAAAATAATATTTCATGTACCTAGGTATTTCGTAAGTAATTACATGAACTGTGGTTTATTGCAATTTATTAAGTAGTGCATCATAATTTATTATAAACTCATTCTATCATAATTCATAACTATTCATAACATTATAAATGGTTTGATGCTTGTGGTCATATAATCACAGAACCGAAATGATGAACGAAAATAATATGATAGACTAAATGTTGTGGCGCTGGTGACCTTCGCTGGCGTGAAATGATTATATTTAAAATATTAGTTTTCTGTTTGAATTGCAATTTGTTGGAAACTTCAAGGAAATGTTAATTATGAAAATGTATGTATTTCGTTTATTAACTCACCTTTCCCGACCAGCTATAATCCTAATAATTACAGTCCTTCGTAATTAATATTTGGTCCTTCGTTTTTTTGTACGGAACACTTTACTACTTATAACATCAGAGGTAAACCGGACCAAATAGACAGACAAAAATTAAAATAAGTTTCATAATAAGTGTTGAGTTTGAATGTGAATATAAGAGTAGAGGAAGACCAAAGATGATTTTGATTTTGATGCACTATCTAAAGCATGATTTGGCAAGAAACCAGGTGTCAGGTGAGATGAAAATATATGAATTTAAAACAAATAAGACGAAAACGCTCCGTTGAATCACTTCGATTCAGCGGAAACCACAACCAATCAAGTACTTTAAAACACAGAATCTAGTCTACACTCTTCCCTTGCTCTTAAACCTAAAACAAGTTTAAACAGTTAACCCTTGAATGTCGGTTAAACTTAGTGAACCACAAGTTGGTCGCGCTCTGTTAACCGCGGAGGAATTCGGTCTGTCTCAGAGAACGCCACTGATGCCACCTTTCTCTTTCTACGCTATGACTTATAATATTCGCTTCTTTTGCTGAGATGCAGTTAATGGCCAGTATTACCTGACCCCTCTTGACACACTAATTGCTCTCTTTTTCTCTATATGAGGGGCCAGGTGATGCAGGGCACTGACTGTACATACGCCAATCAATCTGTCTCTTTAAATTTAAAGATTTTCAACTTTATCGCAAAAGTTCTAGGTTTAAGGTTGATTGGGATTTTTTTCCAGTTTTGGGTAACTTTATAGACCAGACAGACACCTGCACATCATGTTAGTACTATCTGTAATTTTTTTTTAATGGATTTTCAATTTAATCGCTTTAACTCAAACTCAAAGCACTTATTTCAATTAAACCAAGGCTGTAAAAATTAGATACCGCAGCCTCGACATAAAGGGCTGAGAAGAAACACGGGTGGTTTTTAGTCAGTAGAAGTCTGCCACTCCCTTTCGCTCTGCCCAAGAGCGGGAGGAGTTATTTGATGTTTCCCCTGCCAAAGGCTGTAAAGATTATGATAAATATTGCCAAATGGTCAACACAAGATACTTCTGATCCTAAAAGTCCATCTACTTTGAATTTACTAGATATACTTTTAGAATCAGTTTTCCTCTTTTTGCCCACTAACACCTGCAAAAGATGCTCCACAAAAAATGAACTCCAGTTTGGATGAAGCCTATGTAATTTGAATCGATTCTTTGTCCAACCAGTTCCCGATTATTATAGTAGACATAAGTTTTTGGTTGGTTAGTTTTTCACGGCATTTTAAGTTAACTTAATTAAAAGTGCCTCAAAAAAAAAACTATTAGTAAAATAGTTACTTACCTTTTCAAGTACAAAACTTTCTCAAGATGACAATCATCTGTTTATTTTTAATTTCCACCATAACGGCCATCTAGAGCATGAAGCTAAGTTAATTAACTTTAACTTGACGCGTTATCTTGTAATCTATAGTTTACGAGAGAAACTTAGCGTCTTAATGTGGCTCGGTTATGTGTCAATTATTATTATTAATTACGCGTATAAATATTGAATGGACATTAGCTTTATTATTTTGAAATAATCCTTAGTTTAATATAATATTATAAATGCGCAAGGAACTCTGTCTGTCTGTCACGCCAAAACTACTGAACCGATTTAAATGAAATTTGGTACACAGATAGTCTAGACACTTAAAAAGGACAGAGGACTTAATTTTAATGCGAAAAGGGTAATAAAGGGTTGAAAGAAAGGGAGGGATGAAAATATTACTTTTTGTCGCGATAACCGATATCCACGCGAGCCAAGCCGCGGGCATCGGCTAGTAGAAAATACGTAGAAGTTTGTCCAGTTTAGTGGTCCCCGGAGATGGTGGAAGGCGCACTACTTCCCATGATCTTCGATGCAAGTGTAAGAAGGAAACACTGGGATGGTTTTTAGTCAGTTAGAGTCTGACAGTATCCTGCACTCGTCCCAGGATAGAGGACGTCCATGAAGATTTTTCGGAACAAAAAGAAGGACCAAGTGGTCCTTTGCCCTGAATCGATAAAATGGAGATCATCGGGAGAGGCCTTTTTCCAGCAGTGGGATGATAGACTTACAGTATTGGTAAGTAAAAGGTACGTGATAATAAAATAAACGTAAAGAAAATATGATTAAAATGTTGTCCTAACAAAAGACATCAACGCGCTTGAAATCTTTTTAAGACTCGCGCCTACAGCAATTTATATTTTTTTAATAGGAGATTATATACATGTTTATTTTATTGTCATAATCTGATAGTTTATGAGTCTAAAGAGTATTTGGAATTTAGAAATCAAAAAACCAGTTTTATCTGGTAATATTTGATGTGTTGAGTGATCTTAGTTGTGCTTATATCATCATAGCTTGCCGTAGAAAATAAGAAATAAAGAATTTAAGTAAATAGTGAACCGGATGTTTGTATGCGTAAAGCCACGTGCAGCTTAGGAATCTTAATTCAGTCATTTTGGACTTGACACGGTCTGATAATAACTCTAAATATTATGTAGATGTTTTAATAAGATCTGCATTTTAGAGCAAGCTTGAATTAAATCATGAAAAACACATTCTTACTAAGCTTTGGAAGTTAGTTATTAGGTAGGTATTACAAATAATTTACCAAGTTGCCCTATATGCGCAATAGGGTCCAAGTCTAATGCAATTTACAGGGTTTTTACCTCTTACTAAAGGGTATCGTATTACCCAGTGCTAACTGGCTGTTGAGGTCAGATAGGCAGTTGCTCTATTTAAAATACTGGTATTCAGCTGTATCCAGTTAGACTGGAAACAAACCCCAACCTAGGTGGGTAAAAACTAGGCAGATAATAATGTTTCTTACTTCTTCCTTATGAAAATTTACTATTTTTTAAAGAAGAAAAACGTGACTCAGGGAACTAATCCTCCCGTCGGGGCTGCGGGACCCATCGGGGCTGCGGGTTGCTTGAAAGAGATGCCGCGGCCTCGACACAAGGAAGTCTGACACTCCCTTTCACTATGCCCAGAGCGGTTGGGGTTATTCGATGATTAACCTAACCCAACCCCCAAGAAATAAAAAAAGTCTAGAAGCAGATAATATTTTATATAAGTCTTACTTCTTCCTTAAGAAAATTTATTATTCTCTAAAGAAGAAAAACGTGGCTCAGGTAACTAATCCTGGAACCTACGCTCAGTTGTCTTACTTTTGATCACTATACTTACGAGACACACTATTCACTATTTTATACATATGGAATGCAATAAAGAATTGAGTATTGAGTATTGAGTATTGAGATATTTATCAAATAGGACCTACACAATATTATATGGAACTTAGATATTTTCTTTAATAAACAACGCTGGTTTAGTATAATCAAAAATTCCTGAAAACCATCAATCTACCATGACTATAGAAAGAAAGTCATCTAATCATGATTATGGCCCAGCCGTAATAATTACGTCATAAATAATAATGTTATTGCTAATAATAATAATGATAAACGACTCTAGTCCAGTTATCAACCGGTTCTACTCGGAAGCTGCGATGGTTTGGTACAGTGAGGGACAGCAATTTGTATGCAGGGTGATTGGTAATATGGTACATTTCTTGAAATTAGTGATACTGGGTTTTAGAGACCAGCGGTGGCCTAGTGGTTGGTGGCCCCGACTTACGAACAATAAGTCGTGGGTTCAAACCCAGACAGGCGCATTATTTTGTGTAATTTATTCCATCAACACTGCTCTCAAAACGGTGAAGGAAAACATCGTGAGGAAACCGTCATGTCTTAGTACCAAAAAATTCGAAGACATGTGACGTTTATCAACCCGCACTGGCGTGGTGGATTATTTTTTATATGTATTAGTTTGTTATTATTGTTTTATGTTATTGTGTGTATTTTAAGTATGGGCCCTAGTTGCCTGAAATAAAATAATTATTATTATTAATAGCCCATCCCTCTTTTAGAGAGGAGGCCTGTGTCCCTGCAGTGGGAACATTATTAGTTCTTATAACATCCCGCAGCCCTGGCGGGCATCGGCCCTTGTGGGCCCTTTCCATGTTGCTGACATTTCTTTAATAACCTACTTAATCTAAAATGTTGATACAAATGTGGGCTTTTTGTTGTACTCACGGCAAATGGTCGTTTCATACAAACGACGATTTTAAACGTATAAAATATAATCAAAAGGTGTTTGAAATATTTGTGACAGATCTCAGATAAGCCAGCAAAGCTTTTCTATTAATTAATAATTTAAAACAACACATTCATAACATACCAATACGGATATAGTCGAAACTAGTCCTAATTTCACAAGCCCTTCACTTCGACGGAATGGAATATACCCACAAAAATAAAACAAACAGACATTTCTACGAATCTCATTAGAATTCCGGTCGCGGAACTGATGATTCAATAACATTATGACAACTCTCTGACAAGATAACTGTCAATAGCGTGATATGTGTCGCTGATTTTGTCGACATTTTGACAACGACAGTTGAAACACTATATTACCAATTTACTCTAACTGCGGTACTCAGAGATATTAAATGATTACTTACGCCGTCACTAAGTAAAGATTTGACTTACTTTTGTATGACAAAACTGTCAAAACCTTTACTAAGTGATGGTCGAAGTAATCATTAAAGCTCTCTAAGTACGGCAGTAAGACCTGTAGGTCTTTTTTTTGTGGGTGGGAAATCAACAAATAACCCCTCCAGCTCTGGGCAGAGTGAAAGGGAGTGTCAGACTTCTACTGACTAAAAACCACCCATGTTTCTTCTTGGCCCTTTATGTTGAGGCCGCGGTTTCTCTTCCGAACAACTCGCAGCCCTTCGGCGTCGGCCCTTTCATTCTGCTGACAACTCGTTAAGGCGCGCGTGGAACACGAACGCGCCGTCGACATTATAGGTCTAGGCTGATAACAATTTCGTTTTGCTTATATCATGTTAATTAATAATAGTATTAAGTTCGGTTTCCCCGTGACAAAAAGATAAAATATTAAATGTTGTAAAATTCAGAATATGACATAGAAAATCTATTGTCGTGTGATTGTCAGAAATTATTCCACAGGAGGAACCTTCTCAAATACATAGGTACATACCGAATTAAAATTATTTTTTACAAAGAACATTATTGAAACTGGAAAACACAGAATATAATAAAATAATAAATAAAATAAATAATATTCCACAACTATCACACAACGCCATCTAGTCCCAAGCTAAGCAGAGCAATATCTGTTTCTGAGACAAAAAAAAATGTAAACAAAACTCATCTGAACTCGTAAGATATTAATGTCTTGTCACTGTGACCACAGCTCAGCTTCCAATATTGACCCAGATTGATGTTATGTACCGTAAGGTTCGTGTAGCTGTAAGTTCCAGAGTATAATTACATTACTTAAGAGTAGATGAAGAGTGTCGGTTCCTTCTGATACTAATGTGTATATGTTTCGTTCAGTTTGGTCGTGTCTTATTTAGTAAGTAAGTTGTAAGTTCTGCAGAATATATAACTAAAGTACTGGTTCCTTTTTACCCGACTGCAGCGAAGCCCAAAAGGAGGGTTATGTGTTTGACGTGTTTCTATGTATGTATGTATGTATGTATGTATATATGTATGTATGTATGTCCGTTTCTTTGTTCTCTCATAACTCCTAAACGGATGAAGGGATTTGAATGAAATATACGTCGTTTGATTCGTCTTGATAGCGCGAGTGTTACATTAAAATAAAAAAAAAACAAAGAAAATTGCTGATTTTGGGGGCAATAAAGCGGATTTAAAAAAATAAAAACCATTACCATCGAGTAGGGTATCAAAATGAAGGGTTTGAAAAGGAGATTACAAAAATATATGACACTAATATTTTCAAAAGAAATTCAAAGTCACAAAACCTATAAACAAACACAAAATATAAATCATCTGTTATGAATTTTACGCGACCAACGAAAGAACAAACACAAAACAACAAAAATAATTTAAATAAATATATTAAATACATTTTAAATTAAACAAAACTTGGAAGCAGGCGGGGTCCATTCTACTTTCATTTCATAATTTAATATTCAAATGAACCCCGCCTGCTTCGTTGTTAGTTTTGTTTAATTTAATAGGAGCTTGTTTTTTGCTTTTCAGTTCCTTCAGTCGGGTTTTTTAGTTTTTTAACTACTTTTTTTTACTCATTTTATTAGTAATACCGTCCAAATCACCATAGTTCGATCCTCTGCTTAGACTTTTCTCCACTATGATGGGGTCGGCTTCCAGTCTAACTGGACGACTGCCTATCTGACCTCAATAACCCATTTAGTGCTGGGTTATACGATGCCCCTTGGCTGGGACCAGCGGCTTACCGTACTCTCCGAGCTGTGGGGAATACTCGGTATGTAATGAGTGGTCACCCATCCACGGACGAACCTAAAAAACGAACCGAGCTACGAGTATTAAGCCTGACCTTCTCTTAATAAAATCTCGTGAAGCAAAGCTGGAATAAAAAAAATCCACCTTCTATAAAACTTTACATATACCTATTTGAAAGAAATTGTATTTATTTGAAAGAAATGTAGTTCGTCCATACATTGAATGTCTCAATACCTGGTGCGGGTATATTTATAGATATTTCATAATATTGCGAACACGTTAGTTGGCAGTCGTAAATCGATCGCTGGCGACTGTCACGGTCGCAGTCTTGTAGGGTTACCATCACGCTCTTGGTTTTTTGATTAGGTAGTACTGATTTAATTTGTTAAAGAAGAGGAAATATATTCAGTTCTATCTTTTTATTACTAAGGCAAATAAAAAATAAAATAAAATCCTTTCTATTACTCGTCATATCAGTCAAATTTCTAGCCATATCATCCTCCACACACGTTTCTTAATAGAGATATATCTTAATCGAATCTAGAATGGGTGGTCCTACGTTACACTTTTTTCTGATCATCAATAACTCCACCTCCTATTCCAATAACACACTATTGTTGTTGTGCTATACAGTGTGATTCTTTATAATGTGCACATATCGAAATGAGGGAATCTATGCTTAATTTTATCGATGGAAAAAATATTTAAAAAAATCTAAATATTTTTTAATATTTTTTATGGAATTTTCAAAAATGTTGTCCGCTGTTGTGACCCCAATGTAAACAAAACGGTGTAACTTTTAAACTAAATTATCTATCGCGATGAAACAATTTTATGTAAAAAGTTATGAAAAAAAAACGTTTTTTTGATCAAAAAACGTGTTTATTTTCAATTGAGGGTAGTTTTTTTCCACAATTTTCATTTTACGAGGACGCCTAATTGCTTCCAATCATTATGGAGTTTGTTTCATCGCGATAGATAATTTAGTTTAAAAGTTACACCGTTTTGTTTACACTGGGGTCACAGTAGCAGACAAAATTTTTAAAAATTCCATATAAAATATTAAAAAATATTTAGATTTTTTTTAATAATTTTTCCGTCGATAAAATTAAGCATAGATTCCCCCATTTCGATATGTGCACATTATAAAGAATCACACTGTATTACGATAGTCCGACCAGAAATTACTTTAAATCGAACTGCGGAGCGGTCACAACCAACTTTGTCTTACCATACACTATGACATAACTCATATGAGTATGCCAGACAATGCGACATTAAGATCACATTGCACTAGTGAACTCAGCACTTTACCGGTAACAACATATTGTTTGTAAAATGCATTTGTCTCGGTGGTCAGGAAACTCAGATTAAAAAGCATAATATAACATTACGCCTGTAATACTTGCAGAGGTAGGCACAGGAGTACCTAATAGTACACCCACATTTTGACAGTACTATTGAAGTCCCATCGGGGGACACGTCTGTTGCCAACTTGCCATCATCATCAGCCTATAATGTTCCCACTGCAGGGACTCAGGCGTCCTCTCTAGGAGAGAGATGGGCTATAATCCACGACGTGGGCCCAGTGCGGGTTGGTAGATGTAACATGTCTTAATTTTTTTTTGATTCTAAGACATGCCGGTTTCCTCACGATGTTTTCCTTCACCGTTTTGAGAGCAGCGGTGATGAAATAAATTACACAAAGTAATGCGCCTGCCCGGATTCGAACCCACGACCTACTGTTCGTAAGTCGGGGCTGACATCACTGGGCCACCGCTGCTGTCATCTAAAAAAAACTTGCTTTCTGCCATCAACCGGGCACAAATTCAGGACTCGCGACCCAGGAACTGATGCTCCGCATTTTGTGCTGTGTGCGATTGCAACTACTCAACCAACGAGACAGTAATTCTTAAAAAATCAGGCATTCTTAAAAATAATCGATACATTTCGAATTGTCGCCCATAGACCGTCGCAGAGAAATATTTCTCAAGCATGGGAGTTCGCTCACGATGTTTTCCTTCACCGAGCGAGTGATAATTAAAAACAAAACATAAATTATGACATCCAGGACAATTTACCCCGTCCATTCTTAATGAAATGGCAACCCTAACCCAAGGGGACATTATTATGCAACCGCCAGAGCGACGACCCGAGACGAACAGGAAAGATGCGGAGACTTCCACATTACGTTATGTAAACTTTTATGTATGATATAAACCTAGGTTTTAGATAATATCAGGTGTTATGTGTTAGGTTTAATGTTATGGTTTTCTTAGTAAGTTGATGAGATAATACATAGATTATTTAGTTAACTTAGGCGAAATTAATTGGTTTTGGGAAATATTACTGTCGTTTCAATTAGTGAATTTATAATTAATAAGGAAATTGATGATGGAATTATGCAGCAGTTAGGAATAACTAATTGAATTTGGTTTATTTCAATTTAAATAACCGAGTTTATTAAAGGAGAAGGTTTTTTTGTTAACAGTGAAAGCTCTTCGATTTTAATTGACTGTTTATTACATTCTTTTCGATTTTGGTTTTAATTAAAATGTTATTTTGCTTGAGCTTACATCTGTTAAAACTTTGGTTTAAGATTGAATTTCTAGTCCTTCACGCATTATTTAATATTAATGATTCTACTTCTGATTTCGATACAAATATAATAATTTAATTTAAACATAATATTACGCCAGTAACAACCATACATATCTAGTTACGTTTAAATCCAATGTAACAGGAGGCGGTCGCACCTATTGCCATCAACCGGGCACATAGGAGTTTTTACCCTTGAAAGTTACTCCTAAGGTGATAGTAGTTTTTTTTATTTTAACCAAGCGACTCCACCCCGCCCATAGTCCTCAAAGGTACTTATTTATATCGGCAGGAAATGCAACATCGTGTCTCCAAGACAGCAACCACAATGTTATAGCTAATAGAGAGTATTTATAGCTCTATATCTCTATGGTACAGCTCTATGGTCCGCTCTATGGCTCTATCTACTACAAGGGAGGAAGTTCTTGTTTGTGTCTGTCGTTATTCTAATGGGAATATATTTTTCCTGTTTAATTAGATTCTAATGATTAGCCTGGTCTTTTATGTGTACCCGTATCGAAACCCTTGTGTAGGGAAAATTAACACAACACTCATTTTTTGGGTAGTCAAGTAGATAAAAAAAGAATGAACGGAATGTGATGAAAACTTCTACAACTGTTTACAGATCCTTGCCAATCGTAATTTTGAATGCAGTGATGTTTTAAGATTCTCTGTAAAATACTATTATATGTGTCTGTTATTGAACTGCAACCTCTTACAATACCGGTATGAAATCTCTTCCCTGCTGGCCCAGATGGATGCTGAGCTGGTATTGGGCACAATTCCCGGGTTGTGCAGATTTAGTCGGGTTTGCCATAAGCAATTTCTCAGTATCAGAACGAGCTATGCTGGGAGACACCCTTTTTCCACCGAACGGAAAGCATTCAGTCGGGAAGATATTTCAAGCTACCTCTCAAAATGACTTAAAAAATAATCACAAAATCTTCCCACTCGTTACACACGAACTGTACAAAACTTTTACCATAAGATGTCGGCGCTAATGACATCTGCGCACGCGACTAGATTTACGAGCCGCACTCGACAGCATCTCAACTGCGCAGGCGCATTCTCTACGCCCCGCTGTTTTTAACTTTGAATGAGGAGCTGGTTAATGGGGTTTTGGGCTTAAAATCTTACTTGTGGACAACAAGATATCATCAGCCATAAGACGTCCAGTGCTGGACAAAAGCCGCCCCCATAGAACACCATATAGAAGGGCAGCCTGCCGTTTGCATCCACCGGTTGCCCGCGACACTTACAATGTCGTCGGTCCACCTAGTGGGAGGCCTACCAAAGCTGCATCTTCCAGTTTGTGTACGCCACTTGAGAACCTTTCTTCCCCATCGGTTCTTCGAGCGATGTGGCCTGCCCATTGCCACTTCAACTTGCATATTCTGAGAGCTATGTCTATGATTACCTATTTGTGTAACTTGGAGGTCAGATAATCATCAGTCACTCACTTCATATGAAATGGTGGTATTCAGCTACAACTTACTGACCACAACATACACAAACTAGGGAAAGGCAGAAACCACAGAGCGCCACCTGCACCGATCGCGCGACGGTTGCGAATACCACGCACCGGACCTTTTTGAAGAACTTAACCAATAAGGTCAGTGTATCTCCTTGAAGGTAATGTGGAGGGTAGGTACGGTACGCAATACCCTCTTTTCGCCAGAGGTAATATAAGCTCCAAGCGATATGGACAGAGCCTGCTGAAGCATCCGAGGACTTATTGACACTTTGGGTTGCTAATGGAGATGACAATTACATAATCCAAAAATCTAGCGATCTATATATCATGGAGGCAGCTTTAATGGGCCTAAAATTATACTTAAATATTGTGGAAGTCGTTAGTTAAATACTAGATTATAATATTAAATGTCAACAAATAAAAATTGCTAAATAATTAGGTAAATTAAAGAGCTGCAGCGGGTAAAACTCAAGGTTAGCCTAGAATTGGTGCTACCGAAATTAAAAGATGTGTATAGCCAAAATTTCACATGAACTTCTTTGGTGATTATGAAATGCATAATGATATACCTAATTTCATCCGCACCACTCGGATTTCTTAATATTTTTTGCAAAACGCTTTATTTGACGTTTTCCTCCTCTATTTTCTTATCAGTAACTTTTTCTGCTTTTCCTGTTATTCCCAACAATTGTTTGTATTTTATTTGGAATACAATCACTAATATGTAGCAAAATACAAGAAATTGTCACCTGAGACGCCAAGGTATTTGATTCACAACTTACCAGAAGCTTTACAGCATTCCGTAGTTCCACCATATCAAACACACCATTGAACAGCTCATCAAAATACAGTTCAACACCAGATCAATAATCGTACGTCACTCTTAACTCGATCAAGCATTGCAGCCGGATCCGAGATGCGCATAAACCCCGATCGAACGTCGGCAGTCGAATAAAAACACACATAAAAGATATGGTCATCCGTATATCTATCTGTCTTTGTAACTAGCTGTGTTTCGCGGTTGCATTTGCTTTTTTTCTGTTATTCGACTCTTAAGGGTATAGTGTGATGTGAAATATAACCGTACTCAAGAATTGGGTTAAAGAATACAAAACGAATAAGTCATTTTGTATTCTTTAGCCGACTTCCAAAAGGAGGAGGTTCTCAATTCTCCGGATTTTTTTCTTTCAAATCCGTTAAAATAATAATAAATAATAAAAATAAAATCATTTAATTCAAGTATCACTGACTCATATCATAATTTAAATAAGTTAAGTAGTTCCAGAGATTAGTGTGTATGAACCAACTCAAAATTCGACAACTTTTTTATAGTATATGTATAGACTGTGTAGTTGTCCCGTCGGACAACTCTTCTTATTGGTAAAATAATTTTATCAATAGGAACTAATTTTGTCAGTCCTTATAACATCAGCTATCTGTCAGTAAAAGCCCTGTCAAAATCGGTACACTCTTTCCAGAGATTAGCCGAAAAAAAACAGACAGACTGACATTTTGTTATAAGTACCGTATATACTTTCAATACATTCAGAAAAAAGCTATTATTTTGAAATTACAAACAGACACTACGATTTTATTTGTTTGTATATACGTTTCAACTTCTATACAGGGTGTTTGGAAGGGAGCTGTACATACGCCTAGGTTAGAAACTAGGGATAGTCTGCTACCTACCCCCGCCCATTATATTGACCTTGGCCTCAAGGTTTTTTTTTAATTTAAAATTATTTCTTTACCTTACTACGGTACTTCAGGCCCCATAACTTTTCTTCTCCACAATTTTCTGGTGTAAAATAATTTTTTGCAGGACCCTAAGACTCTAACGATTAAAACAAGACCATTAGCCGACCGGTCCCATGGATAGATTTTGAGCTACAGGTAGTTTTAGTCAAAAAATCAAATAAAAAATAATAATAAATTAAAAAAAAACCTTGAGGCCAAGGTCAATATAATGGGCGGGGGTAGGTAGCAGACTATCCCTAGTTTCTACCCTAGGCGTATGTACAGCTCCCTACCAAACACCCTGTATATCTATGTATAAAAGATATGGTCATCCGTAACACATAACCTGTCATCGTGATGTACGTTCATGACTTTGATTTAATTTTGTGGATGCGGATTGGAAGCAGGGCAGATGGGTTAGTTAGATGGACGTCGAGGGGTTGGGGTTAAATTAGCCATCAGACTTATGCTGTGGGTAACCTTGGTATGAAGGGATAATATGTTGATGTGATTGGCCATAGAAACAGTGCCAAGGAATTGGGGACACCCATCATTTCTCTTGTTTTGGTTTGTTGACTATTAAGATATAAAGACCTCACAGATTTGTAGGTTTTCCCACTCCTCTTTCAAATATAAAAATAATCATAATGTTTGGTACTCCGTTACCTATAGCAATATTATGAAATTGTAAGTTTGTGCGTAGGGGAAATCAGGGGTGAAGTGCTAGTTTCACAATTAAAATCGAAATAGGTTAACTATATTGTGAAGCGAGAACAACTGTCGACAAACTGTTTTGCAGTTTGACAGACTATATAATATTATACGTTATTGTTTTTTATTCAATATCTGTGTATAAGTAAGACACACTTGGAAGACTTCACAATTTTCAGGTGACATCACCTGTGTAAATGAAATTTTATAGCAGTTAATTTCATAGTAACTAATGAAAGTTAAAGTAACTTGGGTTGATAGCTGGTCTGTCTTGTGAAAAGCTATTAATTTATTTCTGTAAAGCTTCTAATGTCCTTTCATCTCCTCGTAAATGCACACGGTCATAAAATTGATAAAATGGCACATGAAAATTAGTCCAAGTCAAAACATTTATTGCGAACCAAGTGTACAATGTGGTGTTAGGTATATTTTGGTTAGAACTTATAACTTAGCAGCCTTTAAAAGCATTGCAATCTATTATTCGCCTGTCCTTATCATTCATTTTATTTAGAATTTAATTTAATAATTAAATCCCTTTCGAATAAAATCCGTGATGGTGACGTCCATCAATTGTTTTCTAAAAAACAGCATGACGGTTCAACAGATTTATTGATTTTCTTGTAATTGAAATTTATGCCAAAAGTTACAAAGTTACGGAAGGTGTCACATCAAACCTAGTAACTCAATGTAAAAAAAATATTGCTTGGAAGATGTGAAAACTCACGTTTCACGGTAGGGCTAAATGTAATACAACTCATATAAAACATTGTGCTGATGGATACATTGATTAACCTCTCGCATGTCAAAAGTACAGCATATGTACATGAAACATGAAACAATGGCTTTTTAATAGTGTCTATAAACTAGACATGCGACATAATACAAGTGTTGTGGAGGTATAAGGGTTATTGGTGCTTGAACGACTTTTACTGTTGGTGAAATACAAGATAGCACGATGAGTTAACATGTGGGCCATGCACCTAAGGATATAATTTTCAATAGGATCGTTAACAAAAAAAATCTAATTAGTCCGTCGTAAAGATTAACAAAAAATATTGGACAAGTATTTTTTATTTTTTCAAGTAAACAAACAATAAAGACGATAAAATTTGCTTTGAAAACTCGTGTGACGTCATACTCTAAGCCATTAGTATGTTAATTTTTAGCGGTCAGTGACATCATCAACCCCCACTCAAATCTTTGACGCGTTTTACCTTCGTCATTTTTTATTGATTTGATAAAACGAAAAATACGTATCCAATATTTTGCGATAATCTAACAGACGGAATAATTAGAATCACATTTTTTTTTAAGTCAAGAAACATCCCTATTACAAGTACTTTGACTAGACATAGACCATCGTCACTATTCTCTTGCCCTTATTAAAATTCTATTTGTGGTCGGTGCAGCATATCTTCTTCTTACATACTTCTCTGTTTCTCGTCATCTCATACCTCCTTTCTTACCATATCATTCTTGACACAGTCCATCCATCGTTTCTTTGGTCTTCCTCTACTCTTATACCCATCCACATTCATATCCAAAATCTTCCTCATAACATTTTTCTCATTCCTCCGCATCACATGCCCGTACCACGACAATCGATTTCCACACAACTTTTCATAGTCCATGAACTTAATAAACATTCCTGGACTGGTCGATATTCAATGCTATTGAGTACAATACCTCTACAGTACTTACGTCGCCAGGCTCCAACATACAGTCATCTATGCTACATTACGTATACATACTAAAATACATAGTACTAGCCAATTGCTATTGGTTCGTACGCTTTCAAACCGATGTTCTTGACTATTGTTAACAGCAAGCATCTAGCAACACATACCGGTTCGAGTCCTACTTATCCCGCTACAAAATTGCTTGAATATACATATTAAACTGGCCAGGTTGACAAGTAGACATCAGTGTAATAATATCTTCTTAAAATAAACCTGTCAGACATATGACGCTTTTGTGAAATTGCTACAATTAGGGAGGGGTTACAAACTTGCTGGGGGGTTATTTTGGTTCAATCGGGTTGGTGGTGGAACCTTATAAATGATAACCATTTTATACTATAAGAGTGACAATATGAAGGAGGAGCTCCTGATACTAAACACCTTAATAATAAACAAACACTCGGGTCGACTTTAAGTTAAACTGTGCTTGCCCAGGTTGGTAAGTGGATGGGATCCTCGTGTCTAATAATAATTATGGATAAGTTATACTGTACATGTGTTGCAAGTAAATAAAAAAAATGCTATGAAAAATATCCATTATTGTATGTTTTCAACAGCCATTACTGATATTATTATTATTATGAATTTAATCAGAACTAGAAACTTTACTGGATCTCTGAAAATTGTGAATGGCATGATGTATGATAAGGTTTAAGAGCGTAATTATGTTAAAGCTACGCCTGATCGTATATATATCTAGGAATAGATTTATAGGAAGTTGCTAGAGTTGCTGGAGGCCGACCCCAACATAATTGGGAAAAGGCTACGCAGATGATGATGATGCAGGTCTCTACCCGCATTTTGCCAGATATGTTTCAAGTCATATGTAACAAGGGGGCAGCCGAACCAAAACAAATCATCACAAATTAATCCTTCAGACTGCTACCGAGACATTCCTTATAGAAAAACCCAATAACACTTTCAATTTTCATGTAAAGTAAAGCAACAAAGCCGAATACACACTAATATTTTGAACTTTTTCAATTTGATTGTAAACCGTACTTATAATTTGCGCCGTAGTCTTCGCTTTCACATTGAAATTCCTGCATTCTTCCGCTCAGTTACAAGGAGGTTAAGTAAATAAACTATGGTTTTGTTGTCATTCTTCGGACACGGAATTATATGTCACTGAGGGAAACGGATTAACTTTTTTTTCTTCTTTTGCTTAACTTTATGATAAATTGTATAAGGAGGGTCCCAAGATAGTTCCCTAGGGCGTACCAAATTGGAATGCCCAATATTGCCTATTTTGACAAATAGGTTTTATCGTTTCTGGGTTGAATTTATAATACAAACCTATACATGCCTATGCAGTTTTTATTTACGCAGGCATTGACTAAAGGTTGGAAGGTTGATAATTGCATGATTAGGGTCAATGGTCAATACCCTCAAATGCTTTCATAGATTCTCTTTCTTAGTGTGCAAGGAAAGCCGTAAAATGCAGTTAGAGGAACATCATTTGAGTGTTTTCTTGTGACCTTTAAAGCTTTCAGGTACAGTAAATGGCCATTAAACAGGTATATTGTATTGATCGAAGTGAAATTTTCCAGCTTTTATACGTAGTAAGGTTATAAAAAACTTTTCATTTATCGCACTGATATATCATCATCAACCATTTTCTGATTACAATCAACTAACAAAGACAAATATGCTACATCATTTAAATATTTCGACGATGCACTCTTACTAATCTATACAAAATATTGCCTCGTTAACAAAACCATCTAAGCGTAAAATTAAATTCTAAAAAAAAAAAGAAAATTACCTCCAAAATATCGACGGTCTTCATATCAGTGACGTAGAGAAATCACTAAAAGAAAAACAGGAATATTCACATTTTTTCACTGAAAATCACTCACTGCACTTCACTTGTTTTCGATTCGAGAGTTACTGATTGATAACGGTAACACGTGCGTACTCCACGGCGGTTAGCGAGGGAATGCGCATGGACGGTCCCCGGCATGCGCAAGCGCAGAGAGCCTGCTCCGATTGTTAAGGCTAAGTTGATGTAATTGTTTATAATTGTGCAATTTGTTTGATATTGGCAGATTTGTAAATAAAATTGTTTGAGTAAGGATTGATATTTAAGCATAATTATTTAGAAATGTTTTTAAAGTTCAGTTATTTAATGTTTGGTGGATTTTGACCTTTTGGTTAAGTGTCTAATTATTGGTTTGATGCGTTGTGGTCAATTATACGGTAATACGTTAATGGGTGGTTTACTGCAATTTATATGGTGGGTGTCGTAAGAGATGACTTTTCTCCCGACTATCACTTTACTACCAAAGAGGTCAATTAAAATGATTATCTCATTGAAAATGTGTCAATTGTGTTAATGCCGTCGGGGCATTTTTCCTATTGTCAAATATTTTGACACCCTAGATTTTATTTTCCCTTTTTGATACCTTACGTATTTTTACTGTACATGTATTTGCAGTTTGTAAATAATGTTTATACTTACTGAATTCGAATAAATATTTCCAATTGCCATAAAAAAATATCATTTTTGTGACGTTATAATTTATGTAAATATAGATATTTTCAAATTCATTTATAAGCCAACAACAATAACTAATATATCAGAATCCAGAATCATCCCAATAAATCAAGAGATTACGAAGCGTTTTTTAAATTTGTTTTGACACGACATAATAGATATAATATTACGCCTGTTTACCCGTACGGGTTGGCTGTTCTTTTTCAGACCCTAATTAGATTTTCCTTATCACCAGAAATTACTTCATACAATGTTTTAGTTTGTTTCTTATTCTTGTTTTCAATTCTTAAGTGAAACATAAGTGACGGCTGATAGGGAGGAAAGAAAAACAGCTTGTGGCGATTTTAATTCTACCTGGTGAAAACTCCTGAAACACCTACTACCAACTGGCCATTTTTTGACCATCAATTACACAAGAATCCATAAAACAGTCACCTATAACCATTCGTGTTTTAGCTGGAAAAAAGAAGTGGTGGAGGTGGAATAAATGATTCATAAATAAGTAATTCAAAGCAATTAAATGAACTTAAAAAGTTGGATTGATGATTTAACAGATACGATTTAGTTCAACATAAAGCCTGACACTGGCCATTTTTATTTCGCGGTCTACCCTAGCGCTTCCGCCTTGATCTCAAACATTAACATTAAAATCATAGAACCTTCCCCTTAAGAGGATGCATCCGAACACGGAAGCGATGGCGGGCATCGCTCGACAAACACTATATCAACCGTAACGGTACCGTAAGTGGCGTGAAGGTGCCGGCGACCGGCTGGTCGCAACTTGGGCTGCGGCCAATCAGCGCATGGCAGGGCGTACTGCGGAGCGAAATTAGGGACAGTCATTTTGGCAGGCTTGATTTGTTTTGGGTAATTGAGGCGATGAGCTGTGCCAACAACAACCTTTAATCTATTCTTCAAAGACCACCTCAGACATTAATCTGCGTGGTCTTCATGTGTGTATTATACCTTATTGTTATTGTTAACCCAAACGATTTTAAAAGATTAAAAGAGTAACCTTTGGAGTTTCTTGCCGGTTCTTCTCCTTAGGAATCGACCAATGCACCGAACCGTGCGCCTTTTTACCGACGTTTTATAAGTGGCCATGTAGGCCTACGTGAAATAAAAATATCTTAAAGGGCTCGTGGCTTGTAATTAAGCAGCACAGATTCATCTTCCATGTGGAGCTTGTGACGTTTGAGGGATCGAACGGCGGTACAAACCGAGATCTCTCCTTCGAATTTATCAAGGCATAGATATCTAGGAAAGCACGTTAAGACACTTGTCAAGCTATTTTCAGTCAGAATCCATAAGGACAACTAGCCCCATCAAGAGGACTGTGTAAGTGGACTGGATCAGAAGCAGACTGGTTGCTTTTCTTGGAAGTCGTCTTAGTCTAGCAGTGGACTGCGATCATCATCATCAACAGCCGGACCACCATGTCCATCTGCTGAAAAAAGGCGTCCCCCTAAAGGAAGGAAGGGGGTTGCACAATCCTCACGCTTGGCAGGCGGCTTGGGGATTGCAGTGAAAGTTCTAAGGACGCTGCTGCCGGTCCCTCGATGGCTGGTCGCAGTTTAACGACGTACCCGGGTCCGTAAGACTGTGAGGAAGTTATTTTTGGGACAAAATGACGCTATTGTCTTTAATTGGGCCAGACAGAAGCATACAACCGGAGCAATGGTTAAATATAGTTACTCATTTATTCGAGTCTTGCAGAAGCCAGGTTTTTGGCAGGGTTGCAGGACCTGCCGGGGCTGCAGTACTGACCGGTTTTTAGTCAGTAGAAGTATGACACTACCTTCTGCTCCGCCCAGAGCAGGAGGGGACATTTACTGATTTCCCACCCAATAAAAAAGGCTCTACATTTTAACCACCGTTCATTAGTCTAGGTGGCCCACTTGTGAGCAGTACGGACAATGAACTTAAAATAAAAGAGAAGACTATATATGCAATTAATTCATTAATTAAAAGATTATAAAGTAATTCAGTCTCGCACGAACATTCCTGTTTTATTATATACTATCTGATTGCAATCGAAATTACTATCTTTATAAATCTTTCTTCTCCAGCCCACATAATATTATGACAGTCATAATTTTTTTATTTTCTTTAACGGTATAACTGTTCTAGGAAAACTCATATTTTACTTTAACACACACACACACACACACACAGACACACTCACACACACTCAGAGAATGTGACAGGAAATTGTAATAAATAAATGATAAGTTCAGACTTAATCGCGTACTGGCTTAACTGCCTAATCTTTATCATTGTTTTTGTCAGTTTGTGAAATAATCAATGAATGCCTCCTACAGGAACATGAGTGGTTTTTAGTCAGTAGAAGTACTGACTAAAAACCACTCATGTTCCTACTCAGCCTTTTGTATACGGGGCCGCGGTATCTCTTTCGAACTACCCGCAGCCCCAACAGGCCTTTAGACCCAGCGAACTATAATTTTGCAGATTTAGACATATTATAAATGCAGGGTGAAGTTAACCCTTCACACCGTCAACCAAGCATTCTGTACATCAAACTAAGTACCCCTACGCAAAAACTTTTGCTTTTTTTTTGGTGTCAAAAATCACATTTTTCGGTAAAACTCAATGTAGCACTCTTAAAACATAGTGCTAGTGGCTATTTAAGTAAAGGTTTAACCTGAAAAACAAAAACAGCTGTGAAAAACAGCTGTGAAAAATTTGGAAATTTGAGCCCCAATATCTCCTTAAATAGGGGGTTCCCAGGTATGGTCTAGAACAAAAACACGATCGCAGTGGTAGAGAGAATAAGTGCCCTTCGTTTGCGTTAAGGGTACTTTTACACCGTTTAATATGGCTTAAAAAGTTGGCAAGGACTGAGAAACAATGGATGGACTGATGTGAAAAATTATATGGCTGAAAAGTAGGTGTCCCATGAGACGACGATTCGAAAAGAAGAATGGAAGAATAAGCAGACATGCTGCCCCGAAAGAGCTAAAGGCAGAGAAATGAAAGTGAAAAAATATTTAATGTGTTTCCGGAATAGATTCAGTTCCGAATCATTCCTGCATCTACACTTATCTACACTAATATTTTAAATATTTGTTTGTTTATAACGAATAGGCTCCGAAACTACTGAACGGATTTGAAAAATTCTTTCACCGTTGGGAAGCTACACTATCCCCGGGTGACATATGCTACTTTTTATCGATGTATTCCCACGGGAGCGGGAAATACGCGGGTGAAACCGCCTGACGTCCGCTAGTATCTTATAATCTAAATGATTTAGCACGAAACCATGTTGTGTTAATTTCATGTATTGATGTCACATCTGTCAGGCAAGTAATGTATGATTATTAGTACTAACTTTACCAGAAGCAAGTCATAAATCTACACTGAACAGTTTTGTATTTTTCCTCTAATATAATAATTAGGAATGTTATAATCTTAAAACATGATTCTGCAATTTCTAAGCTACTGCAGAATCAGGCAATTGATATGCAACCTGCATTTTTAAGATTATTTATTTGTTTGACATGAATTTTGCATCATAAGAAAATATAAGTAACTAGCGGACGTCACGCGGTTTCACCCGCGTAGTTCCCGTTCCATGGGAATACAGGAATAAAAAGTAGCCTATGTTACTCAGGGTGTAATGTAGCTTTCTAAAGTTGAAAGAATTTTTTAAATCGGCGTAGTAGTTTTTGAGTTTATTCATTATAAACATACACACAAAAATACAAATGTTTCCTCTTTATAATATTATAGTGTAGTCTACATGCTTGTTATCCGGGTCTTGAAGAAGTTCACCAGTGTAGAAACGGCTAAGTTTGTGGCATTCACATTTTACCATATTTATAAGCTCATATATACTAGGAGGCAAGTATATTGCCCCCGACCCGGCACGAAATTCAGACCCAGTGGCAGTTTCTGAAAAAATCGTGACGGAAAAACCGATAACACTTTTCCGAACAGTAAACCAGGACTTTATGCCTCAGCAGTCAGTCCCACTTGCGACCACTAGAATAACGATTAATAAATTAAAATAATAAACCATTTTTCATTATCAATGAATTCTATGAGACCAATGTTGAGCTAAACTTATAATTTTATGAAAAATGCTTCTGAGAACAATAAAATTGTATAAACTTTGGTTAAAATCCTTATCTAATTACCTGAAAAAAAAAAATGCCCCAAATTACTATAATTATTAACGTTTAACACTTAGCGCCTACGTAAATAATACGACTTCATAACACGCGATAACGCCTATTGAAAAAGTAATAGCATAACATTACGTGCGTGTTTCACGAAACGTGGCCATAACTATCTTGTCAGGCGTTACGACATTGTAGCATTTTTGGTATGCGCTTTTTGCAACAGGCAACTGTGCTATGCTATGCTCTATTAAAGATGTAGCTATGAAGTAAGTGGAATAGATTAGCAGCAGAATTTGTAAAGAAAAAGATATACTTTTTGATGCGATGTTTTTTGAGGAAAAATATGTTAGAAAAGTTGGTTAGAGACAATTTGGCGCATAACAGAACTGAAAGTATTATACTTAGTCCCGTTAATTCGATGTCGCGCTTTTGCACTTTAATAAGTAGGCTACACTTATTAAAGTGTGTAGTATTCATTCAGGTACATCTTATAAACTGGTCATGCTGCATGCATTATAATTTATTTACAAAAAATGTCATAGACTCGAGTCAAAAAAGCATCTTCAAGTGTCAAACCTTTGCGGGTTGTTCGTAAAAAAAAACTGCAGCCTCGACACTAAGGGCTAAGAAGGAACATGGGTGGTTTTTAGTCCTTAGAAGTCTGAGAGAAGCGGTGGCCCAGTGGTGGCGGCCTCGACTTACGAACAGTAGGTCGTGGGTTCGACCCAGGCAGGCAACAACATTACTTTGTGTAATTTATTTCATCACCGCTGCTCTCAAAACGGTGAAGGAAAACATCGTGAGGAAACCGGCATGGCTTAGAACCATATATTCGAAGACATGTGACATCTACCAATCAGCACTGGGCCCGCGTGGTAGATTATAGCCCATTCCCTCTCAGAGAGAGAGAAGGCCTGTGTCTCAGCAGTGGGAACATTACTAGGCTGTTGATGATGATGAAGTCTGACACTCTCTACCACTCTGCCCAGAGCGGAGTCATTTGACGATTTCTAATCCTCCAAAAAAATAAAGTTTCATACCTTTTAAGTGGGAACATTCTCAGATAAAATCACGCCTGTAATCCCCGAAGGATTGGGTATAGAGGTGCACTTAGGTACACCACTGCACCTTATAGTAACCCAACGTTTGGCAAGTTTTGTTTAAATCTCATGAAGAAGGGGGGGGGGAGCCTATTATGTAATAGAAGATTCTTATCCAACTTGGAATTTAAATCTGTCAAATTAACTATAAAAATATGAGACAGAACATCTTTACACACCTAGACGTAACGGCACCTATTAACGTTAACTATATTCCAAAAAATAAATCACAGTTTTTCGATAAATAACGACATTGTACTCGAACCTATAACCCACAGATTTCGGGCGCCATGTCTCATAGCCACTTGAACCGGTAACATCAAAATAGTTGTGTTTTAAAACCGGACTTCGTCTGAGACTTGATCGACAAGATATTGTTTATTATTCGATAAATTAACAAGATGACAATGAGATGATTACCTCGCATTCGTGACTGGTGAGCTCATACTCACAATCGATCCAGGACCTCATGGTAATTTAAGGTGGTGGACAGTGGAGGTGTGCCCCGCTTGGGTGGAGCCCCGCCGTGTTCTCGTAGCGGCGATCGGCGGCGGCGACCTCTCGCGCCCGGCCCTGGTGCAAGCCATGGTCCGGGGCGAGTGTGTAGTGGGGCAGTGATGCTAGCGAAGGAGGTGGCGGAACGCGAGAGGGAGAGAACCAAAATCAAATCAAATCAAATCAAAATCATTTATTTCAAGTTGGCCAGTTACAGGCTCTTTTGAATAGTCGAACAAATACAAAATTTTAATAAGCTAATAAACTAAGCTACAGTCCCACTCACAAGGCATAATAACTGTCAGTGTACTGTAGTTGCCGATTCCAAAGCGTTGGTCTCATGAGAAGAATGGCAAGAAACTTCATGGATACTCTTTTAAATCATAATATTGTTACAAAACTTTGGTTACATCATTCATATCGAGATTGGTATATTATCATGTGAGAACGATGTAGCAAGTTGTGCACGATAAGTGTCGACAGTAAAGCCAAAACGACGATTTAAAAATAATATAATAATTCAAACAAGCCGTGGCAACTAAGAGGTGACCAGTCACAACTGACAGCACCCGTTCACGAGCATGACGCATGGATCAGCCACCATTCCACTCAACCATTTTAAAGGGAACGAAATGACCCGACACACCCGCCACCATCAGCGAGACATTTAAGTGAGCATGACACACTCTTAATCGCCAGGGCATATCCAAGTCAAATAAAAAATAGAAAAATAAATGTAGGTTTCCAGAGAATGACAGCTTTCTAGTACATAGTACTCACACAATATGTGCTATGCGACTATATAATACTAAAGAGATTGAATTTATACATTGCAAAGATAGTTGTACAATCTTCTTCTTCTTCTTTCTTCTTCCTATTAAATGCTATTCATTTAAGCGTCCTGTCCTTGTGGAGCAGGACCGGCATTGAGCCAAGCATTTTTATCAGCGATATAATCGTCTAACTTGTAATATGCTTGCTTGCATAGTGTGCGTTTGATACATGTTTTAAATTTCGTCTCATTCAGTTCAAGAATGCTTTGTGGAATTTTGTTATAGCATCTCAAACAGTACCCCATGAAAGATGAGTCTACCTTAGCGAGTCTGAAGCCTGGCTGCACTAACTGGTCCCTATTCCTAGTAATATAATTGTGTCTGTCACCTCTTTTACTAAAAAGATGCAGATTTTTTCTCACATACATTATGTTTTCGTAGATGTACTGACAATGCACCGTCATAATGTTAATGTTCTTAAATAGTTCTCTCAGAGAATCGCGCCTACGAAGACCATATATTGCTCTGATGGCTCGTTTTTGCAGAATAAAAATAGATTCAATGTCTGCAGCTCGTCCCCATAACAAAATGCCATAAGACATTAGGCTATGAAAGTAACTAAAATAGACCAGCCTAGCGGTATCTACATCAGTAAACTGACGAATTTTTCTAATGGCATATGCTGCTGAACTTAGCCGCCCTGCAAGAGATGTTAAATGAGCACCCCATTGTAGCCGTGAATCAAGCGTAATCCCCAAGAAAACCGTTTCATCTACGAATTCTAGTTTCTCGTTATTTAATAGAATATCACAATCACTAAGACTTTTAACATTCGGTAAAGCAAATCTTATGCATTTTGTCTTTTTTTCATTTAATACTAAATTGTTTGCTGTGAACCAATTATGAATCTGAAGTAGGGCTTTATTCACATCATCTAGCTTTTGAGCCCGTCTATTTATCTTAAAAATTAGGGAAGTGTCATCAGCAAATAACACCATATTCTGAGGTTGGTTTTTCAATAAATAGGGTAAATCATTAATATATACCAGAAAAAGGAAAGGGCCCAATATTGAGCCTTGCGGAACCCCCATTTTTACTTTTAAACCCTGTGAATTAACACCATTTATTTGAACATGTTGTTGCCTTTCACTCAGATAAGATTTTACTAAACTAAGTGCAAGTTTACCTAGTCCATAATGCTCAAGTTTCAAAAGCAATGTGTCGTGATTCACGCAATCAAATGCTTTTGAGAGGTCACAAAATATTCCTACAGCATCTTGGGACTGTTCCCACGCATTAAATATGTGCTTTAATAAAGTTACACCGGCGTCAGTTGTGCAACGTCCTTTAGTGAAACCGTACTGTTGATCGTGTAAGATTCTGTTGGTGTTAAAATGATTGAGCATTTGGTTAAGCATAACTTTTTCAAAAACCTTGCTAAAAGCTGGCAACACCGATACAGGTCTATAATTATTAGTATCTTTACTGTCACCAGATTTGAAAAGAGGTATGACCTTACTGTGTTTCATTAAATCTGGGAAAACCCCTCGGTCTACACACAAATTAAATATTGAAGCTAAGTATGGTGCAATAGTCTCAACTATGGATGTACAAACTTTGATAGACATTCCCCATAGATCTTCGGTCAGTTTAATTTTTATTTGCCGGAAAGCTTTAATTACCTCCGTAGGGTTTATATGTTTAAATTTAAATTCAGCCAGGCAACCAGGCACGTTCGCCTTCAATAAACCAATTGAGACTTCAGGTGAGGAATTAAGAGCCTCCGTTGTTTTTAAAGGAATATTAGTAAAGAAATTTACAAATTCTTGAGCTACTTCCTGATTATCGCTTTTAGGACCACATGCTGTATTTAATGTGTAGCTAGTGGCACGTATTTTTTTCCTGTTAGTCTCGTTATTTATGACTTTCCAAACTGTTTTTATTTTATTTTCTCGTTAACCTCTCGTCCCAGCCGCCGCGGGAGCCGCTCCGGGCGTCTGGGGTCTCGCGATGACCTCCGGCCACCGTAGACGCGGGCCTGTGGACGGTGAGTGATGGGCTAACTCGCCGTCCGTCCGTCTTACGACGAAAACAGGCCGTGTCGATGGCGCGTTCGTGTTCCACGCGCGCCTCAAAGAGATGTCAGCAACATGGGAGGGGCCCGAAAGGGCCGATGCCCGTCGGGGCCGCGGATTGTACACTAGTTACCGCGGTTTCGACATATAGGGCTAAGAAGTAACATGGGTGGTTTTTAGTCAGTAGAAGTCTGACACTTCAGCGGCGGGAGCGGGAAGGGTTATTTGATGATTTTCCACCGCCTAAAAAAAGGGTTCCGTCCGTACTTAGACTTCTTATAGGTTCTCCTGTAATCTATAAGTGTTGAACTAATTTCTGTATCTTTTTTTCAGAATTTTAGGCTCCTTAGTTTCAGACACATGAAAGAGACAGAGAGACACACGAGTGATCCTATAAGGGTTCCGTATTTTTCCTATTGAGGTACGGAAGCCTAAAAAAATCTTTCTATTATTTTCGCAAACCAGGTAAAAGCTCTTTAACAAAGAAATTCTTAATTAAAACAACCGCTCCATTGAGATTCAGCGGTATCTGTAGAATTTTAAATACCAAGCGTACACCACGGAAAAAGGTAACCCACTGATATTATAATATTGTGCGTCATGCGAGTACCAACATGATTCTGATTTCATTTTGAATGTAGAAAATACCTAAGTTAAGTACCGGAGTCATACCGGAGCAATCTTCGAAGGGTTATCGCCATAACCGGTGACAGGTGTAGAAACAGTAACAGGCAATCATTCCAGTAGATCAGTTGTGAAGGTCAAAATGCGAAGGTTTCAACGTCGCGACATGTTCGACCTTTCTAACCATGGTGTAGTATGGCGTTGTTGGGTTATGCAAGAAGTAGATATTCTTATTTGAAAATGAACGGGTCTTTTTTGAAAGCATTTTATTCTGTTTAGCATAATCAGCGTTTAATCAAGAAAATTAAACACGCTTCTTGGCTTCTTAAAATATTTAAACTGAGTCAGCCCAAAATTAACGCCGATTTTGGCATTTTCTAATCCATCCATCAGCTCCTGTGACGCACGTATCGGGACAGGCAGAACACGATATTAATTGTCCCATCGTTTGTGGGGCAAGAAGCGTTTAATGCTTGCACTACTTAGACCCAGACCACCTCTATAGGCTGGAAGGGATATTTACACGAAAACGGTTAACATGTATTCAGTAAATTATGCTGATCTCAGAGAACCTACTGAAAAATCTGAAAAGCAAAAAATAAGCACATTTTAAATTAAATAAAACCTGGAAACAGTCGGGGTCCATTCTATTTCATTTTATAATTTAATATTCAAATGAACCCCGCCTGCTTCCAAGTTTTGTCTTGTCAAGTTTGACTTTAAATTTCTTTTAAACAGATAAGTGTTATATATTTTTGTAATCTCCGTTTAAAACCCGTCATTTTGATACCCTACTCTAGTAAAGGAATTTTTAGATCGTCTTCAAAATCCAAAATTTTTCTTTGTTTTTTAATTTTAATGTTAGCAGTGACACTCGCGCCATCAAGACGAATCGAACGACATATATTTTATTCAAATCCATTCATCCGTTTAGGAGTTATGAGGGAACAAAGAGACGGACATACATACATAAGTACATGAATACACGTCAAACACATAGCCCTCGTTTTGGGCTTCGCCGCAGTCAGGTAAAAAAACCAGCGGTTTCCTACAAAATGTATGAAACAGCTGATTTTTTTTCATTACGGATGAAAAATTTCTATTTGGGGAGGTTTAGAGTGTTGTCCTGAATAAAACCATCCGTTTTGGCGTTGGTGTCTCTATCTAAACTAAAATTTGTCTAACATTCTGAAATCGTTATCATGCATTAAGTTAGTGTTAAAACTTGTGTGACTTCTACCGGATGTAGTTAATGTTCCTAGTTGAAACAATAGGCAGTGACAGACTTAAAAGGACATCAGTTTTAATGGCATTAGATACTTTATAGATCAATGATCTCGTCGACTCAGCGTTGTTTTAGAACTTTAACCTTTTTAAGATGGCAATAGTAGTTATTGACCCACCCAACTTTGAAACTTTGTTCTTAACTTTGAAATCCAAAAATAAGCCTGCATGTCTCGAAACGTCATCTATCATGATCTTCAAAATTTTTCTAATGAAATACGAAACATGGTTCATCTGGTTTAGTTCTTACGAAGAGATATTAGAGACACAAGTGACGTCTCTATACAAGTTGATTTTTTAGTCACTGTCCAAATTTGCTTTTGGGTAGGTACGAGTATCCTTCACTAACACCATTTTTGAAAAACAAAAGATAGGTAAAATTTTCATATTAAATCATTTTCTAGAAAGAGTTATCCGTTCTCCATGAAAAGTTATAACTTTGTGATGTGATATCTCAATATTTTTGTATTGAGTGATACTAAAAGAGAAAAAATACAGATTAATATATCAGAATTTGGTCGGTGACAAAAAAATCATCTTGTATAATTTGAAGTGAACACAAATTATAAAATGATATTGTACCATTAATTAGGATCACTGTCCTCTAAAGTTACTCTTGACCTCGATCATGATGATCACGCCTGATTGACGAGGTGAATAGTTACGTGGTGTTAGAATTTCAACGACGATAAATTCCTTACCTCAATTATTGGGTAGGAGGAACTAGGTAGATAACTACATTTTGCGCGGCCCAAGATTGAAGCGGCGACCTCGTGCCGTCCTCGCTGGGAACGCGGCATTTCGGCACGCCATGCCACCGCGGTGCAAGAATGTGGAACTGGCAGGTATCACTAACTGCTTATGTTTGGGAGTGCTCATGGGTATTGTACTGAGGATGGAGTGTTCAGTAATTTTATTGTGAGACAAGGCTTTTTTAGTCACAGTGATTGTGAAAGATTGTAGATACTGACATTGATCGGTACCGATATTATGTACGACAGGTAACTTGTTATGAGTGATTTTAATTTAACGGCATATAACTATGCTATGTTCAGAATTAGAGCAACGAACTGAAGTTCTACGAGCTTTAAATTTTTTTTCGTTGAATGTTGTGACTGCATTTGGCACGAGAGATCTACTAACTACTACCAACTAGGTATACAAATTCAGTTGTTTTTCTAACGACCAACCCAACAATGCTCACTGCAAAAACGATCTGTGACGAAGTTGTTTGTCACCGTTCCACTACTCGTTAGCATTCCATTTCTCCCTATTCCGTGTTCACAGATAGCTGTAGATACAACCACCGACTTATACTACCAGTCGATCTTCTATCAACAACAGGAATGCCTACAGATATTTTTTTTAAATTTGACTGTCACCGTACTTCGAAATTTTTATAACAATATTTTGATTTAATAGGGTGTCCATGGAGTTTCTTGCCCATTTTTCTCCATAGACATCTTCGCTTTAGAATAGGCAATTACAGTACTTTTATTATACCTTGTGACTGTGGCTTCGCTTTCTTTGTTTTTATGACATTAATAAAAAGAGCCTATTTAAGGTTCAATTCAATTAAATGCTTTGAATTTGAGTTCGCACGTTATCACTCCATTTCTCTATTCTCCATGGGCACTGCTAGCAGTAGGTACGACCGCCAACGTTTAGTAAGAATTTAATATACCTTGTATTTACCAACAATAATGTATAGAGCCAGAAGAATGCGGCGCCTGCCAAACGGACAAGTTGCAGACTAATTTTATTAAGTTTATCTACAGTTTTAAGTTCTTTTTCATGTCGTTTTGTTGATGACATATTTCGTCGTTGAAATTAATTGGCTGTCGAGTGTGAGGTCTTTGTTTTTTATTTTTTTGGCGGATGGAAAATCATCAAATAAATCCTTCCGCTCTTGGGCAGAGCTAAAGGGAGTGTCAGACTTCTACTGTCTAAAAACCACCCATGTTCCTTCTGAGCCCTATATGTCGAGGCCGCGGTAACTTGTGAACAACCCGCAGTCCCGAAGGGCGTTGGCCCTTGCGGGCCCCTCCGATGTTGCTGACATCTCTTTGAGGCGCGCGTGGAACACGAACGCACCGTCGACACGGCCTATCGTCGTCGTAAGACGGACGAACGGCGAGCTAGCCCATCACTCACCGTCCGCAGCCCGCGTCTACGGTGGCCGGAAGTCATCACGTGGCCCCGACGCCCGGAGCGCCTCCCGCGGGAATGTGAGATCTTGGGTTCGGTTTTGCATGACGTAAACTACATATTTTTTTTTTAAAATACTCTTTTTCACTATTTCACAATCATACGCGAAGGGTCGTGAAAAGGTTGTTTCTCGTGGATGGGTGACTATCTATTGCTAAACCCCTCCATTTCTCGGAAAACACGTTAGGCCCTAAAACCCATGGGGTATTGTAAAATTCTAGTAGGTAACTTCAAACTGTTTACTTGTTTACGGCTTTATGTATCTATGGCGGCTTTAAGTATCTATTGGTCAAGTGTTCGTAAGCGCGACTGCTGTGCGTGACGTCCTGGGTTAGATTCCCAGCAGGGCTATTGCTTATCTTTTAAATGTCAGTGGCTATCATATTGTCACGGCAAGCTGTGGCTAGACCACGGCGAGTGTAGGCAGGCTAAGAAGGCGCTTCCCGCCATCGACGCCCGCCTCACCAAACAAGCGCTCCGGCCAACTAAACTGCAGCTACGCACAGTGACGGCTGCCATCACTGGACACGGTACTTTTAACAATCACCTCTTTTTTATAGGAGTCACAGATAGTCCTCTGTGTCGAGCCTGCATGGAGGAAGAAGAAACAGCAGCCCACGTGCTCCTGCACTGTCCGGGGGTTGCCCCATACGTTAGCTCGCTACCAGTTATATCAATGGAATCGTCATTACATTAGCTACCTATAAAGGGCCTAATACTTCGGTGACCCAGGTACTCTCCGCGAGATTGCCAGTAACACCAAGGGGTTGCTGGCTTTTCTCGGGGAGCTGGGGTGGATCGAGTGATATTCCCACCCGCACGCAAAATACGCGCATTAGGCGTGGAGTTGCGGACACCAGCCCGTTGTACTTATACTTATACTTATCATATTGTCCATGGATTAACTGTCAAATTGGTTATGGTTTAATACAAAATTTGACAGTTAATCCATGGAATAGGAATAGGATAGCCACTGAAATTTAAAAGATACGCAATAGCTGCAGGGCAACTATTGCGTATCTTTTAAATTTACAGGGCATCTGCAGGGCATTTGCAGGCATTTGCAGGGCATCGGGCAGTGTCATTGGGTTTCTATCACGAATTTCCCAGTTGCTATCACAGAGTCTGGATTTGTGTCCAGTTGATAGCAATGACCTCACCCCTATTACTTGAAACTTGAACGTAACTGGCAAAGTGTAGGTGTAGGTACTTACTAATAATAGGTACACCTGGGTACACCTCTGTCTAACTCTTCGGGGATTACCGTGATGTTATGTTATGTTTTTAAGAATCTATCGGATATCAAACCCGGACCTCACGATACAAAACCTTTTTACTTACCCAGACTCCGTCTGAGTCATCGGCCAACAATAACACACGCTAACCTAGATTCTAAGCCAGTCTAAACACATGACCGGTATAGTAACAATTCAGATATCTTGGATATCTGTCAAAAAAAACCGGGTACCACCTCATCTGTCCCGGTCACGATCAACTGTACCATACAATTTAGACTATAAGTTCGCTTACAAACCATTTCCAACTTTATTTCCTAAGTCATTGACTGTAAAGTTAGTTACAAACTTCATGCCATTCAGGTTTTGTCAATTTTTTATCACACGTCTTCGTCAAACAAACAAATTGTAATCTTAAATCTTAGCGTAACAGAGTTCAAAATTGTAATGAACATTGTTTTATTTTGACACAAGAAATTTCCTAATCATTTAAAAATTTAAATATAGAATTGTGACATCATCGTATTCAATCAGCGCCATCTAGTTTAATCTAAAAAAGACAGTGTAAAATAAACTCACCGGTTAACAAGTAAAGTTCAAAGTAGCAATGACAGTAAATCTGTGTGGGTGGGCATAGTTTGCATACAATGCGATTGATAATTTGCTTTCAGTTGTGAGTAAAATGGCCGCGACTACTAATTCAGTGGAGTGAAGGTGATGAATATTGTAGGAGTTTCCCTTTATAGGAATAGCAGAAGGCTTTATTATAAGGCTGGATGCTAATGCAGGGAAAACTATGCACAGTCTTTTTTGGTGTGCGGTAAGTATAGTGTCAGACTTCTACTGACTAAAAACCACCCATGTTCCTTCTTAGCCCTTTGTGTCGAGGCCGCGGTCTCTCTCTCGAAGAACCAGCAGTTAAGGACTTAATATAGAATTAAATTTGCTTCATCTAGTTCTTCAAAACAGTAGCAACTGGCAAAGTGCTTTCCTAGAATACTTTTGATCTTACTGTGATTTATCAAATTTCCTGCCCTTATGACATTTAATTTGGGGTAAGCGCAGGGTTTATGTACAAAAATGAAAGAGGTTAACGTTCTTAAAGCAAACAAAAAAAAAACAATTTAATCTACTACCTAATTCATAAAGAATTTAGTCGTAAATAGTTTAGATTAGTTATCAGGGAAAAATGCGGTCTATTCATACCTGTTCTCGCGTCAAAGTCATCATTTTGAAATATTTTTATTGTGTTTACCCAATTTTATTATTATTAGCCTGCCCTTATCCCAGTTTATTTGGAGTCGGTGCAATTTTTCTTCTTTCTCCATACTTCTCCATGACAGGAGTCAACTCCATCACTCAAACCATAAAATAGGGTATTCCATCAAGAAAATCCAATAACTCCGCCTGTTTAGATTGTCGTATTGGATATGTGTTTTTTGTTTTATCAAATTAATAAAAATTTGCGAAGATAGATAATTAAAAAATAGAAAATTTTAGAAGAGGGGGCTTTTGACGTCACTTTGTGGGGGAAAAAGTAATAACCTTGGGAAGTTGGGACGTCACACGAATGAACACGACTTTTCAGAGCACTGTATCGTCTGCATCTTTTGTTTACGTGAGAAAAGAAAAAATACGTGTCCATTATTTTTTGGAAATCTATCTGACGGACTAATTAGATTTTTTTGGTGAAATACCCTTTTGATTGGTCCACGGTTGGTCCATGGATGGTTGACCACCTATTATATTATATACAGAGTTTCGTCCGTGCCTCGGAAAGCACGTTAAGTCACTTTTCTAAGCCATTCTTTACCGGTGAGTGACGTCACAACACCCCACTCAAATCTTTGACGCGTTTTATCTTCGTAAAATTATATTGATTTGATAAAATAAAAAATACGTTTCCAATATTTTTCGATAATCTAACAGACGGACTAATTAGAATTATATTTTTTTAAGTCGGTAAACATCCCTATTATTTAGCCACGAACTCCTTCTCCTGTTCGAATCACTAAAGACCATAACCATTTTATAATATTTAACAACCAGAAACATATCAGTTACTAAAACTAATCCTGCTTTATCATCACAATACCCCAAATCTAACAACAATCACATCTCCAAAACCAGCCACACAACATTCCTCACCATTAAACATTATCAACAAAAGACTTGGATCTATGTTAACGGTGGCCGACAGAAAGGTAGGCAGACTCGTTTACCGACAGTTATGATAACGACTCGAAGCGAGACGGACCGTAACTCAGAAATAACTGTCGCTTTCGTTTGATGTTCGACGAGAAACTGATTTTTGTAAAAGATTTGTCGAGGAATTATTGAGTGACTAGCTTATTCGGTTTCTCCATCTGTGCCTATTGGACTTGTTTTGTTTTATCTCCCGTTGATATGAAGGGAAGTGGAAATTATAGTTTTCCTACTCCTCCACAGATCCACAGATTTCTATCCAAGACAGTTCAATTGTTTCAATACAATACAATACAAAATATTTTTATTTTAGGCCTACATGGGCACTTATAAAACGTCGGTAAAAAGGGGCACGGTTCGGTGCATTGGTCGATTCCTAAGGAGAAGAACCGGCAATAAACTCCAAAGGTTACTCTTTTAATCTTTTAAAATCGTTTGGGTTAACAATAAGGTATAATACAGACATGAAGAACATGCAGATTAATGTCTGAGATGGTCTTTTGAAGAAAGCACCACACAGATTTGAGTGTTTCCCTGGGACTTCGTCAAGCTTCACTGTTTTGGCACTTTACTGGTCTCACCATTATTGATCATCTTCAGGTGTTATAGCGGCTTTGGAATAGTGTGGTGGGATTGTTCCATAAAAAATGTTAAATTTACTTGGACATTAATTGCGGGCACTTAATTTTTGAAGAAGCGTTACGTTTAGCAGACTACCATATTTCTCATCCAACAGAGCTGAGAAGCACGCGGCATGGAATGGCAGTAGCTTAGAAATCTTCTACAAGTACACATGTAACCACACGCGGAGCTCTGTGAAACTGGAAACTGTAACATAATTTTACTGCTTACAAGCTAGTGCAAGTTTTATTTAAAACTCAAATTATTTGCAACAATTTGAGAGCAGTCGGCCCCCACTTACGAACAGTAGGTCCGGGTTCGAACACAACGGTGAAGGAAAACATCGTCAGGTCTTAGAACCAAAATTTCGAGGACATGTGACATTTACCATTCCGCACTAGGCCCGCGTGGTGGACTATAGCCCATCCCTCTGCTAAAGAAGAGGCCTGAGTCTCTGCAGTGGGAACATTATAGGCTGATGATGATAATTATGACTTAATTTTTGTAGGGTAATTTAACAAGAAATAATATATATTTGCTGATGAAACAACTATAATCGGCTTATTAATCGATCGATTAATAAGCCGATTATAGGTAGAGATTCTCTTTTGGTTTTACTGTGAATAAGACTGTCCGAGTTTTGGAAAACCAAATCCACACACAACCATTCTCCAAACTGTGTTGGACTCGTAAAAGTTTACGAGAAACAAACCGGAATACTGCAACTACTTACTGAATAACTGCAAAACTGCAGTTAGCATGCATATGCAAGGTGCAGTCGAAATGCAGTGATGCAGTAAGGAACTGTTTTTGCCACAAATTGTAGTACCTAATGGCACATGTGACGAATGCTCGTTGGGATAGCAAGAATTCTTGTTTGATTCAGATAGCTCATAAATCTACACTAATATTATAATGAGGAAAGATTTGTTTGTTTGTTTGTAACGAATAGGCTCCGAAACCACTGGACCGATTTGAAAAATTCTTTCACCGTTGGGAAGCTACACTATCCCCGGGTGACATAGGCTACTTTTTATCCCTGTGTTTCCACGGGAACGGGAAATACGCGGGTGAAACCGCGTGACGTCCGCTAGTGGGATATAAAATAACATGTTTTATTAAGTTTAAGGTGCTTCTAATCGGGCAATCTTTTACTGAAATAAAATGGCCGGCCACAATGCCAGCCATACTATGCCATATTGCAATAATGGCCCGGCCATATAGCCATACAAATTTAGTATGGCCAAGCATTTTGACGTGTAGCCGGCAATATTTTCGACATGGCCCAGCAATACTTGCCAATAGTACAGCCTCAAATTGCCGGGAGCTCGTTTAGAAACACCTTTATAGTAAACTTTATTGACAGTAGGATAATTCTTAGACTATGATTTTAAACATCGAGTCAGGGGTACCATACCCTTTGGCGGCGGCGACCTCTCGCGCCCGGCCCTGGTGCAAGCCAAGGTCCGGGGCGAGGAGGAATGGGACACCGTCGCCTCCTTCTGCGAAGCAGTGATGATAGCGAAGGAGGTGGCGCAACGCGAGAGCAAAAAAAAAATTATTATTATATGAATTAAATAATAACCAATGAAGACTTTTTTAATATTATTCTAAGAATCACTTTGACCATCTAACACTTAGTCCAGACAATCGTCTAACTGTGCAACAGCTGACCTTAATGCCGTCCATTCATCTGTCAGCCATCAATCATGGAGGGTGTGGTCCGTTCTGAAGTATTGAGGAATGATGAGTCAGCAGAACTAGCGGTATTAGAGGTAACAGTGGAGTACGTAACATAAATATTTTATTTGGGCTATGCCATAGGTCTTCTTCTTACAAAATTTAAATTGAATGGGCCCAAAATTTAGGGACGAGTTTGTTTTATGATTTTAGACCATTAATGCGCTCCTACTAATATTATAAATGTAAAAGTTTGTGAGAATGGATGTGTGGATGTTTGTTACTCTTTCACGCATAAACGGCTGGACCGATTTGGTTGAAATTTGGTATGTAGATAGGTTATACCCTGGATTAACACATAGGATAGTTTTTATCCCGATTTTATCTTCCCTTGGGATAATTTACGAGTTGTAGCGGGTGAAGCCGCTGGCAACAGCTTGTAGTACATATTACAAATGCAAAAGCATCTGCCTAAATGTGCGTTTTCTTTTCGAACCTTTGGTGGAGGGATTTGAATAATATTTGGTACGTGGATAGAATTGGATAAAATCATGACCTGAGTTTTAACATTTTTATTCCAGTACTTTCCCCTAGGATATTTTCGCCGTCAATGAGGGCGAGGCCACGGATAATTATGTGGTTAGTTCTATCTATCTTTTTTGAACTTGTGTTTAGAACTTACCCTGGTGTCAGAGTTTTTATGTCGCTCATGGACCCCTATGACTTATGACTTAGTTGTTTTCACGTAAACAATGAAGACGATACAGCGCTTTGAAAACTCGTGTGATGTAATATTCTAAGACATTAGTATGACATTTCTAAGCGGTGAGTGACGTCATAACTCAAATCTTTGACGCGTTTTATCTTCATCAATTTTTAATAATTTGATAATACAAAATATACGTATCCAACATTTTTTGATAACCTAACAGACGGACTAATTTGAATCACATTGTTTTAGGTCAGTAAACATCTCTATTGGAAATTTTCGGTAGCCGCTGTATATTTTTGTTCAGTTTATAGCAATAAAGGGTGTAAAAGTACCCTTAACGCAAACGAAGAGCACTTGTTCTCCCCACCACTGCGATCATTTTTTTGTTCTAGACCATACCTGGGAACCCCCTAGTTACGGAGATATTGGGGGTCAAAGATCCAAATTTTGCACAGCTGTTTTTGTAAATACTAGTTTTTCAGGTTGTAACTTTACTTAAATTACCTCCATGACCCTTTTACTATTCAAAGCATCCACTAGCACCATGTTTTGAGAGTGCTACATTGAGTTTTACCGTAAAATGAAATTTATAACCCCAAAAAAAAAGTCGTTTCCCAGCAAAAATATTTGCGTAGGGGTACTTAGTTTGATGTACGGAATGTTTGGTTGACGTATGTGTGAAGGGTTGATTTACACCCTGTTTAATCTATTATCATAAACTGGACAAAACCCAGATCTGAAATTTAAATGAACCGTGTTAGACCTCTCAATTTCCCTAATCAATTCACAAGAGAAACATCGCAAAATAAACGAGTTTTCTAACTTCCCGACTTCACCGAAGTGGATCATCCATGTCGCCAATTACTGTTGACAATATGCTGCATGTACCAGCCCCATTCCCACGGCAGTCTGATGGGGAACATACTCATTCGGTACTAGAACACTGAGTTAGGTATCCAGGTCATCAAGTACTGACTTGAGAATAATGTAAGGTATAGGTAGTCAGGATTAGAGCTTTTATAGATCTGGGAGGTAATATGAATGATGATTCTAAGGCTTGACCATCTTTGGACTTTAATTATGGCTGTTTCCTGACTAAACAAAATATGATTCGGTTTAGTCCGTCAGTTAGATTATCGAAAAATATTGGATACGTGTTTTTATTTTATCTTAATATTAAAAATTTAATGAGATAAAACGCGTCAAAGATCATGAGTGGAGGCTTTTGACGTCACTACGTGGTAAAAAATGCGGTGCGATGTGACACGAGTTTTTCAGGCACTGTATCGTCTTCATTCATTGTTTACGTGAAAAAAGAAAAAAATATGTGTCCAATAATTTTTGGAAATCTATCCGATGGATTAATTAGATTTTTTTTTGTCAACTACCCTATTTATCGTTTAGCACATAACACAACATCGCGCCTGTAATCATAGTAGGGATAGGCAGAAGTTTTGAAATCCCCGCTGGGTTGGGCATAAATAAACTCACTTTTCGCCAATTATGTTTAAGTACCATCCCATGTCATAGGGAGTGAGGCTATTGCCATCCCCCCCAACAAATCCAGAATCAGCGGCTGTTACTTAGATATTGCTAGTGGAACAAACTTTATTTCATCATCATCATCATCAGCCTATAATGTTCCCACTGCAGGGACTCAGGCCTCCTCTCTAGGAGAGGGATGGGCTATAATCCACCACGCGGGCCCAGTGCGGATTGGTAGATGTCACATGTCTTCGAATTTTTTGATTCCATGACATGCCGGTTTCCTCACGATGTTTTCCTTTTTAAATATTATTTAATCAGCGTTGATTATCCAAAATCATGACAACTTCTGAAATTAGATGAAAATGTACGTAATGGCATAAAAAAATATTTTTTTTTTTAGTTTTGTGCGCTTTTAACATTGGCCTTTGTGTGTATTTGTATTAAGTTCTCTGTAACTTATACAGCAATTAATAAAGAGTCTTTACGTCTAGGTAGTACAAATTCTAGGAGGCGGTGAATGCGCAAGGTAAGCATGCAGACCCAAACTCGTTAGCAAGCCGACATTCCTTCAAACCAAGCCACGCTACACTCCACAGTAAGTACCTCTACTAGAGCGAATTACTCTTAATGAGACAAATTCTTTCCTACAATCACAGATGTGCAAGCTTACTTGAATACTAACATCAAAACAACTTAACTCCAGACCCAGTTCAATCAAAAACAAACTCTGAAGTTAACTTCTAAAGGTAGAAGCTACTTTGAAGGCGTGAAATAGCCTCGGCAGGTTACACAAGAGATATTGGGGTCATAGAATAAATAGCTAAAGCTCGTTTGACGCCAAAATGGTATACAAATATGGATGTAGTCAGAGACACCTGCCTTTAGTGGGTGCAAGGAGTGTCAATATTTATGACATTCCTGTGATAGGCCTTCGAGGTTGTTTGAGATTGGATTCATTCATAAGTAACTCCTTTCATCAACATTCTGCATTCAGAAATATAGTTATTGTTGTATTAATTTAGTTAAACTGCCACTCGGGTCGATCTTTAGGTTAAGCTGCGCTTGCCTAGGTCGATCTGTGAATGGGTGACCGCCCATTACATACCGAGTTTCCTCCGTGCCTCGAAAAGCACTTTAAGCTGTTGGTCCCGGCTGCCATATATGTATCTTTGGCAGTCGTTACAGGTAGTCAGTGACCTGGAAGTCTGACATCCAGTCTTACCAAAGGGTATCGTATTACCTAGTATTAACTGGGTTATTAAGGTCAGATAGGCAGTCGCTCCATGTAAAATACTGGTATTCAGCTGCATCCGGTTAGACTGGAAGCCGACCCCAACATAGTTGGGAAAAGGCTAGGCAGATGAAAACTTGTAAACCTTGATCTCATATCATGTTCCCTTCTTGATCTAAAAATGAAGAAAATGTTTATAAATCGGGTCGACCTTTACGTTAAGCTCCGCTTGTCTAAGTTGGTCTGTGAATGGCGCGTGACTACTCATATGCAGAGTTGGCTTCGGCATCAATTTGTATATCTTTGACAGTCATTCGAAAGTCTAACAACCATGCAGTCTTACCAAACGGTATTGTATTGTACAAACTGTATTGTGCAGATCAGATCGCAGGCAGTCGTTCCATGTAAAATACAAGTCATCATCATCATCATCAGTCTATAATGTTCCCACTGCAGGGACTCAGGCCTCCTCTCTACGAGAGGGATGGGCTATGATCCACCACACGGGCCCATTACGGATTAGTAGATGTCACATATCTTTGAATATTTTGGTTCTAGGACATGCCGTTTCCTTACGATGTTTTCCTTCGTCGTTTTGAGAGCAGTGGTGATGAAATAAATTACACAAAGTAATGCGCCTGACTGGATAAATCGGGGCCGCTAACACTGAGCCATCACTGCTCTCAACTAAAAAAACTAGTATCTGGTTAGACAGGCAGCCGAGCTTAATATAGTTCGGAAAAGGCTAGGCAGATGATGAATGTTCTCTCCCTAACCTCAACATCATTAGGGTCAGCCATCAATATCAGTCATCATCCAATACGGATGTTCACTGATTTAAAAAAATGTGATTCTAATTAGTCCGTCTGTTAGATTATCGAAAAATATTGGATACGTATTTTTTGTTTTATCAAATCAATAAAAATTTATGAAGATAAATAGTGTCAAAGATTTGAGTGGGGGTTTGTGACGTCACTGACCGGTAAAAAATGCCATAATAATGTCTTAGAATATGACGTTTTTTTTTTGGTGGGTGGGAGTTCATCAAATAACCCCTCCCGCTCTTGGGCAGAGTGCAAGGGAGTGTCAGACTTCTCCTGACTAAAAACCACCCATGTTCCTTACAACATCCCGCAGCCCCGACGGGCATTAGAATATGACGTCACACGAGTTTTCAAAGCACTGTATCGTCTTCACTGTTTGTTTACGTGAAAAAATACGTGTCCAATATTTTTTGGAAATCTATCTGACGGACTTGTTAGTTTTTTTTTGCTATCATAACACCTTAAAAATTCCTACCCATATTTCCATTCCTCTCTTTCATCAACACAATTACCAATAGCTAATTTCTTTGCTCAATAATTGTGTCATCTATCTAACTAGCTGATTTCTAGATCTCCTAAATGACCATGAAAACCGATTTCCATTTTATCAGAGTTGAATGAACTGCAGTTTGCTCTAGTGAATGAAACGAGTCTGGTTGTCATTCACTTCGCTTATCAGATCTCAGGAGCTGCTATTCTAACAGACACAACTGATTTTGAACTATGGTTGTTAAGGCAGAGAGTTAGATTTGTAGAAGCAGGTGTGGTTATCTGAATTTTGCTTATAAAGTTTGTGATCTAGTGAGAACAGTACTAGGATTTGAGTATTGTGTTGTACCTTTTACTTCACGTTAAGTGATATGTTGTAATCTTTGCCTTTTAAATTAGCAGGTCAAAATCTCATCTACGAAAGTATCCAGAAAAAGTAACTTTTTGTCATGAAAATATCTAAAATAATTAAACAAAACGAGAGAGAAAAGGATATACTTATTAATTCTGTTAAAAAGTGGTTCTAGGAATACGAAACGATTTAAAAGCGATTAGCGCGACCAATGTAATAAAAAGCATTCCCGTTACTGTCAATAAGCAACATATTTAAATCAGACAACCAAACATATATTTAAAAAAATATTTACAATATATTTTAAAAACTTGATAATTCACTGCCTGAGGACCTCACTCTCGGTAGCCACGTTAGCGCCGCGCGCCGCCTAGACGAAAAAGACAGTACTCCTTTACCTGAACGTACCACAAACTTAGTTCATTAGTGTCACCCCCCACAGAGAATGTCTCAGACCGAAATTAAGCACGTTTTGACTCAAAAAAGTTAAACTAAACAGTAACTTAGTTGTCTGTTTTTATGAACGAAAATCTCATTTAGTTTTTGTTTCATACCGAATTGGGTTCAGCAGTTTAGGTGAAATGTTTTGCAATGTAGGTCGATGATAATATAAAAGTGATGTAGACATCGCTCTTAAGTTTTTTTAAACTTAGTTCTGATGATTTTCCTCGTGTTAATGTTTTCTTTCCCGTTGCTTGGTAATCATCGTTATCGCTTTTATCCGAACGACGTCCACAGCTGGACCTGACCCAAAAGTCGCCACATTGGCCGGTACCGTGCGCCACGCATACAGCGAATTTATCGATTGGCATTATAAGGTTAACAAATAAAATATTCGCTGAAATTATAACTATCATATAAACAGACTCGAAAACATACGGTCTATAGAAAAGACGCATTTTTTTAAGGACACGTCCTCTAAGTTTTCTTAACATCAGGTGAGATAGTGGTCAAACGCGAGCCTATCTACAATAAAAAAAAAAAAAAAACATAAGGCAACCCGCACTGGGCCTGCGTAGTGGATTATAGCCCATCCCTCTCCTAGAGTGGAGGCCTGAGTCCCTGCAGTGGTAACATTATAGGCTAATGATGATGATGAAGGCAAAATCTATTACACAAAAAAAAACAATCATCAAACATTACATAACATTTTACTGTTTACCATCTTCAAAGTCCAAATATTGACTACCAAAGGTCCATATTTGTCTTCCCAAAACCCAGTCAAACATTACCAGACCAGTGAAAGTAAAACGCAAACGTACACACACGTACTGCAATGTATTCGGTGAAAATAATGGCTTATTTTGTGAACCCCATTGTCTATGAGGAAGTCATGGGAAACGTATCACTTTCTCCATGGAGGCTAGAGTCGATTGTGAATTTATTATGTGACCGGAGAGGGTCAATGACAATTGTGTGAATAGGGAGTGTTTTGGACTTCAATGTTATTGCTACTTACGATTTTGGTTAATAGTTTCCATTAGCAGTTTCCTGCGACCTTCGTCCACGTGTTATTAGCATAGCATGATCAGCCTACAATGTTTCCAAAGCCCAAACCTCCACAACAGAATTCCTCTCCTTGAGAGGAAATGGGCTATAATCCACCACGCGACGCGAGCGGGTAGGTAAGTGTCACATGTCTTCGAACTTTTGGTTCTAGGATATTCCGTCTTCGCGAAGAAACTATGCCATACTATAGACCCAAAAAAAATGGAAGACATCCATAAAACTGTGTCGAAGGTTATGAAGACCATGGGCTGATTAAGCTATTGTCAATAACACTAACAAGCAATTTAAATTGAAAAACTCTTGATGTTAAATATTATTTTCGTTCAAACAAACATTACAAGGTATGTCGGACACCGCGGTCACTCACGAGCAATAAACTTTAAAGTCAAGTTAAACTTATGGTTAAGTTAATTCCAACGAGTACGAGTCGTATGGACAAATATGTCCGTTGTGAAGCGAGGTTATACTGACGGCGGAGCGGGGGATGAGCGCGAGATTCGGAAAGCACGTAAAGCCGTTGGTCCCGGCACTTGTATTTATCTTTCACAGTCGTAATAGGTGGTCAGTCTGAAAAGTAGCCAAGAGAAAAATTCAAATTACCTAAGACAAACTGGATTGTGGAGGTCAGATAGACCGTACTTTATGTGAATGAAATACTGGCCATCTGCTATTCACATGCATCCGAATAGACGGGAAACTTAAGGCTAACGCAAAGGCTGGGCAGATTATAAAAGTGGAGTAATAAATAACCCTCCTTTTGGGCTTCGCCGCAGTCTGGTAAAAAGAACGGTCATCGAGCAAGTATTTCATATGTCAACCATAATATTGGTATCTGGATTCGTTATGTTTCTTAAAGGTAAGTGAGATTTGATATTTCCTGCATGACGTGTCGTTATAAGAATTTGTTAGGGGATTTCCGCAGGAAGATGAGAATGACTCAAAAGATTCATAACAGATAAAATCACTACTAACAGAGTTATCGATCACTCTTTCCCTCCGTCCCGTACACAAGAAAAGATGCATTTCGGTTACACAATAATGTAGTCATCGTTCATCTCACGGTTGTACGTCGTTCCATGCGAGTTGGTCAACTAAACATGTTGGGTAGGTAAGGGAGGGCCACTTTCCTTCACTTGTGAAATTCTTAAGAGAGGCTTTACCTCCTTCGATAATATGTTATCTGTCTACTAAGAATTATCGGTAAGACAGTAAATACGAGGATGGTGTATTTTAATTTGGTGTAAGTGTGTCATAAGATTATAAGGTGGAGTAATACTTGCTGAATAATGTAACGAATGGTTTGTAGTATCTACAAAACAAACTGGCTGGTTTATTACTATTATTGATATCCGTATTTTTAAAGTAATTAACCATCATGAGACACCTTTATCTAGCAATGGGTGAAGTCGAGCTGTGGATGATAATTAACCATGAAATATAAAATGATCACTTGTTGTTATACTGTCTGCTAACCCGGTAATTAACAGCTTTCGATACTAATATTAATATTAATATATTAATATTGAGGTTTTGATTTCGTTAATCACTTCCAATTGGAACCTTTAGTCATACGCAATAAGAATAACAGAAAATTATGAGCTTCCGGTCACAAAAACGACAATAAAGACGATTAAGGCAAATTGGGCAAAATATTCCTCATCGGGCTCAAGTAATGACTGCGGTATTCCCCAAGGGACTATACTGTGACCTGTGCTAATTTGCAAATATTTATAAATGATAACATATTTTTATTTAAAAAAATGCCACTAATGAGTTTCGGTACAATTCAAGGCACTGACTCTGCAGAACAAGGTGTACAATCTACGATTGCGAGTGTAAATGAAGCCGCCTAACACAAGTCTATTTGTCGATACGGGCACTTTTACTCGCATACCACCGTGCGATATCGGGAACTGAGAGTAGGAGATAAATACACAAACCGCATATCAAGGTACGAACGACCAGAATAACATGACCTTTCTTTGTGCCGAAAGTGGACAGCTAGCTTTGAAGTCCGCTTAGATCTCATCAAGTCGATTACGACAGTTGGATGCTTTTATGAAGGCTCAACATAATAACTTGAATGTTTGAGTAACCATCCCTAGTTATTGCGAGAAGAAATATCCCATAGAGAATACACGAGGTCAGCATAAACTGGACAAGTACAGCTTGAAATGTTGTCTTAAGTACTAGACGTACGGGATTTCCTTATTAAGGTAAAGAGGAAATGTTGGAGATCTTATCCTGTGGAGCGATTGGAGCCAGTTTTACTTTTTCAGAAAAATAATTTTCCTTCCTTACTAGATGTTTTCTCCCAAGATAAGCTTGTTTGGAGCGGAAATTATGTTTTTCCTACTCATCCGCCATTATTTTTTGATTGATTTCGTTGAGCGATTCAAGAGTTAAAGTGTAAAGTGTAAGTGTGTGTAGTGTGTGTGTGTGTGTGTCTCTTGGACTTCGTCGAGCTTCATTGTCTCGGCGCATTTCAGGTGTGTGCCACTGTTTGATTGTGGCGCACAGGAGTTGTAATGGTTTAGGTAAGTGCGGCGTTCCAACCCCCAAAAAAAAAAGGTTTTTTGATGAGATTATCATTGGTATTTTTATGAGTACTGTGGAGGTTTCTCGTAAGTAAGATTTGTGAGTGGCCCGAAAATATGGCAAGCATTCTATCAAAGAGTATCGTGATACCCCGATATCTAAGTGGGTTGTGGAAGTCAGATAGGCAGTCGGTTCACATAAAATATTGGGTTTCAGTTACATACAATTAGACTGGATGCCAACATAGATGGGAAAAAGCTAGACAGAACATAATGTAGGTTTTGTAGAAACTCTAAGATTGCTAAGGTGTTAAATAAACTGATTACAGCATTGCACGTTTGCAGTGTGGCTTAGTATGACCTTTTGACCTGTTGATTGCAATATACCATTGCGTTATTGCCACTTCTAAATTATTATTGGTACTTATTATAGCCGTACCTGTCTGTTTAATCTAGAGATATTTCAAAATAATTATCGAACCGGTTAGTAACAACCTAATTGATACCTTATCAATGACCGCTGCCGAGTACCATCAGTTGTTGTGAAACGTGCGAGTGTTTATAATATGGATTAAGGACATACTAGCTGTTCCCCGCGACTTTGTCAGCGTGCATTCTGCATCTCGTTTAAGGTTGGTAATAAGTATACTCATGAATGATAGTTTTAAATGTGCATGCAAAACTGAGTTCTATTCCAAGGTAAACTGAGTTGTTAAGTCTAATGGCGTGACCTTCGGACTACCAAGTCATAAGTCTCGGGTTCGAACCTAAGACACGCATCTCTGATATTACGGATTCATGCGCATATTGTATAATTATTTCTTGCTTCAGTAAAAAAACATTGTGAGAAAACATTAGCGTAAAGCCAAGTCAGAGGCCCACGGGTAGCACAAAAACTCTTCCACTAGGATGGCCCCTTTTTTTTTTGTTGGGGGGTGTGAATTAAATCATTACATAACCCCTCCCACTCTTGGGCAGAGCGAAATTGAGTGTAAGACTTCTACTGACTAAAACCACCCATGTTCCTTCTTAGCCCTATATTTTGAGGTCGCGGTATCTCTTACAACATCCAACAGCCCACTAGGATGGCCCCTAAATGCATGATAAAGAAAGAAGCCTAAAAAGCTGACAGACAGATAAATAGACTTACTTTTCTGTTAGATATGTTAAGTATGGTATAATATTGGATTATCAACTGCTAGTATTTACCTCCATATCAGTCAATATTTTCTCTACTAATAAAAATTGCTTACTGAGTTGTCCTGTCAATCGTCAATCTGAGCCATAACCGCTTGCTACCGGCTCATAAATATATAAGTGGTATCTAAAGGTTATTGATCGATCCCTTATGGGTTTATTTACCTTGCTTATTAACTTTTACTTTGCCTTTTAATTATGCCTACTAGTTTGTTTTTACCTGACTACTAGAATGATTGGCCATAATCATGAGTACCGTAGGATAATTTATGAAAAAGAGACCTTTTTCAATGTATAACTGTTCCACTTCGCAAAGGGTAAGGAAGAATATTTGCTGTTAATATTCAATCTTCAGTGCAAAATAATAAGGCCGAAGAATTGCCAGACTTAAGTGGCATTGGGCAGGGGGCATATTGCTCGCAGAATGCATGGCCAATGGGGCCGAAAAGTTCCCACTAGGTATATAGACTGATGACCTGGTGAAGGTTGCGGGGATCCGCTGGATGCGAGACACACGGGACCAGTCAATGCAGCGACACTTAGGGGAGGCCTATGTCCAGCAGTCAATTAACCAATCAGTGCAGTGGATGTCTTTCGGCTGAAATGACGATGATAATGATAATACTCTATAGAAACAATTAGAAAAAGTACCTCACTTTGAGAGGAGGCCTGGATCTCTGCAGTGGGAACATTATAAGCTGATGATCCCAAAAAGTGCTATTTTTAAACGCCTACAAGAAGTCTGCAGAATTGTCACTCAACAAACATACAAACAAACAAACACTGACTATATCATTTCGCGTAAGATAACACCATCATCGCACACTCGTATAGCAACTTACTGCAATACTTACGAGTCAGCGGCCGCCACAGTTCGTTGTGCCAGTTGCTTTGGTTTTTTGTCGACTGTGTCTCGAGTAGCGACCGAAGATCTGTCCTACATTGTGTACGCGTAATATTGATGGTCCATGTGCTTTGGTGATTCATGAATCTGTTAAGATTTCTTGCAGTATGTAGATTAGTGCAGATTTTTGTTTCAGCTTGTCAGAGGTATCCCGTAGTCAAAGTTAGCGGTTCTTATTTGCTGTTCAAAACAACTAGCAAGACTCCAATAGTTAAATAATCTTTCAAGCTCAGTACTACTGCTTGGAAATATAAGTCATCGAAACTAGAAGAATAACTAAATAATAATACATATTAGTGGGTACATAATGCCTAATCCTTTGAACAACACTTATAATACTCGTGCTTGTTATTTGGACGGTGGTGTCACAAACATTAGTACTATTTTTTTAAGTGATAAATGGGCACCTCTAACTATCATCCCCAATCGGCTGACTACACATGCAAAAAAACGATTGCATATAAACACGTCAAACATCATTGAAAAAGAAAATATGAGCTGTCAAGTATTACATAAGTATCAACCTGAACAATAATAAAATTATAGTGTGTCTCAATAGCTAATAATTACAAAAGCCTATAGTCTGGTCTAGATCCACAGAAGCGTCATTATAACGCCAGGCGCGTGTTACACAATCAAGTAGATCATCTTGTGGTGTGATTGGCACTTGATCGATTTATGTCAAGTGTTGCGATGGCTTTGATTTTGCTGCCTAGTGTTATATGAAGCAAGCTTTTGAGGCTTAGAAGAGATTATACGTTAGGGGGTGGATGCACCCGACGGGGCTGCGGGTTGTCCGAAAGAGATACCGCAGCCTCGGTACAAGAGCTGAGAAGGAACATGGGTGGTTTTTAGTCAGTAGGAGTCTGACACTCCCTTTCGCTCTGCCCAAAAGCGGGAGGGGATATTTGATGATTTCCCAACCCCAAAAAAATAATAAAAGGCGGTTGATGCAAAATATAATCAACACTAAAATTAAATGAATACTTAGGGTGACAGACTAGATATGACGACAATAGATGGAAACGAGGCTTTAGACTGATGATTTTAGTAACTAATATTTAATCAATAAAAAATGGTATTGAGAGCCACAAACTTGTGTGCTAGGTGACAAAAGATCGCGGATCAGTGACATAAATAACAATCATTGCGTTATATGGTAGAAATATTAAACTTTTTGTAAACGTTCATTATCCCAATTGTCTAGATCGGCAACGAATAGAGTTATTGTAGTACCAGCTAGTAGATAAAATAGATGATCTTCTGGATACCTAATAATAACTGCTATTTATAGCACAGTAGCATTTTCTTTGTTCAAATACCTGATATTAATTGCTAGTTATGTTGAACTAGTCATGGGCGACCCGCATCGGTTTTGTCTAAATATAATCCCCTTCGAAAGTGCCTATCAGTAATTTCATTAAAATAGATTATTGTCCGTTGACTATAATTTAATATTGTACAATGACAGTCTATTTTTGTACATAATGTGGGAGGAAGGACAGACAGACATACAAAGTGCGTAGTAATCGCAAACGACGTGAAGGTGGACGAGGCAAAAGCAGGTAAGCAGCGTAGCAAGTATAGTATATAGCAAGTAGCGTTCTGTTGCTTCTGCCTACCCCAATGGAAAATAGACGTAAGTTTATGTATAGTTGTTAATTATGATGATTATCTGACAGATACAAAGAGAGATTACAGAGAAATTTCAAATAGTAAAACTTAATAAAACATCGCCCGACTCGGGAACTAACCCCGGACTTCATGCTCTGCAGTCGCACTGGCGAACACTACACCTACATATTGAAGAAGTATTTGTAAAAGTTCGGGTCCGAAGTGGCTTCTGTAATTTGAACGTCACAGTTGGATCGACCGTAGGTCTGTAGTGTAGCGACAGCTATCAAAATACTAGCACTCTGTGATAATCTGAGGCGCTAGCACGAGCCCGCCGCGTAAACGCAACGTAAATGCATCAATTTTAAAATCGAAAATTTTATTATCCCAGTAGTAAAAATCAAATTAGTCTAGATATCATATATATTTATCTATATATATATTTATCCAGCTAGATTTCCAAAAAGTAATGAACACGTATTTTTTCTTTTTTCACGTAAACTAAAGATGAAAACGATACAGTGCTTCGAAAACTTGTGTCAAGCCGTGTGACGTCACAAGGTTAGTACTTTTTTACCCACAAAGTGACGTCAAAATCCCCCACTCGTGATCACACGTTGACACGTTTTATTTTCGTAAATTTTTATTAATTTTCCATAATCTAACAGACGGACTAATTAGATTTTTTTTTTAATACCCTATTATAAGTATCATCCATAGATATGTATAGGTTTTCAAAGTTATGAATATAGTTTGTATGTATGGGAAACGAGTGTTTTTAATTAAAAAATGCTTAGGTCCTTTGAAAAACCTCGTGAACACTTAGCATTATTCCTCAAATACAAATGGCGCCTATTTAATTGCGCGTTGCATGCATGACTAATCACACAAAACAAACATACGACCTATGACTAATCTCGCTATAAAGCTAGTGACTAAAGAAAATGTTTAATGTCTCGGAAAGTAAATACGAAACTTTGATTAATCAAATGTCTTACTCCTTAGTAAGCGTGAATGCAATCGTTGTGCAATTCGGTCAGGATCCGTGATTGTTTTGATTACAGCCATATTTGTCATCATTAGATAACCTAGATTTCAGACAACCGCGTTTTGAATTTCTACGAGAATGCTCATGTTCAAAATTGAACCGCTTTCCACCAGTGGTGCTAGAGGGTTAATTAAAAGTAACCCTTTCCTTGCAGTCGGATAAAAAAACAGTCTTGTCACAAGCCGAAGTGGACACCGCGAATCATCGATAACACTTGCTAAGCAGGGTCTTCGCGGGGACAAGTCTGCCACACTATTTTCCCAAACCACTATAACTCCTGAAAGCCAGAATCAACAGTGGCGAACACCATAATAAAAGCACCGAGACAAGTTCAGAAAAGTCCCAGCGAAACAGTTTAACTGTCTTGGATCTTGAATTGCAATCAAAATGTGATAAGTAGTGAAGACGAAGCAGCAGGGTCATGAGCATTCGCACTTTAATTTCTATGCAAAGTAGAATAGTTAAATTATACATACACGTGTTTGTACGGATGTAGCTTGTACCTCAAATGTTTATTCACTCAAGGCAGAATTATTGCAAAAATTACGTTACTTTTCAATGAAATGTCCAAATAAATCCTTTTATTACTCTTAAAATGCTTTAGTATTTCCGTTAATTTTGATGGATATCTTTTAAAGTTACCACAGATTGCCTTGCGACGAACATAAAATCTTGGTTTTATGTAAAAATATTGAACCTGGCCGAGACGACGAGGAAATTTTACACACTAATCAAGTAAAGAAAATAATTGCGTCAGCCATTAAAAAAAGGTTTACTACGCTTCATTTTAAATTAGTCTCGAACTAAAATACTTATATTATTATTTGAGATTGAAATAAGGTTCAAAATTACTTACCCGAACAAAAGGGTTCTTCTTTGGTAACTCATGGTCGACCTCATCTCGAGATTCATCATCCTCCGCCGAGTTCACCCGCACGCAGGTCTTGTGGATGGTCTGGGGCTCATCCATACCCACCACTCATCATACACAGGATAGAACTTAACACACTGTCATCCACTTCCAAAGTCACTCACTAAACTAGCACTATTCCAAATTCCAATTTGGAATTTTAATATTAGTTTGCACTTCACAGAATAAAATAAAATTTAGAATTGGAATTTTTAATTTAGCTCACTTTTGTGATTGAATTTAGGTTTTATATTTCCACATTGATTTGAATTTGGACATTTAACACACTCAACTTTGGACTTTTAGTTTCCAACGTAGAATTTATATTTTTGGATTCCACTTTAGAATTTTAGTTTCTTCTGTTATACGACACTTAAATCCAACGCGTGCGCGTTCCACGCGTACCTGTAATAAATGAAACACAAGATTAATTACGATATAAAGATAATGAGTAATGCTGGTTCAATATTGATGTCATTTCGGCCGAGTTTTAGTTTGTGTGTACTTTGATAACGTTATCAGCTAGTTTAGTAATCGTTTGAGATATTGTATTGTTTGTGTTGCCAAACTGTTAGTTTGTAATCTTTTGACAAACAGAGGTAGGATATATGTCTCTGGCGTGAGATTAGGACACTTTTATTTGCGTTTAAGATAGAGACTGTCTACTTGGTCTGGCGGAGCATGAGGTCCTTGGCTCCATTCTCGGATCACGCGAAGTGGTATTGAGTTTTTTCATCAGGAATTATTCAACTTTGGGGGTGATGAGGAACAGGGTGTAAAGTTCCTCATCCCCCATAGAAAAGGGAAAAGCAAACCAGACAGGTGTTGTGTCTGGTGGGCTAACTGCCCGACATATGTAAGTCGGGATATCGTTAAGCGGTTGATCGACTCTTCATGTGACTAGAGGGCTGGTCTTTTTGGCCACACTATCATGATTGCCTTGCCATACAGTGTGGCAACGATATCAGCCTTCTAGACACTTATTGACAAAGATGTGCACGATTTTAGACGACCTGTAATTCCTTTCCCGTTTTGACACTTGAACATTTATTTTAATAATTGTTGTAAATAATTTTCCGTTAGTATACAATTGTATAAGGGTTACCTACAAAGTTCTCAACTAATTATAACACAGTATTATGGTGTTGGAAACAACGCTCACGTAAAATGAAGTAACAATGCGTATTGCGTAACGAGAGACAGTTTGAGAATCAGGTTTCGGAGCACCATCTTAATAATCACCCACAATTAATTGAATTACACTCGGGCGATTTATTTCAATGAAACCATTTAGTTACACGTCCGAGGAGTAGTATTAGGCAAAAATTACCATTCAGTGGGTACCAAAAAGCAGGAAGCGACAACGCATCAGGCCTACAAGAAGATGGCGAGACGAGCTGGACTTTTTCTCAAAGGATTGGTCTACAATCGCACTAGATCGTAAAAAGTGGAAGCACGAAATGGAGGCCTAAGTCCTGAAGTGGAACAATATAGGATTATAATAATAATAACCCATTTACAGGCACTTTACAATTTTCAAAGAGTGGGTCAGTCAGAAAATTGAAGGCAAGGGTCTAGTGGTATCCCCACCAGAGTGTCCCCACGTTGCCAATGTGGTGGGGCTTGTGCGTCTCAATGATCCTTGGAGCTCTGCCGGTAGATATAGCGGGTAGGGCACACCGTGGCGGTCTGCCCCGCTTGGGCCGGGCTCCACCGTGTTCTTTTATCGGCAATCGGCGACGGCGACCACCAGGTGCACCAGATGTACCAGGGCCAGACGCAAGTGCGTCCGGCCCAAGTGCAAGCGATGGTCCAGGGCGAGATGAAATGGGACGCCGTCGCCTCCTTCTGCGAAGCAGTGATGCTAGCGAAGGAGGTGGCAGAACGTGAGAAGGTGAGAACCTCTCGTCGCGGCTCACGGACTCTCGCGGACCTCATTGCTCCCGCGGTGACCTCCGGACACCGTAGACGCGGGCCTGTGGACGGTGAGTAATGGGCTAGCTCGCCGTCCGTCCGTCATATGACGACGACAGGCCGTGTCACCGGCGCGTTCGTGTTCCGCGCCCGTCGGGGCTGCGGGTTGTACACAAGTTACCGCGGCCTCACATATATGGCTAAAAAGGAACATGGGTGATTTTTAGTCAGTAGAAGTCTGACACTCCCTTTCGCTCTGCTCAAGAGCGGGAGGGATTATTTGATGATTTTTCACCCAACAAATAAAAAAAAAGGGTTTAGTGGTAGCAAATGCAACTACTCAGCAATGAGGTCCTCGGTTCCGATTCCGAAGCTGGGCAAAATTATTATTATATATTTATTAAACTATTAGGTATGCCTCTGGCTCTCCACTTTCGGGGATAAAACTATGTTTATCAAGGGTATAAAATAATTATGGGTTTTCCCTCTGTAATCAGGCAATTATGCAATCTTGTTTTGACTTTTTGCAATAAACTTATTAAGTATCATCTCAAATTATGGTTTTTATCTATCCATGCATAATGTCATCGTTTATAAGTGGGAATTAAGGTACAAACTATGTCGTTTATATCTCTCTGGTATGTTAATCACAGAGTAATTATCTCCTAATGTGACAAAAGACAATTATCTTTGTATTTCGTTTTAGTTTTACATAACAATAATAAGAAGAAAAAATCAAGACGTTGACGTAAATTGGAACTCGTTATATAGTTTCAGTAACCTTGACTACAGAAATGAAAATGGGTATGACATAACATCACGCCTGTAATCCCCGAAGAGTTAGACAGTGGTGTACCTATTATTACACCCACATTTCGCCAGTTATGTTTTAAGTTACATGTAATAGGGGGCGAGCCTATTGCCTTCAACCGAGCATAAATCCAGACTCGGTGGCTGCTACTAAAAAAAACAAATAACCAAGGAAGGACCAAGGGAGTGTCAGACTTCTATTGACTAAAAACCATGTTCGTCTTAGCCCATGTTCCTTCATAGCCCTACATGTCGAGGTCGCGGTATCTCTTACAACAACCCGCAGCCCCGACGCGCGACGGGATAACCCTTTGCCTGACCTGACAATCGAACCCTCATGCGCAGCAGTCGCTCTTACGACCACTCGACCAACTTTTTCTCTGAAATTCAAAAACAAATAATGCATTCATCTTTTTTACAACTTATATCCGGTCTTTTTAATTCTAATTAAGTACTTACATATTTCATTGAACAGGTCTTAAATTTAACGATACTTAACATAAAAAAACCAAATCGTCATCATCATCATCAACAGCCTATTAATGCTCCCACTGCTGGGACACAGGCTTCCTGTCTCTTTGAGAGGGAATGGGCTATAATCTACCACGCGGGCCCAGTGCGGATTGGTAGATGTCAAATGTCTTCGAATTTTTTGGTTCTAAGACATGCCGGTTTCCGCACGTTGTTTTCCTTCGCCGTTTTGAGAGCAGCGGTGATGAAATAAATTACACAAAGTAATGTGCCTGCCTGGGTTTGAATCCACGACCTACTGTTCGTCAGTAGGGGGCAGCACTGGGCCACCGCTGCTCTCTAAAAACAAAATATAAATATAAAATAAACTAACAACAAACTATAAAAGGGCATCGAAAAACTCTTCAACTCATGTCTTGTTAAGGGTACTGAACTTCCCGTCGGGGCCGCGGGTTATACACTAGTTATCGCGGCCTCGACATAGAGGGCTAAGAAGGAACATGGGTGGTTTTTAGTCAGTAGAAGTCTGACACTCCCTTTCGCTCTGCCCAAGAGCGGGAGGGGTTATTTGATGATTTCCACCCGCCAAAAAAAAAAAAAGGTACTGAACTTCTGGGAAACAGCAACAAAACATAATCCCTAATCAAAATGGCAACTCATTCTTAAAACACGCACAGTTTTTTTAGTTTTGAATACTTGTGAATCAGCTGATTCATACATAATAATAATCATTGTGCAAAAGTGCAGGTAGATGTGATTCAAAGTGCATGTTTTTGTCGGAAGTGTTGGTGTGATTCTCCGAAATATTGTAAAGTGGTTTTAAACGAGATTGGTTCGAGACGGTAGTTAATTTCGAATCCCTGTATGTATTAGCGGAAAATATTCTTACTGCCGCTAGTAAAGGTTTGACAGTTTTTTCATACAATAGTATGTCAAATCTTTACTAAGTGACGGCTTAAGTAATTATTAAATATCTCTGAGTACCGCAGTTAATGTCATAATAAATTATAACTGGGGGATACACTACGCGTTTTTTTGCAATTTAAAGGTCACTATTAGGTTACTGGTATAAATATTGAGGGATCCAAGTCAAAACGGCAATAGGTGTGATGTGATGAAAACTATTTTTTATGTATGGAGGGTTCCTCCTTAATATTTGTATTTAATTTTTGTTTAATAATCGTAAAGCGGTTCACAGAATACATCTACGTTCCAAGTTTCAACTGTGGCTTAATAGTTTCCGAATACAGTAGCTGTGACATACGGACGGACAGACATATAAACAGACATGACGAATTTATAAGAGTTCCGTTTTTAAACCGACTTCCAAAAAAGGAGGAGGTTCTCTATTCGTGTTTTTTACTATTCAGCTACGGAACCCTATAAAGGGAGAGCTCACTTTAACTTTCTTACACCTGTTAAGACTGCTATTCCTCCACCAAGCAGGGAAAGGCAATACCGTGAAACAACAGTTATCCATCAAGAAGCATTAATTCAAATGGTCATTCATACATATTAACTAACTCGTGTAATGGCGGAGAGTACCTGTGTTTAGTTACGGCGAGCAGATAGAGAAAGATGCTTATTATGTTACCGTGCAGAGCGGAAACTTGATGTTTTGGAAAATGTCTGACGAAAACGCCATGACAGGAGATTTAGTAATACCATCGTGGTATACTTGTTAGGCCTATATTGTTCTCTCACACTTGAATACAAGGTGTAAACGGGCCCTTTACGAATCCATCAACCAGGCTTTTTCAAAAAGCCTAATTGATGGCCCCAAAAAAAAGTTGGTTCCCAGAAATAAATGTTGTAACACAACATTTATTGTTGGCAACCAACTTTTTTTTGGGGTGCAATATCACGTTTTGTGGTAGGACTCGTGCAATATCACGTTTTGTGGTAGGACTCGTGCAATATCACGTTTTGTTGATAGATGTTTAGAATAGTAAAGGGCCTTGGAGGTATTTAAAGTTAATTTATAACATTACAAAAATGTATTTATTATTTTTGTTATAAAGTTGGAACTTTGACCCTCAATATATCCGTAACTAGAAAGTTCCCAGGTATGCTCTTGATCAAAATATTTATTGCAATGACGGGTAGAACCAGTGCCTTTCGGCTTCATTAAGGGTACTTTTACACCCACTATAAAGGGTGTAAAAGTACCCTTAACGCAAACGAAGGGCACGTGTGGTTCTAGACCATACCTGGGAACCACCTAGTTACGGAGATGTAGGATCAAAGTTCCAAATTTTGCACAGCTGTTTTTGTAAATACTAGTTTTTCAGGTTATAACTTTACTTAAATTACCTCCATGACCCGTTTACTATTCAAAGCATCTACTAGCACAATGTTTTAAGACTGCTGCTACATTGAGTTTTATCGTAAAATGTGATTTTTGACCCAAAAAAAAAGTCGTTTCCCAGCAAAAATTTTTGCGTAGGAGTACTTTGTTTGATGTACAGAATGCTTGGATGACGTATGTGTCAAGGGTTAATTTACACCCTGTAATAACTCGTATAGAATGAATTAGTGGTAGTAATTTCTAAAACCACCACCACCACGAGTTGCACTGCAGCCCCACGCTCTGTTTGTCCGCATTTCTACGCGAGGTCGCGCGCACTGGTTCAAGGCTGCGTGGTTACAACTAAACTGATTTGTACGCACCCGCTATATCTGCGCACGCGCATCTGTTGGAGTACCAGGAAGATTTGGAGGTGAAAGATATTGAGAGGTTTAGAGAGGCTATGGAAAACTACGCGAACACCGTTGAAATATCTTGTGGAAATACGAAAGGCACACTTCGTCAAAAAAATCGCAGATCTTCTCTATCGAAGAAAAGCCTTGTCAATATCGATCCAGCTGTTTCGGAGATTAGGCCGGATCAGACGTACAATCATTTAAAACATGTGGTTTTGTTATTAGTGCCGTTTACACTAGGTACTGCCGTAGTTATTATACACAAACACTATTTTTTTCCCTTCCCTTCCCTTTTTTTTTACCTTCTATATTTTTCAAATGCGCCAATGCAGCCTGCAGTGGCGCCTATTTAATAGTGCATGACGGTGACAAACGAACAAAATAACCTTTTAGAATTCAATGGATCTATAAGTTACCTCAATATTCTTTCATATCAAGAGGAAATCTCGTGGCTAAATAATTACACTCGGGTTGATGTTTAGGTTAAGCCGCGCCGGTTAGGCCGTGGATGGGTTACCACCCATTACATACCGAGTTGCTTCCGTGTCTCGGAAAGCACGTAAAGGCGCTGATCCTGGCAGTTACTTGTAGATTTTTGACTGTCGCCTGTGGCCCAGAAGCCGACCCCAATAAAGTTGAGAAAAAGCACGCAGATGAAATGATATTCAAAAGGCAGAATGCATATTTATTTACAACTATTTGGGAACTATCACTGGTCGGGCTGGGGTTGTTCGCGGCCCCAGAAAACAAAGGGCTAAAAAAGAACATGGGTGGTTTTTAGTCAGTAGAAGGCCGACATTCTCTTCCGCTCCACCCAGAGCCGGAGGAATCATGTGAAAAAAAAAAAAAACGAAAATGTCACCGGAAAAAACTACACTCGCCATTTTCTTCACTTAAAAACGTCATTTGGCTGCTAAAAGCTCCTTGAAATTCTATAGGACAATGGCCTGTTTGTCAACAAACCCCACAAAAACACGGAAGCAAGGCATCTAATTAATTCCGTCCACAACTCACGATATTACAAGGTCACCCAAAACGAGTGACCTTGTGTCTTATCTATGGTATGACGTCACAGCCTTGCCAAGTGCCAACATGGCGGTGATAACATTCCAATTTCAAACGCTTATTATTTACGCATGAAACGGCTCCGTGACGGCGAAGTGTGACAAAATTACGAGTACTTTGAAGCATTGTTTACGAATTCTTAGCGTCTTTTTTGGCTTATTGGTGGTAGGTAGCTGCAAATAGTAGACTTTACAGAAAACTAGTGTCAATATAATTGTCTTGCGATTGGAAGTGGAATAATAACCCTCCTTTTGGGATTCGCCGCAGTCGGGTAAAAATAACAGACAGTATTTTACACGTTTTATTTTCGTCATTTTTTATTAATTTGATAAAATAAAAAAGACGTATCCAATATTTTTCGACAATCTAACAGACGGACTAATTACATATTATTGGGGCAAGGGCAGGCCGATGATGAAAAAATAATTATATACGTGCCTAGAAAACACTTAAGGAGGAAAAGCCTTTGACAAGCGTCTTCAAGGTAAAGTTTTTCGAATTTTCCTTTATTTTTCCTTGCCTGCTACCTATTGAGGCGCTTCGAGTGTGACTTCCTCTTAAACGTCGTAGTCTTTGTCATCAAACTATTTGTCTGAGGAATTCTTTATAAAGAAGTGCCTAAAAAAGGTGTCCTCTGTTGGATTTAGTTATTTGGCATTTACGTATTTACTCATTTATGTACCAAGTACATTTTAGCGAAGATCATTGATAAATTTTTCCTTGCTTTGCCTCGTCAGTCTAGTGGTCGGCTAATGATCTGTTGGTCCAGGTTGTTGCTTCATACCCGCCGTGAGTGGTACATTTTTCTAGAGGATGCGTTGCGGTTGTGGCGGTTTCTTGTGTCCTCTACGTGGTTTGATTTTATTGTTTGATACTTCCGTTTTGTAATTTTAACCTTTGATTGTCTTTGACTTCTTTGGGGATTTTTTTACCATTGTTTATTTTTCATTCGTTTTTTCCATAAATTGCAGCTATTCATCTGGTACTGGGGTGGCTTTTTGTTATTGGTTTTTTTCTTTGGTCCTTAATTCGATTGCCGGGTCATGCAAAGTCTTATTGGGTTATTCTAGCAAACAAAGAGTCTGGATTTTTGCCCGGTGGTGGAAATAGGCTTTTCGCTTATAACATGGGACTTAAACAAATCTGGCGAAATGTTGTTATACTAATGGGTACACTTCTGCATAACCATTCGGGGATTACAGCCGTGATGTTACGTTCATCATCAGCCTATATTGTTCCCACTGCAGGGACTCAGACCTCCTCTCTAGGAAAGGGATGGGCTATATAAGCCACTACCCGGACCCAGTGCGGGTTTGTGGTGATGTTACGTTATGTATTTTAAATTATAAATGACCAAGGACCCAAAATACTTTATTACATTAATTTTGTTTGGTTAAATCGGAGCTCATTTACCTATCAGCTTAATGACGTTATGATTTAAATAACAACAACAGCAGTTCTCCTTAGAATTTCAAAATAAAACACAAGACAGTTACAAACAAAAAAATGAAAATAAATATAAACAGGTAATGTTTAAAAGAAATTCAATAAAACTGCCAACAGAATGATTCATCATAAAATTACCCCATTTAAGGAGCCATTATTTCTGCAAAACACTAATTAAAGACATCTAAATGATTAATTAAATACTGATTACAAAGTAGTTCAATGTCGTATTCACAAGGCTTCTCTCCGAAGAGGTTTTATTCAATTATGGATTGTTTTAAATCGATAGTTTTTAAATAGCGTGTGACTCTGAATCCTTAGTAATGCATTGGGGTCGCAGGTTTTACCCTTTTTTTTTTTTTTTTTTTTTTTTGGTGGGTGTAAAATCATCGAATAACCCCTCCCGCTCTTGGGCAGAGCGAAAGGGAGTGTCAGACTTCTACTGACTAAAAACCACCCATGTTCCTTCTTCGCCCTCTATGTCGAGGCCGCGATAACCGTTGGACTACCCGCGGCCCCGACAGGGCAGGTTTTACCCTTAGCGTGTCTTTGCCGTGTTACTTAATGGAAGTCTTTAAAGTATTTTTATGCCAGAGTTACGATAGGTAGTATTGATTTTGGCCGTCTTTGAAACCAATATAGCCAGTTATGCTTAAGTATCATGGCTAGGGGACGGTCCCTTTTGCCGTCAACAGCGCAAAAATCCTGACCTCGGGCTGCTAGTGAGAAATTTCTGGTACAATTCCTCTTAGTTTGGCCGGAGATGGAACCGAATACCCAATGCGTAACATTTCTTGTGACCAATAGCCCTATGAGGCAATCAGATAATGATATGGACATGCACAGAACAGTACTATCGTATAGTATACTTCTGACTAATCCTTCGGAGATTACAGGCGTGATGTCACGTTATTTATCTAAACTTTGTTATGTCTACCTGCGTCAATGAGCGCCACTGCATGCAGCACGTGCTATGCTGGGGTATTAATGACTTTAATGACAATGGTACGTCAAATTTAATCACCAGTATTGTTATTCTATGTGACGTCTGTATCTGTGCGTGCCGTTTCGGTGATTTTAATTGGGTCATTACATTTGCTGTGCGGCGTGCACAATGGTTAAGACTCCTAAAGACGTAATAGGCAATAGAGATTGCCGACTATGACTTTGACCGATTAGCCGGATACAGAAAGTCACTAGCATAGTTATAAAACCCTGAACTTCTTGCTTGCCATGTTGACTACGCGTTCGTAACACGCGCGCCTCAAAGAGATGTCAGCACCAGAAAAGGAGTCCGCAAGGGCCAACGCCTGCTGGAGCTGTGGGTTGATCGAAAGAGATACCGTGGCCCCGGGACCCAAAGAGCTAAGAAGGAACATAGGTGGTTTTTAATCAGTTGAAGTTTGACACTCCCTTTCCAGAAATAGGAGTCGCTTTGTAATTTCCCACCCACAAAAAAATAACCTTTTATTATCGAACCTAGGCCTCTTACTCACCAGTCGCACTTCCGACAACAAAGCCAACGGGGCAATTAATAGTACGGGTTTTACTGGAACCTAAAAAGGCCTGAGGCAAATTGAGATAGAATGTGACACTGTCTTAAACCATTACTAAGAATTCACTTTCGATCGAAGTATCTACTCATCATCAGCCTTATATTGTTCCCACTGCAGGGACTCAGGCCTCCCCTCTATGAGTGGGATGGGCTATAATCCACCACGCGGGCCCAGTACGGGTTGGTAGATATGCCGGTTTCCTCACGATGTTTTCCTTCACCGTTTTGAGAGCAGTGGTGATGAAATAAATTACACAAAGTAATGCGCCTGTCTGGGTTTGAACCCACGACCAACTGTTCGTAAGTCGGGGCCGCAACCACTGGGCCACCACTGTTCTCAGTGTATCTACTATCTCAAACAATATAACATTACACGTCAGGAATGCACATTATTGCCATGAATGGCACGAGCCACTGTTGAACACGATCACATAACGACCGGTGTCATGTCAGTATCAGACGCATTGACCGCTAGCATTGACATTCCGAGTGCTTTCTTACTTTTGCGGTAGGTAACTTAGTAAATATGATTAGTGAACCTGATTTGGACATATTCAACACCAATGTGTCTAGGCTTAAGAATGTGTTGGTGAAGACATTTTTTTCGGACAATAAGTGATTGATGATTAACTGTTGATTTTGGTTTTTTTATTTATGTTCTTCGATCGTGTTACTTTGTTCGTTTAGCGTTACCTTTTTTGTTGTTTTTTCTTTGTTTTCGTGTTTTAACACTGGAAACCTGTTATTGGCCATCAAATGCTTAAATTAGCTGTAAATTACCTAAAAATAATAAAATAAAATAAAAATATTCTATGATGTCCAAATGACTTTATACCACACATCTACAATTTGACTGATATAATTGTATTGTGTCTTTTGTTAAAGGTGCAGCATCGATGATGTAGTTAGGGTACCGAAGCTTTGGGCCGACAAATAACTGAAAACCGATAAAATAAAGTTGGCCAGAAATAATAATTATTATTAAGAAAGCGACACCAAAAAAAACAGGGATTTGTATGCCCGGCTAATACCATTAGAATCACTATAGGTATTAAGCCGGGATCAGATCCAGCTAAGTGGTGCTAATAAGCATTTTCTAACGATCAACTCAATACAACTGTGCCCAATTGCCCAAAAAAGGACAATTTCAGCAGAATCATGAAGGAAAATAATATAAATCGCATAAAATTCTAAAAATGGTCACAGACACATGAATTGCCACTTTGTGGTCATTTTAAGAATTGTAACGTTATTCTGCTAAAGCAGCTATTTTAAACCCCCAGAGCCTGTGACCACCAATGTTGCAGTATCATTGCCATCAGTATACCTGATAAGATCAAGAAAGCCTACAAACCTACTGACAGTGAAAGTAAACGGTCATCAACCATGCGAACATTGCAGTACTTTAACTATCCCATGCATGGTATGCACCACACCACAACGGCATCTAAAAAATACCATACATACAAAAACTACCGCAATAATTCATATAAAACCTCATATTACAATTCAATAACTTCTTCTATTGTTTTAATCTTCCCCAAAAGGCATTTAAGTCGAGAATCACGAGCTTCGAACACGCGGGTAACTGTTTGCAGTCCACAGTTAGGTGAGATAGGGACGGAGGTATGGGAAAGTTGTGCGGGAGACAAGGATGGAAGTATGGGCGATCAATTTGTGCATGCGCAAGTGGAGTGTGAAGTTTTGGTAGGGCTGTCGAGGATTAGTTTATTGATTTAGATTACTTGAAATCATGAGGAAGAAAAATGATATGCTGATGATGGACTAGATATTGATCAGTTCCTTGAGGAGTACCTGCAAATATTTTAGTACCTACATAAAGACAAGCAATAAGAGGTTTAAAAGCGTTTAAACCAACAGAATGAAATACAAAATGCATAGACCAGACAACGCGAAATAATACTAAATTAGTTTGAAAATTATTAAAAACGATTTGCCATCCAAAGACAACTACCTAGCTTCAACTGTCTGACTAACAGGCTGACTTCGTGACAATTCAAACCTGCCCGTAATAAATGGTGTAACAGAGTTTAATTTTGAAAGTAACTTAAGCCAAGAACTTGGAAATCGTGACTACCAAAATAATCAAAACCATCTGCAGTAAAACCGTAACCTTTCTTGCCACCCCTCACATAAACTTGATCGTGCATGACGCATCGCACACACCGACACGCACTCACACATACACAGTCACACACGCACGCTTTACTTCCTGTACCTTTATGGTGTCCCCATAGGGAACGACTTAACTCTTGTTTTATACGACTTGTTCAGTAGGACCAGTATGTCTTTCTGTCTGTTTCTATAGAATTTTCTTGGCTATTGATGGTGTTTGCGAAGCAAAAGTACTGGTTTATTGAATTGTATTGTAAGCATCGTTTTAGTCTTTATTTATTTTTGCATGGTTTTTAGTAGGCATTCTTTTGTTCTATTTTTTGTTTTAGTAGGCATTCTTTTGTTCTATTTTTTGTTTGATCAATAGGGTTGTCCTTTCGAAGTATGGAACGAGCTATTTTATTCGTAGAATGGTTTTTGTCTAAAAGGGGAGAAGTATAATTTCGATTTTGCTTCTTTTTTTTTAATAATTTGTGATTCAGTCATATTATGTGATAGGCAGGATATTTGTTTTGCTAGTAGTGGTAGTAGGTTGGAATTAAATTTAACATTTATGAAAGGAAGTAATGTAGTGCAAGAATCGGCAAATAGGCTATAATTAACTGAAAGCATTATAAAGAGACTTATTCATTCAGTTGAATATCTGATTATTCCTGAACAGGTGAATTATTGATGAACCAGATCATTCTATTAGCGTTACCAATGATAAAAAAGTCAAGTATAAAACTGACTTGCTAACGTAACGAAGTTCACGTACGAACTAAATTAGTTTACGACGTTAGTAGTGTATTTAAGTCAATAAGTTTGAAGGACGTTGTAGAAGACAAATGATATGAAAGCGATTTTCATTTGTTTGGGCTCTCTGATAGCGTTGGGTAGCTTAGCAACAACCATGATAGCTAGAGATAATATTTTCACTACAGATTCAACTGAACAAGAATAAAAAGAGAGTGATTATCTAATCAAATCTAGATCTGCAGCTGATCAATTAACTCCTATAGTACCTACTAACACAATAATTTCACAGTTCTATTGTACCAAAGAATGGCGCTCTCTGCCTGAATTTAAATGGTAATGGTAATAAAATCACTAGACCGAGCGGAATCATGAAGGGTAAAATTTTAGAATACTCTTTTTTTGATTTCATATTCACGATGTAATTGAGTGGTCCTCGGCTGCGGAGCGTGGTAAATGAAATCATGTCTCTCATGAGAATTAGATTTTTGAAGGTTTTTTTTTTGTTTTTCTTAACTCTATTCATTTGGGGTCGGCGTAGTATGTGTTTTTCTTCCATTATTCTCTACTAATCGTATTCGTCATCTCATTAGATACCTCTTTCTTTGTCATCATCCTTTGCACAGTCCATGCACCGTTTATTAGATCTATTTTGGACTAAATGTAATATCGCAGTATACCTAAAAGTAGCAGCAGTGTTCAGTCCACACTTGTACAGGTTTGATATCTCGTAATATGGGCAAGACCGGGCGCTACTGTTTAGAATTCTGTAGAAAATACTGACGGAACTTTTACTTTTACTTTACTTTTAACAATTGATGAGTTTTGGGTCTTGAGTTCAGTGTCGGGTTCTATTACACACATAACATAATATCACGCCTGTATTCCTCGAAAGGTTAGGTAGAGGTATAGGTACCTAATAGCAGACTCACATTTCGTCATTTATGTTCAAGTCCCAAGTAATAGGGGCTGATCCTATTGTTATCAATTGAGCACAAACTCAAATTACGTTCCCGGTACCGAGAAATACTTGGTGGAAAATCTCCATAACACTGAGATAGGTCGGATATTAAGAGTGTTAGACCTTTTTCCACATTTACAAGAGGTCAAATAATAAAATAACAATGACAAACAGCTCCTCTTGGTGTTTACTTTTACCTACATACCTACTATGGAAAACAAGGCTTGACTATTGCGCACAGCATACATAATGCCCCAATTAAAATCACGAAAACGGCACGCAGAGATACAGACGTCACATAGAATAATAATACTGGTGATTAAAGCTGACGTACCATTGTCATTAAAGTCATTAATAACCAGCGGCCAGCGTAGCACGTGCTGCAGACATCTGTATGCATTGACGTAGGAAGAGATAAAAAGTCAAAAGTAGTTACAGGGATCCACCGGACCGGGACCCTATTACCCAGTACTCACTGAGTTCTGAAGGTAAGATAAGCAGGTCTGATTCGCTCTGCCCAAGAGCGGGAGGGGTTATTTGATGATCCGTCTGTCTATCCCCAGTGACTGCATCTAGCTTCAGTGTACGTCTAAGTGAAAACAGTGTCATGTAGCACCCGGCTGACAATGAAAGTCAGTGTAACTGTCAACATGAGTAGCTTTCGAACCAAACAATACTGATCGCTTCCCATAACAACTGATCGCGATCGAGTTGCGGTCGCAGTTGCTAACCTGTGACTAGTAGGTTTAATGGATTAAAATTGTTGGAACGCGTTGGTTTTGGACTGTCTTGGTCATGGGTTATGGAAACTGCCGTGATAATATAATAGAGGCATTCCAATTCTTTCTATTTGAGTGTTCTTATTTTGATTACTGAAACATTGGTATTTTCATCATAATCATCATTTCACCCGAAAGACGTCCACTGCTGGACATAGGCTTCCAGAACTTTTCGGCCCCATCGGCCACTCTGCGAGCAATGTGACCTGCTCATTGCCACTTAAGTCTGGCAATTTTTCGGGGTACGTCGGTAGCCTTGGTTCTCATGCGGATGCCTTCATTTCTGCTTCGATCACGCAAGGAAACTCCAAGCATAGCCCTCTGCATTGCTTTTTGGGTGACGTTAAGCCTTCTGATGAGGCTCATTGTGAGTGACCTCGTTTTGGTCCCGTTAGTAATCACTGGCAACACACCCTCATCGTAGACTTTAGTCTTGAGACACTGTCGTAAGTTGGGCGAGATACTACTCGGCTTCCCAAACGCTGCTAAGTCGTCGAATCCGACCATTCGACGATTGACCTCTTTCTCAAAGTTGGACCTACCTAACTGGAACATTTGTTCCAGGTAGACATAATCTTCTACAAGTTCGAGTGTATACAGTTTCCGATATTGATATGAGTGGGTATTAGAAGCGCATTCAACATGACCTTGGTTTATTTCATACTTACTGATGCCAGCAGCTTCGCTCGCTACGAAGCTATCCTGTGTTAATCCAGGATAAACTCTCTGTGTTCCAAATTTTAGTCGTTTTTACGTAAAAGAGTAACAAACATTCATCCATCCATAATTACAAACTTTCGCGTTTATAATATTGGTGGGATTAGTGGGGTTAAAATTTAAAATAACAATGAAAAAATCTACCTTTTAGGTTCAGTGGTTGGGAAAGTCGCGACTGCTGACCATGAGGCCTGGTTTTGAATTCCGGGTCGCGCAAAATACTATTTTGTTTGGTTTTCCATCAAGAATTTCTCTGTATTAATCACGGAGTTTTTATTTAAATTTTGATTTAAATTTTGATTTTAATTTTAATGCGTGTTGTTTTGTTTTGTTTTTATTACTGCAAATCAAAGTTGAATTCATTTTTAAGAATCTCGAATTGTGTATTATAATGGCAAATTGTGTTATATTTTTTTTCTTATTAAGGAATAAACAAGGCTTTATTTATTTATTTAATCACGGAGTCTGAAGTTGTGCACGATTTATGATAATTAATGATTTATGGTAATAGGCCAGCCCATTTTATTCGTCTTCAACATTACTGAGAAAATGTGAACGCACTTATTATTAGGCACATTTTCACCTAATTAACACTACATTTGCAATCATTTCTATTTTTATTTTTTACTGGAGACCCGCCCCGGCTTCACACGGGTGCACAAAAGATACTACAACCTTCCTCTTGAATCACTTTATCTATTGAAAAAAACCGCATCAAAATCCGTTGCGTAGTTTTAAAGATTTAAGCATACATATGGATATAGGGACAGAGAAAGAGACTTTGTTTTATACTATGTAGGTAGTGATTATCACTGTTATGTAATGCGTTAAAATAAATCAAAGGAGGCTGTTCAAGAAAGTACACCGCAGTGATATAACAAGAGGCAGTGTTTGTATAGCCAGAGGCACGAGTACAAGGTCAGTGTGAGGACGCCTCTCAGCCGTGACGGGACGAACAGAGCCAAGAGCACGCTTTTCAAAATCACTGTTTTTGCGTTGTCATAGTAATATTGGAGACTTGGAGGAAAAGATATGTTCGACTGAGTCATTTGTTGGTTTCATTGACTTTTTGATACTGACTTCCGTAAAAGTTATTTTTTACGCTTTGGTGTTGTTTTTTTCGGAAGATGGTTATATTTTTTTAGTGTGTATTAATTTTACAGAACAAAAACTCCACTATTCCGCATAGGTAAAGAAACAATGCGTATTATAGAGGATAACTAATAAAGCACATCATCATCATCATCATCTGCCTAGCCTTTTCCCAACTATGTTGGGGTCGGCTTCCAGTCTAACCGGATGCAACTAATAAAACACATTATCAAAATAAAAAAAAAAACACTTAAATCAGGCCAATGATCATTGAGAAATCGGAAAACATAAAAGGTGTAAAAGTACTCTTAACGCAAACGAAAGGCACTTGTTCTCCCGACCACTGCGATATTTTTTTTGTTCTGGACCATACCTGGGAACCCCCTAGTTACGGAGATATTGGGGGCCAAAGTTCCAAATTTTGCACAGCTGTTTTAGGAAATAATAGTTTTTCAGGTTATAACTTTACTTAAATTAGCTCCATGACCCTTTTACTATTTAAAACATCCACTAGCACAATGTGTTAAGAGTGCTACATTGAGTTTTACACTAAAATGTGATTTTTGGACGACAAAAAAAACTTTTTCCCAACAAAAATGTTTGCGAAGGGGTACTTAGTTTGATGTACAGAATGCTTGGTTGATGACTGCGTGAAGGGTTAATTTACACCCTGTATATGAGAAAAAATACTAGTAAAAACATAGCCTCCTTTTTCAGAACTCAGTTGAAATATGAAGAAAACGCCATCGTATGTTGATTGTATTGTATTTCCCATATAATATGAAAAAAAACTGTTCTTATATTGCCTTGTTGCAAGCATAATTATTAGCCTGTCAACAAGTGGGACTAACAAATTGTCCAAACCACGTGTCTTTTTTGGAAAACAAACACACTACGGAAACCACGAGTTTCCATATCAACCACTTACTAAGTTAGTCGTATGTGAACGTGTCTGTAACAAATAACTAATGGGTTTATTAAAAAAGGCAATGTAATACTTTTTAGTTACACATATTCACGTGGAGACAAATAAACAATTTACTCAACAAATTACCTCCACCATAGAAGTCAAGTCAAGATCAGAGATCAAAACAATATTACAAATAACTTCCCATGCATTATCATCATCTAATTTAATGATACAGAGTAATAACCGCGTGGCCACGGCCTACACGGTCAAGCGACACGCGTGTTGTGACAGCGACAATGTGTAAATTAGATCAAATAAATTGTCAACTTTTTGAAAAAGAAAACGCGACTGCATAAACAAAAAAACCAAGAAATAAGGCAAGGTAAGAGGCCGCGGGTAGTCCAACGGTTATCGCGGCCTCGACATAGAGGGCGAAGAAGGAACATGGGTGGTTTTTAGTCAGTAGAAGTCTGACACTCCCTTTCGCTCTGCCCAAGAGCGGGAGGGGTTATTCGATGATTTTACACCCACCAAAAAAAAAAAAAAAAAGGCAAGGTAAGAGCGCCATTATGCAATATTTACCTAACTTCATAATCACAGAGTAAAATCCGATTAGTTATGAACATGTTCAAGTGACACGCGTTTGGCGACAAAGATTGCGTGGACACAACATTTAAAGAAATTGCTCAGAAAATAACTAGAGTCACTGCGAAACGAGTAATTCGCCTGAGGTTGTGAATGGGGCGTTACATTTTATGAAGCCATGATGATCTGAATACAGCGAAAAACTTCTAGTAAACGTTCAACCGATTTATTTATTTATTTATTTATTTAAACTTTATGCACAATAGTGATACATAGGCGGACTTAATGCCACAAGGCATTCTCTACCAGTCAACCTTAGGGTCAAACAAGACAATATTGTGGTAGGCTACAAACTAACTAGAAAAAAAAAAAAAAAACAATATCAATTCGACCTCACGACCGATTCGACCTCGATTCTCACGTGAAGGAAACAAATGAAAAATGTATACGTGTCATTTGTGACAAGTCTCATCTCAAATGGCATCACATGAGGTCCTGAACGGATCATAACATCCCATGCAGTCCGCATCATGTAATTTAATGATAACACAATAATAACTGTGTGATCACAGTCACGCGTGGTTGGTCCACAAATGATGGCGGCCTTGTGGGACGCTGTGTTTTTATGTCAACCATGATGATTGCTGGTTGAGGCGGGTTGACTGTTTTTGTAGTAGTTATGTCATGGTGCGTCGGTTTTTTGTTGGTAGAGTTTGGTGTACGCCATTATTATTTTAAGCCCGTATTGTCCCACTGCGGGGCAAAGGCCTCACTTTCTTGCCTTTCGCGATTGCACTAGGCAACAAAAAAAATCTAATACGTCCGTCATATGTATATTAGATTACCAAAAAAAAATTTGACACGTATTTTTTCTTTTTCCACAAACAATTAAAACCAAACAGTGCTTTGAAAACTCGTGTGACGTCATGCTCTATACATTTTTTAGCGGTCAGTAACGTTACCAACCCCTACTCAAATCTTTGACGCGTTTTGTCTTCGTCGATTTTTATAGATTAGATAAAAAAAAAATACGTATCCAATATTTTTCGATAATCTAACAGACGGACTAATTAGAATCACATTTTTTTTAAATCAGTAAACATCTCTATTGTAGACCAAGAAAGAGTCCAGTTTATTCCGGAGCACGCATTGTATCCGCTAAGAACTGTTTGGTTGCTTCTTTGATATGATGTGTGTGGTCAATTTTGAGATACAAACGTTTTGAAATATGCCGTCAGCTTCGTAAATTATAATCTGCACCCGAGTAGCCTTTTTAACTTCTACTTCCAGTAAAACAGACTGCACCTGAATACTAGACTTCCTTTCTGACGTCCACAACCTAGTTACTACTTGGTAACACGCCACACCCCTTACCAAGACTCGTGGTTAGACTTTTGGTTTTCTGGCCACCTCTAACAACAGAAGCTAAGAGGAAGAACTAGGAGATCTTGAAATAATTGAAGGGAGCATGTAATGAATCTACAGAAAAGTCAATTTTTTAGTTTTGATTCAACTATCATCCGCACCTTTTGTTCATGATATTACACCATAGTACCTTTTCTCACAGTCTATTTTAATAAATTTCCTACTGCACGTACAACTCTCAAATTGGCATGGAAGAAACACTTGATTATTAGACCGATGTAACAGTAAATTAGATGCTAATTAAGCGTTGATTTGTCATAGACACAAATGAAAGTTGGCATTCTATCAAGGTTAATAATTATGGGAAAAGTTAAGGACGTTTTAGATAAGCAGCCTTTTTGATAGCATCTGACTGATGGTCATATGCGATCAAAAAGCCTGCTGGTGCTCTGTTTTGAACCAAGCTTCTCACTTGGCCCAGTATTATAAGCCTTTTCTACGATGGACATAAGATCCCTTTTAGTTTTGGTGGGTGGGAAATCATCAAATGACTCCTCCCACTCTGGGCAGAGCGGTAGGGAGTGTCAGAGTTCTACTGACTAAAAACTACCCATGTTCCTTTTTAGCCCTTTGTGTCGAGGCCTCGTTACAGAGCTAGGATATAAGCTCCCTAAAATCCCAATCTCCTTTCAAATGATGGTAACTTGTCCAGTGGGCCTGAAATGGCCGGTTTGGCAGAGTCTGCAAAAGCGGTCATTTTAGACCCCAAGGTCCTCAGAACAAGCCATTCGAACACTTCATTCTTATGTACCTATAGAAAAAATATAATCCACCCAGTGGTCACGTGTTTGTCTATTGACTATTGTTCGCACAATTTAAGTTGTCAGAAAGAATAACAGCTATATGCAAAACGGCCAAACACGTGCGTCAAAAATCTTAGGTACATACTCTTAATCACGTGGTCTCTCATTCACAAATATATGAATATTCATCAATCGTATAATATGTTCTCGGGTTTTCCTATTGTGAATTTCTTAGCAGAAGTCCAGAGGCTGCAGGGTATGTGCCCGGTTGGTGGTGATAGACTCGCCCGAATTCCATGGGACTTCAACATAACTAATGGGTGTAATATTGAACTTGAGGGCACGGTTGGCGCAGCTGCGCTGCATATCACGGATTCGATCCCGCATGGAGCAAATGTTTGTATGACTTACTGAAGATGTTCCTGGGCTGGCGGTTTGTTTGCGTATGTGAGTTTTTTTTTTAATGTTTGTATATGCACCCACGCTTTAGGAGAAATTCTTAGTGTGGAGAGCAACGGTTAAAACAAAAAAAAAATTGCTAATTCTTTACTTCTTCCGGGGAAAAACAGGTACCTATATTGTGTAAATTCACTCAACATTCAAGCCAAAATCATCAACAGAACATACCTACCTTCAATTACCTACCTACTCTTAAATTATGTACATAATAACAATACAATCCGCGCATAAAAATCCCCTTAAATATGTATGAATTACGGCGCCATTTTGAAATTCGTTAATTTTAAAACCATCGCGTATTTAACTGCGAGATTATACTTGGCAAATGAGTATATTAATATAGGCACAAAAAGTGCCCACATCCGGGTGTGCTTAGGTCTTATTTCTTATGTTGTGTTGTTTAGTTTTCCAGCCAATGATAGTTCAAGGATCATTTGTCTGTGATGTTTTATAGGGTGAGTTTATTGATTTTTGTTTGTGGTTCAGAGGTCGAAATTATGTTACGTGAATTTGTTGAAGATTGAGAAGGTATAAAGTCATCTACAGCTACAGTGTCTCGTGTTTGGGAATTCTTATCAATATACATATATAAAATCAATGCCACTTTTCGTTGTAATTTTATAACTCAAGAACGGGCTCACCTATCCACACCAAATGTTTAGGCTGTGATCCAGTGGATTCGAGAATGGTTTAGATTCACAATTGGACCCGGTAGGTGGCGTTACTGTCCGGGCAGGATGACGTTTGCCAGGTCCCCTACTATAACATAACATAACATCACGTTTATAATCTCCGAAGGGTTCGTCAGTTACGTTTAAGCCCCATGTGATAGGGGGCTTTAAATTGGGCACATATCCAGCTACTACTGAACAATTTTTGAAGGAAATTATTAACACTTTGCCCGACCGAATCGCACCTCTTGCTAATCAGTCGTGTTTACGACCACTATAAAGTAAATGACGAGCCATACTTCCACACAAACTGCTTAGCTTGGGACTAGATGGCGTTGTGTGATAGTTGTGGAATATTATTATTATTATTATAAATGGACACCTAAATCATTCTACCCTATCATTATAAAATCTACGATAGTATCTTTACTGTCTTCTTCATCTCAGCCCTCTTTCAGACGCCTTTGTTGACTCCACAGAGCGTCCATAGATACATTAGATACAGATTACTTGACCCCCAAGATAAAGAATAAGCAGGCAAGTAGTGTGAGAATAGGGGTCAGATAATGCCGGTTACAGACTGTACGTAGGTATTCGTTTACGTTAGATAGCGCGCATTGTTGAGTCGCCACTGAGAATATATTAGTTTTATTTAATTAGCACCGCTGCTTGTTTTGTTTCAGATCAGCTTGGTTTTATATTATTTAAGTTTTATATTTCAAGGTTTGTTGAGTGAAGATTTATTTTCACTGAATCAACATTAAAAATAAGTTTTATAGTTAATTTTTTTTTTGTCAATTATTATCGACTTAATTTTTCCAAACAAAGATGTTTTAGCAATAGATTATTCGAGGCCTGTTTAGTGTACCTATTGGTTTAACTGTAAAGTAGTGATTATATTGTGTGTGATTGAATCCCGATAAAAGTAGTAATAAGTTCAAAATAAAATCTAACTAGATTATCACTATCAGTTTCAATAACAAATCTTACTTCAGTCAAGAAGTGTCATCGTTAGTACCATAATTAGCTAATTTCTGTTGAGTTTATAGATAATTCTGTTGTTTTCAGTCTGTTGCATGTTTAATGCATGTAGTACTCTTCTTTCAGGACACATTTGCAAATATGACGAAAATAAGCAGTTTTTTGATACAGCATACATTATGCGGCCAAATGAAACTAATAATTAATTAGCACGATATGTAGATTACTCGTTATATCATAGGAATTTTAACAGTACACTGTACCTTAAACAAACATAGGTTTAACAGACAGCCCACTGTGCAGAGGATGCATGGAGGTGGAAGAAACGCCACGGCACGTACTCCTAGAATGCAGGAGTTAGCAGATCACCGGCCACTAACTCTACGATCCCCATTAACTCTCCCAGAAGCCTGCAATAGTCTGGGAAGGCTGCTACAATTTTGGGACGACCTATGTTGGTTGGAGTAGGTATTCTTACATCACGTACAATGGCCCAATCAAGAGGCTAAGTGCGGATAAAAGCCCAGTTAAACTAAACTCCAACACTTTCTTTTGATCATTATCGAAGTGAGACGGCATGCGAGATAAACCAAGTCTAAGTTAAACCCAGGTTTAACCACTTTTTTAATAAGGCCGACATAGTTTAGTTAAGGAGTAATCTACAGATATACACAGATACTACAGATAACCTTCATCTTGAATAATTACAGTGATAGGGTGGTGGGGCGCTTACACCTAAACTTGTAATGTTTTCCTAAATGTGTATCATTGTACCCATTGCTGACTCAACTCATTGGCTTTTTAAGTCCTATAAATAAGTAATTCGATTGGCTATTGTTATTTTTAATAAATAATCAAGAGTTAACACCACTATCAATTTTATTATACTAATTAGAAGATGGTTTTATAGACCTTCGCTAATATAAAATAAACTAAAATTCCAATATCCACAGGCCATACAAAGCTGTGAAGTTTATAGCAGTGAAAATAATGACAAACGTGAGGGTCGCGTGGTCAGACGAGAAAACGGGACTATATATATTTATGACTATCTTTTAATACTGTAAAACTGGTATACTTAAACCTAGTTTCTGAGATATTTTATAGTGTGTTTATGATTAATAAAATAATACTTAATTTACAGAAAACTTAGAAAAAAAACTTATAATAACTTTTCTTTCTTAAACTTTCTTATTATTTTGAAATGTTTTTATGCCTTTTTGTACGAAACGTATTTAATGTGTTATAATATAAAGAAAGATAAAAAACAATAAAAAAAATATATAAAACAATATAAAACGACGCCGAGTTTCCTGACGGAAATCAAATCCGAGACCTCAACAGTCGGTCGCGCTTGTGACCACTAGACCATAGAGCCAGTCATTAACTGTTATAGTTCAAAATATGGGATATGGCTGAGATGAGAATGCTAAGGGCTTGTTTACGGAGACGCGGGGCTTCGCGCGGTTAAATGTTTACTTAAGCCGTCACTACGTAAAGGTTTGACATATTTTTGTATGTCAAAAACTTTACTAAGTAATGTAACAAGTAATCATTAAAGCTCTCTGAGTGTGGCAGTCTGTAAATGAATAAAGGCTATTAGCACGCGACTAGCCTTCTGCACGCACGCCTCCGTAAACAAGCCCTTAAGCAATATCGAGAGTGACTCATCAGCATCATTTCAGCCCAAAGACGTCCACTGCTGGACATAGGCATCCCCCAACTGTCACCAGATTGACCGGTCCCGTGCGTCTCGCATCCAGCGGATCCCTGAAACCTTCACTTAGTCATCGGTCCACCTAACAGGAGGTTGCGTCCAACGCAACGTCTTTCAGTTCGCGGTCGCCACTCCAGAACTTTGCGATACCATCGGCCAGCCGTTCTGCGAGAAATGTGCCCTGCCCACAGCCACTTATGTTTGGCAAATCTTTGGGCTACATCGGTAACTTTTCTTCTCTTGATTTCTGATTCGATCACAATATGAAACTCCGAGAATATTTCTTTCAATATTAGGGTCCCTGCTTAAGATAATTAGTTTCTTTAAAAATGACCCCACACTAGTAATTTCTCCTGTATCGTGGGTGCGTTCACAAACATTTAAACTCACATACACAAATACCCAGACTTGTAACAACTATATGTAGGTCATACAAATATTTGTTCCGTGCGGGGATGGAACCCGCGACACGCAGCGCAGCAGTCCATTGCTTGAACCACTGCGCCAACCGTGTCGTCTCGAGGATTATGCCCGGGGTTTCCGACGAGGATTAGGAGTGTGACTATTGAAGAGCAACATTGCAGGGGCACGCAAGGGCCGACGCCTGTCAGGGCTGCGGGTTGTTTGAAAGAGATACCGCGACCTCGGACATAAAGCTAATAATGAACATCGTCGTCTGACACCCTCCAAAAAAAAACAGGGCGACTATTCAATGCCTATTAAAGATTATTATTATAAGTCACAACAAGGACATAAACCACATCAGACACAACTAGTAAACAAAGCAATCACCACTATTTGTGAATAAACTTAACCGGCTGCGCTCGTTCACAAAGAGGTAATGGTTAGCATACACGTGCTAACCACACACAAGTATAACTTGTTGTTTGACTCAGATATGGAGGTATTTGCTAAGTAAGTGAGGTATAAGTTAGTTCAGTGTATGTGAGTTAAGAGAACATAAATGCGCGTAGTAAGTTATGTAATGACGAAAATGCAACTTTTAATGGATTATAATAACATCACGCCTGTAAGAAACAAAAAACTAAAAGCATTTATTCCAATTTGAAAATTACAGGCAGTTTTGAATGTCAGAAAAATAAATAAAAACGAAGCTACCGTTACAGACACAAGGTATAATAACTTGTCGAAATACCGTTGTTGCCCATTTCCTAGCGTAGATCTCTATGGGGAAGAACGGGCAAGAAACTCCATGTACAGTATCTAAATCAGAATATTGTAAAAGGGAACTTAATTATGGGAAAATCTAAACTTGGATTCACTTTTAAGTATATTTGTAATATTCATTTACTTGGGAACAATACAGAGTAATTGACATATATTTTATAATTCGATCGAACAACGAAAAAGCCATAAAGTAAGAAAAAGACGCATGTGTCTCCAATGAGGTCCGAGCACAGAGATTGTAGGTCACAGGGCACGCGCTGCGCTTGCCGGAATCCTCACTTCCTTACAATTGTTACAAAAAAAAATGGTTACATCATGTTGAGATAGTACACACATCAAAAGTGTCTAGGGATCAAGCATTTTTATGCGGATTTCTTGAGATTGAGATGTGGCTTTGTAATAAATTTATGATTTTATAAATTTATATGGATTCTTTTTGGTGCATTTCATAATTTGAATCAGGAACTGTGAATCAAATTCGAGTAAAAGATGAAAATCAGCTGTCAATATTTTCCCTATAAAAACATACAACGCATTGAAGACATTATTAGTGCTACTGTTTCCCTACTACTGATTAAAACCAACGTTATTATGGAGCGGCGACGTCATTTAAGCAGGGAAGAAATGCTCAGAGCCGTGGGAATGATAGAAGCTGGTTCCCGGTGTGGCGTAGTGCTTTTAGTGGTAGGAGAAATGATACAATTAAGACTTAGTTATACATTTACTTTTGCACTACACTTACAAAATAGGTTCTAGGGTCTAAGGTTCTAGGGTCTAAGGTCACGCACTGTCACTGAAGGTAGGAAAACGGTACTGCCCTGAGCAACCAGAAGACGTCGATCGCCACGCACGGTAGGTAGGCCGGGTCAGGCGGCCTCACGCGTCGGTAGGGACGCGCGGCAGGGCGGTCGACCAGGTGGGCAGCGGGCTCAGGGCAACTAGCCCTAGGCAGCGTTGGTGGTAGGCAGGTAGCGGCAGCGCAGACGGCCAGTAGGTAGCGGCGGCAGGCCGCTGTCTACACGGCCACGCCGTCGTCTTGTGCCGGACGCGTAGGCGTCACAGTTTAGAGGCGGCACGCGGTAGGGCGGCCGTGCAGATGCGTGCTTCTCACCGCGTTGGTAGATGCGCGGGAGCACAGCAGAGCAGCAGAACAGTGCAGCGTGAGCGAAGCAGCCATAGTTGGCTAGCCAGCGCTAGGAACCCTGAAACAGCGCCAAGGGGACGCTTGAGCTCCAAGATGGTTCCTGTAAGCCCCTACGATGTGCGTGTCCCAGCCATGCGTTAGATGCGGCAAGCTCAAGGCAGTGAAGAAGATGGAAGATGGGTACTCACACATCGCAGTGGTTTACAGTGATTAGTTGATAGGTGAATAGTTGATAGACAAGGCGTGGCGTCACATCGCCACGTGGTTCTCATTGACCGTCGACTCGCGTCGCCGGTTTATGATACAGCATGGATGAGCATGATTTAGTTTATAGAGAATAGAATAGGATGCATGCCATGCGGAGAACCATATAACTAATTAGAGCACATGTGCATAGTGAATAGCTAGGTGCTAATTAATATTAAATACAGAATACATTGCCGGCAGCCATGTTAAATAGACACAAAGATTACAAATAGATATGGCTTGCCGGGACATAAATTTAGCAGCAAAAGAACACAATGGCGGAGTTCACTTACCCAATAACTGGGGACTTATCTAGTAGGCTGCTGCTTGATGTAAAAAGGGCAGAACCTATGCGTGCAGCCGTTTTTAAAGGAGGTCCTGAGCGACGTTCTCCCTCCATTGTGACATTACAGAACATTTAGGGTTGTACCTATAATTTAGTGAGGTGACAACTTTTTAGAATTAGTCGGTTTTTAGTGAATCGACTAATTTATGCTACAGTACCCCGCCTGCAAAGAAAGGATTTTACCTAGGGGAAATCCGCTAGAAGGCCTAAACCACTTAGACTGACTACCTGTACGTACATACATCTCATTCGTGTGCTTCCATCCATCTATCAAATATTCATCGTCAAACATCCATCAATCAAAGTCCGTCACTGACTTGAATGTAGACCTAAGTCAGTGACTTACTAAACACACAAGAGGTAAACTAATTTAGAGTAGCTTAACTCAAGACAGTCAGTCGGAAAAACACAAGATAGAGCAAGTGTATCTCCTTGGGGGTCAGGTCACTGAGGTGTTAAATTGCAGGGTAATGTGTATAGTGTAGGTTCTGTTATATTTAGAAACAAAATTAGAGATCACCATTGATTGCTGAATACTAGTGTAGAAGTTAGAGTACAACACTGTCAAGTGAGTGATGTACCTTGTATAAGTGTGTAATCCGAACATGAAGATGTAAAGTCTTCATATTCATGAGTTAATATCAAGAAAAAGAAAACATGCAATTTAAATAGTAATAGTTTATATTAAAAAACATGCATTTAAAAAGAATTGTTAAAGTTTTAAAATCTTTAATTGATTTATGTTATGTCTATGTTCTATGTCTATGACACATTTTATTGTTGTATAATTTTTAGTCAGAGTCCATAGTGAAGAATTTATAATTTCTGAACGATAAAATATTGACAAGCAAAAAGGCTAATATCCAAGGTAAGTGTCAAACGTCAAAGTTGAATAAAATTTTATAAGTCGATGACACTTGTTAAGTTAGGTTAGATATGACATTTATCAGCATTATAGGTTAAATTTATTTGTTTAACATGCTTGGTTAAGAATTAAGCGTTAAGTTAAGTTGTAGAAGTCGTTAACGTTATGGTCTAAAGTTTAGTTATCCGTTGTGTGTCAGGATTACGTGACATTTATGAAAGGTTTACAGAATGTGTTTATCGACAATCAAATGGCATTTATTTACTGAAGTTAGTTTGTATACAAGACTTTATAGATTAATAGTGTGTATGTAGTTGTAACTAGTGTTTAGATTACAGCGAGTATTAGATTTTTGATAGATTAGATATGTATTTAGGTAGCTGTTAGGGCTTGTTTATTGAGTTGCAATCCGCTCATAGTTAGAAAACACCTGGTTTAGAGCCAGAAGTGCTAGTCTTGCTACCGTGTAGGCGGTAGAAGATCCAACTGACTAACAGTTGTAGTTTATCAATGGTTAGCCATGATAAAGTTAGGTACTAAGGCGTCGGCCATTAGCACAATTAATAGTCCTCTATCATCGGGGTAGGCCGAGATGAGGTCCAACTGTGACTTTGGTCAACAGCTGTTAGAGTACCAATGGTGTAGGGCCATTGGTATGGGGAAAAGGGTGCTACGGTTTAGCGCCATTAGCACTTTTAGTAGTCCTCTATCAACGGGGTAGGCCGAGATGAGGTCCAACTGTGGTTTAGGCCAACAGTTGTTAGAATATCCATGAACTAGGTCATGAATGTTTTAGACACTGGTTTAGAGCCTAGTGTTTGAATTCTATAGTCATAGTTCTACTATATTAAGTTTTAAATTCTAGTTATAGCTAATTAAGTTTTAAGTTATCCTATTCTAGGGTAGGACAATGCCTGCAATTTCAACTTTGCAGTTACTTTTCATGAAAGTGCAGACTTGTTAGTGTTTATAGTAACACAAACAACACAATTGTTTTTTAGTAGTTAACTAATGACCTACTCTGCTTATTTAAGAAAATAAATACACTCCATAATGACCACAGCATGCACTATGGCAGTGAGTGTTTTAAGCGACAGAAGATGCTTACATGTGTAATATGCACATAGAATGTACGGTATGATTGCAGTCACCTATGTGTAGGTACTGTCTTTAAGATGTTCTTGTTGGAACATAATAATTACAACACAAAAACTGAGGGTAGTGTACCATAGGGCATATTCTGCTACAAAATAATTACTCATCCCTTGGGATCCTCAATACCCTCTATGGCAACGCCGTTTTAACAGAAAGGTGAAGGTGCTTACACGTTTAATAAGCACAATAAGAGTGTGACAGCAGTATGTAAGTGAGTGTGTGTGTGTAGCTAGTTAGGTACAGAATTTAAGGTATGTAGCTTACAACCATGCAGCCCAGAAGCAATTAGATAAACCTCTGTGGACGTGTTGTATGCCACAATAATAGCAATAACTATGTTATAGTTAGTGTAGGTAGTTGGCGGATGCAGATTTTCCTGCACGCCATAGACTAGATTAGGACTAATCTAAGGTACAAGTTGACCTTCTACGACTAGTTGTTGATAGATGTCGTAGTATTTTACCCTTGGCATCGTTTGACCCTGTATGGATCAAACACTAGCTAGCTAGGCCTACGGGTTATTATGGTGGACTATTTCGCCTTAAGTCCTTGACATGCCAGGTACCCAGAGGTTTACCCTGCATATCTACCAAATCATAAACAATAGGCGATTGTTTAGCAGATACTTTACACTTAGTGAATTTAGGAGCAAGTTTTTTACTGAAATACTTTTCCTTATCGCTTTGGTAATAGGTACGTTTCCAGACTACATCGCCTACATTATATTCTACATTCTTGCGACGCAAGTTGTAGTCAGTAGCATTTCTAGAGTGAGCCTTCAGCAAGGCAGACTGTACTTGATCAAATATGTTAGAGAGAAAACCAAGATTTTCAGCATATTGATCTCTAGGTTGAAATACTATTTCCTTGATATCAGCACTTTGGTAGTGAGAGCCATCAGCTACTAACTCTCTACCGAATACAAGGAATGCAGGAGTGAACCCGGTAACCTCACTAGTTGAACTGTTCAGAGCAAATTGTACTGCAGGTATATGCAAGTCCCAAGAACGTTGGTCATTATTTATGTAGGTGGAAACAGCTGTTATGATAGTTTTATTATATCTTTCTACAGTATTAATCTGTGGTGCATACCTAGGTGTATAGTGTACGCTAGGGATTTTATATTTACTGAACAAAGCTTTAGTTTCATTAGAAGTAAACTGAGTGCCATTATCTAGTATTATACATTGTGGTATTCCATGTACCAAGAACAAGTTATCCTCTAGTAGTTTACAGATTATTTTTGAAGTTGCATTCCTCATTGGGAAAAGAAGGCAGTATTTAGAGAAGCAGCAGGTAATCACGAAAAGATAAGCGTTCTGGCGTCTGGAAACAGGTAGGGGACCAACAATGTCAATGCTGACCATTTGGAATGGCCGAGAGCACTCCTTAGGCTTACCCATGATACCCAGAGGGGCATGGTTTACTTGTTTGTGAGCAATACAAGTTTCACATGAAGTTACAGTTTTCACTACGTCACTGTGCATACCTGGCCAGTAGTAACGAAGTGTTAGTCTTTTGTAAGTTTTATAGATGCCTAAGTGACCTGCTGTGGGTTCTGCATGGTTGTCAGCTATTACCTTTGACCTAGACTCAGATGGAACAACCTCCTTCCAGTCAAACTCATCAAAGATTGCGAATTTACTTTTCATATGACGATATAATTTATCATTTTTAATTAAGTAGTTAGGAAAAGATGTTGGGTTGTGCAGACAGCCTTTGTAAATGTTTAGGTACCAAGTATCGTTTGTTTCAAGTGTGGACTGGGTGGACAATTCAGCCACTGGAAGAGCTCGGGACAAAGCATCTGGAAGGGTATTGTCTGAACCACGGCGGTGTTTGACATCAAAGTTAAATGCAGAGAGTCTAATTCCCCAGCGGGCTAATCTACCTGTAGGATTTTGTAGTTTTAGGAACCACTTTAACGCAGAGTGATCAGTGTAGACAGTGAATTTTAGACCGTTCTCTAAGTAACAACGCCAGTGTTCAAGAGCCAGCAGTACTGCTAACGCCTCCCTTTCTGTAATGCTGTAGTTTTGTTCCGGTTTAGTTAAGGACTTACTCATATATGCAATAGGATGCTCCACACCGTTCTTTGTTTGTGTGAGCAAAGCACCAATACCATAGTTACTGGCATCAGTGTGTACTTCAAATGGTAAACTATAGTCAGGGCATGACAAGACTGGAGCTGTTATGAGTATCTTTCTTAGTTTATCAAAAGATTCTTGGCACTCATTGGTCCAAGCAAAAGGTGGTGCCTTTTTGCTGGAACTGGTAAGTTTATTTAGTGGAGCTGCCAGTGAACTGAAATTAGGTACAAACCGTCTGTACCAGGATGCTGTACCCAAGAACCGTTTTACTTCCTTTGGGTTAGTTGGAATTGGAAAGTTGGTAATAGCTTCAACCTTCTCTGGGTCTGGGTGTAAACCTTTAGAATTGACTATATAACCCAAGTATTTCAGTTCATCTCTAAAGAATTGACATTTATTCAAGTTTATAGTTAGATTTGCCTCTGTTAGTTTATTTAGGATCTTTAAAAGTAGGGATATGTGATGATCAAAATCAGAGGACACTAGTACTACATCATCCAAGAACGCAAAAACCCTGTTTTCGAATTCTGGGCCGTAAAATAATTTATCGACCAACCTCTGCTGGGTAGCTGGAGCGTTGGTCAACCCAAATGGTGTAGTTTTGAATCTAAAAGTACCACGACTAGGAATGTAGAAAGCAGTTTTATTTTTGTCAGCTTCATTTAGAGGTAATTGCCAGAAACTTTTATAGAGGTCAAGACTTGTTAAATATTTAGCATCCTTTAAGTTATCTAGAATTTCAGAGATGTAAGGTAAGTTATAAGCATCTTTTTTAGTTATTGAATTTAATTTTCGACTGTCTAGGCAGAACCTTAATTTACCATCCTTCTTAGGTGTTAGCAGTACTGGTGAAGACCAGGGACTTTCACATGGCTCAACAACATCTAGCTTTAACATTTCATCTAACTCTTCACAAAGAATGCGCTGTTTTTCAGGAGACATCCGGTAGTATCGTTGCCTAATAGGAGGCGAGTCACCTGTGTCAATGCAGTGTGTGATGAGATTAGTGCGACCTATACCCTTAGTGTCTGAAGATACGGTTTTGAACTGTTTGATTATATTGTCTGCTGTTGTTTGTTGTGCCTTAGATAGTTGTGCAAAAGAATGAAGGTGTAAATCAGAGTTAGGTGGATTAGATTCCATGATCTGCTTGTTATGGTTCATAAGGAAGATTGCCTTAGTGTTCTTAGGAAATAGGTCAAAGGTATTCCAGAAGTCAATACCCAGTAGAATGGGTATGTCAACTGTTGGTATTACATAGGCTTTTAGTATATGGTTTTTATTTTCAAAAGAAATAGGTAGATTTAGGGTACCTATTGGTGATAACATTTGTCCCCCAGCGGCTACAAATTTTAGAGAGTTATCACATGAATCTAGGGTTAGGCCTAGTTCATTAATCAGACCTCTATGAAAATTGTTACCAATAATAGTTACTGCGGATCCAGAGTCCAGCAGTCCACAAGTGGTCAAGTCTTTGATTGAGATAGTGGCATAAGGCCTAGTATCATTTAATGGTTTGTTGTGGATTGTTGTAACAGCATAATGAGTGGAGAATTGTTTAACTTTTGATAACCATTCTGCCCACCCATCATTGTTATTTAGTTTATTTATTTTGTTACAACAACCCACAGCCTTTAGTTTTTTGGCTGACACTTGGTACATTTAGGATAAAGGACACCCTTGAGTCCACACTTGAAGCAGATAGGGTATCGTTCTGCCTTACACTTTCTCAAAGAATGACTATTTACCCTACACCTAGGACAGAATGGGCCTCCTTTAGTGGAAGGCTCTTGTTTAGAAGGAGTCTCTTTTTTAGAAGACGACTGTTTTTCAGTTTTAATAGCTGAAACTGAGTTTGACTGACCTGAGTGTGGTGTTTTATTGTAGTGTTTGTTTGAATAGCTATTAGTTGTCTTGTTCGGCCTATGGTATGCAAACTCTGGTGCAAGTGTGCTGAGATTACTTCTGCTTGGTTCATGATAGTGTGTAGTCCTAGCTTTATATGTCTCATAATTTTTGCAAACTGTTTGTAACTGATCCAGTGTCTGCACACTACTTATGGCTAGCACATCAGCATAGACTGGTTTAACATTGTGAGAGATAATGTCAAACTTTTCCTCGTCTGTTAGTTTCTTAGTTAGACGGTTAAAGAGGCCACTCATGATAGAAATGTAGATAGTTATGTTTTCTGTGTCCCCCTGTGTACGCTGTCTGATTTCAGAAAGTAGTCTGTAGTCATAGTCCTCACCGTCAAAGGCAGACTTTAGTAGGTCAATCAACTGGTCCCAAGACAAAATGTTTGATTTTATGTGTCTGTACCAGTGTAGAGCGTTACCCGTGAATATATCATAAGAGAAACTGAGCATGTCCTCTTTAGTAATTCTCTTAGCGAGTCTATATTCTTCTATTTTTTGTATGAATGATCTGACACACGAGTTCCCGTCAAACTTAGGTTTATTGCCTTGGTGGCTTTGACAAGTGACCGTGATGTTAGTTGGATTGGGTGTACTTGTCTCTGCCTGCTGTTTACTGGCTGAGTTATCTATCGAAGGGGTATTGAATTTTGTCTGAAGGGCCTTGTACTGTGTGTCTAAGGTAGTGAAGAGTGACTCAAGTTGGTTTTTTAGCTTAGTAATGTCTTGTGTGGTTGGTGTAATCCTAGCTAGACGGTAGTAAATGTGATTCCTGTTAGACTGTGCTACGCTAAGAGAGCGATCAGAGTTCACCGTTGTTAGATAGTTACTGAAATCGGTTAATGTCTGACTCACACCATTCAGATCATCCTTCTCATCTATCCCGGAGAGCAAAATGTCTTCACTTTCATAATGACTAGCTAGCTTGCTTATTTGCTTCCTAAGTTCTATGACTGTCCCCTTATCGCCACCTCTGATTGTCACCTCATACTCCAACTCAGCCTTTCTTAGATGGATGAAGTTAATCTTATGAGAAGACATTGTGTTCTTTTGTTGACAATAAGTTTAATTTAGACTATGTAGTACCAGGATATCTGTGCCGTAGGACCTAAGGGCAACAGACGGATAGTGGGTAGGATCTCACTGCCGACCTGCAGACTCACAGGATCGATCAACTGATGGCTAAAGGTGTCTTGGCCACAGTGAGGTGGTATAACAAAGGATAGGGTTTTCTCACTGCCGGTCAAACAGACTCATAAGACCGATCTACTGATGGCTAAAGGTGTCTTGGCCACAGTGAGAGGATGACAATACAATACACAACACACACCAATTAATATAGCAGGTACATTCAGCAACGCGATGGATTATTGTTAGTTTAGAATTGTAATTTACAATTTAATAATAGTTTAAGGTAGAAGATTAACAAATTGAAGTATTAGATTTTCCAATTTAGTAAAAGTTGAAGGTAGATGAATAATATTTTGGAATATTTTTTACAACAAAATTATTTAAAAAATACCACAACGATGCTGAGCGTAGGAGAAAGAGACCAGTGCGAGAACCTTAGAGACTACCGAGTGGGCGCCACTGTGGCGTAGTGCTTTTAGTGGTAGGAGAAATGATACAATTAAGACTTAGTTATACATTTACTTTTGCACTACACTTACAAAATAGGTTCTAGGGTCTAAGGTTCTAGGGTCTAAGGTCACGCACTGTCACTGAAGGTAGGAAAACGGTACTGCCCTGAGCAACCAGAAGACGTCGATCGCCACGCACGGTAGGTAGGCCGGGTCAGGCGGCCTCACGCGTCGGTAGGGACGCGCGGCAGGGCGGTCGACCAGGTGGGCAGCGGGCTCAGGGCAACTAGCCCTAGGCAGCGTTGGTGGTAGGCAGGTAGCGGCAGCGCAGACGGCCAGTAGGTAGCGGCGGCAGGCCGCTGTCTACACGGCCACGCCGTCGTCTTGTGCCGGACGCGTAGGCGTCACAGTTTAGAGGCGGCACGCGGTAGGGCGGCCGTGCAGATGCGTGCTTCTCACCGCGTTGGTAGATGCGCGGGAGCACAGCAGAGCAGCAGAACAGTGCAGCGTGAGCGAAGCAGCCATAGTTGGCTAGCCAGCGCTAGGAACCCTGAAACAGCGCCAAGGGGACGCTTGAGCTCCAAGATGGTTCCTGTAAGCCCCTACGATGTGCGTGTCCCAGCCATGCGTTAGATGCGGCAAGCTCAAGGCAGTGAAGAAGATGGAAGATGGGTACTCACACATCGCAGTGGTTTACAGTGATTAGTTGATAGGTGAATAGTTGATAGACAAGGCGTGGCGTCACATCGCCACGTGGTTCTCATTGACCGTCGACTCGCGTCGCCGGTTTATGATACAGCATGGATGAGCATGATTTAGTTTATAGAGAATAGAATAGGATGCATGCCATGCGGAGAACCATATAACTAATTAGAGCACATGTGCATAGTGAATAGCTAGGTGCTAATTAATATTAAATACAGAATACATTGCCGGCAGCCATGTTAAATAGACACAAAGATTACAAATAGATATGGCTTGCCGGGACATAAATTTAGCAGCAAAAGAACACAATGGCGGAGTTCACTTACCCAATAACTGGGGACTTATCTAGTAGGCTGCTGCTTGATGTAAAAAGGGCAGAACCTATGCGTGCAGCCGTTTTTAAAGGAGGTCCTGAGCGACGTTCTCCCTCCATTGTGACATTACAGAACATTTAGGGTTGTACCTATAATTTAGTGAGGTGACAACTTTTTAGAATTAGTCGGTTTTTAGTGAATCGACTAATTTATGCTACACCGGCAACGTACTGTGGCTTTAGCTCTGAATACAAGTCAGAGTGTTATCAGTCGACTTTGGACACGTTACCGAAGCACTGGTACCGTGGCTGAGCGCCATGGAGGACGGTATCGCTGCACCACACGGAGACAAGACCGATACATTCAAATCTTAACTCGAAGAGCTCCAACAATAACCGCCATGATGTTAGCCGTGAGGCTTCATCAGTCTTCAGGGAACTTAATTAGCGACCAAACAGTCAGAAACCGCTTGCATGAAGTGAACCTTCATTCCCGAAGACCGCTACGGGTACCACCTATAGCAATGCACAATCGTAGGATTCGATATCAATGGGCTCTTGAACACAGAAATTGGGCAGAAGAACAATGGCGTTTCGTGTGCTTTTCTGATGAGTCTCGTTTTGGTATGAGACCGGATACAAGACGTATACGACACTGGAGAACCCCTGGACGCCAACAGCGATTAAAATCCTGCCAGGAAGTCCATCCTTATAGTGGTGGAACCATCATGGTATGGGCGGGTATTTGGATCGGCGGAAGAACTGAGTTGATTTGGATCAGAGGCAACCTCAACGCTCAAATTTATGCTGAGACGATTGTATCAGACGTCATCGTTCCTCTACAAGTGCAAATCGGTCCCTTATTTCAGTTAATGCATGATAATGCACGACCGCACACCGCAAGAGTTGTAAGACAGACTCTCGCCGCAGCTAACATCAATGTCCCGCCCTGGCCTGCTCAGTCGCCAGACTTGAACCCGATTGAGCATGCATGGGATATGCTACAGAGAAGAGCTCTGCCGAATATGGAGGGTATCCAGTCGCAAGAAGACCTTTTTTTGTTGTTGCAACGAACATGGGCGGCCATTCCACAGCGTGATTTGGATGAACTCATTTTGAGTATGCCAAACCGATGTTCTTGTGTTGTTAGTGTTCGCGGTAGAAACACGGATTATTAATTGTTTAAGTTACCCAATAAAATTTTAAAGAAAACTGTTATTTCAGTCTTTTTTTCGAACTTTAATGTTAGTGGTTCAAATGTCAAAAATCCCTTTATTAGGAAAATGCCAAATTTCTTTATTCATGCAAAGGTGACTTGGTTTATCGTTACTGTGACAAACGAAAACACTTTATTTGATGAATCCTTAAAGAAAATTTTAATTAATATCAATCAGGAGAAAAGTTATTGCAAAAATATATGTTGATCCCTAGACACTTTTGATGTGTGTATATTACATATATATGAGAATGGTTAGGTTAGGTAGGCTTATTGCGGCTTCTCTTGGTTTACCTCTAGAACCAAGAGCGGCTATAATCAACCATGATTATAGGGATATGTCTTGTATGAACGAAAGGATTGGTGTCTAATGTTCACCTGGGTGATTTCTCCCAGGTGAACATTAGATACTAAAGTAGTGTCCTCAATTCACTTAGAATATCTTACTAGGTAGATAGGAAAATAACTTAAATACTTATCTAGACCACAAGTGACGCATATTGCTCATGTGTTGATTAAAACATAAGACGTAGGTAGGGTAGCGCATACAATATGCATTGTGTGCTTATCTAATGGGTGTAAAAATTCCAAAGATACTAACTGCGGTACTCAGAGATGAATACTACTGAGAATGATTACTTAACGTCATTCAGTAAAGGTTTGACATACTTTTGTATGATAAAACTGTCAAAACCTTTACTGAGTGATGGTCTAAGTAGGTACTTAATCATTAAAACTCTCTGAGTGCGGCAGTAAGACTTGTTTTTTCCTTTATTGCAATAGCTTTTTGTTATGGACCATACCTCTTTCAATTTTTTCAGCACTTTTTTCACATAAAAGATTTTAACTTTACTTTAAATACCTACCTCCATGAGCCCCGTCCTATTAATGCATCCAGTGGCACTATATTTTCAGCGAAATACATTGAGTACTACCGTAAACCGTAGTTTGATGTAAGTAAGTACTTATGCTTGATAGACGGTTTTTCAAAGGGTCTGTTTACCAATTGTACATTGCTAAGGCTGAATCGACGTCATTTTGGGCATCTTTTGTAACTATCGTTTCATTTTAAATCTAATCCTACCGAAAAACTCAGAAAACGTATCATCAATCGTCGAATCGTCAATTCGTCTCGTCGTAAATAACTATTATCGTAGGTACCTAAAGCGCACACTTATGGTACCTATGAGTAAGTGCAGTTAGACCGTGTTTGTAAACGGTTGAGTGGCAATCTTTCAATAATCTGTAACTAATGCCACTCTTTAACTCCTATGTAACCTTTCTTCAGCAATTTTTATCATGGTATTGCAATAATATTTGCCTGTTATAACGCTGGTTCTGATTTCACTCAGAGTGAATTGAATTGGTCTTTGGGAAATCTCAGGATTGATCTGTAAACGAAGGTGTCCTTGTGTGCATTCAATAAACGCAAAACAAGACAGTCATATTGTCTGGCGTACATTTCAAAGTGCATTTATTACAGTCAATATCAGAATATCATAGGAATACCTTTAAATATCTACTTATTAATTACTAGCGTGCGTCACGCAAAAGTAGCCCATGTCACCCGGGGATAGTGTAGCTTCCCAACGGTGAAAGAATTTTTCATATCGGTCCAGTAGTTTCGGAGCCTTTAATCTTTCCTCTTTATCATACTTATACGTGTAGATTATTTTAGCCATGTGTGTTCGGGAAATCCTTACCAGAATACTAACTTAATATTAAAGACTAACCTTTTTCTTAATTTCGCAGTAGAAAATCTTCATGTGTTTCGCCCTAAGTGACTAAAACCCATCACGGTGTTCACTCCCCACACTAATTGCACTGCGGATCATGCGAACTAGTGCCACAGATAGTGCGACAAACCTAACTAACGATGTCTATGTCCTATTTGCCACAAGACTAATAAAGCCACACAAGGAAAAAATAAACAACACCTTCTAAAAGACTTCAGCAGGGCTATTGCGTATCTTTTAAATGACAGTGGCTATCATATACTGTCCATCAATTAACTGTCAAAAGGTTCCATTTTGTACTAAACCATAACCAATTTGACAGTTAATCCATGGACAATATGATAGCCACTGACATTTAAAAGATACGCAATAGCCCTGCAGGTCGCATCATTATTAACATCCTCCGCAGTTTTCCAAACCATCGACAAAAGTGAACAAAACTTTTTGCGTTCCATTCGTCAAGTAAACAGCAATTACCTTTTAATTATAATAGACAATGCTGGCACTGGCTGGCTGTACAGCTGGCTGACCTTGGCATAGAGATTGGTACCAGTTGGCAAACATAGCTTGAACATATGGAGGAAGGATCAGAAGGCTCAGTGAAATATATCGCGAGAAAAGACTACATTCAAACATAAAATTACGTCTGCAACCTCCGATGGTTAGGCAGAGGTATTTTTTGGGACAAGCCCGCAGCACTGTAAACCACTGTAACTCCTGAAAACCAGAATCAACAGTGGCGACCACAAGAAAAGCGCCGAGACAATGAAGCTCGACGAAGTCCCAGAGAAATGATTTAACTGTCTTGGATCCCACAACGAAATCAATCAGAAAAGAATAGCGAAGGAGTAGGAAAAACAGTGACAGAGAGGGGCAGAGGTATATCTAATAGCACACTGCTGCCAATAATAGGTTAAAATCAGCCATGTTATAGGCATACATACTAACCAAAATATGGATTGAATTCTGAAATAAATTATTTGAATTGAATAGGGGGGAGGACTATTGCCGTCAATCGGGTACAAATCCAGGCGTCTACTTAAAAATTTCATACGGAAAATCACAAACAATTTAGCCGATCTAATTGTAGAGAAAAGTAATTTCCAGAATTTGAATTATTTTAGTATGGTCATGTCTGATTTATAACACTGTCACAGTAATAGTCAGCTGGGAAATCATTATCAATGAGTTATCAGTTTGTGAAATACAGGACTTACGCTTTTAAGTTTTTAAAAGTTAGCTTTCTGTTATCATATTTATAGCGGCAGGACTAAACGAACGTAATTACATACTTATTTGTTTGCCGTCAAAGTTTTTGTTATAAAAATTCAGCTGAGGATGATTTTAAATGTAATAAGACGTCATACACCAAATTAAATCAAGCTCAGTTTCGCAAGTAAATTGTTTTAATTTTTAATAACTGCCAAAACAAGTCTTGAAAATATTATTCTATGTATACAGTCACGTGCAATTAAACCAAGTAATAAAAACTATTTCGGATTTTATCATAACATGCTAAAATCCGAAATGCATATGGCATGCATATGGCTTTTTCCCCAAACAGTCTGCCAGATATCCAGCATGAAGTATGAATGGAAAAGGAGTAAACGTGACGATAGACAGGAGACAATGTAAAAAGGAATAATAAAATGGCGTAGTCGACGGAGCCCCGCTTCATGGAGTTCCTACTACTACATACTTCGAAATAGTTTAAAAATAACTAACGGGATGGCGGAGTCTATTCGCTACATCATTCGACCCTGCCATCCCCTTCTAACCTAATCTGTCCGAGTCGGGGTGCCCCAAGTCCCAAGCTCTATTCTATTCTATTTTTGTTATATGGCAATTAGAGCCGATGTCGACTAGTCTGCCAATGTCGAAAGTGAATTGGAAAAGTCCCAAGCTCGCTTCACTTGCTCTTGAATTATATCTGTCACTGTCAACAAAATGGCCGGCCTCGCGATTCATTTTACGCACTTTAAGATGATTTTGACAGATGCTACGTCAAAAACGTTAAAATTTAGTTAAACTTTCTTTTCGTTTCACGTTTATTAATGATTTAACAATAATTGTAAAAAATTATTTAAAAATATTTATACGCAGCTCCGTCAACTGAAATTGTATGGGGGTGAACTTGAGATAAACCGCCTTGACAAAATCCTCAAATTCAGGCGACTCGATCTAAAATCAAACCCAAAACACCTAATAAAATAAGGAACATGGATAAAACCACCTTTTTTATAAAATTAATTGTAGGTAGCTAGGCGTAATATGGAAAATGATTACGATGCGAAACTGTCATCCATTTTTCCCTTTTGATAGCTTTAATCTGCCGCCATTTTTTCATCGTGACGATAAGTTCCTTGATATGTACTTAGTAGCAGCAATAACATGTGACACTGATGGATAAGGTTATTGAAATTTTGCGCTATCTCAAAAAGGACTATGATATTTAGGTAACAACAGTGTTTTTGAACAAGGACATCATGAGAAAATCCAAATAAACAACACTACTCCAGTTATGTAACAGAGGGCAAACCTATAGACGTCGACCGATTACAAATCCTGACTCTTTGACAGCTTACTGCAAATTCCTGATGTAAAAACTCAAAAACAATATACCCGACCAGCAGGGCTATTGCGCATCTTTTAAATTTCAGTGGCTATCATAATGTCCATGGATTAACTGTCAAATTGGTTATGATTTAATACAAAATGCAACCATTTGACAGATAAATGATGGACACTATAATATGATAGCCATTGTCATTTAAAAGATGCACAATAGCCCTGCTGCTGGCATTTGAAAGACATATTTAGCAGCGGCGCTTACTATCAACAGACCAAAGAGGTAGTCAGACATAAAACTCACTACCAAAGTAGGACTCAACTATATGCAATTTTCCGGTAACGCAGTGCATAGTGCACGTGCCGTTATAAGTCAACCATTTCTGACGGGGATCGGAACTGTTTCTCAACACAGGTTATTATATAACCTATCTAGGAGAATAGTATTGCACCTATTACTACTCAGATCCAGCTTGTCTCCTTGCTGACACCCCACAAACACCGGGTCACAATGCAAACGCATAAACGACTCGACCATGGACGGCAGTTTAGCATTAGGGCCTTAGTGTATGGTATAGTCGCTTGGTTTGTAAGTTTGTGTGCCCTGGCTGGAGGCCTTACAAAGGCACCCACGGGGAAGTCCGGTTAAGTTGTCGACAACCTCCGAGGTTCAGAGACAGATGGCATACCCATAAAAAAACGGCATCCACTAACTAAATTAGGAAACTTTATTTCGTTGCTATAATATAACAAGCTTGGGGGCGTCAATATTTTATACGTTTTGTACTTTGCCATGTAATTAAGTCCTAGTTGAACGATAAATCTTAATTTTTGTATGGGTGCCAAGTTACTTGTCACCTGCAACTCAATTTAGTAAACACGACGCGTCACTTCCGGTACCGCATGGAGCACTGACTAGCAATAGACCACGTATGGGTTCACTCACTTCCTTTAAGGCTAATCTTGTTATAACAAGGTAGGAACTGATTTAGTTATGTCACAAGTTTGATTGGTAACTATTAGCTGTTGGTTGAGTTATTTGGGTAGTTAATACTGTTAAATTATGTTTTGGGTAGTGTAAATTGAACAGTTTTGTACTCCATAATATACAATCAGATTTTAATACATACCGTCCTTAACCAAAAGAGGGCGAGGCTAGTGCTGTGCTCACCAATTACTAAATCACACAATAGTGATGTGACCTAATATGTCACAAATACGAGTATACAGGGTGTAAATTAACCCTTCACACATACGTCAACCAAGCATTCTGTACATCAAACTAAGTACCCCTACGCAAAAATGTTTGCTGAGAAACGATTTCTTTTTTGTGGTAAAAAATCACATTTTACGGTAAAACCCAATGTAGCACTCTTAAAACACTGTGCTAGTGGATGCTTTGAATTGTAAACGGGTCATGGAGGTAGTTTAAGTAAAGTAATAAACTGTAAAACTAGTATTTACAAAAACAGCTGCGAAGCATTTGGAACTTTGAGCCCCAATATCTCCGTAACTAGGGGGTTCCCAGGTATGGTCTAGTACCAAAAAATGATCGCAGTGGTGGGGAGAACAAGTGCCCTTCGTTTGCGTTAAGGGTACTTTTAGAACCTTTAAATATGACAGAAAAATGTAAACTATCAAAGCGTTTAAAAATCTTTTGAAACTAAAATGAGCAATAGATTAAAAATAGTTTATATCTGTGCTTTCATCATCATCAGCCTATAATGTTCCCACTGCAGGAACTCAGGTCTCCTCTCTAGGAGAGAGTTGGGCTTTAATCCACTACGCGGGCCCAGTGCGGGTTGGAGATGTCACAAAACTACGATTTTTTTGGTTCTAAGACATGCCTGTTTCCTCACGTAGATTTCCTTCACCGTTTTGAGAGCAGTGGTGATGAAATAAATTACACAAAGTAATACACCTGCCTGGGTTTGAACCCACAACTTACTATTCGTAAGTCGGGGCCGAAACCACTGGGCCACCAATGCTCTCTAGTAGGTAGTCTAGATTAATTAGGGATAAGGAAAGTGCCACCAAAAACCCCGCTTCCTCTTACCAACACGCAACATTCGTACTTAACACCGAAACCGAAAACTCGACCATTTTACCACTAAACCAATTATAAACTAATCCAGTTCACAAACTAGGAAATGGAGTGTAAAGAATTACAGTATTTTGTAATAACTCCATAGATCTCTGAATACTTCTCGTTGCGAGTTGGCCGCTATCTGAGCATGCTAGAAAACAATTGAGATACGATTTATAGAGTTCCGTACCACAAATGGAAAAAAATGAACCATTTATAGGATCACTTGAAGCTGCGAAAACGTAAATTTCTAAGTTAACGGGAATGTTAAGACATGCGGGACTTTATCGGAAAAAAAAATATTTCGACACTCAAGGGAGTCAAAATTTATAGGATACTTTTTTTTTTTTTTTGGTGGGTGTAAAATCATCGAATAACCCCTTCCGCTCTTAGGCAGAGCGAAAAGGAGTGTCAGACTTCTACTGACAAAAAACCACCCATGTTCCTTCTTCGCCCTCTATGTCGAGACCGCGATAACCTGTGGACAACCCGCGGCCCCGACATAGGATACTTTCCGTTGACTTGGTGAAAAACAATATCTCTTATGTTTTGGGGGTGTGGGATATCGTGATCGCGGAAAGGAGTGTCAGACTTCTACTGACTAAAAAACACATATTTTCCTTCTTAGCTCTTTGTTTCGAGGCCGCGATATCTCTTTCGAACAACCCTCATTAACAACAAAATACCTGAGTACAAGTTTGTACGGAACCCTGCGGTGCGCGAGTCGAACTCGCACGTGGCCGGTTTTTTATTTGTCGAGTTTTTATTAGAACATTAGAATCGATATGCGAAGAAATATAAATCGGTCTGTCTAATCGGTTGCTTGCATGCTTCGTTTAGAATAATCTTGGATAGAATTTGCATCTAGTTCTGAGATTTTTGCGTTTGGAGTAGTTTCTGGAGCTACATGCATGGTGCATTACTGTTAGATACAAACTCTTCTTCTAGATGAGCTCGTCGTTGAATAATAACTGCCACTCGGGTCGATCTTTAGATTAAGCCGCGCTTTAGGCAAGCGCGGTTGTTCTGTGGATGGGTGACCGCCCATTACATACCGAGTTTCCTCCGTGTCTCGGAAAGCACGTTAAGCTGTTGGTCCCGGCTGCCATATATAGATCTTTGGCAGCCGTTACAGGAAGTCAGTGACCTGAAAGTCCGACAACCAGTCTTACCAAAGTATTACCTAGTATTAACTGGGTTGTGGAGGTCAGATAGACTCAACATCTCGATGACAAATTCTTCTACTTTATCGTGTGGTTGGTGTATAACCTGGTGTCAGAGTATTCATGTCACCTTTGGGCCTCTGACCTGACATTACTGTTACATGCTGTCAAGAAATATCTCTAAGGATGTATACAGAAAGAAATCTGATAGCCGGCGCCGATCTAAAAGCTCCTATCGTCGCTGGTAGATTGGCGTCGTACTTGTTCATAGATTTTATATGGCGGGTGGCGCCAGCGCTGACCCGCGGCGCGTCTCGAAGATTTTCGGAACTTGTCGGTGGCGTTCGGCGCTTATTGGCGCTTGAACATGCATGCATTTATCTTTTGGGGATGGGAAATCATCAAATAACCCCTCCCGTTCTTGGGCAGAGCGAAATCAGTGTCAGACTTCTATTGACTAAAAACCACCCATGTTCCTTCTTAGCCCTATATGTCAAGGCCGCGGTATCTCTTACAACATCCCGCAGTCATGCAGTTCATGCATGCCTGCGCCGGTTATCTGAATGGACCGGTTCTTATAAGCGCCGGCTTCCAGCTTTCTTACCTGTTTTTAGTCAGTAGCAGTCGGACACCACTCTGAACATAGCGGAGCATAGTCATTTCATGAATTCCCAACCCCCCCAAAAACAAAAGGTTATTAAACTTTCATGTGCACACCCACGTTTTAGCAACTTCAACGTCATGCTTCTAAAGAAGCTATGAGTATCATGATGTTTTTTTTTATTAATTAAACAAAAATCATCGACTCTGAAGACGTATAAAAACAGTGTATAGATACCTAAGTCATAGGAGGATGTTTTCGTGGTTTTCCCTAAAAAGTTTTCTTACCTGTATTTGAAAAGAACGTGCTAATAGTTTTATCAATAACGTTCGGAAAGAATCACGTGTTCGTCCAAAACTTTGGTCGTAAATTGTATTTTTATATAGGTGTACTAATAGATAGGTACACCTCTGCGTAACCCATCGGGAATTAAAGGTGTGATGTTATAATAAAGTGTTCTCTATGAATGTTTAACGAAGAATGAACAACATTATACCTTCTTAGATAATTTAAAAATTAATCACCCAAGAGCCTAATGACTTAAACATTAAGTAATTGAAGGTAGGCAAAGGTATGCAGGTCAACGCGCACACACAGTTTATCTTAATTACCTATAGTATTAAGTTATTCTATACAAATTACCTATGAGTTATCGCTGTTTATCGCGTTACTGCGCCATAACAAAACCATTGGAAAAAAACACTGTCACACTACACAACACACAGGGAATTTTCATTAAAAAAAAAACTAATTTTACAAACTTTTTAGATCACCGCCATCTTAGATTGATTAAAAAAATTATAGAACTGTTTTCGTATTTCGAATTTTCTTTTCGTTAGTCGAGAAGTAACACGCGTTTTGGCGCGAAAACGCGCGACTCGTTATACGTCATTCACTGTGCGCGGCTCGCGCGAGACTGAATTGAAAATCTTTGGTTTTCGAATGCGTACTATGATCTTAAGTTTTTGTGATTTTCTTCGTGGGACATCGCTGTGTTCGAGATCGATTGCTTGCTTTTGTAAGGCTATCGGTAAGTGGCTTATACAAAAATGACAATGTAAAGAAATTACTTTTTATAATTTACTTGAAATGTAGGTGCAAATCAATCAGAGACAAACGTAGTTCATTGCGTCATTTCTAGGTTGACTAACGAGTTTTCTTTCAGTTAGTCTGTTATTTGTTTTATATACAGGGTGTCCAAGAACCTGGCGTCCAACTGGATTCCCACGATGCCCCAAGTTCTAACAGTACTCAGAAAAATATTTTAAAAAATCCACCCCATGTACTTACAGAATTATACTGATTTAAAAAAAAAAGGGGAAATGAGCACCCTGTGACATACTTTTGAATGCTGTGACTGCTAATGCTGATAATTTCGATATTTCTTGGAGGTTTTGTAATCTAGGGTATTGCTGTGTCTAAATAGAATGTAAAAATAAAGTACTTATTGTACCATTTTAAAATAAAATATTATTTTAACTAAAGGTGATATGGAAAACTATTGAATTTCGCAACTTTGACCGACTGTAGTGTAAAAAAAATGTACCAAAATAGTATGGCAAGTGACGTCAAATTTTGACGCGTTTATTCCTCTTTTTAAAAAGGTATAATACTTACACATTAATTTGAAAAAAAAAATTTTTGATAATATTTTTACTCAACAACCCAATTTTTACGATGTCTTACAGAATTCTTAGAAAGAAAAATTTACGACGAATTGAATCTAACCTCTAAAGAATTACTATTGTATGCTCATAAAAATAACAACAGGCCTCTCAAAAAACAGGTTAGACCGTAAGGGACGGTATGTGCATGCATCTCACCATAGTGATTCGTTATTACAACAGGAGGGAGCAAGACAGAAACTATATTTGCGATTTGCTGGTTCTTCTTTATGGTACCCCATTATTCAGGTAAGAGTGAGGGAGAAAAAGGTTAGAGGTGCGAGTGAGATAGATAGTGACGCTATCTGGGATCGTGCTATTTAGGATAACAGTACGGTCAGTACGCGTCACTGCCTCCTGCCGTTACTACGCACCTCTCTCTTATTGTTACCATTGATCACGTACTACGATTTAAAGCTTTGTTTATTGGACTCGATTACTCTTTGTGCTCTGGACTTTGAAACGAACTCTTTACGACGACCTTTGCCTGTGTTTGGACAGTTTGTGTTTTGTGTGTGCTACCATGGCGACCTACACTCCGCAAGAATACGCAAATATGCACTACATTTATGGAGAATGTAGAGGTAATGGACGAGCTGCAGCGAGACTTTACAGAGAAAGGTATCCGAGGGCTACGCGATATCCCGACCATCGAGTTTTCATTAATGTGCACAGATCACTATGTGACGGGCGGTTCCCCAATCAAGTAGCTGGTGAAGGACGACCCGTAAATGACTTCATACGCGATGAAGTTTTAGAGGCGGTGTCGGCAAATCCAAGCATCTCTGTGCGAGGAATAGAAGCTGATACGGGGATACCGAAGAGCACAGCACACAGTATTCTCCAAAAAGAAGAATATCATCCGTACCACGTACAGCGAGTGCAAAGTCTTTTACCTCGAGACTATCCGAGCCGAGTCGCGTTTTGTGAAACAATCCTGCAAAAACATCGAGAAGACGAAAACTTTATCGACAAAATTTTGTGGTCAGATGAATCAACATTTAAGAAGGATGGCTACATGAACCTACACAACTTGCACGAGTGGCATGTGGAAAATCCGCACTTGATGCGAGAAGATAGATCCCAGTACCGGTTCAAAGTGAACATGTGGACCGGTATTCTCTGTGGGAATATTATTGGTCCATTTGAGATGCCCGAGAATTTGACTGGCGAATCATATTTAAATTTTCTTCAAAATGATTTGCCAAACTTACTAGAAGAGACCCCACCAGATATGTGGTTCCAACACGACGGCTGTCCAGCACATTTTCGCGTATCCGTTAGAGAGTTTTTGGACGAGCAATACCCGAACAGGTGGATTGGGCGATCAGGAACAATCCCGTGGCCAGCCCGCTCACCTGACTTAAATCCGCTGGATTTTTTTTTCTGGGGAACTATGAAGGAGCTCGTTTATGCGAAGCCCATTAATGACATCGCTGACCTTCGTGAGAAGATAACACAAGCAGTGCAGGTGATACGTCAAAAAAGTTACTCGCGAAACATAAAGCGGTCCTTTTTAAGGAGAGTGAGAGCTTGTATTGCCGCGGGTGGTCAACATTTTGAACATTTATTGTAATAAAATATCTTTAAACTAACATTCTTTGCTTTTATTCTACTGGGAACCCATCTACCTGTGTGTATTTCCTTCTTGCTCACTCTTGGAACCGAAGTAAATAATAGTAGTAACATAACAGTTTCTAAGATAAGAAAGGGTCCGACAGTTACCGTTAGTAGGTAGGCACTTCGTAAAAATTGGGTTGTTGAGTAAAAATATTATCAAAAATTTTTTTTTTCAAATTAATGTGTAAGTATTATACCTTTTTAAAAAGAGGAATAAACGCGTCAAAATTTGACGTCACTTGCCATACTATTTTGGTACATTTTTTTTACACTACAGTCGGTCAAAGTTGCGAAATTCAATAGTTTTCCATATCACCTTTAGTTAAAATAATATTTTATTTTAAAATGGTACAATAAGTACTTTATTTTTACATTCTATTTAGACACAGCAATACCCTAGATTACAAAACCTCCAAGAAATATCGAAATTATCAGCATTAGCAGTCACAGCATTCAAAAGTATGTCACAGGGTGCTCATTTCCCCTTTTTTTTTGAAATCAGTATAATTCTGTAAGTACATGGGGTGGATTTTTTAAAATATTTTTCTGAGTACTGTTAGAACTTGGGGCATCGTGGGAATCCAGTTGGACGCCAGGTTCTTGGACACCCTGTATATATTATAAACATTGAAGGTAATGCTAAGGTAACAGGTGTTTAAACAAATTAAACCTAAGGCGCCAATCTGACCAAATGAAGTGGCTGTAAATGACGGCATGGTTGACGCAGTGGCTCAAGCAATGGACCGCTGCGCTGCGTGTCGTGGGTTCGATCCCCGCACGTAACAAATATTTGTATGACCTACAAATAGTTGTTCCGGGTCTGGGTATTTGTGTATGTGAGTTTAAAAGTTTGTGAACGCACCCACGATACAGGAGAAATTCCTAGTGTGAGGCAATGTTTAAAAAATTAAATGTTTTAGTTTTGTTTTGAACAAACCTGTGTCTAATGCCTATTAAATATAGAGATTTTGTTGTGAAAATTATCTCAGCAAGTTTGCTAAATAATAAAGCTAAAATAAAAGTCATAAAAGGACCTAAAGATATATTTTTTTTTATTGAATTAGTAAATAATAATGACTTCGACTTTTATAATTTTCTATACATTGATTTTATAAAGGACTTCTTTAACGTAAAAAACAGGTTAGAAAAAATTATAAGACAGACCTTCTTATGATTTACCAACAGGTAGGTAGAGGAAGGCAGGAACTGCAGAACCTCATCTGTTATGGCGTGAATATACGTGAATTGGCCTTTTTCAGGATACATTAGAACCTTTTTTTTTACGCAACCATCGCCGATTTTTTTTCCAAAAAATAACAACCAACAGCAACCCAATCAACACAACAACACAATACAATCTAGAGCATGTCTTCTTCACTTCAAAAAAATTAAAAAATAAATTTAAACATCATAAATTAATTTGTCAAAGTAGTCTCTGCTTTTGTAACTAACTACCATTTTTCTCCTAAATCTATCATATGCTCTTTTTATTGCCATCAGTATAAGTATCAAATAAAATCATGCCGAGGGGACCTTCGGCTTATTTTTGCCAATAATTTTCTTAATTTTTTATATAGATTTTTGTTTTCGTAATCGCTACTTGCAAATAGCCTAGCTACTACCCTTCCGGCGCCCAATAAATCGGTTGCGGGAGGGTGAAATGTCAGTCTCGTATAAATCATCATTATATCGTCATTTCGTCGCTCTATCTATTATTATTATCTAATAATTAATAATAATCATCATTATGTACATACTCCTTTTATAATTATTTATAGGTAGAGAGTAGTCTTCAATTTGTCAAAATAAAATACAGTTACATGTTCACAATTATTAATTTATTAATTTATTTTCTTTAATGGGACAGAGTTACATTATTTTTAGGTTTGAAAAAGTATACAACTATTTAAAGATTTATCTGATGTTTGGTAGTTTTTTGAATATAATTATAATAAGATATGCAATTTTGTTTTTCTTTGATATGCATAAAATATTATGCGGATGTGACTTAAGTGTCATTTGACCTTCAATTTATTTACATAAGAACCTATAGTATTTTTTTTTTTTAATAATTATCAAATTAAAAATGCATTGTTTTTGCGATTTTAAAAATAAGCAAGATAAATAAAAAGATGTGTTATTTTTCCATTTATATTTCTCTTTCTAGATTATATACTTTAGTTAGAAAGACAATTAAGTTAAATCCGCATGAACTAGAGACAATTTAATGATCCAAAAATGTTTCCAAATATTTGTGCGTGGTAGTACTAGCGCAATATTCAAAATTACTTACCTACTTAACATCTATATTACGACTTTTAAAAATATAAAATGTACCGACAAACAACCATTTTCAAAATCGACTATTTTATAGTCAATTAGTTTAGTCGAATATTTTGACTGAATTAGTAATTAGGCTAGTTTTAAGTTTACATGATAAATCAACGGGGAAAATGACATAGGATTTTCAACTTTCGGTCTTGAACCTGAATGTCTAAAATTCAATAGTGCGTTCATTGTTAATTACGACATTTAAGTTTCCACCGTTGATATTTCTAAGTTGTAATAATCGGTACATTTTCTTAGACTTATGACTATAGGTACTATGTATTACAATAATAGTTTATCTACATAATTGTAACTAATATTTGTAAGAGTATTCTAATTTTCTTTGGCGAAGCATCTTTATTTACAATTGTAAAAATCGATAAAAATATAAAATTCTGAAAAATAAAAATAATAAAAATTTGGCAACAATTGGAATGCGTTCACTATAATTAAACAGTCTTCAAAGGAAAAATAAATAATTATAATTAAATAAATATTTTATAGGTACTACGATTTCTAATAATTTACTCTATTTTTTTAGTCTCATAAGTTTTTTTTTTCAAATCCATGTTTGTTCAATAAACCTTTAGATTGAAATCGGATAGTATCATTAAACAACGAAAACTTGATCAACTTCTTTTCATGAGTATTATTTTATACAAAGAAAAAACACAAAAAAAAACAGGACTAAAACAGGTCAATACTAAAACAAACAAATACTACATAGGTGTAATCAAATTACGCAAAAATATTTTTGCATGCGGTAATGTATTGGCAAATAAAAAGTTAAAGAAAAAAACTTTTAACTTATACCTAAGCTCTCCATAATTTCCCCATATTTGAACCTACAACTCTCATCAATTCCACTTATACCCCTTAAACAATTTTAATCATATATGTAATTGACAACCGTGATAAATCCATAAAATAAGTACAACATTTAAGCACACAAACCTCATTTTTCTTACTTCGCTCATTAAGTAGACCACGCTTAAAAAAACTGTAAAAAATCATATCACCCACGCTCACACTCCCCCATCAAATTACCGCACACAAAAAACCGAAAAGTACCCAAAAATTATCTTTCAGTGTCCCTCCTTAGTAGCCTATTCACTCTGTATACTCTATTCCTATAATTTTCAATGTGACCTCTTCGCAAGAGCCTCGATACTGCAGCCCTAGTGACAGCTGCTTTGTAGCTCTCTGGTGTCAAAATGGCGGGCGATTCCCGCGTTTTCAAGATGTCTGCCGGTGCATCGGACAGCATGGCGTCGATATCGCCGTTGAACATGGCGACTGTGTCGGATGAGGTGTAGTTTGTGTTTGGTGTGCAGAGTGGGATGGCGTTGGACCATTTTCTATTCCTGTAAAAATGATAGAAGATAAGTTGGGTGTGTAAAACCTAGGTAGCCTACAACAATGTCGATGCAACGGACTCCAAGTTCTCCAGATTTAAGGGCGAGGGCGCCAATATGTTATATAGTATTAGGCACTTGTAAAGCCACCCTGGAACACAACACCTAAAATCTTGGATAGAATAATGAACGCTACATCTCGTCACCATAGACATATTAAGCTAAGAGTAACCAAGTCTTGATAGTGAACTTACTTCAAACACCTCAGCATAGGAGCTCCCTTCAGCCGGTACCCTGGCTCGCAGGTAAACGTGATGGTCTCCCCGATCTTGTAGTAGAACTTTACTGATGACATGCGACCGGATATCGTAGTGCCGGGATAAGTGCAGGCTTGAGCACCTGAGGAAAAGAGGATAGTGATATCCGTGCTAAACCATTATTATGCAGTATGTTAGTTTAAACGGGGGATATATTGAAATCCGCAATAAAAAAAAATGGACATCATAGCCAGTAGTCACGTTTACGTGGCCACTAGACCAAGGAGGCAGTTCTTGCTGAAGTGCACTGTATTTATGTCAAGTGGAGTAATTTCTTGAAAAGCGGTAAACTTTGAACACTGTTAATAATTTCTGAGCAAACATTGCTAACTTATTTTATTAGAATTGTTATCGAAAAGAAAATGCTCTGTTCAAATTTCGTTTTAAATGTCATCTGTTTGTAATAGACTCCTAAAAGGACTGAACCTGAATCGCTGTATTAAAGTAATCCGCAAGTTATGACCATCATTGACCTGACGAACTGTCAGGCCCACCACACTCATCTGGTGGGAGGATCCTCCTTTTTCTATAGGGATCATCCTGTTCTTTATATCCCAAAAATTCTTCAAAATGTCTTATCCAATTATGAGGCTATAAGTGGACTACAAACTAATCACGTAGAATGGAAAAAACCAAAAAAAAACAACAATATAATATTAGTACTAGGTAATTACTAAATAGGGTTATCGGGATCAAGTATCGTTAAGATAAAGAGAGGAGAATCGGGGGAGTATCATTTCATGTAATTTAATTATAAATCAGTCATTCTTCACGCAAATCCTTCTTCTCGAGACCTCTATCAGCCGTCTTCACAATTGTTGTCCTCCTGCACGGGTACTACGTGTTATCTCAACGGTGATAATAGGGTAGTTGAAAACAAAATCTAATTAGTCCGTCAGATAGATTTTCAAAAAATATTGAACACATATTTTTTCTTTTTTCCCATAAACAAAAAATTAAGACGGTACAGTACTTCGAAAACTCGTGTGACGTCACAACGCAATGCATTTTTTACCACGTAGTGACTTCAAAAGCCTCCACTCATGATCTTTGACGCGTTTTATCTTATTTAATTTTGATTAATGTGATAAAATAAAAAACTCGTATCCAATATTTTTCGATAATCTAACTGACGGACTACACAGAATCATATTTTCTTAAGTCATTAAACATTCCTATTTAAGACATCAGCGCGGGAGATATTATAGTGAACAATTAATTAATATATGTGCAGGCACAAGTGCACTCTCTCTTCCATAACACTCATAGTCCGATTGGAAAGCAATTGGAAAAAACTACTCATAGTCCGATTGGAAAGCAATTGGAAAAAACTAAATAGGGACCCCTATTTAGTTTTTAGAGAGAGATGGTCAGGAACAATGGCGTAACTTGCTTTCCGAGGCACCTTACCCTCAACTTCCAAACTTCGGGTTGCTACTGAAATTCCTAAAGGAAAAAACTGTTTTTTTTTTACTTAAACCTCGGATAAAAAATCCACGTTTTGCAGTCGCACATGCGACAGCAAGACTAATGCTTGAAGCATTAGTCTTGCTACATTACATCATAAGATTAACTGCATTTCTTGGCATACCATCGTCGACAGCCATATATACTCATACTTAGAGGAATCGTGTCTATCAGTAACTGAGCTATGAGGGTCAGATAAGCAGTCGCTCCACGTAAAATTCTGGTATTTAGCAGCAACTGGTTAGACTACATACTGACCCCAAGACAGTTGGGAAAAGGCTGGGCTGAAGATGACGCCAATCAAGTGATATTATATGAGAAGTATAATTTGGTAAAACTTAAATATGAGTGATTAAGTTTTGACTATCCCGTTGGTCTAGCTAGTGGTTGTAAGCGCAACTGCTGAACATGAAGGTTAGATTTCCGGGTCGGACAAAGTGATTTTCTCCATAAGGAATTTCACAGTTTCAGTCACGGATTTGTATCTGGATATGTATCCGGTGGATGGTAATAGGCTTATACCTATTACATGGGACTTAAACATAACTAGCAAAATGTGGGTGGACCTAACATTAGCTATACCTCCTCCACATATACATTCGAGGACAACTGCAACTTCAAATATTCGATAACAAAACATCACCCCGATGTTTTGTAATTGAATATTTGAAGTTGCAATTTATGGTAACATACAAATGTCCAAATTAACCTTTTCTACTCGTATTTTTTGTTATATGAACTTCAGACTGATAATATTGAGTATTTAATCAAAGGAAAAAACAGCCGAGTTTCAAAAACTGCTGTTTGCTCTCTAAGCCAACAACAATAGTGCGATTGTGACTAAAATAATATTCGAAAGCATAAATATTGAAGTGAAATAAACAACTAGTGCTAAAACCAAAGTAATCGGTCAAGTATATTTTGAAGCAACACCTATCTCACCTGCAGAAGAACATTTGTGAGTATCAAATCAAGAGACAATCAACGAGTGAAGACCAGCCTTATCAGCAATGAAGATCTTTGTAGTGATATTCCTGTTCATAGCCAGTTCTCAGTGTGGAGTACTAAAAGATGGTTTGGACAAAAGTCATCCTGCAGAACACAGGATATTTCAAATAGAACTTATAAGAGTAATCGACGCCTATGCTTACGGAAACATTACTGTATTAACTGATATACTATTCGACGTTACAAAGGATAGAGAAAGTCAAGCCACTAATGTAGAAACTGATTTTAGTAAATTACCATCAGGAGTGCATAAATGGGAAATTAAATTCCTTTCTAGTGAAAAATCTGAAGCAGAAATTAACCGTATAGTCGGTATCGTAGAAACAGCTGCAAATCAAATTGGAACGGTTAATGGTAAAACCTGCAGGACTGAAGATATTTCATTTATCTGTACTTTGAATATTAGTATCGCTGGCACCAACGAACAATTATCAAAAACTAACTAGAGGGACATTGAAAATGAAGACCTGAGGCGTGTAGATGACGTTGAAAACAAGACCGGAGGACCTGATGGAAAAAATTGACCCAAACCAAAACCCTGCTAATTTCTCTCGCCGCCAGGTACTAAATATAAAAAATCAAAATCAAAAGTCATTTATTCAAATTATGCAATAATCAGCACTTTTCGAACGTCAAAAATTACTTCACTTTACTTATTTACAAGAGACAGTCCCCCAAAACGCCCAACCTTCGACACTTCCTAATGTTTTAGCTGGAAAGAAGAAGTGGCGGAACAACACCAATCAATGAACATTTAACCCTATGTCTTCTTTTCTCCTATTCTGGAAGATTAAAACAATACTATTGTTTTACTTATGCGGCACTATTGGCAACTTTATTTTATACTTTTTCACCTTCTTCTATGATGTTGTGTTTTGTTTTACCATAAATATTCTTCGTTTTCATTGTTTAATACGCTGGTCTTAAAAGAGACAATTTGATAATTCAAATTGTCTCATTACCTATGTATCTATGAAGAATGTGGCTGATTTGTATCATATCTGTTTCCTATATTTTTGTAATTGTTTGTTTTCCTAAATAAATAAAATAATGCTATACGACGCCATTTTGGACCACTAGATATTGGTTATTTTTTTTTTAGCTTAGTTCATCGCATTTATAATCGGTCATCACACCATCTCAGCTACGAATCCGCATAGTTCTCTCATGATCTGATCGAGACCTCTGAGTTCTTTTCTCAGAATATTCAGATAGGTAACTACGACGTCATCTAGTTCGTAGAAAATTTTACTTTTAAAAATGTTTTTAATAAACTACTTATTTTATAAAAACTTTAATTTTGAAACTTTTCTCCTACACTCTGTGCAAGTTTGAGCGAGAGAGATAAAAGTTTAAGGCTCAATATAAACAAAAAGTAAGGCATGGGAAATCGTGTTTTTTGCAAACCCATTTCGGGTGTTTGACAGACAGCGGTCCAAAACCCGTTTCGGGTATTTGACTCCTCAAGGGATTGGTTAAAGCAAGAATCACAAAACGTCATCAATCCCGAGATACCATCTTTTAGACCTGCTGTCAACTTACCCCACTAAAAATATAACTTGTAAAAAAACCAAGTCTGAAATCAATAAATGGCATTAATTTTGTAGCACTGAACTCCAAATGAGTAATACACTCGAGAGCAATGAATCCGGGTCACTTAAAGAATCCTAAAAATCTCGGAAACTAAAAATGCTAGGTTAATGCAATAAATTGTATTTAATAGACAATGTAATACTCCTTAAATGAAGGTATTAAAACTTCTTAGTTATTGTAAAGTTAAATCATAAAAAAATAAAATTTGAAAAAGGGCCACTTTCGAAGATGGAACTACGAAATTACAGCATTTGGTTTTGCTTTTGTTTGTAATCTGTCATTTATGTGGGTACATAAACCATGTTGATAGTGCTCTATATTCATTATTCAAGCTGAAATTATGTCGCTTACGCCTGAAGAATGCACCAGAATACTTACAATGCTGGAAACCGGCCGGAGTCAGCGCGATACAGCCAGGACTGTCGGTGTGTCGCTGTCAACAGTACAAAGAGTTCTCCGACGTTACGAAGAAGCTGGTTCTAACCTACGCAGACCAGGAACGGGCAGAACCAGGTGTACCACAGCACGAGAAGACCGATACTTGGTGAACACCATGCTTCGAAATCGCTTTCTCACAGGAACTGAACTCACAAATCAGTTTCGACGCCTCGGAGGAAGTAACCCAAGTGCATGGACAGTAAGACGTCGGCTTGCTGAATCTAACTTAAAACCCCTTAGACCTGCAAACGGCCCTAAACTGGGGCGTGGGCATCGTATTTCAAGACTAAGATATGCCCAGAGCCACGTAAATTGGAGTATTGAAGATTGGTCAAAAGTTATGTTCTCCGACGAATCAAAATTTATGCTCTACAAGCACGATGGAAGACACAGAGTGTATCGAAGACCAGGGGAAAGATTCAAGCAAGCATGCATCGAAGAAAAAGTAGCCTATACGGTGGTGGGTCTGTACTTGTGTGGGCCGGAATTTCTTCTGAAAGTCGCACAGAGCTGGTGATCATAGAAAACGGCTCTTTAACTAGCGTAAGATATGTGGAAGAAATCCTCAATGATCACGTTGGTCCATTTATGGTCAATTTAGGTGAGGATGCTATATTTATGCATGACAATGCCCGACCTCATACAGGTAGGATTGTGAATGACTACCCTCAAGAGATGAACATTACTCGTATGGAGTGGCCAGCGCGCAGCCCGGATATCAACCCGATCGAGCATGCTTGGGACGAGCTAGGCAGATGCGTAAAACAACGAAACCCTCCCCCAATCACGCTTCGTGAGCTCAAAATTGCTCTCACAGAGGAATGGGAGAATATTCCCCAAAATCGTATAAGGAACTTGGTGTACAGCATGCCAAACCGCGTAAACGCAGTAATGGAAGCACGAGGAGGCAATACGAAGTATTAAAATTCAAGAAAATCGTAATAAAGTTCAAAAATTTCATGTTTCCTATTTTTGTTTTAAGGAGAGATCAGCAGTTTTTTTCTTTATGTAATTTTGTGTTAATAAAATGTATGGTGACTCATATTTTTTTTACTTTCATTTACATTGTCTATTAAATACAATTTATTGCATTAACCTATCATTTTTAGTTTCCGAGATTTTTAACATTCTTTAAGTGACCCGGATTCATTGCTCTCGAGTGTATTTGAAATTGCAATTTAAGATGTCTAAATTAGCCTTATCTACTTTTGTTATAAATGAACTTTGAACTGCAGACTGATAATATTAGCATTAAAAGCGGAGTTTTGAAAATGATACTTGTATTTTAAACCAACTACGATAGTGTAATTGTGACTTCTAACGAAGAAGAGGAAAAACGATTAAATAAGTGGAAAAATAAATAAGCACTTAAACCAAAGGTTATAAAGGCGGAGAGAATAATTATAGAATATTTTGAAGCAACACCGGTCTCATCTGTAGCAGAACATTTGTGTGTACCAAATGAAGAGACAATCAACGGGTGAAGACCAGTCTAAACAACAATGAAGATCATTCTAATGATATGTCTGTACATAACAAGTTCTCAGTGTGGAGTTCTTAAGGATGGTTTAAGCGATAGTGATATTTCTGAATGTAGAACAGCAAATCGAATTGACCTTATAAGAGTAATCGACTCCTATGAAACATTACTTTTTTAACTGACATACTAATCGAGATAACCAAAGATAGAGAAAATCACGCTTCTAATGTAGAAACTGATACTAGTAAGTTACCATCAGGTGTGCATAAATGGGAAATAAAATTTCTTACTACTGAATCTGAAGAAGAAGTTAACCGTATCGTCAGCATAGTAGAAAAAGCTGCACACAATATTGGGAGTGTTAGTGGTAAAAACTACACAACCGAAGATAATACGCGTATCTGTAGTTTGAAGATTACTATCGCTGGCACCAACGAACCTCTACCAGCAATAAAATGAAGAAATATGGCGGGTAAAAACCGCTGGAAGCAAGGACGGAGGAGCTGATGGTAAAAACTGTGCACTTATAGATGGCCAATTTTATCCCAACCAACTTCAACATGTGCCAAAAAGTTATGCCCTTTATCAGTGACTTCTATCTTTACTTCAAGTGTTTCATCGTGTATAACTAGTTAAAATAGATAGATTATGTAGATGGATTAAGTGTTAGTTATAAGGTTTAATGTAATCATGGTCAAAAGCACGTGCTTTTTCATTTTTATAAATTTATATAACAACTACTAAAATAAAGATAAAACAAAATTGCTGGCACTAACACTACATTTTTCTGTCACCACGAGCGAAACAGTCACCAAAAGCCCTTGGCCATTTCTTAGTTTAAGTTTGAACAAGTTTCAAATTTTTGTCTTTCTTAATAGGGGATCGGACTGAGTCAAAAAAATATGATTCTAATTAGTCCGTCAGTTAGATTATCGAAAAATATTGGATACGTGTTTTTAATTAATAAAGTTGACGAAGATAAAAAGCTTCAAAGATCACGAGTTGGGGCTTTTGACGTCACTTTGTGGGTAAAACAGAACTTACCTTGTGACGTCACACGACTTGACACGACTTTTCGAAGCATTGTATCGTCTTCATCTTTTGTTTACGTGAGAAAAGAAAAAATACGTGTCCATTATTTTTTGAAAATGTATCTGACGGACTAATTAGTTTTTTTTGGTGGAATATCCTATTGTGTGGGCGCAGAACTGAGCCACTACGTGTATAGTAATATGTATACAGGGTGTAAAGTAACCCTTCACACATACCTCAACCAAGCAATCTGTACATCAAACTAAGTACCCCTACGCAAAAATTTTTGCTGGGAAACGACTTTTTTTTTTGGAGTCAAAAATCACATTTTACTGTAAAACTCAATGTAGCACTCTTAAAACATTATGCTAGTGGATGCTTTGAATAGAAAACGGGTCATAGAGGTAATTTAAGTAAAGTTTTAACCTGAATAACTATTATTTACAAAAACAGCTGTGCAAAATTTGGAACTTTGACCCCCAATATCTCCGCAACTAGGGGGTTCCCAGGTATGGTCTAAAACCAAAAAATGGTCGCAGTGGTGGGGAGAACAAGTGCCTTTCGTTTGCGTTAAGGGTACTTTTACACCCTTTATAGGTGCTTTCGGTAGGGTCCGTCGGTTTCTGTAGTGAACAAACAACAGGACTCGCAGGACACAATATTAAGTGGAACATCACAATCAACAATGTGTTTATATTTTCGAGCGTATGGCACTCGTGGGCAGCAGCTGAATATCAGCGTCAGGTGGTGCACTTTGTGTTGCCATCTGGCATTATGCTGAGCTGATATTATTTTTAATCATTTTGAATTTGTTTTGTTTATTTTTAAGGTTTTTTTCAAATAAACACAATTTCCTTTCTTCTTCTTTCTTTCGTTCATCGTTTGTGGAACAGCACCACATACACGTGATATTCTATATAGTCTTGCTGGCTTATAGAATAATATCACATAATTTTTCTAGCCATCGTCAAATCAAATTGTAACTGACAGCATTGATGACTATACTTATGTACAGAAATCGTGTGAAATATTTGAGTTAATTTGGTGCCTAGGATCACTATCAGAACTTGACCTCATAGGCCAAATAATATTATGTAAACACTGCAACATTATGGCGCAAATGTTTTGTGAAATTCCGATTGCAACTTTGACATTATGAGCTATTTTATGATAATAGGGGTCCCAAATTTTTAGTTTTGTTAAGTAATTTGAAACTGAAATAGGATAGTTAACAAAAAAAATCTAATTAGTCCGTCATATAGATTATTAAAAAAATATTGGACACGTATTTTTTCTTTTTTCACGTAAACAAACAATGTAGACGATAAAGTGCTTTGAAAACTCGTGTGAGGTCATACTCATTAGTTATATAATCTACATATTGTATGTTTTTAGTATAGTTATCAAGTAAGTGACATAATTATGTCTTTATTGGGAATAAATCACACGGTACGGTTGGCGCAGTGGCTCAAGCAGTTGGTTGCTGCGCTACGTGTCGCGGGTTCGATCCCGGCACGGAATAAATATTTGTATGGCCTACAAATAGTTGTTTCGGATCTGGGTATTTGTGTATGTGAGTTTAAATGTCTGTGAACGCACCCACGATACAGCAAAAAATCTAGGACTTTTTGTGGAGCAACGTTAAAAAAAGGTTTCTCTAAACACTTAGACTAACTCAACAATTAAAATGTTATATGTATGGTTTATTTGTAATTTTTAGTTCCTGACTGACCTTATTGCTTATTTGTGACCCATAACGAAGCCGATAAGCACTAGTTCTCTCCATGTTTGCATTTTTGTTTTGTTCTTGGCCATACTTGGCAATCTTTTAGTTACATTGATATTGAAGGGCAAAGTCGGAATCTTCTCACGGGTTATCAATATTTTAAAGATGTTTCAAAACAGGCTAGTTATATGTACAGTCACGAGCATTAATATGTACACACTTAGTAAAGTTCAAACGCGAATATCTCGAGAAATAATGGTTACAACTTTGAGATATGACCTGGTTTGTGACAATATGGGTTCCAGAATATTAGTTTCGCTACGTATCAATGAAAGTGAAACCAATACAGTAGCAGCAAATTATTTCTAAACGTTGTTAAGTGTATACATATTGGTGCCGCTGACTGTACAGTAAAAATCGAAAAAAAGTCGTAGAATTCGGGAAAACCATAAATAAATTGCATAAATGCATATCGTTCGTAATAATTTGATGTCTGTCAACTATTTATTATCGCCTTTCAAAAGGTACTTTGTTGTTAAAAAACAAAGACAGTAAACCATATCAAGGAACTTACTTACTAACTGGAATGTGTACGTGCAACTCAAAAGCGTTTCGATCGAGAATACCTCAAAAGTGGATGTCATCTCTTTCTAATAGTGTGTCCATACTCTAGCCTTATACTTTGTTTTTTAATTTTTACTTAAATGTAAAAGGGTCTTTTAACTTAAAAAAAACAATAAAAATCCTCAGGGCATGAAAAGTGTTTAGGGGTCTGAAAGAAAAGCAGACCCCTTCAGTCAAGCATTTCAACTTGGCACACGACACACCAAACACCTTGTATATCTGTGAGTAGGTAAGACTTACAAGTAGGCGGCTTATCGCTCCACCGGCCGCTGTCCTGGCACACCAGGATAGGTCTCCCGTGAAGTGTGTGCTCAGGGTTGCAGTGGAACTGCAGCACGTCTCCCGCGCGGTACGGAGCGCGGCCCAGCACGTAGCCTGATGTGGGTGGTGGTAATGCTGGACAAGACACCTCTGGAAGGAGAATGTGTGGCATAAGGATTGTTTTCACTGATATATGGTAGGAATTGAGAAAGACTCAGTAAGGTTTCGAGGAGTGAAAACATGTTATATGATAAAGATAAATCTACGAGGCAGCGGTGACCCAAGTCATGGGTCCCAATCCTTACTACTTTATTACTTTGTGTACCTAATTTATTTTCTGCTCTCAAAACGGTGAAGAATAATATCGTGAGGAAACCGGCATGTCTTAGAACCAACAAAGTCGAAGAGACGTGACTACTGCCAACCCGCACTGGGCCCGCGTGGTAGATTATAGCCCATTCCTTCTTTAAAAGAGAGGAGGCCTGTGTCCCAGCAGTGGGAACATTAATGGGCTGTTGATGATGATGATGATGAAATATAACTGATAAAATGTTGGTGTATAAATAGAGACACCAGTCATAATCTTTTGGGGATTATAGACGTGATGCTCTGTCAATGTTCTACATCTGACTGCGAATATGAACAATCTGCACATCACATCTTATGGGAGTGTAGTCTTTGGGAGAATGAACGTAATATTATGTTAAATAGTGTACAGGTTACTTCCGGAGTTATTTATTACACGGACCTTGTACAAACTAGAACAAATTTCCGTGCGTTCAAGCATTTTTGTCATACCTATTATTGGAATCAAATATAACAGCTCACAACTTAGGACCCAGTAATATTAATGACAATAATATCCGTGGTGCTAGGCAACTGGGCTTATCCCAGTTGTATACGTCCCTGTGTGCCTATTGGCCTTGTTCAGTTCTGTCTCCTGCTGATATGGAGGGAAGTGAAAATTATGTTTTTCCTACTCCTCCGCTATTCTTTTCTGATTAATTTCGTTGCGGGATCCAAGACAGTTAAATCGTTTCCCTGGGACTTCGTCGGGCTTCATTGTCTCGGCGCTTTTCTTGTGGTCGCCACTGTTGATTCTGGCTTACAGGAGTTACAGTGGTTTGGGAATAGTGTGGCGGGCTTGTCCCAAACTAAAAAAATAAAAAAAGACGTGATGCTATATTAGTTTGACCTTACCATCAGACCATTTAACTTACCTCTACAAACCGGGAAAGGCTTGGCCCAGTCAGCGGCGGGCAGACACACGGTCTCGGGCGCCCCCCGCAGCGCCCACCCGGCGGCGCACGAGAAGGCCGCGCGCCCCCCCACCCCCCGCGACACCACCGCCACGCGCGGCCGCCGCTCCCCCTCCGCTAGGGGCGTGTCGTGGACTACCTCTCCGCATTCTACACCTGGCATTGTTTGAGCAGAGATGTTATGCTTCAGTTAAATAGTGATATGTTGAAATCACAAGAGAGAAATTGCCTTGTTTAGAATACTATCAAGGGGTCTAAAATGGACACTTTAGCAGATCATAATAAGAATTACGTCAGGTGTTCGTTCATATAGATAATATTCTTCGGACGCTAATTTGGCGTGTGTGCGTATGGGAAACGGTTAATAGCCACTGTCTCTCTGTGCTATCTAGGTATGCCACGATTGACTCCAAGATAACCACTATGTTTTCGTCACGTTTTTCCGGCAAGTTGTCAATTTCTATGTTGCACTGCCTGGCCTGTTGTTCCAGCTGATCTATTTTATTAGTCAGTGTTAATATTGGCTCAGCGGCAGTGGTAACGATCCTGACTCCATCTCCCTCGTACGTATTACGGTGTCAATAATGTTTGCTGAGTTCAATTTCACCGCTGACTTCAAGTCATCGACCACCTTTGATAATTCCAGATGTTTTGTGTTTAAAAGGATGTCTAGGTGCTTTATCAGATCAGCTGACAAGCTCTCTTGTACTAGTTGTGCGCGAAGCACTGCACGAAGAAGTAAGAGCGAGATAAGAATATAGTCCGCACGTCCGCACTGTTCCCTCGCGGGGGTGAAGGGAGCCGCACTCTCGCGACACGCGCACTTTGTCTGTTGCTTAATTATTTTAAACAATTGACGAAGCAAGGTTCGATTTTATATGGCACCGAACCACACTGTTTTAAGTAAAACTGACAATGCGTCTGCTCTAGCTAGTGTATGAGGCGAAACTAAGTCATCGAGGCAGTACAAGTTTGACTAAACATCAGCATTCTTACGAGTAGACATCAGACACTTAAAATTAACACATTGTATTCTCTGATTACTCACTTTCACAAACAGGTAGAGGTGAACTCCAGTTCCCAGACGCTCGACAAAGAAGCGTATGCGCACCAAGCAGAGCGTTGCCGTTGGCGCAGTGGAACCGTATCTCAGTACCAAGACGTGTCCCTAGGCCACTGGCGACGAGACCTCGTCTGATGGGTAGTGGGGGGCAGTGGACATCTGGGGAGGAAGACAACAACATTATATCTTATTACGATGGAAATCTTTCCAATCATACTGTCACGGCCCTCGTTTCTATTTCATTGTGGGGTCCAAGACAGTTAGTTTCTCCGAAACTTGTTGTCTCTTCACTTTTCTGGTGGTCGCCACTTTCAGGAGTTGCAGTGGTTTGGGAATCGTGTGGTGGGTTTGTTACATACCACATAGATTCACTATATTTAGCCATTTTAACGCCATGGATTGAATTTACAGACAGATATTTTAGGCAGATATTAAAATTATCTACCCATCGCTGATGTTCTGCTTGTAAGTAATCTTAAAATCTGAAACTTACTGAATATGAACGGATTCGTGAATTTGAGTAGTCAAAGTATGATAAATATTCCAAACATGATCAAACATTTTTTGGAGTTTTTTGAGCTGCTTGTCTTACGACTCGATATTATTAAATACTAGCTGATCCCCACGGTTTCGCCCGCGTAGATATCGATTTATACGAGTTTAAAACCATCTTCGAAAACCAATCTATCCATTGCTCAAGCATGAAAATCGGTGCAGTTTTTTTTGAGTTAATCGCGAACAGACAGACATACTTTGTTTTGTAATATGTAGTGATAATGTTCAATCTATTATTTCCGTACCTTCAACAATAATCTCAACCTGATGACTCTGCCTTGCAGGAGTCTCACACCGATAAATACCAGAGTCTTCCTTGACGGCATTCATGATGCTCAGTCTATATTCCAAAGCACTGTCTCGACCAACGTCTGTGGTCCAGCCTTCAATGTATTTGCGATCTGCCCTGGAAGTTTTAAAAGTATGCAATGATGCTAGATACAAAGATGTTCGCAAATCTTCTTTTATCACAGTATTTTGACGAGAAAGAAAAAAGGAAGAAATCATATTTATTTGGCACATGCCACAAGGTTATACACTAAATAGAAACTTAGATCTTAAAAGGGAATCCTGTGTGCTACGGCTGCGCCAAATAGGGCTAGTTCAGCAAGCTGACGAGGAACTAGTGCCCGACGCTGCTTTTCAACCTGACCTGAGATGGTGGTGTGACGGACGTAAACAGTCTGAGTGTTGTTGATTTGAGATCAATCAATGATCAAATCAAGAAGGGAATTTAAGAAAGAGGATTCAAGAATCCAAGTACACTTGAGGCTGTCAAATTATTATCTGCATAATTTGAAATAAGAAATTTAAATACTCACTCAGGATTATTAAGAGTGACATTCCACTTGGGGTTCCCAAATCTCCTCATCCACAAGCACTCCATATGTAGTACTGTACCAGGGTATACCAGTAGCTTGCCGTCGTTGGTCTGCGCTATTGGACCCTGGGAGTGCCTGAACAGGATCGTAGGCCGCTTTTCCACTGCAAATAAAATCATCAAAGTTTTGTAACCGATGCTTATAACCGTGATAACATTATGCCTAAGGATATAACTACATCAGTTTAAAAAAAAAAACAAAACGTTGCTACATGCTAGGGATCCCTGGCCTGGATTTCCTGATTAGGGGTTCCTGTATCGTGAATGCGTTAAGAAACATTTTAACTCACATACACAGACACCCAGACCCGAATCAACTATTTGTAGGCCATACAAATATTTATTGCATGCGGGGATCGAACCCACGACACGCAACACTCTAATTGCTCAGCTACTGCGCCAACCGTGTCGTCAAGTTATAACTATCTTGCTGCGACTAACACATATGATGCTGACGGGGAATTAAAATATGAAGGATAGAGTTAAGCTCTATACTTAAAATGATAAGAACGTAACTTACTGGCGTAGTCCATTTGTTGGTTTAGTCCAAAGCACGAAGGTTTGACACCGTCCCATGACCCTCCGACACATTTTCGCGTCTGAGATCCTGTCATCGCATATTTACCAATGTCACTGCATCTGAAATTACGAAAAATTGGAAGAGGTAAGTAAAAAGGCATCGTTGGATGGTTGGTAGATATTAGACAAGGATACTATCAGATACCCATCAAAAATCAGAGAATGCAAGAAAGATATGAAACACGAGTCAAATATTCACCACAAAGCAAAAGTACTTTAATAAAAATGACTAATGTCATTTGAATGGTTGTGCCCGTACATTTCATATTTCTGACTTTATTGTAATTTAATTTACCTGGATGTTATCATAGCTCCAGCCGGAAAGTCAACAACCTCGGTGATCTGCATGTCATTGTAGAAGGCAACTACGTTGGGCTCGTCGTTCTCAAACGTGCAGCTGTTGTTGTTCTGCAACTCCTCATTCTGAGCTTCCAGCTCTTCTGCAAATATGAAATGAATGTCCCTAGATCAGCTGCTATCATTCTATTATCCATCACTGATTTGATGGTGGCAACGCCTTTGAGATAAACACAGCACGGTCATTTTTTGCACGGGTTTCAGGATTACATTGTCATCGGATATTAAGTCGAGACATATTATAACTAGGAGCTACATTGGACGTATGGATAATTCTCAAGTTTTGTATTAAAGAATTTATATGTATATAGTATTTTGCAATTTTGCTCGGTACTGAACTTCTTTAAATTCCGCAATGGTAACGGTAAATGGTAGTTTAAAAAAAAATCTAAAGCTATAGTTAGCTTTTTAACTCACCACAGTTAAAACTCTTGCCAACCCAGTTTCCTTGCTCACAGATCAGTTTCCATGTTGTCTTCTCTCCCATGATGGAGGCTATGCATCTGAACGTGATCTCCGTTCCATGGGGATATCCTTCCACTCCCAGGGAGCTGTTCATCTCAGCCCCATCCCGGTATATCAGCGTACCCTGGACCCTTCAAGCAATTATTCCAAGATACTGAGGTATAAAAAATATTTGTTATGGTATTTTGGCCACTGATGATTCAAAACTGGATGATTATGTATTAAATTCAGTTTTATGAATTATATAACGTACCTTAAGGGTTCTTCAAGAAAATCTTTTAAAAAACGTTACATATTATTTTTACAAAATGACATTAGAGCTTCATTGAATAATGTGGATGATTTTATAGTTACACCAGTGGCCGTTATAAAGACATGTAAATTGAAAAATATTTTAAAAACATATAGAACATTACGAAAAAATATTCCATTGAAACACAACAAAACATGCACTAGGCGAAATATTAAATAATTAGCAACCAAATAAAAGCTTGGCCAAGACATAAGAAGCCAGGTTACGGCCATACAATTAGCTTTCTTATCAACATAGGTATAAAGTATATTTTTTAACGTTAACTAAGCCCTGCCTTCCGAGGATTTGTACCATGAAAGTGACTTTTAAACCCTTGAGAAAGTGAAAAAAGTAGTGATGTGTTGGGAATGACTAAGACCCATAGGAATGGCTAAATGATAACCAGAGGAAAGCCAATTACGACAACTTTTATTAAAAAGGTAGACAAAGCTACAATGACTTCATTCAAGTCGAATGAAACATAAATCATTTATGACGTTTCTGATAAGGCCAGTAAGTTGCATCGCTTTCAACGTCAATTAATTTAGTCAACTTAAAGTTCATTTTAAGAACAAAGTACCAATCCAGGTTAACTAACAATTACGAGCAATCAATACTAGTAATGAAAGTAAAAACAGGAAATCTTGGATCAAAGATCTAATTCTGTCTTAGTCAAACCCATACCCTGGCCACACCAGACATCACCATAAAATGTCAAAACATGAAGTTACAGTTGATGAGCATGATATTGATCATCCATGAGCAACAGGTGATGATGTGAGGTAGTTAAGGTAAAGAAGCAAAATTTCGAACCTATAAGGCTCTCACCAGGGCTTGGCATCCCTGAACGCCTGGGTTCCCTTCAGTCTTCAGCGAGCAAATAAGAAACGCATATCTTTGCAAACACATTACTTCTTTGTATCGCGGCTTGGTTCATCCTCTTGGATGACAGTGATTTGATGGAGGAAGCTGTGTGCAACTTTTGGTTGTATAAGATCTTTTGAGCTTCACAGATGACAAATGATTCAATGATGATAAAAAACAGATATTAGTTTTATAATTTCAAGTAACTTCAGTTGATAATGGGAAATTAATAAATTATCATTCAAAATTAAATTATCAAAACAGAATATAACTTTTGGAATATGCCACAAGGCACAAGTGCACATAATAGCCGCTGGTAGAAAAGTGCCTTGAAATTAATTTGGGTTTAGCAAACCCGGACTCTTTTTTCGAATTGGTCTCAAAGGTTGATTGTTTACTTTATTATTGAACACAGCTTACTTCAAATCTTGCTTATCACATTTTACAACAGCAAACTTAAATATAAAACAAAATTAAACGAAATAAACGAACTGCTCCAAAGCGTTAGGATCTAACATTATTGATTCTCTAAAATGTCTCGTATTTATTTGAAGTGAAAATCTATGTAACTATGACAACTGCAATGTTTGATCCTTAAACGTGGTTTGGATGAGTGACGGAACAAAAAACACTTTAATTACATGCCTGCACGCCATATAAACCGATAAAAATTTATTAAATATAAAATCAGTAACACTTTTAGTAGGTGGTAGATAAAATATTTGATTTGCATCTTTTCTTGTACTTATATACTTATCAATATTATTTTTATCAAAACGGGAGTTTTAAAGCTTATAACAATTATTCTACACTTGGTAGATAAGCAAAAGCTCATAATTATAGTGAACCATTTCACAACCAAACATCGAACCCTGGGGTACCGCAGGCATCACGAACAGGACAGAACAGGACTTTCAAGTTCGGCTTAGGAAAACAATTATAAAGTTGCTATTTTATTTTCTCAGCACAATTTTAGAGCTGATATCATTAATTTAAAATATGGCGTCACAAGACATGTTATAAAACAAAATTCACATAGAAGCTACAATGAAAGCGTTTGGTCAAATCAAACAAACGAACTCGAATGTCACAAACTAATCATTTTATATGTTTCAGCTTTAGTGTCACATTCAGAGCTAATCACACATTACCTGACTTCTTGTGGATTCCTGCACAAAAAATTACAATGTTTAAAATCTTCATTAAGTACTGATGCTTTTTGTTATTTTTTTCTACCTGGAGCCGTGTAATTTCCGTCCAATCACAGGAGCGATGCAGATAACTGACAGGAGTGACAAGAACCGCGATATAATCCTATGTGGTTGATCGATTCCTACACGAACCGAGCTTGAAGGCATTCCTAGATTTTCCATAACATTGTTAATTTTCCTATACTCAGTTACTTTCTATGTGTAATCCTTATCTAGCTTCTACATTATGACGTTATTTGGTAACCGATAACATGTGCTTAGCTCTTCTATCTCTCTCTCTAGCAGTATGATAGTCTGGGTTACCTCGCAGGCGGACCGCACTCGGTGTTGGTGGTGCTGTCTATGTTTGGCTCCAGCTCTGAGATGTCTTCTCTGACGATGTCGGAGCCACTCTGGTATTCCGAAGTTGGTCGTGGCCGAGTTAGATTGGCTAGAGATAGAAGATTAGTTTAATAAAATCGTTAAATTTCAAGATGAGCTAATCGGTAATCATTAAAGGACGTCTGGGAATTCTGAGATTCGAAAGAAATTCACTACACTTATACAGACTGGCCTAAGTTTACCAAGAATCTAGATAAGTGCAAAGAAGATCAGTGTGAAGAGAGAAGTCTTGACTTGAAATGGTAGAAAATTTAAACTCACCCAAAGGTCTACAGAAATCATGAACAGTCGGTTGCAATCTTCCTAAATGACAGTTGAGTGTAGCAGGAGGTGATCTGCCAGGTTCGCATGCTATGTTGACGGAGGAGGCATGTGCTACTGTGAGTCCTGCTCGGTACCCAGCCTCGTAGGTGGCACCGTGTAGGAGTGGGAGTTCGCAGGGAGCTGAAACATTTTGGTTGGGGCCAAAAATTGTTCGTCATCGCAGAGATCATAAGCCACGCATATTTTAAGGCAAGAAATATAAATGATAAGCTTGTTCAAGACTTTCATGCTCATGTGAATTTTGAAATCCTTACGAACCTGCTACACACTCGGGAGTACTGGTCACAGCCCACTCTCCAAGCCAGCATCGCAGGTTGGTTGGTCCTTGCACGTTGTACCTGAAAAGAAAAGCATTGGAGAATGACACGAGACAAGGATGTAGCTAACTAAGATTTTCTTTATCTTGAATTATATAAAGGGATTTAAGCGATTTTTTTTTAAATTTCAAAACCCCCTACCTCCCGGGCATCTACAAGTTTCGAGTGGGTTTAAAAAGTAACGTACTCTACGTTAGCTTTTTGTAGGTGAGGACCTACGTCAACCGTATAATTACCGATTAGCTCCAGTTGAGATATAGGTGGAACATAAAAAATATAAACACTCACCCATATTCACAAGAAAAGTGCACAACCTGTCCATTGGGTACAGGATCGGTTTCGTTCAGTTCTTTCTCGTCCTGCAGGTTTGAACCTAACACTTGGCTGGCCGTCATCGGATGACCAGCATCCGCAGACATCGTGTAGATACCGTACTCCGTTGAGGGGACGTGGCAGGGTACTAGAAAATGATGAAACAATGGTATTTCTGTACGAGGTTTTGTACATATTTTGAATGACGACTGATATCAAGGTCTTTTCTCATCTCAAGAGGGTATAAAATCCCCATCGGTGGCCAATTCTATTTTTTACGAGTAGGTGTAATTGGTTTCTTCTTTGTTATACAAAAAAAAACTAGGGTATTAAGGCTTAGCAGTTTAAAATCCCTAAGTGATTAAATGTAAGAAGTTTAAATAAATTTCTTCATTATCACTTCAAGGTTCAATCTCTGTAGCCCTGACTGTTGTACTAAGAATTTCTGTCAACTAGTTACTGTCTAGTCTAGTTTACTTACGTATTTCACATTTAGGCTTCTCCGGTTTCCATCTGCCTCGAACGCACTTGGCGGTGGCATTCATTTCTAAATTCAGTCCATATCCTTTACCGCAAGCAACGCGAACTATCGTACCTGGAATCATAACATCAAGAGCTGCTATTTACAGGTTTGTTATTCTCAATTAATGGTCTTTACTCAGCTTTGAGCAGTTCACTGATACAGGGATTTCTTGACAGTCTGCTCAAGTTTGAAGGTTTCTTTAAATGATACAACTGAAGAAAATAAAAATTACCTGAGCTAAAAGTATTGTTAGGATCCCGTCCGTACTTGACAATTTCGATATTAACGAAAGGTTCGCTTTCAATTGGTTCACAAGGACTCTTGGGGCGGCCCTTTTTGCCCTTTTCTGTAGAGTTCTGGGCGTTTCCACCATCAGCCAGGTCTTTGCTATCAGTATCTGAATCATCTCCCGTTGACGATTGCTGTCTTCTGCCACCTTTGCCTTCTCTGCCCCTGCAAATTAAATATGAATGTGTGGTATTATAGCATTTGCCTGTAATCCCCGTAGGGTTGGACTGGGGTGTACTACACCCACATTGCGTCAATTGTGTTAAAGTCTCATGTAATAGGGACGAGTGGAGCGGGCGAGTGGTGATGGCTTATTGCCATCAACCAAGCACAGACTCACACAGAAGCTGATATCACTACACAGAAATTGGTAATAAAAAAAAAACAATAACATAATATTTGAGCTAGAAATCTAACCGTGGATCTGATGCTCAGTTGTAGCTCTTGCGACCGCTAGATCAATAAACCTAACGAGCAAATCGAAAAATGTTACTGCATATTAAGCATAAACTTACGTTTTAGGAATAGTAGCTGTGGTTTGATTCAGGCGATCAGTCTTTCTGCTTGTTCTTTTATCACGCTTGTCTAAAATATTATCTACTTCTGTAGAATTTGTCTTGTTGTACTGTAGCGGTACCACTGCCATTTCTTTACTATAATCCTTATAAGTTTCTTCTAATTTGGGTGTTAAGGGTATCACTGACATTTCCTTACTACTTTCATTATCATCTTTGATTTTCAAAGGCACCACTTTTAATAATTTTATTTTTATTTCGTTATTCAATTCTGAGTCATCTGCTGACGGTTTCAGAGTCCAATTGTTAGTATCGAATTCTTCGTTGTGAATTCCTCGCTTGATTCTAGTCTTTGTTGTAATTTCTGGGGGCATTTTTGTTACAGCATCTATTTTACTTTCATCGCCTTCCAATTCTAGATCGAACTCCTTTTTTTCATTCGATCCTTCATGTTCAAAATCAGTCTCATCCTCAACACTTGTTTCTATACCCTTTTTGGTATCATCCAAATTCTTGTGTAAGAACCTTTTTCGTCTTTTATCAACATATCTGTCAAAATATTCATGTTTTAATTTGTTAATATTATCAGCGTTGCTATCTGTACTTAAACTGTTATCTCCAAACATTCCTCCTTTAAGTACAGTTATATGTTCAAGCTCATCATCTCCTTCATCAGAGTTCTCATATTCTGATGTATCTTCATGTTGTATTATATCATCTTCCTCCGGTTCATATACAGGCTGATAGGAATACAATCTATGACCTACTGGTTCTCCGTGGACATTATAAATAGTATACACAGCTGTTGGAAAGTTTTCGTCATTTTTCTCTGCACTAGTTGGTGGTTCCATTTCCTCTTCAAAGTCAAACTTCTTCATGATTTTGAAGTTTGCGTGTCTTAGAGTGGGTTTAGATGTACCATGGTTGTATTTTTCATAGAGGTGGTCTAAGTACTGTTGGGACGGATCTGATTGGTGGTGTCGGTTGTTATAATACTGCCTGTAGGCGGATCTTCGATGTCGGATTTCTGGTACCGGTTCAGGTTCTGGGATTGAGCGTCGTCTTCGGCTCCAGCGGATTCGTGGATGTTGGTAGAGTGTGCATCTAGAAAGGAAAGTATGTCACATGCATAAAGATAATTTAAACCTTTACTACTGCTGGGATTAGGGCCTCTTCCATGTGATCTCTATGGGATCATAAGTTAATATTATATGACGATTCTATATTAAAATCTAGGTTGTAATATTACTTAGGCAACTCTCTTGGACTCCAATGACCACCAACGCAAGTAGCCCCAGGTGGTCCCTCAGACAGCACATATCCTTTCTCACACTCGTACATTATCTGCTTGTTGTTCACTACCTGAAAAACAAGTAATATTTTGAAAAGAAATCGATCTGCAGGGCTATTGCGTATCTTTTAGGTGTGGCTATTATATTGTCTATGGCTTAACGGTCAAATTGGTTATGATTTGGTACAAAATGGAACCATTTGACAGTTAATTAATGGATATATGATAGCCACTGTCATTTAAAAGATACGCAATAGCTCTGACGACTGGATAACTTAATTAATTATAATGACGTCAAGTTGTGTTTACCTTTTTAACGTAAGGTCGGTAGTCATATAAGCCCATATTACCGACGAGTAAAACTTTTCCATTTTCTATGTAACCAGGGAATGGACAGAATACTGTAACAAAATATGTGTAAGTTATCTGATGGTTATTTATTGTTAGGGGATGTGAAATATATTTAGAGAATGTTAATGATAAATCGTCTACATCAAGATGACTGGACTAAGATATATTTTTGAAGTTTGAGTGATACATACTTAGTTTTTATTTTTTTATTTTTCTCTGCGCCGTAAAAAGTTTATGTATGTATCCATTTGGTACCAGATATCAAATAGTTGGTACACTCGCTAAAGAGAGAAAACTATACCAAGAAAAGTGACCCGCCGTTCTGACTTCAGAATGGTTGAGACACATCGGTTTCACCTAGTTTTAGGCGTTATAATTAGTTCATCTTTTCGTTAAAATTTAGTACATCAACATATAATTTTCTTTTCGATAATACAAAAACAAAGTTAATTAAACCTTAGAGAAGTTTTGCATATAATCCGAAGAAGGAATTGGGGCATGTGCAAGTAGATCACACGTTTATTGATAGGCAGAATGTAGTAATTTAATCACCTTCTTCGCACTTTGGCGTATCTCCGCTCCATACTCCATACGAACACACAACGATAGGATTCCCCTTCAGCTCAAAGCCATCCTTGCAGCGGAACCGGGCTTTCATGCCGTGTTCGGTCTTAGGCGCGATGACCATGCCATTCCGAGGAAACTTTGGCATTTTTTTGCACCTGTAGAAAATAAGACGCTATATCAGAAATCAACATGCAACATCACACACCAAACAATCTTGCAGCTAAACAATGGTGAGTTTTAGGCGAAACTGGTTAAAAAAACTGCTGTTCATTAAATACTTGTGACATGGTTTCACTTGACGCTAGCCCCACGACGTTTTTAAGCAGGATTGTTTTAATCTTTATCCAGTATGGGAAAGAGATAGCGCTAGACACCCTGAATAGCTCTGTAGCTTTCCCACACTGGATAAGATTACAATAATCCTGATTTAAGACCAGGCATTCTAAAATAATTTCCACGCAAGCTCCGCCGCCGGTTAGGCCGTTATGTGCTAGACGCTAGCACATCAGTAATAAAGTCGAATACCGCGTGCGCTCTTTGATCGCGTTCGAGCACGAAACTAAATGTCGTAAGTCTCAATTCTTATTTCGTTTATAACTAAAGTAGTAATTGATCTGGAGAAAAAATATCTTGTGGCTGGATAGTAAACTATATTTTCTTACAGTGAACATTTATTTTAGACATAAAGGCGGAGCAATCTTGAGGAAAAATGTAATAATCGTTAAAAAAGACATGATTTTCGAATAAAAAATGAATCGAGCGAATATGCTACAATTACGTAACTGTCTTGTACATGGAAAGAAAAAGATCCAATAAATCATATACTAAAGTTCCATTTTGATTGTGTGTACGACTGTTTCAGAATATTAATGCAAATTAACATAAAATTTAGGGAGCCTCCTCTTAAGATTTAATGGTGGGCCACCAGGCTAGACATGAATATCGGGAATTCCCTTACTGTTGAAGAGAAGTAAAGGAGACAGATTCTAGACTGACCTCTGTTCCACCATGGTTCCACCTATACAAATGATCTACCTTTATTAGATAGTTAAACAAACCTGGCTGGCTGACACCTGGGTATCTGCGTCCAGGTTCCATTGTTACACGTCACGGCGGCGTTACTTGAAGGGAACTCAAAGTCCTTCTCGCAGTCGACCACTATTATCTCACCTGCGATTAAAATAAATGTCATCAAAGTAATGTTACGATAGAAGGTTATGTAGTTGGCGTGTTCTAACCAATTTCTCTCTTGGCGTGGCGATACAGTGGCAGCTCTCAGCTTCAAATCTCAACAAATGTCTCAGTGTCAGTCGTCTACTGACTAAAAAAAAACGTATGCTTCTTCTTAGCCCTGTGGGTTCTGGGGCCGAGGTATCTCCTTTGAACAGACCCTCAGCCCCGGCAGGCCAGCTCTTCGCCAAGTACAAATGTACCAGTAACTTACCATGCTGCACCATGGTTGAGCTGCCGACGATCTGCGTGTTAGCCTCCTGAGTGGTGTTGTCTCCAGTCTTGTTCTCCACCAGCACCACCCGACCCTGGGACACGTGGGGTACCACACACGGCGCTGAAGTTAGAAAAAGTGCACAGTTTAGGATTTGTTAATATTTCCTTGAAAGGTTTTTGCCATTTTTATGAAAGTGTTAGACAATTAGAGTTACCTCTTCTAAAATCATCCGAGGCTTTTTTCTTTTTTCATTATATGACTTTCTTCATAGCATGACTTTTGATTTTTGTTATTGAATACACGAAAAACAACCTTATGCTCAGACGATCGGCTATCTGTCAGTATCATTTTGCTTTTATCTGCAGGTTTGCATTGATTAAGTCCAATGCAAGATTACTAAATCTAACACTAAAAGTTTTCCCTTAGCTAGGCGCCTAGGGAAAATCTTCAGTCATGGTACCTTTCCTGCATAGATTACATACGCAGGAGTAAAAGTAGACTCAACTTACCCAAACACATCGGCAGTGGATGACTCCAAGTGCCATCACTCTGGCAGATCGCGGAGCCATTGCCCTCCATCTTCATGCCATCCTGGCATCGGAAGATGATGGAAGCACCCAGCCCTGTGCCAGAGGAAATGTTCTCCAGCCAGCCATTCCAGAGCTGACCTGGGTGGCCGCAGTTTATTTCTGAAAGTAAGTAGGATGCAGAAATGAGATGTTTTAGAGGTCAGTGTGTTAAAAATGTTGAGTGTGTGCTTGTTCTAGAGTGTCTTGTGCAACATTTAAGTTTGAATTATTTGTTGTTTTAAATAATATTTTTGTATATTCTGATGTTACATTTCGTTCTCAGTAGGTAAATCATTTTTCCCGAGTTTTAAGAAACTTCCAATTGCGTAGTTTTTGCTTGACTGTGATATTGTGTTAGTTGCGGCTCTGTGATTGTACCTTGAATGTGATTTACCTTTGCACATCGGCTGTCCACCAGACCACTTCTTGTCGGCACCGCATCGCCTCGTAGCGTCTCCCACAAGCCGGTATCCGTACTTGCATTCGTACGAGACGACAGAATTGTACGCGCAAGACGTGTACACAGCCTTGCCGTGCCGCGGCGCCTCAGGTGGCGGACACTGCACCTGCGTTACCACTAGATGGCGACACGCGTCGCTTTAACAATACCCGAACAAAATATAGATGGCGCTGATACCAAAATTTCAACCATGCAAAATACATGCAAAAATAAAACAAACTCCATTTTTGTTGTACATTTATTTCACTACTGCGTTTAAAGATAGAAATTTACAATAAACATCGAGTAGGTACTACTAACATTGCTATATCATCTAATAGTTAGATAGGCAGTAAACGACAATTTTTTATCATGGCCACAGAAAGAAACAACTTTTGAAGTTGCGAAAAACGATAGCTTCATAGAATTTGAAGGTGACAACGTTTCTATAATAAACATTACTTTTGATATACTACGTAATGTAATGGATGCTCAAACTGTCCCGGCATCTCCCTCTAAGCAGCATTAAAAGGAGAAAAAACAATCAGAATAATCCATTTTTGGGCAAACTTCAGAGGAATTCCCACTTTTGACAAAGAAATCCCACCCGGAATAAAATTTTGGCTTTCCTGAACCCAATACAGAATTTAACAAAAAACTTTACAGTCCCAGAATTTCAAATAATAAACTATTACAGCATCAGTAACTTAATCTAATCCAATCCGAAATCTAATATCCAATTTTCGAAATTGACCAATAAAAAGTGGGATTTCCAAATTTTGCGTCATGACAATGAAATTGCTCCGATGATAGCCATGATAATCATTTGTTTAAGCGTCATGCGAACTATACCGATGTTATGTAGGACGAGACCGGTACCATGCAACATTCCAAAATGAAGGACAACACTGAAATCGGCAACTACATTGTCACGAAGCAAGACCACTCGCGGAGAATTTTAAAAATATTCTGGGTCTTGATGATGAGTCCCTGGATTTTCTTGATTAACATACATGGAGTCTAAATGGTCACTTACACACTATTTGTATCTTCTCAGTGTTAGCCACGGAGTCTGGGTTTAAGCCCAGTTGATGGGTAATAGGGTCGGCCCGTATTACCACATAGGACATTAAGCATAACTCCCGAAATGAGAGAGCTATAATTGGGTACATCATTGACTAACCCTTCTGTAATTACAGGCGTGATGTTATGCATAGTCAGTCAGTGTAGATTGAATATCAAAGTAGCATATTATTAAAAATGATTCGTAAGGACCCATATTAAAATGTCTGTGATCTCGAGACTGTAAAAATACGTTATTGTGAATTCCATACATCAAGCCACTCCCTATTTTGAGGCAATCATCGAGAAAAACCTCAAAAAAATTAATTCTAATACAGTCCATTTAAGTAAATATACCTAGATTTCCAAGTGGATTTTATTTAGTTTTTAGAACCACGCGTCCGTTTATTTAACCCCGACCTTTGTTTACCTTTTCGCTATTTCAACAACATATTATACTTTTGGTACAACTTACCTACTACCCTAAGCTAAGCTAAAGCTGCTTATATTCAAAATATATTTTTTCTGCAGAAGCGAGCGGTTCGTGCATTTATCAGCTGGGTGCCCGAGTTTCTCTTAGGAGATTTTTTAAGGAGATTGGTATCCTCATTGTTGCTTCTCAGTTCATCTTTGCCAACATTTTATATATTAAACAAAATGTCCACCTGTACACTAAAAACAGTGATATTCACAACTTTAACATTAGAAATAAGCATAAACTACGCGCTCCTTTTCACCGGCTTCACAAAGTTCATAATTCATTCGTCGGGCTTGGTATAACATTTTATAACAAACTGCCATCTTCTTTTCCAGACTTGCCATTTAATGCGTTTAAAGCCAAAGTAAAATCTAATCTTTGTTTAAAAGTTTACTATTCCATTATCGACTACCTACTTAAATGATAAGAACAGTTGGTCGCTGAGTTGAACACAAGACAATGTTTGTTATTTATTTATGTTCTTTCTCCAAGATTAGTTTACTGATATGTTATGTCTTTTTTTATTATTATTATATACTTTTTTATACTTGCCTTACTATTGTATCGAGTCTGGTTCTTCTAACCAACCTAACAGACAGATGTGTGCTGGGGAGTTTGTTCCGCCACTTCTTCTTTCCAGCAAAAACACTAGGAAGTGTCGAAGGGGGGGCGTTTTGTGGGACTGTCTCTTGTAAATAAGTAAAGTAAAGTAAATTTTGACGTTCGAAAAGTGCTGATTATCAGCCTAGTTTGAATAAATGAGTGTTGATTTTGATTTTGATTTTTGACCCCTGCCCATATAACTAGGGGTCTGTCAACTATCACGCTATCATTAATCATGGTTTAACTAGGTCAGGTCTGTAAACCCTACCAATTGCCAATTTCTCATATAAAATCATATCTCAAAAGTGACTCATCATCAAGATTCCACAAAAAGAAGTTCGAATCCAAATCATCAATCTACTTACGGACGCAGGTGGGTAGCTCCTTGGGTGCCCACGCGCCGTCGGCTTGGCAGTAGCGTTCGGCCTTGCCAACCAGCTCGAAGCCTTGTCCGCACTGGACCACGGCTCGGCAGCCGAAGGTGTGGCAGTCGGCGGTCACCCAGCCGTGGGGTACGTCGCCTGGCTCGCCGCAGGATCGAGCTAAAGGTTGGTGGATTGATGGTTTTCTTGAATTATTGTATTATTTGGATGATTTCTCTCAAGATACTTAGCAAGATAAATCCTGTGAATCTAAGTAGGTTAAAGAGCTCGGAAACTGTAAGTGAAATTGGAAAATGTTGGTTGTGTCCCAGCTGAGGTACAGTTATGGGCACTCGTTGAAAATAAAGCTATGGAACCTTCATAGATAAGTAAATGGAATAACCATTGAGATTTTTGAAAAATAAAAAATAGTAATATCACTTTTTTGAATATAAAATATGTATTTTGTAAAAGCTGGTCTTTAAACATAATTAAACCTAAGCTTCTATTCCTTTAACTTTAATTTGAAAAGGCTTTATGTTTTCTACTGTAATTAGGCAAAAACTTCAGAGCACTTTCTCAGACATACTCAAAATTCACTTAGATACCTTCACCATAAAAATAATAAATGACGTACAATCCTTGCTATTTTATTCAAATTCGTGTTCGTCATCACTTCGCAATAATCTTTAAAGGCAGTGTATTACTCACGTTCGCAGCTAATATCAGGTCCATACCAAGATGCTTGGCCATCGATGGCCAGGCACTTGGCTCTGGGGAAGCCGTTCGTCACATACCCAGTATGGCAGTTATACTGGACGGTAGCATCAAGGTCGAAAGTCGCTTGTTCGGGGAGAGCTGAGTGACGCGCGTGCTCGATCGTGGGCGGTTGAAGGCAGTAGACTGAGAAACCAGGTGGAGAGTTGGTAATTAGTACATACATCATGAGGTTCAGCCAAGAGACGTCTACTGCTGAACACAGGCCCAGAAGGCCCATCGAGGCTGTGGGTTGTTCGAAAGAGATTCCGCAGCCTCGACTTTGTGTCGAGTAGTAGTTATAGTCAGTAGAAGTATGACACTCTCTATCGCTCTTCCCAGATGACTTCGCAGCCTACAAAAAAAAATGACCTTCTCCAAATGTCGTCATATTGACCGGTCCCGTGGGTCTCACATCGCAGCGGATCCCCGTAAACTTTGCCAGGTCATCATGTGGTTATACATCAATAATAATACGCCATGGAGTTTTCATAACAGCTCCATCAGCTTTATAATAATATATCAGTTTAAGTTAGAATTAAATTACTTATTAGTCTATATACAAGGTTAGATTGTTATAAGATTAGGGTCCATCATTTTGATGGACACTGGGATAAGGGGAAAAAAATAACAGCACGGCTTAGTAGAATATTGTCTTTGCCATGCGGGAATATGTCCCACGTGTTACAGATTTTTTCTAACGGCTCGATTACGGAGACGCGGGGCGTCGCGCGGCGCGTGCAGAAGGCTCGTCGCGTTCTATTTTATTGATTTACTGAGAGGCGAAAAAATTGCTTCTCGTAAAATCGTCGTTTGAAACGTTACCGTTTTCATACATCGTCATGTGCTTGAATTAAAAACGCAGAACGCGCCGCACGACGCCCCGCGTCTCCGTTAATGAGGCCTAAAGCTTCACGCAAATATTTACGCAAGTTTTTGAAAAAAGGATTGTATTTTCAAGAGTGTCACTCACAAGTACTTTGACGCCTAAATCACTGAACCGATCATCCTAAAATTCTGCTATCACGTTGTCAGGTGTACAGAAACGGACGTACCTACACTCATTCCGTAAAAATTGTTTTCCGAGGAAAACAACAATAATCTTCATAAGATATGGCGCCACGTGTATTCCGAATCATGATTTAATTATATGATAACATACTTTGTAGTGTGTTTAATTACTATATTACAATCAAATTCTAAATTAACAAGAACGAAGGCGTGGGCAAAAGCTAGTCTAAGTAATAAAACAAAGTTTTGAACTTGATTATTGGATATCAGATGTTGTGGTAAGAACTTTATTGATAACCCGTTTGTACTTAGTTTGTGCTCAAATTCAAGTGGCTAATATAGCGGCTCTTTTGTATCGCTTCGTGTAGACTTAGGACCAACTTATATTACGTTTAGTTTGTGGGGCCCCATACCAGGATATCTGTGCGGAAAAGAAATGTCGCTAGACACCTTTCCTTTCTACACTGAAATATATATAAAACGAGACTGCCTTTAAAAGCCATCGTAGGGCACTTGATCATATCTAAGTACTATTTCTATCTATCTTCTGCTTCTTGAATTGCGACCATTCCATTTGAACGGAGCCCTCATGCTCAATGTTCTTTAAGACACTGGCAGCTTTTGAACTCAGTTCAGATGAGCTAATCAAGTTCACCTCAACAAATCGTCATTGAAGAATATCTGTTGGTTTATTAAACGGGCCTTTTTTGACCTCAATCTTGTCCTGAGGACAGAGATGAGGTCGACTTTGGAACAAGCTAACCCAAAAGAAGCCTATTAACTCGCGATTTAAATATATTGGGATTATTCTATGTTTATAAATACATACTGTTCTCCTTGCAGGCTGGTGGCTGGCCAGCCCACTTGCCATCCGCCTGACAGCTTCGGCTCTGTAGACCCACGACGTGGTACCCGTGGGGACAGGAGTATACCGCTCTGATGATGAGATGGAATTTAGTAAGTGGTGGTGAACGTAAGTGGTGATAGAGAAAGAGGATACTTATTTATAAATTTATGTATAAGAAGATAGATGTTACCATTGTAGATGAATACCAGACAAAAGCACAACAAGCTACAATAGATTTTTAACTTTATCATTAAAGATTGATTGGGAATGGGATTTGACATAACTTTCGGGTTCGTGCGTTAAGTGCTGAGGTTTAAAAATACCCATTTAGGTAAATTATGGTATAATAGAATACAGATAAAAGTTGGTTTATGATGTTAATAACGTGGGGAAAAGGGCAAGAAAGGGGAGGGAAGGGAAAGGGCTAAGAAGGAACATGGGTGGTTTTTAGTGAATAGAAGTCTGACACTCCCTTCTGCTCCGCCTTGAGCGTGAGGAGTCTTGTGGATGATTTCCCAGGCCCCAAAAAAGAAAAAAGATTTTAATAACATCGAGGAAAAAGTTACAATAATACTTCAAGAAGTTGGAAATGGGTTTGGAACAGTAAGTTGAAAAGGAAAGCAAACATACTTATCGCCAAAAAGCCTTCCAGTGAGGGTAACCTTCCCGATTTCAGGCTGCGTTAGTTCAGGACATTCACGATCTGAAACAAGCAAAATAATAACTATTAAAACGAGTAGCTAAGTTAGATGGCAAATTGGCGGTGAATACATTAATTTAAATAATATTTTCAACCAATTTGACATTGTAAGTACCTATTACTAAGTCTTACAATTTGGACTCGTTTATTTATTTATTAAAACTTTATTGGGCAGAATATAAAAAACGCACTGTACAAAGGCAGACTTAATGCCTTATCTCAGTAACAAGACCTCGATTAAACAAGACTTCGCAGTGATATTCACGAAGTAAAATCGTTCGCAGAACAGTTTATCGATGTGATGAAACATCGCAGCATCGCAGTACTTATACTGAAACGATATTCGATGATCTAAGTTTGTCGCACTGAAGTAGCATACCAGTCTACCTTAGGCTAATGCAGATGCAAAATAAAACATGGTAATGCTAAAGAATATTTAACCTCCCTATTTGTTTTTGACAATTGAGTAATGATCTCCATTTTACTTAGTTTTTAAATGGCTGTACGGCCTTTTCAAAACTGAATAGATGTTCGTTCACCGAAATTAAAATTATACACTCATACTTGCATGGACAGAGAACGAAACGATTCTCAATTGCTATACGAACGCAACATAAATCCACAAATCTTGTCCTACCCTCTATTGCTTAGTAAAACAATAGCCTGCTTTATCCTACCCACAATGGATGCGTGGGATCATAAACATCTGTTATCAGTATTCAGTTCAGTTATTTACTTGGCGAAGTAAATTCGAGAAATAATTTGTTTTTGTTAAATTCGTTTGTTTTGCTTTTGTGTTTGAGTAAGTACTAATTAATTAATTTGGGTAGGGTTTTGGTTGGATTGGTGTGTGGCTCTATTTATATCACGGACGTTATCCTAGACGTGTTAGGCAGAGGTCTACATCTTTAAGAAAAGCTCTGTTATAAATCAGCTTTCTAGATTTTTTGTTGAAACATGTCAGTCCGTCAGTTCCTGAGTAAGTAATGACTAAGGAGTAGAATAATAAACCGAGAGCTTCCATTTTATACTTTACTAGTGGACGATTTTACCCACGTAGTTCCCGTTCCCGTAAGAATACAGGGATAAAAAGTAGCCTATTTCATCCGGGGATAGTGTAGCTTCCCAACGGTGAAATAATTTTTGAAATCGGTCCAGTAGTTTCGGAGCCTATTCCTTACAAACAAACAAACAAATCTTTCCTCTTTATAATATTAGTGTAGATTAACATTCTGAAACGTAATGTTCCATTACAGATGGACGCTATGGGCACTCGGGACCAAAGCTTGACTTTGCCACTAAACAAAAATAAAATATACATGCGACGCCACCTAATCTATGGTGCGTTCATACTGCATACGTGACGCTACACCTCTTTGCCAATTGGAGATTTATATAGATTCTCATTTATGATACTTGAGATAATACTGTAACTGACTGTACAAATGTCTGAAAGTAACCAAAACCGTTAAAACGTCCACTATTATTGACTTAGAACGAAACAATCTTATCAATATCCCAATGAATATAACACCTACTAAATCAGCTAGCGATAGAACCCAATCGTCGACAAAACAATAAAGTGATCAGTCTAGTGTAACACTCAGACAGACGGGAGCCAGTCTAATGGTTGCTTGGTCTGTGTTTACTTTGCTGTCTGGAAATTGAGATTAAATTAAAGGGATGAATGGAATGGAATGGATGAAAGTTTACACTGTGAAAAACGCCTGTGAATATAATTTGATTTGATATATGACAATTTTTGATTGGTTGCTATGATGTCGTCGGCAGGCGTTTTATTACAACTATTGATTTTTTGTTCGTTTTATTTATTTATTTATTTATTTGGTTTACCAACAATTGTTACACTGGTTATGAGCTTAAAAAACAAGTAAAAATATATGAACAATAGTGCACAATCACTTATAGGTAAACTCAGCATGCAAAACGAAATTTGTACGTACAATAGAAAAAGAATAAAAGAGAACTACCTTAATTTATATCCGCTACTAGTAACTAAAATTATAAAAAATTTTTAGAGTCTGAAACAGACAGCACAGAAAAAAAAAGAAATGTTAAAATTAATTACATTAATCCTTATCTAGGTTTTTCAAAGTCTTCGCTTTTAAACTGTATAGTGAGTCAAAGTGCAAGTCGATTAGATCGCTAATTTCATTAATTGTCTTGCTTAACCTCGCGACAGGGGAACTAGCGCCCAAGACCGTTCGTCGGAGTGGTGGACAGAGTGGCGTAATTGGCCTACGAGGAATCCTTGAAGGTACACGAAATTTAAAAGAATTTAGTATCTGTGGGCAGTCAATTTTATTGGCCATTACTTTGCCCGCAAACATTACGTCAATAAGGCGACGGCGTTTTTCCAGCGAAATCATTTTAAAGTATTTCAACCGCTTGGTATATGAATGCGTATTTTTTGCTATTCTGCTGGTAAACGCCAGGTGCCATAGAAAGCGTTTTTGGATTCTCTCCAGACGCAATGAATGCGTAGCATAGTGCGGTCGCCAGATCACACTGCAATATTCCAACAGGCTTCGAATTAGACTATTGTAAAGCATAATTTTAGTTTTAGGACACCTAAACTGTTTGCAATGTCTTAAAACGAAACCAAGCATTCTAGAAGACTTTTTTATTATGCAATCTACATGAGGGATAAAAGTTAATTTAGAATCAAAAGTAACACCGAGGTCTTTAATTGTGTTCAATTCTGCTATTTTGGTTTCATTTATGTAATAATCTTGTCTTACTAAATTATGCTTTCGTGTAAATTTGACATGATAGCATTTACTGGAATTTAACAGCATGGAATTGCATTCACACCACTCGACAAGCCTATTGAGATCACTCTGCAAAAGGATAACATCATTTTGGGACTTAATAATTTTAACAAATTTTAAGTCGTCGGCATACATAAACACCTTGGAATGTAAGAAACACCTTGGAATATCATTTATAAAGAAATTAAACAAAACTGGGCCCAAATGAGAACCTTGTGGAACTCCGGAGGAGATATATCGGTTGCCTGACTGAAATCCGTTTATCACTACATAAAAAGATCTTTCCAGAAGATATGAGCTTAACCAAGAAAGCAACGATCCAGTTATACCATATGCTTGCAGCTTATGAATCAGTATCTTATGTGAGACTTTGTCAAAAGCCTTACTAAAATCTGTATAAATGACGTCAGCTTGGTGACCTGAATCAATTGCATCTGATAATAGCTCGGTAAACAGAAAAAGATTTGTATTTGTTGATCTAGCTTCCACAAAGCCGTGCTGCTCGTCGCTTAGACACAGTTTCAAGTGCTTTTGAATAAATGGGCAGATCAGAGACTCAAAGATTTTAGCAAAACAGGACAAAATTGATATCGGTCTGTAGTTAGATACTAAATCGTCCTTGTCAGATTTATGTATAGGTACAACCTTCGCCACCTTCCATTTTGATGGAAAGACCCCCGAGGTTAACGATTTATTGTAAATAAGTGATAACGGGGTGACCAACTCAGCCGCACACTCATAGATAAAAATTGGTGGTATCCCATCTGGCCCAGCACCCTTATTGCAATCCAGACTTTTAAGTTTTTTGTATAGACTTTCACTGCTAACAATAATGTTTGATAAACATAAGCTCTGAATTTCAATGTTATTTAAAGACTCTGGGTTGTTGCCATTGTTATCGTCTTGAATAGGGCTATAGACAGAAGAAAAGTAAGATGCGAAAAATTCACATATTGTCGTGGGATCAGATGATGTACTAGTGCTATTTGTCATTACAATGGGATAGGAGCTTGACCCACCTCTTTTAGTTTTAACGTAACTCCAGAAAAACTTTGGATTTTTCTTAAGTTCGTCTTCCAATTGCTTTATATAATCGTTGTAACAAAGCCTTGCAAGGTCATTACAGCGCTTAGTTATATACTGCAGTTCAATTTTGTCTAAAGGGTTTTCGTAAATATTGTGGCGTTTTCTGATCTTATTTTTGCAATTAAGTAATTTAATTAGATCCCGATTGAACCATGGTGGAAATTTACTTTTTTTTGGCACTCGCTTAGTTATAAATTTTTCTATGCCTTCATGAATAACGTCATAAAATACCTTCACCATTTCATTAACTCCCTGATGTGCTTTAAATAACTCATGCCAGTCAATTTCACTCAAATATTTCCGAATCGGTATGTAACTCGTTTTTCTAAAATTAGGTCTACCGCTGGTAGTGTTATATGGGAGTTTGGATTCCCTATTAAGATAAATCACAATATCAAGGGGCGGATGATGCTGGTCAATGTTAGTAATCGGATCCACACTTTGACTCACTCTACACAATGAATGGTTACACAGTATAAGATCTAGAATGCGACCTGAAGTATTACATACGTTGTTAAATTGATTAAGCCTGTTAACACACGTGAAATCTATTAAAGTTTGACTTATATTGGACAGCCCTGGGCACGCATCGGAGTCATTGACTATGCTCCAATCAATGTCACCGATATTGAAATCACCTGCGATACAAACATAAGATAAGTTTAATTGTTCAAACACTGCATTACATTTGTCCAAAAAATGTTCCAAATAAGAAATACGTACAGGTGGTGGCAGATACACAGAACAGAGAGCTACCCGACGTACAGATCGAGCCGCAGGTAGATCTAAAATTACCCAAAGGTCTTCACAATTACTTTCAAAATGTTCTGCTCGTTTGGAATTTATTGCTTTTTTTACGGCTATCAAAACACCTCCACCTTCTTTACCACTCTGTAGACAAGAACTTTCTCTATCCCTTCTGTATACGATGTATCTATCGTCGAACAGCTCGCTGTTTAGTACAGTATCATTAAGCCAAGTCTCTGTTAAAACGATAATGTCATAGTTATTACAACATACATTACGAAAGATGTTATGCGTTTTTGTTCTGATGCCTCTACAATTCTGGTAATAAATTTGTAAACTATCGAATTTTGTTTTATATTTAAGTTACAATTACAAGTATTTTTATATTAAATATAAGTTTTCAAACCAACTTATTTAGGGACTCTAAATTTTTAATGAGGATATGTTCGGACCCATCAATTTTTCTGACGAAGATTCTACCATTTCTTACCCAGACGAATTGATATCCTTTTTCTTTTGCCTTAAGTCTAGTAGCAGCATGCAGCGCTTTGTTAGAAGGAGACAAATGTTCTTGCACATAAATGTTTTGAATAAGAGAAACACCAGAACCCTATCATTTTTACTTTAAGGCATTATTAGCTTAGCCAATGATCGCACAGCTGGGATACAGGTCTCCTTTACTGTGAGGAAGGGATCTCTAATCCACCCGGGGCCAGCTGTACAGGTTCGAGGATGTCAGTCTTTATTTTTTTTTTGGTCCAGGACATGCTGGTTGGTTTTCTTCAGAGAATTAAAATTAAAAACGCTCTGCTAATAGCTTTCTAGTGTGTGTATGTGTCTAGTTCACCAAATCATAGGTCACAAGTTCAAACCCAAAACCATATTTTTTTTCGGAATCATGTGCGTTTTGTATAATTTTCACTTGCTTCGATGAAGAAAAACATCGTGATGAAACCAGCATGTCTGAGAGATATTTCTCAATGGCATATATTAAAGTCAAGGCAAAGGCAGCATAACTTTGACACCACGGTAGGCACGAACTACATGAAGAAAGAAAGCTAAAAACTCAACTCAACTCAAAGCATTTCAATTAAACCTATATAGGCACTTTTGAATGTCAGAAGAACAATCCTTAAAAACAAAATTACGAGTGCAATACGTCATTCCGAAAGCCACCACGTCGAACCACACGCCGCGCCGCCGAATGCCCGCAACAATGAGCACTGCGAGCACGAAAGCACGCCGAGACGCACAACGCTACAACGAATGCACGACACTCCGAATCACGGAACAACGAATGCCCCGCGACCCGGAGACCCGAATAATAGAAAATACCAATATCTAGTCAAAGTCTAACATAACCTTTAGGCTGCCTGTCCACAGAAGCGGAGCGAGGCTGCGGAGCGGAGAAACGGAGAAAAATTAACCAATTAGACTGCATAAAATCTTCACTCCGGTCCCAGTAAGCAATCCTATTGGTTAATATTTAACCGTTTCTCCGCTCCGCAGCCTCGCTCCGCTTCTGTGGACAGGCAGCCTTAAATGCTGAGTTCTTTTCAGCATCTATAAAGTACGTCTCTCAACTGACACAGAAAATAAACCTACCCTAATCAACTACTACTCTCGAAGTCCGAGGTAATAAAACCACCCCTTTTTACCCCAGTTCACTCGGACAGAAAATAAAAAAATAACAATTGCAAACTCCGCTAAAATTAATACGACCACTTGGTATAAATTTTATAGCTGAGAAGCTTATAGCGATATAAAAACTGTCTGGTTGAAAGTGCTCGGACGGGCGGAATAAAAATTATGTTGAACTTAAAGTTTTCTTAAAGGAGTTCATGTTACTGTGGAACCTCCACAGTAACATGAACTCCTGTTCAGGAAAAATTGTTTGTAGCCCAATAATATTGCACACAAGATATGTTACGTGCTGCGGGATGTTGAAGGAGATACCGCGGCCTCGACACAAAGGGCTAAGAGCGATCATGGGTGGTTTTTAGTCAGTAGAAGTCTGACACTCCCTTTCGCTCTGCTCAAGAGCGGGACCCCTATTCGAAGATTTTCGAAAAAATAAAGATATTTTACGTTTATAGTCATTCCAGACAATTAAAAAACGTGCCACACGTGGATATGCTAAATATCAAAAAAATCTAATCATAAATGGACATTTTAAGATCAATTCATATTATGATCTGCTAAAGTGACCATTTTGGACCCCCTGATCGCGCTGGTATATATTTTTCACAACTTTAGAGGGGTCGCCTTCCAGTTAAACAGGGTACAGTTGTTTACCAGTATTTTACATAAAGCGACTGCCTATTTGACCTCCACAACCCAGTACTGGGTAATACGATACCCTTTGGTTAAATTGGTTGGTTGTGTTTCGGGCCACAAGCTACATGTAACGACCTAACAAAAAAAAATTGTTTAGTCCGTCAGTTAGATTATAGAAAAATATTGTTAGATAAGATACGAGTATTTTGTTTTATAAAATTAATGACGACGAAAAATTACGAAGATAAAATACGTCATAGATCATGAGTGTGGGCTTATGACGTCACTGGCCGGTAAAAATGTACTGAACTGTGACGACATACAAGTTTTCGACTATCAAAGGTTCTTCAAATGATAGCCGGGACCAACGACTTAAATGTTACATACATGTAGATGCAAAAGATATAAAACTCAATTTTGTCGTTTGTAGGAATGTCAAAGCAAAAGCAATAGCAGAGGGATTTAAGATTCCACTACAGAAATACTCTAAGGACTTATTCGCAGACAAATCCACGAGATATGGCTATAGCAGTCAATAAATTTTATTTATTACTATATAAACGTGAGCTGTTTTTCGAATAGATTTAGTTTCAGTCTTTTAATTTTTACCCGACTTTATGACACTTATTTGTTTAAAAGAAATTCAAAGTCACAAAACCTATAAACAAACACAAAAGTTATATCATCTGCGAAGAATTTTTACGCGGCCACCGAAAGAACAAACACAAAAGACCTAAATAAAAAGTTGGTAATAAAAAAAAAAGTTAATAAAAAACTTAAAAACCCGACTGAAAAGACTGAAAAGCAAAAAACAAGCACATTTTAAATTCAACAAAACTTGGAAGCAGGCGGGGTCCATTCTATTTTCATTTCATAATTTAATATTCAATGAACCCCGCCTGTTGTTTGTTTTTTGCTTTTCAGTGTTTTCAGTCGGGTTTTTTAACTGCTTTTTTATTTCTAAGTTTTTAGTTCTTTAGTGTTTGTTCTTTCGTTGGTCGCGTAAAATACTTCGCAGATGATTTAACTTGTGTTTGTTTATAGAATTTGTGACTTTGAATGTATTTTAAACATAATTATAGGGTGTGATATATTTTTGTAATCTCCTTTTAAAACCCTTCATTTTGATACCCTACTCGATGGTATGTACTGTTTTTTTTTTATTTTTTCAAATCCACGATTTGGCCCCCAAAACCAGCAATTATCTTTGTTTTTTTTTAATTTTAACGTAGCCAGTGACACTCGCGCCACCAAGACGAATCTAACGACGTATATTTCATTCAAATCCCTTCATCCGTTTAGGAGTTATGAGGGAACAAAGATACGGACATACATGTATACATACATACTTACATACATACATACACGCCAAACACATAACCCTCCTTTTGGGCTTCGCCACAGTCGGGTAAAAAACTAAAAAAACCCGACTAAAATAAACTGAAAAGCAAAAAACAAGCACATTTTAAATTAAACAAAACTTGGAAGCAGGCGGGGTGGGTCCATTCTATTTTCATTTCATAATTTAATATTCGAATGAACCCCGCCTGCTCTAAGTTTTCAGTTTTCAGTTTTTTTAGTACTGTCGAAGCTAGGGACGTTGCGTTGAGTAAGTTATCGCATATATAAAAGTGGAAAAGGACTCATATTAACAAAGCCGAAAGGCACTTGTTCTCCCCGTCAGTCAGTTATTCTGTTTTTTTTTAAATGCTTAACTATACCTTAAAACTTTCCAGTTACGGAGATATTGGAGGTCATAGTTCTAAATATTTCACAAGTTTTATCGTCATCATCATCATCAACAGCCTATTAATGTTCCCACTGCTGGGACACAGGCCTCCTCTCTCTTTGAGAGGGAATGGGCTATAATCTACCACGCGGGGTCAGTGCGGATTGGTAGATGTCACATGTCTTCGAATGTTTGGTTCTAAGACATGCCGGTTTCCTCACGATGTTTTCCTTCACCGTTTAGAGAGCAGCGGTGATGAAATAAATTACACACGCCTGGGTTCGAACCCACGACCTACGTTAGTAAGTCGAGGCCGCCACCACTGGGCCACCGCTACTCCGTTTTTGTTTCAGTTTTATCGTACAACGTGATATTTCACCCAAAAAAAAAGTTGTTTATAATTTTTTTCTTTTTTTTTATACGTGACTAAACACGCGCGTAAAGTTCTAATCAGGTTAATAAGGTTATATCCAGATAGCTTCTCGTTTTGATAAATCAGATTTTGGTATCATTTCGTCATCGATTAAAACAACCTCCTTTACAAACCTAAAACTAAGCCTGCTCTCATAAATTCAACACCAAAATTGACAACGTAAACCGCCTGCAAAGACTCGCTAGATGTCGCCACCTGTCTTCACAAAAACTCGATGGATATAAATGGGAATCTCTGTCACACAATCCCCAAAGCCTGAGGAGGCATTTGGGAGATAAATCACTAATCCGTAAAGCCTCGGGACAAACTCTTGGATTCAGGGAATTCAGTAAATTCAGGACGTTTCCTTATGTAGTTATATTAGTATTGGTGAGATACTGATTAAGGGATGGGGACTGATATAGACATGGGGTTGATACCCTGACTTTTGTTTCGATTAGGTTTTTTTGGGTCCATTATCGGTAAGAAATTGATAAAGGCTTTGCGTCTCCTCCCTTCTACGGTATGATGTCTACGAGAATACAAATTTTTTATAGAGGTCATCATCTGCCTAGCCTTTTCTCACCTATGTTAGGGTCGGCTTCCAGCCCTGAATACCAGTATTTTACATGGAGCGACTGCCTATCTGACCTCCACAACCCAGTTAATGCGTGGCTTAACCTAAAGATCGACCCGAGTGGCAGTTATTATTAAGCCACGAGCTCCTCTTTAATTTTATTGAGGTAAAAATGCTTTTAAGTTTGTAGGCGGTAATCTTTGATACTATTGATCTGATTCTTTTAAAATCTTCTACTAGCGGGAAGCTACACTATCCCCTAGTCTTATATCGCGGTAACCTAACAATTTATCAATTGAACTTACATAAGAAACTACATAATAACATCACGCTTGTAACCTCCGAAGGGTACAAGGTACCTAATAGTACTCGCACATTTCGCCCACTGTGTTTAAGTCCGGGTACGAATCCAAACTTCGTGGCTGTGCCTTACAAAATCTTAAAAAATATATATATTATTATGTTTGTTGGAATTAACAGCAGGACCTCATGGTTGCGAGAGCGAGTACCAAACTAACGAAGCAAGGACTCGTCGTTTGTGAACTACATACTTACAAAAACTTTTTAACAAAAAAAAAAAGACTACGACAAAAAATAAAACACAAAAAAGTGAAAACTAAACACTAGAAGAAAAATTGCAAACCGATTTCCATTAAAAAAATATGGCACCATTTGGGACAACAACCCTTTCCAACAAAAACTAATTTTTAAAATCGGTTTGCAAGCGACGGAGTTATGCCCGAACAAACATAAAAAAATATATAAACATCCGAATTGAGAACCTCCTTCTTTTTTTAGAAGTCGGTTAAAACAGAAATACATTGTATATTAACTCAAACTCAAACTCAAACTCAAACTCAAACTCTTTATTGCATATATTAAGATGCAGAGATTATTATGTAAGCAGAGATTATTATGTTGGGTAGGTAGAGCAGGCTGCGGAATGTCGGTGTTGGTTGAAATAAATATTATTCCCAATAAATACATAGTCACTTACTTGAGAACAATACCAAAAATATAGGTAACAATAAGCTCGTCATCAGTATTAAAATTAACTTAATAGTACCCAGATTTTGTAAGAGATACCGCGGCCTTGAAATATAGGGCTAAGAAGGAACTTGGGTGGTTTTCAGTCAGTAGAAATCTGACACTCCCATTCGCTCTGCCCAAGAGCGGGAATCATCAAATAACCCCTGTTATTTGATGATTTCGCATACGATTTTGGCTTAAATGATATTGATGAGGTACAGTAGCGGTGGCCTAGTGGTGGAGGCCCCAACTTACAAACAGTAAGCGGTAGGTTCGAACCCAGACAAGCGCATTTTTTTTATCAGCTTTGTGAAATTTCTCTAAAATCTACGTACAACCAGTGGTGGCCTCGACTAACAGACAGTAATATGTCGTGGGTACGAACCCAGGCATTACTTTTTGTAATTTATTTTATCACCACTGCTCTCAAAACGGTGAAGGAAAACATCGTGAAGAGACAATGCATAATTAGAATCAAAAAATTCGAAGACATGTGACATATAACAACCCGCACTGGACCCGCGTGGTGGATTATAGCCCATCCTTTACCTAGAGAGGAGGCCTGAGTCCTTGCAGTGGGAACATTATAGGCTGATGATGATAATTTATATTATGTAGATAATTATGTAGGTTTAAAGAACAATTTTTGAATAAAGTAAACCTGCTGTCATCAAAAGCGTTAATAATCTAAAACAAAATGATACTTAATGAATTAATTTAGCTTTCCATTATCTCAGCGTTTGTGATTCGTCAAAGTTAATTCAAAGGAAACTTTATGAAACGTAGATTTTAATTAAAATTACTGACAAATGACCGAATATGAATCTTCACGGATTTGAGTGACGCAATTTTTTGGGAGCTGGCAAGCGTGAATCGTTTTCGACTTTTTTGTTCCAGTAATTTACCTTCGATCGTCCACTGCAACTCCTGAAAGCCATCAGAATCAACAGTGGTGACCACCAATAAAGCTCCGAGACAATGAAGCTCAATAAAGTCCCAGAGAAATATTTTAACTGTCTTGGATCCCACAACGAAATGAATCAGAAAATAATCAAAATATACTACATACTAATATACTTTATACTATTTAATATTTATTGCAAGCAGGCCAGTTACCACTTTAGAATAGTCGAACAAATACAAAATAAAAGAAGCTACTCTCTCAGTCACAAGGCATGATAACTGTGAGTGTACTGTATTTACCCATTCCCTAGCGTAGATCTCTACTAGGAAAAACACAATTTCCACTTCCCTCGATATCAGCAGGAGACACAACAGGACCAGGCCGATTAGCAAAAAGGGAGGAATATAACTGCCATAAGAAGACTGTGGGTATACAATCTTCTTCTTTGTCGAGAGTCTTTTTCAATGTTGAGATTTGCAGTATGGACCACGCTGAATTTATTTTAATATTTTACATGGAGCGACTACCTATCTGCGGGTCTAAAATGGCCGCTTTATCAGAATCCACGCAGAATCTTAGTATGAATCACGTTAAAAATTTCAAATTCTTAAAATGGACTTTATGTCTATAACTATTAAGTCCATTTTAAGAAATTGAAATTTTTAACATGATCAATATTACGATTCTGCTAAAGCGGCCATTTTAGACACCCTGACCTCCATAACTCAGTTAGTAGGTACTGAGTAATATGATGGTAACAATTTGAAGTTCTATCAATCCCACAATATTAAGGAATTCATTCAGTTTTCTCAACGAACACAGGCAAGAACCACCTTTATTTTAATGAGAACGTTTACTTTGAAACCCAAAAATCCTTTTACTACAATTTTCCACACACAAAACCTAACAAGCACCTTTTATCTTTACATCTACTTTTTACGGAACCATTTCATACTAACGTTAATTTGACTACGGAACCCAAATAAAACGTCTTAAGCCTAAGCCGAGGTTTCAGGGCTTTCTTGGTAATGTGGCTGCCTCCTATTAATTCTCTAGTTTTTGGCTAAAAAGCTTTTTTGTGGTAATTTTTATTCGTTAATATTTTTATAGGACGAGCTAAGTGGTGTAGTATTTATCTGCTTTGTTTTAAAAGGTTACTCATAGTTAATGCCTGTAATTATTTTAGCGAATAATTTCCTTTACGTTTTACTAACTGCCTCCTGGGTTCAGTGGTCCTGTGTTCGGTTCACGGGTCGGGCAATTTTTATTGGGTTTGTCCATCAGGCATTTATCTGTAGCCGCCATTGCCTTAGTAGCAATAGGGATGATTACTGACTAAAAAAATGTAATTCTAATTAGTTCGTCTGTTAGATTATCGAAAAATATTGAATAAGTATTTTTTGTTTTATCAAATCAATAAAAATTGACGAAGATAAAACGCGTCAAAGTTGTGAGTGTGGGTTTGTGACGTCACTCACCGGTAAAAAATGTCATAAATGTCTTAGAATATGTACGTCACACGACTTTTCAAAGCACTGTATCGTCTTCATTGTGTGTTTATGTGAAAAAAGAAAAAAAATACTGTGATCATTTTTTAGTTCTACACCATACCTAGGAACCCCTTAGTAACGGAGATATTGGGGGTCAAAGTTCCAAATTTTTGCACAGCTGTTTTTGTATATACTAGTTTTTCAGGTTATAACTTTACTTAAATTACCTCCATGACCCGTTTACTATTCAAAGCATCCACTAGCACAATGTTTAAGAGTGTTACATTGAGTTTTACCGTAAAATGTGATTTTGACCCCAAAAAAAGTAGGTGTACTTAGTTTGATGTACAGAATGCTTGGTTGACGTATGTGTGAAGGGTTAATGTACACATTGTACACCCTGTATATGTTACGTATAAAAAAAATACGACCGTAATCACCTCGAGGGTTGGTTTGAAGTGGCTCAAGAAAAGAGCACTTGGAAGGATTTGGGGGAGACCTTTGCCCAGCAGTGGGACAGTACAGGCTATTAAAACAAAAAAAAACAAATTGCTGCTATCCTTAGTCTAATACTAATAACCTTCTAACTTCTCAAGCATCCACACAAAAGTCAGAAACATTTGCATAGACCCGTTACACACAAAGTCAAACAGTTGAGCGTTTCTCTCGCCAGTGTCGACTTGACCTTGGGCACAAAGCCGGGAGGAGAGCCCTCCACGTCTCATAATAGCCCTCCAGAGGTTCGAGGGCCAAGTGGAGGGGTATTTTCATGCCCCGTTTGCGGAGTATGAAGGGGCGTATTGAAAAGATGTGTATTGGAAAGTAGGTGGGTTTGGAAACTGATGGTTTTTGATCGGAGTTTTGGTATGAATTTTTGGTTCGATACTGATAATTTTTATGAGATAATCTACACTAATATTATAAACAGGAAAGATTTGTATTATTATTATTATTTATTATTTATTTATTTATGTACACACAAAATACAAAAAAAGGAAAATATATAAAAAATAGAAGAGCACAAAGGTACTGCTTATTTCTAAAGAAATGTGTGTGTGTGTGTGTGTGTGTTTTTGTTTGTTTGTTTGTAACGAATAGGCTCCGAAACTACTGACCGACCCACCGTTGGGAAGCTACACTATCCCCGGGTGACTGGGCTACTTTTTATCCCTGTTTCCCCACGGGAACGGGAACTACGCGGGAAAAACCGCGTGACGTTCGCTAGTCAACATACGAGTATATAAAAATCAATGCCACTTTTCGTTGTAATTTTATAACTCAAGAACGGGCTCACCTATCTAAACCAAATGTTTAGGCTTTGATCGGACTATTTAGTAGATGGTTTATGTGAAGTTTGCACAAAATCGGTCGAGCGGTTCTTCATTTATCACATTTTTTGTAACAAATGAATTCAATAAATGGCGGATCATTTAGATAATGGTGATATTGCTGTATTGGACCCGGTAGGTGGCGCTGCTGTCCGGGCAGGACGACGTTTGCCAGGTCCGCTAGATGTCTAATTTGGTTTGGTGAAAAGTGGGTGCATGTAATATCTTTCGTTTTTGAATTTTCTTTGATAATATTGTGGTTGTTTACAAGATATCGTAAAAAAGTGACGCTTTAGGACATCTATTTGTTAACATTACTTGCAATTATATTGATGCCAGCTATTGATTAATACAGATCATAAGTAACTCGCGCCCTTATTCCATGGACCGCCATGTAGGCAGAAACCACAGAACGCTGCCTGAAACCTGCTACGATCCTGACATGTTCCTATTGCGTCGTCCACATTCATACATCACACCTCTCCTTTTTGAAGAACGTTCAATAAGACAAAAAGAAAGGAACAAAAATAGCGGAATGTGAGGCAGGCCAGAGTTCAAGCCACTTTTGTGTGGAATAAATACAGTACACCCTATGTCCGATCTGTTGGTCATGAATATGAGCCAAAACTTTTAACAATCATAATAAAATCTAACGCCCGCTAGCTTTGTAAAAAAATATCCGCAAAGAATTATTTATTTCGACGCCAAAAAATGTCATGCATTTTTTATTTTTATAAACTGGAATTGGCACTCACTAAAAGCTTGTTTCCAACAAAACCAACAACGAAATGAATTCTACACATATAATTTTTTAATAAAAACGTTGCCTCACATTTGGAATTTCTCCTGTATCGTGGGTGCGTTTATAAACATTTAAAGTCACTTATACAAATACCCAGACCCGGAACAACTATTTGTACAAATATTCATTTGTTCCGCAACACGCAGCGCAGTAGTCCAATATAGCTCAGCCACTGCGCCAACCTGTGTTGTATTGACGATTATAACGTTACTAGCTGATGCCTGCCGGTCGGTTATCGTGACCCAAAGTAATTTTTGAGGCTTGAGAAATCACCATATAACCCCCCCCCCCTCCCCCGCTTTTGGGCAGAGCGAAAGGGAGTGACAGACTTCTACTGACAAAAACCACCCATGTTCCTTCTTAGCCCTTTATGTCAAGGCCGCGGTATCTCTTACAACAACGACATGTGAACCCACACTGGATTATAAGTTTATAACCCATCCTTCTCCTGGAGAGGAGGCCTGTGTCCCTGCAGTGGGAACATTATAGGCTGATGATGATGATGGTAACCTGACTACCAACCTGCTAAATGCGCAAAAAAAACAAAAGCAACAAAGTTCTTCCCTGGGGTTTCCACCTTAACTGATAATCTGCAGTGAAACGTTTGACATAACGTGTAGTGACCAAGTGCGTTGTAATCCATACGACGAGAACTGTGGGCTTTCAGTTTACGTAGGGCCGCCAAACGAGCGATTTGAGGATTCAACTTTGCAGCTTTGAAAGAAGGGCATTTTCGAAAGCATTTCTTTTTGCTTTGTTTCTACGTAACTGCTTTGTAATGCCACGTCATCATCCAGAGTCCGACTTTACCCACTACTGGGTATATCAAATCAAATCAATTCAATTTATTGTCAGGCTACTGCCCATAAATAAAATATACAGGTACAATTATCTTATACAATAATAAACGAATACCATAATAACAATTCTTAAACTATGCACTTATGCCGGCGTCGTATATCGCGTCGTATTTCTCTGCGTGGTATCGGGTAGCCTACCTCTAAAACGTCAAAAATATATAGTATTGGCCTCTTTTTGGATATGGCAAACTCCACGCTTTTGTGCCAGCCTCATCTAGATTTTTTTCGCGATGGCAACAATGCCATGTCTTGCCAATGCTTTTGGCTGCTTGTTGTTGTTTGTTGGGGAATAATAGTGTCATTGACAATGTTAGATTAAAAACTTATAAAGCTGACTACTAGTATTTTACATAAACCGACTGCCTATCTGACCTCCGAAACCCAGTTAGTACGGGATAATTCGATACCTTTTAGTAGGACTGTTTGTCAGGCCTTTAGGTCACTGACTACTTGTAATGACTGTGAAAGGTCTACAAATGTCAACCGGGAGCAACGGCTTAACGTGCTTTCCGAGGCATGGAGGAAACTCGGACATTTGAACCTAGGAAAGCGCGGTTTAACCTGCAGAATATTGATTAGAGCGGCTGTTATTATCCATCCACGAGTTCCTTTTCAAAATCAAGAAAAGCAAATATACAACACTAACGGACGTCACGCGGTCTCACCCGCTTGGTTCCCGTTTCCGTGGGAATACAGGAATAACAAGTAGTCTACGAGTATCATCCGCAGACAGTATAGCTTCCGACCGGTGAAAAAAATGTACAAATAGGTCCAGTAGTTTTTGAGTTTATTCGTTACATAAAACATGGAGATGCTTATGTCCGGCAGTGGACGTCTTTTAGCTGAAATGATGATGATACAAAAATAAAAATCTTTCCTCTTTATAATATTAGTATAGTTATAGATGATTTCGTAACTTTTCTCCTTTTCTCGTGGCCCCACCGTATCCAACATGCTTTGCAACGATATCCGAACGAGATCCGAGTTGATCCATTCACATGTGTTCACTCGCGTTACCGCTGAAGCTTGGAAACTTTCGGCCATGAGCCCGTGATAGCAGCCACGTCAAGTGATTTATTTTGCTGCACTTTTAGTTTTGCTTCGTGTAGTTTTAAATTGTGTGCGACAGATAGTGTCAGTTTGTTATATATAGGAAATTGCTTTCGAGTTAAAAAAGAAAATAAGAATTCTTGTTTTTAAATAAGTATATATCAGGTTATTACTACAACTACAATAGGAGATTGGACTGAGTCCAAAAAATATGATTCTAATTAGTCCGTCAGTTAGATTATCGAAAATTATTGGATACCTACGTGTTTTTTGTTTTATCAAATTAATAAAAATTAACGAAGATAAGACGCGTCAAAGATCATGAGTGCCCGCTGTTGTGACGTCATTTGTAGGTAAAAAATGTACTAATGAGTGACATTTTCGAGGAGTTCACGAGTTTTCGAAGCACTGTATCGTCTACATTTTTTGTTTATGTGAAAAAAGAAAAAATACGTGTCCAATTTTTTTGGAAATATATCTGACGGACTAATTAGTGTTTTTGGTCCGATCCCCTATTGACGGCACGGTTGGCACAGTGGCTGAGCTATTGGACCGCTGCGTTGCGTGTCGCGGATTCGATCCCCCCACGGAACAAATATTTGTATGGCCTACAGATAGTTGTTTCGGGTTTGGGAATTTGTGTAAGTGAGTTTAAATGTTTGTGAACGCACCCACAATACAGGAGAAATTCCTAGCGTGGGGCAACGTTTTAAAAAAAATACTACGTCGCTTGCCATGGGCCATGAGCCCAGAGGGCTATCAGTTTCCTTGCGTGATCGCATCAGAAATGAAGACATCCGTAAGAGAACTAAGCCAACCGACGTAACCCGAAGAATGGCCAAATTTCAGAGGCAGGGGGCTGGGCACATTGCTCGCAGAACCGATGGGGCCGAAAAGTACATTTTGACGACCCGGAAATCGTTCCTCATGAATCAGCAATCCACCGCTACACCACCGGAGAAGGTTCAACTAAAAAACTAAGAAACTAAAATAACTGCAACACTCACAAGCTTTTATTAGGGAACTTTGCTAACTTTTAACTATGAAAAATAACTGAAATAAACCACAACATACTTTCAGCAAGATGTTCTATAAATAGAAGAACATTACATATCCATTTAACTCAAGGATGACCGTCTATCCTAGTCTCTTGGTCCGCGAGGGTCAGGTCACGTTCGACCTCAACTCGCGTTGTCCCGAAGACCCGTTCCGAGGTCATCCGAACATGTGATGGGTCACCTAATTTTTAAACGTGCTTTTTAGGATACAATGTCATTGATTGCGACCGTTAGGTTAAAAAATAGGCGTACTACTAATTTAATTTTGATGCCATTGGAGGAAGATCTCGTGGCTAAATAATAACAGCTGCACGGGTCGATCTAAAAGTTAAACGGTGCTTGCCTAGGTCGATCTGTGGATAGGCTCATTACATAATGAGTTTCTTTGGCGCCTGACTAACCTTCACACTGCTCTGTCACATTGTTGTGACGCTGAGGATTTTTTTTCGTAACCATCACACCAGGAAGTAAGCTTTACTAACCTCTTTTTTTGGGGGTGTGAAATCATCAGTGTCAGACTTCTACTGACTAAAAACCACCCATGTTCCTTCTTAACCCTTTATGACGAGGCCGCGGTATCCCTTACAACATCCCGCAGCCCCGACGGGCGTCGGCCCTTCCATGTTGCTGACATCTCTTTGAGGCGCGCGTGGAACACTAACGCGCCGTCGACACGGCCTGTCGTCGTCATAAGACGGACGGACGGTGAGCTAGCCCATTGCTTACCGTCCACAGGCCCGCGTCTACGGTGGCCGGAAGCCGTCACGTGGCTCCCGACGCACGGAGCGTCTCCCGCGGCGGCTGGGACGTGAGGTTCTCTCCCTCTCACGTTCCGCCACCTCCTTCGCTAGCTATCACTGCTTCGGAGAAGGAGGCGATGGCGACCCATTCCTCCTCGGCCCGGACCATGGCTTGCACCAGGGCCGGACGCGAGAGGTCACCGCCGCCGAAGCTTTACTAACACTAACACCGGTATGATTTGTAATAATTTGCGATTTCACGTTCAGACTTCACAACGGACCTTCATACTATGCGTATAGCCCCATGGACCAAATATAATAAGGTGAACTAGAGATTGTTATTTGCACCAAATACAGGAGTAATTATGTGTTATGTAGTAATAATAATAATAATAATCTTTATTGACATAAAAGTAAGTTGCATTATTATATGGAAACCCTGACTCCTGCGCTAGGTTGTAACCTGTGTTACAGTAATCAGTGTCTTCTCCCAGTAGTCTTACACAGATATTATGCAATAAGATTTAGACACTTTTACCATAAACAATATCTGATTGAGGCGTATGGGTGGGGGTGTGTGAGTGTGTGTGTATGTGAGTATGTGTGTGTGTGTGTGAGAGTGTGTGTATGTGTGTGTGTGTGGTGTGTATCTTGGTGTTTATATATTTGTCGTGCATGTTTATAATGGGAAGCGCTAATTGCAGGGTTTATGTTATTAAGTTTTCTGTCTGTATGTAATCTACTGTTTGTAGAAAGGTGTTTATTTTCTTTTTAATTTCATTTTTAGGAAATGGATTAATATCTAGGTTCTTGTTTATCTTGTTATAGATATGCGTAGCGAGAAAAAGATGTTGCCGTCTAGCTGAGGCAGTCTTACATTTGACGTATTTACAAACATTAGTGACTGTTCGTTTACTTTTGTAACTGTTGTTTATAGGTGTGATGAGGTGTTGCTTCAATGTGATATTGAGAACATATAGCTGTCTCACTGTGAGCACTGTGCAGTTTTGGTACAAAGTTACGGTCGGGAAACGGTATGGTTTGAAGGTCATGACTTTTAGCAATGATCTTTGAGCTCTTTCAAGGTGGATCATAATTGTTTTACAGGCTCCTCCCCAAACCGTAATACAGTAACCAATTATCGATTGGGCTAAAGAGATGTATAAAGTGCGAAGAAGATCAAAATCAGCCACAAGTCGAAGTTTCTTAAAGGCCCAAATAAGTTTCCTCAGTACATACATACTAGGGTAATATCTAGCATAGTTGGGTAAAGGCGAGGCAGTGATGATGACGTATTTAAGTTTGGGTTTACGCCGAAGGCACATAGCCTAAAAGCAAATCCTCATACGTTTCAAAAGATTTTTTTCTCTAATCGAGTCGTAACTAGGAGAAGGTTTGAACAACTAGACTCCTTAATGGTAGACAAAACAAAACTACTCTTCCATTTTCAAACAAAAAAACTAAGAAAATAGCTCACGCAGGCGAAACATAAAATATTAAAATGGACCACGTCTCGTCAATCGAACATCTCATGTCGCAGGCATGTCACGTTGCAGGGAAATCACGGAATCGCCCAGAAAGGGTCGAGCTCTAGTAACATTGTTTTTATATTTATTAGCCAAGCCTTGGATGGATTGCCGACACATGCTGCCTAACAAAAGGATAGAAAGAATTTGTGAAGGGTAAAATAAAACCTTCTTGTCATAGGTCTGAGGGAATAAATTATTTGATTTACTTCGTCTTTGGTTCATGAATAATATATTTGTTATCTGTATGATTAAATAAAATTGGGTCCAAATTCTTTACAAGATAGTATGGGCCGGTTGATAAAGAAATATATGGCGAGACTCTAATAGCGCTGATCTAAATTTTAAAAATGTATGTATTGCGCCTTGTCTAAAGTAAGTGTGATAAAACATTTCGTTGTCGTTGCGTTTGTGACAAAAAGTATCGTAATCCTACATACATGATTTACAAGGACCCTTATAGGGGGAGGCGGGACATCAAATCAGCTCCGACGGGCGTCAGCCTTTGCGGGCCCCTACCATGTTGCTGTCATCTCTTTGAGACGCTCTTTAAAACGCCTCAAAGATCATGAGTGGGGGAAAAATGTACTGACATGTGACGTTTTTGAGGAGATCACGAGTTTTCCAAGCACTATGTCGTCTTTATTTTTTGTTTATGCGAAAAAAGAAAAAATATGTGTTCAATATTTTTTGGAAATCTATCTGACGGACTAGTTAGTTTTTTTTGTCCGATCCCCTATTGTATGGATAGTTTAGTCTTTGTCTGTTTTCCTGTGAACGTTTATAGTCGATTTCTCGTTAACGTTTCATTTCTTGCTTCACACGATCTTGTTTCAGAATTGTCCACGCATTATTGCAGGGTACAGAAAGCTTGATTGACAGATTTATGAAGGGTCTGTTTACACCTTGTATTATTGTAGATAATGCTAATTAATGTCTCAAGCCATTAGTTCACAACACATTTCAACGTTTTCCTAATCTCAGTTAATCATGTCCTAGCTTGTAGTTCGCGACGAACATGTGACGTTACATACAGCGAGGGACGTCCCGACACGGGTCGTCTCCCCAGACACTAATAAACACGCTATACATTTATTGAAGGAAAGGACTAGACCACTGAACACTATTATGTATTGTCTTGTCTGATCAGTGAAGGGATAAAGTGGGCTTGAGATCGGCTTATGATTTATTTGACTAGTAATCTATTGCTTTTTATATAATCTTGATTTATTTATATTTTTGTACAAATCCTGATTACATATTTAAGTACATACTAATTTTATTCATCACCAACATTGACACAACATAATTATAAAACTGTTTCAGGCTCAGTTGAAAACCACATCGGGAACTAGTGGCTGACACTTCACGGCTGCGCCCAATGGCCCAGTGTTACGATTTTTTTAGGCATATGTTTATATTTTATTATCCTGCCATTTCCCACTTTTGGGCAAAGGCCTTCCCCAATTCCTTCCAAGAGCTCTTTTTCTGTGACGCCTGACGTCGACACGTTGTCAAGAAGGCTGCTAGGTTAGTGGAATTGGACGGGTCGATGTTATGTTAACTTGATGATATAGATGAATATAAAGTACTACCACACCTCAATAAAGCAAGTATATTGTCATAAACCGAGCACAATTCCAGACTCTAAGCTGTTTGATTCAGATATTGGTTCATTGATTTTTCAGATTCGGCCACAATCATCCTTGTTCCTTCTTAGCTCTGTGTCGAGACCGCGGTTGCAAACAAACCGCAGCCCCGACGGCACAAGTCATTCAGTGTCTGATCACAGAGGAGTTGAGTTGGCTCGAAATTGTAACCGATTCATTGTGCCCCGTGCTAGCCGTACCGATTCATTGTGATAGGTTGTCATTTCAAGTAAATAAAGAAAGAAAAAGTTTTTATTGGACTAATTTAATAAAATCAATGTATCACACACAGTGCGTTTTTATTAAGTACACGAAACCCATCTACTGTCAAAATAACGCGCATGTACGAGTCCAACGTTCTAAGAAGAGAATAATTCTGACAATACAATAAATCATTTAATATAAATCCTAGCAATTAACTGCTCCCGCCAGCCACCTTTAATCGTGGCTAATAAAGTCCGCGCCGCCGTGAGACACATGTCACGTAACACGCAGAGACATACAGACACGGGTCGTCTCCCTGGGCACTAATACACGTTACCGACTGTAGCGTACGGAGATATTATGTGAGCGGGTTCGGTGGTGAGTCGCTCGCATTGACTGCGATAGATTTATTATCAGAGATAGGATGGGAAGTATTGATAAGTTTGGATATAATAGGGTAGAAATTTCTTCCAGCAGGCCTGCGAGAGGAGAGTTGGATTAGAAATATAGACACAGTGTGTAGATAGAGAGAGAAATATATTATATATTTTTTTATATGTGTATATACACATATAAAAAAATATATAATATATTTGAATGTATGTTTATTTTACATCGATACTTTTTTTTTTTCTTAAATTTAGTTTCTGTTTGTCTTTTCTACACACTGTGTCTATATTTCTAATCCAACTCTCCTCTCGCAGGCCTGCTGGAAGAAATTTCTTTAGAAATAAGCAGTACCTTTGTGCTCTTCTATTTTTTATATATTTTCCTTTTTTTTTGTATTTTGTGTGTACATAAATAAATAAATAAATCAGTTCCGGGCTTACACAATTTAAATTTCCATCGATATACTATGAAAAAGAACGAATTAATGTATCATCAACACTTCACACGTCTAACAGGGAAGAATGGAAACACTTCATATAACAGTTACACATTTTCATCAAATAACTTTTAATTGGTCTCTATAGTAAATCTATTAAAGTCCAAGCGCTAATTCTGGACTGTCACAAACTGTGTCCGTATATAACTTGTATCATTGCCCAGGGAGACGACCCGTGTCTGAGTGTATCCGCGTGTTACGTGACGTGTATTTCACGCTGAGAGACTTTATTAGCAAAATTGAGTTTAGAATTTATTGATTATAGAAACCTTACAAAACCAACTTGTAATAGTATTAATGCCTCATTGGTCTGGTTAGGCGACCTCTCGCGTCCGGCCCTGGTGCAAGCCATGGTTTGGGGCGAGAGGAAATGGGACGCCGTCGCCTCCTTCTGCGAAGTAGTAATGCTAGCGAAGGAGGTGGCGGAACGTGAGAGGAAGAGAACATCTCGTCCCAGCCGCGAGACATGACTCACAAACCGATTCGTTTTCCAACTTCCGAACTGTACGCTCTATGCCATTCACCAACAGTCAGACAGGCATTTCTTCTTGCCGTGGTGCTGCGCAAACACTCAAGCCTTCCATTTGATCCTCATATCGTTAGACAAAAACGTAGATCTGCCAGAGTCTGCCAGGTGGAATTTGCCACAGTTCAAGTTGTACGGCGGCAATATCACTTTCTTAGTTCAACTGTGTATAATCGAGTAAATAAACAGCTCAATATATATCGACTGACTGCACGAGAATGTCGAAAGGTTACGGATGATTGGCTTCACACACTCGCGTATGAAAATGTAGAAACGTATGTGAAAACCTGAACTCCCTTTTTAGATGTCTCCTATATGTATAAGATGCGCAAACTCACACCTTTTACACAAACGTACACCCCCTTCACACACACTCTCTCACACACACACACACGCACACACACATACACTCCACACACAAAGCATACACAATACACAACACAATCTCATATAAAAATACGTAGTGGAAATATTGTAAATGAGTAATTTTAAGTTTTATTTCATAGTATTTATTTTTAGTTTCATTTTTTTAGTTTTAAACATTTATTGTTGTTGCCTCGACTTTTTGCAGGTCGTTAATGACTGCGACACAATTTTATACTAATGTAGTTGTTATCGAACACAGAGTTTTTGTTTCTAATTTAATTTATTATATTATTATTATTAACTACCCTATTATATCCAAACTTATCAATACTTCCCATCCTATCTCTGATAATAAATCTATCGCAGTCAATGCGAGCGACTCACCACCGAACCCGCTCACATAATATCTCCGTACGCTACAGTCGGTAACGTGTATTAGTGCCCAGGGAGACGACCCGTGTCTGTATGTCTCTGCGTGTTACGTGACATGTGTCTCACGGCGGCGCGGACTTTATTAGCCACGATTAAAGGTGGCTGGCGGGAGCAGTTAATTGCTAGGATTTATATTAAATGATTTATTGTATTGTCAGAATTATTCTCTTCTTAGAACGTTGGACTCGTACATGCGCGTTATTTTGACAGTAGATGGGTTTCGTGTACTTAATAAAAACGCACTGTGTGTGATACATTGATTTTATTAAATTAGTCCAATAAAAACTTTTTCTTTCTTTATTTACTTGAAATGACAACCTATCACAATGAATCGGTACGGCTAGCACGGGGCACAATGAATCGGTTACAATTTCGAGCCAACTCAACTCCTCTGTGATCAGACACTGAATGACTTGTGCCGTCGGGGCTGCGGTTTGTTTGCAACCGCGGTCTCGACACAGAGCTAAGAAGGAACAAGGATGATTGTGGCCGAATCTGAAAAATCAATGAACCAATATCTGAATCAAACAGCTTAGAGTCTGGAATTGTGCTCGGTTTATGACAATTGTTAGAAACTCTTTATTCAGTAGTCGAATTTCCGGAATTACTGAATATTTTTAGATTTTTGATTTAACTTATCATAGACATTTATTATGTCTAAAATATTATCTGTATAAAATAAAATAACAATATTTAAATACTGTTACATTAATATTAAAATTAAGTGTTATCGCACGCACTACTTCCGGTTGTACCCCTACATTTTATTATAAATGTCAAGCTTGGCTGTTTCCGATAAAAGATAACACGTGGTGGGAAGTAGTGCGCACGATCGTTAGTCAGTCGATGTCGAACAGTTGAAGTGTACACAAGTGTAAATCCATTTCTTATAATAACTTAGTAAACATTGTGAGTTATATCCTGACAAATTGTTTTATTTTCCCTGGACTTTAATAGTTCAGAAGTTGGATATAATCGGGATAGCGATCAATAATCGCCCTCGGTGAAGGACTGAACGCCCATAAAAGGTAATGGAAATGCTTTTATTTACTTAAAAATGGCTAATGGCTGGTAAACGAATGATTAATAGTATTCTAGCAAAGAAAAAAAAAAAAAAAATTTTTGTGCTCTGTCCGCTTTTGTCTAATACTTAAAAATAATTAAAATATTGGTAGGATTATCTAGGATAAATATAAAATTAAAGAACATTAACTTTTTGTAATTAATTTATTTCTAGCGATCATGACTCGCAAAAGAAAGTCTCGGCAACATACAAAAGAGTCGTACGACTCTTCATCAAGTGGCTCTGAGCCTGCTGTGCGGAGACGTCGCAAAACTCGCCGCAACCGTGACGAATCGAGTGAATCGAGAACGAGTGAGTCAAGAGATCGTAATGCATCTCGCAGCAGTACTGGTTTAAGGCACCGTGGTGCTACACGTGATGCAACGCGTGAAACTACACGTCATGCGTCGCGATCGCGCCATGCTTCGCGTATGCATGTTGCGACGCAGGATGCGACGCGACCGCGCCATGCTTCGCAGATGCGTGTTGCGACACGTGATGCGTCACCTGACGGGAGGCGTGACGCGTCGCGATTGCGCCATGCTTCGCGGATGCGTGTTGCGACGCTTGATGCGTCACCTGATGGAAGGCGTGATGCGTCACGCACGATCGCGCCATGCTTCGCGGATGCGTGTTGCGACGCGTGGTGCGTCACCTGACGGGAGGCGTGACGCGTTGCGATCGCGCCATGCTTCGCGGATGCGTGTTGCGGAGCGTGCTGCAGCGCTTGATGCGTCACGTGAAGGGACGCCTGCTGGAGCGCATGGCGTGTCGCGATCTCGTGATGCGTCGCGGGTGCGTGATGTGACGAGGGATGCGTTGCGTGATGGGACGCATGGCGCGTCGCGATCGCGTGATGTTTCACGGATGCGTGATGCGTCGCGGTTGTGCGACGTGTCACCTAGTCGGGAGGTGGTTCCCGATCGCGACGAAGCGTGCGATCGCGACATGCCGCGAAGACGTAGTCAAGATATAGCGAGAGCGCCGCGGTTGGACAATACACCAGCAGCAGTGGTGAGTCCTTTTGATTCTATCAAAGACGCAGATACTTATACAAACAGTTTTGTTTCGGTTTTTAAAGAGTTCATGCAGACCATAAAAGCGGATGGGGGTAGTGAACGTTTCCCGGTTTTGAATGTGATACCAGAATTTGATCCCAGTAAACGAACTCAAACAATAGAAATATGGATAAGTAAGGTTAACGAATGTGCTCAAATTTATAATTGGACCGAAAGGCAGACTGTCCACTATGCTCTTCCTAAATTAGCGGGATTGGCTCAGAAATGGTATCAGGGTCTACCTAGCCTTCTGTTTTCATGGGTTGAATGGCAGAGCAAATTAAAATTGGCATTTCCAAGTGACCAAAACTATGGTCAGCTATTAACGGAAATGCTTGCTTGTAAGGCAGAATTTGGCGAGTCTTTAGAAGACTATTTTTACCAAAAGGTTGTTTTACTGAATCGCTGTAATATACATGGCAAAAATGCAATAGATTGTATCTTATTTGGAATTGAGGACAGGTCTGTCAGAACAAGTGCAGAAGCCACACAGTTCACGGAACCTGATAAATTATTAGTTTATCTCAGAAACATAAGAGTTACAAAGAAGTTTAACAAGCCAAATTCATCCGTACGGGCTAGCAACGCTGATAACAAACAATCTAAGACATCAAAAGGTGCTCAAAATGATCATGATAATAAGAATAATAGGAACTATAGGCTTACAAAATGCTATAATTGCGGTGAAGAGGGACACCCATATTTTAAATGCAAATTACCAATCAAGCGTTGTGATAAGTGTCATCAAGTAGGACACTTAGCTGATAGTTGTCTAGGTACTAAACAATCTACTAATAATAAAACAGTTTTAAGAATTTCAAAAGAACCGGATAGTGATTCCAAATATTTTAAAACCGCCGTTGTAAATGGTCTTAATTTTGAATGTTTCATAGACTTCGGAAGTCAATGTTCAATGCTACAAGAATCTGCCGCAAATAAATTGATTAATTCGTGGTCGGTATCAGAACTACCTGTATTAAGAGGCTTTGGGGACAGTATGGTCAATTGCTTAGGTAAATGCAGTGTTGAGATCAAAGTAGATTCAGTTACTGCTACGGTAGAAACTCTTATCGTTCCTGATAAATTATTACAGGTTCCTTTACTACTAGGACAGACATTTACAGAACAAGAACATATTGTGATTCTAAAAACTAATAACCAGCTTAAGATAACTACTAATAAAACCAAAAACGTTTTGGTGTACGTTGATAGCTCACTTATTATAAATGGGTATACTCCAGTCAGTATTTATACTATACCAAGATATTCAGGCGATTTATATGTTGAACTTAGTTTTTGTCAAGATGCTCGTAAACAATATGAGATTGTTCAAAGTATAGTACAAGTAAGTAACGGACAGGGAACGGTTGTTGTAAAGGGCTTAAACTCCGGGTTCAAATTGCTGAAAGACACTTTACTGCTCCGGGCCCTTCCTTTAAGTGAAGTACAGACACTAAATATTAGCAGAATAGAACACTGTCCAAATAATACAGTAACACCCCAAATTAAAGCTTGTATGATGCAGGTGGATGACGATATTGGATCTGATCATAGAACCAAATTAACTGAGTTGCTAGATGAGTTCAGGGACTGTTTTGCCTTTTCGGTTAAAGAGTTAGGTTGTATAAGTGGTACAGAAATGAACATAAACCTTAGTGACACCACGCCTGTGGTATACAGACCTTATCGATTATCTCATTCAGAAAGGCACGTAGTTCGTGATATGATAAAAGACTTGACTGACTCGGGAATAATTAGACAGTCATCGTCAAATTACGCATCTCCAATCGTATTAGTACGCAAAAAGACCGGTGACTATCGTCTTTGCATTGACTTTAGGGCACTAAACAAAAAAACCGTCAAAGAACACTATCCTCTACCCCGTATAGATGATCAGTTAGATAATCTGTCAGGTCATAAATACTTTACTTCCCTCGATCTCGCATCCGGGTATTATCAGATTGCCATGGCAGAATCGTCAAGGCACTTGACAGCTTTTGTGACCCCAGATGGTCATTATGAATTTAACCGCATGCCATTTGGACTAGTTAATGCGCCTTCAACATTTCAAAGAGCTGTTAATAGTGTTTTGGGGAACGCGAGATTCAAGGAGGCATTTGCATACATGGATGACGTAATTATACCATCCAGAACAATAGAGGAAGGGTTGCAAAGACTACATGATATACTGAGCCTTTTCCGATCCTCCGGAATCACACTAAATTTATCAAAATGTAATTTTCTAAAACAATCTATAGATTATTTAGGTTTTGAAGTTAGTGAGTGCGGAGTCAAACCAGGCAAAAATAAAACCGACGCCGTAGATAAATTTCCCAGACCAACAGACCAACATAAGATTAGGCAGTTTGTGGGATTAGCAAGTTTCTTTCGAAAATTTATAAGAGGTTTTTCAATTATGGCAAAGCCACTAACACAACTATTAAAAAAGGACTCTAAATGGCGTTGGGGAGACGCAGAAGAATCCGCATTTTTGAACCTAAAATCAGAACTAGTTAAACGACCCATTCTCTCATTTTATAATCCCGAATTCGAAACACAGTTGCATACAGACGCGTCTAAAATCGGGGTTGCCGGAATCCTGATGCAGAGGTCAAATAAAGAGGTTGCTTTTAGTGCTGTAGCATATTACAGTAGACAAACATCCCCTGAAGAAGCTAAATTTACATCTTATGACTTAGAAACGTTGGCTGTAGTGACGTCGCTTCAGAGATTTCGAGTATATTTGTTAGGAATTCATTTCACAATTGTTACCGATTGCAATTCTCTCCGTGCAACCTTTGAAAAGAGGGACATACTGCCAAGAGTTGCAAGATGGTGGGGTACCATGCAAGAATTCGACTTCCAAATAATTTATAAACCAGGCACAGGTATGGCTCATGTAGATGCTCTGAGTCGAAACCCCATTCTATCAGAAATAGTAGAGTTACAAGTAAGACGAATTGATACGGATTGGGTAGCCACGGTACAACAAAACGATCCTGAATTGCAAAGAATTATTGCTATATTAAATGATAAAGAAAATGACAATATTATAGAAATTAAACATAACTATGTTGTTAAAAGGGGACTATTGTACAGGAAAACAGAAACTGGTGATCGTTGGGTTGTACCGAAAGGCGTTAGATGGCAAATTTTGAAGTCAAATCATGATGAAATTGGACATTTCGGTCTTGATAAAACATTAGAACTAATTAAACATAATTACTGGTTTGCTAAGATGAGACGATTCACTAAAAAGTATGTTCAGTCGTGTTTAGAATGTGCCCACTCTAAAATACCGCCTGGGAAAAAGTCTGGCAAATTGCATCCCATTGAGAAGGTTGAACAACCATTCCATACTGTGCATATCGATCATTTAGGTCCCTTTGTTCGAAGTAAGCACAAAAATGCATACCTATTATTAATTATTGACGCTTTTACGAAGTTTGTTATAATTGTTCCCGTTAAAAGCACTAAGTCTGTCCATTCCATAAAAGCTATTAAAAACTATTTTCACACATTTAGTGTTCCAAAACGTGTTATTTCCGATAGAGGTACATCATTCACTTCTAAAAGTTTTCAAGATTACTTAGGTTCATTAGGTATTAAACATATAATGAACGCAGTAGCGACTCCGCGGGCCAATGGCCAAGTCGAGCGATACAATCGAACTGTGCTAACAGCATTGACAGCTGCTAATTATGGTAAAGCCGAAAATAAATGGGATGAACATATTTCAGAAATTCAGTGGGGACTTAATAACACACTAAACAAAGGTACCGGGAAAAGCCCTGCTCAGGCACTGTTTGGTCTTAATTTAGTGGGTACCTCAAATGCGTTATTACAGCATAACGTTACAGACGATACAGAAAGTTCAGCCATTTCGTTAGATGACACTAGAAAAGAAATTTCAGAATATATTAAAGAAAATCAAGACAAACAAAAAGGCCGTTTCGATAAAGCTAGGAAAGAAGTCAATTATAAGTTAGGAGAACTTGTAAGGGTAGAAAGAGATGTTCCATCAGTAGGTAAAAGCAGGAAGTTAGTTCCTAAACTTAGGGGCCCGTATCGTATTGCAGAAGTTCTTGATAACGACCGATACGTAATTGAAGATACACCACTATCTAAAAAGGGAAATAGAAAATTTAGTGGAATCTTTTCAGTAGACAAAATTCACCCCTGGGTAGTTTTTAATAGATCGGATTCAGAGTCTGAGGTGCCGGAAAACGGCAACACAGACTAATTTTAGATTGTTTGGTAATTTTGCCATTATATTAATGTTAAGCATGTATATGGTGTCTGTGACTTATCTGAGAATGTGTCTGAACTCTCAGCTAAGACGGGTGTTAAGAATATGTTTGAGGTCTTAACATCTAAGTTTAGTTAAGTGGCTTATCTGAGAATATGTCTGAGGTCTCATCTAAGACAGGTGTTAAGGATATGTCTGAGGCCTTAACATCTTAAATAAGTGGCTTATCTGAGAATATGTCTGAGGTCTCAGCTAAGACAGGTGTTAAGGATATGTTGGAGGCCTTAACATCTTAAGTTAAGTGGCTTATCTGAGAATATGTCTGAGGTCTCAGCTAAGACAGGTGATAAGGATATGGCTGAGGCCTTAACATCTTAAGTTAACTAGCTTATCTTAGAATAAGAATCAGTTATTATAGGTTTTTGTTTTTTTTTTTGAGCGAGAATTAATTTTCCCGGGACGGGAAGTGTATCAGGAAAGGCCGACTGTTAGAAACTCTTTATTCAGTAGTCGAATTTCCGGAATTACTGAATATTTTTAGATTTTTGATTTAACTTATCATAGACATTTATTATGTCTAAAATATTATCTGTATAAAATAAAATAACAATATTTAAATACTGTTACATTAATATTAAAATTAAGTGTTATCGCACGCACTACTTCCGGTTGTACCCCTACATTTTATTATAAATGTCAAGCTTGGCTGTTTCCGATAAAAGATAACACGTGGTGGGAAGTAGTGCGCACGATCGTTAGTCAGTCGATGTCGAACAGTTGAAGTGTACACAAGTGTAAATCCATTTCTTATAATAACTTAGTAAACATTGTGAGTTATATCCTGACAAATTGTTTTATTTTCCCTGGACTTTAATACAATATACTTGCTTTATTGAGATGTGGTAGTACTTTATATTCATCTATATCATCAAGTTAACATAACATCGACGAAAAGACAAACAGAAACTAAATTTAAGAAAAAAAAAAAGTATCGATGTAAAATAAACATACATTCAAATATATTATATATATTTTTATATGTGTATATACACATATAAAAAAATAACACTTGTAATATGAATATATATAATATATTATTATAATGTATAAACAAACATATATACAGAATATTACAGTATAGAGGAGAGGTAATGTTCTCTAACTTGTTTTTTGAAAGTAAACAAAGATTTAGAGTCTAGAATTTTAGGCGGAAGTGAGTTCCACAGACGTACTGCGTGAACAGAGAATAGTTTTGATCTTTGTCTCTTATCTTTCCTTTATCTTTGTTTGTTCTGATCTTTCACAGAAAGAAACTTTTTGTAGCGAACCAACCGGACATTTACTGGAATGGTCAGTTATGAACCTCAGTAGTTTTTCCTTGCTTGATCGTTAATTGGGTGATACATTTTTAATGGTAAGACAGGGACTCGTGAAACAAAATATAACTTTTAAAAACCATATTTTTTGTTACCTCAATTGTATACGTCCCTGTGTGCCTATTGGCCTTGTTCTGCTCTGTCCCCTGCTGATATGGAGTCATAAGTCATTTAATCATTTGTTAACACAGGTACAATAAATACACACATCAAAAGTGTCTAGGGATCAAGCATTTTTATGCGGATTTCTTGAGATTGAGATGTGGCTTTGTAATAAATTTATGATTTTATAAATTTATATGGATCCTTTTTGGTGCATTTCATAATTTAAATCAGGAACTGTGAATCAAATTCGAGTAAAAGATGAAAATCAGCTGTCAATATTTTCCAAAAACATACAACGCATTGAAGACATTATTAGTGCTACTGTTTCCCTACTACTGATTAAAACCAACGTTATTATGGAGCGGCGACGTCATTTAAGCAGGGAAGAAATGCTCAGAGCCGTGGGAATGATAGAAGCTGGTTCCCGGCAACGTACTGTGGCTTTAGATCTGAATACAAGTCAGAGTGTTATCAGTCGACTTTGGACACGTTACCGAAGCACTGGTACCGTGGCTGAGCGCCATGGAGGACGGTATCGCTGCACCACACGGAGACAAGACCGATACATTCAAATCTTAACTCGAAGAGCTCCAACAATAACCGCCATGATGTTAGCCGTGAGGCTTCATCACTCTTCAGGGAACTTAATTAGCGACCAAACAGTCAGAAACCGCTTGCATGAAGTGAACCTTCATTCCCGAAGACCGCTACGGGTACCACCTATAGCAATGCATAATCGTAGGATTCGATATCAATGGGCTCTTGAACACAGAAATTGGGCAGAAGAACAATGGCGTTTCGTGTGCTTTTCTGATGAGTCTCGTTTTGGTATGAGACCGGATACAAGACGTATACGACACTGGAGAACCCCTGGACGCCAACAGCGATTAAAATCCTGCCAGGAAGTCCATCCTTATAGTGGTGGAACCATCATGGTATGGGCGGGTATTTGGATCGGCGGAAGAACTGAGTTGATTTGGATCAGAGGCAACCTCAACGCTCAAATTTATGCTGAGACGATTGTATCAGACGTCATCGTTCCTCTACAAGTGCAAATCGGTCCCTTATTTCAGTTAATGCATGATAATGCACGACCGCACACCGCAAGAGTTGTAAGACAGACTCTCGCCGCAGCTAACATCAATGTCCTGCCCTGGCCTGCTCAGTCGCCAGACTTGAACCCGATTGAGCATGCATGGGATATGCTACAGAGAAGAGCTCTGCCGAATATGGAGGGTATCCAGTCGCAAGAAGACCTTTTTTTGTTGTTGCAACGAACATGGGCGGCCATTCCACAGCGTGATTTGGATGAACTCATTTTGAGTATGCCAAACCGATGTTCTTGTGTTGTTAGTGTTCGCGGTAGAAACACGGATTATTAATTGTTTAAGTTACCCAATAAAATTTTAAAGAAAACTGTTATTTCAGTCTTTTTTTCGAACTTTAATGTTAGTGGTTCAAATGTCAAAAATCCCTTTATTAGGAAAATGGCAAATTTCTTTATTAATGCAAAGGTGACTTGGTTTATCGTTACTGTGACAAACGAAAACACTTTATTTGATGAATCCTTAAAGAAAATTTTAATTAATATCAATCAGGAGAAAAGTTATTGCAAAAATATATATGTTGATCCCTAGACACTTTTGATGTGTGTAGTTATAAAAATAAAATACAAGTTCGCTATGTTATACCCTGTGAGGTGTACAAATATTCTTGTAGGACTTTAAAATTTATAATATAATTCAATTAATGTAATTCAAAATAGAAATAATATAAAAATGTCAGAAAGAAAATAATAAATTAAAACTAAATTAACAAAAAAAAAAATGTCAAAAGGAAAAATATAAAATAATGTCGAAATAGAACAAAAAATAAAATATAACAAACGACAAAATAGTAAATTAATAATTAAAACAATACAAAATGTCACGTGGAATGTCAAATGGAATAGAATTTTATAACATAAAATAAATACCAGGGTCAAAAAAACAGAGTCATTACAATTTGTGTGTGAAAAATTCCGAAATGGAAATGAATTAAAATAAATAAATAAATTATATTTTTCCTACTCTTAAGCTATTCTTTTCTGATTACTTTTACTTCGTCGAGCTTTATTGTCTCGGCGCTTTTCTTGTGGTCGCCACTGTTGATTCTGGATTACAGGAGTTACAGTGGTTTGGAAATAGTGTGGCGGGCTTATCCCAATTTAAAAAAATAAACCTCAATTGACGTATTTTCATTTTATTAACCACAAAGAACCCCTTTAAAATCATAAAGTTACCATAATCGTTAGGCTTCCCTAGAGTTTCAAATTGGACCCTCACACTCTCACAGTAACGTGTCACGTAAAAGCAGAGACATTCAGACACGGGTCGTCTCCCTGGGCACTAATTCTATTCCCAGTTGCATACGACGCGACTGCATTTGAGCACACCAGACCACCTTCTTTGTTAGTCTGATAGATGAGCGGACATTAAAATTTATATTTTTATTAGGAGATATTGTGTGTTTGTACACACGTACAAACAAACACAACAAATATATACATAAAGATTTCTCATAAAGATCACTGAACTCCTCCTAAACGGCTGGACCGACTTTGATGAACATTTTCGTATGTGTTCAAGTGGATTCGAAAGTGGTTTATATTCAAAAATGGACCCGGTATGTGGCACTGCTGTCCGGGCAGGACAACGTCTGACAGGTCCGCTAAAAAATGAGTGACCGTCTATTACAAAATCCAGACCACTCAGGGCTTTGGAAAGTACATTAAAGCCGTTACTCACGGCTGTCATTTGTTTATCCTAGAGACAATGTCACGTAGTACGAGATTACGTTTCGTGACGGGTCGTGTCCCTGGCACTAATAGACGCTGTTGTAGTTTTGGTTGCGTCTGCTCATGTTTGTAAGTTGAATGGACAGGGTTTTTATAACAGAAAACCAGGATATACGATACAAATAGAAGTGCATTTAAGATATGCAGTCTTTTTTTTTTAAAAACGATTATGAGCAGAAAAGCGCATCGTCTTTAAAAAACTTTGTAGGTTTTTTAGACTTTGAGGAGTTAAAAGCTAAATATTAACAACCGTGTAGTCTACCGCAGGTAAAGCTGCGATTTTTGAAGTCATTCCAAGAATCCATGACCGTGCATTACAAATCCAGACCTCCAGAGTTTTAGAAACTGCATCAAAGCCGTTACTGCCGGCTCTTATTTGTTGATCTAACTGCCGCACTCAGGGACCTTTATCGATTACTTAGGCCATCACTTAGTAAAGGTATTGACAGTTTTGTCATACAAAAGTATTTCAAATCTTTACTAAGTGAAGGCTTTAGTAATCATTAAATATATCTGAGTGAATGCCGCACCCAGAGAGCTTTAATGGTTACTTAGGTCATCACTTAGTAAAGGTTTTGACAGATTTGTCATACAAAAGTATGTCAGATCTATACTAAGTGATGGCCTAAGTAATCATTAAAGATCTCTGAGTACGGAAGTATGTCACGTAACACGCGGAGACGTTCCGACACGGGTCGTGTCCCTAGGCACTAATGCACGCTGTGCTCAGACAAGTCCGGTGGCATCCATGTTCGTAAGTAGAATGCACCGCCGATTAATGGCTGAAGATAGACGTTTTGGTGTATTGTAATACTGACTAATGTAGTAAAGGAAGTTACCGTCAGTTATTAATCCTTAGCGAAAAAACGAAGGGGTGTTATAAGTTTGACGTGTCTGTCTGTCTACGCCATCGTAGCTCCCGAACGCATGAACCGATTTTGATTTTGTTTGTTTTTTGCTGAAAGGTGAGTTAGTCGGGCGTGTTCTTAGCTGTGTTTGAACAAAATTGATTCTTTTTATGTTATAGGATATACTAAAATAGCCATCGAATTCAAAAACTTCTGATGTTTTTTTCAGGCTCTAGTTCTATATTGATATCAATATAATATGATTGGGGACCATTTGTATTAACAGTTGTTTAACAATATTATTTTACTGATAACGTATGCAACTTTTTGTTAACAGCGACATTGTCTTTAACTGCCGTACTCAGAGACATTTAATTATTACTTAAGCCGTCACTTAGTAAAGGTTTGCCATATTTTTGTATGACAAAACTGTCAAAACCATTACTAAGTGATGGCCTAAGTAATCATTAAAGCTCTCTGAGTGCGGGAGTTAGTGTTCAAATTTTCAGCTATAGAATGTAGATACATAATAGGTAAACCGTTTAGCGTCATAATAGCGTTTACGTTATATAATGTCAAGCCCTAAGATGTAAAAAGCTTGACATTTTTCGCTTGGAATATTTCAAACTATTATGAAAAAAAGAACACGTTCTCAATATTGAAAATGAGGTCGTTTATAAAGTGCTATCGTTATTTACGACGGCATAAAACCGCCAGTGACTTGAAAACAGAACTTTAAAGAAAAGCATATAAAATATATCTATCGTACGAATATTTAAACGGTTTGCGCCCGCTTGATGGCCGATTATATCATCATTTGTCGAGCTATTCCAAACTTTTATTAGGGTCAGCTTCCAGTCTTACTTTGTCACCGATTATTTCAGACTTAATATAATGTAACTATCGAAATATATGGATGTATTTACAGGGTGTAAATTAACCCTTCACACATACGTCAACCAAGAATCCGGAAAAAAGTAGTTTTCCAGCAAACATTTTTGCGTAGGGGTACCTACGCAAAAATGGTAAAACTCAATGTAGCACTTTTAAAACATTGTGCTAGTGGTTGCTTTGAATAGTAAACGGGTCATGGAGGTACTTAAGTAAAGTTATAACCTGAAAAACTAATATTTACAAAAACAGCTGTGCAAAATTTGTAGCTTTGACCCCCAATATCTCCGTAACTCGTTCCCAGGTATGGTTAAGAACCAAAAAATGATCGCAGTGGTGGGGAGAACAAGTGCCTTTCGTTTGCGTTAAGGGTACTTTTACACCTTTTATTTTATAATAGATCTTCAAAAATATTGGACACATATTTTTTCACTTAAACAAACAATTAAGACGATACAGTGCTTTGAAAACTCGTGTTGCGTCATATTCTAAGACATTAGTAAGACATTTTTTACCGGTCAGTGACGTCACAAACCCCCACTCAAATCTTTGACGCGTTTTATCTTCGCCAATGTTTATTGATTTGATAAAACAAAAAAATACGTATCCAATACTTTTCGATAATCTAACAGACAGACTAATTAGAATCACATTTTTTTTAGTCAGTATACATCCCCATATGGGTGTAAAAGAGCAGCGGTGGCCCTGTGGTGGCGACCCCGACTTACGAACAGTAAGTCGTTGGCTGGAACCCAGGCATTACTTTCCGTAATTTAATTTCATCACCACTGCTCTCAAAACGGTGAAGGAAAACATCGTAAGGAAACCCATTGTCTTAGAACCAAAAATTCGAAGACATGTGACATCTACCAATCCGCATTGGGCCTGCGTGGTGGATTATAATCCCATCTCTCTCCTAGAGAGGAGGCCTGAGTCCCTGCAGTGGGAACAATATAGGCTGATGATGATTGGGTATCTCAACCCAATCCTTCAAGGATTATAGTCGTTATGTTATGTTTAAAATCTATTTATAAAGCAAAGACTTTGATGAGACCTTTAGAAACTCAAGTCCGTTTAGTCAGGGATTAGCGACTACAGAAACAAGCTCATTTCATTCCCCACTTTAAAATCCTTTAAAAGATGAAAATCAGCTGTCAATATTTTCCAAAAACATACAACGCATTGAAGACATTATTAGTGCTACTGTTTCCCTACTACTGATTAAAACCAACGTTATTATGGAGCGGCGACGTCATTTAAGCAGGGAAGAAATGCTCAGAGCCGTGGGAATGATAGAAGCTGGTTCCCGGCAACGTACTGTGGCTTTAGATCTGAATACAAGTCAGAGTGTTATCAGTCGACTTTGGACACGTTACCGAAGCACTGGTACCGTGGCTGAGCGCCATGGAGGACGGTATCGCTGCACCACACGGAGACAAGACCGATACATTCAAATCTTAACTCGAAGAGCTCCAACAATAACCGCCATGATGTTAGCCGTGAGGCTTCATCACTCTTCAGGGAACTTAATTAGCGACCAAACAGTCAGAAACCGCTTGCATGAAGTGAACCTTCATTCCCGAAGACCGCTACGGGTACCACCTATAGCAATGCATAATCGTAGGATTCGATATCAATGGGCTCTTGAACACAGAAATTGGGCAGAAGAACAATGGCGTTTCGTGTGCTTTTCTGATGAGTCTCGTTTTGGTATGAGACCGGATACAAGACGTATACGACACTGGAGAACCCCTGGACGCCAACAGCGATTAAAATCCTGCCAGGAAGTCCATCCTTATAGTGGTGGAACCATCATGGTATGGGCGGGTATTTGGATCGGCGGAAGAACTGAGTTGATTTGGATCAGAGGCAACCTCAACGCTCAAATTTATGCTGAGACGATTGTATCAGACGTCATCGTTCCTCTACAAGTGCAAATCGGTCCCTTATTTCAGTTAATGCATGATAATGCACGACCGCACACCGCAAGAGTTGTAAGACAGACTCTCGCCGCAGCTAACATCAATGTCCTGCCCTGGCCTGCTCAGTCGCCAGACTTGAACCCGATTGAGCATGCATGGGATATGCTACAGAGAAGAGCTCTGCCGAATATGGAGGGTATCCAGTCGCAAGAAGACCTTTTTTTGTTGTTGCAACGAACATGGGCGGCCATTCCACAGCGTGATTTGGATGAACTCATTTTGAGTATGCCAAACCGATGTTCTTGTGTTGTTAGTGTTCGCGGTAGAAACACGGATTATTAATTGTTTAAGTTACCCAATAAAATTTTAAAGAAAACTGTTATTTCAGTCTTTTTTTCGAACTTTAATGTTAGTGGTTCAAATGTCAAAAATCCCTTTATTAGGAAAATGGCAAATTTCTTTATTAATGCAAAGGTGACTTGGTTTATCGTTACTGTGACAAACGAAAACACTTTATTTGATGAATCCTTAAAGAAAATTTTAATTAATATCAATCAGGAGAAAAGTTATTGCAAAAATATATATGTTGATCCCTAGACACTTTTGATGTGTGTAGTTATAAAAATAAAATACAAGTTCGCTATGTTATACCCTGTGAGGTGTACAAATATTCTTGTAGGACTTTAAAATTTATAATATAATTCAATTAATGTAATTCAAAATAGAAATAATATAAAAATGTCAGAAAGAAAATAATAAATTAAAACTAAATTAACAAAAAAAAAAATGTCAAAAGGAAAAATATAAAATAATGTCGAAATAGAACAAAAAATAAAATATAACAAACGACAAAATAGTAAATTAATAATTAAAACAATACAAAATGTCACGTGGAATGTCAAATGGAATAGAATTTTATAACATAAAATAAATACCAGGGTCAAAAAAACAGAGTCATTACAATTTGTGTGTGAAAAATTCCGAAATGGAAATGAATTAAAATAAATAAATAAATTATATTTTTCCTACTCTTAAGCTATTCTTTTCTGATTACTTTTACTTCGTCGAGCTTTATTGTCTCGGCGCTTTTCTTGTGGTCGCCACTGTTGATTCTGGATTACAGGAGTTACAGTGGTTTGGAAATAGTGTGGCGGGCTTATCCCAATTTAAAAAAATAAACCTCAATTGACGTATTTTCATTTTATTAACCACAAAGAACCCCTTTAAAATCATAAAGTTACCATAATCGTTAGGCTTCCCTAGAGTTTCAAATTGGACCCTCACACTCTCACAGTAACGTGTCACGTAAAAGCAGAGACATTCAGACACGGGTCGTCTCCCTGGGCACTAATTCTATTCCCAGTTGCATACGACGCGACTGCATTTGAGCACACCAGACCACCTTCTTTGTTAGTCTGATAGATGAGCGGACATTAAAATTTATATTTTTATTAGGAGATATTGTGTGTTTGTACACACGTACAAACAAACACAACAAATATATACATAAAGATTTCTCATAAAGATCACTGAACTCCTCCTAAACGGCTGGACCGACTTTGATGAACATTTTCGTATGTGTTCAAGTGGATTCGAAAGTGGTTTATATTCAAAAATGGACCCGGTATGTGGCACTGCTGTCCGGGCAGGACAACGTCTGACAGGTCCGCTAAAAAATGAGTGACCGTCTATTACAAAATCCAGACCACTCAGGGCTTTGGAAAGTACATTAAAGCCGTTACTCACGGCTGTCATTTGTTTATCCTAGAGACAATGTCACGTAGTACGAGATTACGTTTCGTGACGGGTCGTGTCCCTGGCACTAATAGACGCTGTTGTAGTTTTGGTTGCGTCTGCTCATGTTTGTAAGTTGAATGGACAGGGTTTTTATAACAGAAAACCAGGATATACGATACAAATAGAAGTGCATTTAAGATATGCAGTCTTTTTTTTTTAAAAACGATTATGAGCAGAAAAGCGCATCGTCTTTAAAAAACTTTGTAGGTTTTTTAGACTTTGAGGAGTTAAAAGCTAAATATTAACAACCGTGTAGTCTACCGCAGGTAAAGCTGCGATTTTTGAAGTCATTCCAAGAATCCATGACCGTGCATTACAAATCCAGACCTCCAGAGTTTTAGAAACTGCATCAAAGCCGTTACTGCCGGCTCTTATTTGTTGATCTAACTGCCGCACTCAGGGACCTTTATCGATTACTTAGGCCATCACTTAGTAAAGGTATTGACAGTTTTGTCATACAAAAGTATTTCAAATCTTTACTAAGTGAAGGCTTTAGTAATCATTAAATATATCTGAGTGAATGCCGCACCCAGAGAGCTTTAATGGTTACTTAGGTCATCACTTAGTAAAGGTTTTGACAGATTTGTCATACAAAAGTATGTCAGATCTATACTAAGTGATGGCCTAAGTAATCATTAAAGATCTCTGAGTACGGAAGTATGTCACGTAACACGCGGAGACGTTCCGACACGGGTCGTGTCCCTAGGCACTAATGCACGCTGTGCTCAGACAAGTCCGGTGGCATCCATGTTCGTAAGTAGAATGCACCGCCGATTAATGGCTGAAGATAGACGTTTTGGTGTATTGTAATACTGACTAATGTAGTAAAGGAAGTTACCGTCAGTTATTAATCCTTAGCGAAAAAACGAAGGGGTGTTATAAGTTTGACGTGTCTGTCTGTCTACGCCATCGTAGCTCCCGAACGCATGAACCGATTTTGATTTTGTTTGTTTTTTGCTGAAAGGTGAGTTAGTCGGGCGTGTTCTTAGCTGTGTTTGAACAAAATTGATTCTTTTTATGTTATAGGATATACTAAAATAGCCATCGAATTCAAAAACTTCTGATGTTTTTTTCAGGCTCTAGTTCTATATTGATATCAATATAATATGATTGGGGACCATTTGTATTAACAGTTGTTTAACAATATTATTTTACTGATAACGTATGCAACTTTTTGTTAACAGCGACATTGTCTTTAACTGCCGTACTCAGAGACATTTAATTATTACTTAAGCCGTCACTTAGTAAAGGTTTGCCATATTTTTGTATGACAAAACTGTCAAAACCATTACTAAGTGATGGCCTAAGTAATCATTAAAGCTCTCTGAGTGCGGGAGTTAGTGTTCAAATTTTCAGCTATAGAATGTAGATACATAATAGGTAAACCGTTTAGCGTCATAATAGCGTTTACGTTATATAATGTCAAGCCCTAAGATGTAAAAAGCTTGACATTTTTCGCTTGGAATATTTCAAACTATTATGAAAAAAAGAACACGTTCTCAATATTGAAAATGAGGTCGTTTATAAAGTGCTATCGTTATTTACGACGGCATAAAACCGCCAGTGACTTGAAAACAGAACTTTAAAGAAAAGCATATAAAATATATCTATCGTACGAATATTTAAACGGTTTGCGCCCGCTTGATGGCCGATTATATCATCATTTGTCGAGCTATTCCAAACTTTTATTAGGGTCAGCTTCCAGTCTTACTTTGTCACCGATTATTTCAGACTTAATATAATGTAACTATCGAAATATATGGATGTATTTACAGGGTGTAAATTAACCCTTCACACATACGTCAACCAAGAATCCGGAAAAAAGTAGTTTTCCAGCAAACATTTTTGCGTAGGGGTACCTACGCAAAAATGGTAAAACTCAATGTAGCACTTTTAAAACATTGTGCTAGTGGTTGCTTTGAATAGTAAACGGGTCATGGAGGTACTTAAGTAAAGTTATAACCTGAAAAACTAATATTTACAAAAACAGCTGTGCAAAATTTGTAGCTTTGACCCCCAATATCTCCGTAACTCGTTCCCAGGTATGGTTAAGAACCAAAAAATGATCGCAGTGGTGGGGAGAACAAGTGCCTTTCGTTTGCGTTAAGGGTACTTTTACACCTTTTATTTTATAATAGATCTTCAAAAATATTGGACACATATTTTTTCACTTAAACAAACAATTAAGACGATACAGTGCTTTGAAAACTCGTGTTGCGTCATATTCTAAGACATTAGTAAGACATTTTTTACCGGTCAGTGACGTCACAAACCCCCACTCAAATCTTTGACGCGTTTTATCTTCGCCAATGTTTATTGATTTGATAAAACAAAAAAATACGTATCCAATACTTTTCGATAATCTAACAGACAGACTAATTAGAATCACATTTTTTTTAGTCAGTATACATCCCCATATGGGTGTAAAAGAGCAGCGGTGGCCCTGTGGTGGCGACCCCGACTTACGAACAGTAAGTCGTTGGCTGGAACCCAGGCATTACTTTCCGTAATTTAATTTCATCACCACTGCTCTCAAAACGGTGAAGGAAAACATCGTAAGGAAACCCATTGTCTTAGAACCAAAAATTCGAAGACATGTGACATCTACCAATCCGCATTGGGCCTGCGTGGTGGATTATAATCCCATCTCTCTCCTAGAGAGGAGGCCTGAGTCCCTGCAGTGGGAACAATATAGGCTGATGATGATTGGGTATCTCAACCCAATCCTTCAAGGATTATAGTCGTTATGTTATGTTTAAAATCTATTTATAAAGCAAAGACTTTGATGAGACCTTTAGAAACTCAAGTCCGTTTAGTCAGGGATTAGCGACTACAGAAACAAGCTCATTTCATTCCCCACTTTAAAATCCTTTCATCCCAAGAGTACCTATCTACTTGTACAGACAGTGTCCATAATTACCTGACCCCTCATAAATATCTTTTGTTTTTTTTTCTCATATAAACAATAAGAGTGCAAAAAGTGCGAGAAGGCCTGCATCTGGACGGTGAGTAATGGGCTAGCTCACCGTCCGCCCATCTTATGACGACGCCCGGCCGTGTCAACGGCGCGTTCGTGTTCCACGCGCGCTATAATAGACAACATTGTCACCCGTCGGGGCTGCAATTTGTTCGAAATATATAAAGCGGCCTCGACACAAAGGACTAATAAGGAACATGGGTAGATTTCCCACTATCCAAATAAAAAAAAGTGGTGCGAGAAGAGGGGTCAGATGATATTGGGCACTGACTGTATATAAATTAAGTAGGAGTACATCCTCGACACGGATTGGGTCCCCGGACGATAATATCCAAGGCAGTATTTATTGAGAACATACGGGAATGTATTGCGAGCCGGCCCGATGCGGGTTTAACGTGGACGGGAATATCTATTGGTGGCATGTGAATCATTGTGATTGGATTGATAGGGGCATTAATTTGGAAGTGTAGAGGATTATTTTCACATTATTATTGAGTCTTTTGTAATGGCTCTTAGTAAAACGGTACAGAAGAGCAAGTTTGGACAACCAGGATAAATAACACGCTTTGAACTAACCTAACTTCTAACCAGTCTAACAGACAGATGTGTTGCAGGGGAGTTTGTTCCGCCACTTTTTCTTTCCAGCTAAAACAATAGGAAGTGTCGAAGGAAAAAGAATAAAAAAAATGTCTCATATAAAAACAATAAGAGTGTAAGTGGTGCGAGAAGGCCTGCACGTGGACGGTAGGTAATGGGCTAGTTCGCCGTCCGTCCGTCTCATGACGACACCAGGCCGTGTCGACGGCGCGTTCGTGTTCTACGCACGCCTCAAAGAGATGTCCGCAACATGGAAGGGGCCCACAAGGGCCGACGCCCGTTGGGGCTGCGGGTTGTTGTAAGAGAGACCTCGGCCTACACATAAAGGGCTAAGAAGGAACATGGGTTGTTTTTAGTCAGTAGAGGTCTGACACTCCCTTTCGCTTTGCCCAAGAGTGGATGATTTCCCAACGCTCAAACAAAAATGGGTTGAAAGTGGGGTGAAATGATTACTTTTGGTTGCGATAACCGACATCTACGCGGACGAAGCCGCGGTCATCAGCTAGTCGGCTATATTTTTGAAGCGTCAGTAGCATTATTTAAACTTTACTGCCATCTTTATCGCCAATAGAACGCCACTTCGTCTAGGCTCTATTATCTGCGTTTGCGTGCAAAACAATCCTCCGTATGTTCCAAAACATAAAGTGCACAAATAGCAAATAGATTCAACAACGGCTATACGTTTAGTTACTATAAAACAGAGAGCTCCAGTGATTTGTTTCGTAAAGGTTTCAAGGTAAGACCCTAAAAGAAATCCTTCTAAGATACAACAGGGATATTTTACAAGAATATTTCATGATTTATCAAGAAAATCGGAAAATAGAAAAAGCTTTGATTTCACTACACACCTTACGTTATTGTTTGTTGTACGTGTTCTTGTTTGTGGATTTTATGCCGTTGTGAGGATGTCTGCGGTGTCTTTTTTGTGGATAAAAATATGGTCAGAATCACCACAAGTCGTGGATAATATTGGTGATTACAGAAGTCTGTTAATCGTAAACCGTTAGGTAGGTACAGCAAAAGAGAACTCTTTGGCGTATGATTCATGACGCTACTCAAAGGTAAGTTTTTAAAATTTCGGCTACCAGAATGTTAAGACACTCTAGTCGATCGATCACGATCTTCAGGTTAAGCCGCGCTTGCCGATGTCAATTTGTAAGATTGGTGACCACGAGTTTTGTCTGTGCCTCGGAAAGCACGTTGAACCATTTGACCCTTTTGGGGGGGGGGGGGGAATCATCAAATAACCCCTCCCGCTCTTGGGCAGAGCGAAAGGGAGTGTCAGACTTCTACTGGTTAAGAACCACCCATATTCCTTCTAGCCCTACATGTCAAGGCCGCGGTATCTCAGATCTTACAGACACAGACGTTACATGTAGCCAATCTTACCAAGAGGTATCTTATGACCCAATAGGGACTGACTGGGTTGTCAAGTTCAGACAGATAGTCGCTCCACATAGAATACTGGTATTCATTCACTGCATCCAGTAAGACTGAAACTTACCCCAACATGTTGTGAGTAAGGCTTAGGCAGATGATGATGACGGCCGCGGCGGTCCACACACACTAAGCTACTCACTCACACATCTAATTAAAAACGAGTTTGGAACGCGCGTTAGTAAGGCGGTTTGTGTCGACAGTCGACAGGTGGACCAACCGCCATTAAACTACTAATGATGTGAGATTCTACCTACTCAGCGGTGATTTGACTTTGGAGTAACGTTGTGGCGGAAAACGCTTATATGCAATAAATACCAATTTTCCATTCCTGTCGGAAAAATTGTCGATTGCTACTAAACCCGACTGAAAATACTGAAAAGCAAAAAACAAGCACTTTTTAAATTAATCAAATCTTGGGAGCAGGCGGGGTCCATTCTATTTTAATTTCATAATTAAATCAAATACCTGCATAAGATATTTTATTCAAATCCCTTCATCCGTTTAGGAATTATGAGAGAACACAGAAATAGACATACATACATACACGCCAAACACATAACGCTCCTTTTGGGCTTCGCCGTAGTCGGGTAAAACCTATATTTGTAGGGCCTATAGATAGTTGTTTCAGGTCTGGGTATTTGTGTATGTGAGTTTAAACGTTTGTGAACGCACCCACGATATGGAAAAAAACTCCTAGTGTGGGGCAACGTTTTTTTTTAAAAAGAAAATAAGATAAGAAAATAAAAATAAGAAAATATTTTTACTGCACAATTGTCATTAAAATTGAGTGGTTTATCTACTCGGTTCCTGTAACGTATTAAACTACCTGTTACAAACGAGTTTAGCACTTTCAGAAGTGTCCATCAGCTCCTGTGATATCACCTTTAGTAAAAACAAATGCCAAGTTAAAACAAAAGTTAATAGAGATTGGTGTTCATTTTTAGATCTTGATAGTCTTTCCAGAAAGACAGAGGCCCGAAAGTCTGACAAACAGTCTTACCCCGTACTTAACTGCTTTGTGGAGGTGGGATAGGTAGTCACTCTATGTATAATACAGGTATTCAGCTGAGTCCGGTAAGACTGGAAGCTGACCCCAACATAGTTGGCAAAAGGCAGGCAGATGATCGTGTTGATAGGGTGGTTAACAAAAAAAATCTAATTACTCCGTCAGATAGATTTCCAAAAAATATTGGACACGTATTTTTTCTTTTTTCACGTAAACAAACAATGAAGACGATACAGTGCTTCGAAAACTCGTGTGACGTCATATTCTTAGACATTAGTATGACATTTTTTAGCGGTCAGTGACTTCACAAGCCCCCACTCAAAACGCGTCAATTTATATTGATTTGATAGTACAAAAAATACGGATCCAATATTTTTCGATAATCTAACAGACGAACTAATTAGATTCATATTTTTTTAAGTCAGTAAACATCCCAATTAACTGACTTAGACCAAACAAAATTCCAACAAACACTTCTTCTTCACTCAATCTTTAAAATAGAACATAAAATTCCAAGGACTCTAATCTTGAAAGGTTCGAAGGGGTGAGACATTCCTACCCCGAGTCTGGAATTTGCCGATAAATATCTTTGTTGATCAATAGACATTCTATTAATAGAATGTCTTGAGAAAGACCGTTTACACATGCATAAGTTACTCTCCTGCGAACCTAGTTTAGGCAGACTTACGCAAAGTCAGGATTTAGAGAAGCAGCTATAGGTAGAATCAGTTGGAATCTATGTTTGTTACTGCAAATCTTTACGCGTCTATTTTACATACAGGGTGTAAATTAACCCTTTGCACATACGTCAACCAAGCATTTTGTTCATCAAACTTAGTACCCCTACTCAAAAATGTTTGCTGGGAAACGACTTTTTTTTTTTGGTCAAAAATCACATTTTACGGTAAAACTCAATGTGCACTCTTAAAACTTGCGCTATTGGATGCTTTGAATAGTAAACGGGTCATGGAGGTAATTAAAGTAAAGTTATTACCTGAAAAACTGGTATTTACAAAAACAGCTGTGCAAAATTTGGAACTTTGACCCCCAATATCTCCGTAACTAGGGGGTCCCAGGTATGGTCTAGAACCAAAAAATGATCGCAGTGGTGGGGAGAACAAGTGCCCTTCGTTTGTGTTAAGGGTACTTTTACACGCCTTTATGTACGGTCTAATCGAAAGGTCAGGACTCTGGACGATGATGATGATGATGAACTGAAATATCTGTCATAAAGGTGTTCTCGGACAGAAGTACGTGTTGATTTGACCGCACTTTCATCTTCCTTCTTACTAAGGCCGAATTAAAAAAAAAACTACGTCGAAGAGCTATTCCACGAAGCTAGTACGAAACATTTTGGGCTCGCGGGAATTTTTGAAACATAACATAACATTACGTCTGTAATCCCAGGGTCAGGCAGAGGCGTACCTTATAGTACACCCTTATTTTGCCAGTTTAGTTGCAATAGGGGGGGGGGGGGGGTCTAATGCTTTGAACCGGACACAAATCCGTACTCCGTGCACTGTTACTGGGAATATCCTGATGGACAAACCCAATAAAACTTTGCCAGGTACGCGAATTGAAGCCAGCACCTCATACACAGAAGTGGCACTTTAGACCACCATACCAACGAGTCAGTCACACGATCACTCCTTTAAATAACGTTAAAAAGCTTTTCCACGAAGCTTAGTAAGAACATTTAGCCCTCTCGGGAATGCGATACTCTTTTGTAGAGCATTCTTCAAAGGATTTCTGAAACATTCTCTCAGAAAAACTTATCGAGTCGGATATTTTCAATGTTGGTACTGATTGCCTAGTAATTGGGTTATGGAGGGAAGATGTCAGTCGTTTCTTGGGAAGTATTGATTTCAGGAACATCTGGTTGGATTGGAAGCCGATTCCTACAAAGTTGGGAAAAGGCTAAGTGGATTTTATTTCTGACTGACTGTTGTTCTCGATATGGAAAAAGACAGCCATAAGATTATGTCCGATTATTTAGTCCTATTCTGTGTCTCTGGCAAAAGTATACGATAGTAAAGTAAAGCTTCTGCTCGTAACCTTTTCGGATAAAGTTATTTTTACCACGACAATGTACAAGTTTGTATAATTACTTTTTAATTTTAAAGCTGGGCTTTTTTAATACGATGAGCACTTTTAAGTTATCTTCTACAACGAAATTTACAAACACTACCTTTTATAATATTATTCGCAATATATGTAGATGTAAGAATCTAGGCCTTGTCAGACAAAAAGAGTGTTAAATGTTAAAAAAAGCTGAATCTTAAACACACGCAGAAGGAAACTAACCTTAAAATATTCTTAAAACATAAACTAAATATTTAAAAACGTATTTCCTCAGCACCCACTTAAAAACTAAACGAATTCAAAATGGCACACTAAACTTTTTTTAATCCTGGACAAAGTAAAAACAACTGAAACCAAGCACAGCTAACTCCATCTTTAAAATCTTATTTTTATCGACAAAACTTTTACGGCCATTTCGTTTTAAATCTCGGGGAGTTGGCATCACTTGGCTACCTTGCCGAGTTGTCCAAGTTTACCGTTGGCAACTAGGCAATACAGCCCCATTCTTGACTAAGTTTTAAAACTTTATTTCGTCCAAACAGGTGAGCTAACTTTGTATTATGTTTTTCAAAAGTTTATTTAAGTGTTATTGCATAAAATATACAATTTAGTTGAACATTTTGTGGAAAAGCTACGTGTCGTTGAGAGTATTTCGTCAACACGAAAGGTACGCATTGTCATTTCAAGGAGCTTATATACTATAAAGGGTGTAAAAGTACCCTTAACGTAAACGAAGGGCACTTTTTTCCCACTACTGCGATCATTATTTTGTTCTAAACCGTACCTGGGAACCCCCTAGTTACGGATATATTAGGGGTCACAGTTAAAAAAAAATCACTAAAATAGCTTTTATTTTTGAGTAAAGCACATAAATGTACACTTGAAATTGCAACACATAACAAAAACCCGCCATGGCGGTAAACTGTCATTTAGATTTAATATTGACGTTTGACATGTCAATTTCTGTCATATTCAAGAAATTTATATACTAACTGGAATGTGCACGTGCAACTCAAAAGCGTTCCGAGAGAGATTATCTCAAAAGTGGATGTCATCTCTTTCCGATAGGGTGTCAAATATTTTTGTACTTATATTTGGAATAGTTATTATTTTGTTTTATATAACTTCCTAGCATTGGGAGCAGTTTGATAAATGTTCCAAATTTAAATACAAAAATATTAGTTATGAGTTGTACGTGCTCATAACAGTTAATAAATAAGTTCTTTGACTGACTTGGTTTACTGTCATTTTTTTAACCACATATTACTTTAATTGGCGAGACGCCATATTGAAAGGCGATAAAAATAATTGATAAATATCAATCTTTCACGAAAAATATGCATTTATGCAATTCATCAGTATTTTCTCCGAATTTCACGGAATATTCTGGATTTTTTGTGGTTAGAGGAGATGTGTCAAAATGGGTGCACTATATGTACACTACATAATAGTGGGCACATTTTGAAACATCTCCTTTACTTAAATTACCTCCATGACCCGTTTACTATTCAAAGCATCCACTATCACAATGTTTTAAGAGTGCTACATTGAGTTATACCGTAAAATGTGATTTTTGACCCCATAAAAAAAGTCGTTACTCAGCAAACATTTTTGCGTAGGGGTACTTAGTTTGATGTACAGAATGCTTGGTTGACGTATGTGTGAAAGGTTAATTTACACCCTGTATTACATGTAACGATGGCTTAGAAAAGTGCCTGGTAAAGAGTTTGTGTTCAAATAATAACAGCAGTTCGAGTCGATTTTCAAGTGAAATCACGCTTGCTCATGTTAGTCCGTGTTTGGGTTACCACCCATTACATACCGAGTTTTTTCAATGCCTTAGAAAGCACGATAAGTATTTGGTCACGGCTATTAATTGTATATCTTTGACAGTCGCGTAAAAAAATCTAATTAGACCCAGTCCCAGTCAAATAGTTTCCAAAAAAAAATTAACACGTATTTTTTTCTTTTTTCACGTAAACAAACAATGAAGACATTCGTATTCTATGACATTCGTATGACATTTCTTACCGGTGAGTGACTTCAAGACCCCCCACTCAAATCTTTAACACGTTTTATTTTCGTAAATTTTTATTGATTTGATAAAACAAAAAATACGTACCCAATATTTTTCGATGATCTAAGACGGACTAATGAGAATCATATTATTTTGAGTCAGTAAACATCCCTATTTGCGGCCCAAAAGTACGCGAACCAGTCTTATCATGTACTGAGTGAGTTACCCGGTTGTGGAGGTCAGATAGGTAACTATCCGGTTTGATTAGAAGTTAACCCCAATATACTTGAGAAAAGGCTAGGCGTATGCTCCAGTTCTTGGAAAAAGTAAGGACACTGACGCGCAAGTTATTTTCAAGAGTTCAACATTATTTATTCGACAAGAGCAACGCTTGTGGGTCTTAAGTTATATGCTGATGTCGAGTTCACAGAAAAAAAAGGAGTTGGCCCTTTTTGTTTTTGTGTGTTGGGGAATTATCTAATGACTCCACCCGCTCTGGGCTGAACGTTAGGGCGTGTCAGATCCCGTCATGGCTGCGGAGCACGTCCGGGCTTCGGACCCCGTCGGGGCTGCGGGATGTTGGAAGAGATACCGCGGCCTCGACATAAAAGGCTAAGAAGGAACATGGGTGGTTTTTAGTCAGTAGAAGTCTAACACTCTCTTTCGCTCTGTCCAAGAGCGGGAGGGGTTATTTGATGATTTCCTACCACAAAAAAAAGCCTTTAGCCCTTTCCGTCGCCGCGGTATCTCTTTCGAACAACTGCAGCCCCGACGGCAGTTTACAGTACCCTTCCACCCAGTTTTTCTCAAAATAAAACTTCAAACTTTGTCTCTGTAACAAAAGATTTTCAAACAACAATTTTAAAATGTCACGCTCACCTTTTCAAGGAAACGGATGTCGTCTTCCCCATTATTTCTTTTTCAACGACGCATCGTAAAATAACTTAACTGCCGAGAAAATTGTACTAGTTTTATTAAAAATATTTTCTTGTATAATATTACATTCCTCACTTTAGTAACACAATAGTGCACGCGAGGCGAAGCTTGAGAAATTCACTTGTTTTCAGTTACAGCCGGCTTTATGAAACTTCGAGAACAGCGTAATTGGAGCAATAAGAAATTCCTTTGCTTTGTTTAATTGTGTGGAATTTTCCTTAAAGTATTTTTTATTTAATTTATTGGGGAAAACAAACAGTGAGACATTACATTAATATTAATGTGTCACCAATATATTTTTCACGGAATACAAACGTACACATATTTGGCAAGGAGTAATTTTTTTTTTTCACAACTTTTCCTTTCTGACCTCCACAACAAAGTTAGTGTTTTTTTTTTTAATTAGACTATTTTGTCCCACTGCTGGGCAAAGGCCTCCCCCATCTCTCTCCAGCTCTCCTGGTGTTGTGCCAGTTAATACTGGAAAATAAATATGAGATCCCCTGGTAAGACTAGTTGTCACAATTTCGGGTCACTGACTACCTTACTATAAAGTTCGGTACCCCTTTAGGCGCTCAATAATAATAATAATAATAATATTTCACAACTATCACACAACGCCATCTAGTCCCAAGCTAAGCAGAGCTTGTGTTATGGGTACTAGACAACTGATAAACATACTTATATATTTCTAAATACATACATATTATAGATCTCAAGACACAAACCTCCGCTGGCTTGGGGAGTTAGCGTTTAAATCATCCTCATTATTTTATGTAAATTTTTAATACTTCGATTACCAAATACTAGCTGTAGCCAGCGGCTTCGCCCGCTACAACTCGAAAATTATCCCACGGGAAGATAAAATCGGGATAAAATTTTCCTATGTGTTAATCCAGGTTATAAACTGTGTGACAAATTTTATCCAAATCCGATTAGTAGTTTTTGCGTGAAGAAGTAACAAACATACACACTCACACACTCACAAACTTTCGCCTTTATAATATTAGTTTGATGTGATTATGACGTGTGTGTGATTTTTCAACATCGAAAATACAATAAAATGGCGAGAAGTTAAGCAGTAATTCAAAACCCTTTATGTACGAACTTCCTCATTTGTAGAAGTCGGTTAAACAACAAGCTTACAGCTTACAAAAGTAACTGAAAACGAACTACTCTCACAATTTCAAGGAGAAATCCATCGCGAACTCAAATATGCTTTTCCGTCGTATTTGTGTTGTATTATATTTATAGCTACTTGGTTTTGTGTACTGATACATATAATATTGTAAATATGCAAACGTAACTTTGTTTGTTTATTTGTTTTATATTTTTTTCGCGAAAGGGTGCCCAGTATTGACTGGGTTGTGGAGGTCAGATAGGCAGTCGCTCCATGTAAAATACTGTTACTCAGTTGGAAGAATGGACGCGAACCCTAACAAAGTCGAGAAAAGGCTAGAAAGATGATGATCCATCGCTCATTATTCGTGATGAAAATTTGCTGGGAGATAGATGATAAATCACCGGGTTAGACTTAGTCTATGTTATTTCTGTCTTTCTCCACATACATATCAACATTTCCTTATAATCTATACTAATATTATAAAGAGGAAAGATTTGTTTGTTTGTTTGTAACGAATAGGCTCCGAAACTTTGAGTGCGGCCGTGAATCTCAATTGTAATTTTTAAGATAAATGGGAGCCAATCGCCATTTTTATTATTCTTTTAGACTCTAATGAGTGGTCTAGTACACACGGCTACACATCAAGCTATACATGTCTAGTTTACGCTGATCTTGCACTGTACGGAAGTCCTATACAATGCGAGACTAGCTTATACTGGACATGTACCTATAGCTGGAGTAGCATGGACCTATAGTGGAGTCCTATAGCTATAGGGGGAGTATGGGGTGGCATAACATCTAGCCGCCCAAGTCAAACCTCACCTGCACGTGGTACCCCTGCTGACAAACGAACGAGGATATGACGAAAACTCGCCAAGACGCACTGGCCAGCGTGGCGTTTTATGGCCAAAACCCCCCTTTTCTATTATGAACACTGCCAAAAAGCCCCGGCCCTCAGTTCCCAGCAGCCCCGCTATTCCGGGGTTTGACAGCGGCTCTGGTAACGGCGGGGCAGAGGGTGCTAAGAATCTCTGGATGTCGCCCAGCTGTCACACCCCAACGACCCTGACCCTGGCGTGTTACAACGCCAGGACGCTACGAACGGACGAACGATTATTGGAATTTCAATCCGAAATTGAATCCATCAAATGGGACCTTACCGAATGGTGGCCAAGGTTGGGCATGAGAAACCAGGGTCGTCCTAAAGCACGTTGGGTGGATGACATCGTCAGGAGCTCGGGATACGGATGGATGAGAAACGCACAGAACAGAGAGGAGTGGCGGAGTAAAGGGGAGGCCTATACCCAACAGTGGGTGATTACGGGCTGAAATGATGATGATGATGACCTATAGCTTGATGTGTAGCCGTGTGACCATCATCGTCTTCTTAGCCTTTTCCCAACTATATTGGGGTCGGCTGAAAGTCTAACCGGATGCAGCTGAATACCAGTATTTTACATGGAGCGACTGCCTATCTGACTTCCTCATTACAGTTAGTACTAAGTATTATAAAACCAGTATTAGGTCAAAGGTTCAAGATTTCACTGCCTACTGACCACTGAAAATTATTCTTACTGACTGTTCTCACATAGTCGAAGCACCAAATGCCGAGAAAACCTTTAGTTGCCTTCAAAACCCACACACGTGAGTAAAAATTTAAAGTGGTCTATTATTTTTCAGAAAAAACACGAATTTATTACAAAAAAAAACCGGTATAGCTTTCTCTTTTCCATTTCGTTTATCTCTATCATTAATCCCTTTCGTACTGAAAGACTATTTTTTCCGATAAACAATACAAATGTAGTTTTGAAAAAGGGTCGACCCTCAATGTATCACTGTCGATGGTAGCACTTACAGGGTGACACGTGACTAGCTATCTTGAAACACACTGTATATAGTCTCTTAGGGAAATTTATTATAAACATCTTGTATGTTAACAGTTTTATACTTTAATCCATCTTCGTTTCTTGAAAATGTTTGTGTTACTTTAATCTTGAGCTGATAATATTATATTATAATGCATACTTACAAATATAACAACACGACTGTGTACATCGACAGCATAGACAGAGGTGTTCTAATACATTGATTATGGTGATCTAACTGCGTTACACAGAGATATTTAATGATTACATAAGCCGTCACTTAGTAAAGGTTTGACATATCTTTGTATGAGAAAACTGTCAAAACTAAGTGATGGCCTAAGTAATTATTAAAGCTCTCTGAGTGCGGCAGTAAGAGTAAGACACAGATTGTTAAACTTTTTGTTAACCCAAACGATTTTTAAAGATTAAAAGAGTAAACCTTTGGAGTTTCTTGGCGGTTCTTCTCCTTAGGAATCGACCAATGCACCGAACCGTGCACCTTTTTGCCGACGTTTTACAAGTGCCATTTTAGGCCTATGTGAAATAAAAGTATTTTGATTGATTTTGATTTTGACATGCATATATACATAAACTGACGCCTTTTTCCTACGGGGGTAAGCAGAAACTACAATTAGATCCTTACGTACTCCTTTTGTCTCGTCTTCGTTCATATATCTGGTCATACTCTGGTCATACACACACCGGTTGTGAGTATTACGCCTATATGTATTATGTCCTTTATGAAGGACCTCTCTAATAAGGTCAGTTTATGTCTTTCTAGTGCAGTAGTTCGCCAATTTTTAACCGACTTCCAAAAAGGAGGAGGTTCTCAATTTGTCTGTATGTTTTTTTTGTATGTATGTTTTCGGATATCTCCGTCATTAATGAACCGATTTTCAAAATTATTTTTGTTTTCGAAAGAGTATATACTTTCGAGGTGGTCCCACTGTCAATCAACATCAGATTCTGAAGTCGGTGGCAAAAAAATGAAATCAAACAAAAAAACGGTCACCGTCTTTAGAAGCTGATTTTTATTCTGAGGTTTATTTTTCACTTTTTTGTGATTTAGTTTTTTTCATTTTTTGTGTTTTTCGAAGTCGGTTTTTTCTAGTTATATTCAAATTGCATGTAAAACGGAAGACGTCACCGCTATATGGTTCAAGTTCCACAGACTTGAACAAAGCGCTTTGCTTCCACATTTATTGTGTGAATCGCCAGTCTAGAATTCACTGCCGAGTTTTCTATCTCCCGATCATTATAATCTGAATCTCTTCAAACTTCGAGTGGCCGCTTCATCGCTTCACATTAGGCGAGCTGCGTCCATATGCAAGCCTATTTAGTGAAAAACGGAGCAACAATCTGCTTCAACCTGGTACAAAGAAATCCCTGATGGATAAACCCAATATCTTAACCTAGCGCTCGAAGGTAATTTAAAACCATTTTCACAAAAACACCGATTAGAAAAAAAAAATCTCTCGTCTAAATACAAGAGCGCTGGCATTTAATCCAATCGCTGAAACCGAATTAAAAAAAAAAGTAGACTTTGACAATGATTGACTACTCCATTGACTGAAACAAATTTGGTATTTACACGCTTTAAGATAATGTCACCATCCATCAAAAACCTTTAACGGTTTATTTACTTACTTCGGACATAAACCCAAAAAGGGCATTCAAAGATCAACCAGAATTTAAAACATATTTTCACATTATAGTTGAGTCAAAAGCCGAGATCCGACCCCTGGACCTCATGTAACAACCGCAGTAGTATCACTTCATCTTTGTACCCTACAATTAATCACAGCCACGCTTCCCTGACCGCTTGCCCACGGAATACACGATCAAGCGACATGCGAACTAACACAGTGATTTAAAAAGAATGTAATTTAAAGAAATGATGACTATTACGATAGTGAAACCTATTCGAAGTATGAATATAATTATGACCAAATAAAATACGAAACTAGGGATTTCACCTGAAACTTTGGAGACAGAACAATAGAGTCAGAGTAATTGCTACTACTTGTTTAATTTTGGCATCATTTTGGCATCATGAATCATGGCTGGACGAATGCCATCAGGAATTTAGGTGTCGGCGATGTACCTATATTTGTGAACTGTATAACACCTCCACCGGCGGAACAGCAGTGCATATAGGTATGCTGATACCTACTGAGATATAATGATACTGGGAGTTCCTCTCATTTTTTTGCGAGAGCAAGCGGAGATGACAAATTGGAAGTAGTTTTTTAGAACACGCTACAAGTCACAACTGGCCGTTGATACTTTACAAGTCGCAATGAATATATATTCACTAAAAATCAAGTAACGGGCATCATTTGGCAAAAGTCGAAACAAGTCGTCTTTAGACACCGGAGGACCGACTTGCGGAGTGGCGGTAGGTCCTCAAGCAAAGGAAACAAATGAAAAACGCTCCTTTTGTAAAACTAAAATCGCGTCTCAAATAGCGAAACCAGAGGCCGCCGCGATTGGACCGATTATACCTACTCAAGAAACAAGGGACGCGAGCGAGTGTGTCATCACCTGAGGTCGTGCACCAAACATCAGACTTCCCTGACCCGCAGAGCAAATTAGCTGACCCTCAACCACGGGGCGATAATCACCTATAAACTAAGTAATACTAAGGCCAACTTTTTGGCCTATTATTCTTGAACTGAGCCTTTGCTTTTGGTCCTTCTTTAGGGTAGATTTTAATGAGTGTTTGTGTGGGAAGTGTGTAGAATTTATTCCAATGGGTTTTAGACTGAAATAAATAACGGTCGCTCGGTCTAGACTAATGGGTTCAGACGCATCTGATTGGACTAGAATTTGAATTCGTCGGGAGGGTACATTTGAATACTAAAAACAAAACATAAAGACTACCTTTCGACCTAAAGAGGGAAATGATCTCCTGTTTATTAGAAAAGTCACAAGAAAACTCATCAAAACAGAGAATTATGTAAATCGCGGAAGGGTTAGGTAAAGGTGTAATAATAGTAGGTACACCCACATTTCGCCAATAGAGTAATGAACTAAAAATTGTAACTAAAAATTATTTAAAAAAATATTGGACACGTTTTTTTTTTTTTACGTATGCATGCAATGACGACGATACAGTGCTGTGAAAACTCGTGTCCCGTCTCTGAGACATTAGTGTGACATTTTTTAGCGGTTAGTGACGTCAAAAACCTCCACTCTAATCTTTGATGCGTTTTATCTTCGTCATTTTCTATTGATTTGATAAAACAAAAAATACGTATCTAATATTTTTAGATAATCTAACAGACTAATTAGAATCATATTTTTTTAAGTCAGTAATCATCCCTAATAAGTTAAAGTCCAATATACCTATGTAATAGGGAGCGAGCCTATTGCCATCAACTGGGCAGAAATCCAGACTTCCGTGACTGCTACTGACAAATTCCTAATGAAAAACCCAACAACACTTTGCCCGATACGGGAGTCGAACCCCGGACCACATGCTCATCAGTCGCTTTAGCGACCTCTCGACTAACGAGGAAAAGCCTTGTAGTAATTAAATACATTAAAAAAATATATATTTTTACAGTAAGGTCACATCAACCCGGTCAGAAAGTAGAATGCATGCTCACCTACTAATCTATGCAAAGCCACCCCCAAGAAAAAAGGCTGACAACCCCAAGAACCAGGCCACTTGAACTAGTAAATAACCGCGACCCAGATGCAAGCTAAACAGCTGAATGTACAACAAAACTTCTATTATAACCTAGATACAAGAACCTTAAAATGTACCTACACAAATATTTATTTTGGTGAAAAATAATAATTTAAATGCTTAAGCGTAAGATTGACTTTGCTGTAATAGGTTTTTGTATGTGGAGCTCAATTATTTAAAACCAAATCTATTACATGATCTGAGGGTGCCCTGGTGGAGTGAAACACTTTATTAAGTTCAGGTTTTGTTTGAATCTACCTAGTCTATTCTCGATGATGATAATGATGATGTCTATGTTGGGGTCGGCTTCTAGTTTTACCGGATGCAGCTGAATACCAATATTTTGGAGTAGCGGACGTCACACGGCTTCACCCGCGTAGTTCCCGTTCCCAAGGCAATACAGGGATAAAAAGCCTATGCTCCTCAGGGTGACTATAGTTTTCTAATGGTGAAAGATTTTTTGTAATCGGAGCAGTAGCTTTTGAGTTTATTCATTACAAACATACACACACACAAAAATAACAAATCTTCCCTCTTTATAATATTAGCCACACTAATATTATGCATAGAACAACTGCTTATCTGACCTAATGACAGCCGCGAACAACTGCCTGACGTGGTATTTTATAGGTCACCCATTCGTTTGCCTAGATTGGCTAAATAGCCCCGAGTTCATGTAGAGTTGAATGTTGCATAAAAAATATCTCACATTTATATATCTGCATATTTTTGCGAGCAGTGGTGGCCCAGTGGTGGTGGCGCGGCCCCGACTTACGAGCAGTGAGTTGTGGGTTCGAACCCCGTGAGGCGCATTACTTTGTGTAATTTATTTCATCACCACTGCTCTCAAAACGGTGAAGGAAAACATCGTGAGGAAACCGGCATGTCTTTATAGAACCAAAAAATTCGAAGAAATGTGACATCTACCAACCCGTACTGGGCCCACGTGGTAGATTATAGCCCATCCATCTCCTAGAGAGGAGCCCTGAGTCCCTGCAGTGGGAACATTATAGGTTGATGATGATATTTTTGCGAGTCAAAGAGCGATACTGCATCCAAGTTTATCTAACTTTGATCTCATTTTTACGTTCTAAAACTAAAATGAGATGACATTTACTGGAGACAAACAAAGATTTGAATAGATTTTAAATGACAAACATTCCCTTTTAAGTTGTAATTTACAACGAGTCTCTTCCGCGGTTTCCTTCCTATGGTTTTGCAGCCGAGAATTTATGGTGCCACGTCTTTGTTTAGTTTTTCGTTTAAATTTTTGCGCTCCGGAAGTTGGGGACGATTGTAAATGCAGTTTATCACGGAGTTTCCTTTAAAATCGGTTTATTTCTGGATTGTTTTATCTTTGTGGAGACGGTTTTGTAAGGGGTTTTTGGTTATAAGTTTGGAATTTGATAGATTTCTAGTGCTATATTATTTTTAAAGTTAAATCATCTTCCTCCCTCAGAAAAACACGAAAAAGACGACTATACGTGTATTTTCCTTCTTTCCTCCTCTGTCAACCGTCACGTTATCATTTACAATTTTTTCTTTTATGTCATACGTTTATATTCAAATATTATTTATGTTATTTTGCGGTGCTGCCTATTGTGTGTACATAAATAGTATAATAAACAAATCAATAAAATCATTCCTCACACAATTCATCAATCTTTTTCTTGGTCCACACTGACTTAAAATCAAATCAAAATTCGTTTATTCAAACTAGGCTGATAATCAGCACTTTTCGAACGTCAAAATTTACTTTTTTACAAGAGACAGTCCCCCAAAACGCCCACCCTTCGACACTTAGTTACTTAGTGCCCATGTAGGCCTATGTGAAATAAAAATATTTTGATTGATTTTGATTTTGACTTCCTAGTGTTTTAGCTGAAAAGAAGTGGCGGAAAAAACTCCCCAACTCCCCCCTCCCTTAAAGTGGGTATACTCGTACCATAGTAACATCTACGTCTCTAACCTAACCCTTCGTAGATCACAGGCACGATATTACACATTAATATTCATCACGAAAACCAACGCAGTGTAAAAAATATTTTCATCTCATTAACATGAAAAAATCTGCTCAAAAATTTTCTGCTACAATATTTCAGGCCGTAATAATTTTTCAACTTCAATAATTCATCCATTGAAACAAACTCGGAGTAAGGAATGCATGAAATGTTTCGTACAGTAACACGGGGAACCTGTGAATGATGCTTATTATGATATACAGGCCTCGGGTCAGCATACCTCTGGGTGTAGGGCTGTCGATTAAATATCTACGGGCGTATGTCGATATTTTTTTCCTTGGGTCAAGCTGGCCACACTATTTCCAAACCACTGTAACTCCTGTAATCCAGAATCAACAGTGGCGACCACAAGAAAAGCGCCGAGACAATGAACTTGACGAAGTCCCAGAGACAGTATTTAACTGTCTTGGATCCCGCAATCAAATGAATCAAAAAGAATAGCAAAGGTGAAAAACCATAATTTCCACTTCATAGGGGTATGGAGAACTGGGTATGTTCTTCATCTTCGATTTTAACGTTGTCCTATACGGGGTGGAAGGAACATTGACACTAAAATGGTTACCTCGTATTCAGTACACGATTCTAAGCTAGACTTTCAAAAAAATCGTCAGTTATATAAAAAACAGCCGTTTCAAAAACCGTGCGAACCAGAGGCGGTTAGTTTGAACTCAAGTAAATATTAAAATGTTCGTTTTTTAGTCCTAGTTTAAAGCGCCAATTACCTCCGCCCTTGTCTTTCACACAAAGGACAGCGCTTTTCGGGTACAATTTTTAGGTAAACCTGAACGTTAAACAAAGCACTAACGACCCTCAGTGTTGCCAGGTTAAAAAGGACCAACACTTCATCAACTGTCGAAAGTTTTGTCGACGATGGAGGGGTCACTGTTAGAATATGTAGGTATCTGTATTTATATTTTGTTACAAGTAGGGAAAATTTGTTACTGCTGCCGCAGTGTATTGAACCACAGCCAAGTGTGCTCATGAAGCCTTCATTTCATTTCATTTCATTTTTCATTTCATTTCATTTTTCATTTCATTTTTCATTTCATTTTTGTTTTCATTTTTCATTTCATTTTTCATTTGATTTTTCATTTGATTTTCATTTCATTTTTTATTTATTACATGTTACCTATGTTGATTGTGTCTTTTTGTGTATTACTAACATCACACTAATATTATAAAGGTGAAAGTTTGTGAGTTTGTGAGTGTGTATGTTTATTACTTCTTCACGTAAAAACTACTAAACGGATTTGAATTAAATTTGGTACACAGATAGTTTATAACCTGGACTAACAAATAGGATAGTTTTTATCCCGATTTTATATTCCCCTGGGTTGTATCGGGTGAAGCCGCTGGCAACAGCTAGTTTATTATATCTATGGGTATAAGCCACCCATTTTCTCTGCCACTTCTTTCTGATTTGTTTAGTCCCATGATATAAGGGGGTAAGCCTTTTACCAGGCACAAATCCGGACACTGTTCCGGGCTGTTAATAAGAAATTCATGATAGAAAAACTTCCCACACATTCCCTGTACTGGAAACCAGGATCGCATGGTCAGTCGCATTTATTGTTTTGGGACAAGCCCGCCACACTATTCCCAAACCACTGTAACTCCTGTTGTCCAGAATCAACAGTGGCGACCACAAGAAAAGCGCCGAGACAATGAAGCTCGACGAAGTCACAGAGAAACGATTTTACTGTCTACGATACCGCAACGAAATTAATCAGATAAGAATAGCGAACACCAGAGTGACACTCGAAGCCGTATTTTATAAACTAGCGGACATCACGCGATTTCACCCGCGTAGTTCTCGTTCCCGTGGGAATACATGGATAAAAAGTAGCCTATGTCACCCGAGGATAGTGTAGCTTCATAACGGTGAAAGAATTTTTCAAATCGGTCCAGTCGTTTTTAAGTTTATTTGTTAATAGCTTTTGCTAGCGGCCTCACCCGCTACAACTCGAAAATTATCCTACTGGAAGATAAAATCGGAATAAAAACTATCCTATGTGTTAATCCAGGTTATAAACTATCTGTGTACCAAATTTTATCTAAATCCGTTTAGTAGTTTTTGCGTGAAGAAGTAACAAACATGCACACTCACACACTATTAGTGTGATTACAAAAATACAAATCTTTCCTCTTTATAATATTAGTAAGTATGACCTGGTTAAAGTGGCGGGGACCCGCTGGATGCGACACACACGGGATCGGTCAATGTGGTGACACCTGGGGTAGCCTGTGTCCAGCAGTGGACGTCTTTTGGCTGAAATGATTATGATATACACTCGAGAGCAATGAATCCGGGTCACAATGACCGAATGGAATGTTAAAAATCTCGGAAACTAAAAATGATAGGATAATGCAATAAATTGTATTTAATAGACAATGTAATACTCCTTAAATGAAAGTAAAAAAAATATGAGTCACCATACATTTTACTAACACAAAATTACATAAAGAAAAAAACTGCTGATCTCTGCTTAAAACAAAAATAGGAAACATGAAATTTTTGAACTTTATTACGATTTTCTTGAATTTTAATACTTCGTATTGCCTCCTCGTGCTTCCATTACTGCGTTTACGCGGTTTGGCATGCTGTACACCAAGTTCCTTATACGATTTTGGGGAATATTCTCCCATTCCTCTGTGAGAGCAATTTTGAGCTCACGAAGCGTGATTGGGGGAGGGTTTCGTTGTTTTACGCATCTGCCTAGCTCGTCCCAAGCATGCTCGATCGGGTTGATATCCGGGCTGCGCGCTGGCCACTCCATACGAGTAATGTTCATCTCTTGAAGGTAGTCATTCACAATCCTACCTGTATGAGGTCGGGCATTGTCATGCATAAATATAGCATCCTCACCTAAATTGACCATAAATGGACCAACGTGATCATTGAGGATTTCTTCCACATATCTTACGCTATGTTAAAGAGCCGTTTTCTATGATCACCAGCTCTGTGCGACTTTCAGAAGAAATTCCGGCCCACACAAGTACAGACCCACCACCGTAGGCTACTTTTTCTTCGATGCATGCTTGCTTGAATCTTTCCCCTGGTCTTCGATACACTGTGTCTTCCATCGTGCTTGTAGAGCATAAATTTTGATTCGTCGGAGAACATAACTTTTGACCAATCTTCAATACTCCAATTTACGTGGCTCTGGCCATATCTTAGTCTTGAAATACGATGCCCACGCTCCAGTTTAGGGCCGTTTGCAGGTCTAAGGGGTTTTAAGTTAGATTCAGCAAGCCGACGCCGACGTCTTACTGTCCATGCACTTGGGTTACTTCCTCCGAGGCGTCGAAACTGATTTGTGAGTTCAGTTCCTGTGAGAAAGCGATTTCGAAGCATGGTGTTCACCAAGTATCGGTCTTCTCGTGCTGTGGTACACCTGTTTCTGCCCGTTCCTGGTCTGCGTAGGTTAGAACTAGTTTCTTCGTAACGTCGGAGAACTCTTTGTACTGTTGACAGCGACACACCGACAGTCCTGGCTGTATCGCGCTGACTCCGGCCGGTTTCCAGCATTGTAAGTATTCTGGTGCATTCTTCAGGCGTAAGCGACATAATTTTAGCTTGAATAATGAATATAGAGCACTATCAACATGGTTTATGTACCCACATAAATGACAGATTACAAACAAAAGCAAAACCAAATGCTGTAATTTCGTAGTTCCATCTTCGAAAGTGGCCCTTTTTCAAATTTGATTTTTTTATGATATAAATTTACAATAACTAAGAAGTTTTAATACCTTCATTTAAGGAGTATTACATTGTCTATTAAATACAATTTATTGCATTAACCTAGCATTTTTAGTTTCCGAGATTTTTAGGATTCTTTAAGTGACCCGGATTCATTGCTCTCGAGTGTAGTATAGAGATATAGATTTAATTTCATTCATTAAATAGAACCCAGCAACAGCTCAGTAAAAACTCTACTTCTAGGTACTCGTACTCAGAAAAAATCCAACCTAAAAATTAATAACCCATTTAACAAGCAGTCCTCGCAAAAAAAATAACGTTTACCTCACCAACCCACACAAATTTAATTAACTCACTTTATTCCATTTAAAATCCAATTTCCATTTTAATTTCTCACTGGCAACCCTGATGCCTGACCCCTTGCATTTTTTATGCGTCCGCCACGTATCGTGTCGGAAGCTTTTTTAGCTAAAAAACAGGGATGTTATGGAGAAGCTCCTTAACCGTAACCGAAACTATCGGATATCCGACATAAATCAAATCCGTAAATGTAACTGAAACCGATTTAAAAGTTTCGGATTATGACGGATTTTATCCGACATAACATAATCCACAACTGAACTAAAACTGAACAGAGTCAATTTTTTTTTTAATGTGCATAAATCAGCCTGTTTCGCGGTTATAATGGACTGCAACCTACCAGTTTTTGTAACAGTTTAATTCTAGCATCCGGAACCGAATCTTAAACCGAAATGATAATATTTCTATATCCGTATCCGTATCCAGATCCAAAATCTTAAATCAATAACATCCCTGTTAAAAAAACATCTTTTGACAGGGATTTACGGAACCCAAGCTTCATTATGACGGCTAACCTACATTTTCTGACTACCGCCGTGTTAAAAATGCAGTTCTGTGGATGTGTGTGGCTTTAATGGGGATATGATGTGTTAGGAGAAAGGTATGTTTGTTGGGATATTTTTAATTGAATTAATTGTTAATTATTTTAGGGAACGGGTTATAATTTTAATTTTAAATTATATAAAAACCTACTAAAATTTTAAACGTGAAAGTTTGTAAGTACATATGTCTGGATGGATGGATAGATGTTTGTTACTCTTTTACGCAAAAACTACTGAACGGATTTGGATAAAATTTGGTGCACAGATAGTCTATAACCTGGATTAACACAAAGAATAGTTTTTATCCCGATTGTATCTTCCCATGGGATAATTTTCGAGTTAGTAGCGGGCGGAATCACTCGCAAGACCTAGTTTTTAGTGTTGGCTTTCGGAGTCACAGGAATTGGTAGAGGATTTTGCACAGCAGTAGGTCATACAAGCTGGTTGACTCCTACTCTGTTGATTATCCATAAAATTGAAGCCATACTATTACGAAATATGTCCTATCTCGAGGTAGAAACCGCTAAATCACAAGAAAATAGCATTGAGCCTTTTTTTTTTTTTTGGCGGGTTGAAAATCATCGAATAACCACTCCCGCTCTTGGGCAGAGCGAAAGGGAGTGTCAGACTTCTACTGACTAAAAACCACCTTCCTTCTTCGCCCTCTATGTCGAGGCCGCGATAACTAGTGTATAACCCGCGGCCCATAGCATTGAGCCTAAAAGCACGTCCTACGAGTTAAGTGTAAGTGCCATCTCGTAGGGGGCGAGGCTTACCTCCTTCAATAAATCCACTTAACTTCAATTATATAATATGTACAGAGGCCTGCCATCTTTTGGGCCTACTTCTTCTTTTTTTTGGAGGGTGTGCAATCATCAAATGACTGCTACCGCTCTTGGCTGAGCGGTAGGGATTGTCAGACTTCTACTGACTAAATACCACCCATGTTCCTTCTTAGCCCTTTGTGTCAAGGCCGCGGTATCGCTTTTGAACAAGCCGGGCGGGATCTTTTGGGCCTTAGATGACACTTTAAATCTGTTATTATGGCTGTCAAACCTTAATACCTGTGACAGTTACAGCGTTCTATAGCCTCAAGACGGTTAGTTGCATTGCATGGTAAGAAGACATAACCGTTTAAACAGGTAACTGGGTTACGGGTTAGTTATGTTAGATTTGACCGACCTAGTAAGACTTATGTTAACAACATTCAAATAGGTGACTTTATGCATATTTGCATCGTAATCGAAAGATTTGAATCAAGGCAATCTTTTTCATTTGCGCTAGATTCACCACAAGGGTTTTAATTTTAATAATGGGATTCGGACAAAGAAAAGATAGACCACCAAAAAATATTGGACACGTATTTTTTATTTTCTCACATAAACAAAAAATGAAGACGAAAATGCGTGAACTTTTCGAAAACGTCACATGATCTGGGGGCACGGCAGTGCCCCCGCCAAGTCGAGCAATAAAGCGGCACGGCCGTAGAGGAAAGTCACCAAATATGAAATAGTATCTTAATATGGAATACCTTCATTTCTCTAAGACTATAAGTATGAAACGCAACACTCGACCATCTTCTGTTCCATTCGGTCTACTAACACGTACGTGGTGCAATAGACCGAATGGAACAGAAGATGGTCGAGTGTTGCGTTTCATACTTATAGTCTTAGAGAAATGAAGGTATTCCATATTAAGATACTATTTCATATTTGGTGACTTTCCTCTACTATCCTTTTCTCGAACCAGTTCAGGCCATTTTCGACCTCATATAACTTCGTTGTGGATGAAACTAGAACCATGAATTTTTAGTAACTAATTAGGCATTGTATAAACACGGTATATTTAAAATTTCATTAAATTTGAACCAGTAGTTTAAGAATTATAACTAATCAAAGTTCCTTAGTTTTGTCACTCACTGACTGACTGACTGACTGACTGATTGACCGATCATCAAAAGTCTAAGGCACTTCTAGCAGACATAGAAGCTTCAAATTTAGAACACAATTAGTGTTTAGTGTATTAATAAACCATGGAAAAACGTATACGATTTCAGTCTAGTTTTCTAGATAAACCAACTACATAAATAACTTTGTAATCCCATATAATTGTATAGCATTACAAAGTTAAAGTTACATTTACTTGTTCAATGAGAGACGCTATAAAATGAAATGAGATCCCACCAAAAACAAAACTTGTAAAAAAAGCCAAGCCGAGCAACTCACTTTTACCGTAAAAAGTAGTGAGATCCATGAAATACCAAGTCAGTTAATATATTTAATCCCTACTTAAAAAAAAATGATGTTTTAAATACAAGATTGACTTGGCCATCACATCGCATTCGCCAATGTTAATCAGGCCATTGTAATAGCTAATCGCCATGGCATTGGCCAATGTGATGCAGTGGCTAAGTCAATTCTTTCTTACCTGCAAATGATCGTCACTCATGATCTTTGAATCTCACGCATCTTATCGTCGTCAATTTTTATAAATTTGATAAAACAAAAAGCAAATATACAAATGCATTTCCATTTAATCAATCACAATTACCCTACCGAAACCTTGGAGAAATTTAAATCGGCTTTCTGAAAGAGACGGTAGGTACCTACTTACTAGAAAAAATCTTCAAAATTTTAAACGAACAAATTACGGTTCATGACTTTTCAAAACGGTCACATTTAATGATCAGTAAGAACGTTGTTTTACATGCACAAGCTCTGGTCACGGTTTCGCCTGTGTAGAATTACTTATTCTTGTATATTTGTGATACTTTATGTTTTCATTGATAGCGTAGTGATGCAAAATTAATTAATAGAAAGGCAACAGAACTATACTTTGTTTATTTCATATATTTTGTTGGCAAAAATAACCAATAACCAAATTTAACTGCGACCGAGGAAAAATCAATAAAATGTTCAGTGTTCAGTTCTTAAAAACGAACCTTCCAGCATAATTTCAAAAATCTCCCGACTTTTTCTTGTCTATTTAAAAACCAGATCTGCAGGAGACAAACAGACACATTCCTGATGTTAAAACCATCGCCAATTTAATAAGTACATCCAAGCTTATACTACAAAATCCTCATTTTTGCTTATATTCAGCATCGAAAGCTAAATATAAATATTCATTCTGTATAACCGTGCGATTCTCGTGCGGGAGTCGTGTCGAGTCTTTACATAAGTAGACTAAGCGCACATGAATTATTCACAATATTCTAGATATTTCATATACAGACGGTATTTGCAATATTCTCTGATATTTTTTGAAGGTGATTTTAGGAGGAGATTTTAGTGAGGAAGGAAGTGATAAAGAGATTTGAATCTCGAAAGCTTTTTAAATACAATATTTATAGGGGTCTGTAGTCAAAAGCAATATGTATAATACAATGTCTTAAAGCTAACTGCCGAAGTGAAACCCAACATTAAGAACATCAAAACAAAACCAAATGCTTAACTACACTGAAAACCTAGTTCTAGCCGATGATATGTAGGATACAACCAAGTTTAACCACCGGTTTGCGGCTACACCCAGTGTTAGGCTGGCTAATATACTCTGCAAAATTCAAAAGCATTTTTTTTGTGAAAAACTGAGTTGTACTTTTAGATCTATTTCATGAAGGTATGACTTCAAAAATGCTATGTTCGTCTTCTAAGCGTTTTGGTCGCAAATAGATGAAGGTTTTGAGTTAAATATATAGTTTCATTAATAACAAAATACCTACAAGTTTATATGGAACGGTACAGCGGATAAGATCATGATAAGCAACCAAAGTCGGGTACGGTCTGCGAATGGTGACCCCATTACATACCGATACCCTTCCGTACTTCAAAAAGAACGTTATGAAGACATTGGTCCCAGCTGTCTTTATTAAAGGCTAGCGGCGGTCACGCGGTTTCACCCGCGTATGTCCCGTCCCGTGGGAATACAGGGATAAAATGCCTATATTACTCAGGGTGAAAAATTATCATCGTATCGGCCAAAAGACGTCCACTGCTGGAAATAGGCCTCCTCCAGGTGTCGCCACATTGACCGGTCCCGTGCGTCTCGCATCCAGCGGGTCCCCGCAACCTTCACCAGGTCCTCGGTCCACCTAGTGGGAGGCCTTACAACGCAACGTCTTCCGGTTCGCGGTAGCCACTCCAGAACTTTTCGGCCCCATCGGCTATCCGTTCGAGCAATGTGCCCTGCCCATTGCCACTTAAGTCTGGCGCGGGCTACGTCGGTAACTTTCTCGTGCGGATGTCCTCATTTCTGATTCGATCATGCAAAGAAACTCCGAGCATAGCCCTCTTCATTGCTCTTTGGGTGACTTTGAGCTTTCTGATGAGGGCCATTGTGAGCTACCACGTTTCAGTCAGTGTGAATGTAGCTTTCTAATGGTGAAAGAATTTATGAAATCGGCGCAATAGTTTTTGAATTTATTCATTACAAACATACACACAAAAATACAAAACTTTGCTCTTTATAATATTAGTGTAGATACGTCCAAATTAAACGCAGTCGCTTCATGTAAAATACTGGTATTCAGCTGCATCCAGTGAGTTTGGAAGCCAGTCCCAAGGTAATAAAGTAGAACAGGCTAGGCAGATGAACTAAAACAACCGGCTAGAAGAGTTTCGTAACGTCGTATTAGCGGAACCCCATTTAACTTTTGATTATTTGTTGTTAGAGAGGCAACAGAAATACACATTCTGCGAAAATGACAGCTATCCACTTTTTACGGATCATAAGACTGATACAGTCGGTTGACAGACAGACGGACGGACGGACAGGGGTGGTTTAGTAATAGGATCCCGTTGGTAACCTTTCGGGAACGAAACCCTAATCCCGTTTGGTAACCCCACAATAGCATGTTTACTGACTTATAAAAATATGATTCTAATTAGTACGTCTGTTAGATTATCGAAAAATATTGGATACGTGTTTTTTGTTTTATCAAATCAATAAAAATGGGTGTTTCGTCGTTTCGGACCACGAGTGGTTCGGACCGCGGTGTGAAACGCCGAAGAGCTCTTAGGAATAGGCTGTTTCGGACCGCGGTGTGAATCGACCGCTCGGCGCTGGTGCAAAAGGCGGGGTTGGGGCGAAGCGGGCAATTTTCCGATTTTCCATCACTAAAGTGTTTGAGACGTCATAAAAGAATTTGAATGGGTTTATTCGAACCGAGAATGGAACAAAAAGTTTTCTCAGTAATAATGCTTAAAGTACAGCCAGGCACAAAATAAAATAGCGAAAATAAAATAAAATAAATTAAATTTTGTTTTGCACGCATTTGTTACACAAATGGAGATAAAACGAGTGAAAGATTTTAGTGGGAGGTTGTGACGTCACTCACCGGTAAAAAATGTCATACTTATGTCTTAGAAAATGCGAGTTTTCAGAACACTTTATCGTCTTGATTGTTTGTTTACGTGAAAAAAGAAAAAAAATGTGTCCAATATTTTTTGTAAATCTATCTGACGGACTAATTACATTTTTTTTTGTTGTGTACACTATGATGTGTGTACCGACACAGGCAGAATGTGATGAGTGTACCGATATCCACGGAAAGTAACAGAATATCACTATTTTTCCACTACACAAATCTCTTTACTATAAAATTAAAACATTTAAAATTCTCTTTCACAATCCAAAAATGAATGAAGTCAACAAAAAATCCGCTGTAGCAACACAGCTTACAGAGCCCACTACACGGTAATAATTACAAAGCGCTGCAGCACTAGAGTGATTTATTTGCGCAATATGCTGACTCGTTTATTTCAGTAGTGCGGTGACAGACGACACGTATCTTTGCTCGTAATTTTAAACGGAGGTTTAATCTACCGTTTGTTTTCAACCTATGATACGAGGATTCCCAGTGTCCACCAGTGGTGGACAATGAAACTACTTCTAAAAATAATTCACGTTGTCCGCCAAGTGATTTTATTTTATTTTTTCTGTTAGTATTTAAGTTTACTTTTATTTTTATTGTTTGATGTGTGCACATATGGCAGGTGCTAAATAAATTTGTTTTCTTTCTTTCTTTCTTTTGATTGACAGTGAGAAATATTCATAAAAATTGTTTTGTTTCTTGAATTGGTAGACAAGAATTCATCCCAACGGGAAGCATCGCTATTATGTGTTACCGACAGGGACTACGTTTTGCAGGCTACAAGAAGGAATAATGGAGTATCTACATAAGCGTAGCTCGTTTTATATTTCTGAAGCTCTGATCTTGAAGATAGTTGTAAAGTTTATTGTGCCGTAAGAGCCTTGTGTTGCCTTGTGTATTACGGAACTTCGAAGTTAGAAATATACTATACTATACAGAAAGTTTGTGAGTACAAATTATGTGAACCAAAAATTTACGAAAATTTCGTTTCGTATTTCATTTTCTTCAGTTCTACAGGAAAACTGAGGCGATTCTATTATTCCAAACATATTTTTTTTAAGAAAGAGTATGTCTAGGTCATCTTCTTTTATGTTCCGACACTTCCGACCACTTCAGCATCAATATAAATACCGCACCTTACGTATTAATTTCAAAACTGCACGCTGCGATTTATTTGTCGCGCTCTACCGAAGCCACTGACGCCAGTAGTTAGCTTCGCTATTTAATTTAGCTGGCTTTGCCAGCGATTAATGTCGCGTGGTCTTTTATTAACCAAGTAACGGATTGTTTCAATTTAGTCGCGTGATGGGCGACTGCAATAAAGCTGTGTACAGTAAAACGGATGTTCATTGTTCTACGCAAGTGGTACATGGGGAATTGGTTAATGGGTGAAAATAAATGTTACCTTTTTTTAACCGACTTCCAAAAAGGAGGAGGTTCTCAATTCGTCTGTATATTTTTTTGTATGTTTGTTTTCGGATATCACCGTCATTAATGAACCGAATTTCAAAATTCTTTTTGTATTCGAAAGAATATACTTCCGAGGTGGTCCCATTATCACTTACTCAGGATCTGATCATGGAAACCCTGAGAAATCGAGGGCAACCCATTTTTGTAGGACAGTACGTTTTTTTATCATATATTTCTGAAGCTGTTCAAGTATTTGCGTCTGATAAATATAATCTCATGTGAGTGTGTGTGTGTGTGTGTGTGTCTATTGCCTATGTAAGTGAACATGGTTATTTATGGTAGTAACTCCACGTAAAAATAACATTAAAATGTTTTAACTTTAAATATTAGTCATCATATTTATGAAAAAAAGTATTTAATTAACAATACGCCTCGCCATTTCCACAGTCACTTAGAAATACAACGATTCGTAAACACAAGACGCTATGTTCTGTTTTAATTGTTATTTACTTTATAAAGGCTCCGAGTCTAGACTTCAATTTAATTGCAGTTTTATTACCCGACTGCGGCGAAGCCGAAAAGGAGGGTTATGTGTTTCTTTGTTCCCTCATAACTCCTAAACGGATGAAGGGATTTGAATGAAATATACGTCGTTAGATTCGTCTTGATGGCGCGAGTGTCACTGGCTACATTAAAATTAAAAAAACAAAGATAATTGCTGGTTTTGGGGGCCAAATCGTGGATTTGAAAAAATAAAAAAAATCCATTACCATCGAGTAGGGTATCAAAATGAAGGGTTTTAAAAGGAGATTACAAAAATATATGACACCTTTATGTTTGAAATAAATTCAAAGTCACAAATTCTATAAACAAACACAAAAGTTAAATCATCTGTGAAGTATTTTACGCGACCACCGAAAGAACAAACACTAAAGAACTAAAAAGTGAGAAATAAAAAAAGAAGCTACAAAACTAAAAAAACCCGACTGAAAAGACTGAAAAGCAAAAAACAAGCACATTTTAAATTAAACAAAACTTGGAAGCAGACGGGGTTCATTTGAATATTAAATTATGAAATGAAATTAGTTTTTTAACTACTTTTTTTTTTCGGTTATTAAATTACACTTTTATTGTTATTCAGAAGATTTTGTTGTAATTTGGTCTTTTAGTACCACATTTTGGAGCTAATAATGAGATTCTGCATGTTAGGCCCCTATAGCTAGCACACGGTGTATTTTAAACGCGCAGACGACGCACGTTTCAGGAAAGCGCGTCGATTTGCGTCGATTTTTGCGATTTTATAGATTCAACTGCGCGTAAACCGCGATAGAACGCGAGTTTGGAACTCGTTTGAAGCGCGTCGGATAAGGAACGCTATATCTGCGCGTATGTGTGCCGATGTGTTTAGGTTACAAGGTTGCGTTCAAATCTCGTTTGAAGTGCGTATACAATCTTCATCAGCGCGTCGTCAACGCGTTTGAAATACGCTGTATGTGAGGGGCCTTAAAAACCTTGCTCTCGTGTGCAAGCATGAGCATTCATCATCATACTATGCCGATTATTTTCTAAGCTATGTTGAGGTTGGCTTCCAGTCTTATCAGATGCAGCCGACTACCAGTATCTGTCACTTCACAATTCGGTTACTATTAGGGAAAATCGATACCCTTCGGTATGAGTATGGATGGATGAGAGACGCACAGAACAGTGAGGAGTGGTAGAAGAAAAGAGAGGCCTATGTCCAACAGTGGGTGATTACGGGCTGTAATAAAATAAATAATAAAAAAAAATGTTTATTTCAATTACATTGAAATGATGATAATGATATGACTAGTTTCTATATTTTCGTTTAAATGAAATTTCATACGCAAATAAAAATATACGTCGTTAGATTCGTTTTAATGGCGCGAGTGTCATTGGCTACATTAAAATGAAAAAAGAAAAGAAATTGCGGATTTTGGGGGCCATATAGCGTATTTCAAAAAAAATATTCCAATACCATAGAGTAGAGTATCAAAATGAAGGGTTTTAAAAGGACATTACAAAAATATATGATACATATATGTTTAAAATAAATTCAAAGTTACAAAGCATATTAATATTAATTAATTTTTACCTTTTAAATATATTTATTCAACGAAACCTTTGCTCGTGTAACCTACAATAAAGTTAAAACAAACTCTACGAGTAAGTTCTTCTTCCAAACCATATTCATAGGGACCTCGCAACAGAAACATTTAATAAGACGTCAAGTTTTAATTATTATTTGCATGGAAAAGCGACGTTTTAATGAACTCGTTGTTATCAAAGTAGGACGCGAGTTGAAATAGGAACATTTTATTGTTTTACAACGCTTAGGCTATAATCCTATACAATCGTTTACTGAATCGATTTATAGCATTTTAAGTATAGGTAATTTTTTATCCCAAAAATAATGAAAACTACGGATTTTTTTGTCATATTAATCCTGTAAAGTCTAAACAAATTGAAATGGACCGTAAGTCAAAGTAATAAGACTTTTACATACAAATTCCATCATTAAATACAAAATAAAGAAAACTAAACCTTATGATCAAAAAGTTCTCCAAGAATTGGTAAAACTAATTTGGTAAATAACAATGCATATACATGTTAAATTAAAAATTCAGTGTATGTATTATGATTATAACTTAATATTCTAATTGGGCTGTTTGGGTGTGTGCGTTAATTACGTTACATGTTGTATATGAAAAGTGGTGGCCCCATAAAAGGCCGGATCTTACGTGGTTAGACGTCCGAACTCAGGCAAGCTTGAAACACTACATCATGACGCGTTTCACATCTGCAGTTTGTACTTGCACCTGTGTGCTTGGACTGCCTTGTTAGTCTAGTGGCGCATGGCTGCATGGTAGCATGAGGCCTTTTTATTTTTTTTGGCGGTTGGAAAATCATCAAATAATCGCTCCCGCTCTTGGGCAGAGCGAAAGGAACTGTCAAACTTCTACTGACTAAAAACCACCCATGTTCCTTCTTAGCCCTCTATGTCGAGGCCGCGATAACTAGTGTACAACCCGCGGCCATCGAAACTTTCGGGCCCCTCTCATGTTGCTAACATCTCTTTGAGGTGCGCGTGGAACACAAACGCGCCGTCGACACGGCCTGTTTTCGTCGTAAGACGGACAGACGGCGAGCTAGCCCATCACTCACCGTCCACAGGCCCGCGTCTACGGTGGCCGGAAGCCGTCACGTGGCCCCCGACGCCCGGAGCGCCTCCCTCGGCGGCTGGGACGAGAGGTCCCTCTCGCGTTCCGCCACCTACTTCGCTAGCATCACTGCTTCGCAGAAGGAGGCGACGGCGTCCCATTTCTCCTCGCCCCGGACCATGGCTTGCACCAGGGCCGGGCGCGAGAAATCGCCGCCGCCGATCGCGTAGCATGAGGCCTTAGGTTCGAACACCGTGTCTTATTTAAGGACGGAACAGACGTTGACATATTTAAGTAATGTGTCATTATGTGTGTTGTACATTACCTAGTATTAAGGGTTGTGGAGGTCAGATAGGCAGTCGCTCCATGTAAAATACTGGTATTCAGCTGCATACGGTTAGACTGACAACCGACCCCAACATAGTAGGGAAAGGCTTGGTAGATGATGATGCCGATGTAAAACAATAATAAAGGTAGTTGTTTGAAAGAGATCCCGCGGCTCCGGACACAAAGAGCTAAGAAGGAACATGGGTGGTTTTTTGTCAATAGAAGTCTGACACTCCCGTCCGCTCAACCCAGAGTAGGAGGAGACATTTGACGATTACTCAACCTCAAAAAAAAATAGGGTCTCTCCTACAACGATGGTACGGAATCCTTCATGGGCGAGCAGTTTTTCTCTTTTCTTTCTTTACTCCATAAGGAGCTATAAGCAAGGTAGAAGTACCTGACCAGCCCAAAGCAGCTTCAAGTTGCTTATCCACTGACCTACTTTGAAACAGAAAAACTAGCTGAGGTTAAGCCTTTTCAGCCAATATGCATATATATTTTAGCGTTCCCTCATTACCATAGCGAATGAAAATTCAAGCCTTTAATAAGCCAAATGTATTCAAACTACCGTCTTTTCATCAAAAACCGTGTCAGGGACACCGCTATGAATAAAAATATTATTAAAAAAAACCGGTCAAGTATTTGTTCATGATCTCATGCCCAGTGAAGGGTTCCGTAGTTAATGAGTAATGGGCGAGCTTACTGTCCGTCCGTCCTATGACGATGACAGGCCGTGTTGACGGCGCGTTCGTGTTCTACCTCAAAGTTCGAGCCTTAAAGAAATGTCAGCAACATTAGAGGGGCCCGGGCAAGAGCCGACGCCCGTCGGGGCTGCGGGTTGTTTGAAAGAGATACCGCGGCCCTGGACACAAAACGTCTAATAAGGAACATGGGTGGTGTTTAGTCAGTAGAAGTCTGATACTCCCTTTCGCTCCGCCTAGAGTGGGAGGAGCAGTATGATAATTTTAACCCTCCAAAAAAATTTAAAGTATCCGTAGTTCGGAAGAATAGTTGTGCCAGCACAGCCCATGATATTTGGGATCGATGCAACACGTTTTCTACTTCCATTTTCTGCTGTCCACGGTATCATTTACTCCTTTCTCTGACATGTCATCCCTCACGCAATCTATATTGATATTATCTACTACGAATCAAGTTTTTATATTCAATGGCATTTTTGCGGTTGTAACCGAAATTGTCCTTAGATTTAACAAATAAAATGTGCCATACGCACGGGACCGGTATTGAACGGTCGGTGACAATTAGGGGAGACCCATGTCCAGCAGATGTCTTTCGGCTGAAATTATTATGATGACGATGAGTCACACCAATATCATCATTTACGGGCCCTTTTTACATCTCGGTTATTGTTGCAGCTAGACCTGCTTTGGTAACCATAGCGGCATTTTACTTGTTTGGTGCTGAACAAAATACAACAATATTAATAAAACTTGGAAACGGGTTCTAAATTCTATCCATATTGTCCCAATTTTTTTTTGGTTATCCTATTTTGTCCCACTGCTGGGCAAAGGCCTCACCCATTTCTTTCCAGCTCTCCCGCTGTTGTGCCTTCTCTGGCCAATCAGTCACGAACGAGTCCAAATCGTCACGCCAACGTTTTTTGGGTCTGCTTCGGTGACGACGACCGTCTTCATTGTCCCAATACTCTCTGAGAAAAAACACTGAACGGTTCAGACAGATATACGAAGAAACAGAAAGACGGAAATTATGGAATTTACGTTGCGAAGCGTACCCTCTCGACCTTTTAAAGTTAAAAGTGCCTGTTTACGAAGTAAAAGAGGCATGGATTTGTTAGGTTTCAGCTCGGTTCATTTTAGCCGAGTTATATTGAGTTAATTATTATGAAAAGCCGACCAAGTTTTGATTAAAGCACGAAAAGTTTCGACAGCCATTTTTTTTTTGTTGAGATTGGTCCTTCGGTACCGGATAGGCACTTTTTTGTTGTTGTATAAAGTATCGTTAGAAGTGAATAAATTGTTAGGGTGTGTATAAGAAAAAAATTAGACATAAAGTATGTAAAACCATAGTTTTCCTTCCACTATTGGACAACAAAAAAGCCATCTAAGGCATCCCTCTGTGGGCCGCGGGTTGTACACTAAGTATCGCGGCCTCGACATAGAGGGCGAAGAAGAAACATGGATGGTTTTTAGTCAGTAGAAGTCTGACACTCCCTTTCGCTCTGCCCAAGAGCGGGAGGGGTTACTCGATGATTCCCCCCACCCCGCCCCCCCCCCCCGCCCCCCAAAAGGCATCCCTCTATCTTCTAATGTGGAGAAACTCCTTGTGTGGGGCAACATTAAAAAAACAAATAAGATGCAAAAGCTTCAGTTAAAAACGTAAATCACTTAAACTTCCACCCAACATTTAATCACAACAAGGATGAACATACATCACGAAGCTAACAGTATTACGATAAAGCTGGTAATAAATAAGTCTGGAAGATCTGTCTAATTACATCTAGTAGTTAATTAACTATTGTGACCAAAGCCGGCTTTATGAAACTGTCGTATACGGCTCGAAGGACCGTTTGTTACATTGCTTTATTTATTTGAAAATAAATGAAAGCTTAAATTAAATTTGTTAAGTTCTAAGTTGCCGTGTTTGATGTGTAGAATGACTATGAGAATTCAGGAGCCATTTTGTTTAAACGCTTTTATTTGAGTGCTTCTTCTTGAGTTCATATTTAATGTTTCTTAAGACCTTTATGGGGTAATTATTCACATAATAACTTCGCCTGTTTTTTTTGCTCGATCGCCAGTCATGATTTAAGAACTTGTAAGAGAAGACGAACCTATTGTATTTTTTCTTGGCTTATATCCTCCTGCTGTTGAGTAAAGGCCTCCCCATAACCATCCACTCTTCTATCTGTGCGGTTTTCTCCGGCCAATTGTCAGAAACGCTTCTTAATCGTCACGGTAGCATTTTCTAGGCTTTCCTCGGTGGCGACGCCCGTCTTTTGGACCCATTGTGGGACGACCTTGAACCATTTCCAAAACTATAAACTGGTCACAAATCTAGAGTACGAGGTGCTACTGTAAAATCACTGAAAAAAACCGGCCTGGGAAGCGAAGTCTGGACCTCGTGCGCACGAACACTAAACCAACAATTCGTCCGTGTTTTCAAACTTAAACGTGAATAATGGCCTCGTTTAGCTTAAATACTTTTATTTGAGAACTTCCTCTCATGTTTTTATTTAACGTCTCTTCAGAATTTTTGTTGAAAAACACGGGCATTTCAATTTCAGCTTAAATGTTAGAGTAACTAAGGTAATTTTTACAGAAAACTTACACTTGGTTGTTTCTAATTAGGTATGCTGCTTCAACCGTTTGCTTGTCATCTGCCTTTTAGCAAATATTATATGTTGGGGTCGGCTTCCATACTAACACGTGACAAATCATTGTGTTTCCCTACTTTTCCGTTATTCTTTTCCGATTCATTTCATTGTCGTATCCAAGATATTTTTATTTAAATTGTTTCTCTGACAGACTTGACGGACTTCGTCAAGCTTCATGGTCTTTACTCATTAGTGCTAGTGGACGCCTTTTTTGATTTTGGCTTTCACGAGTTCGATCGTTTAGGAATAACGTCGAGGGTTTGTCCCATTAAAAAGACAGTTCTTCTTTCCAGCTAAAACACTAGGAAGTGTCCAAGGGGGGCGTTTTGGGGGACTGTCTCTTGACGTTCTAAAAGTGCTGATTATCAGCCTAGTTTGAATAAACGAGTTTTGATTTGGATTTAGACAGCACGTTGTCACCAGTATTTCATGTGGAGCGGCAGGATGAAATGCGACGAAACTCCTCGGTACACACCAAGGGATCATTGCACTTATTGGGTTCAGAAGTTCGAAACCATGACTGGATGTCAGACTTTCTAGTCACTCTCGATTCTGACTATCAACAACAACTGCCTCATTGAGTCCTCATCATCTCCCTGCCTTTGTTCCAATATGTTGGAGTCGGCTTCCAGTCGAACCATTCGCAGTTAAATACCAATATTTAACATGGCGAGACTGCTTTTTACAAAAATAAAATGGAAACTATTTATTACATCATGCATTCATAGATTAAAAAATACAGTAACAATAACGCTCAATCTATCATTCAAGATTATGTGCGCTATCGATTATTATATTAAATTAATTACTCGCTAACAGTCTTTGTCAGGAAGTGAATCCACACGTATGGCCCTACCCCTGTTTTTCTGTTCCCCTGTTGTCAGATTTTCGGGCCACTGATTACCTGTTATGACAGCTGGGACCAACGGCTTTGCATGTTTCCCGGGACACCGACGAATCTCGAAATGTAGGTAATGGGTGGTCACCCATCCGCAGACCAACCTTGTTAAGAGCGGCTTTACCTGAAGATTTATCATTTATTATATTTTATTTATTACTCATTTTTTTTAGTGGCTGTTATTCTCTAGCCCCAAGCTGACAACCATGGCTTCCAGTTGTTTCGGCTAAGGTCTTGTCGTGAGACCTTTGCCCGGCAGTAGAATGTTACAGGCTAAAACAGTATCAGTATCAAGCCGACAACTTTCTTCACTGTCAATTGTGCAATAAAGTATTAATTATCATCATAAATAACACAGTGAAAATTATGGCTATAATTAATAGGTTAATTGGGCTGCCTAATGAGACGTGACAGGCTGCAGGCTTGACGTACCTAATTATCATAACATAACATTGTGCCAGTACCGAGGGATAGACAAAGTTTTAATGCATCCATTTTTAAGCTACCTTTAATTACGCAATTTATTTTTTTAATTTTATATAATGGCACTTTTTTGCAAAAATAAAACAGATTTCCAAAACGCAAAAAAAAAAGAAAAGTGTCAAAAATGAAAAAAGTCAGTGACTATTGATTTTTCAATTTAGTTTTTTGCCTTCACCTTCTGGAGCTAGTTAGCACCTAAGAGCATAACTACAGGCGTTAATGCCGGGGATACACGTGGCCAATTTTTCAAGCTTGTGTCAGTAAGCTAGTACTTTTGGCTTCGTGTAGGCAAAACTAGCTTTATTTCTAGCATGTTCCAAACTAGGGCAGTAAGACACGACAGTTTAATAGAGAACTAGCTTGCTGCCTTGGCTTGAAAAACTGGCCTCGTGTATCCCGGGCATACGTCATGATATTGCGTAAACAATAAATACCCAAACGATTGGAGCAATCCCTAAAAATTGATTCTGAAGCTATACTTAAGAAAATTGACCTCAAAATACTCAACTTGTTCTTTTGACTAAAGTAAGTTTGTAGGTGTTCTTTTAATTAAAAGAAGACATTTTTACGACAAACTGTATAACATAAACTGTCTGATCTGAGCTCATTGCAAAAACTTTATTACTTATGAAGAAAAACTAGACATAACTTGTTCGACCTAATTAAGGCGTCTGCAATTTTTGTCTGGTTTGTTTCCAAGGATTTCTTACACATATTATTATTAGGTAGGTATGTTTCATATTTATCATATCGTTTATTTCTAAATTTCAATAAAATCTACCTCAACATAGTTTTTAAGGTTTATAATTCAAAAAACGAATAATTGAATAAAATTAGCAAAAAAAGACGGATGAATATATTATAAATGGCATGTATTTCAATCGATATCTGAACATTACCTTTCTTCGAAAAAAATATTACCAAAAGACTGACTTGCACACAAATTATGCACACTAACTTTTGTTAAACAATTCGTATTTTTAAAAAGGTCATCTCGTTATGTGTGCTTTTTAGTTTTTTAATAGGACATGTTTAGTTAATCAATTGTTTTTTTTTTGCACAGCATTCATTATTCTGGTATGCATTCAGTTAATTAGTGGAGTTACCTAGTGAGCTGAAAAATTATATGCATTTAAAAATATCTCAAATTAATCAAGTGAATCAAAAATAAATCATGTTTGTTCAATTCAATCATGTGTGTTCTGTAATGTATATTATCTTTGACTAATGAGATTTATAACCCTTTATAAATTTTAAACCCTTTTTGGCAATCAGTCAACAATGAGTCTTATAAATGTCTGAAATAAAATGCGCATCTGCATTTTCAACGGTCTGCTCAGAGCGTTAAAAACCAGCATTACGTGTTCTGAGGCATCACATTATTGTCATATCTGGATACTCTTTTCTGGGCACAGAGGGAAATCGTTTAGTCATAGATGGTCACCCATCCAAGGCAAGTACCGCTTAACCTTAAGATTAACAATTAAGTCTCTACGAAGAACTTTTAAAGTTAATAGCCATTCAGAACTAAACTCAGTCTCCCTCAGGGATTCATACAAATAAGCTATCTCAGTTTCTCAGCTACCAATAAATAAGTAAAATCACTACCTATCCTTAATTAAGTAAAGAATTTATCTACAAAGGCAGGCTAATCCTTTGAGAAATGGGCTCTACAAGTTGTCTTTAGTCTTTGTTAGGTATTATTTATCTTAGGGACCTAGGTTCCAACCTACAAGCCTTGCAAAATTTATGAACAAAAGGTTACATGAAAAATTTGGGTTAGCCAAAATTAAAATGAAGTTCTATTTAATTTAATAGAAACTGCTCCCGCGCCTTAACAAAACTTTTTCATTTATTTATTTTAATTACGTCAGTTACAGGCACATCTGGATTGTCGAAACAAAGATAACAATGGAAAGTGAAGCTACTATCCCAGTCACAAAGCTGCAAAAATCGTCCATTTCAAAGCATAGATCTGTGAGAAGAACGGGCAAGAAACTCCATGGACACACTTTTAAATCAGAATATTATATTATAGCCTTTCTGGACTCCTCCAGACCCGTTTAAAAAACTGGCCAAGGGCGACACCAAGGGTTCCGTACCAAAACGGCAAAAAAATAAGTTGGCCCCCTCCCCCCTTAAATATTTATTTTAGGTTTATTAATAGGGTCCCGTTTTTACCTTTGGACACGGAACCCTAAAAACGCGTATTGAACAAATGAGCGTAGCTTTGTCGAAATGCACCTAACCGTATCTTTCACTCATTTAGAGATTGCGAGTCACCTTATTGAGGCAGAACCACTTTCAAATATTACCAAGCATTTTTTTAAGAATGATTTTTAACCTTACATATAAGTATATTGGCAACAAAAGAATCATTTGTCTCCTTTCCGTTATGAGATCGACTTTTTGACAGCCTACCTACGAAATATGGATGTTTGACATTGAACCTACACGCGCGTGCAAAATATCGGCACAATCTGATTTACGAGAATTTGAGAAAAAAGAGGGAGTGGAAACTAAATAAAATCAAGGAAAATTGATAAGTCTAAGGCCGATTGGACGTGAAAAAAAATGGGTCACCCAGTTTACTCCATGAGATCTCCGATTTTGGAATGGGCAACTACAGTCCATTCAGGTCTGTGGCTGGACTATAGTTAACATATTTTTGACTATACAAAAGTGGCTGTTAAGGGTCTATTTGGAAGAAATACTTTCAATTTGAGTAAAATACTGGTATTTAGCTCCATCCTTTAAGTCTGGAAAATAACCCCAACATACCTACATAGAAAATGACTATGCAGATGACGATATAAAGGGTGTAATAGTACCCTTAGCGCCAACGAAGGGCGCCTGTTCTCCCCACCACTGTGATAACTTTTTTGTTCCAGACCATACCTGGGAAACCCCTAGTTACGAAGATATTGGGGGTCAAAGTTCCAAAATTTTCTCAGCCGTTTTTGTAAATACCTACTAGTTTTTCAGGTCACAACTTTAATTCAATTAGCTCCATGACCCATATACTATTCATAGCATCCACTAGCACAATGTTTTAGGAGTGCTACCATTGAGTTTTACCGTAAAATGTGATTTTGGACCAAAAAAAAAAAGTCATTTCCCAGCAATTTTTTTACGTAGTTGCTTAGTTTGATATACAGAATGCTTGGTTAACGGCTGCGTGAAGGGTTAATTTACACCCCGTATAATTAACACCTGACCCAATAGCATAATTCCAATTTAAAACTAAAACACTTTGACACATTACAATACCTACTATTTTCTTTATTTCCTTCGTAAATAGTGTAGGTAACTCGTGTTGCATGAGAATAAATAATTCCTTTCCTTCCGGAGCACGAAACACTTAACGTTCTACTTCTCCAGCATGTATATATGTTCGCCAGTATGTTGTACATAATATACGAGTAACAAGTGAGCCAGTAAACACACACTCGGGTATAAACGCCACCCGCTGGCACGCGAGTTGACGCGAGTGACAGACTCGCGCTACGTTGCCATTTGTAGCGATTTAATACTCGACTAGCACTTATGTCACTACTTCGTGCGCGTGTATTTAGAAAATATGAAATACTTATAATCTAACTTTACGTATTATAGTTTTAAATCGTAACAAACAAACAAAAAAGTAGTTGAAAACTAAAATACCCGAAAAAAAACCTGAAAAAACGGAAAAGCAAAAAACAAGCACATTTTAAATTAAACAAAACTTGGAAGCAGGCGGGGTTCATTTGAATTTTAAATTATGAAGTGAAAATTGAATGGACCCCGCCTGCTTCCAATTTTTGATTAATTTAAAATATGCTTGGTAATTGCTTTTCAGCTTTTTTAGACGGGTTTTTTAGTTTTTTAACTATTTTTTTATTTTCAACTTTTAAGTTCCTTTGTGTCTGTTCTTTCGTTTGTCGTACATAACCCTCCTTTTGGGCTTCACCGCAGTCGGGCTAACCTATTCTTCTACAAAAATAAGTAAGTATAGTAGAGATGAAACAAGCAGCATTTTTTTATAAAGTTGACTTTTACTTGCACAGAGGAGAAGGTTTATAATTTACTTTGCCTTTTCTCAAGATTGTTTGGGTCGCGGGGTACGAGACTTACGGGATACAGCAGAATACCAGTATTCCACATGGACTGACTACTTCTTAATGTGTAGCTTGTAATAGATGTTGGGTAGCTGGTGAGGTGGACGTTGGTGCCGGGGACGATTCAATAAAATATAGCAATTAATGTAATTACGGCTGTATTGGACCAGTGTCGCAGATGGAAGAGAATAGTGTTGCCACTATATACAAGAGGATTTACATTTGATGTTGGTGTTGCAAAATAATAATTAAAATCTCCAACACTTACTACTTCTTACTACTTATCTGACCACCTCATTCCTATTAATACTGGGTACAGGGGAATCTCGGTACTTATCAACCATCAACCAAACACATATCCAAAATCCCTGAGTTTATGGAAAACTCCTTTACCGCTTTGCCTGACCTAGACATCGAACGTAGGACCACATGCCTATTCAATTCAATTCAATTATTTATTGCATATCACATGTGTGTTACAAGATCTTAATAATAATAAAATAGTCCACATGGACAGCAGCAGGGCTATTGCGTATCTTTTACATGACAGCGGCTAACCTTTAGTGCCTATCAAATAATGTCAAATGGTTTTATTTTGTACTAAACCATAACCAATTTGAGGGTTAATCCATGGACAATATGATAGCCACTGACATTTAAAAGATACGCAATAGCCCTGCAGGTCAGGCACAACATTTTTTTTTTTTACAATAGTGCCTAGCAGTAGCCTTTGCGATTGCTCGACCAATTCGACAGCCATACAAATAAATGCAATGAAAATGTACACAAGAAACATTAAACGCAGTAATTGCAATGATATCGACACCAACTTTGTATAAAATGGAGCAATTTCGTTAAGGCCCACAGATACGGAAAGCTTAATTATCATGAGGTGTCTGATACGACCGAAATTACATTTCGTTTATCGCAGACATGAACGTTTGAGCTACGAAAGTAAAAACGAATTTAAGCAGGTAAAACCTCAGCATACATTGACTCATTATTGTCAAACCCTATAAGTATACATTTATTTATTTATTTAGGATCTCCAGCAAAGAATATACCTGGTCTACACAATAGGCGATCGGACAAAAAAAAACTAATTAGTCCGTCAGATTGATTTCCAAAAAATATTGGAGACGTATTTTTTCTTTTTTCACATAAACAAAAATTGAAGTCAATACAGTGCTTCGAAAACTCGTGAACTCTTTGAAAACGTCATATGATAGTACATTTTTTACCTCCAAATGACGTCACAACCACATCTTATCTTCGTCAATTTTGATTAATTTGATAAAACAAAAAACACGTATCCAATATTTTTCGAAAATCTAACTGACGGACTAATTAGAATTATTGTTTTTTGACTCAGTCCGATCCCCTATACGCGAGATACATAATAGTGGACCATAATAGTGTACTCCTTCACCGGAGACCAGAGCATGTACAATCTAAATCTAAACTAACAGAGATACATTTTATGTTACAGTACTTTTTCTGATTTTGTGTCCATGAAAAACCTTTGCGTAATTTATTCCATCTCTACTGCTCTCAAAACGGTGAAGGAAAACAGGCGTGAGGAAACCAACATGTCTTAGAAGCAAAAAATCGAAAACATGTGACATAATCTACCAATCCTCACTGGGCTCGCTTGGTGAATACCAAGCGAGCCCAGTGCATTCCCTCTCATATAGAGGAGGTCAGTGTCTCAGCTATGGGAACATTATAGGCTGATCATGACAAGGAAAATCCATAGACCGCAAGGTTGGCGCAGTGGCTCAAGAAATGGACTGCTGCGCTGCGTGTCGCGTGTTCGATCCCCGCACGGAACAAATATTTGTATGACCTACAGATGTTCCGGTTGTAGGTATTTGTGTATGTGAGTTTAAATGTTTGTGAACGCACCCACGATACAGGACCAAACCAAGGACAAATCTTTGACGTGTTTTATCTTCGGAAATTTTTCTTGATTTGATAAAACAAAAATTATGTATCCAATATTTTTCGATAATCTAACAGACCGACTTATTAGAATCACATTTTTTTGTCAGTAAACATCCCTATTGATTCAGTGACCCTAAAGCATCCGATTCAACCTTTGATCTAACCGTTTAAACAAAAATACAACAAACTTAGACTTCCATTAGGTAAGTGCACATTTAAATTTAATTTAATTCATGTCTACACGAGAAAATGCAATGAAATTCCACTCCTCGTCTGCCATCTTCACTGGAGACGCAATTACTGTCACCAGTTGGCACTAAGAGGCAAGGCGGCACAACTGTGTCATTTACACTGATTTCTAAAAGATTGTAAATTGTATAAGAGATTCCAAAATTTTCTCCTTTAAGTTTTTGGTCTGTAATTTCATTCAGCTTTATTGTAAAACCATCCTTTCCTCTTTTAATCGCGGCTTCGAACCCGTTATATAATAATTATATAGAAATAAAGCCAGTACGGAAATATTTTATTTATTTATTTATTTAAACTTTATGCACTAGTTAACAAACTGTACACAGGCGGACTTAATGCCTTGGGCATTTTCTACCTTAGGGTGATGCAGAGACAGTACACAGTAGGTGCAATAAAACAGAAAACAAGTTAGAAAATATATAACCTAAAATATAAGAATAAATACATACATAAAAACATAAAATACTTAGAAAAAGTTATGAAAGTTAAACAAGAAAAACTGCTACAACTTAAATTTGAGACGAAGCTGCCAACTTCTTGAAATTTTAATGTCATCTATGGAACTCGTGGATAATGCAGCTATCCGTCAAGACAAGAGTTTGTGGATTCAGATCAGTAGTTCCGAAGATTACCCTCTACACACAAACTAACACGACTTACAACCCGCTTTTCTTCGCACGATCTCAATAGCTTGACAAAAAGCGTGGCGATGTTTTTATTTTGTGTAAGTTTCATATTAATTTCACCATTTTAGCCCTAAATCACCCACCGTTAGGTACCTATAGGTTTTCGGCGCTTCGGTGCTCTGCGTCCCACAACCATCCGCTAATATTAATTAAGAACCTACTATAACTAGAATTTCGATGTTTTTACAAGTCCCAAAATAAACGAAGCTGACGGGTTTCATTAAACGTTTTTAAATCACTATGTTTCCTATTAAAACCTTCGCAGATAATGAATGTCTAATAAAACCAAATAAAACACTTTAGAATAATAAATCGTTTTGCTTCAGGCGAGGAGCTTTCATTTAGAGCAGGGCCTGCAGTCTCTACAAAGATAGCGATCGCTTTACGACAAAATTCGGTCGCAAAGCTATAACGATGCGGATTTAAGTTGGTAGCTAATACCGGCGGGTCGCGTCCGGCTCACGTCCACCTTAAATCCGCATCGTTATAGCTTTGCGACCGAATTTTGTCGTAAAGCGATCGCTATCTTTGTACAGACTGCAGGCCCAGGAATGAGTATCAGTCACCGCGCCTCGTTTCACCCTTTTTCATAGTTAGAGGGTGGGAAAAAATCAAATGACTCGGTAGGTGTCAGACTTCTACTGACTAAAAACCACCCATGTTTCTTCGTTACCCTTTGTGCCGAAGCCGCGGTATCTCTTCTCTTCCGAATAATCCGCAGCCCCGGCGACCTCGTTACACCCTGCCGAAGCCTAGGACGTTACAGTCACAGATATTATTGATATACTTATCTAGATACCGCAAATATCACGATCCCTATGAATACCAAGCATGTCATTTTCAACTTCCTACTATTGGGTCATAAACTGTTAACAAACAAACAAGACTAGGGTTTTGTTCTTTAACGTCCTTATTACAAAAGTGGTTAAATCTGGTTATTTTACATATATGGAGCGACTGCCTATCTGCGGGTCTAAAATGGCCGCTTTAACAGTATCCACGCAGAATTATACGTTAAAATTTAAAATTCTTAAAATGGACTTTATAGTTTAAGACATTAAGTCCATTTTAAGAATTTTAAATTTTAACATTATTCATATTACGATTCTGCTAAAGCGGCCATTTTAGATCCGCTGGGCTCCACAACCCAGTATATACTGGGTAATATGATATCCTTAGTATGACTGGTTATCAGACTATCGGGCCACATACACACACACACACACAAATGACAGCCAGGACCACAGATCATAGAAACAATATATCTATGTACAGGACCAACGTGATTATAACAGTAGGTAGTAATGTATTGATGATTCACGTTTATCTATACATATAATAAAACAGTAAAAAAACTGTGTCTGTACATTGTGCGTATTAAAAAAAAAAAAATGAGGGGGGTTTAGAAAAAGTAATAGAGCACGAATCCAAAAAAAAAATTCTGTCTGTTTGTCTGTTTGTCTGTTTGTCTGTTTGTTTGTACACGCTAATCTTCAGAACTACTGGACGGATTTGAATGTTTTTTTTTTGTTGTATAGGTATTAGGTCTGGGCAACATATAGGCTATAATTTATCTTGGAAACTTGAACACCTGATTCAGAACCGCAACAGACCAGCTAAACTATAAGAGATACAAAAATGGTACCATAGCAAAAATTGTTCCACGTGATGAGCATTTTCTGCTCAGAGAGAATCAATTTGAAGATCTGGAACACCTGATGTGGAACTCCAAGAGCCCAGCTACACCATAACACATATAGGAATGACGTCTTAGCAAAAGTTGTTCGGTCTGATGGGCATTTCCTGTTGACTTATAAAAATTGAAGATCAAAAACATCTGATGTGGAATTCAAAGCTATCACTTATTTCACTGTATATCAAAGCTATCAATTATTTCACTGTATATTATTTGTATGTAATAGAAGAGTATATAGATATAAAATAACATAAGCTGGGAGTACCTCCACGCGGTGAAGGCGGTAACAGTTTAGGACTACTGGCCAAAACTCCCATTTTTTTATTTTTTTATATTATGCCTTCGGGCTTATGTTATTTGAGTGTATAATTTCCTTTTCCATTTCTCTTTGTGACACGGTAGCCTACCCGGTAACGCAGGGGAGCAGTCACTTAGATTTTAATAGTTCAGGTATCTTCTCTTCACAATAAAAATATAACCATGCCTAGAAAGAGGTCAAATCTTTCCCAACGTTCCAAAGGAGCTAAAAGATTGAGGATCATAAGATCCCAAGAATCTACGGAAGAGCGTCAGGAGAGACTTGATGCGGTTCGAGAACATCAGGCTGCAACTCGCTCAATGGAAACCTCTTCAGATCGCGAAGCACGCCTGCGTTCTCAGCGTATTTACGCATCTACATCCAGGTCTCTAGAGACCAGTGAAGAATATGATGCGCGACTGACCACTGATCGTGAACGTCATGTACTGTCTCGCGAGTCGGAGACGTTCACGGATAGAGAATTGCGCTTGAGTTCTCAGCGTACCTACGCATCTGCTTCTAGGTCTCTAGAGACAAGTGCGGAACGTGATGCGCGACTGTCCGCTATGTTGCTTTTTCAAGGGTCAGCAACGCTTCCGGTCTTTATATATTAGCTCCTGAAGGAAAAACCCCAAATATAGTTTATAAAGAAATTTTTTAAATATATTTTTGCATAAATAGCAGGATCCGCGTACGAAGTCGCGGGCAGAAGCTAGTTATCTAATAAAATAACTATAATATACACTATCATCACCGATCGACCATTCACAACAATTCTATTTTTCCCGTCTATTTCCTACATAATTCTGGCCATATAAGTCGCAATAACCGTCAGCATCTAGAGCCAGGACCGACAACTATGCAATTTGTACAATTTCCACCACGCTACGAGCCTCTTGTGAATATCGGTCCATTTCCTCTACAGCTGGCGAATAAAATGGCTGAATTTGTGTGATGGTTTCTCTATTAAGATGTTTTAGCTTGTGCTTTTGTTGTGTAGGTTTTATTCTGTTATACAAATTCGTGAGTGCGTTTAATGGAAAAGTACACCAAAATTATCTAGACTAGTAATACTTTGTAGTTTCAAAGAAAATCTTGGTTTATTGAAAACAAATAATGGTAACAGACGTAGAAAGAAAAACATGAACTCTGCGAATTATTAAAAAACTTCAATACTTTTCAGTTTCAGAAAAACGAAGAAACAAGCTACTTGCGTAGAATTTATTAATAAAATCACTTATATATAATATACTTTTTAAGGACGTCTAAAAACAATATCATTTCTATAAGTTACTCCGTACAACTTTAATTAGGAGATATTCCTTTATACGTATATTGTAATAAATCTGTATCCTATATACAGATCACCACTGACCTGGTTTGATGCAGGACATGCCACAAGCTCCGTCACAGAGGCACTTCTTCTTTTTACTCTTGCAATCCTCGTCCGATGAGCACTTGCGGAGACACTTTTGACCCTGAAATAACAAACATCTTAAGAAAAAGCATTTTTAGTTTGAGAAAATGGCAGTTTTGTAGGAAACCGCTGATCGTGTGGTTTTACCGTCAAAAAACTATACTAAACCATACATAACCTGTTAGCTAATTTAATAACGATTCCAATGATATAACTGGTATCGAGCCAACTAACGTAATTTCGGAGATATCGTCGTTTTAATTAGGCGCGCCGAATTTTTGTAAAAACGGGAATTTTGGTGGACAATTGCTCAATAATGACCGTTGACACCTAAAGGGATATGCCTCCTTTTGTGCAATGGCATGTCTTTAAAGGCTTACTGAGAGACTGCGAATTATGATGATGATGATGCCTTACCAGTAAGGTAGCCTGCTCCTCATCTCTAGGGCACTGCGCCGAGGGGGAGTTCCTGGGGTTCTTATAGATCCTGCCATCATCGTCAGCGTCAGCTCGGCTCTGCTGCGTCGTTTCATCCTCGTCATCATCGTCGTCGGCGGCTGTCGGACTCGGCAGGGCTGATGCTGGAACAATGAGATGATGAGTGTTATTAAATTGCATATTATACCAATAATATTTTAGTTAAGGCGCCGCTAAACGCGAAACTAGCGACAGCCGCATATTATTTCTTTTACTCTAAAATCACATCAAATTTAAAAAATCTAAAATACTACTGATTTTACAGTAAAAGAAATAAGATGTTGGTGGCGCTAGTTTCGGTGCTGTTAGCGCCTTAAGGGGATGTTGTAAGAGATACCACGGGCTCGACATAAAAGGCTTAGAAGGAACATGGGGTGGTTTTTAGTCAGTAGAAGTCTGACAGTCCCTATCGCTCTGCCCAAGAGCGGGAGGGGTTATTTGATGATTCAAACAAATTAACTGCAATATTAAACTCCCAAAAAAAAAGGGTAATTAGGGTTCTATAGTCAATATGGAGACCCTATAGTTTTAAATAATTTGTCTCGTAATATTTTTTTTGTATTTATTTTTCGTTGGAGTGATTACTTCAAGAATTATTTTGTGTTCATGTTTATTTTTTCGGCACTTGATATTGTAATATTAAATTTTGGGAACTTTTTAGTTACGGAAAGTTTCCTGGGAGCATTACCAGCTGACAGCGTTGAGGAGTTCTTTAGCGCCATTTTAATTTATAAATACAAAGTATTTTTTTAATATCTATTTTTTTTATCTCCATGACTCGTTTACCATTCAAAGCATCGATGAAAACAATGTGAAGAGTGTGCTACATTGAGTTTTACTGTAAAACGTGATTAAAAAGTAAAAAATTACTAGCAATATTTCTCGAGAAGGGTTCATTTACACCCTATATATGTTAGCAAGACACCTTAACCCCCTTAGCCCCTTAACCTTTGATTAACCTTTTAATTTTTGAATGAACCAAATTGTTCTTTAATCATCTAAAAATAGCAGGGGTTAGAAACATTGCGAGCTTATATCAAAGCGCGTATGAATGAACAATTTAAATCTTTTTGCGTGGGAGTCTTAAAGGCGACGCATTACTACAGGGGCCCGGAATTATCAAGTATTTTTTGTTAACATTGATACGAATATTTTGAGGTTTTGTATAAAAATAGAATAGGGGGTACCTTACACCTACATAAGACACCATTACTACATCACTACATAGTATAAAACAAAGTCGCTTTCTCTACCCCTATATCCCTATGTATGCCTCAATCTTTAAAACTACGCAATGGATTTTGATGCGGTTTTTTTAATACATAGAGTGATTCAAGAGGAAGGTTTTAGTATATTTTTTGCACCCGTGCAAAGCCGGGGCGGGTCACTAGTTATATTACAAAACAAAGCCCTTCGCCGCGTCTGTCTGTCTGTCTGTTCGAGATAAACTCAAAAACTACTGCACTGACTTTCATGCTGTTTTCACCAATGAATGAGTGGTTCCTGAGGAAGTTTTTACTATATAATTTGACGCGAACGAAGGTCGCGGGACAAAGCTAGTAATAAATATTCTATTGTATTTTTATGCCGAACGAGTACCCCTACGACGACGAGGTGCCCTGAAACAGTGACGAACTGAATATCTTTCTCCCGAGAATTGGAGACGGTTTAAAGGAATGGAGGGAGGCCTTTGCCCAGCTGTGGGACAATATGGGCTGGTTATAATCAAATATAATATATGTATCTACTCCTACATACTAAATTGAATAATAAGCTACAACTTCCTTAACACAACACATAAATTCACCTACATCAACAATAACATTTACCCCCCCCATTCAACCCTCCTCCCCCCGAGATTACAATAATCACACTGAGACGCCACATGTACTCATTGTCTCGTAAATCTAATTAGTCAGAAGTGTACGCAATGACAAAGGGACCTTAATTACATAATAAGGCTCCGAAGGATGAAAGGACCGGATAATTGCTTTCTTACTCAAATGGATGTCGCCTTCAGAATTACAGGTGCAGTCTTTTCACACTTAGGTTACCTCTGACAGAACCAAGCAAGGACCTTATTTGAACGAGGATAAAGTTTACTGTTATTTGATAAGTTTGTCAGTACCCGAAAAGCAATCATATTGTGACTATTTTAAAGGTCATTGTAATTTTGACAGTAATGTCCAACCAGATACAACCTAGCTGTGACAGAACAGGTGTGTTGAAGACCTTAGATTTTCTTTGTTTAATATTACAGTGATGAAATGGATGAACATAAAAAAAATGAAAGAAGGCAAGATGAAAACTAATGAAAAATGGTTCCGAATCTCATTTGAACTTTTATTAGACTCAATCATAACTTATTCGACGCTTCGACGGATTTTGGAAACGTAAGGAAATATTTATTTTCTTTTCCGGATATATTGGGCCATATCAATAATAATTGCCATTCAAAGTTATTTCATCACTAGGTATGTTATCAACCTCGCTTTACATACTAAACTTACATAGTAACATGTTCTGACATTTTAGTCCTTCGGGCCGGATGTTTTAATTATGTGTTTAGTTGTATTGTAAGTTTATGAAAATATAATTATTTTATACTTTTAGAGCTCCTGTAGCTTGTGTTAGAGGATAATCCTAGTACAGGCATCAATATTTTTAGTTTTAGATTAATTTTCCTTACCTTCTCGGGTTCTGAATAAAACATAAAATATTATTTATTCGTTTAAAAATACGGGTCGAAGGACCATTCCATTCCATCCCATCCCATCCATTCCATTTCCATTCCTTCTAAAACCAGAATTTCAAAATATCTTCAGCCTACACATATTACTTTTGTTATTAACAAAAGAAACCAGATTCCGGTCTTTGGGTTAAAACCTTCAAGAAACAACACAACAGAACCATACTACGCAGTCCTCAAAGATTACCAGTCTGGGGTTGAGTGGCTAAAATTATTTATTTAACAAAAAATGGCCAGCTTACTGCTACTTTCTCCTACCACGATCTCATTTATCTGTCGTATCGCATCCGTGTTCCTAAGCGTAAGCCCCAGCTTTTATATCTTCGGAACTACAACGGCATGGATCTGGAGGCATTTCGGTGTGGTGCCAACAGTCTCGACTGGTCACCTCTGTTTGAGACTGAGAGTATTGAGGAGATGGTGACTTACTTCAACAAGATAATCCTCGACTTGTTTGACCGGCACGCACCTGTCCGTCGTGTCAAAGTGAGACATAACCCTGCCCCATGGATTACCACACAAATTAAAGATCTTATGGCACGAAGGGATAAAGCCAAGAGTAGATATAAGCGCAGACCTTCTGAACTGAATCTTTCTTATTACAAGTCTTTACGCAATCGCTGCAGTCGTCTGTGTCAGGATGCTAAGAGACACTTTTTCCACGACCAACTCAACAACCGTAGTTCTTCAGATGTTTGGAAATTCCTCAAGTCTGTAGGCATAGGCAAATCACCTACCAATCAGTGCAAGGATGTGAACCTCAACGACCTCAATAAACATTTCTCTTTCCTTCCCTTCTCTCTCGATTCGTCTGTCAAAGCTGTGACCCTAGATAACCTTTCTAGATTGCCATTGCCACAATGTTCTCCTTTTAATCTTATCGATGTTTCTGAGGATGACGTTAAGAAATCTATACTTGCGATCACATCTTCTGCAGTCGGTAGCGACAAGTTGTGTTCAAGAATGGTTACTCTTATCCTTCCCTCTTTACTTCCTGTTCTTACTTACATCTTTAATTATTCTTTTTCCTGTTGCTCTTTTCCTTCAGTTTGGAAGCAGGCTCACATTATACCCTTACCTAAAACTAGCAATCCATCCTCGCTATCCCACTTTAGACCTTTTTCTATTCTCCCTTTTCTTTCCAAAGTTTTTGAGCATTTGGTTCACAAACAATTAACATTTTTCTTAGCGTCGAACTCTTTAATCTCCCCTTTCCAATCTGGTTTCCGCTCGGGCCATAGTACCGTCACTGCTCTCTTGAAAGTGACTGATGATATCCGCTGGGCAATGGAGAATAAGTCACTTACCGTCCTTGTACTGCTTGACTTCAGTAGTGCCTTCAACTCGGTGGATTTCGACATTCTGTTAGGTATCCTCAAAACTTTAAATTTTTCTTCTTCTGCTTTAGCCTGGTTCAATTCTTATCTTCGTGGGCGCTCTCAGCGTGTTCACCTTGATGATACTTTCTCTGATTGGTGTAGTCTCACTGAGGGTGTTCCTCAGGGTAGCGTTCTCTCTCCTCTTCTCTTTTCAATTTTTATTAACATGGTTACCAGTGTAATCTCTTCCTATTTCCATCTGTATGCAGATGACTTGCAGCTCTACCGGCACTTTGCTGTAGCTGATGCGGATGCCGCCATTGCTGCTATGAATCATGACCTGGCTTGTATCAGCGCCTGGGCTAAGTCATTTGGATTGCAAATTAACCCATCTAAATCTCAGGCTATGATTATAGGCAGCCGATTTGTTCGTGGTGCGGCTGTTGTTGCATCCTTGAAACCTCTGTACCTCGATGGTATTCGCATCGTCTACACAGACACAGCTAAAGATCTGGGTGTAACCATTGATTCTAATTTGTCGTGGCGAGCTCAAGTCAACGAGGTCAGTCGTAAAGTACATTTTTCACTTCATTCGCTAAAATGCCTTCAGAGTCTGCTGCCGTTGAAGACTAAAATCTCCTTGACTCAAACACTTATTCAGTCGATTATAGATTATGCCGACGCCTGCTACCTGGATGCTACTGAGGAGCTATTAAATAAGCTTGAGCGCTTGCAAAATTTAAGTATTCGCTTTATTTTTGGTCTGCGTAAATATGACCACGTTTCTCACCTTCGCAAAGAACTCAAGTGGCTCCCAATCCGCCTTCGCAGGAACACAAGGATTCTATGTCTTCTCTTCAATATTCTACACAACCCGTCTTATCCTTCTTACTTGCGTGAGCGATTCTCTTATGCCCGTCCTTCTGACGTACCATGTAGATCGCACCTTCGAACCCTACTTAAATCCCATCCTCATAAATCCAGCTATTTTTCATATTCCTTCTCTGTCCATGCTGTAAGGTTGTGGAACTCACTTCCGCCTAGCATTCGAGATTTAAAGACTTTATCATTGTTTAAAATTAGAGTCAAAGAATACTACCTTTCCTCTCCAGTTTGATCTATTATAATATTATAAACATATATTTTATTTGTTTATGCATCTTAGGATTTGTATATATATATAATTATATATATATTTATATATATATATATTTATTATTTAAGGTTAAGTTAGTTAAGGCACATATACACATTATTCCTTTCCTTTTCTCGCACACTATTGTCTACATTTCTTCTTCATTTCTCCTTTAGCAGGTCTGCTGGCAGAAATTTCGTGAGAAATAAGCAGTACCTTTGTACTCATATATTATTTTATGTTATTTTCCTGTGCTGTCTACTGTGTGTACATAAATAGTAAATAAATAAATAAATAAATAAAAAAAGGCAACGAAACAAAGTCACCGAATTCCGAAATTGAAGCTTTTTATACGTTTCTTTGGAAGTCGGTTCTATTTATGACATTCGCGAATTGGTAAAAAAAAATCCGGCTCGAAGGACCAATCCTTTTGAAATCATGATCTTCAGCCTACACGTGTCACCTTATAATATATCATTCATCAAAGAAACATGGCCTTGCTACCCACTTTCGCTTAAAACCTCCAAGGAACAACCCAACTTCCAAGGTTTTCCAATCGGCTCCAGAGACCTGTCCCGTACTGAGCAGTCCCCAAAGATTACCAGTCTGGGATTGAGTGGCTAATTATTTATTTAACGGCCACTACAAGTTCGGCTTCAGTCCCGGAGTTCGGACCCCGGGGATAGACTCGGGATTACTCGCTCAATAGTTTGTTAGTGTTCCCGTTTAACGGTAAAGTTGAGTTTAATTGTGAATCAGTTTTTAAATGGTTTGTGATAGTAATTGTGAGTTAGTTTCAGCTTGTAAGGGGAAATAAAATATTTAAAGAAAGGGTGAGCCGAGAAGTAGGTAATTGCTCTAGCAATCATTGCGATTTTTATTTTGCTCGACAGTTAGACCATACCTGGGATCCCATAAAACACCTTGAAACATGAACTAGCAATACAGTGTGTAAAGGACCATGAATCCATCAACATAATCTAAAAAAAAATATGGAACAGCTGTTTTCGTTCCTCTTTCGTTCATTACACACTGCAAACTGTAATGGACGAAAGAGAAAAGCCCCCCCTTCCCCCATCCCCTCTGTCTCTAATGAATACCTTCAAAACAACGCTGACGCAGCATATAGTACCACAACCTACAATACATTGTAAGAGATCGCTAAACTATAACAAAATACAAAACAATACGAAGCAAGAATATAAGTAATTAATCATTTGAGCCGCATTAGTAGCGATGACGGTTGGTTTGCTTGAGCAAAGCATGATGGTGAGCCTTGAGAAGAGCGGAGAGAGAGTGTAGCGGAGCGGATAGCGGACAGAAAGGAACTGATATTTGGTGTTAATAAGGAACTGTTGAAACCGAGGCGAATCCCGTGTCAATTGTTTTAACGCTTGGCCATGAGCTACAATTTAAAGCAACGAGTTAATCCTTCCGGATCCCCGTTGGAAGTAATTATGTTTCAATTTCTGGCTTATTCACGATAAACTTAAATCATTCCGGTGCGATACTTTACTCTTTTTGACAAGAAGTACAGTCATGATAAAAACGAGCCAGCAGCATATAAATGCCAGAGACAGCAAACAGAACAAATGACAGAAATGGCTTCGAGTAAGGAAGGAAGTTGGAAGAAAACAACTCAACAGCGTCGCATTGACATCCCCTGAAGTCACGTGAAACGTGTGTTTAAATGCTTTTAACATCTCTATACAACTTACATAATGAACGAGAGTTGGCTCGTATCCCGCGCGGTAGTCGCCGCAATCAAACCAGAGCCTAACTTGTAGTCGTTAAAACAAAGAAGACCTTGTTCTAATCTATTAGATTAGGTGTACGTAAAAGTTCGCAGACACAAAAGAGCTTTGTAATAATTTGAAAAGAAAACTCTTCACAACCAGATTAAAGGTAAACAAGAAAAACCTAGTGCCAATTCACTAAAAGCCATCAGATTGTGTTTATTTATGAAGCTTGACGGAATCACAGATAAACAATTTAACTGTCTTGGATCCCGCAACGAAATTAATCAGAAAAGAATAGCGGAGGTTTCCACTTCCCTCCATATCAGCAGGAGACAGAACAGAACAAGTCGAATGGATACATAGGGACGTATACAACTGGGATAAATTTATTCATTACGGCAAATTCAACTTTTCACTCCATTTAACACCCCAATTGACAAACAGCGGAAATCCATCAACATAATCCTATTAAAATCGTAACAGTTAAAAATAAATGACACTGAATACACATGAATGACAGAATGTGAATAGGAAATGAAACAAGAACACAAATCATTTGGCAGTCATTTTGTTTTGTAGCGATGACGTTTTTGTTACGTTCGCAGTATGCGATGTTAACAGGCAGCTGAATATATTTTATGTGGCATATTGGTATCACAATAATAATGATGGCTCACTAAACAATAATTATCTTAAAAAGCTAAGAAAATCTTATGGAAATTCTAGCTTTTGCCCGTGGCTTCACCCGCGTGAATGTTGGAAATATCAAAAATGACGATTTTCCATACAAACTTTCATCCCCTATAGCACCCCAATAAGTGAATTTTGAAAAATCATGCCTGAGGATGCCTATGTCATACAAGGAATACGTGTGCAAATAAGTTTCTAGCTCTTAGGGTTTGGCCTGTGCTGCGGGATGTTGTAAGAGATACCGCGGCCTCGACATAGAGGGCTAAGAAGGAACTTGGGTGGTTTTTAGTCACGAGAAGTCTGACACTCTCTTTCGCTCTGTCCAAGAGCGGGAGGGGTTATTCGATGATTTTCCACCCGCCAATAAAAAAAAGGGTTTTGCCTGTGCGTTGATCCTCAGTCAATCTGCTTTGCCTTTTATATACAGGGTGTAAATTAACCCTTTATACATACGTCAACCAAGCATTCTGTACATCAAAATAAGAACCCCTACGCAAAAATTTTTGCTGGGTAACGACTTTTTTTTTGGGATTGAAAATCACATTCTACGGTATAACTCAATGTAGCACTCGTAAAACATTGTGCTAGTGGATGCTTTGCATAGTAAACCGGTCATGGAGGTAATTTAAGTAAAGTTATTACCTGAAAAATTAATATTTACAAAAACAGCTGTGCAAAATTTTTAACTTTGACCCCCAATATCTCCGTAACTAGGGGGTTCCCAGGTATGGTCTAGAACCAAAAAAATGATCGTAGTGGTGGCGAGAACAAGTGCCTTTCGTTTGCGTTAAGGGTTCTTTTACACCCTTTATAGACTAATAGCTTTTGCCCGCGGCTTCACCCGGGTGGATATCTAATAATATCCTAACAAACTTTCATCCCCTATTTAACTCCCTTAGTGGTTGAGTTTAGAAAGAAATTATATGCTAAAACCCTTCTCGAGAACCATTCTACCCATTGGTGAAAACAACATGAAAATCGGTGCAGCAGTTTTTGAGTTTATCGCAAACACGGACGCGGTGGAGGACTTTGTGTTGTATTTGTAGTGATAGATAGATTACTTCCCTATTTAAATCTGATTTTGTTCATAATTTCAAGGGTTTTTTTCTCCAGCTGTATTAATTTTATCGTTTTACGTTTAAACGAACATAGCATTTTGGAAGCCATCGTTTCCAAGTTTTTTTCAAATTTTCTACTGCTTCGTGTACCTGACCACATATGGGTGCTCGTGACTGAGCTTCTCTGCCTAGACCTTTTGGGAAAACACGCGTAATGTTATGTCTATTTTAAATTAAAATGTATCGTGAGTGCAGTAGAGCGAAAAGTTAACAATCACGTCATCGCTACAACAAATGCTCGTGTTTTAGTTTTCATGTTCATTACAAAGGAATGAAAGCTATTATTTCCTTTTCGCATTTCTAACGGGTATTTCCTTTTATTAGTAATTGATTATGAAACGTCATGATTATTATAGAGTTAATTAAGTAATGATGGGTTTAAAGATTCTTTATTTATTCTAGAAGAACATACATTGTTCACTTAACTAATCACACTATATCACACTAATATTATAAAGCCGAAAGTTTGTGAGTGTGTGAGTGTGTATGTTTGTTTGGATTTGGATAAAATTTGGTACACAGATAGTTTATAATCTGGATTAACATATAGGATAGTTTTTTTTCCCGATTTTATCTTCCCGTGAGATAATTTTCGAGTTGTAGCAGGTGAAGCCACTGGCACCAGCTACTAAATATATTACAAAACTAAGGTAACATGTAGTCCAGTAGCTATCAGTTTTGTTATCTTAATGTAGTATCAGTATTTTGTTTGTTTCGTTTTGTACTATTAATTCGGAGATAATAATACATTAGCTTAAACAACATTGCACTATAAAGAAATATTACATAAAATGTAAGTATACGAATATACAACTTTTAATAATATTTGTAAGTTACAATATTTTGGGTTCAATTTTTTCAGATCAGGTAAGTGTTTGTGAAGTTTTTCATCATGAAATGTACCTACATGCACTATAAGGTACATCTCTGCTTATCCCTTCAAGGATTAAGGTGTGATGTCATCAACAGCCTATATTGTTCCCACTGCAGGGACTCTGGCCTCCTCTCTAGAAGTCGGATGGGCTATAATCCACCACGCGTGCCCAGTGCGGATTGGTAAATGTCACATTTCTTCGAATTTTTTGGTTCTAAGATATGCCGGTTTCCTCACGATGTTTTTCTTCACTGTCCGTTTTGAGAGCAGTATTGATGTAATAAATTACACAAACTAATGCGCCTGCCTGGGTTCGAACCCACGACCAACTGTTCGTAAGTCGGGGCCGCCACCACAGGGCCACCACTGCTCTGGCGTGATGTAATGTTACATTTTTGTAGTGTTTTTCATTGCAAACATGAGATGTAAGCTGATGGCAGAACACGTCTTTGGTTCATATCGCCTGATAAGTGTAAGACCTATGTATGAGGGGGTCAATCCTATTGCCATTAACTGGGCACAAATCCAGACTCTGAAGCTGCCACCGCATGCCTTGCCTTCCATTACCGAAGACCCTTAATGCAACAGACATGAAGGATCTTAGGCCTATTAGTATTCTGCCAGTGCTTTCTAAAGTTTTAGAGAAAGTAGTATGCGCGCAACTGGTTGTTTTTTTAGAGACTAATAAAATTCTTCCAGATGTTCAGTCAGGGTTTCGGAAGGGCCGCAGCACGGCCACGGCTTTGTTGGATGTGACAGATAATATCTTGTCAGCTCAAGATAATGGGATGTGCACACTCTTGGTATTGCTTGATTTTTCACGGGCTTTTGATTGTATTAACGTTTCTTTATTATTGTCAAAGATGGTTTACTATGGATTTGACGAGGACACTGTGAAATGGTTTGATAGCTATCTTAGCGATCGTACGCAATTCGTTGAAATACGCCGGGCGGACGGATCAACGGTTGTTTCTAAGCTATGCTCAGTAGGAAGGGGGGTTCCACAAGGCTCGATTCTTGGGCCAGTATTGTTCCTATTATACTGTGCAGATTTAATAAAAATTATAAATAAATGTAAATACCATATTTATGCCGATGACACACAAGTTTATATTTCTTTTAAGCCAGAAGACTACGAGCAAGCATTAATGGATCTTAACGCCGACCTTGAGAATATAGTACAGTGGTCTAATGCCAATTCGCTTGTGTTGAATCCTACAAAAACTAAATTTATGTTTTTTGGTACCGTAAACCAGCTTAGTAAAATTAGACCCAGCGCCGGTTGTGTGAAAATTATGGGTCAGCCTGTCGAGCGTGTCTACGAAGCACGAAATCTGGGTCTTATAATGGACACGGAACTTCGTTTTCACAAGCACGTGACAGAGTGTATCCGTAATTGCTTTTACAGACTTAAAATTTTATACAAGGCTCGTCCGTATCTAAGCGAAGAGCTGCGTGTTTTGCTTGTGGAGTCTTTGGTTTTATCAAAGTTGAATTATGCGGACACAGTATATGGTCAACGACTGCTATCAAAAACAGAAAAAATTATCCAAAGACTTCAAAATGCCTGTGCACGCTTCTGTTTTAAAGTTCCATTTAGGGGTCATGTTACACCTTTCTTAAATGAGCACAACATCCTGAAAATGAAAGCTAGACGTAAACTGCACTTGGCGACCCTACTTTTTGGAGTTATCAAGTCTCACTCCCCTTCTTATCTATACGATAGGCTGTCATGGACTAGTAGGCACAGAATCGGTGAGGGAAGAAAATGTTCCCAACAGCTTTCCATTCCTCAGCATAAGTCAGCGGCTTTCAGGGGCAGTTTTCGTTACGCAGCTACCAAATGTTGGAACAACATCCCACCTCCCATAAAGTTTAGTAAAAGTTGCTCAACATTTAAATTTAAATTAAAGTTGTTTTTATTAAATCATCAAAATGAATTTCGGGATGTTCGAGCCGACATGTCAGCCATTTGAAACATAACATATCTTTATATGTAATTTTTATTTTTTTATTTACTTAAATTATCTATATCGCGTATACATAACATTATTTTTAATCTAATGCGATTTTGAATTGCTGTCTGGCTAATCAATTTTATACATGTTGCAAATTATACAATTTTAAGTACCTATGTTACTAATTTTATACATTCAGTAATTTTGTGTCTTAATTTATCAATTCCCTTTACTATTGTTGGCGTTGTTTTTCTTTTACCAATTTTATACATTTTATCAAATTTATATGTTAGGCAGTTTTATACATTTTATACATTTTGTTAACTTTATACGTTATACAATTTTACCAATGTTACTAATTTTATTTAAACTTTATATAATTATTTCTAATGTATCAACTTTTGAAGGTTTTTGTCATTTATTTTTATTTTTATTTTTATTATTGTTGTTGTTATCAATTATTATTGGCATTTTGTTATTTTTTATTAATGTTCTCATGCTCTTGCTGTTTATATAAGAGTCGTAACATTTGATTTTCGTAGATTTTTTATTTTTTTTTATTTTTATCTTTTGCAAAAAAAATTTAGAATTTTAGAATTTTATGTGTTTATATTTTCGAGCGTATGCACTCGTGGGCAGCAGCTGAAAATCAGCGTCAGGTGGTGCACTTTGTGTTGCCATCTGGCATTATGCTGAGCTGAGGCCCTTTTGGCAGTCTCAATCATTTTGAATTTGGTTCTGTTTATTTTTTAAGTTTTTATTGCCAAATAAACACAATTTTCTTTCTTTCTTTCTTTCCTTGTAAAAATAACTAAACATGAATCGGAAATGAAACAAAATAAAGTCTACAATAACTTTGTTGTGTTAGTGACGGGAGTTCATACTCGACAGCACTCACGCTATGCTAAGGTGAGGACTGAGTGGCAGAGCGGGCGGTAAAAACGGTAGAAAAAAGTAATAGTACTTAATGAAATCAGCCATTATTTTACACGTTAACATTACACCAATAGGGTACTTCACCAAAAAATTTTTTTTATTTTTTTTATTAAAACGTTTCCCCACACTAGGAATTTCTCCTGTATCGTGGGTGCGTTCACAAACATTTAAACTCACATACACAAATACCCAGACCCGGAACAACTATCTGTAGGTCATACAAATATTTGTTTCGTGCGGGGATCGAACCCGCGACACGCAGCGCAGCAGTCCATTGCTTGAGCCACTGCGCCAAACGTGCCGTCGGAATTAGTCTGTTAGATTATCGAATTAGTCTGTCTAATTAGTCTGTCTGTTAGATTATCGAAAAATATTGGATACGTATTTTTTGTTTTATCAAATCAATCAAAATTGACGAAGATAAAACGCGTCAAATATTTGAGTGGGGGCTTGTGTCGTCACTGACCGCTCAAAATGTCAGACTAATGTCTAAGAACATGACGTCACACGAGTTTTCAAAGCACTGTATCGTCTTCATTGTTTGTTTACGTGAAAATAGGAAAAATATGCGTGCACTATTTATTGGAAATCTATCTGGCGGACTAATTGTTTTTTTTTTGTTAACTACACCAAAGTCAAAGTCAAAGTCAAATATTTTATTTCACATAGGCCTACATGGGCACTTGTAAAACTTCGACATAAAAAAAGGGGGCACGGTTCGGTGCATTGGTCGATTCCTAAGGAGAAGAACCGGCAAGAAACTCCAAAGGTTACTCTTTTAATCTTTTAAAATGGTTTTATATGGTTAACAATAAGTTTAAGGTCCAGACATAATCTTGCCTACCATAATCTCACCTATTGTGTGTCTCAGACATAATCTTGCCTACCATAATCTCACCTATTGTGTTTCCCTAAGGGGTAGCTTATAGATTTACCATAACCAATCTTTAAGACCTACTGTATCACCAAAAATAACCCAAATAAAATACTTTGACAGAATTTATCTTTCCTCAAACTACTTATTAAAAACAAATATTAAATTATTTTATCCTAATTCTATCACATTTCTTTAAACCGCTGCTCGCTCCACTACTCTCAGCTCTAACCACACGCACACCGTCATTAGATCGCTCACTTTTACCGGAACCGCTCCACGCATCGGGGAAGCGGAAGGTGTAGTGTTTCCAACCGCTGCCGCGCTGGGAAAACGGGATGTGAGGTACGAGTAGGTCTAGATATCTGCTTAAAATATGGACCTGGTTGACTGTTCCAGTTTATCTGGTGCAAGTGTATACAATCTTGATTGAACTAGCGATTGATGGATTAACTGGTGTACCTACAGTTGAATTGTTCCCCCTTTATGTTCGCTTCCGTAATTTTTTTAAGTCTTTACGGGCCAATTTTGCGGTCGTAATCTGATATCCTTTCTGTGAGAAGATGAACAAAATAGGATTTTTTTGTGCTTGTTTTGTGAGAGGTTTCACGAAAGATGACTTATTCTTGTTATTTTTTAATTTTTTTTTTTCATTCCTTATACTGACATATAGTCAAAGCTTTGGTTTTTCTTTTTATATTGTATATGCATTCCTCAAATAAATAAATTAACTGTTATGTGAAGTAAATATAGATTGCACAGTTACCTAATATTCAATATGTATACAGCATGAGCAAGGCCAATATTTTCGTAAGCAAACCGCAACGTAAGTGCAGTTATTATCATAAATAACCATCTACAATTTCCAAATGATTGTCTCTCCTTCATCCACTAAGATAATAAAACCAACCCTAGCCACACACAACCAGCTGTAAGTCAGCTGTTTATCACATCACACGAGCTATGTGAGTAAATAGACGAAATGGCTCGAACTATCATCGTTAACTGTTTACGCAGGCTGGTTTCAAGCCAAAATACACAACAAGAATCATGTTCGACAATAATGTTTGAATCTGGACATTAATCATGGAATCACTGCCTATAATGATTGCTGGATTGGACGGAGGAAGCCAGATGATTGGCAGCAAAGACATGGAGATGGATCTCGGAATGGTAGGGATGGTCATCATGGTCATTGAAATACTATAAGTGTGGGTGGTAGAGACTTTCCTGGACATGCTCATCTTCAAAGATAGGTATGTCGGTAAAGTAATACACTATCAGCCAACAATTTTACCACATTGGGTCGGGACACTTTTTACATGCTGTTGTAACACACCACGTAGACCCAATGTCGGTTGGCTTCTGTCGGGGCTGCGTGATGTTCGGAAGTAATACCACAGCTTCGGCACAAAGGGCTAAGAAGGAACATGGGTGGTTTTTAGTCAGCAGAAGTCTGACACTCCCTACGGCTCTGCCCAGAGCGGGAGGAGTCATTTGATGATTTTGAATCCACAAAAAAAGTGTGGGCCGGGTGGTTCAAATTTTAATTTAGATAATTAGGTTTGCGTTTGGCTGCTACTCGCCTGATATGAAGTGATATTCGCTTGCCTGAAAGGATCCGATTCACTCGAACTTTGATAAGACCTAGATTATAATGACCAGGAAATAGAGAAGCCTACACTGATCTCCACAGACTGTTTGTTTCGCACAATAAATGTGGAAATTCTGGTTTTCATTTCAGTATTTTATTTTTAGCAAAGTAAAATTGAGCCAAGTAATACCAAAGCAGATTTGTTTGAGCAGAATTCTAAATGAAAGCTGCTCTAATATGTTTGCTATGGGGGCGGGCACATACGACTCGCATACGGGTTGTATGTGTTCTGAGTTCTGACACACACTATAGAAGTTTGCAGTCTCTGTGACAACTATTAATTCTATGCGAAATAGGGTAGTTAACAAAAAAATCTAATTAGTCCGTCAGATAGATTTCCAAAAAATATTGGACACGTATTTTTTCTTTTTTTACGTAAACAAACAATGAATACGATACAGTGCTTTGAAAACTCGTGTGACGTCATTTTCTAAGACATCAGTGTGGCCGATTGGAGCCTTTTTTTTGTATTGTTTATGTTTTATATTTTAACCTTTTCACGTGTTGTGTCTACCTTGTCTATTTTTGATATTCATTTTTATTGATTTGATTTGTGAATATATTGCTTGACTGAAACGATGGATTTTTCTTTGTTAAACTAGATAAATTAGTATTTTCCATTACCATTCAGCAACAATCAGGATGACATTCTTTACCAGTGAGTAACGTCACAACCCCCCACTCAAATCTTTGACGCGTTTTATCTTCGTCAATTTTTATTGATTTGATAAAACAAAAAATAAGTATTCAATATGTTTTTGGATAATCTAACAACACATTAGGACGGTTAGCCATTGAGGTTTTCCATTACGAATTTCCAAGTAGCAGCCAGGGAGTCTGGATGGTGCTCGGTTGATGGCAATACCCCCCCCCCCCCCTATTAAATAAATGAATAAATAAAAAAAATAAAAATATTTTATTATCAGGCATCAAGGCCCATAGGGTGTTAATATTACAACTCACTTAAAAGCTATGTTAGTAAGGTACAGGAACATTACTTAAAAATACAAATAACAAACACAAACACGGGAAGGTTTAACAAGCTTTGTTGCCAACATGTAGCTTGATAAACCTCCCCATTGTAGGCCCATCCAGCCTCTCTGCAAACACCCTCAGGATGCTGTTGCTGCTTCCCCTCACTCGGGCTATTACTGAAGCAACCTTCTATTACAAGGGACTTAAAAATAACGGGAGAAATGTGTGTGTATGTATTATTAAGTAGACCTCTGTCTAACCACTATAACTCATACCATAATATAACTCAGTAACCCTTAAAGAAATAAATTATTTTAAATAGACCCGGTACTTTACCGGGAATAGGGGATCGGACTAAGTCAAAAAAATATGATTCTAATCAGTCCGTCAGTTAGAATCAAAAAATATTGGATACGTGTTTTTTGTTTTATTAGATTAATAATTATTACCCTTGACTCTTAAAATAACTATGTATATTATTAATTAAAAACTATAAAATAAACTAACAAGAAACTATAAAAGGGCATCAAAATACTGCTCCCTAACGCTGTCAGCCGGTAATGTGCCCAAAAGACTGGCGGCATTGCCACGTTGGCAATGCTTAGCCTTTTTTTGTTTTTGGTGGGTGGGAAATCATCAAATAACCCGCTCTTGGGCAGAGCGAAAAGGAGTGTCAGACTTCTACTGACTAAAAACCACCCATGTTCCCTCTTAGCCCTATATGTCAAGGCCGCCGTATCTCTTACAACATCCCGCAGCCCGCAACGCTTAGCCTCAGACCAAGATAAAAGCCAGCCCTTAGGTCACGAGAAGCGTTAAGTAAGCGTTTAGAAATTTCCTTAAACAGGCTATGAGCACTCGGACCCCACTCTTAAAATAATATATTTAATTCAAACAACGTCCTACTTTCTGAAATATCCATTTAAACTGCAAGTAAAGTAAGTAGTTTGGTCCGTCATAAGGGATTGCACACATGACCTACTTACAACCTCGTCTATTTTGACGCACGGTTCACAACTTCTGAACGACTTAACTTTGTATTTTCTCAACTTGCTTTTCCTTCATATAACTTGGACTTAGTAATAACTTGCGAATAGGAAGCATATTATATCTTCCCTGTTTCTGGGATGGGTTATAGGCAGAGGGGTGTTACTTGGACAAGATAGACCTACTGTTTGAGCTACCTTGTACATTGACCCTAACTAGCTCGTCCAATTTACAGTGAAACGTTGCAGTTAATTTAATCAAAAATAAATTGTACACCGATTTTTTTTACAGGTAAGCCCTGTAACTAAAAAGCGCAGCAACATACGACCTTAATTCGTTATGAAAATTTTGTCGTATTGAACGAAACTTTAATGCCTATCAATACGAAGTACGAGCAAATCACAATACAAAAAAAATGCTCGTTTCTAAAAATAACATGCTAAAATAGCTAGGGAGCTATTAAAGCATGTTATTTTTAGAAGCAATACCTTTATACGAATCTGTTGTCTACTCATTCAACATAACATCCCAATACACAACATCAACATAACATTTCACTGTTGGGAGTTAGGTACTTTAATAGTAACAATGATTTCACCTAAATTTTCAGTTCTCACATCACTGAAATACAAATTAACACACATTAAAGGCGTTCTCTAAAAGCCAAACACTAATGCCTTTTTTTTTTGTTTTTGGCGGGTGGATAATCATCAAATAACCCCTTCCGCTCTTGGGCAGAGCGAAAGGGAGTGTCAGACTTCTACTGACTAAAAACCACCCATGTTCCTTCTGAGCCCTGTATGTCGAAGCCGCGGTAACTTGTGAACAACCCGCAGCCCCGACGGGAAGCACTAATCCCTCAAATAAAATTCAACGTTTAAAGTCTTGAAAACCCTTAAATCTTTGAATAGATAATGATCATTATGCAAATACAAAGCCTCTTGAATTTCAAATCAAACTAGAGATGGCTTAAAAGTTATGAAATTGAAAGGCAAGATAATTTTCTTCTTATAGAAAAATAAATTGAAATCAGCAGACACGTGTTTGGTGGCCGACCACCCATTACAATCTGAGCGTCCTCCGTGCGTCGGATGGCACGATAAGCTATTTATTTCTTTAGTAGATCTTCGACAGTCGTTTACGATAGTCGGATAACTAGTCTTACCAAGGGATGTCTTCCGTCAGTTGCTTTATCAAGTCAAGGTACAGAATTCGCATACAATGAAAGATTCGCAAAAACTGGTAAAGAATACCTTGATTGGTCGTTGTCGTGGTTTGTGGGGCTTCCGGGACCGGGACCGCGGTCCCGAAAGCCGCCTGTAACATTTTAATTAATTTGGAGTACTACATCGGGACTACAAGAAAAACGAAGTTAAAGTACAGTTAGCAAAAAAGTGATATAATATTATGATCAACAATTACATGAATTTTTAATGTTTACTTACGGATACTGTTGATTATATTATTATAAGATTTTCTTAATGTTAAGACAATCAATCATGTTGATGATACAAAGTTCAAGTTTAAGAACAAATTTTATGAATAAGTACTGCATTTTTAACTTTGTACCAGGGTGTCATGATTCAGTTGAAGATTAGCTACGGGGTGACCGCCCGAAAGAAATGATTAATCTTCTATTATCTTATGATACCCTAGTACTACATACCACATTACATTACTCCTGTTGACGCCTGTATTTGGTGACAGCCCGAAAGATATTATTATGATTAATCTCCTATTAACCTATGATACCCTAGTACTTCATAAGTCATACATAGCACGTTACAGTACCCCCTGTTTACTCCTGCTTTTCAATTAAACTTTTGTATGCAATTTTTATAATATTTTCTTTTTTATGTTTCATTTTAAGTCAGGCTACTATTTTTGAAATAAAACAAATATTTTATCATTTTATTAAATTACTTTTATTTGTATAACTTAAATGTTTTTGGTTGACCGTACTTTTTAAAGGCATACGTTTTTTTATTATATTTGTGGTCCCCAAATACCCCTAAAACATTTTTATTATTATAGGGGGAATCCTGGACCCCCCAAATCCCCACTCCGTTGTCGTGCGTACGTATCCAAAGTATTATAAAAGCACTTTTATCAAAGTCAGTCTCGTAATGTGCCAAAAAGGAAACAGAGAAAATTAATAAAAGATATCTTTCTCATTTCAATGTCAAAGATATTTCAATATCCTTTGAATATCATTACGTTTTTCAGCTTCTTTCAATAATTGTCTGTCTTATTGGTTTAATGGTCGCAAGCTACTGCTGGGCACGAGGTCCTGAGTTAGATTTTGGGGTCGGGTAAAATCTTATTCACACACATCAATGGATCAATTGGTACTGCGGATGGTAATTCCATTGGTCCGACGCTACTCAAAGGTAACGTGTAATAAACTCAATTTACCAACCAGTAGTCTAAAGGTCACAGCACTATCACCGATCCCCAATCACCAACTAACTCATTAACTACGCCTTACTTACTGCCGCACTCGGAGAGCTTTAATGATTACTTAGGCCATCACTTAGTCAAGGTTTCGACAGTTTTGTCATACAAAAGTGTGTCAAATCTTTACTAAGTGACGACTTAAGTAATCATTTAATATCTCTGAGTACCGCAGTTAGTCCTATTTATGTAGCAGTGATGAATCTAGTGGTATGTTCATGGGACTGCCAAGTCTGTGGTTCAAAGTCATGACACGTAGATACCTTTGACATTTCGGATTCATGCATGTCTGAGAGATATCTGTTGACGGCTTGTAAAGCTAAGTCAGAGATCTGTAGGCTTCATAAAACATAAACATACAATTTTATTATTTATTATTTTATTTTATTTATCACGACAATAGGGTAGTTAACGAAAAAAGTCTAATTAATCCGTCAGATAGATTTTCAAAAAATATTGGACAAGTATTTTTTCTTTTTTCACGTAAACAAAAAATGAAGACGATACATAGCTTTGAAAACTCGTGTGACGTCATATTCTAAGACATTAGTATGGCATTTTTACCGGTCAGTGGCGTCACCAACCCCTAGCACTCAAATCTTTGACGCATTTTATCTTCGTAATTTTTCATTGATCTGATAAAACAAAAAATAAGTGTCCAATATGTTTTGATAATCTAACAGACGGACTATTTAGAATCGCATTTTTTTGTCAGTAAACATTCGTAATATGCTCTTCAAGTGGACCTGGGTAGGACCTCGAGCTAGACGAGGAGATGGCCGAAGCAAGGCTTTTACTAAGCGGTAACCAAGGTAAAGCCAAAGAAACCAGCAAACCAGGCCGTCCGACGCTCGTAGGGTCAACAGTATCGTCAAAGTCACGGGAAATACTTACCTAGTCAAGGGACGCACAGAACCGGGCCTGCGCGCTGCGTCGCGAAAAATAAGGAAACCTATATCCAGCAGTGCGTGATATCAGGCTGGTATGATGAGCTCTTCACTTTTCTTCAAATTTAACCCAGAGCTAAAATCTCTGACAACAGTTTAGGCACTAACCACATGATAAAGAAGATCACAGTTTACGGTACTCGAAGGACGGCACAGAATAAAAACAGATGACGGAAAAAAACATCCGTAAAAAAGAGATCCTTTGGGGAGGCCACGACCCTCAGTATAATGAAATATGACAGCAGGAAAAATACGTACAAATAATATTCATTTACCCGGTTATTGAAAGGGTAATATTAGATCACAGTTCATGATAATGTAAGCTATTGTTATTGGTTGACCGATATAATAATAAAAGTTACAGCGGCAGAGCAGCGGTGGCCCAGTGGTGCCGGGCCCCGACTTACGAACGTAGGTCGTGGGTTCGAATCCAGACAGGCGCATAATTTTGTGTAATTTATTTCATCACCGCTGCTCTCAAAACGGTGAAGGAAGACATCGTGAGGAAACCGGTATGTCTTAGAACAAAAAAATCGAAGACATGTGACACCAACCCGCACTAGGCCCGCGTGGTGGGTTATAGCCCATCCATCTCCTAGAGAGGATGCCTGAGTCCTTGCAGTCAAAATCAAAATCAAAACTCATTTATTCAAACTAGGCTGATAATCAGCACTTTTCGAACGTCATAATTTACTTTACTTAATTTACTTATTTACAAGAGACAGGCCCCCAAAAACGCCCTCCCTTCGACACTTCCTAGTGTTTTTGCTGGAAAGAAGAAGTGGCGGAACAAACTCCCCAGCAACACATCTGTCTGATAGGTTGGTTAGAAGAACCAGACTCGATACAATAGTAAGGCAAGTATAAAAAAGTATATAATAATAATAAAAAAGACATAACATATCAGTAAACTAATCTTGGAGAAAGAACATAAATAAATAACAAACATTGTCTTGTGTTCAACTCAGCGACCAACTGTTCTTATCATTTAAGTAGTCGTTAATGGAATAGTACGCTTTTAAACAAAGATTAGATTTTACTTTGGCTTTAAACGCATTAAATGCAATGGCAAGTCTAGAAAAGAAGATTGCAGTTTGTTATATGTATAATGTTATACCAAGCCCGACGAATGAATTATGAACTTTATGGCAGTGAGAACATTATAGGCTGATGATGATGATGATGATCAGTGAAGTTACAGTTTTTTCATAGGTCTTTTGGGCTCTAACTATGCATGACCCTCAATATCCCATGCAGTGACCTGTGTTTTTTTTTTATGGGAGGTGGAAAATCATCAATTAACCCCTTCCGCTATTGGGCAGAGCAAAAGGAAGTGTCAGACTTCTGCCGACTAAAAACCACCCATGTTCCTTCTCTGGCCTATATGTCGAGGACGCGGAATCTCTTGCGAACAACCCGCAGCCCCTACGGGACCCCCCTGACGGGATCTGTGTTTTCTTTACATTACGGTTATTGTTTTTTTTTTTTTTTTTGATTTCTTTTGAGGTACGGAACCCTAGCAAGATGGTAGGTTTAGATCCGTTTAAGTTTTCGGAAAAATCAGTTGTCGGTTCTTCGACAGACCATGTAGCACTGTAGATAATTTAATTAATCATTGGTCTCGGAGGTGTCATAATCATTTTCAAGTAATGGAACCCGCTAACCACATGGACGTTAACTTGCCATCACTTTGTCGCCTACGATAAACTCGTTACATTGTCATGTCACTATAACTACACGTATAGGGTGTTTAGTAAACGAGCCGATATAATTTATGATGAAGACGTGCGGGTAACACTTGCTAGATTAAATAAAAAAAATTGTTTTAAGATTTGTGTAGTACATTCTATATAATGTTTAAGATATAAGAAAATAATCTTACATTCTAGTTAGATCGCACAGAACATGTATCGTTCTATTCCAACCTCAAACAAGGAATATTGATGACATGTAGGTGACATTTCGTGGAATTAAGAAAAAACTTGTCTCATGTACCGTGACACTTGACGTACTAAGATTCTGGGGTGTGGAAAAAATCGGATTAAATCGCCTTTGTCCGTGTCTAAAATAGTGTCAATTCGTCTTCCACACAACCTGTATGAAGCATGTACCTATTTGAATATTTTTTTAACCGACTTCTAAAAGGAGGAAGTTCTCAATTCGTCGGATGTTTTTTTTTTGTTCCCCGATTACTCGAAGAAGGATAGACCGATTTCATTTTTTTTTGTTTTGCTTGAAAGGGTACTTCCCAGGTTGCCCCATGATCATCAAGTCAGGATCTGATGATGGGTTCCTGGAGAAATAAAGAGAACTCTTCAAATGTTATATGCACACTTGAAGTGATTTGAGTAGTTTTTGGAAGAGAAGCTTCTCGAAGTGAGTCTCAATAAATGATAGCAAATGGACTGGGATTGATGAAATCTCATGTCTGTCTATTGTTCACACCAGTTCATAACATAAAATCACGCCGGTACGCTTTGAAAAGGTACATGTGAACCACTAAAAAGTGAAAAATAGAAACATTTAAACAAAAAATAAAACACAAAAAAGAAAAAATAATCTTAAGAACAAAAACCAGCTTCTGAAGTCGGTGCCAAAAAATTAAATCAAACAAACAAAATTCACAGACTTCAGAAGCAGGTTTTTGTTCTTAAGACTTTTTTCTTTTTTGTGTTTTATATTTTGTTGAAGTCGGATTTATTTTTAAAGTTTTTAACCGTATCAATGATAGAGTGATAGTATCCTCAACATTTTTCTGACGCACGCTGTATGTTCCGACATTTCTTATAATATCTCTTGTCATAGAGCATTGGCATCGCGTGCATAACCTCACTTATGTAACACAGTCGAGTAAGTATGTGCGACAAACGACAATACATAACACTTTCCTTTGAGAAAATATTACTTCTCGATCGTGGTATTTCTAGTTCAACAGAGGAACGAAATATTTTGAGGTTTGATATTGTAATCGTTTAATTCATGGATTATGTTTTGTATGAAAAAAAACCGGCCAAGTGCGAGTCCTACTCGCACATGAAGGGTTCCGTACCATCGTAGTAGGGGAGTCGCTTTTTTTTTTTTTTTTTAATTATTAAAAATATTTTTATTATATGATGTAACTAAAAATTTATGCTTTTCGCAATTTTTCCTTTATCTGTGTTATAAGACGTTGCTTCGTACCAAATTTCAAGATTCTGAGTTCACGGGAAGTACCCTGTAGGTTTTGATTCCCTTGCGAGTGTCGAAAATTTGCGGCATAAACGGGAGTATCTTTTGATCGCGTTGACTTAGAAGTTTGATTTTTTCACAGCTCCAAGAGACCATAGACTTGAGTATTTGATATGAATTTCAGCTTGATACCTCCACGCGTTCCTGAGAAAAAAGGTCTTGACAGACAGACAGACAGACAGACAGACAGACGGACAACAAAGTGATCCTATAAGGGTTCCGTTTTTACCTTTTGAGGTACGGAACCCTAATTAGTGAAATGATAATTATTTATTTATTTATTTAGTACATGGAGACCTTACAGCTTATAAATACAAACAAAAAGAAGAAATCGTAGTCACCAGAAAGCCAATTACAAGTCCTCACGTATAGACTTATAATAATAAGATTATTTAAGGTGTGAGCACAAAAAAAAACGCCTTATATAAAATAAATACAATATAGTAGTTCGCAAAAATCTAACTCGGTGAAATATTAAAGAAATTAATAACACCAAATAAATTAGCTTACCGCTACTTGAAAAAATTGAGGCTTAAGCACCTTCTGGCCGCATTCACACTAGTTGTGAATGGATTTAAGTTAAATTCCTTGCATATGTCATTGTCATTTACAAAAACGTGATTTAGGCTATTTTACAGTATCTATCGAACAAACATTAAAAAGTAAATTTCTCATACTGTGTTAATTGTACTGTGTTACAAACACTGTATTTTGGAACCCAAAACAGGTCTCAATGTTAAAGTTACAATTGTTATTCAGTGAGATAATCGCTTTAGAAGTTGGAAGTTGTCTATGTGTATACATCATAATTATGAGTGGAACTGTACCTATAAAAATATCGATCAAAACCATTTACAAAGAGACGGCAATAATCTGTAAATTCCGGCAACATCCAATCATAGTTGTTTTATTGCGTGGTTCCAGGAACGTTTTTTATTATCATCATAACAGAGATCCCGTCTCGAAGGACCATGAGCCATAAAACAATTTTTTATTTATGTAAATTATAGAAGAGTCCCAAAAAACGTTACAACACGTTAACTACACTGAACTTTGCGTGAAACTTTTTATTCGTCATCAAAATACCCCTAAATTAATGGTTCTAATTTAGGGTAAAACTATCCCAGGTGTATTAAATTGGTTGCAATTAATTAAAAATTAACTGACATTTTTAACGCACAAATGTCGTTGAAATTAAGTGGTATATCTACTATTTTAATTTATTTTGTTCCTGTTTTGTATTCCACTTCATGTAAACGAGTTTTATGAAAATTTTCAAGCTTCTAGGCACTTCGTTGGATCGGAGTAAAAATAACAAAAAAAAACAGACGTGTTAAGAAATAAGTTTTTAGACTGACACTATTAATATCAGTTGCGCAGTTGCTCAAGCAATGGACTGCTGCGCTGCGTGTCGCGGGTCCGATCCCCGCACGGAACAAATATTTTAAGTAGTAGCGGACGTCACGCAGTATCACCCGCGTAGTTCTCGTTCCCGTGGGAATACATGGATAAAAAGTAGCCTATGTCACCCGGGGAAAGTGTAGCTTCCCAACGGTGAAAGATTTTTTTAAATCGGTCCGGTAGTTATGGAGCCTATTCGTCCGTTCAAACAAACAAACAAATCTTTCCTCTTTATAATATTATTATTGTATTAAGTATGCAAATACCCAGACCCGGTACAACTAACTGTAGGTCAGTTAGTTGTCCCGGGTCTGGGTATTTGTGTATGTGAGTTTAAATGTTTGTGAACGCACCCACGATACAGGAGAAATTCCTAGTGTGAGGCAACGTTTTTTTATTAAAAAAACAACATCTTTTTTTAAGCACTCGCACATTAACACTTCTTATTAGCACGGTATAAGTATTTTGTATTTGTTATTAGTTTTTGAGTTTTCATTATTTCAGCAATGCTACAAGCGCCATGATGCGCTAAGAGTTGAGTCAATATTTATTTTAGAAGTTAAAAAAATAACATGCACAATTTGAGCATACTCGCTCGACCAACCGACATGTCCAACCTTGCTCTATTACTTCGTAACTCCCGGGCGGACTATTTAGGCCAAGGCTCCCTTCCGGGTTAAGGGCTGCCCTCACATAATGGGGGTAGATGGCGGGGCTGATTTACACAATGGCGGTAAATTGTGGATGTCTCCTCTACAATCAGTGCTGAGGGTGCTTCCGGTGGGTTAAGGGGTGAAGCAGGGGTCGTGGTGTGTTTACTATTAAAGGTTTTTGTGTGGTTTGACGTACAGTTTATTGCATTCAATGGTTTTCAGAGTTGACGATGCTTAAATCAAAGTAACTAGTGTGTAACTACACTAATTCGTTACCATGAATTCTGTACATAATTCTAGAATCAGCAGGTTCGTCGGTTATTATTAAAAATACACGAAAATACAACCCTTATTACCCGACTGCGGCGAAGCCCAAAAGGAGGGTTATGTGTTTGGCGTGTATGTATATTCCTTTTCTATGTTCCCTCTTAATGGATATATCTTTTGATGGGTTCTTAAACCGCATTAAAGGACACCTCTATTACCAGGTTCTACCCATCTGTCATAGAAGCTTTTCTCAAAAACTTCTTAGTTTGTTTATCTCTGAAATACTTATTATTTATCTACTAAATTATCCTGTTGTTTGTGACACATTTTCTAGCTTAGGTACACATAATCCCTCTTTTTTTGGTTGGGAAATCATCAAATGACTCCTCACGCTCTGGGCAGCATCCAGTAAAACCTGACCTGGCTTTGTATGAGCTCCTCGTACAGTGACATAACAGTTTAATTTGGTTTTGCACAGCATGATTGTGCGTCTTGCGTACTTAACCAATGATGGATGCTCCAATAAAACGAACTCCGACGTAATAAAAAATAACCGATAATAATTTATCTGAGGAGGAAAAAATCGGTATTATCCGGCAATATTCGGTTTTTACGAGCGGCTCTCTATTGTCGCGATTATTGATGTTAATGGATTCGGTGGCTAAGAAAGGTCTTTATTAAGAAACGGTATTGTTGGATAATATCTTGTTTAAGGACGAATTTTTGAAATAGCGGTCCTTTAGAAGATATTAGCACTATGCAAAGGTTTTGTGGGTGGCATCTCGTAGTTCAACCTAGGAGGTTGTTTGCTACTGCAGTCCAAATAACAAAAATATTTTTTTCAAATAACAGTTTTAACACCTAAACCAGTTTTTTTTTCGTAGCTTACTATCTGTGTCCTAAAAAGACAGAATACGTTTATTTTTATACATAATTGGGGGATACTTTGTAATTGCGAACGAGGCGGAATTTGGGAAATTACGGAACCGAGAACTACAGTAAATTCCACGTGCTTTTTAATACACCTTCGAAGAAATAAAATAATACAACGAAAAGTATTTTTGGAATAAATTGTTAAGTAATTCTTATTTTAATTTACCTACTTTTTTTCTGCGCTTTGAATACACAAAACAACTCAAATAATTTTTATAACAAACACAATGCTAAACTCGAAAAGTTGTTTATTGCATAGATCTGTATTTTTAGTTTCAATTAGAATGTTTCTTCTGGACTCAGAAGCTGGCGCTGTTGCGAGCGAAGTGTATATAAAACCTAAGTTATATGTATAAAACCTAAGTTTGGAACATGGAACAACATATGACAGCTGAACGTCTACGAACGGTATGAGCCCACAGCACAGCTCTAGTTCTTGGTGGTCACACGAGTAAAAATATCGTCCATTTTTACGCGTCTGCTCAAAAAAGAGCGTTATGTTTTTCGTGTTTGATTTTTGTAGAATTCATTTTGCGTAGAATTTCCAAACTTTTTGTTTCCAGACATCTCCAATATCGAAAATAAACACGATGTCAGTTTTTTTTTTAAAGTTTCAAACATTTTTTTATTTTCTTTATTGAAAAAATGCCTCGCAGGTTTAGAGTGCAGCCCTGGTTTGAAAATAAAAACAAGGGTATTTTTGAAACCGTGAGTAATGGGCTAGCTCGCCGTCCGTCCGTCTTACGACGACGACAGGCCGTGTCGACGGCGCGATAGTGTTCCACATGCCGGAAACACCTAAAATTCAAACATCTACCAACCCGCACTGGCCTTGCGTGGTGGATTATAGCCCATCCCTCTCCTAGAAAGGAGGTCTGAGTCCCTACAGTGGGAACATTATAGGCTGATGATGATAGTCTTAACTATGTTGTCTTACACTTTTGAGGTTTCATGTAAATTACTCAATTAATTTACAATTCACTACGTTTTACCAAGTCATACAAAAAGTGCGAAGCAGAGGCGGTCGTAAAGAGGATTATAATTATTGCTAAGTACTAATTATTGTGGCTCAGCTCTTCTTGTCTCAGCTAATTAATGTCTACTAAAGTCTTAGTAGTTTTATTCTGTAGAAATAATCTTTAAATGGTATAAAATAAAGTAACTCCCGCTGTTTGTACAGTCGAACAAGCTAATAAGTATACAGGGTACAGATCGATATAACTCTATAACAATAAATGTGTTGCTGCGGAGTTTGTTCCGTCACTTCTTCTTTCCAGCTAAAACACTAGAAAGTGCCGAAGAGTGGGCGTTTTGGGGGACTGTCTCTTGTAAATAAGTAGAGTAAAGTAAATTTTGACGTTCGAAAAGTGCTGATTATCAGCCTAATTTGAATAAATGACTTTTGATTTTGATTTTTTTGAAAAATAACACTGAATATATTGATTGTAATTTTGTTTTATCAAGTGTTTCGCATTAGGCGACTGATGTCAAACACTGTATCGTTTGACATCAGTCTCTAAATGTATCTGTATAATCTTAAAAGAAAATACAAGTTAGCTGGCTGCATATTTATTAGCTTGTTCGAAATAGAAAATATATGGTTGTTTTGTGCTTTCTTGTGATTTGACATGTAAACTTGCTTTGAATGATGACATAGTAATATTTTTTTGATTTTTTGGTTTATTTGGATTCGATTTTTTTTGTTTACTTTACATTTGTTTTTTTTTGTATGAAAATTCTAACACAATGAGAATTGTTTGATGAATAAATAAATGAAAAATGAAATGATTGTACGTTAGCGTACAAATAGTTTTGAACTTCGCAACGGAATTTAATCCAGTTTTTAACAATAGATAGAGTGATTCAAAGAGGGTTTATATTTATTATTAGGTACACGGGAACGGGATCCACGCGTACGAAGTCGCGGGTGACCACTAGTCTAAACTAATACTATAAAGAGGAAAGTATTTTTTTGTTTGTTCTGATATAACTTAAAACAAACTCGACCGATTTTAAAAATTCTTTCACCTTTAGAAAACTACATCTTTACCGAGTACTTAAAGGAAAGTTCAAAATACACGCTGGCAAAGTCGCGGGCAAAGTGCTAATATTACTTCCTTATGTGTATCGGATTTAGTTAACAATTTCAAGGGTTTCCATTTTTTTTATGAACCCTACGCCTGTTCTTTGTCAGCTATCCTCCAGTAAAAATCCGGTCGAAACTGGTTCAGTCGGAGATTAGCTGGAACAAACAAAACTATTTTTTTTGTTATATGGAGGTAACGTACATATGCTTTCAGTAAGAAGCTGTTACTTTGAAATTACAAACCAACATTCCAATAGGGAAGCGGACTGAGTCAAAAAAAAATGATTCTAATAAGTCCGTCAGTTAGATTATCGAAAAATATTGGATACGTGTTTTTTGTTTTATCAAATTAATCAAAATTGACGAAGATAAGATGTGGTTGTGACGTCATTTGTAGGTAAAAATGTACTATCATATATATATTATGACGTTTTCGAAGAATTCACGTGTTTTCGAAGCACTGTATTGTCTTCATTTTTTGTTTATGTGAAACAAGAAAACATACGTGTCCAATATTTTTTGGAAATCTATCTGCCGGACTAATTAGTTTTTTTTTTGTCCGATCCCCTATTGTATTATTTTGTATAGATATTATAATAACATGTCGTATAGATTAGGGCTAATACATAGAAATGTATCTGCTCATGAAAGAAAAAAACATATATTGCGCTCACTGACCTCAAATTAATTGTAACAAAGCCAAGCGTATGACCCTTACACAGGTCATTGAACGGAAATGTCAACAATGATAGATAAGTTTTATTGTCTCTTTTTTGTCCGTATCGTTACAGGCTGCGATACATCAAAGAAAAACGGCTGAAAGCTGTTGTTTTGTTTTCTTTTGTTTGTGTTATTCTATTCAATTATCTCCCCTAAAAACAATTTTGGCGAACGCAAAGATCTTTTTGCAATCTTTTTAGAGAAATGTTGGCAAAAGATAAGTGCTTCGTGTCATGGAAAGTACAGTTAACGGCAAAATATAAGTCGCATTTATGTGTTTTTAAAGTCAAATCATTATTTATCTGTCTAGCCTTCTCACGACTATCTTGGGTTGTCTTGCAGTATAATCGAATGCAGCTAAATACCAGTATTTTACAACAGATTCAGAAGTAAAATTAGATTGAACGTAGAACACCCGATATTACGTTCATGCAGTCAAATAAAAGTTTTCACTATAAGAATGGACCTTAAAACGTTAATCAATAAGTACCTATAGTTGGCGAAAAACTTATTTGAATTTTAGTATGTGCTTACATTTCGTTGCTGTAGGCACCAACGTCGTTGCATCGTCCAGCTGTACTGTAAGAGAGTGAGTGTTACTCGACTTTTGACGCTGAGTGTACATCAGTCAAAAGTTTTTTGAAAAATGAAAAAAAAAATGAAAAATGTTTTATTCGTTAACAGAATTCAGTTTACAATAATTGAGAAAACACCTGTAGCAGGAGAAGCCGACTCCCTTAACTAGATTACATTAAAATTAAAATAACACGATTTTTAAGTGTATGTATACACCCGCGAGCGTTCGCCAGTGTGTGTGTGTGTGTGTGTGTGTGTGTGTATGTGTGTCCGTGTGTGGGTGTGTGTATGTATTTGTAAGAATATATTAACAGATTCATACTACTTATACAAATATAAATACTCTAAAATATACACCTTACATAAAGACTACCTAATAATATGAACAATTAAGTTTTCCACATCTCCATAGTCAAGAGATTTGAGCCACTCTGTCACCATTTGTTTACATGCTTGGGTAGTTTTTGTGTATACGTTAAGAATTTTATTAACGGAGTTATATAAATGCGAAGATTGATTTGAAAATTGGTGTCTAGCGAAGTATGTTTTAAACTTGCGTGTTTTAGCTACTATGTCATTTCGTCTTTTTGCTAAGATTCTGGGATCTACCGGAAGCGACTTATGTTTTTTTAAAATGACATGCAGAATATACAATTGACGCATACTAAGCCGGTCAGCAATAGAGTAAAGAGAGACGGTTGGAAATCTAAGTTTTTTAATAACATAACTTTAAGAAGTATCCTTTGAGCACGTTCTACCTCCAAGAATTTAACCTTTGATGCACCCCCCCATACCGGAATACAGTAAATCATGATTGACTGTGCCAAAGCAACATAGACTTTTTTCAGAAGTTCAACATTGGCAGAATGTCTAAGGTTTTTAAAGATCCAGATCAATTTCCTGATTCTGCTAGCAACTAGTTCAATCTGGGAGTGCCAGGAAAGTCTTTCGTCAATCATGATCCCCAAGTATTTTGCAGTATTTACCTTAGTTACAGTGGGGCAACTGCAGTTGTCAAAATTATGGCAGTTGTGTATTTTAAGACTATATCCGGGGCGAGGTTGATTCCTACTATCAATTGCAAAACACATGTAATTGGTCTTAGTAGTATTTAAAGTAAGCAAGTTTTGTCTCAGCCATAGGGCGGTGGTAGCCAGTGCAGATTCGGCATCCCTTTTTATAGAGTCCCACGAACTTCCCGTAAACACCATGGCAGTGTCATCCGCATATGAGAAAACCTTGGTGTTGATAGATTTCAAGTTGCAGAGGTCATTAATATAAATGAGAAATAACGTAGGCCCCAGGACGGAGCCCTGGGGCACCCCAAAGGTCAGTTCAGCGTCAGCACTCATGAATTCCCCCACCCCGACCCTCTGCCTTCTTCCTCTCAGATAATCCTGAAGCAGATTCAAAGGGGTGCCTCTTATCCCTATGCTTTCTAGTTTTTGCACAAGAATGTGAGCAGAGACGGTGTCACACGCCATCTTCAGATCCAAAAATACGGTTAGGCATCTACCTCCATTGTCCAATTGATCAGTGATTAGAGAAGTCAAGGCCAGTACAGCATCCTGAGAAGACTTACCAGCTTGAAAACCGTATTGAGAGTTAGATAATATGTTATATTTATTAAGGTATCTTGTTAATCTATTATTAATAAGTTTTTCCAGTATTTTGGACAATGAAGGCAGAACGGAGATCGGTCTATAATTATTGACATCTTCTCTGCTCCCACTCTTGTGTACAGGGGTAATGACAGCTTGTTTTAAGCAGGAAGGAAACACACTCTTTTTGAAACAGGTGTTAGCCAAGTGGGAGATTATCGGAGACACTATGCACCTAGCCAGCTTGAGAAAACTAACTGGAATACGATCCAGTCCAGGAGCACTATCCGTTTTTAGAGACATAATAACCTCAAGAACCTCACTCGGATCAGTGTCCAGAAGGACAAAGGATGAATGCTGTGATCGGCGCGGGAAATGGGAATCAGACAAATTTTGAGTGGGGCATAATGGTGTAATCTCACCAGCAAGGCCCGCACCTATGCCTGAGAAAAAACTATTAATTTAATCAACAGATTCCGATGCAGTAGATTTGATGTTAAGAAGTTTGTCGTTATTGTTTTTAGTCTGTTTCATGTGAGTAATATTTTTAATGTTTTTCCAGAGGCACTTTGAGTTGTTCATAGATTTTTCAAGCAGTTGGTTTTCATAGTTACGTTTGAGTTTCTTTATTAATTTATTACAATGGTTGCGGTAACGTTTATAAGTAATACTAAGGATTTCATCATGGGGATTGCTGCGTAGTCTTTTATGCATATTATTCCTATTCCCAATGCACCGTAATACTCCTTGTGTTATCCAAGGCTTGATGACTCGATGCTTTTTCGTTATTCGTTTCTCACACGTGTTCTCTATTAGAGATTCTTTAATATAAGAGACTAAGCTACTACATATTATTTCAGGATCATCGCAAAGAAGTAGGTTGGAGATGTTCTTTTGTAAAAGGCTATCAACAGCGCTCTCGTAATTAATCACCGTAGTCACTTTTACAAATTTTGTTTTAGTATTTACATCAGAAAGGTGTAAAAAAGTCGTAAGATGGTCAGTTATTGAGGTGTCAAGTACTGCCACTCGAGCATAAATCCTTCTTCTATCCAATTTAAGCATGATATGATCAAGGCAGCTTCCATCCCGAGTCGGTAAGCTGTGGCCAGGCATAACACCGTGGATACTTAGCATATTAAGGTATTCAAGTCTGTTTGTTCTCATGTAGTTGTGATCATTAGGGTTTTCAATTATATTTATGTTTATATCACCTACTATACTTATACATTTATTTGAATCATTTAATCCAAGATGGAAATCTAGTGAGTTAATAAATCGTTGTGCGTTAGGATTAGAAGGTGATCTGTATATAGCTAAAATAGTACAACTTGTAGACTCAATGTGTAGACATGACGCATCGTCCAACAATACTTCTTTTACGTTAACCGGAATATCATCTTTAATATAAGCAACTAGCTGAACCCGCATGCCTTGCAACGCCCTTTTTCCTACCTACTACCTGCCTACTACCTACCTACTACCTACCTACTACCTACCTACTACCTACCTACTACCTACCTACTACCTACCTACTACCTACCTACTACCTACCTACTACCTACCTACTACCTACCTACTACCTACCTACTACCTACCTACTACCTACCTACTACCTACCTACTACCTACCTACTACCTACCTACTACCTACCTACTACCTACCTACTACCTACCTACTACCTACCTACTACCTACCTACTACCTACCTACTACCTACCTACTACCTACCTACTACCTACCTACTACCTACCTACTACCTACCTACTACCTACCTACTACCTACCTACTACCTACCTACTACCTACCTACTACCTACCTACTACCTACCTACTACCTACCTACTACCTACCTACTACCTACCTACTACCTACCTACTACCTACCTACTACCTACCTACTACCTACCTACTACCTACCTACTACCTACCTACTACCTACCTACTACCTACCTACTACCTACCTACTACCTACCTACTACCTACCTACTACCTACCTACTACCTACCTACTACCTACCTACTACCTACCTACTACCTACCTACTACCTACCTACTACCTACCTACTACCTACCTACTACCTACCTACTACCTACCTACTACCTACCTACTACCTACCTACTACCTACCTACTACCTACCTACTACCTACCTACTACCTACCTACTACCTACCTACTACCTACCTACTACCTACCTACTACCTACCTACTACCTACCTACTACCTACCTACTACCTACCTACTACCTACCTACTACCTACCTACTACCTACCTACTACCTACCTACTACCTACCTACTACCTACCTACTACCTACCTACTACCTACCTACTACCTACCTACTACCTACCTACTACCTACCTACTACCTACCTACTACCTACCTACTACCTACCTACTACCTACCTACTACCTACCTACTACCTACCTACTACCTACCTACTACCTACCTACTACCTACCTACTACCTACCTACTACCTACCTACTACCTACCTACTACCTACCTACTACCTACCTACTACCTACCTACTACCTACCTACTACCTACCTACTACCTACCTACTACCTACCTACTACCTACCTACTACCTACCTACTACCTACCTACTACCTACCTACTACCTACCTACTACCTACCTACTACCTACCTACTACCTACCTACTACCTACCTACTACCTACCTACTACCTACCTACTACCTACCTACTACCTACCTACTACCTACCTACTACCTACCTACTACCTACCTACTACCTACCTACTACCTACCTACTACCTACCTACTACCTACCTACTACCTACCTACTACCTACCTACTACCTACCTACTACCTACCTACTACCTACCTACTACCTACCTACTACCTACCTACTACCTACCTACTACCTACCTACTACCTACCTACTACCTACCTACTACCTACCTACTACCTACCTACTACCTACCTACTACCTACCTACTACCTACCTACTACCTACCTACTACCTACCTACTACCTACCTACTACCTACCTACTACCTACCTACTACCTACCTACTACCTACCTACTACCTACCTACTACCTACCTACTACCTACCTACTACCTACCTACTACCTACCTACTACCTACCTACTACCTACCTACTACCTACCTACTACCTACCTACTACCTACCTACTACCTACCTACTACCTACCTACTACCTACCTACTACCTACCTACTACCTACCTACTACCTACCTACTACCTACCTACTACCTACCTACTACCTACCTACTACCTACCTACTACCTACCTACTACCTACCTACTACCTACCTACTACCTACCTACTACCTACCTACTACCTACCTACTACCTACCTACTACCTACCTACTACCTACCTACTACCTACCTACTACCTACCTACTACCTACCTACTACCTACCTACTACCTACCTACTACCTACCTACTACCTACCTACTACCTACCTACTACCTACCTACTACCTACCTACTACCTACCTACTACCTACCTACTACCTACCTACTACCTACCTACTACCTACCTACTACCTACCTACTACCTACCTACTACCTACCTACTACCTACCTACTACCTACCTACTACCTACCTACTACCTACCTACCTACCTATCTACCTACCTACAACCTAACTATCTACTTACCCAAAAAAAAAGAACAAAAACTATCCTATGTCCTTCTCCTGGCTCTAAACTACCTCCCTGCCAATTTTCAGCTAAATCGGTTCAGCCGTTCTTGAGTTATAAGTGAAGTAACTAACACGACTTTCTTTTATATATATAGATAACACCATCGTTTTGATTAAGATGCCGCATGCTAAAGTACGAGACATAATTAGGCAGGACAGAAATCGGTTTGTCATCATTAGTCCAACATTCAGTTAGTACCACTAGGTCAGGCTTGAAATTTAAATGTGCTAATGATACTTGCAAGTCATCAAAATTTTTATAGATACTCCGGATATTTTGTGATATCAATGTTAGATCATTTTTCCTAATATTAATTATTTTGTGTAAGTTTGCAATGTCGCAGAAGGACGCATTGGCTATTTCTGCTGTATCTAGATCGTTTAGTGTGCTTAGGGCGTCATCCATCTAAAGTTAGTTAGGGTTTTCTTAACTGACGTTCAAGATAGGCTAACGATGACAAGCGTTTTTGCAGCTCGAGTCAATTTTAAACTCGTAGTTAAACCTCCATTTTGTACGAGGGAATAGATAGGTAATTTCGTGGCGGAAAATGTAGGTCTAAGTACTTTGTCTTGAGCTGAAGTAGGTAATGGTGTTTCAAGAGTTAAAGAAAGAAAGAAAAGAGAGAAAAATATTTATTTGTCGCAGAAACACACCGAGCATACAGGAAAAAAACAATACACAATTTTTTTTTTGAAGTAGCTCGTGGCTTAACAAGAACTGCCACTCGGGTCGATCTTTAGGTTAAGCTGCGCTTGCCTAGGTCGACCTGTGGATGGGTGACCGCCCATTACATACCGAGTTTCCTCCGTGCCTCGGAAAGCACGTTAAGCTGTTGGTCCCGGGTGCCATATATTATAGATCTTTGGCAGTCGTTACAGGTAGTCAGTGACCTGAAAGTGTGACATCCAGTCTTACCAAAGGGTATCGTATTACCTAGTATTAACTGTGTTGTGGAGGTCAGATAGGCAGTCGCTCCATGTAAAATACTGGTATTCAGCTGCATCCGGTTAAACTGGAAGCCGACCCCAATATAGTTGGGAAAAGGCTAGGCAGATGATGATATATTTTCTTTTTTCACGTAAACATATAATGAAGATGATACAGTGCTTTGAAAACTCGTGTGACGTCATTTTCTGAGAAATTAGTATGACATTCTTTAGCGGTCAGTGACGTCCCAACCCCCACTCAAAACTTTGACGCGTTTTATCTTCGTAATTTTTTATTGATTTGATAAAACAGAAAACACGTATTTAATATTTTTCGATAATCTAACAGACGGACTAATTAGAATCATATATCTAATTAGAATAATTTATCTATAATATGTATGTATTTAGAAATATATATGTATGTTTATCAGTTGTCTAGTACCCATAACACAAGCTCTGCTTAGCTTGGGACTAGATGGCGTTGTGTGATAGTTGTGGATTATTATTATTATTATTTTATTTATTTAAGTCAGTAAACATCCCTATTTAAATGATATTTATTTCATAAATTAGTTTAACAAAACATTTTACACGTCACATCAAGATGGGGCTAGTGTTTCGTACTGACTACTTTGAGAACTCAAGTCATATTATGAGAACCTATTTTGTCCTGTAAGATATTAAAATTGAATTAAAATTGCTAGTCACTTTTCTGTTTCCCTAAATCTGATTACATAACATCACGTCTGTCTGTAGTTAAGGGTTAGGAAGAGGTATACCTACCTAAAATTACACCAACATTTCACCAGATTATGATAACAATATTTATTTTGAGCAATCCATAAAAAAGCACCAAAAACGCTAAAATATCAACCCCTTTCGTCAGCTAAACATTATGAAGCATTAAAATTACGAGCGACCCTCTGCCTACCCTACGTTCGTAATAAAATGAAGCATCTCTTCACCTTATCTCGCAGATGATATCAAAACCCTGAGTTATATCCTCAAATGATAAATTGTTCCGAAACTACCTTCCCTTCAAGAGTCACCTTTAACTCGTCAGTTTAAGGTAGAATTTGGATCGAAACTGTGTTAGATATCGATTATTGGCCCACCAAATTGTTGGTGTCTACTGAATTTCGTTAATGGTCGGAATTTTGAGGGTATGTAATAACTTATACTTTGATGTGGAGGTGCGTTTACATTAGTGGATCCAGGTATGGAATTAGGGCATGCAGAAAGAACAGCAGCTTGAGGCAATCTTCAAGTTAACTCGCGCTTTTTTTATGGTACAAACCAGCCACACTATTCCCAAACCACTGTTACTCCTGAGAGCCAGAATCGACAGTGGCCATCACCAGAAAAGCGCCGAGACAATGAAGCTCGACGACGTCTCAGAGAAACATTTAACTGTCTTGAATCCCGCAAGGAAATGAGTCAGAAAATAATAGCAGAGTCGCGATGGCTTAGGTTGGTCCGTGTATGGGTGACCACCCATAACAGACTGAGTTTCCTCCGTGCCTCGGAAAGCCCATTAAGCTGTTGATCCCGGCTGCTAGATCCAGCCCTAGTTGGGAAATGGCTTTAGGGTTCCGTACCTCAAAAAGAAAAAACGGAACCCTTGTAGGATCACTCGAGTTTATGTCTGTCTGTCCGACCATTCCCTCCACCTTATTTCCGAAATTACTGAGCCTAAAATTCCGAAAAAAATACAGAAATTAGTTCAACACGTATTCTCGTAGATTACAGTAAAATTTATAAGAAGTCATGATACAGAACCCTTCATGTGCAAGTTGAATTTGGCCAGTTTTTTTTTGTAAAAGTACCGGTAGAACTAATAGGACTTTTGTTCCCACTAGTTCAAAAATTATGTACCACCTTGAAACTTAAGACTTAACTTAAGACTAGTGGGAATAATAATTCCCACTAGTTCCATCGTAGGACTGTGCTACTCTTCCGACAACACTAGACCTACTAACTCGACCAATGTTAACACACCTCCACGACAGCTTTACGCGTTTACACTTAAGTTAGTAGAGACATGTTACTTAATAATTAATAAGTTTAATGCCTTCACTTAAGGCGCTAACAGCACTGAAACTAGCGCCACCCACATCTTATTTCTTATTTTTATCTTTTACTCTAAAATCACATCAAATTTGAAAAATCCAAAACACTGTCGTGCTAGTAAATAACCTGTAGTATTTTTAAAATCACTTTTTATGATTTATCATCACTGCTGGAACACAGGCCTCATATCTTTGAGGAGGAATGGGCTATAATCTACCACGCGTGCCCAGCGCGGATTGGTAGATGTCACATGTCTTCGAATTTTTGGTTCTACAACATGCCTGTTTCCTCACGATGTTTTCCTTCACAGTTTTGAGAGCACAAGCCTTATTTACGAACCGTGCACTCCCTGAAAAATACAATATTATAGTGCTTAGTGAAATACTTTTCACTAAGCACCATAATATTGTATTTTTTAACGTGTCACATTTACTTATATAAACCTAGTTTTATTCTAAACGTCTACGCCACGTCTATTCATTCCAAACAAGAAAGATACAATTCAAGTAGATTTTCCGTGACCGCATTTATTTCGTACAATCGTGTGTGGCTGTGACAGACAGTGTATTGTAACACACAGACACCTCAATTTTACGAATAAATAGTAAACATCGCGAACTGTGACATATTTTCAAGATTTTCCACACAATTGGCTGTAGGATAAGTTTATATTTTTAAGATAAAATTTCATTTAAAAGAGCTGTGGATTTTGTGAATAATAAATAAATAAATAATTCTGTCATAAAAACATTCTTGTTAATGGTCACAAAGAACTCGGGGATTGATAATTTATTTATAAAAGGTATTGTTGGAAGATACCGACAATAATTGTTGGAAATGGAAATTGAGGAAAATATTCGGAAATTATCTCGCAAAATTATTTCTTCACGGAATCTTGTTTATCCTTGTAAAGGTCATGCCATTATTACTCTTTCTAGAAGGGATTAAATTCATGTCATAGTTCATAATTAAAAATAGTTTACTTTGGTAGCTGGCCTATACAAAATAGCAATACCTACTCGACCCAATTGCATGGGACTGCATTTTTTTGTAGCAATTATGATTTTAGTTAGATGGCCTACTTGTTTTCCTTCAGCCTGTGGTGTCCTACTGCTGGCCTACCCCAATTCCTTCTTTGAGCTCTTCTCCCATACGTTCTCGAATCAACTCTCGTGGTATACGCATCCAGATTATCTCGGCTCCTCTTTCTTGGCCAGCCTCTTTCGGCAACCATGGTGTGGATACTTTTGCTCAGATGGATTGATGCAATGTCAAAAGCACACTTTTCGTTATATTATAAATGCGAAAGTAACTCTGTTTGTCTGTCGCGCTTTCGCGCTAAAACTACTGAACCGATTTAAATAAAATTTGATACACAGATAGTCTAGAGCCTGAGAAAGGAATCAGCTACTTTTTGATGCACAAAAAGGGTTGAAAGGATTACTGATTAATGGTCGCGATAACTGACATCCACGTGGACTAAGCCGCGGGATTCAGCTAGTATATTGTAAAGCAATCAAGCTAGAACTGAGCCGACTATATACACATTGCTATCGACAGGCTAAGAATTACAGATCAGTAATAACTCTACATTTTTTATTGATGAATGAATTGAAAAATTTCGTGGCTGTAACTTGAATTGAAATGCCTTTACAAAGCAGAAAGTATTTTCAAAGCGTTTGCAGTCTCCGATTTTAAATCTATAATCAAACGTAATTAGCACACAACCAAGTATAGTTCCCATATAAACAATATTTACAATTCCAATACTTATATAACTGCCTACCCTACCAATACGGAGATCAGTGTAGGTCCCACGGCAGGTTACCTTCGTAATAGATCTAAGTCTAAGACCTCGACTACAGTGATAAGCGGTAGCGGGTGAGCAATCAATCCTTAGGGCCTTATTAAAATACATGAATCGTTAAACATAAAAAAATGTTGGATTAGTCCATGATAAATGACGTTTTTTTTTGCAAAATTAAATAGATTTTTACAGACACTTTTAGACGTCATTTTTTTAAATCTATTAAATGAGGCCTGTGTTTTGTACCTGACTACCCTGTGAAGAATCAGCTGAAATAAACTCACAGGTTACAGTCTCTTTTGAGGTTTACATTAATTAAGTGTCTGAGATGGTCTTTTGAAGAAATAACCATACAGCTTTAAGTGGACCTATCCGGTCAGTGCAAGCATTTGTCAGTTATCGTGCAACTCATAGAGGTAATTTATGAGATACCGTAAAGGTTGCAAATTGAAAATGGATGCAGTAGACACAAAAAACTTTAAAGCCAAAATAAACTTTACAGGTTATTTAACCTCTAACAGTAGCAACCAAATAACCACTATACAGTAACGGAAATAAAGATCAATGTTATTGTGACAATATTGTGATAATAAAAGTGAGTTATTGGCAGTCGGGTCGGAACAGAGATCATTCGAATGATATGCAGCAGTCAGAGAGCAGGATGGAAATTGCACAGGGGATATATTAATGTTCGGGGTAGAGGATAAATGTGTTTACATTCCTCAGGGTAAAAGTTGTCCGCCCGTTGCCTTGCTCCCCGCCCCGTTCACGACATCAAGCGATGGCGGAACTGATATGCGTGAGCTTGACACACTTCCTCAGTTATAGCAGAAGTGATATCTCGGAAATTATGACTTGTAGGAAAAAATAGTAAAGATATTTTTGTAGACATTTTTATAATCTACAATTTTGATTTGAACATTTTTGACCTTTGATATTGAATAACTTTTTAAGCACACTAGGTATTGATGTGGGCTTTTGGCATTCATTAATCAATAATGGTACACCATTGTGATTATGAGGTGTATACACGACCTCTACCAATTTTCAGCTCCATGTAAATTATTATTAACATCAAAATATTTTATTTCACATAGGCCTCTTTATATGCACTTGTAAAACGTCGACAAAAAGATACATGGTTCGGGTTCGTCGTTTCCTATGGAGAAGAACCGGCAAGAAACTCCATGGTTATTGTTATGAATACCTTTTTATGCTGATTTTGAATAGGTTAACCAAAAACAAATGCATAGAAATATAAAACAGGTCCCGTACTTCGCTTACAGCGCCCGCGCTCGCTTGTCACTATAGTCACACGTTTACTTGTATTGTTAAGCACTAGTTAGTACTTTTTGTGGCACTTCCTAAGTGTTGCGAAACAGACAGGAAACTGTATTGTTTAAACAAACTAAACGGAGTTCGTGGAAGAATTGTATCAGAAAATCTGTGGGTTGCAGTTTAAATGGTTTTAGTTTAAAGTGAATTGGCTAGCCTTCAGACATTCGGATTTATAGAGTTGAATATTTGTTGAGAGTATCTAGTCAAAATTCAGCGAAAACGTTGACAGATAATTATGTTAAAATTTGTTCCCAAAGTAAAATAAAAACTATTTACAAGTATACGCCTCTTCTTTAAATCTTCTGGTTGCATAGGCCTTCTATGTTCAGTCATTTGAAAAAGCTGACCAATTGCTAGTCGGCCTCGCGCATGAAAGGTTGCACCGCAGCAGGCGGGCCCCTTTTATTTTATATTATTAAATATCACACAAAAAAAATATAATAAAATATATAAAAAAAAAATAAAAAAAAAATAAAAAAAATAACAAAAAATAAAAATAAATAAATAATCACAACAATAATAAAAAAAAATATAATATAATCACACAATAAAACAAAAAAAATAAAATAAAAATAAAAATAAAAAAAATAAAATAATAATAAAATAGTGTGGTGGTGTGGTGTGGTGGGTAGTGTGGTGTGTGTGGTGTGTGTGGTAGTGTGGTGTGGTGTGTGTGTGTGTTAGTGTGATAATATGTATAATATATAATCACACTAATATTATAAAGCCGCAACTTTGTGAGTGTGTGAGTGTGTATGTTTGTTATTTCGTCACGCAAAAACTACTAAACGGATTTGGATAAAATTTGGTACACAGATAGTTTATAACCTGGATTAACACATAGGATAGTTTTATCCTGATTTTATCTTCCCGTGGGATAATTTTCGAGTTGTAGCGGCAAAAGTTTGAGAGTGTGTGACTGTGTAAGTTTGTTACTTCTTCACGTCTAAGCGGCTGGAGCGATTTAATAAAATTTAGTATGGAGTTAGCTGACACCCTGGATTAACACACAAGATAGTTTTTATCCCGATTTTATCTTTCCGTGGTTTATAATTTTCGTTTTGTAGCGGGTGAAGCCGCTGGCAACAGCTAGTTCTGTGATAATTCAAAAAAATAATAATTAGTCCGTCAGATAGATTTTCAAAAAATATTGGACACGTATTTTTTCTTTTTTCACATGAACAAAAAATGAAGACTGAATTCCTCGAAAACGTCACATGGTAGTACATTTTTCACCAACAAATGACGTCACAACCCCCCACTCATGTTCTTTGACGCGTCTTATCTTCGTCAATTTTTATCAATTTGATAAAACAAAAAATAATATTTAATCAATATTTTTCGATAATCTAACTGACGGACTAATTAGAATCATATTTTTTTGACTCAGTCTGATCCCCTATTGACTGACATCATAAAATGTGAAATGCATAGATAGTATTTCACGTTAATAAGTCAATGCACAACTATTTCGCAAAATTTTCAAAAGAAAAAAGGAAATGGCCATCTTTTATTTCTCCTCGTAATTTTTTTTGCGCAATGCTGTTGTTAGCATATGTACTGAAAGTTTTTTCACAAAACTAGCTTATTCTAGAAAATATCTCTATCAAACATAAAAATAATAATACTAGCTGCAAACAGCAGGTGCCAGTTAAATAGCTAATTGTAAGTCTGTTAATTAAAGTGGATTATTTTAGTTTTCACTGGTACAGCCTGGCCCAGCATTACCTGACCCCTTACAAAAGAAGAAGTGGTGTGAGAAGAGGGATCAGGTAATGCTGGACGCTGACTGTACCAAACGGACACTATTGAACCACTGAACACTGCAATTTTAATCTTCTTGCTGAAAATTTACGGTACGAATTTATTTGGTTTAGTTTTTTTGAGAACAGGATTTTTAATTGGGAGTGTTTTCTGCTGTGTTTGTTGTCTCTTAGCAAATAATTGCTTTTTCTGTACTGAATGTTATAAATGTGAATGTATAAAGGCTGTAAAAGTACCCTCAACGCAAACGAAAGGCACTTGTGGGGAGTACAAGTGCCTTTCGTTTGCGTTGAGGGTACTTTTGCCACTGCGATCATTTTTTTGTTCTATACCATACCTGGGAACCCCCTACTTACGGAGATATTTGTGGTCAAAGTTCGAAATTTTGCACAGATGTTTATGTAAATACTAGTTGCTCGGGTTATAACTTTACTTAAATTACCTCCTTGACCCTTTTACTGTTCAAAGCATCCACTAGCACAATGTTTTAAGAGTGCTAGTGGATGCTTTGAAGTTTACATTGAGTTTTACCGTAAAATGAGATTTTTTGACCCCAAAAAAAAAGGCGTTTCCCAGTGTATAATACCTAAACTTATACAACCTTATGAACCCATACACTGTATAATATCTAAACTTCACTTCAAGAAAAATAAAATTGTCTTTGAAAACGATGGAGCGCCTAAATTAAAGTGAAAATTGGATCAAAGCCTCGAATTCCATAAAAAATAATGCTCAATAAGCATTATCTAGATAAAAAAACATCGTTAAAAGCACATTAAATATTGCTGCAATAAACATTTACGATTGGACCGGAAATATTGTGAAAATTCATTGAAGACAGCAGCAAGCAGTTCTTATCTACACTATATTATAAAGAGGAAAGATTTGTATTTTTGTGATTTTAACTTAAAAGTTTTTTGGAGAACTTCATGCCAAGCTGTGGCAAGACCCACGGCGAGTGTAGGCAGGCCAAGGAGGCGCTTCCCGCCATCGACGTCCGCCTCACGAAACAAGCGCTCCGGCTGACTAAGCTGCAGCTACGCACAGTGACGGCCGCCATCACTGAACACGGTACTTTTAATAAGCACCTCTTTGTTATAGGTGTCACAGATAGTCATCTGTGTCGAGCCTGCATGGAGGAAGAAGAAACAGCAGCCCACGTGCTCCTGCACTGTTTGGGGGTTGCCCCATACAGGATAAGGTACTTCGGTAACGCAGGTACTCTCCGCGAGATTGCCGGTAACACCAAAGGATTGCTGGCCTTTCTCGGGGAGCTGGGATGGATCGAATAAATTTCCCACCCGTACGCAAAATACTCGCTTTAGGCGTGGAGTTGCGGACACTAGCCCGTTGTATCTATCTATCTTTATATCTATCTAACTTAAAAGTTACTGCGCCTATTTCTAAAATTCTCTCGGGATTGGAAAGCTACATACACACAGTAACATAGGCTACTTTTTATTCCTGTATTCTCACGGGAACGGGAATACGCGGGGGAAACCGTGTGACGTGCGCTAGTCTGAAATAAAACGTTTATTTCAGATAAAAACAATCTATAATATAGGCGCTGCTCCAGAACATATTTTCACGTTTAGATGAAAAGCTGAACAGCGATCATCATTTTGTTCCTAACCTTTACCAACTATTTTGGGGTCGGTTGCCACTCAAACCGGATGGACCTGAATACCAGTATTTTGCATGGAGTGACTGCCTACCCGAGCTGACCTCCACAACCCAGTTAATACGGGGTAATACGATTGACCTTGATAAGACTGGTTGTCACACTTTCAGGTCACTGACTACCTGTTACGACTATCAAAGATCTACAAATTGCAGCTGGGACTAACTTTACATGCTTTTCAAAACACGGAGGAAACTCGAAATGTGGTGGTCACCCATCCATAGACCGACCTAGGCAAGCACGGCTTAACCTGAAGATCCGAGTGGCTGTTATTATAAAGCCACAAGCTCCTCAACAGTACGGTGGGCAAAATTGCCATCAAACGGGCACAAATAAAGGCCAAAAATTAAGCTTCTGCAAATCGATTTTCCTGTTATACCCCGTAGCATGTACCCGCAGCATCCACAAACGAATGTTTGCCAACCAGTATTTGAATGACTGTTCAACGCGCAACTCGTTCATGATTAGACAACCTATTAATGTGGACGTCATTAGTTTGATGTTTCTTCCAATAAGGGTGCCGCTTGGGAGTTTGGAAAAGTGATAGATGGTTTAACTGTGACATAATTATATAGATCTGCCGGAAAAGGTGTGGGGGCGCTTATTGCAAAACTGGAGCCCTTTTGTTTTGGGGAAGGGTTGGGAAATCATCGAATAACCCCTCTCACTCTTGGGCAGAGCGAAAGGGAGTGTCAGACTTCTACTGACTAAAAACCACCCATGTTCCTTCTTGGCAGTTATGCCGAGGCCGCGGTATCTCTTGCAACAACCTGCAGCCAAAACTGGATCCCTGAGACTGGGTCTTGGTAGACCGAGGAGAACATGGCGGGACGCCTTTGATGCAGGCTATCTCGTTAATTGGCGAGAAGGGGTACAACATCGTGAAAAGTGGAAGAAATGGGGGGCTTTTGCCCAGGAATGAAACAGGTCAGGCTCATAAAAAAACTTGGTGTAATACACCGGTATAAAATTAATTGGTCCCCTTAGTTCACGAACACAATTTTTCACTTTTTGTAATGAAAGGTTTAAAATCGTCTCGCATTGTGACCACGGCTTTGACCCGGATTTATTTATATAACTAAAGCATTCGGTTTCTGTGGGGGTGGGTTTGATTGGGGAATATTACAGTTTCGGATAGACGTGCTAGTGTCTGTACAAGAAATAATAAACTTTTCAATTATTGTTATATCTGGTTGAAAAGTTTGACCCATTTACATTTATTTAAGTTTTGAACTTTGAAATCCAAAAATAAGCCTGTTCATGTCTTGAATCGTCATCTTAGATCGTGATCTACAAAATTTTTGAAGTGAAAACTTCTCTAACGGCGTTATACAGTTTTTTTGACGGGAAACAAATGTTAAACTCGCGTCAGGACACCTGAAGCGACACGTGACCTGATGGAATATTCGTAATGGGCCTACCACACGCTCAAGCTTCAACACAGTCTTGCCTGCGCGATTACACGGTGGGCACAGTCCATCGCGCGTGTGGATGGTAATGGTAATACATTTTCATCAACCACACGCGCGATGTACGGCGCAGCGCGATTTCGCGAATGTGCGTGTGTTTTAAATGACAAGAAGTCTCGATGTAAACACCATACTTTTTTATCTACACTAATATTATAAAGAGGAAAGATTTGTTTGTTTGCAACGAATAGGCTCCGAAACTACTGGATCGATTTGAAAAATTCTTTCACAGTTGGGAAGCTACACTATCCCCGGTTGACATAGGCTACTTTTTATCCCTGTATTCGCACGGGAACGGGAACTACGCGTGTTAAACCGCGTGACGTCCGCTAGTGTTTTATAAATTGTCATGTTCGTGTACGAAAGCGCAATAAATGAATATTGTATTTAACCACATAAATGATAGCCATCAATGATAACCATCATAAATTCGAGCCAAAATATTCCTTAGCCAATCAAAAATATATAAAAATGCACAAGGTTTAATGTTCTCACTTCTGCCGGCACTCCCGGAGTTGTTTCAACCCGTTGTTTTACAATGATAGCTATTGTCATCTTAACTGGCAGCAACTATTCCTAAACCTTCAAACCTTCTTATAATTTAGAAGCTAAACCACCATAAAGTATTCAAGATCGATTTTCGGGACCGTTTGAAAGTAACTTTATTGTTTTAGATGTACAAAAATTTTTTTTCCTTGTCTGATTACCTACTTAGCGTCGGCGAAAAACGTTATCACCCCCAATCCTCCACTGTTAATCGTCACGCTATCATTTATCACTCACTTTTCAATAGAATTTGGAATCTCACGAAAATTGGAAAAGAAACCAACTTTGATTTCTACACTCTATCTTTATCGTTATTTTATATTCCTGATTTCTTTTATCTTTTTACCGACACCCAGAGTTTTATCCCTGCGTTTCACAGCCAGTAAAACATTGTCAGTTTGCGACGGAAGGCAAGTTATATTATTTATTTCTCTATAAAAGAAACATTGTCTACAAAACAGCTTATCTGTCATAGTTGTAAACTTGGTGGAAGTGACAATCAACTTGTGATGGCGGCCATCTTTGATCGACGTCAACTGTTTTAGGGCCTATTTCACCACCTTCGGTTAAGTTCCCGTTATCTTACTTAGCAGATAATTTCATAAAAAAAATTGTTCTATTTCTGACTTTTTTTCTTGTGGGAGTCTATAACCAGGGGAAGAAGTCTTTTCTGGTTTGAATAGAATCACCATTTTAACCTAACTTTTTACCAACTTTATTATTTAGCCACGAGCTCCCCTAAAATTACCCAAATGAAGCCCAACCTAAAACACACAAACATAAGCGGCCATTTTCCCGTCGGCAATCTAATGCCATTAAATTAGAATTAAGCCCATGTCTATTCTCTGTAAGCCATGTAACAAGCAACTGTGCGGCTTAATGCATCACAGAGCAGCTTTAATTTCAGACAGACAATGTAAATAACACCCATGTATGCTGCGTAAACACAGATTACATGTTAGGGCCGGTTGCAACACTTAACTGTAACCGAGGCGTTACGATCAAAGATTAAAACTTTATGCATGCACATAATTTAAAAAAAAAAACACTGTACTAAGGCGGACTTAGACCCCGTCAGGACTCCGAGTTGTTCGAAAGAGACACCAGAGCCTCAGCACAAGGACTAAGAAGGAACATGGGTGATTTTTAGTCAATAGAAGTCAGACACTCCCTTCCGTTCTGCCCAGAGCGGGAGGAGCCAGGGCTTATTTGATGATACCCCACCCCACAAAAATAAAGGCGGACTTAGATAACCTTACGGACGGTTTTGGGGAGATTAGGCCTTGGGAATTTCCTAACAGCCTATCTTAGGGTGATGCAGAAAGAGATATTAGCAACATTGCAGGGGCAAATGCCGACGTTTGCGAGCCTGCGGTGTGTTCGAAAGAGATACCGCGGACCCGGACACAAAGTACTAAAAAGGAACATGGGTGGTTTTTAGTCAATAGAAGTCTAACACTCCCTTTTTGGGGGGGGGGGGGGGAAATCATTAAGCTTCTGCAAATCGATTTTCCTGTTATACCCCGTAGCATGTACCCACAGCATCCACAAACGAATGTTTGCCAACCAGTATTTGAATGACTGTTCAACGCGCAACTCGTTCATGATTAGACAACCTATTAATGTGGACGTCATTTGTTTGATGTTCCTACCAATAAGGGTGCCGCTTGGGAGTTTGGAAAAGTGATAGATGGTTTAACTGTGACATAGATCTGCCGGAAAAGGTGTGGGGGCGCTTATTGCAAAGCTGGAGCCCTTTTGTTTTGGGGGAGGGTTGGGAAATCATCGAATAACCCCTCTCGCTCTTGGGCAGAGCAAAAGGGAGTGTCAGACTTCTACTGACTAAAAACCACCCATGTTTCTTCTTGGCAGTTATGCCGAGGCCGCGGTATCTCTTGCAACAACCTGCAGCCAAAACTGGATCCCTGAGACTGGGTCTTGGTAGACCGAGGAGAACATGGCGGGACGCCTTTGATGCAGGCTATCTCGTTAATTGGCGAGAAGGGGTACAACATCGTGAAAAGTGGAAGAAATGGGGGGCTTTTGCCCAGGAATGAAACAGGTCAGGCTCATAAAAAAACTTGGTGTAATACACCGGTATAAAATTAATTGGTCCCCTTAGTTCACGAACACAATTTTTCACTTTTTGTAATGAAAGGTTTAAAATCGTCTCGCATTGTGACCACGGCTTTGACCCGGATTTATTTTATATAACTAAAGCATTCGGTTTCTGTGGGGGTGGGTTTGATTGGGGAATATTACAGTTTCGGATAGACGTGCTAGTGTCTGTACAAGAAGTTGCCGCTTGGGAGTTTGGAAAAGTGATAGATGGTTTAACTGTGACATAGATCTGCCGGAAAAGGTGTGGGGGCGCTTATTGCAAAACTGGAGCCCTTTTGTTTTGGGGGAGGGTTGGGAAATCATCGAATAACCCCTCCCGCTCTTGGGCAGAGCGAAAGGGAGTGTCAGACTTTTACTGACTAAAAACCACCCCATGTTCCTTATTAGCCCTATATGCAAGTACCTGCTTAAATAAATAAATAAATATGGTAAGGGTGCGGGATCTCTTACAACATTCCGCAGCCCCGACGGGCGTCGGCCCTTGCGGGCCCCTTCCACGTTGCTGACACTCCCTTCCACTCCGCCCAGAGCGGAAGGAGTCATTTGATGATTTCCCAATCTCCAAAATAAATAAAATAATTAAGGATGACGCAGAAATGAATTATTTTAGTAACATTAATATGCAATTAACAAGTTTGTACTTATTTCAAATCCACAAGCTCTGCTTAGCTTGGGACTAGATGGCGTTGTGTGATAGTTGTGGAATATTATTATATTATTATTATTACAAATTAATAGACTCACTATTAAAACAATAAAACGGCAAGTAGGTTCTTTTCCTGTATCGTAATTACAACTTTTTGTTTTCTGAAGAGTGAACTTGTAAAACATCTGGGCAAGGACTACAGCTCAAAAGATGACGAAAAATGATCCTAGGTAAAATAAAAAATATTGAAGTATCTTATTTGTAGTAAAAACATCAGTAAACTTAATATCCTTAGTCTCACCAGCTTCCAATAACTTCAAACAGAATTCCAAAACCAATCTCTTTGACAAGAGTTTAACAGCCAGTTTATCCATGTGTTAACGAACGTAATGAACACTTTGGTGCAACCCGCCCAAAATCTCCAGCATGTACCTAATTTTAACATTGTAACGTTCCTGTTTCAGGCACATAACGTAGCTGCCTTTCAGTCTAGATCTGCATACAGGCCGAATGTCCTGACCTAAACGTGTTTCATGCATGGAGAAGTATACGTATTCTAGCGTGTTAAGGAACTATATGCTTTAGTTAGTTAGAGAAAGGGGTCAGACTCCTTTAGCTTACGAAATAGTTATTGGATTAATTAAAGCTCTCGTATCTTTTCTTCATGGCTTAACATAGGGAAATGTAAATCTTAATCCTTTGCACCGTTTACAGGGAAAATGGACGGTGGGTTCCTGCGAATAAGTAATGTTTTTGTATTAGCAAAAGTTTTAAATACTTACTTCATTACGATATCATTGCATGTAACAAGATTATTTTTAAAACAGGGAAGGAAATCGTCATTAAACTAACAAATGTATGCGCTGGACTCAAATATGTGTGCTTTCTTTTCTGTAAAAAATATTTTCTACACAAATATTGCAAAGTTCTGTTAAACTTGATCAATATAATATCTGGGCTATATGGGGAAAGTACAGTGTCAGTTTGTTTTGGTTAATTCAGGCATCAGCTAGTTTCAAAATAACTTATTTTTGACATAATATGTAAGTTATTTACAACTACTCACATATTATTATTTATCTTCAAGAGGCGCTTGACAAAGAGTCCTCTCTTTATCAAGCGCCTCTGTTCAAAATGGAAACAGCGCTTTCAAAGGAAACTTCAACAAGTAAATCTGAAACGTCTATAACTTCAACTTGAACTATTGAACTTGTTTCTATCTATAAAAGGTTTGAACTAAAACTTTTCCTAACTACAAAATCTTACAAAGTTCCTCTCAAAGCTTTAAACACTCAACCTTCATTAATAAATCACGAACCAACACCTGATTCTCTAAAAGATTGATAAACCCCAAACTTAACGTTAAATATTCAACAATATCTGCTTCCCTGTGAGACGCGGACTAAGGTCTGACGGAGATCGTTCCTATGGTAATGCGCCGTCCCAACTTACAGTCTAATGTGCTTACTTACGTCATGGAGTAGATATTTCTACAGAAAGCCTGGTTTGAACAACGAGTATAACGCTAGCACGCGTAGATTCGCTTTACGTATGACGATCACTCGCGTTTAGTATTTCACAGCGAAGAAGACGAGCTGACTTTTAGGAATGGTGATTAAATTGTATTTCGGAAACTTACCGCATACAAACGCTCCTGTAAAATAACTGTTACGGGATTTATATGTGAGTGTATCACAAAGTGTTAAGTCAAAACGCGATTTAACATCGATGCAGTAAATGAATCGCTACTAGTAGCTAAAGCGATTAGTGGGACATGACAACATTATAATAATATCAACAATAACGATGGTGGAGAAAATACTAACGTATTGGATTAACATAAGCTACCAAAAAGTTCGTGTTTATCCTGTCGAAAATAGTTATACAAATAAGACATGGTTTGAAAGCATTTCCCACTCGTCTGGACCTCTGCCGAGACTATTTTGACCTGTACACTGATAATACTGAAATACCCATACGTACCCACATAAAACGCCGACGAGAATTTTCGCCCGTTGTCTAGACTTCTGTACCTACATTACTCTGTGTTCATAACGTCCACTACTGGACCAAGTAAACCGCTGACTATCGTATCAACACTCTATAAAACTATCGAAGGCCGATGATACCATTGTACAGATAGGAAAGGGTTTTGGCAGAATTTGCTTAAAAGATGGTTGAAAAGGCTTATCGGGGGATTATTTTAGAGCTGCAAACAGACCCGTCTGCTTCGGCTCATCGCGTGTCTATGGTTATGTAAATTTTGTGTATTATGTAGCTGATTTTATGGGGAAACGCTGATAATCCTTGATTTTCAAACTAGGCTCTATCGGGCTATTTCGGCGTTTACTTGCCTATAAGCATTTGTGTAAAATTTTAAGTTTGAAGGAAGTATGTGCTCAAACGGGAATACTAAGTATGAAGGATCAATTTCTGTAATTTAGTAACAAGGCGGTCACAAATTGAAATTAATTATGATCACATCATTAATTTAGAACCATTTTTTTATCTCCTCTGAGAAATTTAAATAGGGTAGTTGACAAAAAAATCCTAATTAGTCCGTTTATTTTTAAATTTAATTAATGTACATAGTTACTTTACTCTTATAACAAATGTCATTAGGCCGTCAGATAGATTTCAGAAAAATATTAGACACACATATTTTTTCTTTTTGCACGTAAAATAAAAATTAAGACGATACAGTGCTTCGAAAAAAACAAACACACCACAGGCACACACAGAGTTACCCCCCACACACACACACACGTGTACGTGAACAGACAGAGAAGCTTTCACATTTATTAAATATTAAGTAAAGATATTATTACAATCCCATTGCCAAATAACCCTACTAACATACTTACAAAGCAGTCAAATAAATAAATATGAACAATAATACCCATGAACGGCGAACGGGAACCTCCTTAACTGACCCATTCACTATTATCGCTTATTGAATTCAGCTGTAACAGCCGTTTAAGAAAATAGGTCACTATAGTCCAACAGACTCCCCTTTCACCCCCTCTTACTACCCAGTAGGGGGTGGGGGGGGTGTCACAATCACTGTCTTTGTTCTACACGATTCAACACGTTGTTAAGTTCACTGGCTGTGACTTATTAATTTTATAGGAGAAATGGTTTAATTTTAAGAACGAAACGTTCTGTTTTTTGCTTGTTAATAAGATTATTATAATTAATACTGAAAACGGGATATTTATCATATTATTTACTATATGTTTTGAGTTTCCAATATTTCAGCGCTGTTGCAAGCACCATGATCGTGGATATTACTGATGTTATTGCGGTTGGTGTCATTTCCAACCTGTATATTAAATTTTAAAACATTACAAATTCACCAAAAACATACAAAGCAGGGGTGAGTCACTAGTTATCGTCTATTCAACAATTTTTCATATACTTACTTAAGTATTACGTTAGACGTAAGTTTGTATAAAATATTTGAAAAAAAAACTTGTCGCTGTCTTCCGTTCAAAGACTTCCCGGAAGGAGCTAATATAATATTTTGATGTATTATACATTTAATATAATATAATATTATATTAAATGTCTCGTGACTTGTAACTTCCGTAGTGTCTTCAAAGACTTCCTTAGAGAAACTTATATTGTTTCAATATTAATAGGTAGTAAATATTGCTTGGGCACTAGTTCCACTGCAAGCGAGAAGCGAGTAGATCTGCAAACTGGATGTTTTGTTTTAGTGGGACAAGCCTGCCAAACTATTTCCCAAACTAAAACCCCTAAAAGCCAGAATCAACAGTAGCAACCACGAGATAATGAAGCTCGACAAAGTCCCAGAGAAACAAATCTTCGATTCCGCAACAAAATTAATCATTAAAGAATAGCGGAGGAATATGTATTTTACGTTTTTTAAATAACAAAACAGTTTATGACTAGTCGCATTCTCGCTAGCTGTGGGAACGATTCCTTATGTACGGGAGAAAATTCAATAAAACAGATAGGAAAGACGTAACGCTTTGTTTGGTAAGTTTTCCATGGACGTTTATTTATTTCGTTGTTCATTTAGTCAGGTTATGACAATGATATATTAAAACTATAGATACGTTGTCCGCCTTCAAAAATGACAACATGAAATGAAGCTAATTGGCCACATCGCGCTTAGTTACGCACCAACCTCTCGCGCGACGCTACGTTTGTTTTTAATTTATTTAAACCTGCGCAAAACATAAAGAAAACAGGCATCAACAGGCATCCCGCTGTACGGTGTCATATTTGCTTTCCCTTTCTTTACGCGTAAAAGTAGTTATCTAATATTTTCGCCGTTTTTAAGCGCCGCCATGTTAGTTCATGACGTGTCTATATATAATACGTCATTGGGTTATGATTAAGCACTTATGCTGATCACTTGCCATTTCTATGTTTAGTATGGGAAAGTTAACATGAAGAAATAAGATTATTACACAAATGTTGGTTTATTTTCCTTTTGTACACACTGCTAAAAAGTATTCTATTTTTATTACAACGTAGTAAGTATATTTCTCGAAACTTGAAGAGATTATAAACACCGGGAACCGGAGAAGCCGGTAGTGAATTCTATAGATCCGCTGATGCTTACAAACCTAATTTCAGAATACTACAATTTCTCCTTCCTATGTTAGAGTAGACTCCCAGTCTAGCCCGATGCAATACGATACCTACTCCATCAAACCGAATAAGAATTTTACAACTGCTAGTCCACAAAAATTGCAATAAAACGTTCTACTTCGACGGAACCCTAAAAATATAGCAATTTGTCGAGCTCTCCGCGCAAAGAATGCAAAACATGGTTGTTAGGCACTGCGGAACATGCAAATAGAGTACGGACTTTGTATTGTATCGCGTTTTGCGTTCGACATTTATTCGATTTTGTGGATTTCTGTTTCAATGTTGTCAGTTTATCAAGTTACTTCAAATACAGAGTGGATTTACACATTGATAGTCAAACACATAACATAATATCACGTCTGATACTGTCGAAGGAGAGGCAGAGGTGTACTAAAAAGTACGCCAATATTTCGCGCAGTTACGGTTAAGTCTCAAGTACTAGGGGGCGAGTTCATGTTACTGAGGAATACCTAATAGAAATCTCAATTATAATTAACTTGACCCGGAATCGAACTCAGGAAGAAAAAACAAAAATTAACTATTGCGACCACTAACCCAATAAGGCAGAGGTTTTTTTTATGTGAATCGAGAATGGTATACAGTCACCTACAATAATGCGTGGACAACACTGAAACAAAATCGTGTGAAGCAAGAAATGACGACACCTCGTAAACGAGTTATCGACTATAAACGTTCACAGGAAAATAGACACTAAAGTATCCATGCAATTTTGCAGATGACTGTACATACTAAAGAATATTCCGATCTTAAATAGTGTCCATGGAGTTTCTTACCTTTCTTCTCCATAGAGACCTATGCCATGAAATAGGCAACTACAGTACACTTACATTTATTATGCCTTGTGACTGAGACTGTAGCTTCTTTTATTTTGTATTTGTTCGTCTATTTAAAAGTGCCTGTAGCTGGCCTACTTGAAATATATGCTTTGATTTTGATTTCGCAAAGTTCGGAAGAAGACCTGGGTGCTATATTAATCACGATAAAAATTTAAAATTCTTAAAATGGACTTTATAGTTATAGACATCTATTTTAAGAATTTGAAATTTTTAACGCGATTCATACTAAGATTCTGCGTGGATTCTGATAAAGCGGCCATTTTAGACCCGCTGCTGCGCCGACACAAATGAATTGGGAAAAAGACAACAAAGAATATTGTATCTATCAGAAACTGCAACAGTTAAACTAACTTAGAAAGAAGGGAGAAAGAAAGAAAAAGTATTTATTGGTCTCACACAGGACAAGAAATTATTAAAGGAGAACGTAATTATCGGAAAAACTAAACTTGGGAACAATACAGAGTAATTGACATATATTTTTATAATTCGATCGAACAACGATAAAAGCCATAGAGTAAGAAAAGTTTATAAAAACGCATGTGTCTCCAATGAGGTCCGAGCACAGAGTTCGAAGGTTAGAGGGCACGCGCTGCGTTTGCCGGAATCCTTACTTCCTTACATTAATTATATAAAATTAACATAAATAAGAAAACAAGAGAAAACTTAAAAATAATATAGAATTAAAATAAGTCCCGTACGAGACCAAAAGGCCACTATTTCAGCATGGTGCTGCAACATTTTGCCAAATGTCACAGCGCTGGTATTCTGGTAAAAAAAAATATAATGTATATTGTTACAAAACAATATGGTATGTGAGGATGAATAATAATATGTACTGAACTAATGTAATAAAAATATGAAAATAATATGTCCACATCCAATGAGCTACGTTATTTGTCTATGCCAAGAGTGTAAATGGCAACACTGACAAACGAACGGACGCCAGCGGCTCAGCGTATTATTAATCTATGCTCTCTATCAATGTTGGAACAATAGCTAAACGTAAGATTGTCAGCGAAGGAAAAACAAACAAAACATCACAATAATTCACATTCATAATTTCGGCCAAAAGACGTCCACTGCTGGACATAGGCCTCCACCCAGGCAATAATTCACACTAGCTTAGCTGTAATATTGACTTACTGGTAACTAACTTCAAATACAATTCCCGCAGTCTCTGTAACTTCTAACAATCATCTATAAGTTATCCTATTCTCTGAGACTCATACTAAAACGTTTCCGTTCGACGAAGCAGCGCAATTTACGCGAATACCCGCATTCAATGCTAAATTCCCGGCTAGGGGGCAGCACGGTCGTTAGTTCCTGAAGTTTCAAATATACCGGCTTTGCTTTGTGGATTCAGTATAGCGGATTTTAAGCGGATCCGGGTGGGGTGCTAGTGGTGGCGAGGGTTTTGATAAATTAATTAAATTATTTGATTTGAAGGAGACTGGGTTGGCGATTTCTAAACGGGTGTTTTAGTTTTATGGGGTCTGTTTTATCCGGAATTTAAAATTCAAAGGCGGTATCACGAAAACATTGCGTAAGTAGGACTTGTTTGTTTCTTTTTTTACCCGACTGCGGCGAAGCCCAAAAGGTTATTTGTTAAACGTATATTTTATGCGTTTGCAGAGAAAGAATAGAATAACATGATGTAAGATAAGAATTGAAAATGCAAAAGCACGGTTTAATATAGACATCGTAATTCGTGGGGGATTACAGGCGTAATGTTATCTACACGAATACATAACATTACGCCTGTAATCCCCCACGAATTAGACAGAGGTGTACTACTAATAGTTCAGTCACGAGCATTAATATTATATGCACATGGAAAAGTTTATTTTTTATTTTTATAAAACTAGGAACTTCTTCTGTACCGTGGGTGCGTTTACAAACATTTAAACTCACATACACAAATACCCAGAGACCCGGAATAACTATCTGTCGGTCATACAAATATTTGTTCCGTGTTGGGATAGGACCCGCGACACCCAGCGCAGCAGTCCATTGCTTGAGCCACTGCGACAACCGTGCCGTCGAAATTCATACGCGAATGTCTCATAAAATCACGATTTCAACTTCGTGATCTGATCTACTTTATGATAATATGGCTTCCAAAATTTTAGTTTTGTTACGTAGCATGACAATGAAATCAATACAGTAGGCTAAAATTAGATAAAGATGTTGCTAAGTGTATACATATTGGTGCTGTTGTAATAGGAGGCAACCTGTTCCCTTAAATGAACTGGACACAAATCCAGACTCAAACTGGTGCTGAGAAATACCTGATGGATTTAATAAACCAAATAACCCTTTGGCCCACCCTGTAATCGCACCCAGTATTCGAACTTCCTACGACTAACTAACGAAACAGTCTAGTATTACTGGTAGCGTTAATGTCATCGGCAAGTACTGCGGTTGCGCGTTGCGGCGTGCATCCGTTGTTCCGTGATTCGGAGTCTCGTGCATTCGTTGTTGCAGTGTGCGTCGCTGCGTGTTTTCATGCTCGCAGTGTTCGTTGTTGCGGGCATTTGGCGGCATGTGGTTCGGCGTGGTGGCTTTCGGGATGACGTATTGCACTCGTAGTTTTGTTTTATGAATTGTTCTTCTGACATTCAAAAGTGCCTGTAATGGCTTAATTGAAATAAATGCTTTGAGTTTGAGTTTGAGTTTCATCATCAACAGCCTATTAATGTTCCCACTGCTGGGACACAGGCCTCCTCTCTTTAAGAGGCAATGGGCTATAATCTACCACGCGGGCCCAGTGCGGATTGGTAGATGTCGCATTCTTCGAATTTTTAGGTTCCGGTTTCCTTCACCGTTTTGAGGAAAGCGGTGATGAACTAAATTACACAAAGTTATGTGCCTGCCTGGGATCGAACCCACGACCTACTGTTTGTGAGTCGGGGCCGCCACCACTGGGCCACCGCTGCTCCTACCGGGACTTTGAACTGAAGAAATTAAAGAATAATTGGTTCAAAACTTTTAATTGATCCAATATCCTGAAAAGCGTAGTAACACAAAAGCAATCGTGGTTACGGATCAATTAGTTGGAGAACGAGAGAACTATTGGAGAGTTCGATTCGAAATGTGCTATCACGATAATTGCAGGTATAGAAGTTAGTCCTTTGTGCAATGCACTCTCGTTAATGGCTGCTCTAGTTCAAGAAATTAAGCTTCTTGTGGAGATGTTACTCCGTTACCGTCAAATATCTTTGTATTACTTATTTTTTACTAGCTTTTGTTGGAAAAGTGACACACAGAAACGTTTTAAAAGTAGCTGTAAATAAAAAAAATCTAAATCTACACAGTAGTTTCGCAGATTTAGAACAAATTTTACCCCACAGACGTACATATCATTTTATTTCGCAAAAATAAAATAATACGATTTTTTCATAGGTACTCTGGAGTATTTATTTCTCTGTGACTTTAGCAAGCAGTGGTGGCCCAGTGATGGCGGCCTCGACTTACGAACTGTGAGTCGTGGGTTCGAATCCAGTCAGGCGCATTACTTTGTGTAATTTATTTCAACACCACTGCTCTCAAAACGGTGAAGGAAAACATCGTGAGGAAACCGGCATGTCTTAGAACCAAAAAATTCGAAGACATGTGACATCTACCAATCCGCACTGGGCACGCGTGGTGGATTATAGCCCATCCCTCACCTAGAGAGCTGGCCTGAGTCCCTGCAGTGGGAACATTATAGGCTGATGATGATGATGATGACTTTCCAATACTACACTGTTCAATGATACTTCAAAATATTATTACCACGAAAAAATTTGCCGTAGCAAAAAAATATTTTCAACTTTAAAATTCCTATTCCCAGTAGTTTCCCCGGCCAGTAGCCAAAGTCCTCGAAACGTTCAATATTGAATTTAAATTCAATTTTATTTTATGCTGAAACTGAAAAAACTGCATCAATTTGAACAGGACCGATTGGATGGGAACTGTATACAAAACACGTTACTACTCGGTTGGTCGTTACACTGTAACTCGTAAATGATTGAGCAAGTTTTGGTTTTGTAGTGGTCCCAGTGCTAACGATTTGGAGATGCTTTCGATGAATAGGTATGGGTGACATGTCAGCGGGAACTGGGTTACGTTATTTAACGAAAAAGTAGGCAAGTGGAGGGAAGGGAGACCTTTTCTCTGCTGTGGGACAATATAGGGTGTAAAAGTACTCTTAACGCAAACGATGGGCACTTGTTCCCACTGCGATCATTTTATTGTTCTAGACCATACCTGGGAACCCCCTAGATACGGAGATATTGGGGGTCAAAGTTCCAAATTTATCACAGCTGTTTTGGTAAATACCAGTTTTTCAGGTTATAACTTTACTTAAACCCTTTACTTACAACTTTTTAAATGCATCCACTAGCACAATGTTACATTCAGTTTTACCGTAAAATGAGATTTTTTCGTTTCGTTTCCCAGCAAAAAATTTTATAGCTTATAGCTTTTTATTAAAGTAGCAGATGGCTTAATCTTAATGACTGTATCAAACATACCAAGAGTTATAAGGGAAGTATGTATTTAGATCATATTCCACGTAATGAGACTCAAACTTTCCCATTTCAGAAACCCAAGCGTGTTCTGCGAGAATTCCTCAACTAACAAATTCCTATTTATAATATCCCAAATTATTATTTTAAGAAATCTGCAAAAGTGATGTTTAGTTCACAAGTTGGTTACATTGAATTTGTGGACACTGATGGTAATTTTTTTTAAATTTTAGCATGAACTTTTAGGCACGTCACTGGCTCTAAAATACAATTTTAGTCGACAAACCATTACGACGAACCCACACATCTGCATCTCCCATTTTCGACGTTACAGTTTACGTCAATCAAACTGTACTACTCCACCGAAATTCAATCAACCTTACAATACGCTGTCACTATGACCACGCCTCACGCTCGGTCAGAAGTGTTGACCAAAGTAAGTTCGAGTTGATCGATACCACAGTTGAGACATTAGTATTAACATACAGTATTGCAACTTGGATTGGCTCGCTGGAGTTAAGGTCGCAAGTGTGACTACCGAGCATAAGGTTCGGGGTTCGATTAGCGGTTCGGGTAAAGTGTTATTGGGGTTTTTTATCACGAACATCACAGTAACAGCCACCAACACTATGCCCCGTTGATAATAAGCTTACCCGTTATTATATGGATGAAATGTGAATGTAGTACTTAACAGTAACTTTTTAAAAAACCAGTCTGACGAGTTGGAATACCATGTCGTAAGATTAGACAATATGATAATTCTTATTGGCTGGTGAAGGTTGCAGGGATTCGCTGGATGCGAGACGCGCGGGACCGGTCAATGTGGCGACACCTGGGGGAGGCCTATGTCCAGCAGTGGGCGTGTTTTGGCTGAAATGATGATGATGAACAAATTTTTGAGGACAGATTGGTTGTAAAATGCTGAGAAATTGTTTCTCTGGGACTTCGTCGCTTTACTGGTGGTCGCCACTGTTGATTCTAGCTTTCAGAAATAGTGTGGCGGGTTTGCCCCAATCATAACCACGTTTTATATTCACAAAACAGGGCAGTTGGTTTACTGTTGATTAATATACTATCATCAAAGTAAACTCGAGTTGATCGATACTTCAAGTGCTGCAAGTACTTTATCAAAGCGAGCCAGAGTTTAATTTGTTGCTAAGTGTTTCCACAAATTGTCGCTTCAGCGCTTTGTGGTAAGGAAAGCGGGGTTCAATTGAAATTGATTATTGATTGTGGGTAGTAAAGTTTTTGGATAAAGAGTCCTTTTGATTATTGTTCTATGGTCTGAATTAGTCATCTGGCTAGCCTTTTATAACTGGATGCAGCTGGATACTATTATTTTACATAGAACGACTGCCTCTCAGACCTCCAAAATCCAGTTAGTACGGGGTTATACGACAGCCCTAGGTAAGACTAGTTGTCATACTTTCTGACGACTGACTACTTAACGACAGACAATACTAAAAGGAGACATTTATTTTTGTCTTATTCTCAAACAAAAAAAAATTGTCTCCTAGGTTATCGAAAAATATTGGACATGACTGTATTTAATGTTCAAATCAATAAAAAATGACGAAAATAAAACGTGTCAAAGATCATGAGTGGGAGCTTTTGACGTCACTTTGTGGGAACAAAAGTACTAACTTTGTGACGTCACACGACTTGACGCGACTATTCGAAGCACTGTATCGTCTTCATCTTTTGTTTAGTTGAAAAAAGAAAAATATGTGTCCATTATTTTTTGAAAATCTATCTTTCGGACTTATTAGCTTTTTTTGGTGAAATGCCCTATTGTGTGTATTATTGAAACATTTGATTTCTTCCTTATAATCTCTAGATTGCTGTAATATTAGCCAAGCTTTGTCTAAGCGAAATATTAAGAAACATCCAAATGAAAAAATTGTCTCCTTTACAAATTAATACTTAAAACTAAAATAATCAACCCGTCTTGCGTGCTGATCGATGCTGGAAAGAGGACTCTGTGCGGAGCAGTGCAGTAGTGACAGCGACGACTTACGAACAGTAAGTCGTGGGTTGCAACCCAGGTAGGCACATTACTTTGTGTAGTTTATTTCATCACCGCTGCTCTCAAAACGGTGAAGAAAAACAACGTGAAGCACGCAATGTCTTAGCCCTAAAAAATCGAAGACATGTGACATCCACCAACCCGCACTGGGCACGCGTGGTGGAGTACTTATAGCCCATCCCTCTCCTAGAGAGAAGGCCTGAGTCCCAACAGTGAGAACATTATAGGCTGATGATGATAGATCGTGTTGCTAAGTTCTGTCATTATAAATGATTAAAGGACTATGAGTTCAATAAATTGGTATCCATGCCAGAGCATGCCAGAGCATGGATACCAACTTATTGAACTGGTCCCATTTTGATCTGTAGATAGATCAAAATGGGACCAGTTCAATAAGTTGGTAATTTTCATCTTAAGTCGACTTTGACTCGAGTTAAGTCGAATTTGACTTCAAGACCCAAAGTTATTTTCCTTAATTTCTCAACATTCCTATTCACAATCGGAACTTTTCCACGACGAACCTAATTTGGATTTTATTATCAGAAATGTAAAGAATCCAGGCCAATGCTTCGCAAAGATTATCCCGGCTATCCGGGTTAGACTTATCTCAGCGGATATCCGTATCCGGTGACCCGGGTAATAAGCGGCAAAGTGCATTGGTTTACTGGCGGACCAATACTTTGGCTATGGTCCAAAACCGGGTGTTTTTGGACCTGGAGATAACATACGATGGTGGCGGATGAAAAATGAGATGCAATTTGGAATTGTTTTCCCTCTGCGCCATTTAAGCTGGACATGGAAAACGCTGGGATTTATAATAGAGAAAACAATGACAATTTTCTTTGCAACAGCCATGCATTCTGGATTTGATTGATATACTTACCTAAGGGAACAATAGAAGATTCTCTGAATCAATTTTTAATAACGTTGCTAATGATTAAACTTGAATCGTAAAAATACTACCTTAGTTAGGTCATTAAAGTGGCATTAAGGAAATTTAAAAAAATGACTTACATAACTTATAAGTTATTTAATATTCATCTGAATGTTTATTGATTTTATATAAATGTTTATTGATTTTAGATAAATGTTTACTGATTTTGTATGTTTATCGCATAGCATTTTATAGAAATGCTTATCGATTTTATATGAATGCATATTGATTTTATATAAATGTTTATTGATTTTACAACTAGTCTTTAAACATCTACACTTAGTTATCCAAATCATCGAGGACAATACAACAACAAGTATAATTTAATAGTCAAACGAACTTACCTGTAAGTGAAGTTTGACGGTAATTATACTTGTTGTTGTATTGTCCGGAGATGATTAGTCCCACCCGACCCAGAATCTCCATTTCATATGAGCATGGACCCTATGTTGTAAAACCAATAAATTGCCATGAACTTAACGAAGCTAGTTGCAGAGGCAAATGACAGGAGACGGTGGCGTTCGGAAATATGTTTTTATATGTGATGTCGGACTGTAAAACTCGAGACTACTGGCCCGCCCCCTGTTAAGTACATAATACTGTAAAAACATAACTGGCGATACGTGGGTGTACTAATGTCTACACCTCTGTCTAACCTTTCGGGGACAAAAGGCGTGATGCTATGAACATTAATAGTAATATATTAGGTTCAATTTCCAAGTCGGGGTAAGTATTATCGTGTCGCATCCGTCAGGAATATTGCGTGTGAGTTTATAGTTTACGCATTATGAATTTGTACTGGGTAATGTATTATAAAGGCTCTGCTCTTTTTACAAGGCAATAGGGATATTAACAAAAAAAATCTAATTAGTCCGTCACATAGATTACCAAAAAATACCAATAATAAAAATATTAATGGTGTTCGTGAGGCGCGCGAGGAGGTAATGGCGAGGTTGGCTGAGGAGCGTGATTTTGTTATATTTTAATATTTAAACCAGTAGAAATTACTGTTGCAAGTTTGTGTGGTGGTATTATGCTTGTTTTAAGCTGGGTTCCCACTTTGCGTGATTCTGTAGACCATCAGGCACAGCCGACGACCACGGACGGCATCGCACACAGACAGGGCTCTTTCAACAGTACGTGTCGGTCTGTGCAAATCTTTTGATTATCTTCATTTCAAAATACAAAGTGAAAGAGAACGTATCGTCGCTCTCTTTCTTTTTTGCACCGCATTTTTGAAGTTACCGCCTCGCCACGGATACCGGCACACCGCCACAGGCGTCTTGTGCTACCTCAGACGAGACCCTATCTACGGTGTTTCGTACGAGCTGGTCCGCGTCCGTCCGCGATATCACGGACCGTGGGAAGCTAGCTTAAGACGAGCCCTTCAGTTTTCCTGTCAGTAACTTAAAAGGTCTATACATATATGTATAAGTATAATATATGGTGTCTACTTTCCCGACCAAACATGTTTATAATAAAAAGAGCTTTTGCTATTACAATAATAAAACACTAAAATAATACGATTTACCCGGAAACTCGTCGAACTCCTAACATTATGAAATTATGTATGCAGCCGCAAGAACGTTTCGCTTACCCGGGCTTGTTTAGAACTGATCCGGATATGCTAGAACTACAAAGTTCACCGGATATTAAAGTACTTGAGCATTGAATACACCGTACTGGGTACTAAATCGGATATACGAGTAGAAATTAGAAACTTTATAGAGAGAGGGAAGACATGATTTAATTTTGTCTTTTTGTACTGTTACAAACTATTTTTTGCAGGGTGAAAATCATCAAATGACTGCTCCCGCTCTGGGCCCCGAGTCTGCTATTCAATAGTGTCAGAATGATCTTTCACTGAACCCATAATTGTTGATTTTGACAAGTATGGTGTTGTCAAGATCAACAATTATGAGATCAATGACAGACCATTCTGACACTATTGAAGAGCAGACTCGGGGCCCAGCTGGGCTATTGCGTATCTTTTAAATGACAGTGGCTATCATATTGTCTATAGATTAACTGTCAAATTTAGTACAAAATGGAACCATTTGACAGTAATTGATAGGCACTATAGGTTAGCCACTGTCATTTAAAAGATACGCAATAGCCCTGCTGGACGGAGCGGAAAGGAGTATTAGAATTCTACTGACTTAAAACCACCCATGTTAATTCTTAGTCCTGTGTGTTTGGCGCCGCGGTATCTCTTTCGACCATCCCGCAGCCCCAATAGGCAGTTACACACTTCAGATAACTTTGAGATATTACCTCATCATGATCATGATCAGCCTATAATGTTCCCACTGCAGGGACTCAGGCCTCCTCTCTAGGAGAGGGATGGGCTATAATCCACCACGCGGACCCAGTGCGGATGGACCCAGGTAGATGTCACATGTCTTCGATTTTTGTCGGTCCTTTAGACATGCGGGTTTCCTACGATGTTTTCCTTCACCATTTTGAGAGCAGCGGTGATGACATATACATTAAACATTATACTCTATTTTACACTGCATAGACAGATTTGGTCGATTTATTTATAATTCGAATTTGCCAAATCATTGATTTATCCCAAAAATAAACACACACAATTAACAATGAATTGAAATTAAATTTAGCGTATCATATTATGTTTGTTTAAAATGATATTGGAGGTAGCATTAAGTCGTTTGCAGTTGTTGGGACGGTCGCAAATGTCAGACGCACAAAGGGTTTGGTAATTTACAATAATAAATGTTGAAATGAAGATAATTTTACACCATTATTTTTATAATAATGACTAAAAAGGGGTGAATATTGAGATTATGGCTAGAGATTGTCCATGATAATTATGGCCTGTCAGTCATATCATTCTTCTCTCTCTTCTTTGGGCCCCAAATAATCATCTATCATCCTATCATCTTGATTTTGTTTTACTGTTTTGATGTCGGTGATACGTTCGTTGTTACGTAATGTCGGGATCACGTGATTCGGTATGACAATTTTCGTTGTAACGTGCATTCGTTTTTCCGTGATTCAAAGTCTCGTGCATTCATTGTTGCGGTATGTGTCGCTGCATGCTTTCGTACTCACGGTATTTGTTGTTGCAAACATTCGGCGCCGCGTAATTCGACGTAGTAACTTTCGGAATGACGTATCGCACTCATCTTTTACACACTCCACATATCGTTTCTTTTGTCTTCCCTTAGTTTCAAAGCCATTCAAATTCATACCCAAAACTGTACTCAAAACAATTTGATCATGTTTGCACTATAAAAACCAAAGTTAAAATTTTTATAATCAACTGTACCTAATCATCATCGACCTAGCCTTTTCCCAGCTGTTGTTGTGTTGTTGTTGATGTTGAGGTCGCCTTCCAGTCTAACCGGATGCAGCTAAATACTAGTATTTTACATGGAGCGTCTGCCTATCTGTTCTCTACAATCCAGTGTGTACTGGGTAGTACGGGTATCCCCTTGTTTCACAGACATAAATTTCAAAGAATTTCGTTTCTAAGAAAATGTTTCATATAATATTTGTTTCTTGTATTTTTGTTTCGAATATTATTGTTTCAAATACTATTTATTTGAATGAAACATATTTTACAGAAACACAATTCAAAGAATCTCATAATCTCATTTTTTTATTTCACAAACTTATCAAACCGTAGAATTATTTTCTAACGAATATTGTTTGCTTTATGTTAAATAAACAGTATAAGAATGAAAAATATTTGATTTGTTATTCTATGAAATGAAAATTCTAAATTTTAACTTTATTTGAAACAAAAATCTTTGATTTAAGTTTCTTTCAAGTAAGTATTCTGCGTATATTCTGTGAAATGATAATATGAGGAAAAAAAATATTTAAATCGAAATTCTATGAAAATATTCGCAATAAAACGACGCACAACAGGGACCACAGAATACATAATAGACGAGACTCTTTTTTTGGAAAAAAAGTTCTACCTAAAAGTAATAGCATTCATTAATTTAATGTTCAAATAAATGACGATAACCATGGAGGCTGCGTTCTACTTAATAGGGATAACCCCAACTCCCGAGAGTGTAGTCTAACGTTTAAAGAGATTATACCCCGAGAATTTTACAGGCTGTTGCCTGCAACTTTTTCTACGGTTTTGACCGGGATTAAGCTATTTGTAAATAGGGGTTAAAAGATCTTCTTCATGGATGTATGGAATCCCGTACCAAACTGTGTCAACATCAAACTTAGTTTTTTACTGTCTACATTTATCATTATTAACTCCTACAAAAGTTCTTTTTGTAAACTAAATCCGAGTTTCGGAGTCATTTTTTTAAATCGAAAATTACCTCAAAACCAGGCAAGTAGGTATTGTAGGGAAACCTCTACGATGCAAAGTCAGTCGAACTGTCAATATCAACTGACAGATCTAACAGAACGACTTTTGAACTGGTTGTGTGATCGCCATGTATAGGGAGTAAAACAATATTAATACTTTTATACTTTAAATTAAATTCCTTCTTCATAAATCAAATCCCAGCCGCATAATGTTGTAAAAAATTATGAAAATGATTACTTTAACATTATGATCTTGAAACTTGCGAATTCTTGGTACGAGTTTCGGTCATTGTCTATTGGCAAAACGAATATCAGCATGTCTGTCATTCAGATTTGTTTCCTTAGTAGAGTGTGATAAGGTAAGCTGTCGCTTAGACCAATTATATCACAAACTTTTAGACATCGACTTTTCATATTCCCCCGTTTTCTTCTCAAAACACGATTCAAGTTATTATTTTTACATTATTTATTTATGCTTCGGCCTATAAAAATGGCCATAAACTAGTGCATTTATTGTCATTTTATAGACTCATAATATTTTCTTCACCTATGCTGAAAAATGGAAATTACAGGGACGTGTGTAGACACGAGACACTATTTTTTTTTCATAAAATATAATCAAGATTTACTGTAGAGTAAACCTTGATTTTATGAAAAAAAAAACTAGTTCAAGAGGAAAAAAATTTACGGAGAATTGCAACCCATGTTCTCTCATAACATGCTTTCCGACGCACGAAATCCCGTGATGAAAAATGCAGCTCTAAAATATAAATAATTGCTGTCAAATGTAACGCAATTTCATGTTACTACGCCAGTTTTATTTTCAAATATTGAACGTTTAAATAGAATTCCAGTATATTCCAGTATTCAGTTGTTTAATTAAAACTCACACAAATTCTGAATAGACCGCAAATTGCTGCAGTAAAGCTCTGATTTTAGTGGAAATCGGATTTCGACAGAATTTGGTTCAGTGACCTAATAGTGATGTCAAACTTGATAAAGTAATTGTGTAAACAGAGCATCAGCGAGGGAATTTGTAATTTTATTGTTTTTATGAGACTATTTTTAGTATTTTTTTAAAATATAAATTGATGTTGTCAACCTCGTTAGTGCTTTTAAACATGGAAGAGAAAACAAAATGGAATCCAAAATATAGATTCTGTTTTATAGAAAGACTAACTTCTGAATAAATGAATCAGTTTTGGAAGAATATTTTTTATCCTTAGGAAGTCGACTTTCCCGTCGGGGCTTCGGGTCCCGTGAGGGCTGCGGGTCCCGTCGGGGCTGCTGGTTATTCACAAGTTACCGCGACCTCGACATATAGGGCTAAGAAAGAACATGGGTAGTTTTTAGTCAGTAGAAGACTGACACTCCCTTTCGCTCTGCCCAAGAGCGGGAGGGGGTTATTTGATGATTTTCCACCCGCAAAAAAAAAGTCAACTTTTGGTTTATATTTTAGTGTAATTCGTTTGTGTAAATGTGTGACTGGCTCACTGGTAATGAAACAATTACGGGCAGAAAACCGATATTCTATTTTAAAAAAAAAGCACTAAATTGAACAATACATTAGATTGTCTATTACAGCTTTCCATTTTCAAAAATCTCGTCATGTCCGAATAATCTCGCCAATTCCGTTTTACAGACGTTCTACGGAGCGCCTAAGGAAGAGTTCACACAGACGCGAGGCGACGCAACGATGCTTGAAGAGGCCAGTTGTGTCGGGATTCGCACCTTAATGTGCCAAAAGATATTACCACACCGCAAGAGAGATGATACCATGTCATAATTAAGAAATGTGTACCTTTTATATTGTTATTGTATCGCTAATTGCTGGCAAAAGCGGGCTCTTCAATAACGGGTCTACCAGTGAAGCATAGCTCAGTACTGTAGCGCATCACTAAGCCACAGAACTTGAATATTCGAATGCTCTCACTGAAATGTATACTTATATCCTAGACAGATAATTTTTTTCCCAGGGACTTCGTCAAACTTCATTTTCTCGGCGTGTTTCTGGTGGTCGCCACAGTTTATTATTTATTTATTTAAACTTTATGCACAATAGTGATACATGGCGGACTTAATGCCACAAGGCATTCTCTACCAGTCAACCTTAGGGTCAAACAAGACAACATTGTGGTAGGCTGCAAACTAACTAAAAAAAAACAATATCAATTAAAATGATATTAGAATATTATAAATGATTGATTGATGATTTTAATGATTTTTTTTTAATGATTTAAGTTATTTTTGATATGAACATGGACAAAACCAAGGTCATGTTGAATGCCCATGTAACACCCACTCCTATCAAGATCGGAGACTCAACACTCGAAGTTGTAGACGATTATGTCTACCTGGGACAAACGGTCCAGTTAGGTAGGTCCAACTTTGAGAAAGAGGTCAATCGTCGAATCCGACTCGGCTGGGCAGCGTTTGGGAAGCTGAGTAGTATCTTCTCGTCCAACTTACCACAGTGTCTCAAGACGAAAGTCTATGACCAGTGTGTGTTGCCAGTGATTACATACGGGACCGAAACGTGGTCACTCACAATGGGCCTCATCAGAAAGCTCAAAGTCACCCAAAGGGCAATGGAGAGAGCTATGCTCGGAGTTACTTTGCGTGATAGAATCAAAAATGAGGACATCCGCATGAGAACCAAGGTTACCGACATAGCCCGAAGAATTGCCAAACTTAAGTGGCAGTGGGCAGGGCACATTGCTCGCAGAACGGATGGCCGATGGGGTCGAAAAGTTCTGGAGTGGCGACCGCGAACTGGAAGACGTTGCGTTGGAAGGCCTCCCACTAGGTGGACCGATGACCTGGTGAAGGTTGCGGGGATCCGCTGGATGCGAGACGCACGGGACCGGTCAATGTGGCGACACTTAGGGGAGGCCTATGTCCAGCAGTGGACGTCTTTCGGCTGAAATGATGATGATGATGATGATTTTTGATATTATAAATGATATTATAATTTGTTTATTCTGGTTTTCACAAGTGTGGTTTTTAAATAGTCTTGAAATTAATACTTTGCGTGGTCAACAAAGTTCAAAATTGTATAGTTATCTTAAAAAATTCGCAGCTCGTCGCTTCCCGGTGTGAGCTAACCCTTACTCCGGGCTAGCGACACGCCCGGCCGGGTACCGGAATTGGGACGAGTTGGGCCCATTCGGCTGGCAAACGAATCGGTCAGTGAATAAAATCCTATTTCACTGAGTTTTATCGTTTCGCTCGGAGTCAGGTGAGTGGTGGGCGGGTCACAGAAGTTTAACTTTGCTGTTTGTCTTCAATGGGAGCTTTAGTTCTCTTCGGCTAGGTTGATAAATGTTGCTAGTTTAGTTGACTTTAGTTACGTCATGTTTGGTAGACTGTGTTTTGGGAGCTTTTATTTTAGTTTTTGTATGTTTGGCCAGCTATTTTTATGAACATTACCTTATCGTGGCTTACTATAAGGCATTATATGGTCAAGGAATTAAAATCAGTGGTAAATGTTATTTTTATAATCATTCGCCCAGTTATCTCCCAATTTATGGCATGCAGCATGTCTTCTTTTTTTTATTCTACGTTAGACTATTAGTCATCATTCCACGTACCGCTTTTCTAAGTCATTTTTTTGGCGTTTAGGAAATCATCAAATAACTCCTCCCGCTCTTGGGCAGAGTGAAAGGGAGTGTCAGACTTCTACTGTCTAAAAACCACCCATGTTTCTTCTTAGCCCTATATGTCGAGGCCGCGGTAACTTGTGTACAACCCGCAGCCCGCTTTTCTAGACCTAACATCATCTTGCACACAGTCCATAAATCGTTTCTCTGGCCTTTATCTCTTCTCCTATAAGTGATAGTGTATGATTATCGGACCAGAGCCAGACTTCAAATGGGGTTTTCCATAAGAAATGTATCAGTAGTAGTACACAGTTGATTGTAATAAGCTGGCCCCCTATTACAGGGATTGGAATATAACTGGCAAAATGAAGGCGTATTGGGTACACCTCTGCCTAACTCTTCAGAGATTACAGGCAAGATGTTTTATTATGGATACAGTGACGAAACTCTAAAAGTTGAACTACTGTCCTTTTACACTGTTCATAATAAAACCAGGGCAGACACTGAATTTTTATGGAATCCAATCGATACGTTTTCAGAATCGCTCACATTTCAATCACGATTATTATCGTATTGCTCAAATGGCTGGTAATATAGATTCCTGGGATTGCGAATCGATATTGTTCCTCACTAATTGAGTTTTTGCTTCCAGATTGAAAATAAATACGTAATGGTATTGACATTAACAATGGATGGATGGAAGCGTGTATCTTTAAACAGGGTGTAAATTAACCCTTCACACAAACGTAAACCAAGCATTCTGTACATCAAACTAAGTACCCACACGCAAAATTTGTTGCCAAAAATAAATTGGGGTAAAAATCACATTTTACGGTAAAACTGAATGTAGCACTCTTAAAACATTGTGCTAGTGGATGCTTTGAATAGTAAACGGGTCATGGAGGTAATTTAAGTAATGTTATAACCTGAAAAACTAGTATATCCATGATTGTGAATACCTCAATGTTTCAGAAACGTAGCTGAACTAGAAAGAAAAGCTGTGCTTACCCCAAATTATAGCGAAACTTACCCTTATCTCTTTTTCAATGGGATAAATTTCAGAACAAGAGAGCAGTGGTGACCCAGTGGTGAACCCAGGCAGGCGAATTACTTTGTGCAATCTATTTCATCAAGACTGCTCTCAAAACGGTGAACGAAAACATCGTGAGTTTCCTCACGATGTTTTCGTTCACCGTTTTGAGAGCAGTCTTAGAACCACAAAATTCGAAGACATGTGACATCTACCAACCCGCACTGGGCCCGCGTGGTCATATCCCATCCCTCTCCTAGAGAGGAGGCCTGAGTCCCTGAAAGTGGGAACATTACTAGCTGATAATGATGATGATGATAAATTTCAGAAACATGTTTGACTCCGGGTGTAAATTCTCGGAAACTGAAGAACTACTAGTCAAGCGATCAGTAATAGAAGAGGATTTAGAGGAAACATTGTCTTGGATGTTACAAAGGCACCTTAGTACCAAACATAATTATAACATTAGATCACTGGAAACGGTACTTATAACAAGCACCTCTTTGTTATACGAGTCTCAGATAGTCCTCTGTGTCGAGCCTGCATGGAGGAAGAAGAAACAGTAGCCCACGTGCTCCTGCACTGTCCGGAGGTTGCACAATACAGGGCCAAATACTTCGGTGACCCAGGTACTCTCGATTGCAAGCGAGAATCAGCAACCCCTTGGTGTTACTACCAAGGGGTTGCTGGCTTTTCTCGGGGAGCTGAGGTGAATTGAGTGATATTCCTACCCGCACGCAAAATACGCGCATTAGGCGTGAAGTCGCGGACATCAGCCCGTTGTACTTATATTTATACATAACATAAGGCCACGTCTGTAAATTCTAAACGGGTAGTCAGAGGTGTATCTATACTACACCAAAATTTTGTCCCCGAACGGTTAGGTATAGGTTTACGCATTGGTAAACCCCCTTTTCTAGACTCCGTAGCTGTTGTATGTTTTTGCAAAAATTATATATTTTTTACCCGAACCGGGAATCGAACCCTTCATTTTGATTTTCAGTATCAGGCAGTAAATATCCAGTAGTAAATAATTCACGTTCGTATGCCAATACTCTAATGACAGATTGGTGGAACACGCAGACCGAGCGATTTTACATGAATATTTATTAAATATTTGCATTGGTAAACTGTTTTTTTCTATACTATGGATTCGATTAACTGAACGGGAATTTGTTTATACTGTAGTGACATGCGGAAGGGAAAATAATTGTCTTTTAGTAGTTACGAGGGCAGTCCCATAAATACCCGACGTTAGTTACTTACTGGCAGTTTTTATTCGATTAGATACTCTTTTTAGGAAGCGTGAACATTAAGAAATTTAAATTTAGAATTCGAACGTGCTATGTCATTTGGCATTTGTTCTGAAGCATATTTTGCGAAAGTTTTTATCGATTTTTTCGACTATGGATAAAATTGGTGTTCGTTACTTACGTACGTTAATTCAATACTTTTATTTGAAGGTCTCAGCCCAACTAATTAAACTCGTATCTTTGCATGCAAAGGATGAATGAAAATTGATTACCACGCTTTTTGTCCAGGGCTTTCCGCGGATCGGAGAAAACTCGGTATGTAATGGGTGCTCACCCATCCTCAGACCAACCTAGGCAAGCGTGACTTAACCTGAAGATAGATCCGTTCCCGTCGGGGCTGTGGGTTGTACACTGTTACCGCGGCTTCGACATATAGGGCTAAGAAGGAACATGGGTGGTTTTTAGTCAGTAGAAGTCTGACACTCCCTTTCGCTCTGCCCAAGAGCGGGAGGGGTTATTTAATGATTTTCCAACCACCAAAAAAAAAAAGATAGATCCGTCTATTCATGAATGCCCTGCGTCAAATCTAATCGGTCAAATTGCCCTCATCATCATCATAATCATCCATAGGTCGACTTCACCCCCTGCTGGGTAATAAGCCTATCTTTAACATTTTTTAGTGCGCAAATTTTTTGTATTACTAACAGAAATATTAAAGTCAATTTTAAGTTAGAAAATAACTTTGATGTATCAACAGATTATAATTGTGTAAATATTGATTTGTTTTGGTCGCGTTACATCGTATTTTAATTAACCAACAGATAAAACTGTGGCTATCTTCATTCAAATTATTTTAATTATTAGGTATATTATTATTGCTGGACTATGACGATAATCAGTGACCATTTATAATCAAACAAAGTTTTGTTAAAACAACACTCATTTTCGCGTTATTGCCAAAATTCAGCGTAATCATGAAAATGAAAAATGAAAATCACCATCCAGTACAGACCTCCTCCCCCCGCCATGGCCATGGCGGTGCAACCCAAAAACTCTGTAAACTGGACTTAATTCAATATAGATATACAAAAGTAAACCATAGCTTTATTCACAACGGGAACAGACCTAAGCCTAAACATTTTATATTCCACAATGCTGACAAATTCAATAGAAAATCATATTAGCGAGATTTTCCTTTTTCCGTTTTAGTGAAAATCAGTTAGGTATTGTTGTTGGGGTATGAAGGACACCGACGCTTAAAACGGTTACCAAGTATTCAGTACATCATTCAGTTTTTATTATTTTCGGTTCATCATCATCATCAACCCATAATATTCCCACTGCAGGGACTCAGACCTTCTCTCTGAGAGAGAGATGGGCTAAAATCCAAAACGCGAGCCCAGTGCGGTTTGGTAGGTATTACATGTCTTCGAAGCGAATTCGAATCGTTTCACGGTTTTTCTCTTCAGTGTTTTAAAAGCAGAGGTGTTTAAATAAATTACACAAAGAAATGCGCCTGCCTGGGTTCGAACCCACGACTTACTATTCGTAAGTCGGGGCTGCCACCACTGGGCCACCGCTGCTGTCCATTCTTTCAAATTAAATACGGTACCTACACGATCAAAGTTTGCAGTACCCTACTATCTTGGACTACTTTCACTATTTGAACAACCCCTGTAATTCCATGTCATGTCGAGAAATCATCAGCCCACTAAGCCTACATCAGTCCACTGCTGGTCATAGGTCTCTTCAATCGGACGCTACTCTTCCGATTCGCAGCAACTATCATCCAGTTACTACCAGCCACCCTGCGAAGATCGTTGCTCCACCGAGCTAGACGGCATCCTATCTTACGCTTGCCGATTCGCGGTCTAAACTCAAGAATATTCGCATCCACATCCAAATTGCGGAGCTTCCGCATCAATTTGGACATCTGCATCCGCATCCGTTTATGCTGATGCAGATGTAGCACGGGGCGCAAGAACTGGCGCGACGTAAGCGCATAATTATGTGTAAAGCGAAGATGTAGGTACTTGAAGATTTCGTTCGGTGGTAAGACGCGACACGACACATTCAGTTTGTTATTGCTAATCAGTCATCGTAACGTGTTTCGTTGTAGTTATCGTATAAAACCATCAGATTTGGTGCCCTACTGTGAAATTGTGTATTACTATTGTAGTTTCTTGTAAAAAATCTTTAGATCCGTATCCGCGAATGTGAGCCTTCAAAACTCCGCATCCGCATTCGCATCCGCGGATGTGAAAAAATCGGCATCCGCAACATCCCTCAAGAACACTCCCACCGTTTATATGACCGACCCATTTCCACTTAAGCTTACTTAAACCCCTGTCGGGGCTGCGGCGGTTTGTTTGAAAGAGTTACCGCGGCCTTGAACACAAAGGGCTAAGAAGGAACAAGGGTGGTTTTTAGTCCGTAGAAGTCTGACACTCCCTTCTGCTCCGCCCAGAGCCGTATTTAGCCACTTTCTCATACTCCAAAATAAAAAAGCAAAAAGTACTTTGTCGACAACTCGAGTTCTCTGTCGGATCACGTCGTTCCGTAGAAAGATTTTAAACATGATTATAATATTTTGTTGACGTTTCCATTACCTTTATCACTGATGCCACTATATCTAAGTCCTAAGCTTAGTGAGTACTTGTGTAGGTTGTACGTGGGAGGATCTCAGCGGACTGATTTTGTTTTGATCTACATTTAAGTCGGCCACTTCGGTATGACGTCAACGAAATAGGCTGTATACTAACACAGAATCAACAGATAGATTTAAATGAGTACTTGTGAGCTCTTGCCTCTTTTGTGCTGTCTCATTGAGCTAGAGCATTAGAATCTGGGTTTGATTTCCAAATTGGACAGTGTCATTGGAGATTTCATCAGAATTTTTTCAGTAGCTCCCACGGAATCTGGATTCATACCCGATTGATGGCAAGCCCGCCACACTATTCCCAAACCACTGTAACTTCTGAAAGCCAGAATCAACAGTGGCGACCACAAGAAAAGCACCGAGACAATGAAGCTTGACGAAGTCACAGAGAAACGACGTAACTGTTTTGGATCCCGCAACGAAATTCAGAAAAGAGTAGCGGAAGAATAGGAAAAACATAATTTCCACTTCAGCATATCAGCAGGAGACAGAACAGAGCAAGGCCAACAGGCACACAGGGACGTATACAACATGGGTCTTAAAGATATCAGGCACAATGTGGCACAATGGGGGACCACCTTTCCACCCTTCAGGAATAGAGATGTTTACTGACTTAAAAAATATGATTCTAATTAGTCCGTCTGTTAGATTATCAAAAAATATTGGATACGTATTTTTTGTTTTACCAAATCAATAAAAATTGACGAAGATGAAACGCGTCAAAGATTTGAGTGGGGGGTTGTGACGTCACTGACCGCAAAAATGTCATACTAATGTCTTAGAGTATGACGTCACACGAGTTTTTAAAGCACTGTATCTTCATTGTTTACTTGAAAAAAGAAAAAATACGTGTCCAATATTTTTTGGAAATCTATCTGACGGACTAATTAGATTTTTTTTGTTAACTACCCTTTTGCAGACGTGATGTTATGTTATGTGAGCTCTCGTGAAGGAGAAGAAGAAGGTGCAATCAAAGAACAACCGATGATGGCATCACCCATCGACAGAACCCTGAAGACCTACTGCTTCCAAAAACACTACAACATAGAGCTCATAGAGGAGTGGTGTGACTACTCAGGTACAAGAGAGCTAAGGATTTACACTGATGGATCAAAAACCGAAGATGGGACAGGCGTCAGGGTGTTCTCCGACGACCTAAACATTAAGATATCCAAACCACTTGGAACGCTCATCTCTGTTTATCAAGCAGAGTGTGTAGGTATTATCCAAGCGGCACACGCTATAGAGGCCAGGAAGGTTACGGATACTAATATTCGAATACTCTCCGACAGTGCCTCAGTCCTTCAATCCCTAAAGAGCAATCAGATCACGTCGAGACTGATACTAGAATGCCACAAGGCCCTAGAACGTATCACGGTACTAAATCACAACACGGTAACACTACAATGGATTAGAGGTCACAGTGGATCACTTGGAAACGATGCGGCTGACGAACTTGCCAGAAGAGGATCCAGCACAAAACCGTACGGACCCGAACCCATTGTGCCCATCCCTTTCAAGCAGCTCAAAAGCTGGTTAAAAGACCACACTCGCATACAAGCGGAGGAACGGTGGGCCTTGACACCAGGATGTAGGCAATCCAAGGATGCTATGCCATCCCTGGATACAAAGCTGACAGAGACAGCCTGCATCTGGTGGCGGGGACCATCACTGGACACTGTTCACTAAATAAACACTTCCACAACCTAGGTATCACTGACAGCCCCCTGTGCAGAGCATGCATGGAGGCAGAGGAAACGGTGGCGCATGTGCTCCTTGAGTGTACAGGCGTTACCAAGATTCGTGAGGAGACCCTTAGAACACCAAGATCCTTTGCGGATGCCCTGAGGAGACCGAGAAGTCTGATCTGCTTCTGGAGGGAGGTGGGCTGGTTGGAGTAATCGCACAATGGTCCACTTCAAGGACTAAGTGCGGAAACCTGAACCCCATAAAGAAGAAGAAGTGAGCTCTCGTTCCTCGTTCCGGGAGGGCTCTACAATACGTTTTTGTTTCACCATGTGGACCCAGGTTTCTGGTTCAGGCATGTACTCAATAGTACAGTACCAATTTAAGGAGATCGTGGCTGAAATATGCATGTCCTAATTTTAAGTGTTTCTGTTCTGTCGTGTCATGTTCTGTCGTGTGTGAAACCAATAAATACTTTTTATTCCTTTATTTCTTCAAGGTTAAGCCGCGCTTGCCAAGGTTGATCTGTGAATGGGAGACCATCAATACAAAACGGGTTTCCGGATTGCCGTCTCATCGTACTATGATGGTATCTTAATATCTCCCATGGTGATGGCTAATCTCCGCTATGATTTGCACCTACAGACTATTTTACTTAAAAAATAACATTCCTGGCTTTCCCTCCCCCCCCCCCTATTATTTCTGACTACGAGCACAGCAGTGTCCATGTCCCTATATCCAGCAATCTGTCCCTGTTATTGGCAGCGCATAAATACGGGGGGCTGGCAGTAATCCAAGCCATCCATCACGCGGACCGTGTCGCGGATATAGCCGGGTAAAGCACACTTCCGAGTATTCAGTTAACTGGGTATACTGCGGGATATTAATTGGTTTTAATTAGTGGCGGTTTTTTAGTCGGGGTGGCAATTTTTTTGGAAGATATTAAGTTGGTAGGTGTGTTTCTAACTTAATTTACGAAAACTCGTATGAAACTATAGAGACCTACCTATCAGGAACGGGATGTGAAATTCTTCATGCTCAATTTGACGACACGAATGGCGCAGTGGCCGAGTGATTGGACTGCTGCGTTGCGTATCGCGGGTTCGATCCCCGCACGAAACAACTATTTGTATGGCCTAGAGATACTTGTTTCGGGTCTGGGTGCCTGTGTATGTAACTTGAAATGTTTCTATACGCACCCGATATACTTACAGGAGAAAATCTTAGTGTGGGGCAAAGTATTAAAAAAAAAAATTGAGAGTAAGAACGCTCCGACCGGAAAGGTGTTCAATCGGGTGAGCTAACTTTCCGACGACTTTTAGACTAGTGTGGAAGATGACCTCAATAAAGTTGGTCAAAGGCTAGGTTAGGCTTTCTTTAATCCAGCAAAAAAAAGAAACAAATCCTTCCAAAAAGCTAACCAGTCGTTTAAAAGGACACTTCTGCCACTAGCTATGTAGTACTCTCGTCGGGGCTGCGGCTTGTTCACAAGTTACCGCGGCCTCAACATGTAGGGCTAAGAAGGAACATGGGTGGTTTTTAGTCAGTAGAAGTCTGACACTCCCTTTCGCTCAGCCCAAGAGCGGGAGGGGTTATTTGATGATTTTACACCACAAAAAAAAACTATGTAGTACCTATAGATAAAATAATCTTTTCAAGAAAATAAATTTTGTGTATTTGTAAATCACCATCATTTTCGAAAAGTCGTGTGACTTCACAAGCCCCCTCATGATCTTTGAAACGTTTTATTTTCGGCAGTTTTTATTAATTTTGACAAAACAATAAACACATAAGTATCTAATATTATTCGATAGGTAATGTAACAGACAAACTAAACAGCATATTTTTCTTAGTCAGGAAACATCACTATTATTTATTTATTATGTGATGAAAGTCCATAAAGTGTTATCCAGCAATCTAATTTTTATTTAAAAACCAATCACCTAGTCTAGTATTTCGTATTCATAGTACGATGCAGACAGGTAGGTATATCGAAATCACTCACAAAAGTCGATCTTGTAATTCATCAATTCGCGCCGGTTTTATTGCAGTTTTTGTTGTGAAAACGCCATCAATTCCTGTCGGCCGGACTATACGTATACATACGAGTACGCGCTATGCGTGTGATTTGTCAATCAAGCTGCACTATAGATACGTGAGTGGCTGATATCTGACAGCCGGTAACGTAAACCGGTTTAATAATAGGGATGTTAACTGACTAAAAACAATAAGATTCTAACTAGTCCAACTGCTAGATTATCAAAAAATATTGGATACGTATTTTTTGTTTTATCAAATCAATAAAAAATTACGAAGATAAAACGCGTAAAGATTTGAGTGGGGGTTTGTGACGTCACTAACCCCTAAAAAGACATACTAATATCTTAGAATATCATGTCACACGAGTTTTCATTGCACTGTATCATCTTCATTGTTTGCTTAAGTGAAAAAAGAAAAAATACGTGTCCAATATTTTTTGGAAATCTAACTGACGGACTAGGTAATTAGATTTTTTTTGATAACTACCCTATTACTTTTTCAGTGATTAATTGCATGGTTTGTTAGTCCGGTGAGCTTACGAGCTTTTGGTGATCATGAGGTCTAGGGTTTAGATAACAGGTTGGTGTTTTGTTGGGGTTTTCCAGAAAGATGTTCAGCATTGAATCTAGATTCTATTTGAGCCTGGTTTTAATGACAATAGGCTTCCCCCTAATAGAGTAGTTAACTAAAAAAAATAATTAGTCGCCTTCTATGTTGCTCACATCTCTTTGAGGCGCGCGTGGAAATCCAACGCGCCGTTGACACGGCCTGCGTAGTCGTCTTTAGACGGACGGACAGCGAGCTAGCCCATTACTCACCATCCACAGGCCCGCGCCTATGGTGGCCGGAACCCATGTGTCTAGGCTTTAAATATCCACACGAGGTTTTCCTTAACCGAAGAAAATATCATAGATGCGTGTCCTGGGTACAAACTAGAGACCTATGACTTGGCAGTCCGTCCGTCACAACAGTAGGCTATCACGGGTCTAGATTCGAATCACGATTACTTTCAAAATGAACGACAGTTTAAATATATGACTTTTACCTGACGAAGTTTCAAACATGTAAACAGCACAGGTTAACATTTCATAAAACAACGGATCGTGTGTCTAATTTCTTTAAGACTCCACTTTCAAAGTGAGGATCATCTACTCACTGTTCTAGGAAAGCCTGTAATTATTTCCGACATTTAAATTCTTTGAGAGTTTTAAGAGCTAAAGTATTTGATTTCTTTGTTAAATGATTGAATTTTGAATATAAAATAATTACACTTAACACAACAATAAACATCGTAATAATCGGATCAGTCGTTTTTAAGACAAATGCTTTGATGATTTTCCAACCACAATAAAAAAGGTGTAAGTACCTAATCCGAATAGCAAATCCACATTTCTTTAGTTAAGTTTACGGTCATGGTCATACATGAGCCTTAATCTCATGTAATATTACGGGGTCGATCTTATTGCCATTAATCAAGCACAAATCCAGACTCCGTGGATCCAACTGAGAAATTCCTGATCTAAAAAACCTAAAAACACGCTACACGACTTGGTAATCAAACCCTGAATCTCATATTCAGCGCTCATCAGTCGCGCCTGTGACCACAACACCAACGAGGCATTCTACACAAGGAGATTGACTGTAAAACACAATACCCTTCCTTTTTCATAGTCTACCCGACCTAATACAAACAAACAATTAAAATACTAAACTTTTAATGAAGTGAAGCAAACTAAGCTCTACAATATATCAGTTTCATTAGCTAAGCCGTTCCACACTAACTAAACTTGTACTCGCTATTAGTTGAGAGATCAAGTTTTGAATCAAAGTACCTATTCGGGTCGGTCGGAGTATACTAAGGGAGCATGCATTGATACTTTTTGCACGGTACAGTGTGTTTGTAGTGTTTTTACGCTAAAACTATACATGCTGTTCTATTAAAAAGGTGGTTTAGAATTCTAAAATATATAGTAAAAAAATCAGGTTTTCGTTCTTTATCGTGTGGTTAGTGCCTAACCCAGGTTCAGAGATTTAATGTCGCCCATGGACCTCTGACGTGGCTTGGCTTAAATTTTCAAGTAAAACTACCAAGATTAGTTCTAGTAACCCAAAAAACCAAAATACCCTTCCAATCACTTTGTTATACAAAGAAACCCTCAAAGACTGCACCGAACAAAGCCCACACAACTCACTTAAAACACTTTCATTAAGTAAACCATTCAATATTAAGTTAGTTTGTGCACTCCATTAATTCACAGCACAACTTTACAATCAAAGTATCTATTAGCCTCCGTTGGAGTATACCGTGCAAGTTGTGGCACGTCAAAGTATCTATTAGCCTCGGTCGCAGTACACCGTGCAAGTTGAAGCACGTAGCTCATGCATGCAACAGTGTGGAAACTATGTAGACTAGACCAGCAATGTATTGTGGAGTTAGGTACCTAGTCAATTATTGTGTGTCTAGATTGTATTGAAGTTTACAGGAAGAAACACGTATCTGAATGGTATGATTGAACTCTAAACTCATTTGCCAAACCTTTTCCCAACTATGTTGGGGTCGGCTTCCAGTCTAACCGGATGCAGCTGAATGCTTTTTTAAACATTGTAGCGACTGACATTTTTATTAAAGACTATTTGTTCGAGTTACCGAATAGTGAACATGATAAAAATCCCGTTTTAAGTGTACATAATAATGTTAGGACCAATATTACCAGTTGCCCATTAAACGGAGTTCAATTAAACTAAGTTCAAATTGATCGCGTTTACATAAGCGTTCGATCTTGGTTCAAGCACAGATTGATTTTACCGGCCACATTTTGATCGCGTTTACGAAAACCAAGTTTATTTTCAACATAACTCGCAAATAATTGCAATAACCATAGACAAAACTTGAAGTGACAGTTGGTAAAATAGCCATCAATATTTTAACAATTACAATTTACAAAAAAGAGCGACAAAGAGAACAAAAATCTTCCTCAACAAAATGGAAAATTATATGTATATGTGTTAATGAATGTGTAATTGAATTATATAATTGCATCGCTATAAATATATTTATTATTGGTAATTCAAGTATTTAATGTAACTTTATAATACTTAAATACTAAAAATTCTACTTCTGTCTGGCGGATTTCTTCTGGTACTTCTGGAAAATAAATGAGACGAGGTCGAAGTGTAGCAATAGCAGCACTGACTTTGTGCACAAACCTATGGGCAGTAGAAGTGCTGAATCCACATAAATCTGCTGCAGTCATTTGATAGCACCCTGTTGCGTAGAAGCGTAGGGCACACAGCAATTGATTGATTATTGATTGATTGTGACACTGTTGTTTCTAAAAACAAACACGGATTTTATTTAGCTATCAGTTTATGATGTAAAAATTAACTAACTACAAAACAGAACTTACATATTTGTAGGAAAGTCTAGTTTATTATCAATAGACTCCAAAAAACCAAGCACTGTGTGTTTCGTGAGACGAAACCTTGTTACAAAATCCTTATCATCAAGGGTGTCAAAATGTTCTTCTCGCTCACGGATCCATCTTGGTCGGCGATGAGGAATCGTATTTTCATCGTGACTGTCATCAAATGCAAGCGCTAAAGCCCTTTTCATGATTTTATTTTATTATTTTAAGTCGATTTCTTCAAAAATACGAAATTTTTCCACAACATTAACAAACACGATGACAGATGACATATCATTTGATCGCGGTTGAAAGCGTTAACCGGTAAAAATTGGGCGTTCAGAAATTAAACGGGTTCAAGCTCTAACTGAGTTCAGTTTGTGTTGATAAAATCCAATTTGGGCTTTTGAACTCAGATATATACCTAAACTGAGATTAGCTTGAAGTGATCGCGTTCAATTGTAGTGGTAGAATCGGCCCTTAGAGACCATGTCAGTTTAGAAACTTAGGTATGTAGCGACTCTGCGACTGACTATCTAACCTCCAAAAACCAGTTACTGAGTGTTGGATGATACGATGCCGATTAGTAAGACTGGCTGTCAGAATTTCAGTCCAGTGGACTACCTGTAACGACTGTTAAAGATCTATATAAATATGACTAGCGGATGTCACGCGGTTTCACCCGCGTAGTTCCCGTCCCCGTGGGAATACAGGGATAAAAAGTACCAAAGACATTCAAATATTACTAGCTCGATACCTATTTAATTGATAGTCACTCATTCACTAATCAACCTAAAGATCAACCCTTGCGGCTGTAATTATTCACCCACAAGTTCCTCAAAATCGTCAAAACCTATTGGAATAAGATTTTGGTGACGTTTGAATTAATAATCGACCAGAAAGTGGTTATATTCTCGTAACTTAGACATCTTCAAAACTCCTTGTTATGTTTCTGATCTTCACAATGTACGAAATACATAGCTTCACCCACACAATTCCAAACTAAACACAGCAATATTAACAGGTAAATAACGGTTTGATTAGGTATCTCTGATGTTATTTCCGCACCCACTCTTTGTGTGGAAATACGACCCGAAAACTCCTTCCTCTTCAAAACCAACTACAGATGTTATGCAGATATTGCACCTTGAGTTAAACAAAGCATAATTGGGACTTTTACTTAAAAAAAAAACAAATAAAGGTCACCGACTTCAAAAGCTGATTTTTGCTACTAAAGTTTACTTTTCACTGTTTGTGTTTTATTTTCTGTTTAATTCGGTTTGTTTTTTTTTTTGATAAAAAGTTTTTTAGAAACTCGCATTAATCAAAAAGCTAATTCAAAAAATATTTTCGATAACATCTATGGCTTTTCCACAAGCATGTATAAAGTTCTGTAAATCAAAGTTTTAAACACAAAATCGACAATATTGGCTATCATGGGACCAAAGCTTTACATGCTTTTACGAACACAAGCTCAAAAGGCAAGCTTCACTAACGTAACATTTAGCTCTCATTACGCGAATGCGAACCACATGTGACGGCCGCAAATATCCGCACATATACGAATATATTCGGATATATATCCGAAATATCCGCAACTCAGGATAAACGCCCGGCTTGCTAATTGATTTTAATGTAATTTGAAGCAGCAATTTTTTTTTAAACGTAGCAATATATTTTACTACGGTACAAAATGAGTTTTAATGGAAACGTTTTATGTATTTACATTGCGGTTTTGTATTAAAGTTTTGATCCCTACCGTTTATCAGATAGATCTGCATCTACCTAGCTTTACTATGCTGAGGTCCGCTTCCAGTGCTAACCAGATGCAGCTGAATTCCAGTATTTTACATGCAGCAGCTTATTATCTGACCTTCACAACTCATTAAGTACTGGGTAATACGATACGTTACCCCTGGAAATTAAAAAAGCTGAAAGCAATTTCACTTTTAAAAGGAAAGTACGTAGCCACTATTTAAATCAGACCAAATAGCTCTAAATTACTACAAGTCGAGTCATAGTAATTACCAGTTATGTTTTATTTTGGTATTTGTTACAATATTTATTAGTTTATATTATTTTTATATGTGTATTAGTATTAATATAAGTTGTAGATACATATTTTAATTGATATTGATTTTTTATTAGTTAGTTTGCAGCCTACCACAATGTTGTCTTGTTTGACCCTAAGGTTGACTTAGTAGAAAATGCCTTGTGGCATTAAGTCCGCCTATGTATCACTATTGTGCTTAAAGTTTAAATAAATAAATTAATACGCTTTGGTAAGCCTGGTGACCAGATTTTCAGACCACTGACTTCGTCTAACGACTGTCAAAGAGTTACAAATGACAACCTGGACCAACATTCATTCACGTCAACATTTTCATCACGTAATCATCCACATCTGTAAGTTGTACTTACTGTAAAAATAAAGAACTATTCTACGTGCCCTAAGGCTGTCTAAATCATTAAGTTAGATCAAAGCCTCTTTGAGTAGCGACTTAAATGACCCTCTACCTGTCTCCCCGCTACCACCTCGATAACTATCTTACTCTCGAAATTATTAATATATCTCCATCCTGATCTTTACTACTAATAATTCAACTCTGTTATCCCAATGTTAAACAGATCAGATAGTAGTTTTGACACGCGCCAACTGTCATAACCAATCTCTAATCTGTGGTCTGCCCTCTCACAAATCCAAGATGGCCAACTTAATTCATGGATTGATAATATGATATTGGAATCGTTCACTCAAAATATAGATATAAATGTGAATGCGTGGGGCACATGGGCCATGAACAGCCAGTAAAGTTCGTCAGTTGCTAAACGTCATTTGTATCGTGTAAACGATGACGATCTCTCATGCTTGTTTTTGCTTGCCACCCGAAACTGTCAAACTTTAATAATTACTCATATTTAATTATTTATTTTGATTTTACCAGAAGCTATAAGTAATCTCTTCAGTAAGGCAGTTGTCGTCTTTATCAAGTTACATTGTATGTAGCTGAAAAGTTCAGAGTGGCGACCGCGAACCGGAAGACGTTGCGTTGGAAGGCCTCCCAATAAGTGAACCGAAGACCTGAAGGTTGCGGGGAACCGCTGCATGCGAGACGCACTTGACCGGTCAATGTAGCGACACTTAGGGAAGACCTATGTCCAGCAGTGGGCGTCGATGATAGTTAAATTGTAGTCGGAGTACAGTAGTTGTCTACAACACAGTGAACGCAACTTCGACACAGGCTCCAAACTAAGCTATCGGTACGGCCATTACTTCGAACAATACATTGAACAGTATCTACGTAGCCATTATTAAATGCTAACACAGGCTCCGCGTTTAATGAACAGTTGATGATGGACCGATAAATACACCAGTTTGTATACTTAGGTACTACAGTGTTACGTGTGCCCTGCCCCAACCCAAAATTACACCTGTATTCCATAAAGTGGCATAGAGAGGTGTGTGAGGTACTTATGCGAGAAACAACTCAATTACATTTGGTCAGATATATTAATATCGACGAATGACCAGAATTTGTTAATTATACTTATACACAAACAAATCAAATCAAATCAAAACTGACTTCCGACAAGAAAGTTATTGACAATCTAATAACTTAACCCGACCTAAACATATTAGTAAGATACTGTTTCTACACAAGAGCGGTTTAATATCACCAACGACACGACACGAAAGCCTTATACAAAACAAAATCAAAATTGGTAATCACAGGCATCGGACGGGCGAGCGCAGGAAGCCTCGTAAGTTTTAGCTGCATCCATATTTTAGCTTCGTTGGGAAATAAGGAATATTCCAATTTTCCGACCAGCTGCATTATGCCCTGACACTTATATCTATAAAGTATGGTGACTGTGGTCCCCATGTGGAGCACGTAAAAGCAATTTTCAGACTTTTGCAAACGAAATTTTAAAGCGTAGGTGAGGCGTAGGTAATTTGTTTAAAGCTGTCGTTTCGTCAGCTTAGAAACGAATGATGCCTTTTTAAAGGTAATAATATATCTGTGTTGTAAATTACAAAAGTTGGTGTCTCTTCTATTCTGTAAAAATTATAGAGTAGAAGAGACACCAACTTTTTTTAAAACAATAGGGCAATTAACAAAAAAAATCTAATTAGTCCGTCAGATAGATTTCCAAAAAATATTGGACACGTATTTTTTCTTTTTTCACGTAAACAAACAATGAAGACGATACAATGCTTTGAAAACTCCTGTGACATCATTTTCTAAGACATTAGTATGACGTTTTTTACCGGTGAGTGACGTCACAACCGGGGGGTTTATTTATTTATTTATTTATTTATTTATGTACACATAAAATACAAAAAAAGGAAAATATATAAAAAATAGAAGAGCACAAAGGTACTGCTTATTTCTAAAGAAATTTCTTGCAGCAGACCTGCGAGAGGAGAGTTGGGTTGTGACGTCACTACGAAGATAAAACAAAAAATACGTATCCAATATTTTTTGATAATTTATTTTACGGATTAATTAGAATTCTATTTTTTTAAGTCAGTAAACATCCCTATTATTTTACATATTTTCACCGTGTTATTATCTTCTTTATTTATTTTGTCACAAGCATAATACATTTTTCAAAAAAAAAAAACATTTAAAAATAAAAAAAATTGTAGCCCACCGGTATCGGGAACAGGGTCCAAGCTACCGGCGGTCAGGACTCCAGACAAAGGAACCTCCTAACAATACGAGCCGTGTCTAGGACCGGCTGGATACAGAAAGCGGTACGCTTTCTGTATCCAGCTGCCTACCGAGAGCCTCCTCAGGTGTTGGTCGAGGCTCTTAGCAATTAAGCCATTGGCTGTAACGACTCTCGGCACAATGATCGCTGAGTCCACACCCCACATGTCGATAACCTCGCGAGCCAAGTCAAGATACTTAAATTGCTTATTTTTCTCAGCTTTATTATTAGTGTTTATTATTAGTTATTGCACTTTCTAGCAAACAGCAGTTATTTTTAATACCAATGAAAAAAATCCATGTGGATGGATTCTGAAGAATATACAGTGTGAGTCTTTATAATGTGCACATATCAAAATGAGGGAATCTATGCTTAATTTTATCGATGGAAAAAATATTTAAAAAAATCTAAATATTTTTTAATATTTTTTATGGAATTTTCAAAAATGTTGTCCGCTGTTGTGACCCCAATGTAAACAAAACGGTGTAACTTTTAAACTAAATTATCTATCGCGATGAAACAAACTCCATAATGATTGGAAGCAATTAGGCGTCCTCGTAAAATGAAAATTGTGGAAAAAAACTACCCTCAATTGAAAATAAACACGTTTTTTGATCAAAAAAACTTTTTTTTATTCATAACTTTTTACAATAATCGTAAAATTTCTCAATAAGACGCCCCCATTACCTACCTTTTTTATTACTTTAACGTATTTTTCATCGTATTAACTACCCAATACTAAAAATGGCATGTTTATAACTCAAACATAACATTTTCTATCAAATGTTAAAAGATGGCACTCTGAAAGCGCCATTTATTATTCTCTTAAGGATGGTTTATTTGGAATGTTAATTAATACAAAAGAGTTCAATTAAAACCATTTAATGAGGACGCCTAATTGCTTCCAATCATTATGGAGTTTGTTTCATCGCGATAGATAATTTAGTTTAAAAGTTACACCGTTTTGTTTACACTGGGGTCACAGTAGCAGACAAAATTTTTAAAAATTCCATTTAAATTTTAAAAAATATTTAGATTTTTTTAAATAATTTTTCCGTCGATAAAATTAAGCATAGATTCCCCCATTTCGATATGTGCACATTATAAAGAATAACACTGTATTAAATACATGGTAACAGTCTGTGTTTGTGTTTCGATTTCCCATCTACCCTATATCAGTCTGTCCATCCCTTATATGATTGATCGTCCAGTATTGCTAAATACAATACATTTTTGACTTCTCCATCATCATTATCGTTAACAGAATGTCATTTCATTTTTTGTTTGAATCAAAAATCTAAATATTTTATTTCAAATCGGTGTGGGTTGATCGTTTCCTATGGAGAAGAACTGGCAAGAAAGTACATGGCTACTCTTTTAAAATGATTTGGTTCTGTCTTATCTACATATTTTCATGTGTTGTATTCTTCGCCGTCCTATTCTCTTGTCTATGTAAATAAAAATCAATGCCACTTTTTGTTGTAATTTTATAACTCAAGAACGCGCTCACCTATCTAAACCAAATGTTTTGGCTTTGTTCGGACTAGATGGTATGTGAAGTTTGCACAAAATCGGTCGAGTGGTTCTTCATATACCACATATTTTGTAATAAATGAATTCAATAAATAGCGGATCATTTTGTTACTGGGGATTTTGCTGTCTTGGACCCGGTAGGTGGCGCTGTAGGCCGGGCAGTTCGACGTCTGCCAGGTCCGCTAATATTTTCATAAAATCTTTAATTTTTTTTTTTGAGCATGGTAAATCATCAAACGACTCCTCCCGCTTTGAAAAAAAGCTCCGACTAAAAACCACCCATGTTTCTTTTTAGCCTTTGTGTTCGGGACCCCGGTATCTCTTTCGAAAAACCCGCAGCCCCGACTGGATAATCTTCAACCTAAAATTCGATTAACAACGACGACATCGTTTCACTGTAAGTCCACTAAGACAATGCATCACTTATAATTCATTAATAATGGCGGGCTGTCACCTCGAATAACCGAATATCCGCGGCGGATATCTGTCCCGGCTTATTAATGACCGGCAAATTATTAAGTTGTTTGTTTCTGCTGATATTTACGGTGAATGATGATATTTTCGTCATTCATGGAATTCGTTTAATAAATATGGATTGATGACATATCTCGCGGCCTAATGATAACTGCCACTCGAGTCAATCTTTAGGTTAACTCGCGTTTACCTAGGTTGGTTTGTGGATGGGTGACCACCCAATAAATACCGAGTTTCCTCCGTGCCTTGGAAAGCACGTTAAGCTGTTGGTCCCGGCTGCCACATATAGATCTTTGGGAGTCATTATAGGTAGTCAGTGACCTGAAAGTCTGACAACCAGTCTTATCAAAGGGTATCGTATTCATCATCAGCCTATGTTCCCACTGCTGGGACACAGGCCTCCTCTCTCTTTGAGAGGGAATGGGCTATAATCTACCACGCGGGCCCAGTGCGGATTGGTAGATGTCACATGTCTTCGAATGTTTGGTTCTAAGACATGCCGGTTTCCGCACGATGTTTTCCTTCACCGTTTTGAGAGCAGTGGTGTTGAAATAAATAACACAAAGTAATGTGCCTGCCTGAGTTCGAACCCACGACCTACTGTTCGTAAGTCGGGGCTGCCACCACTGGGCCACCGCTGCGCTAGGGATTTTCCTCCTCTCTCCTACTTTTATCTATGCTGTGACCGACAGGGTCCATGATTGAGACTGATGTATTCCCTAACAACTGTGTATACAGTTTTTATTATGGTATATACGCAATAAAGAATTGAGAATTGAGGGTATCGTAAGGGTGTCGTATTACCCAGTATTGGAAGTCTGATAGGTCCGACATAGTTGGGAAAAGGCTAGGCAGATGATGATGACATAATGCGCGACTATTGAGCATGCAGTCCTGAGTTCGCTTCCCAGTCGAGGTAAATGCGATGGGGTTTATTCATCATAAATCAGTAGCAGCGACGGTGCCTGAATTTGTGTTCGTTTGATAGCAATAGGCTCGCTAGGAGGTAAGTATGAAAGCAATAGGCCACCCCCCCCCCCCCCCACTGCCTACTATGATATAGTACATCAACATAACTTGCAAAATTTAGGTGTAATTAGGTACACCCCTTTTTTTTTGGGGTGGAACTAACTGACCAAAAACCACCCATGTTCCTTCTTAGCCCTAAATGTCGAGGCCGCGGTAACTTGTGAACAATCCACAGTCATTAGGTACACCCCCCCCCCCTGCCTACCCTTTGGAGAATACCTATATAATATTCCAGTGTTCAGCAGTTCAAGGAAATGTAATAAAAAAATTTAATTACACAATCTAGTCTATAAAACTCGAGTTTTATTTTCCATGTGAGGTATTAAAATGGCGCCTGTAAAAAAAGATTATAGGCTCGTATAAAACCTTTTACACCGCGGATATACCTTTACTTCAAATATCCGCCCATATCCGCCGATATTCGCATATCCGGTCCAGCCATATTAATTGCTTTTAATTAAACCGAGCGAGATTTCTTTGAAATTCGCTTCTGTTTACCAATAACCAATATTAAGTCCTGGGTATAATAGGAATATAGAATGTATTGATCCTGTAGGAGAATGCTTTTGCTTTTAGTACGGCTAAGCCTTAATGTAAAGCTGAACGAGCCGGTCTGTAATTCGCAATGGTATATTTTCATGGATAAATATATTGAGACTTCAGTAAGCACGTTCACAAACATAAATAAATATAGCTGTGTAGTAACGAGCACCAAAATGTGAATATGTGAACACGAAGCAGCTTTTAAAAGTGATTTTCTTCTACCTATACTGAGTAACGCTTTCCGTTTTCACGCACAACGTATTTTGGAAGCCATAATATTGCAAAATAAATCTCATCTCAAAGTGAAACCATTATATCACCGGAAAATCGCATTTGAATCTTGCTAAGTGTATAGGTACTGCTCGTATAATTATTAGAAACATCTTGTGGTAATTATACGAGCAATGAGAATTTCTAATAAGTATACGAGCAGTACAAGTATAATTATACGAGCATTTTGAAAAGGTTCTAAGGTGGTTAGAATCGTAACGCATGCACCTTTTCAAAATGTTTGCCAATAGCAGCACCCCAAATCAATACCAAAAAACAAGTTTCCAACGAATTGAGAGCCATCTCATACTCGTACAAGGTATCAGAGCAGCTGTTCCAGGGTAGATCAGTATCGCGGGTTTGGAGGAAATCGCTCAGGAAATTTCTGTGTTGAATGTTAAACAGAAACCGTTTTATCATCGGTGTGTCGTCCACTTTGTACAATACAGGTCACATTTTTTGCCTCATACTAATAGCCCGTTATACACAAGCCACCAACATCTGCATATTTCAACAATCCAACTCCCCACATTTACCCTAGTCCCAACATTTCTACGTAACCCTAAAAACCCGCCCATGAAGACCTCGGCATCAACTCCGCTATAACTTTGATACCACTTAATAGGGGTGCGAAGTGGTAATAAAATAAACGCCTCCCCCTAACCGCTCGTATTCTCAGTAGGGGTAGATACTTTAACGGGGTGTTGCCAATAAATAGATAAATGCAGAAGGCATGCTCTGTTCAACGAACGAAAACCGGAATAATGGATCTGCAAGGAACATTTCGTCCCCCGTCGGGGCTGCTGGTCGTTCGAAAGAGATACCGCGGCCTCAACACAAAGGGCTAAGAAGGAAAAAAAAGCCACCCATGTGGTGGCTTTTAATCAGTAGAAGTCTGGCACTCCATACCGCTCAAGAGTGATTTGCTGATTTCCTACCCTCAAAAAAAAGAGTAAGCATCGTCTATCATCGGAAATACGGATGCTCGGTGATCAAATATTTAGTACAATCCTTTCACGGTTATTTCATCTGAGTCAACTGCAATTCAACATCGACTTTATTGTGATCATGATAAAGCTTACTGTAATTTTGACAGTGACGTAAAATCGTATTGCGTGAGTGACAGATGCGACTTATGTACTAATGAAGTAACAATTTACTGACGCACAATTATAGGTGCCATTACAAAGCCAGGCTGACCCATAATAAGACGCTTTGCCTCGGTGAGGATACTTTGTAACGTTCGTTTTGGGCATGAGGTCCAGGGTTCCCGGGTCGGGCACTGTCATTGGGTCTTTACATCAGTTATTTCTCAAGAGCAGCCACGCAGTCTGGATTTGTACCCAGTTGTCGGTAAAAGACTTGCCATGGAACTAAAAAATATCTGGCAAAATGTAGGTATACTGTATAAGGTGTAAAAGTACCCTTAACGCAAACGAAAGGCACTTGTTGTCCCCACCCTGGGATCATTTTTTGGTTTTAGACCATACCTGGTAATCCCCTAGTTATGGAGATTTTAGGGGTCAAAGAATCAAAGTTCCAAAATTTTCACAGCTGTTTTTGTAAATAGCAGTTTTTCGGGTTATAACTTTACTTAAATTACTTCCATGGCCCCTTTACTATTCAAAGCACCCACTAGCACAATGTTTGAAGAGAGCAACATTGAGTTTTACCGTAAAATGTGATTTTAGACCCCAAAAAAAAAAGTCCTTACCCAGCAAAAAATTTTTGATGTACAGAACGCTTGGTTCACGAATGTGTGAAGGGTTAATTTACAGCCTGTATATTAGGTACACGTCTGCCATAACCCGGGATTATACCCGTGACGTTATATTTTGTTAAAAATGTTAACTTTGCATGAGTCTTGTCCTTCTGTATTTATTTTGTGGTGTAATACTGGACGAAGATTTGAAGGGTTTTTATCATCCCAATGTGTTGGTCGGACGTCGGTATGTGCGTGTGATATTTAGACCCTGATTCAGACGTAAGTGATGAATTGATGATAAAATACAGGAAAATAGACACTGTGTTTTATTATAATAAGGCTGTTTTTTGTAGTGAGAGGGAAACACTCGATCAATTAAACCTATAACATGTCCTGAAATAAGTAATATTTCGAAAGTTTTACTGGCTGTCGTTGATTATTAAAATCAGATTAATAGGCTCGTTAACAAAAATAAACTAATTAGTCCGTCAGATAGATTACCAAAAAATATTGGACTCGTATTTTATTCTTTTTTTACGTTAACAAACAATGAAGAAGACACAGTGCTTTGAAAACTTGTGTGACGTCATATTCTAAGACATTAGTACGACATTTTTTTTGACCGGTGAGTGACGTCACAACCCCCACTCAAATCTTTGACGCGTTTTACCTTCGTAATTTTTTATTGATTTGTTATAACAAAAAATACGTATCCAATATTTTTCGATATAATCTAACAGACAAACTAATTAGAATCATATTTCTATTGTTAAGAAAAGTTGGAAACATTTCTATTGTTGAGGCTTTACTGAAAACTTCAAACAAAACTTTTACGAAATAAAGCTTTTTAAACAGATCCAAACTTCAATTTGGTGTAAAAAAACAAATTTGTACCGTACAAAATACGTCTGAAGCAAAGAAAGTCAGAGGGCTACACGAAAAATAATTGACAAACGTGTTGGTAATATCTTCATGAATGCCTAAATAAAAGCGGACTCCTGAATTTTTAACGTCTGTCGTACCGTCGATAGTTTTCTAACAAAACATTTAAAAGAAATTATAGTACAGAGGTGTTACTTAAATCTAAACTCGCCAAAATTTTACGTTTGGTCGCGAGAGACGCTCTTTTACATAACAGTGAACCATCTTACTTACTAAAATATGTACTAATAAATAATTCTACCAATCCGCACTGGGTCAGCGTGGTAGATTATAGCCCATTCCAAGAGAGGAGGCCTATGTCCCAGCAGTGGGAACATTAATAGGCTGTTGGTTGAATTAATTCTAACAGTTCCCTAATTAATTTAGCAGTCGCTAAGGTGTCACTTAGTGCCACTCAAATCCTCATCTACCTACAAGCCTTCTCCCAACTTTGTTGCGGTCAGCTTCCAGTCTTATTGAAAGCAGCTGAATAGTAGTATTTTACATAGTCTTGACTGTCTATCTGACTTTCGCAACATACATCGACCGTAACGTGTAATATGATACCACTTTGTAAGACTTGTGATCAGACTTTATGGCTGTTTACTTCCTCTAACGACCTACAAATGACAGCCAGTACCGACGCCGTGCTTTCCGAGGTACGGAGGAAACTCCTTATATACCATAATGGATGGTCACCCATCCACGGATCAACCTAGACAAGCACGGCTTTAGAATACCTAAAGATCGACCCGAACAGATGCTATTATTTGGCCACGATCTCCTCAATACCACTCAAGGGCCAATTTTATCCGGGCGTCGTCGGGGTCCATATGACGGCTACCGGCCACAGTAGACGCGGTCTAGTTCGCCGTCCGTCCGTCTTATGACGACGACAGGCCGTGTCGACGGCGCGTTCGTGTTTCACGCGCGCCTCAAAGAGATGTCAGCAATATGGAAGGGGCTGCGGGATGTTGTAAGAGATACCGCGGCCTCGACATAAAGGGCTATGAAGGAACATGGGTGGTTTTTAGTCAGTAGAAGCAGTAGAAATCTGACACTCCCTTTCGCTCTGCCCAAGAACGGGAGGGGTTATTTGATGATTTCAAACCACCCAAAAAAAGGGCCAATTTCATTCATGTATTAATGCCTAGGAATAGACAAAACTAGACTTTAGTTTGTTTTCATTGTCTCAATACCTAACCACTTAGCCATTGAATAGATTAAACTAACATCATCAATAGCCTAGTATTTTCTTTGACAGTAATTGCATTAGGCTTCCAATTTAACCGGCAGCGAGTCTATAAGTAATTCATGTTGGGGGTCGTTTGACCCCCAAATCCAATTATTTTCAGTGAGACCAGATTTCTAGAAGTACTAAGTACTATTACTGCCGGTCGGTCAGTTTTCAACCTTATTATTTAAAGAATAAGGGTGGAAAGTGGCAGAACGTCAGTGAACTCGGTAGTACGCACGGAGACCATACAAGCTGTAAAATCTAGTTTATGCTGATCCCTCATTGTAGGTACTGAAAATCTATACAAGGCGAGGCCTTGTTATACTGGAAATGTATAAGCTTGATGTGTCGTTGTGTGTATATGCTTGAAACAGGATTCTCTATAGACCTAACCTTTACGAGAAATTTGTAAGGTATCAATAACGGTAGATATAAAGAATCAATAATGAAGACACGGTTGGTGTTGGGATGCAGGATGTAAGAGATACCGCGGTCTTGACATATAGGGCTAAGAAGGAACATGGGTGGTTTTTAGTCAGTAGAAGTCTGACACTCCCTTTCGCTCTGCCCAAGAGCGGGAGGGGTTTGTTGATGATATCCCACCCCCCCAAAAAAAATAGACACGGTTGGTGCAGTGGCTAAGCGACTGGCTCCTACGCTGCTTGTCGCGTATTTGATTCTCACACTTCAGGTTCCGAGTCTGATTGATTTTTTAGTATGGTATAAATTATTGTAAGCGCTCCCACGATACAGGTGGAATTCAAAGAGTGGGGTAAAGTTTTTATTGAAGAAAAAGCTATTTGATTTTGCCTCAACGAAGACAAATTATGAAATTTACCCAAAAAATTATGAAAATAATTTAAACAACACACTCATAAATACTCTTTCAAACTTTAACTACTTGGTATAAGATTAGGGGCCAATAATTTGGTTAAATAGGGTACCATCATCGACCCATCCCAAATGTAATGATCGTGGGGTGCCCCAGATACTGATATTACCCAACGGTAATAAGAAGCAATAAATACAACCTTACAGGTTCTCTATATTGCCAAATAACTAAACATCACATACAACAAAAATTCAACTTACTCACTACCCGTAACCTAACCAATAATCCCAATTCATTACATCTCATGTATCGAAGCCATATCAGAAAAGTATCGCATCGATCCGCAATACTCCCCGCGTCCGGTAGCCGTCCGGCAAGAGTACGGCTCGCGTCCGGACCGGGCAGCTGTCTGCGGCCGGATTGCGTGCGATAAATTACGGTTATTGAGTCGCCACTCGCTAGTTCGGACGGTTAGAGGTTAACGGGTAAGAGTGGTTCGTTGGCGAGAATGGATTGGAAAGAATCACAATCACTACATACTACATTTAGCAAGACATAAACAGCACAGGTTAACATTTCATAAAGTAAAGGATCTTTCAAAGTAAGGATCCTGTACTCACTGTTCCAGGAAAGCCTGTAATTATTTCCGACATTTAAATTCTGTGAGAGTTTTAAGAGCTAAGTATTTGATTTCTTTGTTAAATTGTTGAATCACTGCATTATTATAAAACAAAGTCTCCCACCACGTCTGTCTGTCTGTTCGATAAACTCAAAAACGACTGCACCGATTTTCATGCTGTTTTGATGAATGGATAGAGTGGTTCTCGATGAAGATATTAGTACATAATTTGTCAAGTTTACCTAATGATATCCACGCGGGCGAAACCATGGGCAAAAGCTAGTAAGTGGATTTATAAGTAAAAGTTGAGAGTGAAGTATTTTGGAGTATAGAGTAATTTAATCAATGTATTTTTAACATAAAATGTAAAAAATAAATTAAAGAAAACAAAATTTCAAAAATATCTTTATTTTGAATTCCGGAAGACTTAGGCAGAAGGCGTACGTAACAGTACACGCACATATCACCAGAAAAATTTAAGTATCACGTAATAGAGGCGAGTCTATTGGCATCAATCTAGCATAAATCCGTCTGCGTGGATGCTACTGAAAAACCCAATACTGTACCCTGTGCAGTCGCGAGGCAATGAGTTTTTTATTGCGATAAACATCTGCGTTATCAAGTTACCGTAGTTACAGAGACGATACGACGTAACCTAATAATCTTAACACTCTTACGACACTTAGAAATTAAAATCATGTTATGTAAGTGAAAATGATCGGATTATCTTTTAGTACCTAAGTTAAGTACGTATTTTTACTTTACGTAAAATTAAAGTATAGTTACGAAGAACCAGTAAATAGCAGAGCGAAGCTGTAAGAAGAAATTTTCAAGCTATTTCGTACAGAAACTATGGTTGAAAGAAAGTTTTCAAAGAGCTGAACTTCTATTTTAAAGAAAATCTATTGCCCGTAAGAAAAATTAATGCACTAGAAAATATTAAGTGGAAGAAGACTGTATTCAAAAGTAGACCAGGTATAGGCCTTTGTTATATTTTTTTTTTATTATTATTTATGTATTTATTTCTTGGCCTATCTACAAATGTTACACTGTATATCCTAATAAAACAAACAATAAGATAGAAGCATAGTGTACAATATGGTGCGATATACACAGCATGCGAATAATTCTTGCTATCATCATCTATTTATTTATTTCATCCAGTCTAACTGAATGCATCTGAATACCAGTATTTATTTACTTATTTAAAATATAATTATAGCACCAATACAGAATTTTATTATCCAATACGATGCTATATTCACATACATATTGTAGAGGAACAAAAAATAATAAACAACAAAAAAAGTTGCCTTTCGTGCATCATCAATCAGAACAAGCTCAAGAAAAATCATGTTTCGTTCATCCTCTCACAGAAACTCAAACATACACGACATACATCAACCCACTAAGAAGTAAACAACACATTCCGGTATCGATGCCAGTAGAGTATTCAGCATGGCAAGGGCACGAACTAATGGAGAATTAAAGTGGGATCAGTGGGTCGTGGTCTCAGCTAATATTTTACATCTTACTGTTTATCAGACTTTCAGGTCACTGACTACGTGTATTAGCGACGCATCCTAAAAAAAAAAAAACTGTGTAGTCAGTTAGATTATCGAAAAATAATAGATACGTGTTTTTTGTTTAATCAAATTTACGAAAATAAAATGCGTCATGAGTGTACGTGTTTTTTGTTTAATCAAATTTACGAAAATAAAATGCGTCATGAGTGGGCGCTTTTGACGTCACTGGCCGGTAAAAATGTACTACAATGTGACGTCACAAGAGTTTTCGAAAGACTATATCGTCTACATTTTTTGTTAACGTGAAAAAATAAAAAATATGTGTCCAATATTTTTCTGGAAATCTATCTGACGGACTAATTAAGTACTTAGTTTTTTAGTCAAGTACTATACTGCCAAATGTCTTAATATGGCAGCCGGCACCAACAGCTTCCGAAGGTACGGCAGAAACACAGTATGTTATGAATGATCACCCATCCACGGCTCAACCTAAGTAAGCGCAGTTTAACCTGAAGATTGAGCCGAGTGCCAGGTATTATTTAGCCACAAGCTCCTACCTAGCTCTATCTACCTACCTTATATTAAAGCAAAAAATCTTGAGAGGTGTCAAGGGACACCCGGATGGAACGAAGTTAAAGTCTATCGCAAACAGCACAAGAATGACCAAAAGAATTAATAATAATAATAATGCAAAAAAAATAAAATAATAATAAATTAATTTAAAAAAATATATATAAATATATATATATATATATACATATATATTAATTATATTATTTTAATTATTATTTTTTATATAAATTTAAAATATAAAATATCTGGCTTGCTTTCTATAAGAGAGAGAGAGACAGACAGAGAAACATGCGACGCCGCACAGCTTACAATAGCTTACTATAGCAAAAAGTGTCATGACAACTTTTCGTAAGAATTTTTTCCGTCTAGCCCCCTTTCACAACGCGCGATAAGGAAATCGTTCCAAAAACTCCTACTCCCTATTTATCAGTAGGTGTTTATTGAAAGATCAAAATTATAGCCTAAAAATTCCCAAACACTTCAACAAAATATTACGAATACGTCGCTCCCCATGTTATATAATGGATGTCACGCTCGCTGCTCCATCGATATTGTCTAGATATTATGTGTCTAGACTCGAGGCAAGGCGTCTCAGGACGAAAATATACATTATATACCTTTTTAATGTTAAACTTACGTGCGAACGAAGAATAATGTCTTTTCTTTCTGATGGCAAAATAATAGAAACGTATAAAACAGATGGTTCGTGGGTCGTTTGAAAAAGGAGTTTTTAGTTAGGGACAGACGTGTTGGTGTTGCCTGTAGTAAATTATGTTTGTTGTTTCACTTGAATAATATACAGCTTCACGAGAATGTCTGCTTTTTCAATAGGGATGTTTGTTAAAAAAAATATGATTCTAATTAGTCCGTCTGTTATATTATCAAAAAATATTGGATACGTATTTTTTGTTTTATCAAATCAATAAAAATTGACGAAGATAAAACGTGTCAAAGATTTGATTGGGAGTTTGTAACATCACTAACCGCTAAAAAATGTCGTACTTATGTCTTAGAATATGACGTCACACGAGTTTTCAAAGCACTGTATCGTCTTCATTGTTTGCTTACCTGAATAAATACGTGTCCAATTTTTTCTGGAAATCTATCTGCCGGACTAATTAGTTTATTTTAGTTAACTACCCTATTGCAATTACACGAATGTTTTGTCTATTTCTTTCGAGTTTAAAATACTTTGGGTCTTTTCAGTTACTGTATCGTTCAGCTATTATGATTCACCTGCGAACCGCAATGTTGGTAAAACCTAGATATGATTTTTCGGAGTCCCAGTCCCGTCTGTCATTGTTAGATTTTCGTGACAGTCGTTACAGATAGTCAATAACCTGAAAGTCCGAGTCTGACAACCAGTCTTACCAAGGGGTAATGTATCACTCAGTACTTACTAGATGCGGAGGTCAGATTCAGATCCTTCCAGAGGACAGCCTGTCTGACTTCTAGTCTTAGACTGACAGTCGACCCCAACATATTTGGGAAATAGCAGTTAGATAATGATACTGAGTGAAAACAATTTTCTAATCAAGTTTCCTCTGAAATATGGTACCTACTGGTTTGTGTGATGTGATACAGGAGAAATTCCTAGTGTAGTACAGCATTGAAATTTTTTAAGCATGGAATCATCAAATTGACGACACGGTTGGCGCAGTGGCTCAAGCAATGGACTACTGCGCTGCGTGTCGCGGGTTCGATCCCCGCACGCAACAAATATTTGTATTACCTACAGATAGTTGTTCTGGGTCTGGGTATTTGTGTATGTGGGTTTAAATGTTTGTGAACGCTCCCACGATACAGGAGAAATTCCTAATGTGGGGCAACGGTTTAAAAAAAAAATTACTCCTTCCGCTCTGGGTAGAGCAGAAGAGCGTTGTCAGACTCTTACTGACTTAAGCCCATCCGTGTTCCTCCTAATGACCTTTATGATCCAGGGCCGCGGTGACTCTTCCTAACAAAATCCTCAATATCGATACCTAGTTAATTTGGCCATAAATAACTATTTAAAAAAAATGACCCACAAACATACAAAACAAGCTACTCTACGTGGAAGCATACATTGAAACGGTCCAGCGCGCTGCAGCCGAGGGCGCAAGGTCAAATCTCTGTTGTTCACGAATAAAAGCTTTCAGTCAGCGTTACAATAGGCAGGGTAGGGCACTAGCACCAATACTCCCAAAATAGGGAAATGCAGAACATCAACAGGGTTATTACGTATCTTTTTAAATGTCAGTGGCTATCATAGTGTCCATCGATTAACTGTCAAATTTGTTATGGCTACAAAATGGAACCATTTGACAGTAAATTGATTGACACTGTGATAGCCACTGACATAAAAGAAAATTTACTTGCTCACTTGTTTTTCCAATTTACTGGACATTGGCAGAATAGTCGACATCGGCTTCAATTGCACAAACACATTACACAAAAATAGAATAGAATAGAATTTAAAAAAAAATCAAGATACGGAATAGCCCTGCAGGACTGCGTCGCTGGCTCAGTGTTTGTAAGCGTGACTGCTCAGCATGAGGTCCTCGGCTCGATCTGGGTTCCCGTGCCGGCCAATTTTTTATTGGTGTTTTCATCAGGTATCTCTGGAGCCGCCACGGAGATTAGATTTGTACCCGGTTCATAGCAATACGTTCACCCTCTATTAATAGTAGACTTGAGCGAAATAAAGGTGTACTTTTTGGTACACCATGGGTTCACCAGAGCACCTGACTGGTTATGTTATAAGGTTGGCCCCATTTAGAGATGGAAAACGCACGCAAATGTGGGCATGCATTACTTTGCATCGTTCAATGAAGGGCTGAAATTTAAACAAAGCTTACTGAGGTATGGTCACCTATCCACGGATGAACCTCACTGCAAGCTGCTGTGATCCGAGGGTATTTTACAGTCGTTACAGGTAGCCAAAACCCTGAAAATCTGATGAACAGTCCTGCCAGTTATGGTGGCCAGAAAAAGCAGTTGCTCCGTGTCAAATACTGATATTCAGTCGCTTTCATAAGTTGTATGAACCTCTTTTTTTTGGGGTGGGAAATCATCAAATAACTCCTGCTCTTGGGCAGAGCGAAAGGCAGTGTCAGAATTCTACTGACTAAAAACCACCCATGTTCCTTCTTAGCCTTTATGTCGAGGTCACGGTATCTCTTGCGAACAACCCGAAGCCCCGACGGGAGTTGTATGAACCTGACCTTCTGTAACTGGCGTACCAATAGCTCTCAATATAGGTAATTGGGTTCATTGTTTATTCAGACCGCATCGTTATATGGTGGTCGTAAGCGTGACTGCTCAGTGACCTAAGCGTTATTGACTTACAGGATTCCTCTGTAGTCCCAAGTTTGAGTCTGTGCCCAGTTAATGGCAACCGGTTTGTCAGGTCACCCTACAATATTAAAAAGTGGATGTTCTACACACCTCGACTTTCTGTGTAAGGTATGCCTCAAACTAATATAATGTTTAGGCGAAAGTTTGGGAGTGTGTTAGTGTGTATGTTTGTTACTCTTTCACGCAAAAACTACGGAACGGATTTGAATAAAATTTGGTACACAGATAGTTTATAACATGTATTAACACATGGGATAATTTTTATTTCAATTTTATCTTCCCATGGGATAATTTTCGAGTTGTAGCGGGCGAAGCCGCTGACAACAGCTATGTAGTAGATGTTTGGTAACCTATGAATGGGCCAAAATCACCACTTGGTGGAGCCCTCACAAAGGCAGAACGCGACGCAGTAGACTTTGTAGGAGATGGCGGAACGAGCTGGATAGAACCAACGACCAGTGGTCCACATTGGCCCTGGATCGCAAAAGAAGTCGTGGAGCCTTTACCCAGCAGTGGGATGACACTGGCTAACCGTAATTCAAGTTGGAAAGGAAGGAACACCACTGCTTAAACGGTCATCACGTTCGTAACGGAATACTGAACTCTACATAGATTTTTTTGATCTAATTATATAAATATTTAATTAAAATAAGGTAATTTAAACAAAAATTTGCTTTACGGAATCCGTGATGGTAACCGTTTTAGCGATTGTGTCCCTTCTACACTGTTGTTGGCTATTTGATTAGGGAAACTATAGATTACTTTATTCATTTCATTACCTACATAAACTATAGACCTAAAATAATAATAGAAATACCGTACGTATCATAATTGCTTAAAAATAAATTCGACCAAAAAAATGCCAAATTGTAATTTAAACGAGATTCCGCCATAAAACTAAGCAGACAGTCTTTACAGCTATTAAAATCTCTACCCAGAACTAACATCCCTCCTCTCCAGAATAAAACAGGCATCATTAAACTCACATAAACCTCATGTTTTAGTCAACCGTACCTACCTTATATTCAAATAAACTTTCGCCCGGCGGTCACGATATGAAAACGTAAACCTCAGAGGCAACCGTCATTTGCATATGGTCCTGAAAAATAAAGGACTGTTCCTATTTGATTTCAATCTGACCTTTCGTGTTGGAAAGTTCTAAAGAATCTAGTGCAGTTGCTTCTCCCGAAGTCAACTTCCTCTCTGCTTTGGGAGAAGCAACTTTGCAGCAAGCAAGTAAAATATGAAGTCAATTTCACATGTCTCACTCGAGTTTGTAACTGTCATAGTTTTTAATAATTTAAGGAAACGCTGGAGCACTGTAGCTAATTTCCAAATTACTTACGTTTGAAAAACAAATATTTTCACAGTTAGCGCAGTGCTTCAGTGACTGAATGCTGCGCTGTGTGTCACGGGTACGATTTCAGTACGGAACAAAAATATTTGTATGGACACCAGGTAGTTGTTCCGGGTCTGTTTGTTTGTGTAGGTGTACAATTAAATGTTTGTGAACGCACCTACGACACAGAAAGATTTTAGTGTGGTCTATTATTTAAAAAATATAGATTCGTTATTAAAAATTCTCCAGCTATGCTTTATTACTTATTCTAGCAAATTTTGTGGCAGTAAAAAATGACGTTCAAAAATTGTTCCGTAGAAATGGAACGAAAAAATAAACGGATTTATAGTTAGATTTTGTTTAGTTTTCATACACTGTACAGTATACGATACTTAGATAAATATGTATATAATCATAATACAAAAGTTTCACGGCTGACATAGAAATCTAATTCAATACACTGCACTAAGTGACCTGAGAATATTCTTTTATGGCAACACCCATTGTTATACGTTCCTTTGTACGCACTGATTAAATATTCTGCATTTTGACATTATTAGTCCGAACCGTTTTCAACGTATTACTTATTTAAACTTCAATATTGTTTTAGGACCTATTCAAATAATAGATGCTTTAGAATTACTATTATAATATACTAATGGAGCCTTACCTTCCGTTAGACATTATTATAAAAAAAAAACTATCAAAAACAAAGTTTTAGATAAAATTCAATCATGGTTGGAAAGACACGTGGCGCCATCTATTATCATAAGAGCATTATTGTTGTTTTCCACGAAATCAATACTTTTTCAGCTATGTTCGTTTCTGCACCCCTGACAACGTAAATGCACTTTTTCATGGTGTTCAGTTCAGTGGTTTGGCGTGAAATGGTAACAAACAAACTTACTTTCCCATTTATAATACTAATAAATATATACCTTATTAGATTTTTGCCAAGTACAATCCATGAAGCAGTAATTACAGCACCTTTTTAGTTCTTGACAATTCAAGTGCCCGTTACTGGTATCATTGAAATTAATGCCTTAAGTTTGAGCCTAACTTCTACTGTAAACTGTAAAACTTGTAGGTACCGAGTATTTAGGTATTTAAATAATTATAAAATGAAAACAGGCTTAAGAACCAATGAAATAATTAAAAATAGTTTGGGTTTTTCTACGTAAAATAAGATAACCAAAAAAATTGGACACGTATTTTTTTATTTTTTCACGTAAACAAACAATGAAGACGATACAGTGTTTTGAAAACTCGTGTGATGTCAAGACATAAGTATGAGATTTATTTGCGGTCAGTGAAGTCACCAACCCCCACTCAAATCTTTAATGCGTTTTATCTTCGTCAATTTTTATTGATTCGATAAAACAAAAAAACCGTACCAATATTTTTCGGAATAGAATCACATTTTTTAAAATCAGTAAACATCCCTATTATTGACTTCCATAGACAAGAGCTTTAATATTTTTATCAGCTGGCAACCCAGAAAGATTCAAAATATGAACGAGAATTTCCACCTTTTAGCCTGAAAAATGTAAGCAATGAAATTCTTCTTTCATTTTGAGTTTGCACAACTTTTTTTATTAGATCTGAGTCCGGAAAATCGTTTGACCTATGAATTGAGTTATTTTTAGCGAGAAGCCTTTTTGTGACTGCGTTGCCCAAATTGACTTGTTAGTTAGGGTAACGAATCAATTTCCTTTGGGAGATTTTTAAACAGTTTGCTTTGATATTTTGTTTTAAGTTTAAATTGAATTAGAAGACAATCAGTGTCTTTTTTTATCCTTATAAGTTCTTAATTATTGGTTATTAAATAACATAGCATCGAACATGTTGTAACCCTTGAAGGGTTAGGCAGAGGTGTACCTATTAATATATACCTACCCAAACATTTTCATAGTTATTTCTATGAACCTACCGTGTTAAATTCGGACTTTGGCTGCTAAGACTTTTGACTTTTGCTACATATTCCTAATGGAAAACTCCAATAACATTTTTCCAACCTGGGACTCAAAAGTGGGAACTCATTCTTAGTAATTGACGACCAAATTAGTCGTTACTAGATGTACCCGGCATGCATTGCCATGCTCTTTTTCCTACCTACTACCCTACCTACCAGTAGGGTATTAACGCTGCTACCTACCTACTACCCTACCTACCTACTACCCTACCTACCTACTACCCTACCTACCCTACCTACTACCCTGGACTTCCACGAATATTTCAAGATTAAAACTATCCAAATCGGTTCAGCCGTTCTCGAATTTTAGCGAACAACAGAATTGCAATTCATTCCTAGTTATATATAAAACTAGCTGTACCCGGCATGCGTTGCAATGCCTTTTTACCTACCTGCCTACTACCCTACGTACTACCCTACGTACTACCCTACGTACTACCCTACGTACTACCCTACGTACTACCCTACGTACTACCCTACCTACTACCCTACCTACTACCCTACCTACTACCCTACCTACTACCCTACCTACTACCCTGTCTACTACCCTGTCTACTACCCTACCTACTACCCTACCTACTACCCTACCTACTACCCTACCTACTACCCTACCTACTACCCTACCTACTACCCTACATACTATCCTAATTCCTACCCTACCTACTACCGTACCTACTACCCTACCTACTACCCTACCTACCTTACTACTACTTTCTCACCGTTTAAACCTTCCCTGGACTACCACAAATAATTCAAAACCAAAATGAGCGAAATCGGTCCAGCCGTTCTCGAGTTTTAGCGAGACTAACGCACAGCAATTCATTTTTATATATATAGATAGATAACTTGAAATGGTTCATATTTTATTCAGTCAAAAAATGGAACATAAAAACCAAATGAAAAAGGAACTAGGAACAAATCAATTCATGTAGTGTTTTCCGAACCCATGGAGGCGCAAAAAATAAAACAAAAGTTTCTGCTCCAATTTCGAATTCAAGTGAATTTGCAAATAAAACAAAATGTGTTCAAACCTAATTTCAAATTAAATTACAATGATCAGCTGATATTCAATTTAAATATAAGTCTTATAACTTTTGCCCGAGGCTACACTTGTAGAGATATTGAAAATATGTATTTCAATAACGGCCCAGTCTACATGATTGGGTCACTATTAGTTTTAATATATCATTGGTCACTATAAACAAAAAGACCGACAGACAGAGAGACCGTTTTTTATGAATCGGAAATCATCAAATTATCCTTCCCGCTCTGGGCGGAGCAGACGGGAGTAACAGACTGGAGATCTACTGGCTAAACCCACGCATGTTTCTGTTTAGCCTTGTGTATCTGTTTCGAAGCAAGCGTCAGACCCCGTTCATTTGTCGAAATCTCTTTGAGGCGCGCGTGGAACACGAACGCGCCGTCGACACGGCCTGTCGTCGTCATAAGACGCACGAACTCACCGTCCACAGGCCCGCGTCTACGGTGGCCGAAAGCCGTTACGTCGTGCCTGAGAGATATTTTTCGACGGCATGTAAAGCCAAGTTAGAAAGGCAAAGAAGTGGCTTAAAAACTAACACCAAGTGTGAAAGAAACAAAAAAAACATGTTTATTTAGCACAATGCCACAAGTGCACACAACAAACAATAAAAATTGTAAAAGAAACTAAAAAACTAAACGGAAAAAAAGAGTGTGCGCATCTTACGGCTGCGCCAAATAGGACCAGTTCAGCAAACTGCCGAGCAGCTAGTGCCCGACGCTGGTTTTCAACTGGCCCTGAGATGGTGATGTTACGAACGTGAAACAGTTTTGTACTCTGTGTTTATGTGTATGAGTAAGTGCTTAAATAAGGAAACATGTGTGTAAGTTAGGCCCTAACCACACGAAAAAAAGATCTTGTGGATAACCATAGTACCGTTAAGTGCCAAAAGTATATCATTATCATTATCTAAGCCCTTAACCCAATTTATTTGGGGTCGGTGCAGCATGGCATGACTACCCATAAGACACCTCCTTTGTTTGGCAGGGACTCAGGCCTCCTCTCTAGGAGAGAGATGGGCTATAATCCACCACGTAAGCCCAGTGCGGATTGGTAGTTATCACATGTCTTCGATTTTTTGGTTCTAAGACATGCCGGTTTCCTCACGATGTTTTCCTTTACCGTTTTGAGAGAAGTGGTGATGAAATAAATTACACAAAGTAAAGCGCCTGCCTGGGTTCGAAACTTCGTATCTGCTGTTGCCATATAATGTGGGTGAAATCGCGGGTAGAACGCATCTAGTAAACTATATATTATGTAATACGTACACCCACGAATATAACGTTATATACCTATATATCCAGTAAGTCGAAACTAGCTAGTCGAATCCGCTGGGAAATATCTACTTCACACACTGCTCGACACAAGTTATTGATACTGACCTGGTAATAAATCAAATATCCTTGGGTATAAGTTTTGTTGGTTATATTGATTTTAGTTAGTAAAGGTAATAAAAACTTTTATTAGATAAAGCTAGTTGTTTTGATCGCGGTTTTGTGTGGGTATTTAACTACGATAATTATGTGTCGTAACTTTATTAAGGACTAGCGGACGTCACGCAGTTTCACCCGCGTAGTTCGCCTTCCTGTGGGGATGCAGGGATAAAAAGTAGCCATGTTACTCAGGGTGAATGTAGCTTACCAATGGTGAAAGAATTTATTTTTGAGTTTATTCATTACAAACATACACACACACAAAAATACAAATCTTTGCTCTTTATAATATTAGTGTAGATTTTCTCATCATCTTCTGCCAAATCTTTCCCAATTTTGGGTCGGCTTCCAGTCTAACCCGATGCAGCTGAATACCAGTATTTAAACATGAAGCGACTGCCTCCACGACTGATGTAGTACTGAGTAACACTACACCCCTTGGTAAGACTGATTGACAGCTTTTCGAGCCTACAAAAAACTACAAATTACAGTCGGGTCTAATGACTTAGCGTGCTTTCCGGGGCAGGGGTAACTCAGTACTTATGTAATGGGTGGTCACACATCCACTGAATAACCTATGCACCCGCGGTTTCAGCTGAAGACTGATCCAAATGGCTGCTATTATTTAGCCACAAGATTCTGAACAGTGATGAAATATGATTGTGCCATAGAGGTATTATTTGGCAAAATTACAAGCTTAAAGTGAACTAAATAAAATAGACAAACTTTCGGTGTGTGTTCAAATAAAACTCACACACACACACACACGCTGAATTTTAGTTTTGTTTCACATTTTTCTCGTTATTTATTTTCAGGACACGTACAGTACATACTACGAGTATGTGTCCGGAAAACTGACTAACATTTTAGAACGACGTCGAAACGCGTCTCTTTCGATCACAGACAAGTAATATTTTACAATCTAACTTCGATGACAGATATATAGAAGTATAGAACTACCCACCTTTTTTGGCGGTTGGAAAATCATCAAATAACCCCTCCCGCTCTTGGACAGAGCGAAAGGGAGTGTCAGACTTCTACTGACTAAAAACCACCCATGTTCCTTCTTAGCCCTATATGTCGAGGCCGAGGTAACTTGTGAATAACCCGCAGCCCCTACGGGAATTACCCTACCCACCTCGGGGTCGAATTTCAGACACGATTTGTTTTCTAATTGATTATGTAGAAATTGCATAGCTCCTTTATATTCATTCATTTTAGATTATCAAACTATTTTCTCAAACAATTATATTCATTAGGAATTTTAAAAGCACTTGGATCCTAATAACAAGATTGTTACGGGGGCACACCCCGTGTAGATAGGTCTTCTCTTGTCCTCATTGTTTTTTTTTCGGGGGTGGGAAAGCATGAAGTAACCCTTCCCGCTCTGGGCAGAGCGACTTCTTCGAGAGAGAGACTTCTACTGACTAAATACCACCCATGTTCCTTCTTAGCCCTTTGTGTCGAAACCGCGGTATCTCTTTCGGACAACCCGCAGCCCCGACGGTGTCCTCAATGCCTTCGTTGTTTATTCTTTTTTTTTTTTTTTTTGGTGGTTGTAAAATCAAAAAAAAAAAAAAACCACCCATGTTCCTTCTTCGCCCTCTATGTCGAGGCCGCGTTGTTTTTACTTCAAATAGAAATGAAATTATCCTTCTCCCCTTTGGAAAATAAAGGATGTAAATCGTTTTATCTTTAAATATTGCTTTGCAGCCTTAACGAAGCCGAATGGCACTTATTTTCTCCGCGATTATTTTCTTTGTACAATCCATACCTGAGAACTTTCGATTTACGGAGGTATTGGAGGCCCAAGTTCCATTATGGCTTAATTTGCCCTTTTTAAAAATGTTTTTAATGATATAATTTTAGTTTAAAACAAGTCTATGACACTTTTTAACCGACTTCAAAAGAAGGAGGTTCTCAATACGTCGAAATTTTTTCTAATTAGAGCAAGCAACGTTTGGAATTGCATTGAGTCCGGTAAGAGTCCAAAGAAAAATATATTCCTGGGAAGCAACTTTTACTTTTAAGTTACCTACTTACTTTGTATTAACTCAAAATCATAATCAAAACTCATTTATTCAAACTAGGCTGATAATCAGCACTTTTCGAACGTCAAAATTTACTTTACTTATTTACAAGAGACAGTCCTCCAAGACGCCACCCCACCCTTCGAACTTCAACTAATGATAATAAAGTACAATATTTTTTGCGTAGAGTTACTAAGTTTGATACAGAATGAAGGAACTGTTTACACACATGTATCTTCAATTGCCCTGATGTTGACACAATTCAGATACGTCTACATTACCAGTAATAGTCAGTTAACTTCTAGCATAATTAGACAAGAACATACATCTCAACGCAACTCCTCTAGGTACTATTAATTTTCTAAGTTAATTAAGTGGTTCTACAATAATAGCAGATGACTACAATATCATTTTATTAACTGATGGGAGTTAAATTTTGTAGGAGGAAGGAATATCGCCAACTCTTATACTATTAGTTTGTTTGAGATCGGTGCATCATGTCTCTTTCTTCCAAACTTCTGTATTATAAGAAGTAGCAAGCGGTGGCAGTAAGCCGTATTAGTAGTAAATGGGTGCTAATTAAACCGGCTTCTTTTTAATAGCATTTAGCTTAAATATGGAAGTTCTGAATATCTAATTAACGACCTAAATGTCGAAGTTCAGAGTATCGAATATCCTAAACATCAATATTTATTTACATGTTGTGCTACAAAAATTATCGACAGAATCGCTGCAAAACTATAATTTTATCGGATAATCTGACAATGGTGAAAACATTTCTGCGAGCAACTCGAAAGTAGCGCTCGCCGGCCGCTGACGCGGCACCGCTCGTTTTGCTCGCTCGGCTCGCCCGTGTTTGGACACTGTTTTAACCTGACCTAAAGTATTTCTCTCACTTTACAATGATAAATCTTACAATCTGCCTGTGACTGGTCAGTTAGACAGTGGTAAAAACATTTCTATAACTAGTATGTATTTTTTACGTAAATATAATAGTCTAAAGTGACATGATATGATAAGTTGACATTTTGATCTTGAGTATAACAAACAATTGCAATATGAACGCGCGAACGGCAAAAATAAATACACGTGACTAACTCGTCAGTATATGAATCGAATTTCGCTCTCTGATTGGTGCAAATGGCTGGTGGCTGTCGTCTCGTGCGCTCGCGCCAAGTCTTACAGTTGCGATATCAATAATAAAAGATTAAGATGTATTATTTTAGATGCCAAGTTATAATATATGATATTGTCTATGGTCGCTTGAATAGTATTTTTTGAGGACCTAATCTTGAAACCATAAAACGTTAAATGGTGGCTGAAAAATTCCGTGGCTGAGTTAGTAAATTAGGTGGCTACGTATAAATAAGAATGACCAGTAACGATCATTGACTATCTTTATTTGACGCTATCTGTAAGATATTCAGTTGGCATTGTAAAAAAGACGATTTAGTTTATATCTCATTTTCCCGTGGCTTAGTTATTAAATTAGAAGTTTGATCTCGTGGCCAATAAAAAACCTGTGGCTCGACTTATTATTTCCCGTAGCATATTACTGGTGGAAAAACGCAATTAAATTTGGCCAAATCTAGGAATCGAATCTAAGACTTCAGCAGTTGCATTTACAAACACGACAGTTAGCACATATTCGTACTAGCATGAAGAATAAATGTTTAATTTGTTTTACAAAAACTAGAGCAGAAAGTACAATAACTATATTTCTTCAGCAAGAAACTAGAAACTTTCGGTTATAACATAACATCACGCCAGTACTCCCCGAAAGGTAAGGCAGAGGGGTCTAATACTACAAACCACATGTCGCCTGTTTAAGTCCCATCTCATTTGGGGGCGAGACTATTTCGTAAGCTAAAGAAATAAAAACCGATTATTTTTACATTTACAACTGTTTTTCGATTAATTATACTTTTTTTTTTGGGTGTGGGAAATCATTAAATAACCCCTCCCGCTCTTGGGCAGAGCGAAAGGGAGTGTCAGACTTCTACTGACTAAAAACCACCCATGTTCCTTCTTAGCCCTTTATGTCGAGGCCGCGGTATCTCTTACAACACACTTCACTTGTACTTGTGTCCATTCAAAAAAAAGAAAGTGGAATGATAAATTACAGTGAATCAGAAAGGAATTAAAAAAAAAAAGCAGGGGATCGGTTTGGGGGATCAGACCGGAATAACTTTTTCCGATAAGGTACAAATCTAGACTGCGGGCAAAAAAAACTAATAGAAAAAACTAATAACACTTTGTCTAACCAAGGAATCGAAGTCTGGACCCCATTTTCCGTAGTCACACTAACGACTACTGAAACAACGAGTCATACTGAAACTTGCAGTTATATACATAGTTTTGCGTATGTAACTATAATATCTACAATTTGCCTTTGAAAGTAAAACAGCTCGCTTTTCCCATGGGTGTCAAAGTTGGCTAAGGGATAAAGAGAAGGGAGGTACCATGTGTCTGCAATTTCAGCGGCGCCAATATCTTTTGAAATGAGAGCACAAGGAATACTGTACTATTGTGATCCAAATTAAATTGGTTGACCTGCAATAATTTTTGCTAAACATTACTTAGTTTGATGTACAGAATGTTTGGTGGAAGGGCCGAGCTCAGAGGCACTTTACGTAATCCTTCGGGCAGTACAAAGTATGATTGACACTAAATCGTACCTGAAACTAAACCTACTTAAAATTATTAAGATATTGAAGGTTGCCTCGTTCCCGTCGGGGCTGCGGGATGTTGTAAGAAATACCGCGGCCTCGACATAAAGGGTTAAGAAGGAACATTCCTCTTCCCTTTCGCTCTGCCCTAGAGCGGGAGGGGTTATTCGATGATTTTGCACGGGCAAATAAAAAAAATTGTCTCGTTGGTGTTGTGGTCACACAAAATTTGCGACTGCTAACCATGAGGGAGTTTTGATTCCCGGGTCCAGATTTTGCTATAAAAAATTTCTCAATAGCAGCCACGGAGTTTAGATTTGTGTCCGTTTGATGGCAATAGGGTCGCCCCCTTTTACATGGGACTAAAACATAACTGGCGAAATCTGGGTTTAAAATTAGGTACACCTCTGCCTAACCCTTCGGGAATTACAAGCGTGATGTTATGTTATTGCAGGTAGAATTGAGATTAAATCAGGCTTTCAGCAAACAAAGGTAGGTCAGCGAAACACATTATTGGAAAAACATTTGACAGATGAGGGTAACCGTAATAAAAGTAGATAGAATAGAATAAGGTGTTCACCCCTAATCTGGGGTGATATGTGTTACCCCATTTCATTAATAGCCTTTTACCTAGATGTCTATCTTACAGAATAGAATTTAATGAAAATATGACATCTGAATTTTTTTCTTCTTAGAGTAGTCTGATACAAAATCAAAATAGTAGAGTAGTTAACAAAAAAAAAATAATTAGTCCGTCAAATAGATTTCCCAAAAATATTGGACACGTATTTTTTCTTTTTTCACGTAAGCAAACATTGAAGACGATACAGTGCTTTGAAAACTGGTGTGACGTCATATTCTAAGACATTAGTATGTCATTTTTTAGCGGCTAGTGACGCGACAAACCCCCACTCAAATCGTTGGCGTTTATCTTCGTAATTTTTTATTGATTTGATAAAACAAAAAATACGTATCCAATATTTTTCGATAATCTAACAGGCGGACTAATTAGAACCAAGTTTTTATTAAGTCAGTTAACATCCCTATTACATTTTCTAAATTTAAATTGCAGAAAAAAATATAAGTGGAAGTGCGGAGTCTCTTAATACAAGCAATTCCTTGCTTAAAGGGTGGTCTTCAACAATATGTATCGAAATGCCTATAGTAAGTGAAATAAACACCGTTTTTTTTCATATTTAAACTAGATAAGGCTAATATTTTAACAGAAAATTACATTAGAAGATTTTGTAAAAACCTATTTGCATCATTTCAACAGCTGTTAATATTTGAGAGGCGATATACTTTCTTTCTTCAACTATTCATTCTAGATCAGACGAAGTGAAGGGTTGAGTTGTTTTTTAAAAAAAAAAAACATTTTATTTGGAAAAGTCACATAAATAGAGGACAACTGATATAAAACGGTTGCCCATTTTCTTAACTTTCATAAAAACATTGCGTAGTTAATAATTAAAAAATATGACAGCAATCGAATGTTCCCCTTTTGAAATTATGTTCAGTGATACAATTAATTAAAAAACACTTCAAAGACAATTATGTTCATTGATACAATTAATAGATAAATTTCTATAATCCGCATTTCTAATTTTTTATTAATAAATTTCTTTGGAAATAAGTAGTACCTTTGTGCTCTTCTATTTTTTATATATTTTCCTTTTTTTGTATTTTGTGTGTCCATAAATAAATAATAGAAAATCACGTATTTTAAAGACAACCGATTTCAGACAACAGTTCCTGCTTTTTCGCAGAGAATAAAAAAAAACGATCACAGCAATTACCCCCGATGATAAATTAAACGTGTCCAAAAACGACAAAAACAATCCATCCAAAATAAAAAAAAAAACATTCAACCATACCCTTTGACAAAAAACGAAACAGAAAAAAAAAACAAAAACACGAATCAGACGACAAAAAAACGTTCCATTAAAATTTCAAAATCGAATCGTAATAAAATCTAGCACTTACCGAAAGCCAGGGAGATGGCGATTGTCACAGCAAATAATACGTTGTATTTCACCATTGTCTCGACACGGGATTACAGGACCATTTTATAAACGCGTCTGTCCTACGCGGCGGTGCGACGCGATCTGAGGTTCTATACCCCTCCCTTCTACAGCCCTGGGACATGAGACATACGGTCGAGGAAGATGGAAAGCGGCACGTGGAAATTGTTGGGAGATTTTCTTTGGTTGCCAAAGAAAACTTACTAAGTAAATAGAACTTTGTCCAGTCCATCCAGTCATAATCAATACATGGCAAAGGTCTTGTAAAAAAATATTAGCTTACTGAAACTTATAGTTAAACATTTAAACTGACTATCATCAATGGTAAACTAATATTTATAACGATATCGTCAACTTGATACACAACTTTGGGGGATCAGAGCAGTTCCTCTATTCAGAAAGCGTCAAGCACCCCTCTAAACTCTCGCAAATCATTCATTATTTGATGATCTTCGCATTTCTAAGTGTGAAGCAGAACTAATTCTTCTGAAGCAATGACCGTTGCATGTAGATGGAACTTACTGGGTTGTGGAAGTCAGATAGGCAGTCACTCCGTGTAAAATACTGGTATTCAACTGCATCCGGTAAGACTGGAAACCCGACCCTTAAATAAATTGAGATAAAAGCAGAAGATTGATGTATATAGTTCATTTTAATAAGAAACAAAACACAAGCGTATTTCGCATCGATTCGCGACTACGTTCAAGTGAAAGTAAGCCGCGTAACATAATTCTTTGCTTTCTACAGTACCGCGGTCCGTGTGTATCGAACACGCAAACACCCTCACGTGATAAGCAGAGGTTCAGGCGACAGACATTAACCGTATCGGGTCTAATGAGCCACTTGCTATAATTATGGCATTAAAGTACCTACTCTAGTTAGAGCTACATGGGATACCCGTGCTAGGTGTAAGAATATAACGTGACACTTAGAGGAAATAGATCGGAGTGTTAAGCACAGACTTAACACTGGATATTTGAAATGGCGGCAGGTCACAGGAACAATATTTGACGGCACGGTTGGCGCCGTGGCTAAGCGATTGGTCTGCTGCGCTGCGTGTTGCAGGTTCAATCCCCACACGGAACAAATATTTGTATGGCCTGAAATGATGATGATGAATGTTTTAAAGGCTTTAAGAGTTGAGGAAGACCTTAGAAACGGTGGAGAGACTGTCTGAAGTAAAATATGGCAAGAAAGCACTGTTGGACTGTAGAAGACCAGTAATAGAAAAATATGAAAAAATGAAGACATGCGTAGACCCCAAATAAATTGGGACAAAGGAACGAGAATAGGCTAGTTAACAAAAAAAAACTAATTAGGCCGTCAGATAGATTACCAAAAAAGATTGGACACGTATTTTTTCTTTTTTCACGTAAATATACAATGAAGACGATACAGTGCTTTGAAAACTCGTGTGACGTCGTTCTTTAAGACATTAGTATGACAATTTTTTTGCGGTCAGTGACGTCACCAACCCACACTCAAATCTTTGATTTTATCTTCGCCAATTTTTATTGATTTGATTAAACAAAAAATATGTATGCAATATTTTTCGATAATCTAAGAGACGGACTAATTAGATATCTAATGTCAACTTCCCTATCATCACCTTCTGTTAGGAGGACAGATGCGCACGGAAAAAGTAACCGTGGAATCTTTTGTCGACTGTTCTGCAAATATAGTTAAGTTTTAAACGCTTTCTCTATTCTACTATACAGGGCGTAAATTAACCCTTCACTCATACGTCAACCAAGCATTCTGTACATCAATCTAAGTACCCCTACGCAAATTTTTTTGCTGGGAAACGACTCTTTTTTGAGGTCAAAAAACTCATTTTACGGTAAAACTCAATGTAGCACTCTTAAAACATTGTGCTAGTGGATGCTTCGAATAGTAAAAGAGTCATGGAGGTAATTTAAGTAAAGTTATAACCTGAAAAACTAGTATTTACAAACACATCTGTGCAAAATTAGGAACTTTGACCCCTAGTATCTCCATAACTAGGGAGTTACCAGGTATGGTCTAGAACAAAAAAAAAATCGCATTGTTGGGGATAACGAGTGCCCTTCGTTTGCGTTAAGGGTAATTTTACACCCTTTATTTGCTATGAACTCACTATAGTTTAATGTAGCACCTAAGTATTCATGGTGCAACGTAATGGATGATAGTGAATTCATTTTAGCGTGTCGATCGCAAATCTCCATTTTTGGCCCTAAATTTCCTGCTATGCGAACTCCACTCGCAGATGCAGTCATAAGATCATTAAGTGTGCAGGTGTCAGGGCATGCAGCACAAGACGGAAGGTGGGCCATTGTCTGTTAAGATTTCTTAAGATCTGAGCCGTCTGTGGAACCCCCATCTGAAAAGATTGTCTTTAACTACGGCCGACTTAAGTTCGGAGTGTATTTGAAGATTTTCAAATCGGCCACAGCAAAGCATGGGTATTGAAACGATCAAATCGACTCAGATACAATTCTCAAGTGAAATAAAATCATTTTAAATGACTACGACGCTTGCTATGCCATTTTTAAATCATTCATTTCTAATTTCACCAAACCAAAGTTTACAAAAGTTCCAAATTCCGGGTTCTGTATCAAATTATGTAAGTACACAACAAACTCTGGTAAAAGCTTTCCGTCTGTTTTCGTTTTATAAATATAAATACAGGAGGCAAATGGAAATATTATAATAGCGAAGGATTTACCTTATACGTTTATTTTTATGGAATTTACCTTATACGTTTATTTTTATGGAATTTACCTTATACGTTTATTTTTATGGAATTTACCTTATACGTTTATTTTTATGGAATTTACCTTATACGTTTATTTTTATGGAATTTACCTTATACGTTTATTTTTATGGAATTTACCTTATACGTTTATTTTTATGGAATTTTGTTAGAAATCTCATTCTGTTTTCTTTATAAAAGGTGAACAAGAGTATAATCTATCTCATTTAAATTGGAGAACTGGCTTTGTGTTTTAATGTACAGTCAGCAATTTAAGTATTTAAGCACCTACCATCATCATCATAATCTGCCTAGCCTTATCCCAACTATGTTGGGGTCCGACCCCAGTCTAACTGGATGCAGCTGAATACCAGTAATAAACATGGAGTGACAGCCTATCTGACCTCCACAACCCAGTTAATACTGGTTAAAACGTTACCCTTTTGTAAGACTGATTGTCAGACTTTCAGGTCGCTGACTACTGCCAAAGATCTATGTAAGGCAGCCGGGACCAACCGCTTAACGTACTATCCGAGGCACGGAGGAAACTCGGTATGTAATGGGCGGTCACCCATCCACAGACCAACCAAGGCAAGCGCGGCTTAACCTAAAGATCGACCCCAAGTGGCAGTTACCATATACAGTGAGAAATATGAGACCTTGGTAAACATTTCACGCAATAAAAAATCGACTGTAACATATTTCGGAACATGCTAGGTAGATAATGCTTAGTTAATATTACAAATACCTTTATAAACACAACATGACATAACGCCTGTAATCTCCGAAGGGTTAAGCAGTGTACCTATGTTTTATTCTACTTAATGCTTAATTTTTCTGCCGTCTGTACAAATAACCAATATGGCGGATTTTCTTCATGAAAATAGAACTGTGGCGAATTTACACATAGTTTTATCCGTGACGAATTTACTTTGTAGCCAATGTACAATAATCCCCTAAAAGTACCAATTTGCCATCAGCAGGACACAAATGCAAACTCCGTGGGTGCCACTGAACAATTTCTGTTGGATAAAGCAATAATTATTGGTCCGGGAATCGAACCCTAGGACCTCTTCCTCAGCAGTCGCGATTTCAAACCTCTTTTATCTGTTCTGTGTTTCAAACGCAAGACAAACGAAGCAGACACTTTAGGGAACCCTAAAAAATACTTTTAGAATAATAATGGTCTTAGCGAGACGACTTTGAAAGATTTACCCAAAATAATACGCGTCGAGAAATTAATGACGAACTGTTATTTTTTTCCTTTGTGTTCCTGTTTATTTCGAGTTATAATGAAATGGTGATTGTTTCTTTTAGAAATACGTTTTCATGGAATATACAGAATTGCAATAATAAAAAAACAAAGTGAATCATATAATGGTGGTATTCCTATAATAAGACTACGCCAATATATCATCATCATCATCATCTACAGCCTATTAATTTTCCCACTGCTGGGACACAGGCCTCCTCTCTTTGAGAGGGAATTTATGTATCGCCATTATATATCTTACTGTAAATTATATTACTTCATCATCCGCCTTGCCTTTTCTAAAATATGTTGGACTCTGCTTCCAGTATTACCAGATGCAGCTGATTTTAGCATTTTACATGGAGCGACTGCCCTATTGCCAATACGACGTCCAGAACCCAGTTAGTACTGCATAATTTAAAACGATCGCCTTGCTTCCCTATGTCATGGGTTTTAACCAGGCGGAAGTGTCCACTGCACCCTTTTTTTTTGGTGGTGGTATATCATCAAATAACCCCTCCCGCTCTTGGGCAGAGCGAAAGGGAGTGTCAGACTTCTACTGACTAAAAACCACCCATGCTTCTTCTTGACCCTTCATGTCAAGGCCGCGGTATCTCTTACAACATCCCGCAGCCCACAACATCCCGTAGCCCCCTGTCTAACCTTCCGAGAGATACAGTCATGGTGTCATGACAAACATCAACTGAAAAACAATTTTAGTTCCAAAACTAATATGTCTAGACTTAACAAGGCCACAAAGTAGTATACCTACAACATAATAGATATGAAAAGCTTTATATCCTTCGGGACACATACAAATGGCTAGTTTATACTATGCCTAGGAATAAACTACCCTTACCTGAGTCTTAAAGCGTAAGTAAGTGACTATGTCGGGCACAGCTGTGCCCGTACGACGCATTGTTGGTTAGTACCCATAAAATCAAATGTTTGGGAGCTTAGCTAAACTATAGCGACATCTCTATTTATCGATGAACTGTCAAAAATTTCGTCTAAAAGAGCATCATGACTTGAATTGACACAACACTTAACATCACGCCTGTAGTCCCCGAAGAGTTAGGCAGAGGTGTACCTGTACCTATTATTTTATCATCATCTGCCTAGCCTTTTCCCAACTATATTTTGGTCGGCTTCCAGTCTAACCGGATGCAGCTGAATACCAGTATTTTACATGGAGCGACTGCCTATCTGACCTCCACAACCCAGTTAATACTAGGTAATACGATACCCTTTGGTAAGACTGGATGTCAGACTTTCAGGTCACTGACTACCCGTAACGACTGCCAAAGATCTATATATGGCACCCGGGACCAACAGCTTAACGTGCCTATTATTTTATCATGGACTCTAATGTGGCTAATAATTACTATACAGTGAAGCCACAAAAACCTCGCTACTACAAGTAAAAATGTGTATGTTGGTGTTCGCGGCGCGCCGTCTATCTTTTTTTCTTGGTCTGAGATGAGTAATGAAACAAAATTATCGCAGTGGTAGGGAGAACAAGTGCTCTTCGTTTGCGTTAAGGGTACTTCTACACCCTTTAGTTGGGCGCTTTCGGTAGCGTACATCAATTCTTGTTGTAAATTAGCAATATTACATTATCAGTATAATGTTGGCAGAATAATCGCCAAAAAGGAAAGAAAAAAAACATTACGTTTACAGATAAACTGTCAAAAATTACGCAAATATAGATTTAAAAAATAGATATGTAGTTCGAAATTTGAATGAACTAAATGCTTGTAAGAGAGACTATCCAAGCAGGTATCCAACCAGATTATAAAAAAAAACACGCCTACGTAGCTTTAAAGCAAACATATTATATTTAGGAATTGTCTACGTGTACAACTAAATAATTTCACTAATGGTACAACGATTTTTTACGGTTAAACTCAATGTAGCACCCTTAAAACATTGTGCTAGTGGATGCTTTAAATAGTAAACGGGTCATGGAGGTAATTTAATTAAAGTTAACCTGAAAAACTAGTATTTACAAAATTGACCCCCAATATCTCCGTAACTAGAGGGTTCCCAGGTATGGACTAAAACAAAAAAATGGTTGCAGTGGTTGGGAGAACAAGTGCCCTTCGTTTGCGTTAAAGGTAGTTTTACACCCTCTATAATTGCGGACACTAATTTACCTGTCCACTTTAATTTTTTTTTTCTTTGCGAAACGTACTACACACATCAAAAGTGTCTAGGGATCAACATATATTTTTGCAATAACTTTTCTCCTGATTAATATTAATTAAAATTTTCTATATGGATTCATCAAATAAAGTGTTTTCGTTTGTCACAGTAACGATAAACCAAGTCACCTTTGCATTAATAAAGAAATTTGCCATTTTCCTAATAAAGGGATTTTTGACATTTGAACCAATATCATTAAAGTTCGAAAAAAGACTGAAATAACAGTTTTCTTTAAAATTTTATTGGGTAACTTAAACAATTAATAATCCGTGTTTCTACCGCGAACACTAACAACACAAGAACATCGGTTTGGCATACTCAAAATGAGTTCATCCAAATCACGCTGTGGAATGGCCGCCCATGTTCGTTGCAACAACAACAAAAAGGTCTTCTTGCAACTGGATACCCTCCATATTCGGCAGAGCTCTTCTCTGTAGCATATCCCATGCATGCTCAATCGGGTTCAAGTCTGGCGACTGAGCAGGCCAGGGCAGGACATTGATGTTAGCTGCGGCGAGAGTCTGTCTTACAACTCTTGCGGTGTGCGGTCGTGCATTATCATGCATTAACTGAAATAAGGGACCGATTTGCACTTGTAGAGGAACGATGACGTCTGATACAATCGTCTCAGCATAAATTTGAGCGTTGAGGTTGCCTCTGATCCAAATCAACTCAGTTCTTCCGCCGATCCAAATACCCGCCCATACCATGATGGTTCCACCACTATAAGGATGGACTTCCTGGCAGGATTTTAATCGCTGTTGGCGTCCAGGGGTTCTCCAGTGTCGTATACGTCTTGTATCCGGTCTCATACCAAAACGAGACTCATCAGAAAAGCACACGAAACGCCATTGTTCTTCTGCCCAATTTCTGTGTTCAAGAGCCCATTGATATCGAATCCTACGATTGTGCATTGCTATAGGTGGTACCCGTAGCGGTCTTCGGGAATGAAGGTTCACTTCATGCAAGCGGTTTCTGACTGTTTGGTCGCTAATTAAGTTCCCTGAAGAGTGATGAAGCCTCACGGCTAACATCATGGCGGTTATTGTTGGAGCTCTTCGAGTTAAGATTTGAATGTATCGGTCTTGTCTCCGTGTGGTGCAGCGATACCGTCCTCCATGGCGCTCAGCCACGGTACCAGTGCTTCGGTAACGTGTCCAAAGTCGACTGATAACACTCTGACTTGTATTCAGAGCTAAAGCCACAGTACGTTGCCGGGAACCAGCTTCTATCATTCCCACGGCTCTGAGCATTTCTTCCCTGCTTAAATGACGTCGCCGCTCCATAATAACGTTGGTTTTAATCAGTAGTAGGGAAACAGTAGCACTAATAATGTCTTCAATGCGTTGTATGTTTTTATAGGGAAAATATTGACAGCTGATTTTCATCTTTTACTCGAATTTGATTCACAGTTCCTGATTCAAATTATGAAATGCACCAAAAAGGATCCATATAAATTTATAAAATCATAAATTTATTACAAAGCCACATCTCAATCTCAAGAAATCCGCATAAAAATGCTTGATCCCTAGACACTTTTGATGTGTGTATTTTGAATTCAATATTATTACAAATAAGGTGTTAAAAGTGGAAGTCATTATTTCAGGACAATTGCTTCTGAATTTTGTTAAGAGTTTACACTATTTTCTTTGACATATCTGCCTATTCCTTCCGGGAATCACATGCGTCATGTTATGCTTAAATGAAAATATGAGATTTTGTTACAATTTACACATTAAATTGTGTTATTACCACGCGTACAATGTAATTAAACTGTCCCATTATTCTGTCATTCATGTTGGGTTACGTGAATGTGTTTTCACGTAACCCAACATGGCATAAAGATGCTGTTATAATAAAATTAATGCGTTCAAATAAAATGAGACCAAACGAAGACATAAACGCGTTTATAGCGGCCATTAGGGTGTTTATTACCTTGGGTAGTTTCGGAAAAGTCCGGTAGATGTCGTTGTTTTAAAATATTGATCAGCGTTGTGTGTTATGGTTCCGGAAAATGACGAGAGATGTCTCTACTTTGATGGGTGTTTATTTATACAACCGTGTATTTTTGATCGTATGAACTAACTTTGCTAGACCATTCGGAATGTTAGATATAGAGGGAAAGTCAGGAAGCAAATGTAATGCACTAGTTTATACGTGTCTACTCCTGATTGCGGAAAGGGGGTAGGACATTTTTTGTCCTAGTTAGTTTTGATGTCCGAGAGTTGGAAATGAAAACCCAGCATCAACAGCACGTGGAATTTATTAAACTAATTTAAAAGTTAAACGATGGGATAGTAAGGCGAGTCGAGAACGAAGCAGTTGTTGTTCTTGGCTGACATGAGGATGTAGCCGTCTTCTCCCCAGTCTTCTCCCCAGGAGTTCTTCACCAGCCAGTAGTCCTCTCCGTCGCGGGTACCGTAGCCAACGACAGTCACGCCGTGGTTCGGGGACGCGTCGTCGCTGGAAATGAAAGAAATTGGTAAGAGGTAGGCCTAGAAGGTGGGATGAACTCGACTCATCGTTTGCCTAGCCTTTTCCCAACTAAGAAGCGCCTTTGTCCAGCACTGGGACACTAATTATATACAACATGTGCAAGAGTATGCGTAGACGCTGGTGCACTCTCTCTTCCTTCACTCTCATAGTCTTATAGGACATCCACTATTTTTTCTGATTAATTTCGTTTCGGGATCCGAGACAGTAAAAATTGATTCCCTGTCACTTCGTCGAGCTCGAAAAGCGTCGAGCATAGACGCTTTTCTTGTGGTCGACTCTGCTTATTCTGGCTTTCAGGAGTTACAGTGGTTTGGGAATACTGTGCGGGCTAGTCCCAAATAAAAAAAGCATGTCAACTGCTTAAAGGTATTAAATACTTAACAAGATAAGTCATAGAATAGTCAACCAGCTTGAATACCAATGGTGACAGAGCCATACATGAAGAAAGCTATGTTGATGAAGTCTTACCATTCAAAGTCGTAGTACAGTCCACTGGAGTAGTGCTTCATCAGCCTGCCGGCATGGATGGCGACGGTGACGGGGCCATACTTGGCAATGGTCAGTTTCAAGGCATTAGGGTTGCGTGGGGTCACGCGAGCGAACCCACGGATCTTGTAGGGGGACGTCATGTTCTGGATTGTACAGTAGCCATCCTGACAATAGAAATGTTATAAATGAATCAACATTTTCAAGTGCTCTTTTTATTTTGTTTGTGTGTTTTTTGTGATTTTTTTAGGGTTGCGGTTCCTCAAAAAGGAAAAACGGAACCCTTATAGGATCAATCGTGTGTCTGTATGTCTGTCCGACCATTCCCCTCCCCCCCCCGTCCCTTATCCGAAACTGTTGTGCCTATTTTTTTATTTATATACAGAAATTAGTTCAACCGTTACTTAGATTACAGGAAAACCTGTACGTCTATGGTGCTAAAATAACATGGGAACACTCTCAATATCTACAATAATGGTACGGAACCCTTCATGTGCAAAGCTGACTACTACTAAATAGTAATTGAAAAACGATGGATGAACAACAACAGCAACAGTAACTGCCGCACTCAGAGATGTTAAGTAATCATTAAACTTCTCTGAGTGCGGCATTATATAAGAGTTGATTAAAAGACGTGTCAAAACTCTTTGATATTCTCAAAATGGAACAATATTTGTAATGAAAATGGGGAGAACCCTCTGCCCAGCAGTGGGACCTAGCAGGCTAACAGAAGCAGTCTTAACACTTACATTAGCAGAGTATAGACCGTATTCCTCTTCAGTCGGAATACCGTGTGCCAGCACGTATTTCATGGCTCCATCCAGAGTGCCTCCATTGCAGCCCATGTTGTCGTAGCTACGAATATAATTGTTTTTTAAGCGGTCTTTATTGATTGTGTTGTGTATTTTTGATGTAAATTTTAATGAATTAGTGAAAAGTGGTCTAGAGCCATATACAGATAATTAGCAACACAACATGCAATGCAACAAGCAATGCCTAATGTTGCACTGCTTGCATTGCATTGCTCGAGTGAATGTTAAGGTGACGACTAATAGGAGATCGGACAAACAAAAGGTAATTAGTCCGTCAGATAGATTTCCAAAAAATATTGACCACATCATATTTTTTCTTTTTTTCACGTAAACAAAAAATGAAGACGATAAAATGTTTTAAAAACTCCGAACTCCTCGAAAACGTCACATGTCAGTACATTTTTTGCCTAGAAGTGACGTCACAAGCGGACTCATGATCTTTGACGCGTTTTATCTTCGTAAAAACACGTATCCAATATTTATCTAACAGACGGACTAATTAGAATCATATTTTTTTAAGTCAGTAAATATTCCTATTCTAAACTTAACACAGCAATATTAACAGGTACCTAACTGTTTGGTTAGGAATAAATGGAATAATATTTTTTTTGAGTCAGTCCGATCCCCTATTGGTAAGATTAGAAGAAAACTTCAAGAGAAAAAGGAAGGTAGTCTGAATGTGGTGTCGGTGATTGAAAAGTGGTGTGGTCGGTTATCGTGGTACGGACATGTGATCCGGAGGAATGAGTAAAATAGCAGGAAGTTGACGTACTGCTAAAAGTGAAACAGTTGTTGAAGAACATTACTTACATAATAATTAACATTTTTTTTTTACATAGTACATAAAAATAATAATAACTAATTAATAATAACCTAATTAATAAAATTAATAATAACCTAATTAATCAAATTAATAAAAAATAAATTAGGATTAAATAGGTAAATTAATTAATTAATAAATTAATTTAATTAAAAATTAAATTAATTATAAATAAATAATTAGACCCTGTTCCCGATACCGGTGGGCTACAATTTTTTATATTTTTAAATGTTTTTTATTGTTTTTTTGTAAAGAATATTTAAAAATGTAATAAGTTTGTAACAAAATAAATAAAGGGAATAAATTACTTACATAATTAATAAAAATAATAATAAGTATACAGGGTTATTTGTAAAACACCGTTAACCTCTCAGGACTAAGTTGCTAACATCATAATCAACAACTTTTGTTCTATGACTTTTAAAAATTCATCATGTTTTAGTTCATCAGATTTACTTACAAAAATAAAAATATTTAAATTGTACGCTCTAAATGTTACCAAGTCTTGGCACAATAGCGAGGGGAGCGGAGTAAGGGCAGCGGGGTAATCGTAGCGTAGCGAGTTACGGCAGTGCGCGACAGGCGTAGGTAGGTACAGCAAAATACAGAGTTGAAATGTGTTAGATAGGACAACGAAATCTTGAACTTTTGTTTTTGGTAAATGTATTATGTTTTTAAAAAGTCATAGAACAAAAGTTGTTGTTTATGATGATAGTTATACAGTCTTGCAAGGTTAACGGTGTTTTAGAAATAACCCTGTATATATCAATAACAATATTTAATATTTTTAAAAGTAATTGGTTTACATTGTTACTAAATAAATACATGTAGGTATAAACTCGTAATTTGACTTATTAAACGCCGAGCGTTCCTCCTCCTCACTATTATTTTTATCTATGCTGTGCCCGACAGGGTCCATAATTGAGACTGATGTATTCCCTACCAACTGTATACATTATGACACGACGACACGGTTGGCGCAGTGGTTGAGCGATTGACTGCTGCGCAGCATGTCGCGGGTTCGATTCCCGCACGGAACAAATATTTGTACGACCTACAAGTATTTGTTCCGAGTCTGGGTGTTTTTCTATCTATAATATGTATGTATTTACAAAAAAAAATGTATATAAGTAGTTTATCAGCCATCTCGTTACCATAACACAAGCATTAGGTTGCTTAGCTTGGGACTAGATGGCGTTGTGTGAAATGTCCAAGGATATTTATTTATTTATTTATTTATTTATGGTACGCAATAAAATTGAGAATTAAATTGAGAAGAAAAAAAAACCTTTATCGTTATTTTACTTTATCTTTAAACGATTTTGTTAGCAAATTAAACCGAGAACTCATCAAAATTCAACAAAGTCATTAATCCATCCTCATCCGTTTTCAGGGGTTTAGTTTGGAAGACAAGACAAGTTAAAATAATCAGAAAGATTTCCTTTCAAACTCACCCCCAAGCACAGTCAACAAGGGACTGTTCGCTCAAATCCAGCAGTCTGTCTCCGTTCGTCCTGGCGACGGCACCCTCGACGGCAGCCGTGGTGCAGAAGGCCCAGCAAGACCCGCAGTGACCCTGGTCTGGATTAATAGACAACGTTTATACACATAACATCACGCCTGTAATCTACAAAGGGTCAGACAGACGTGTACCTTACAAGTACACATCACATTTCGCCAGTTATGTATAAGGGTACGAATTCGAACTGCGCAGCGAGAAACTCGTGGTGGAAAAACCCAATAACATTTGACTGGACCACATGTAGCTTAAAGGGGTTTTTTCATCTACGAGGCCAACAAGACGGGGCCAACACATCTGACAAAAGGATTAACGTATTCAGTTACTGGTATATTTTGCTATGATTAAAAACGTAACAACCTTCACGGTAGAAAATATACCACTTTTGCAAAGCCAGGTTGTGGTGTTGAAATAATCTGGCCAAATGGGGTATCCTCGACCTATCTCATACACAGTTCCAGAGATGGAGCCTCTTGTAGAATATGTCCCATCTCTTTTACTGCCCATACGGCCATCCTTCATGTCCAGCAAGGAGGTGGGTGAATTTCAACAAATGCCATTTTTCTTATCATATCGGTGAACTTTTTCATTTATATATATTTTTTATTTTTTTCATGTTTAATGTAATATTTAGGATACTAAATACTCCCTTATTGGTAACCATCAACGTATCTTTTAAGACTATGGAGAAAATTCAGTTTGAATTCTGGTTTCCACCGATGTGACAATCCGGCACCGATTATCTTTTCTGTACACCGATATGATAAATTTATTCACCGATGTGATATACATATACAGCGATATGATAATCTATCCACCTTTGAACATCAAAAAAGAAATAGTAGGCTTATACATTTTTGAAGGAGTGACTAAGAACTGAATATCTGAACTAAGGGTATTATTTTCTTAGAATAAAAAATAATGTTTTTTTTTATTATCATTGTGTTTATTTAAAAGAAGTATAAAAAACAAAAATTTCTTGTACGTTATTGTACAATACACATTTATTAATGTGGCGATCAAGCTAATTGTTTTGCCATGTGTACACTTAAAACATTGTGGCGTTCTAGGTTCAACAATACTAAGAATAGAAACTTTATATAAGAAAACTTTATATACCTAATTAATCAGCCTTTTAAGTTTAACCTTAATCATAACAACACTACAATAATCACAGCTTTAATTATCACTTAATTTAATATTTTTAAAATCTTTGTTCTCAGTGCGTAAGTATCATAGATTACATAGAGATCGCTTATATCTTACATCTAGCAAATAATCTTTACCCTTAAAAAAAAAACTTAAATTAAATCTGTCAGTATAATTTGGTTATTATGTTAATCAGCCTTTAAGTTCAACATAAATCACTACAGAACTTGAACCGTCTTCGTACTCCACTTTTATTAAATTGCACCATAATTAGACTTTTAAGTCATAGAAGACTATGTAGTATACCTATAGTTAATCACAGCACTTAATTACGTACTTTTATAATTATTATCTGTTACAACAATTAAACCTTTTTTTTTCAATTAAAACTAAAAACAATAAAAATAAAAATTTTAAAAACAAATCAGCCCAGATCAAAATAAGTCATCATCAGTGTCACTGCAACCAAAATAATTAAATCTCTGTTTGATGTCAGGAGTTGGTTTACGTGGCTCATTTTTTTCTTTTTTAAAGTTAATTTTAGATTTTACTCTAAATATTTCCTCATCGGTGTCACTGTCTTCCACGGTAGGACTTGAAAATCTATTAGATGCTTTTACCGTATCCTCTTTATTTACGAATTGAGTTGATTCCTCTAAACCAACTAAAATGTTCGTGTCAATTTTCTCTAAAAATGAACAGGCAGGAGTACTTTGATCAAGATCTACATAGTTCAATAGCAAATTTTCAGACATTTTTGTCGAAGAGGATGATCTGGGTGCCGCATTTTCCGAGATTTTTAATGTATTTGATGGTGTAAAATACTTTGAATGTGATGGCTGTGGGAACAAAATTAATTTGTCAGTTAACTTTACTGGTCGCATTTTAGTGATATCTATTTTGGATTTAGTTCTGGATTTTTTATTACTCGAAGTAGAAAGTTGAGGTTTAGACTTAATTTCGTGTTCGGTTGACAAATTGTGGAAGTCTAGATGTTTGCCATGTGGACATTTAACAACATATTTCATACATTCATCTTCTATACAAGAAAGTCGACGTAAAACTATACGATTTTTAGCTTCTTTAGTCCAAATGACTTGTTTGACTTGCAATGTTCCACGAAATGTGTTCAAATTTGTAGGGAGAAGCCAGTCCTTTTCTTCAACTTCATATTCTTCTACAGTACTAATTTTCACGCCTTGGACAGCAGATTTTAAATAGTTTACAAAAGAGTCTATATTATTCATATCACCATCGTGTGCAACAAATCGATCCGCCGTTCGCTTCAGTAGCCCACCTACTCCATCTGGCGCACCTTTTCCATGACCACATTCACTATAGTTCCATATTATGTTAGTCAGAGAAGAGCAGTAAATACTGAGTTGGGACATAATATAAAAAATTTTCTTATTCCGATACTGGCCTGATGGAGAATCAGAAATAATAATAAGATTCTGAACAATTGGAGCTTCCTGTTTAATTTCTTCTAATATTGGAACAAGGTGAGCCCAAACGGCGGCAGCATCATGGCGCAGTGAAGAACTAATAGTGCAGAAACATTGAGTTGTTATATTCTCTTCCTTATTTTTATAGTAAATTACAGCAGTGTGTAATGTGAATTGTTGACGACTGCCACCAAAGTGCATAGATTGTATTTCGGACCCGTACTTGGAGCTATAGTTCTCACTAAAGTCAATGTGAACGACACAATCCTTTTCAGTCATGTTTTGTTTGTAGTGCTTAAAAGCTTGACTTTGATTTCGTATATTACTACAATGTGTTAAGAACGGTTTCAGATTGTTTTCAAATATTTTGATTAGTTGTAATGGTTTAACGGTTATTTTTACTTTTTCTACATTAACGGCTATTTTATCGACTCCATTTTTTTTGTAATTCTTTTTTATCTTCTTCCAATTCCAATAAATAACATCTTTGGAGTTATCAAATTCTTGATAATTTAAATGACGATTCTTACAGACAGGACATGTTCTTTGCAGGCATTCTACCTTAAAAATATCACAGCAAATACTACTTAGAATTTCAGTCGTGGTGTTTTCTTTTATGATACGATTTCTTTTTAAAGATGATATAACAAGATCCATGTTCTCATGTTTCTCACATAGGCATGTATTTCTCAAGTTTAATTTTGGCTGCGTGACCCAAAACGGCCTCATTCTTGTAAAAGTGACGTAACTGATTGGAGGGTAGCCCGAAGTCAAATACTTTTTGTGTAAATTTTTAATTGTGTCTTTCATCAGCCTTTTCTGTTTTTTTACTCCATTTTGTGTGACAGTATCCTTTTTACCTGGGCAAAGATTTGAATTTTCATCATCCTCAAAAAACTGAACAACAATCTTACGGATACGTTTTTGCAGGTCTATATTTTTTGGCTTCGTTGGGATTCGTCTCACTTCTAAATTACTCTGTTTTAATTTCTTAAATTCTTGATGTAGTCTCATGTATCTCTTTTTGTACATTAGTTTCTCTTTATTAGCCTTTGCCAATTGTTTTCTTAAATCGTGTATTTGCTGAGTTTTAACGTTTTGATATTTACGAAATTTCATTTTAATGTCTTGTTTGAATTTAACAGTATTAAAGGATGTGTCTAAGTTAGGACTATTTGGGCGTAATGTTGATTCTTCTGAATTTATAGAACTAATACTTGGCGTTCGTAAAGGAGATGCTATTGATAAATCTAGGGGACTGCTTGTACGTAAATAGTGGGAACTACTCGCTACTATGGCATCAATACGCAAATTAGGACTATTACATCGAACATTCTGTCGCAATAGCCGTGGGCTATGAGGTCCTATTAGTTCTTGAGAAATACCGGGCTCATTATCTTGATTTTTCGGTAGCGATTCTGCGTCATTGGTCTCTGAAACACTTGTTGGGTTGTTGCGGGCACCATTTGCCTTATTTTTTTTCCGCTGATAATATGCACGGGCACTGATTCGGTTTTTCTTTTGTGCATTGCGACGTGCATGTGCAGTCATTTGGCTTCGGGTTAGGATAAGTCCAGCTGCCTTTCTTTTAGCTAAGCGTTCTCTGTCTTTTCTTAAATGCTGCTCTCTTAACACAGGATCACTTTTGATTTTAGCTTTTCTTATTCTTTCCATCAACCTCTTTCTCTCTTTTTTCTCCTCCTCGTTTAGTTTTGATTTCAGCATTCTTAAACAAAATTAATCTTAAACAAAATTACTCGAACGAATTGTGTGCGGCACGAGCTGCACACAAGTTAATATTTATGAAAGTTAAAAAATATAATATGTGTATATGTATGTATATAATGTATGGTTGTAGGTATGCTCCATTGTTTTTTTGTTTACTTTAATGAAATGACACTATGTCTACCAATATGATAAAATTACACCGAGGTGATAATATGATCTACCGATGTGATAAAACAATCCACCGATGTGACAAAACTATGCGTCGATCATGAATCAAAACACCGATATGATATTTAAGACACCGATTGATTTTTCTTATCACATCGGTGTAAATTATCACATCGGTGGTAAAAAAGACCACCGATTACAGCGATATGAGAACAGCGACGTGAGAAATTATCGACTTTTTTGAAAATTATGAAAAATGTATAATATTTAGGCTAAATTCAAGTACCTATAATGATGCTAATTTACTTACTATGTCTGTTAGAACCAAACAATCGTAATAAAACTTCACATTACACTAGAAAAATGCAACCACCGATAATATAAAATAATTGCTTGGAAGTAACTGAAATGTCGTACTTACGTAATTGGCGGGAATATGCAGCGATTTGACACACGTCCGTCCTGACTGCGCACTAGCACACACTAACGAGGGAAATAAAATTGGGGTGGGGACACTGTCGGACTCATCGATGCAAAGTTAGGTTTAAATTACTTTTGTGCAGCGATATGACAAAATTTTGCGAGACAAGTACATTTATGCCTCTCAGTAATAAATATTATGAATTACGTAATAAAATATGCTACATATTAATAATAAAACTAATATTCTATGAAATAGAATAAGTTATATTCTTAAGTTACTTATTTTTATAACGATATAAGCGTTTTTGCTTGTAAAAAAAGTAGAGGGACAGCACCGATGTGACAAAAATAGAGGTTTATGTATTTATTTCTACCTTTGTAAATAGACTTAGACAAATAATATTTTATGCCACAACCCAATAAATACCTAATGAATACAAAAAAAAATAGTACAGAACAATATTCCTTTTTTCAAATACTAATTTCAATGAAGACAAAAAAAAAAGTCGTTTGGGAAATTCACCCAGGTGTAGACCTTCCGAGTTTTATTTCTGTTACCCTATTTAAGCGTCCTATCCTGTGCAATATCTGCAGGGCTCTTGCGTATCTTATAAATGTCAGTGGCTATCATGTTGTCCATGGATTAACTGTCAAATTGGTTGTTTTAGTACAAAATGGAATACGCAATAGCCCTGCTGATCAGGTTTATCCCGCAAATAATCGAACGGTCAGACCGTCACACCAACTTTGCCGCGGTCTATTACGACAATAAAACGAAGTAAATGATAAAATTTTGCATGATCGTAAAAAATCGACGTGCAAATACGAACGCTCTCAGAAACTTACTCTTAACAGCAGTAACAGCCCCCTCCAACCTCAGATCGAAGCTCTCGGGCAGTTCATCCGACAGCTCATCGATCTCATCCAAGGTGTGAGGGAAGGGCATCATGTCGGGGTACTCGTGATTGGAGATGTAGGTAGCAGTCAGGTACTTCAGCTCCTCATCAGTCTTGTCAGAGAATTCGTTCAGCTCAACCCTGAACCCTAGGTTCTGGCGGTTGTGGTGTTCGATCATCCTGGATTTTTAGGAAAAGTGATATTAGTTGTTAGTAGTAAAGGAATTACATAGTATAGAATAAAGTTGCTCCCGCTGTTTGTACGCTTAGATCTTAAAAACTACGCAACGGATTTGAATACAGTTTCAGCGATATAAAGAGAGAAAGAGTAACTCAAAAGAAAAGTTTATATGCAGTACATTGAACCTGTGCGAGTCGGGGTGGGACGCTAGTCGGGAAATAAAGATGAATTGTTACTTCCTAGCCAATTCTGTCGTAGTTGGTAATAGGCTAGATCATTTTATAAAGTTAAAATGATAAATGCACTGCCATTTTTAGATAAAGTAGGTTGTAATGCTAGTAATATTTGAATGCCTTTGCTTGTAAAAGAAAAAAATATCCAAAACACTACAATAAAATACACTGTCATAACAAATCGTAGTTGCTGTTATTTTTATCTCTCTCGCTCTCCGCCTTATATCTCGAAAATGATTGAACGTATAATATAACATTTTTTTAAACAAACGTTGTAGGGAATTTAATTCTCTACAACATTGATCATAAATACTAATAGCGAGACAGCCCTAGGTACCCTAAGTGGGTTTTGAGACAACTAATGGATGTCAAAATACAAAGGAGATGTTTCAAAACGGGCCCAGTATATGTTCAGTACCTGGAAAAATCGAGATAAATCCCTGGGATTCGGGAAAAATACGGATAAATTGCATAAATGCAAATTTTTCTTTCACATTTATCAATTGTTTTTATCGGCTTTCAATATGGCGTCTTGCCATTTATGGTTAAAAACAATAACAGTTAACCATCATCAAGGAACTTATTTACTAACTGGATTGTGAACATGCAACTCAGAAGCGTTCCGAGCGAGATTACCTCGAAAGTGGATGTCATCTGTTTCTAATAGGGTGTCTAATATTTTTGTTCTTATATTTGGAACAGTTATTATTGTTTTTTATGTAAGGAGCCAGTGACCGCCCATTACATACCGAGTTTCCTCCGTGCCTCGGAAAGCACGTTAAGCTGTTGGTCCCGGGTGCCATATATAGATCTTTGGCAGTCGTTACGGGTAGTCAGTGACCTGAAAGTCTGACATCCAGTCTTACCAAAGGGTATCGTATTACCTAGTATTAACTGGGTTGTGGAGGTCAGATAGGCAGTCGCTCCATGTAAAATACTGGTATTCAGCTGCATCCGGTTAGACTGGAAGCCGACCCCAATATAGTTGGGACAAGGCTAGGCAGATGATCCCAACACCATGTTCGATTCAAGTCTATTAGAAAGAGATGACATCCACTTTCGAGGTTATCTCGCTCCGAACGCTTTTGAGTTGCACGTGCACATTTAGTATAAAAATAAAAGAAATAGAGTGTCAAATGTCAATATTTAATCGACAGCTTACTGCCATGGCGGGTTTTTGTTGTGTGTTTTAATTTCAAGTGTACATTCTTGTGCTTTACTACAAAACAAAGCCAATTTAGATAATTAAAAACTGTTTTAATTGTATTTCCCCATTTTTAGTATGCTGTACCAAGACCGGGGTTCCATTCATTTTGAAACATCTCCTTTATACGAGTTAGAGTTACCCAGCTATATCTTAAATGCCGAGGTGAAACTACAAATGTGACATGTAAAAGGACGAGTACTCACTCTCACAAATTAATTACGTTTTTTTTTAAACTGACAAGGTCACTATCTAAATAAATTGTCGATATGATTGTATAACGTTACTCCGAAGTTCGAAATACGGATGTACGGTATACAGAAAGTTTGTGAGTCCGAATTAGGTGAGTCAGAATGAACGCTATGACGAAGTATGGTATTCAGAATGTTCTTAACTGGTTGATATCCCGTTTTCAGAAGTAATGCTGGATATCACAATTTTTTCTTCTCTGCTACTAGAGAACTCTCTGAACTGCTTTCACAGATATCACAAAACCAAAATCAAAAGCCTTACCTCCAGTTCTCCTCAAAGACCATCTTCCTCCTCTGATGCTCCTTATCCTGGTACTGCTTGCCGTGGTGGATGGTGTACAGTTCAAAGGCCTGGTCCAGTTCGGAAGGCAGATTGGGGTGGAAGAATTTTATGTCCTGGTGGAAGTCCTTGCCAATCCAGTACTCTTCGCAGTCGTCATCTATAATTGCAATTAAAGGGTTAAGTAAGTGCCTAGAGGCCTTAGCCCAGGAATGGAACAGAGCAGGCTTGAAAAATTAACAGCCTGCTGACTGGATGGCCCATCCCTCACCTAAAGAGGAGGCCTGAGTTTCAGCAGTGGGAACATTATAGGCTGATGATGATGATGAAGCTGTGATGGTTGTTAATTCCAGCTATCATTTGAATAATAACCCTTGGCTCTTGACCTCGATCACGCCTGATGAAAAGCGCTGGTTGAAGTCTATGGATGGATCGAGCTTGCCCGGAAGATACCTGTTCCCTCTGGCTTTGAAAGCAGATGGGTTAAATATAGGAAGGAAGACTGAGATATTTGGGAATCTTTGACAGTAATTACTGGTTATTGATAACCAGTAATTACGCCATGAAAGTCTGACAGCTAGTCATACCAAATTATAAATCGCAGTATGCAGGTTATAGAGAATAGATATAAGGCATGTAGATTGACGTCGCAGGGGCCCCTGCAATATTGCAAGCAAGGGCCGACGCCTGCCGGGCTGCAGGTTCTTCGAAAGAGATTTCGCGGCCCCGGACACAAAAGGCTAAGAAGGAACATGGGTAGTTTTTAGTCAGTAGAAGTCTGACACGACTTACCGCTCTGCCCAGAGCGGGAGAAGATATTTGATGATTTCCCATTCTCCAAAACAAAAGCCCTCTAGATTCATGCAATGAACCCGTGCGTGAGAACCATAGATGTGAGAACAATTGGTGTCACAATGTCCTTTACTTCTTTTATAAAAGTGATATGCTTACTAGTATCCATAGTGACATCTTCCTCGGAGACGGTATCGCTGTAGTCGAAGTAGTTCACGATTACGTGGGACTCCAGCTCGCCCTTGTCGTAGTTGTATATCTTGCTAACTTGTCTATAGGGAGATTAAGGTTATTTAGAGTTAATTTTGTTTCTTAAAACTTCATTGCCTATACGGTCAAAATGTATGGAAAAGCCATTAGGTTTTAATGTGTACGTAGTACATTATAATAGGGGATCGGACTGGGTCAAAAAATATGATTCTAATAAGTTCGTTAGTTAGATTTTCGAAAATATTGGATACGCGTTTTTTGTTTTGTCAAATTAATAAAAATTGACAAAGATAAAACGCCTCAAAGATCATGACTCCCCAGTCATGATGGTTTGAGGCGTTTTATCTCCACGTCACAACCGGCCCGTTGTGACGTTTGTAGGTAAAAAGTGTACTGACATATGACGTTTTCGAGGAGTTCACGAGTTTTCGAAGCACTTTATAGTCTTCATTTATTGTTTAAGTGAAAAAAGAAAATATAAGTGTTCAATATTTTTTGGGATCATTCTGACGGACTTATTATATTTGTTTTTTTTTGTCCGATCCCCTATTCAATGGAAAAAACTGTTTTTCTTACTGATGATATTCGGAGGGAGGGGGATGACAATGGCGTTATTACAGATATAGATAGACCTAGATAACGCAAGAGCGTGCCTCTTTTCGTACGCTTACGTACAAAAATCGTAAATGGCCACTTTCGCGCTCAGTCTGCATCGATGCATAGCGCTAGTCGGACGTCGGCGCTGGTGCAAAAGGCAAGTAACGGGGCGAAGGGCCGTACGCGACGGCGTCTTTGAATCGATATGATTTTCCGATTTATAGTGCTTGTGACGTCATAATAGGTAGTCAAAAAAGGGCACGCTTGGTTTTCTTTGCTTCTAGATTGTTCTGTGGTTTTTTATACAGATCGTGATACTTGCGTTATACTTGGTTTATCTTTATCTGTGGGCTTAATAAATACATGGTAACCATTCCATTGTCGATGTCTACGCCTGTAATTATAATAATAATAATAATAATTATTTATTTATTTCAAAATGGAATTGCAAAGTTTACAGATATTGCGTTTAGGTATACACTTTTAGGTTCAATTTCACAATAAAAACGGGTGAAGTACTGTTCTCCTAGATAGGCTAATATTTAGCCTGTGTTAAGGAGAGACAGTGCCGGTCCCCTGAATTGCGGATTATTATAAAATATTATGGGTCTAATCACAAAATTTTGAATTTCAAGTTTAAAACAGCATCTGGACATAAGTGTAGTTACTGCACAATAGTTATTCCATAATAAAAAATAGGATTCAATTCATTCACTTATGTAAACAACAATTCTCAGAGACAATACATAGGTAATTGTGATAAAAGACAACAATATTCAATAAATTCAACAACAATTAAAATCACATTCAAATTCAAAATCAATATCAGAATTAAAAAAAAAATCTAATCAAAGACGAGATTAAAATCAAACCAAAATTATAAACGAAAGTAAAATAAAAACAAATCAATACGTAAAAAAAAAAAAAAAAAAAAAAAAATTTTTTTAAATTATAATATGTATATTCATTATTATTTATGGAAGACATTATCTAGAGTGTGTGCGTCTGTGTAGGTGCATTTTTGTGTTAAGTGCGTTTAAGTTTGAAGAGGGTATGAGTGAATATGTGAATAGTGTGCGTGTGTGTGTGCGTGCGTGCGTGTGTGTGTGTGTGTGTGTGTGGGTGTGTGTATGCGTGTGTTTATATGATTACTTTGTGAGGAATAATTCAGTGTCATCATAATTGAGATCCAAGAGGAGTGTTCGGACCGTTTTTTTACAATTGTGGAATGAAAGTTTAAAGATTGGGCATTTTGCGTTGATTTTATTATAAAGAGACGGAGCAAGATATAAAGAAAATCGTTTTACGAAAGAGGTACGTGGAGGTGGAACAGTACAGATTCTGTCTTTCCGACGTTTAGAAATATGTATATATGGCGTTCTGGAATGTTGGAGTATAATTGCATGTAAAATGTACTGTTGTCGAACATTCAAAACGTTCCAGGATTTATAAAGTTCGGTCGTAGGAAATAAGATAGGGCGAAAGGTGGCAACTTTAAGTATGGCTCTGTGAGCGATCTCTATCGGCTTCATCACTGTCTTTGCAGCTCCACCCCAGCATGAAATACAATACGTGATTAGTGATTGGCAAAGAGCGAAGTACACATTACGGATAACTGAAGCGTGTGCTACATGTCGCAGTGTTTTAAAAATGTAAATAAGTTTCCGTACGCGGCCGGATAGGGTATTAATGTGTGATTTGAAGTTTAAGTGTTGGTCAATGAAAATACCAAGATATTTTATTTGATCTATTGGAGTAAGTGAAGGGCACTGACAGGCCTGTTGTGACATACAACTACACGAGTGAGCTTTTAGGGACATAGAGGGTTTTGGTTGGGAAATTGAATTTATTGAGAAGGTCATAAAATTTGTTTTAGTGGTATTCAGGGTCAAGGCGTGTGTGTAAAGCCATCTTAGGGTGGAGTTAAATCCCTTTTGTGCAATTGACTGTAGTTCCAACCATGAGTTCGCGGTGAAAGTTATTGCAGTGTCATCTGCATAAGAAACTATTTGGCCATTTGGTATATGTAGGTTGCAGAGGTCGTTAATAAATATGAGGAACAACGTGGGCCCCAAAATACTTCCCTGCGGTACCCCATACTCGATAGCAAGTGTATCGCTATGATGGTTGTCCATGGTCACAAATTGTGACCGGTTTGTAAGGTAGCTTTTAAATAGGTTAAGTTGTGGGCCCCTTACACCATTTCGTTCAAGCTTGAGTAAAAGGGTCGGAATGGGCACAGTGTCAAAGGCTTTCGTAAGGTCTAAGAAAATGGTCAATACCTTTTTTTTACCGTCTAAATTCTTCACTATGTGATCAGTCAATTTGTGTATCGCGTCATTTGTGGATTTGTTTTTACGAAAGCCAAATTGTTGTGGTGACAAGATATTATAATGTTCAAGATAGTGAGTGAGTCTTTTATTAATTAAACGTTCGAGTATTTTTGATAAAGTGCTAAGTACCGCTATGGGGCGATAGTTATTTACGAGGCACCCATTTCCGCCCTTGTAAATGGGATGAATGGCTGCCTTTTTGAACGAAGTAGGAAAAATGGCTAAGTCAAAGCAAAGGTTGAAAATATGGCATAGTATAGGTGCAAGGGATGTGGCATAGCGTTTTAAGAACAAGGTGGAGATACCATCCCAGCCGGTAGCCGCATTTGTTCGTAGCATATTTATGGTAGAAATAATTTCTTCAGGATCTGTTTTTTCCAACACGAATGATTGTTTGAAGGTAGATGTGTGGGGGAGTGAAGAGTGGGCAAGTGATGGTGTGGTGTTAATACTGTCTGCAAGATTCCTTCCTATATTTGCAAAAAATTGGTTTACATCATTGCAAGACTGTATCGGAGATGATGATGATGATAACAACTGTGTGTAAGAGTGTTTGGTTTTGGTAGTATTAGTGATATTTTTAATAGTTTCCCAGAGTTTTTTAGGGTTATTCATAGCCTTATTCAATTCTAGAGAATCGTATTTTCTTTTCGCTTTTTTCAATAATGCTGTACAAAATTTTCTGTATCGTTTATAGGTGGTACTGATTATGATGTTGTCAGGGTATTGTTTTACTTTTTTATGCAAACAGTCACGGTTACGTATACATCTCAGCAAACCTGGCGTTATCCACGGTTTCAGAGTTTGTTTCTTTGCGGAGACCTTTATTATTCTAGTGCAGTCATCTATAGCAGTTTTAGTAAGCCTGATAAAGGTATCTGCAGCATCATTCGGATCTGTCATAGATAGAATTGGTGCGAAGTCTAAATCTGCCATAACTATGTCAAGAGCATCATAGTTTATTTTATTTATGCATTTTGTGGAATTTGATTTAATTTTCAATTTGTTAAGGCAAAACAGAGAAGAATAATGATCGGTTACAGTTGAATCATAAACAAGCGTCAGAGGTTTAGATTTGGAGCGAATTATAAGATGGTCTAAACAGTTATTACCTCTGGTAGGCTTCGTATGTGCAGGTAAGAATCCATGATACGCTAAGGTGTTAAGATACTCGTGAGTTCGTGTATCTGTTGAGTTATGTTTAATGTCTATATTAATGTCTCCCGTTATTATTACAGTTTTGTAGTTCGACAGCGACTGGAGTATCATATTGAGTGCAGAGAGGAATGTTTGAATATTATCGTTTGAGGGCGATCGGTATATGCAAAGTATTGCTATATCTGAGTCTAATTTTATAATTAAACCCGAGGCAGATCCGAAAAAGTCAGGTTCCTCATACGCAGTTACAAGAGTGGATTTTACATAGACGACTACTCCATCGCTCTTATTTAAGTGTTTGGTGGTGTGATAGGTATTATAATTCTGTAGAACGGGTATGTGGTTGTTAGTGGAGCATTTTAACCAACATTCAGTCAGTACTAAGAGTTCACACTGAATATCGATACGGTGTAGTAAGGTTTGTAGATCAGCAAAATTTACATTAATAGATCTAATATTTTGTGAAAGGATTTTTAATTGATATGTAGATTGTTCAATATACTTTTGTGTTTGTTCTGGGGAGCATGTGTGTGTATCCGATACAGAAAAGTGATCAACATTATCGATTAAGTCATAAGTTGTGTTAGACATTATTAATGTAGGTGTCAGGGTGTGGGTTCGGAATAAGGCGGTAATGGCGAGGTATTATGAAAATTATTAAATGATACGTATGTGGGCATAGGGATAGTATGGCAGTATGTGAGAATATTTGTAGTGTATGTTTAATGAGTGTGTGAAATTTATGTTTATGAGAATTGAATTTGTGTGTAGTGTATGGTGTAACTATAGAATATGTCATGTTTTCAATGAAAAATAATTTTAAAATGAATTCAATAAACACGGTAGAAAAATGTGGAACAAATTTATGGTAAGAAACATTATTTAGGCTAAAATTAAGACAAAACAGGAACGCTAGTCATGCATTATCCTTTAAACCTAGTTGGTTGAGTTGTATTTCGCTTTTTATAACTATAGACTGACTTTCTGGATCCTTCTTCAGCATGATACGTCCGTTAGATGTCCAACAAAATTGGAATTCGTTCGCCTTAGCATAGTTGCGAGCTAGGTAGAAGAGTCGCTTGGAAGAGGCAGTCAGTTGTTCTGCTATAAATACGGGGGTATTTGGTACCATGCCTAGGCTAGCGGAGCTCAGTTTGTTGTTAGAGTGGTGCTTGTTATAAGCTTTGACAGCTGATAAAAAATTACTTTTGACGAGGGTATTTGTAAATTCGACTGTTATCGTAGAATTTGGCATTTCTTTTTTTGAAGGTTGACGTAGCACATCGCGTATGTCGGACACTTGTATGTTGAGCTCTAGTTGTTTTGATAACTCCAGGAAAGAATTATATAGCATCTCCTTAGTTTCATTTGGCCTTTTTTAATTTTAATAAAATAAATATTTTAATAAAAAGAATTATATAGCATCTCCTTAGTTTCATTTGGCCTTAATTATGTAGTGCAACAATACAAAATTCGAATTCGAGCATTACGTTCCATTAGTCAGTAGAAGTCTGACACTCCCTTTCGCTCTGCTCAAGAGCGGGAGGGGTTATTTGATGATATTCCACCCACCAAAAAAATCTAATTAGTCCGTGTACTAGATTATCGAATAATATTGGATGCGTGTTTTTTGTTTTATCAAATTAATAAAAATTGACAAAAATAAAACGTGCCAAAGATCATGAGTCATGCTTGTGACGTCACTGTGTGGGTAAAAAAGTACTAACCATGTGACGTCACACGACTTGACACGACTTTTCGAAGCTCAGTATCGTCTTCATCTTTTGTTTACGTGAAAAAAAAATCGTGTCCATTATTTTTTTTTTTCTATCTGACGGACTAATTAGATTTTTTCAGTGAAATATCCTATTATTAACTAACTTAGGCCGCGAATCTAATTTTATTTAACATAAACCTGACACTGTCCGGCAAATTGCAAAAACCGTAAGAAAATTCGATTTTTCGGGGTTATCTGTTATCGCATTCACCTTAAGACACCTATGCCTTTCCTTCAGGGGTTACAGGCATGTTGTTATGTGATTTTATAACTCAATAATAATTAGCAAATCAACTTACTGGACAGGCAGATCGATGCCGGAGTCAGTCTTGAAGACGTACAGCGTCGTCTCCCGGACCAGTTTGTCCTCAAACTGATCAGTGCTGGACCAGATATCCACCACTTTGTCGTACAGAGTCATGGTCTGACCTGAGGGTATAATATCACGTCTATAATCTTCAATCCTACTTATATTATAAACGCGACAGTTTGTAAGTATGTATGGATGTTTGTTAAATTTGGTACACAGACAGTTTATAACCTGGGTAGTTTTTATCCCGGTTTTATCTTCCCGTGGGATAATTTTCGAATTGTCGGGCGAAGCCGCTAGCAACACCTAGTAAATAATAAAAAAGCCGGGATCGGTCTTCAAGGTTAAGCTGCGATTGCGTAGGTCGGTCCGTGGATGGGTGACAACTATTACAAACGGAGTTTCCTCTGTGCCTTGGAATATATTTTAAGTCCTACTAATATTATAAATGCGATAGTTTGTGAGTATGGATGAATGGATGTTTGTTACCCTTTCGCGAAAATTACCGAACGGATGTGGATGAAATTTAGAACACTAAGTTAACCTGTATTAACATAGGATAATTATCGAACTCCACACGGGCGAAGCCGCTGGCACAAGCTAGTTAATAAACGACTGATCTTTGACAGTTGTTACACTTGAACCGACTGTCTCGAAAGTCCAACGACCAGTCTTGCCAAGGGATACCCATTAAACAGTGTTATTGAGGTCAGATGGGCAGTCGCTCGGTGTAAAATACTGGTATTCAGCGACATTCGGCTAGACTTTCAAATATTGAATAGCAACTACAACAGTAAGTCCTCTTGAACATCCTTTATACAGGGTGTAAATTAACCCATCACACAGCCGTCAACCAAGCATTCTGTACATCAAACTAAGTACCCCTACGCATTTTTTTTTGCTGGGAAGCTAATTTTTTATTGAGGTCAAAATACACATTTTACGGTAATACTCAATGCTACATTGAGTATTACCGTAAAATGTGTATTTTCTCTTTATTTACTCTTCTTTTTATTTACTCTTAAAACATTGTGCTAATGGATGCTTTGAATAGTAAACGGAGGTAATTTAAGTAAAGTTATAACTTAGAACGTTAGAACTTTGACCCCCAATATCTCCGTAACTATGGGGTTCCCAGGTATGGTCTAAAACAAAAAAAAATCGCAGTGGTAGGGAGAACAAGTGCCTTTTATTTTCGTTAAGGGTACTTTTACACCCTTTATAAAGTTGATCTCATTTCTCAATCATTGCTGAAATCCGCTTAAAGAGGTTAGAGAATAATCTTAGACATGTCCAGATCCACTGGTAATGGTAATAGACTAGCCTCTATTACATGGCTGTTAAAGATAACTGCCGAACTTTGGGTATAATATTCGTCAGCTCTGCTTAAATTTGTTATGCTTTGTTCCTATATAAGTTTTCAGCGCAATGCGAAGCTAACCGCATGCTAGCGTTTGTATTGTAATTTTCCTAGGCGCTGATACCACTGCGGTGACCACAGCAGCGCTTAGTAATATATTTTGATGGTGACGCATTGCGCGCTAGTATTTACGGCATCGACATGGAAAACGCGATTCCTGTTTACAAACGTATATAAAACTTACAAATGAAGGATACAAATTGAATAAGTGCGAGTCGGTTCAGTTATGAGCACAAATAGGGGATCGGACTGAGTCCAAAAATATGATTCTAATTAGTCCGTCAGTTAGATTATCGAAAAATATTAGATACGTGTTTTTTGTTTTAGCAAATTAATAAAAAATAACGAAGATAAGACGCGTCAAAGATCATGAGTGGGGGGTTGTGACGTCATTTATAGGTAAAAAATGTACTAACGTGTGACGTTTTCGAGGAGTTCACGAGTTTTCGAAGCACTGTATCGTCTTCATTTTTTGTTTATGAGAAAAAAGAAAAAAATACGTGTTCAATATTTTTTGGAAATCTATGTGACGGACTAATTAGATTTTTTTGTCCGATTCCCTATTATCTTAATATGTGAAATTATGTATGAATCTGTCTGGTATCAGAAGTAAAAGATGATGGATACGAATGACTTTTCTTAACTCAGAGTATAGTGAAATTTCACATTTTATTTTTTTACCTAAGCTTACTTTCAATACGATTTATTAGCCTATGAATGCTTATACCGCAATGCTCCATGCATTTGCATACACTATCAATGCATAAAAAACGAAAACATAAAAAAAGGTTTTTTAACAAAATAACATTTAAAAAATTGGCCAAATGTTTGTAACTAAATATTTTGTAGAATATACAGCTACGAGTATATGCCCGCTGCTCCGCCCGCTGTTTCGCCCGCATGGTTGTAGGTCAAATTATATACTAAGGCCTTCCTCGAGAACCACTCTACCCATTGGTGAAAATACCATATTGTAAATCGGTGCAGTGGTTTTTGAGTTTATCGCGAATAGACAGACAGACGCGGGGGAGGACTTTGTTATATAATATGTAGTGATAGTGAAGAACTTCGTACCTACCGTATTTGCAGCAATATTAATGTTTTTTTTTAGTTAAAAACCAATATTTTTTTTCCAATATTAACAAACTACAATTTACATAACTAAAATTATAATAAAATATTTCGAGTATCAAAAAGAGGCGAATTAAAAAAAATTAAAAATTAAAAAAATTCGTCCACATCGCTGTCAACAGGAAAAGTGCCCAAAATGCTGACAGCATTCCCACGTTGGATGGCAATGCTGGTTTTTTGGCCAATATATAGCAATACTCAGCGTCGGGCCAAGTTATTTAAAACATTAAAAATAAAATGATTCTACCTTACCTGTAAAAGTGAGTTCAGACACGTCAGGCAGAAAGTCGACCTGTTCATCATCGGTGTACCTCGAAATGCACACAATTTCGTTGGTGACCTCTTCGGTAGTGACTGGGTGTTTCTGAAATTAAAATATTACATTAATTTGAGTCCCTGTTTTTGGGCGTACTTTCAACCCTCTGGGAAAGTTATAAATATTGGTGCTAAAGTGCCGACAATTAGCCCTTTCTGTGACGTAATGTCCTCTTCTTTTCGAGTCTTTCTTCGAAGTTTTGTTTCAGTTAATTGTTTACAACTTGTGCAATTTTTGCAAGCAGCTCTAGCTATCCCAAATCTCTTGAAATATCTTATTTCCAATAAAAAAGAATCATCAAAATATAATTTATTGAGATATAAGTAAGACTATACTAAATATATAAACTAAACTAACCTAAAAACAAACTAACTATAAAAGGGCATCGAAAAACTCCTCCTCAACGCTGTCAGCAGGTAAAGTGCCCAAGAGACTGGCAGCGTTGCCGCGTTGTATGGCAACACTTAGCCTCTGGCCAAAGAAAAAGCCAGCCAATCATCAAAATTGGTTCATAAACGACGAAGATATTCGCGAACACACATAAACGAAAAATGTTCATAAATTATAAAAAAATGTTCATAAAATGAAAAGTACTGTGCCAAACTATGTTAATATTTTATGGGACTCAAAAATTAAAACTAAAAAAGAATCACGTAAATCAGATCATAAATCTCGGCGTAATCGGTGTACATACATAGGAAAAAAAACATCATTCGCATTGAGAATCCCTCCTTTTTGGGAAGTCGGTTGAAAAGCACTTGTTGACTAGACTTTTTTTTTCGATATAATTCTTTGCGGGGTGAATAAAGCCAGATACTACCTTTGCCCTGCAGTGGGACATAAATAGACTAACAAAAAAAAAAGTAATAAGGACTGTCATACCACATAAGCTTCGCCAGTGTCTCCGTAGTAAAATTTCTGGACAGTGCCGTCATCCAAGTCAATGCGGGATCGGTTCACGTCACCATTGTACCTGTGACAAGCAGTATAAAAAATAATGTAGAATAAACTACTAAAAGAAATCATTTGGTGAATGAACTATCAAGAAAGGTCTCATGAAATGGACCTAAATGATGGGCGAGATACTTAACTTTAACAGTCAAACATCAACACCATATAGTAATTTTACAATAATTCTAAATACATATAGCTTAAAAAGTAGTTAAAAAACTAAAAATCGGGACTGTAAAAACTGAAAAGCAAAAAACAAACACATTTTAAATTATTCAAAACTTGGAAGCAGGCGTGGTCCATTCTATTTTCATTTCATAAGTTAATATTCAAATCTCCGTTTAAAACCCTCCATTTTGATACCCTACTCGATGGTAATGGTTTTTTTTTTAAACCTCGATATGGCCCCCAAATTCCGCAAGTCTTCTTTGTTTTTTAATTTAAATGTCACCAGTGATACTCGGGCCATCAAGACAAATCTAACGACGTATATTTTATTCAAATCCCTTCATCCGTTTAGGAGTTATGAGGGAACAAAGAAACAGACAGACATAAACACGCCAAACACGTAACCCTCCTTTTGGGCTTCGCCGCAACATAAATGGTTCAAATTGTCAACACTTCAGATGATCAACGAATTCGAATGTACAACAACAACACAACAACATAAATTTTTCACTTGATCAACATTTTGCATTGCATTACACAAATTGCATTTATAATTAAACAATAGGTAAATCCCACCCCTAAATGACTGCTTTATTTAACACTTTTAGAACAATTATAGGCGAATTTCACCAATAAATATGAACGCAATTACTAGAAATAAACGGCGTTCATGACAAAAATATGACATCGACAACTCATTAATTCATAGCCGTTAAGTTGACAAAAAAAAAACTTACCAGATTTCGAAAGTTTCCTTTAGCGACGATTTAAAATTAAGCTTTTCCCCCTTGAAGTGGTATACGCTCGGCCATATGATTTCATTTTCGTCATCTCCTGTACAAATAACAAATAATGTTAAATATAAGTACGATAGTACTAGTGGAAAAACAAGACGAAATTAGAAGACTCGGCTGATGAACATGCAATAATAATTGTCAAAGTCAAAGTCAAAGTCAAAATATTTTATTTCACATAGGCCTACATGGGCACTTGTAAAACGTCGACATAAAAAAGGGGCACGGTTCGGTGCATTGGTCGATTCCTAAGGAGAAGAACCGGCAAGAAACTCCAAAGGTTACTCTTTTAATCTTTTAAAATGGTTTTAAATGGTTAACAATAAGTTTAAGGTCCAGACATAATCTTGGGACACACATGAGGGCTATGCAGATTAGTGTCTGAGATGGTCTTTTGAAGAAAGCACCACACAGATGATTTTTTTTCATAACCTTACGCATAACTCAAATGGTAACGCATCGTATACATTACAATAATACGTTGCCCTTTAATAGCATCTTCTCAAATCGAACCATAAGCAATCCTTCCTATGAAAATCACATTTACCACTGTTAGTTAAGGCAACGCACATTTTACAAGCACGGTAAAAATATGTGTACCCTAATGCTTCTCAAAGGGTGGTTCGTCCAATACGAACAAGTAAAGCATTTGGTTAGAATAGGTGTCCATCAGGGCTCGATCCTGAGCCCTTCACTATTCAACAAAGTTATGGACTATATCATCTCAAACATACATAAACCAGCACCTTGGTCAGTACTATGATACAGGTTAGTACAATAAATAAAAGTTTACGAAATAGTTCCAAACGCGCGATTCTACAAGAATTTTGAAAAACAAACCTTTACTGGAGTTAAATAGGGCTTGAAAGATTGTTATTTATAATTAATTTTGGTTTTAACAAAATGGTGTAGAAAAAAAAGATCTATCAAAGTAACAAATAAAAATATACAGAAAAAAGTAACAATATAAAAAGAAAACTTACGCAGTAAAGTGTACCCTGTAGCCAGAGTGATGTATAGAAACAAAACTAAAGTGGCGGGAAGGGCCGCCATCTTGGATCCCTAATGATGGATTGACACAATTATTGCGAAATTCCACATTTTATAGCAAAAATGTTTCAAATTGAGGCGAGTTCACACTGAACCAAGGATATCAATTGGGTAAAAGTTATAGGTGGTTAGGTGTGTAATGTGGTAGTTACGTTTAAGTCTCATGTAATAGGGAGCAAACCTATTGCCATCAACTGGGAACAAATTCAGACTCCGTGGCTGCAAATGAAAAATTCCTGAAAGAAAAACCTATAACACTTTGTCCGACCTTCGAATCGAAGCCAGGACCTCATACTCTGCAGCCACTAGACCAACGGGGCAGTCCAGCCATCCCACCCTATTTGACATCGAAATATAATATTCCGTTTTTAGGGCCACGTAGTCAATATGGAACCCTTATAGTTACGCCATGTCCGGGTCCTTCTGTCTTTCTGTCGGACGGACACTATATCTCAGAGACTCTTAGTACCAGAAAGCTGTAATTTTGCATGAATATACAAATAAGTTACGCCGACAAAGTGCTAAAGTAAAGTATTGAAAAGGACAATGGGCAAAAATGTATGGAACGTGGTACCCGCTCCAATAGTCCTCATTAATATATCATTGAATAGACATTTTGATGCAGAAAAACGTCTACCATGGCGCCTGTCCCTATTCACGTTTGGAAAGCAGTAATCTCACTATCTATACTTATTATTATAAAGCTTTAATCTCAGGAACTGCTAGTCCGATTTAAAAAATTCTTTCAGTGTTAGATAGCCCATTTATTGAGGAAGGCTATAAGCTATATATCATCGCTACGCTACGACTAAAAGGAGCCGAGCAGCAGGGGTGAAACCACGGGGAACAGCTTGTGTTTTATAAATGATGAAGAATTTATTACAAACTACTTATATAAGTAAAATAAAGCTAGAATAACATGATATAACACATTTAGGATTCTATTATTAAAAGAAGTAAGAAAACAAGCATTCTTTAAATACAAAACATATATTTTATCAATAAGTGAGTAGATTTAAAACATTACATATCGGTATCAACTATAACAGCATTGAGGAAAGATGCCGGAGCAGTAAATCCCGTATGCCTCGCATAGCCTAAGTACCATACGATGGACACTATAAGTGCACAAGTGCCGATCGTACGTCGCCCGGTTAAACATGTGCAATACTGTTGGACAATATTATTTGCACTGCTGATTAATATATAACAAAAATATGTTTTTACACGGACATGTCGCGACTGGATTCGTCCACGCAAAAGCCAGGCATCTTCGTGTATGCCATAGTCTGGCAGATCATCAAGTGCTCCCTCTCTGTACGCTCGCTTCCATCCTCTGAAAATCTACTCTTCTGTGGTTAAGCCGTTTTCTCTCTACATACATATGCAGAAGATTCGGGGTATCTATTTTCTGCCTTATAATATGGACGAATTCGTCTGCGTGTACGCTATCCACGATGGGTTGGTGGAAGTGATTCGTGATAGCTGCGGCAATCTTAAAATCAGTGAACATATTGGGCAGTGACTTATTAAAATATTTTTGCCGCAAGAGCTTAAAATCACGTTTAAACCGGCCATTTGCCACTTCCACAACCCACCGGCATAGCGTTACCGATCGAGCTTCGTTGGATTGTTCAGTGGTCAGCTGTGTCTCTTGGCGGTTCTTTGTTGGTGGGACATAGGATTCATACCCACATTCATCAATGAGGTCCAAGCTGTCCCTAAAACCTCGATCTAATATAAAAGCATCGTTTGTTCGGAGTAACCAATGTAATGGATGTTGTCCATCATTCATAATATCGCCCATTATTTGCGCATCTGTTTTTGTTGCAGCGTATGGACCCATTACATCCAATATATATCCATCAGTACATACAAGTAGGAAAGGTTTCAGTAGATTCTGAAACTTGTGTAAACTGTAGGATAATCTTTGGAATAAAAAGTTCGAGCTTTTATTTATGTAAATGTAAGTACCATCACCAATCAATAATAACTCATTATTAATCGTTATTAATAGAAAACATGAACGGAAATGCCGAAAATATTACCTTGGTACTCATTTTCTTACATAAATAAGTGGTAACTAATATACGCGTATATGTATGTTTATCGCCGGGGCCACGAGACTGTCTAAACAGGTTACTGTGGCCCTGGAAAGCAAAGGGAAACTGAAGGAACAGGGTTTTTATTAGTTAGTAAGACTGTCGTTTATCTTCAAACGCAATCAGATTTGAGAGTGGCGGCTATAGTAAAAATTGTTTCTCTTGGTAAGACCTTTTAAACGACACTACAATCATATCTATTGGAGCCGGGTACCATTTTGCTCATTCTCCTTTATTTGCTTTACGGTATCTCCAGTTTGCTTTAAAGTGGGGATGATTTTTTTTCTCGCGAATTCCATTGTGTGGGATGTCGTTGGATATATCTTTAAAAATATTGAGTTTGTGAAATATTAAGCTTTAAAGTGCAAATTTCTGTTAGACTCAAGTGTGGCAACCTAAACCACCTATACGAGTTGTTTGGGCGTGTAAAAAAAATCATGGTAGTAGCATAAATAACGAAAATAAAAGGAAAACTATCAGGAGGAGCTCGTGGCTTAATAAGAACTGCCACTCGGGTCGATCTTTAGGTTAAGCTGCGCTTGCCTAGGTCGATCTGTGGATGGGTGACCGCCCATTACATACCGAGTTTCCTCCGTGCCTCGGAAAGCACGTTAAGCTGTTGGTCCCGGGTGCCATATATAGATCTTTGGCAGTCGTTACGGGTAGTCAGTGACCTGAAAGTCTGACATCCAGTCTTACCAAAGGGTATCGTATTACCTAGTATTAACTGGGTTGTGGATATAGTTGGGAAAAGGCTTGGCAGATGATGAAAAGGAAAACTATGATAGTTTTCCTTTTCATCATCTGCCAAGCCTGTGATAGTTTAACTATCACAGCTAAGTAGGCTTTACAAGTTTATGAGTTATAATCCACCAACTTATAAAATGTACTTGTATGCAATATTTTCCGATACATAATATGGGAGCGCAAGATCTCGGAACTGCAAATGTAAGTTTGTTTTCTTTTTACAATAAATATCATTGTTCGGAAGCAGATAGACAGGGTGGTTAATCAGTTTAGTAAGTTCACATATTTTAGTGGGCAATTACGGAACCCTACATTGTGCGTGGTCCGTTTTTTTTATTGAAAGAACAGATCACATACATCTAGATAACCGAATCTGTCAAATTTTCCCAATCAGCCTTGAACCCAATGCGTTAGCGATAAAAATGAAAATGTAATAAAGAAATTTGACAGATTGTAGTAGCCATGTTGTTTTGGAGGTGGGAAATCATCAAATAACCCCACCCGCTCGGTAGTGTCATACTTCTACTGACTAAAAACCACCCATGTTCCTTATTAGCCCTTTGTGTCAAGGCCGCGCTATATCTTTCGAATAACCCGCAGCCCCGACGGGCGAGGCTAGTAGCCTGATGTGGCGTTTGCCCTTTTAAGGTATTGTTTTATGATTTCATGTAACTGAGCATGCACCTTTACTTCATCAACATAGCACCATTTTAATGAGATAAAACTCACAATAATTATCAGTATTTCAGCTAGTTTAGGCAGTAGTTAGTACCATTGTAATGATTAAGTTGATTATTTTAATTATAATGAAATCAATGGCAGATAAGCGAGTTTTGCTATCATCGTAAAACTGGGCGAGTAGAGTAGGTAGGAACTTTGATTAATGATTCAATTAATAGGGATGTTAACAAAAAAAAACTAATTAGTCCGTCAGATAGATTACCAAAAAATATTGCACACGTATTTTTTCTTTTTTCGCGTAAGCAAACATATAAGACGATACAGTGCTTTAAAAATGAGTAATGTACCGGACGCAATCGCAACAGTTCTCCCACTTCATCTCTCTGACCACGACACGGCACAAATGATAAGCTTCTCTTTAAGGTTACAATCAACAAAACCCTCAATATATTACTATTACAAAAGAGATTATAGTTTAGATTATATCCATAAGTTTAGGGAATGTTTAAAAAATCTATCTTGGACGGATATTTACACGGAAGACAATGCAAACAGAGCATTTACTTGTTTTCATGAATTAATATGTCTACTTTACAATCTTTGTTTTCCAAAAGTGAGGGTAAAGATTAATGTAAATAATAAAATAAAACAAAAATGGATTAGTAAGGGTCTTAAACAGAGCTCTAAAACAAAGCGCTTCCTACGATACAAATACTACAAGAATAAAACTTCAACAAACAGGACTAGATACACTACATATTCTAACCTATTACAAAAATGTATCTACAACGCTAAAAGAAATGCTAACATAAAGTACCTATATGAATAATAATGACAACAAATGTAAAGCCACGTGGACAGTCATTAAAGACGAAATACACAACACAAACCCGAAAGACACCATTGAACACATCAAAATTGACAACACATTACTCACAAAACCAACAGAAATAGCAACCGCCTTTAACAATCATTATACTAATTCCATCCCTACACAAAATTGTGCAAATGGTTACCGCAGTGAAACTCTAACTGCTAACTCAATGTTCCTCACACCCATGTCCGAAAGTGAGGTAAGACAACAAATTCTTTCATTAAAAAATACCAATTCTGAAGGCTACGATGGACTCAACACTAGGGTAATAAAGTCATGTGTCGATGAAATAAGCGGAGTGTTGACTCATCTAATTAACCTGTCTTTTTCGCAAGGAGTGTTTCCAGAAGCACTAAAAATATCTATTGTTAAACCAATACTTAAAAAGGGTGATAAAGATGATATAACTAATTATCGCCCCATAACACTAATACCCATCTTGTCCAAAATATTTGAGAAATGCATGTATCAAAGAATAATTAACTATTGTGAGAAATTTAATATCATAAAAAAAGAGCAATTTGGCTTTCAAAAACAGAAGTCCACTTCCTTAGCCATCTTTTCACTTTTGAAAGCAATTTTGACCAACATTAATAATAATCATCTGACGACAGGGCTATTCCTTGATCTATCAAAAGCATTTGATTTAGTTTCTCATGACATATTATTACAAAAATTAGAGGCTGTCGGAATTAGGGGACTGCCACTTCAGTGGATATCGTCATATCTAAATGACAGACAGCAGAGTGTCGCTGTGACTAAACTTGATGAAAGTAGGAATATGGCACAATTCTCGTCTGAATATAAAACTGTAAAACGTGGAGTCCCCCAGGGTAGCATATTGGGCCCTATCTTGTTCCTACTCTACATAAATGACATAGTAAATGTGACTAATCATAAATGCTTTCTGTTTGCTGATGACATTTCCATAATTGTGACGACTGATAAAAAACATAAATCAATTATTGATCATGAAGCGGACATAAATAATACAATAGACAATCTAATTAATTGGTTAAATAATAATAATTTATATATCAATCTTGATAAATCTGTTTACATTCAATTTAATCAATCTTATCAAAATCAATTTAATTTCAGTATGGGCATACCACAAATTACACAAATGACACATACAAAGTTTTTAGGAGTAGAAATTGATGAGCATTTAGACTGGAAAGCTCAGGTTGATAATGTTTGTAATAAAATAAATAAATTTGTGGTCGCCCTCAGACAGATTAAAAAGGTAACAAATATAAAAACAGCTGTGATGTCATACCGTGCATATGTTGAGTCCTCGTTACGGTATGAATTAATTATGTGGGGAAATAGTACTGACCACAATAGAGCATTTGTCGCTCAAAAAAAATGTTTACGGGCCATATACGGGATTCCATCTGATGAATCATGTCGACCTGTATTTAAAAGGCTTGGTTTGCTACCATTACCTTCATTATATTTGTATGAAGCATGTATGTTTGTTAAGAAATATAAAGGATTATTTAAAACAGCAGATGAAATAAGTTCTCGAAGCCGCCGTGATCCGTACAGACTTGTATTAGATGAGCTCCCTAGGCTAGCAAAATATAACAAAAGCTGTCTCGCTATGTGTGTACGTGTTTAGAATAAGTTACCTAATGAATTTAAAATATTAAATTGCAGATTATTTAAAATTAAATTGTATAGATGGCTGAATGAAAATAATATTTTCTATAGTATTAATGACTTTTTTGAATTTAAATTATAATGCTTGTAATTCTAAATATCGTTAATTCTCTAAGTTTGCATGCTTTAAATTTAAGCAAAACATGTATGATCTTATATTCTTTAATAACACCTATGTATACCATGTTTTATGCAAATAAATAAATTATCTTATCTTATCTTATCTTATCTTATCTTATCTTTCTTATCTTAAAACTCATTTTTTATTGATTTGATAAAACAAAAAATACCAATATCCAATATTTTTCGATAATCTAACAGACGGACTAATTAGAATCACATTTTCTTAAGTCGGTAAACATCCCTATTTAAAATCACTGCTCCTGTGAACGTATGCATAAGGATATCCTAGATTGTGTGAATTTTGAAGATAACTCATGTTGGAGAAACAACAGGCTCACAGGAGTCGGCAGCCACGTGCCCAGCAGTGGGACAGTAAACAGGATAGTAAATAAAAAGATTAGACATAAATCTCTCGCGTGGATTGCAATTTAGTGCTTTTTAAAAAACAATGAGATCCCTGATATCGTGAGAAGAAGAGATGGCGCTAGACATTATGTGTAGCTCTGTCGCTTTCCCACAATTTTCATTTTTTTAACCCCAGAGATTCGAGGATTTATTCCTATTATCACAATTTACACTCCGCTAAAACATCTTCAAATCATTAGCAACAAACACGTCTTCAACAGATATTTTTACCATAAAAACGGTATCAAAATACAATAACATTAGTCACTGTGTTAAAATATAACCTTGGCCACGTAATGAGCCTGCTTACGTTAGAAAATAAGTAGCGTGATGATATCGCAATGTAAGTAGTAAAATGTTGCAAGATGTTGGCGACAACGATCACCGCGTTCTCTTTATTTAATGACAATAGAATTGTAGAAGCTGCGGGTTGTACGAAAGAGATACCGCGGGCACAAAGGGCTAAGCAGGAACATGGGTGGTTTTAGTCAGTAGAAGTCTGACACTCCCTTCCGCTCCGCCCACAGCGGGAGTTATCATTTACTTGCTGCCAGCGGCTTCACCCGCTACAACCCACGGGAATATAAAATCGGGATAAAAACTATCCTATTTGTCATAAACTATCTGTGTACCAAATTTCATCCAACACCGTGCAGTAGCTTTTGCGTGAAGAAGTAACAAACATACACACTCACACACTCACAAAGTTTCGCCTTTATAATATTAGTGTGATGATAATTTACCACGATCCAAAAAACAATCTAGAATCTCATAAAATAACAATAATCACGTAATCCCCGAAGGGTTAGGCAGAGGTATACCTAATAAGTACACCCGCAATAAGGGTAGTTAACAAAAAAAAACTAATTAATCAGATAGATTTCCAAAAACTATTGGACACGTATTTTTCTTGTTTCACGAAAGCAAAAAACGAAGACGATACAGTGCTTTGAAAACTCGTGTGACGTCATATTCTAAGACATTAGTATGACATTCATTACCGGTGTGTGACGTCACAAATCTTTGACGCGTTTTATCTTCGACAACTTTTATTGAATTTGATAAAACAAAAAATACGTATCCATTATTTTTCGATAATCTAACAGACGGACTTAATAAAATCATAATTTAGTCAGTACTAGGGACACGAGCCCAATGGCATCAACCGGGTACAAAACCAGATTCTGAGGCTGTGAGGAATTCATAAAAGAGAAACACAATAACACTTTGACCGACCCGGGAATCGAATCACGGACCTTATCAGCTCAGCAATCCCGCTTAATTGCGACAACTGGATCAATGATGCAGATTGAAAAAACATCCTCCTCTCTTTGAGAACTGATACACATACGGGGTGTAAAATAACCCTTCACACATACGTCAACCAAGCATTCTGTACATCAAACTAAGTAACCATACACAAAAAAAAATCCTGGGGAACGCCTTTTTTTGTTGGTGTCAAAAATCACATTTTACGGTAAAGCTCAATGTAGCACTCATAAAACATTGTGCTAGTGGATGCTTTGAATAGTAAAAGGGGCAGGTAATTTAATTAAAGTTATAACCTGAAAAACTAGTATTTACAAAGCTGTGCAAATTGTTGAACTTTGACCCCCAATATCTCCGTAACTAGGGGGTTTCCAAGTATAGTCTAGAACAAAAAATGATCGCAGTGGTGGGGAAAACAAGTGCCTTTTGTACTTTGCACCCTTAACCCATAATGACTATTAATTAAGTACTTATATCATCACCCAACAGTAGTGATGATATAAGTACTTAATTAATAGTCCTCCAGACCATTTTCGGTCGGCGGCTAATCTCAGCGGAGATCAGCCATCGACGCGGAAGATTTAGGTACCTACCGTGCACAAATACAGTATCCCTTCCTCACTCTCATAGTCCGATGGGACGGCAATCCGACACGACTGGGTAGAGATCAGACGCACTTTCCGAGGCACGGGGTCATCATACCGCCAAACTCTCATTCTCCGATATGCTACTGAAAAACCTTATTTTTGCCAGACTCGTGCTTGCAACCGCGAGACCATCGGAGCAGTTAGTACTGTACAAGTATTTAAATATACAAACTATGTACACTAATTAAAAACTATTAATTAAACTAACAAGAAACTTTAAAAGGGCATCAAAAAACTGCTCCTCAACGCTGACAGCCGGTAATGTGCCCTAAAGACTGACGGCATTGCCACGTTGTATGGCAACATTTAATCTCTGGCCAAGATTAAAGCCAGCCCTTGTATTTAAATTAAATACAAAAAAGTAAAAGTTGCTTGGATTCACGGTCTTATATTATTGAGAATTATTCTCAAGACAACTTAGCACAAACACACTAAAGAAATTACAGTGAAGACGATTTTGAAACGATTGGAAATTCCTTATTCACAAATAATAGATCCTTGGAGCTCTTTGGAAACTATTGTATGCAGGTGATCATTACGTTTGGCAAGCGGACTAGCTATCGTCATATCATAGACTTGTATGTCAACAGTAGCCTTTCGTAGAGGTCTATAATCATCATCATGCTTTGCCAATGGCTTGGTAAACCCCTTACTGTGGGTACTCACAATATTTGCCGTTTCGACGGCGCGTACGTGTTCCACGTGCACTTCAAAGCGATGTCAGCAAATTACACGTTCACAAGCCGGATGCCTGTTGGGGCTGCGGGACTGTTCGAAGGAGAGACCACGGTCCAGGACCATAAAGAATTAAGAAGGAACATGGGTGGTTTTAGTGAGTAAAAGTCTTCCACTCCCTTCGCCCTGAGCGGGAGGGGTAATTTGTTGACTCATCACCGTAAAAAAAAACACAAAAGTTACACACCGTACACACAACATTTAATGTTCAGTGGGTATGGTTTTAATTAATATGGTTTTACTTCTATCGACATGACTTTTTATCTTTTTACTTAAGTATGTGATTTACTTCTATTGACTTGATTTTTTTATTTGTATGATTTATCTTCTAGTAACAGGTTTTTTATTTTTATTAGCAAATTATTTATTTAAACATGTTTTTTTATGTAACGACTTGTATACATGACAGTTACATGAGTTACGATATTTTTTTATGAATGTGGTTTAACTTTAACTTTTATTGATTGATTCTTTATTTTTTTGTTATGGTTTAACTTCTTTTATGATTTTGTTTTTACTTATATTATTTTACTTTTACTGACTTGATATTTGTATTCTTTAATTGTATTATTATTAACCATATATGTATATTGACATGATTTATTTTTATATTAGCAAGTGTTTACATGTTTTTATTTCCTTTTTTTACTAATGTAACAAATTTTAATTGTCTGATTGAATTTTATTTTATTTTTAAATTGTTTATGAAATAAATGATATGATGATACGGTTTTCGGTTTCATTTGTAGCCCATCTGAAATCATCTGCCTGACCTTTTCTTAATTATGTTGGGATCGGCTTCCAATCTTTCAAGAGACAGCTGAACCTTACACGGAGCGTCTGGCTGTCTGACTGTGCAACCCAATAACTACGTAACTGATTATCCGACGACATCCACGGACCAACCTTAGCACTGTACCCCTTTTTTTCCCTCCTCGCCCCATACCACGGCTTGCACCAGGGCCGGACGCGAGAGCAATCTACCCCTGCGGATGATATTTAATGACGAGTGTCTCCTTATTTATTATATGTATGAGTGTCTCATATGTTCGTGACTCAGTACGATGACTTGATAAAAAGTTATATTAAATTAAAGGCACACTAAAAATATTCAAGCTTATCCATAAGTTGCCGCATGAGTTAATAAGAGTTATCCATTTATGTACCAGCTTCACCTCCTTCTTATCTTTTGGGCAGTTGGGCAGTGATAAGGTAAGGACCCCACACAGCTGCTGAGATCACAACACAATATATTGCACACACGCTTTTGCACACTATAAAATCCTTTTTCTTTTTTGGCGTGTGAAAAATCATCAAATAACCCCTTCCGCTCTTGGGCAGAGCAAAAGGGAGTGTCAAACTTCTACTGACTAAATACCACCCATGTTCCCTCTTAGCCCTTTATGTCGAGGCCGCGGTATCTCTTACAACATCCCGCAGCCCCGTCGGGACTATAAAATCCCTTACATACTTATCGTATCTTCTTTTAAATTTGTCGCCGCAACTGAAATTTGCTCAAAAGGGTATATTTATCACGGTCACATACCCAAAAAACATTAAAATAGTCCCATCAAATCGACCCACTAAAATCTGAACGTAAATATTTGACAAAGGAAGTCAATAAACTTTTACATTTTAAGACAAACGAATGAATCACTTGACATACCTACATATACGTAAGAGTGTCATTGTCTTAAGTACAGTCACGAACAATAATGTGTAGTCACTTGGGAAAATTCAAACGCGAATTTCTCATGAAATAACGATTGCAACTTTTAGATATGACCTCAACATCTTTCCTCTGCCCTTATCCCAATAGGGTATTTTCACAAAAAATCCAATAAGTCTGTCTGTTAGATTATCGAAGAATATTGGATACGTGTTCTTTTGTTTTATCAAATTAATAAAAATTAACGAAAATAAAACGTGTCAATGATCAAGAGTGTAAAAACGTACTAACCTTGTGACTTCACACGACTTGACACGACTTTTCGAAGCACTGTATCGTGTTCATCTTTTGTTTACGTAAAAAAGAAAAAAAACGTATCAATCTAAAGGGTGTAAAAGTACCCTTAACGCAAACGAAGGGCACTTGTTCTCCCCACCACTGCGATATTTTTTTTGTTCTAGACCATACCTGGAAACCCCTTAGTTACGGAGATATTGGGGGTCAAAGTTCAAAATTTTGCACAGCTTTGTAAATACTAGTTTTTCAGGTTATAACTTTCCTTAAATTACCTCCATGACCCTTTTACTATTCAAAGCATCCACTAGCACAATGTTTTAAGAGCGCTACATTGAGTTATACCGTAAAATGAGATTTTTGACCCCAAAGAAAAAGTCGTTTCTCAGCAAAAATTTTTGCGTAGGGGTACTTAGTTTGATGTACAGAATGCTTGGTTGACGTATGTGTGAAGGGTTAATTTACACTCTGTACATGACGGACTAATAAGATTTTTTTGGTGAAATACCCAATTCATTTGGGATCGGCGCAACATGTCTTCCTCTTCCATACATCTCTATTTCTCATCATGTCAGCAGACACCTCCTTTCTAGCCATATCATCCTTCACACAGTTTATACATCGTTTCTTTGGTCTTCCTCTACTCTTTGAGATATGACCTACTATTTAAATAGGTTCCAGAGTCATTCGTTTTCTTTCGTAACTTAAAAATAAAACCAACATCAAAAACACAATAAAAGTAAAAAATAACTTTAGCTTTTGAAGTCTTAAAAAAAGAATTAAATAAAGAATAAGATTTTTTCAAAAGAGTTTCTTTTAAATCTTTCATAAATATTTACAGTTTATATCCTTTACAAATATTTACAGAGTTACACCTTCCATCATCAGCGTCAGCGTCATGAGGTGATGACTGATAGATGTAAATACTTGAATAGCTTTAGAAAAAACATAAAACACGTAATACGTGCCTATAAAATTTGAAGATTACCCTTAACTTCCCTGAGATTTCATCATCAGATCCTGACATGGTGGCAATGGGACCACCTCGGGAGTATACTCTTTTGAATAAAAAAACACGTTGTCAAATCGTTTCATAAATGACGAAGATACGCGGAAACAAACACAGAAAAAAAACACTGACTGTTCGTAAGTGTATACATATTAGTGCTGCTGAGTGTACATCCAAATCCAGCAGGCGTTGACTTAAGTACCTACCTACTACTAATCAATGTTTTGTTTGGTAGATCCTGACTCACTCATTCATGATGTTTCTCGACTCCATGTTAGGACCAGGCCACATATCACTTATTCAGACCATAAGACAACTTTTGTTTATTATCAGCAACTTTGGCCCATACATATAAAACTTACAGACTAACAAACATAATATGATAAACAATACAATTCGTGGTAGGGTATCACTTCACTTATGCAGTATGTCACATAGCAACATAGCCATAACAAGTACCTAAGGAAGGTTCTGATTTTCTTAACAATTTTGTTATTAATCTTATAATACATGGTTAGTTTATTAATCAAGTCACTGTCACATTACAGTATACATTCCACAAGTTTTCAGGCTTTTGGAATAGGCTTAGCTGACTTTTCAGTACAGAGTTACAGACACTACAATACCATGTTTCATAACTGACGTACTCGGTAATCCTGTATGGGTTTATTAAATAAATTGATTACTTCCAATCAATATTGAATCAATCAAAACCATTTTATTAAGAGAATCAATACAATACGCCAATTATAAGATTTTCTCCAGCCCACTGGAGCCACATCTTAAACCCTTAACAACGAACTTGACGCTCATACGACACGCGTGTTGCGAAGGAAAGAAATTGTCTAGCTATATGAGCATACCGCGACTCCACGAGTCAACGAAGCGCGTTACTTGCGCGATGAAACCAAGTGACACAAGCGCGTGTCTCGCATCACCCGAGGCCATGAACAGGCCATAAGATCGCAGTTTTTATAACAAAACAGATAACGGGGCTCCCAGCTGATGTACAAACATCCGATCTGGGACAGTGTGTGGTTCTCTTCAGTATTTAAAGCTAAAACAATTTAATTTTTGTGTTAAATCTAATACAGACGCAGCCATGAAATATTTGGTGAGTGATATTGTGTTTTTTTTTGTGGAATTTGTGAGGTTTAACAAGCATAAGTGCTGGATCTGTGGTTAGATTTGTTTGATAAACTTTTATTGTATAATGACAAAGTAAAAATCATACCAACCCGCACTGGGTCCGCGTCGTGGGTTATAACCCATCCCTCTCCTAGAGAGGAGGCCTGAGTCCCTGCAGTGCGAACATTATGGGCTGATGATGATGATGAAATATCATATGGACCATTTTATTAATATTAGTCATTGACGTCCCACTGCAGAGCAAAGGCCTTTTTCTCTCTTTCCACTGATCCATAAAGTACTTTTATTTGCCAATCGGTGTGAAAAGGGTCCACCATCTCCTTATGGGCATTGCGCGTTGCCGTTTGCTGCTGTTTGGCACCTATTGTGTGGTTACTTTAGCTTATAGTTTCTCCGGCACGACCGATGTGGCCAGCCCAGTTCCATTTGAGCTTGGCAGAATTGTGATCTACATCGGCAATTTGAGACCTGCAGCTTACATATCATTTATATTCAGACTGTGGCCGCATGGAGTTCGATAACTGTCCCACGGGATCATACTAAAGGGATAAGAAGTATCCTTTGTGTTAATCCAGGTTATAAACTATCTGTGTTCTAAATTTCATCCACATCCGTTGAGTAGTTTTTGCGTGAAAGAGTAAGAAACATCCATCCATACATCCTCTCAAAACTTTCGCATTTATAATATTGGGTTTCAGACTTTCACATTCATTTCCTTTATTTCTATCTAATTGAAAGATAAGCCTATGTCTGTGTATAAAATTCTAATAATCGTCCTACGTCTTGATTAACTTTTGGCCAACACGTGACTCATAAGAAATCAAAGAACAATACACCTAATAATCGATGCAATTAACATTAAATCTTAGTTTTCGTGTGAAAATCTTATTATACTGTCTGTCAATTATTAATAATATTCTCCCATGATAAAAAGTACGATTTTCCTCAATTTCATTCATCATCCGTCTAAATTTTTTCCAACTTTATTAAAGTCGACTTACAGTCTTACCAGATGCAGCTAAATACTAGTATTTTACTTACTTATTTTAATGACTTATATTTTATGGTCTTCCTGACCGTTTCCCTCACGACCGCGGCCAACAGTATCATATCACCTAGCTGACAAACTCCGAGTACAACTGAAAAATTTCTACAGAAAAATCCAATAGCATTTTGTTTCCAACCCGATAAATTGAACCATAGGACCTCTCACTAAGAAGTCGCGCTTGAGACCACTAGACCAACGGGTCAAAACGATGTGTAACTTAAATTATCTAGCTTCTGGGTATCACACTTTAGCCCTTGATTCTCATAATTGTAATACGGTATTTCACCAAAATAATCTAATTAGTCCGTCTGTTAGATTATCGAAAAATTTTGGATACATAACTGTTTTTTATTTTATCAAATTAATAAAAATAGACGAAAATAAAACGTGTCAAAGATCATGATTGGGGTGTTTTGATGTCACTTTGTGGGTAAAAAAGTACTAACCTGGTGACGTCACACGACTTGACGCGACTCAAGTCGTATTCAACTTTTGTTTATGTGAAAAAATACGTGTCCATTCTTTTTTGAAAATCTATCTGACGGACTAATTAGTTTTTTTTTGGTGTAATAACCTATTACGTATCACAAATCACGTAGTTTACAAGGATAATCATAGAGTATAACAGTACCTAATTAGTGTTATCAAAGTGAGTAATTTCCGCTGAAAACTGATGAACATGGTCGTGTTTATTTGACGATTAGACTTACATTACTACTGCGTATATTGTATGAATAGTAACAGCAGCTGCTCGGGTCGAACTTCAGGTAAAACCGCGATGGGTGACCAACCATTACATACCGAGTTTCTCCAAGCCTCGGAAAGCACATTAAGTCGTCCCAGCTGTCAGTTTTGTTACAGAAAGTCGGTGTTACCCAGTGTTAACTGGGTTGTGGAGTTAAAGAAGTCGTAGTTAGACTGGGACCCGACCACAACATAGTCCCAACTAGGTTTGGGTCGGCTTTTCCCAAATAGACTAAGCAGATGACGGTTAGCGAAGTGTACCTGGATAGAGATCCGGTAGATAACCCAAAGTAATGATATAGTCTACAAATATGAGACCACTGCATACAAAATGTAACCGCTTTATCAAGTTCTTTTTTTCCTTTTCAGCTAGCTCTCTTCATCCTCACCACCGCCTTCCAATTCTCCGCATCAGCTCCGACTGACCACCTCCACGAATACGAACTGTCCATGCTGAACAAGCTTCACAAGCCCTGGATCACGCCGGACAAACCCTCGGAGTATCCTCGGAAGGGAGAGTATCCTTGCAAGGGAGGTATCTGTAAGGCCCAGGTTGTGAATGAATGTGAAGATTGCCAGTATTCTAAGCCTTTGAGGCTTTAAGGGTAATGAAGAAGAAGATTAATAAAATAAAATAACAAAAAAAACATCAACCACCAGAACAAGCCGGATTTCGCCCTAGTTTTTCAACAACCGACCACCTGCAGACTGTAAACCAACTTCTAGAAAAATACACCGAATTTAGTAAACCACTTACTTAGCCTTCGTAGATTATGCAAAGGCCTTCGATGGTATCAAGCACTCTGAAATATTCAAATCTTTATCAAATCAGGAACTGGAACAACAATATAGATATAGACCTTTTAAAAAACATCTACCATAACAGCACAGCAAACATCAAATTGAATACTGCTGGACCTTTGTTCAGCATACAGAAGGGAGTTAAACAGGGTGACCCACTCTCTCCGAAATTATTCACCAGCACTCTTGAGGAGATATTTAGAACACTAGCAGCCTCATGGACAAAGGCATTGAAGTCGGCAGTAAGCGGTTGACGAACCTCCGATTTGCCGACGACATAGTCCTTTTTGCCCACGACCGTGGAACTATAAACTATGCTCCAAGAACTGAGTACGGCCAGCTCTAAGGTGGGTCTAACTATGAACCGGTCAAAACCCAAGCATATTAAAAAAACATAAAAAAAACACTGAGATTAGATCAACATAACATCACGCCTGTAATCCCGCGAGGGTTAGGCAGAGAAGCCTAATAGCACACACAAATTTCGCCAGTTATGTCTCAGTATTATGTAATAGGGTGCAAGCCCATTGCCATCAACCGGACACAAATGCATGGCTGGGTTCCGTAGGTACTTAATTAAAATTATTTACCTACTTGTACATAATTAAGACTGAATTAACGATAATGAGGAAATTATATTGAAAATCAATAAATAAATGTTACTGAAACTGTGTTTAATTTAACTCTATCGAGTATTGCAACAGCAGCGTTGACTCAGTATTAGCGACCCCGACTTACGAACAGTGAGTCGTGGGTACGAACCCAGTCTGGCGCATTACTTTGTGTAATTTATTTCATCACCACTGCTCTCAAAACGGTGAAAGAAAACATCGTGAGATGTGACAACATTCGAGACATGTGACATCTATCAATCCGCACTGGACCCGCGTGGTGGATTATAGCCCATCCCTCTCCTAGAGAGGAGGCCGAGTCCCTGCAGTGGGAACAATATAGGCTAATGATGATACGAGTATTTGCCTGGTCGAATAAAACTTCCTGTCTTCTACCAGAGAACCGACTCTTCCTCGTCATCGTTTCAGCCAAAGGAGCTCATAGGCTTCATTATTACAGCCGGTCGGGTCTATCTAAAGGTTAAACCGTACTTGGTTAGGTTGGTGATATATCCGAAACCGGAATGAAACCGGAAAGCTTATTCCTGCTGTATTTTTTTTCTATAGCATACCTGTAAATATTTGTATGACCTACAGATAGTTGTACCAGGTCTGGGTATTTGTGTATGTGAGTTTAAATGTATGTGTACGCACCCACGATACAGGAGAAATTCTTAGAGTGGGGCAACGTTTCTTCAAAAAAAAAAAACACGTTTTACTGTAAAGCTCAATGTAACGCACTCAAAACATTGTGCTGATGGATCTTTCATATAGTAAAGGGTTTATAGAGCTACTTAATTAAAGTCATAACGTAAAATAGCATACCTATATTCAAAAAAAAAACGAAAATCCTTTCTTTTTACTTAAATAAATATAGGACGGCAATATTCCAACCTTTGGCCTCTAATAATTCCTTAACTAAAAGTAGGTACACTGTAAAAAAAAAACATTGAACCAATCTAGGGATTTATCCTGTATCGTGGGCGCGTTTACAAACATTTAAACTCACTTACAAACAACAACAACAACAACAACAACTATAACAACAACAACAACAACCAACAACATCAACTATCTGTAAGCCATACAAATATTTAAAATACAGGAAGAACAAGCACTTTCCGGTTTCCCCCTACCCTTTATTTGTTTTGTAGTGATAAGTACATAAGTCGTGATTTTATATTGTTGGCAAACCCAATTCTGGTTTAAAACGACCACTTGACCTGCTACCTTTACGAAACTAGATTCATGGTATATCTTGTGAATTCACCTTTTACTAGAGTGCACTGAAATCGCCGTAATATATTAAACTTGCCTGTACTCGCGACTTTGGTCTCGTTAATGTACAGAAATTAATTAATTAATTATTAAATTAATCCGTGGACAATGGTGTGGGTTATATCTTTACCTATTTGTGTAACAAATCATAATTGTTAAACTTAACATGTAACTGTTTTTTGTCCCTAATAAATAAATAAATAAATTAGTTCACGGGAATGATTTAACCAATAACAGCATTTTCATTCGAATCTCTGTCGACCGTCACGCGATCATCATCATCATCATTAGCCTATAATGTTCCCACTGCAGGGACTCAGGCATCCACCATGCACTTTTTCACACAATCCTTCCTTTCTTCCTCTCTCTCTCTCTCTCGCTCTCTCTATCTCTCTATCTCTCTCTCTCCATTAAAATTTAAGTCTGTTAGTTACATGCGATTCGTTTCTCCTCATCACGTCATGTCCATATCAACCACAATCGTACATGAAAGATAAATAAAAACAAAACCTTGTCGTAATTCAATTTACATTGTAACTACAAGATTATTATGACCAAATCAAGTCAACATAGACCAAAAAGAAGAAAAACTAAACTATTCTGAGCTTTCATATTATAAATCTTTTTCAAATCTATTCATAAATTGCGAATTGAGAACATCCTCCCTTTTTGAAGACGGTTAATAAATAACTTCCTTAGTACGAATTCTATGTTTTAGCAAATCAAAAAGCAGCTGATTCAGAAAAATAAACCGGCATTCTTCCGTGAAAGAAAATGCCCTTTTCACCGGCTCTAGTTGACGTTATCTGATCATAACATTTACATAATAAAGTAGTTTAAGTTTTTATAAGTTTTTTTTTTTTTTTTTTATAAGTTTACCCTCCTTACCGTCTTCTACGTGAGTACGTGATAAAAGGTGCGTCTTGTAATAAATCACGTTTGAAAGGGAAAAGTTTTTACTCTGTACTTACATCTTTGCAGGTTCTAAGACTGAGATTACCAGTATTTTATGATTATTCAGGCAAATCACAGTAGTGACATAAAATCAAGCCTGTTATTTGTGATTCTTATGGCGAGACTGCTGTACCACCGTACCTAATAACACACCCACATTGTACCATTGTACATTTATGTTAAAACATTACTCCTGTTATTCCCGATTGATAAGACAAAGTGTACCTACACAGACCTACATTACGCCAAATATGTTTAAGTCTTATGTTATACCTAGATGACGATCTATGCATCAACTGGTCATAAATCCAGACTCCGTGACCGGTACTGAGAATTTGTGTGATGAAAAACTCAATAACACTTCACCGAAATCGAATCCAGGACCTCGTGCTCAGCTGTCGAGTTTCCGGATACTAGAGTCAGACGAGGCTGTCAAATGTAAGTAAGTAAACTTGACGAAATATGACCTGAAGTCATTGTAACAAATCTTCTTGTTATTTAACTATGAAATAATCTTGTAACATACATAAGTAGAACGTAAGTACAGCAATAACACACAAACTCCCTACGTGTAAAAATGAAGGACAAGCATTTTATCTACGAAACTATCTCTAAGATTATCGCTAAAATTCCTTAGTTTTTCACAACGACTCCACGATGCCACGGTCCCTACCGCTCTTTTAATCTAACAATAAACCGGCCAGTGCCGAAGAGGCTGTATAAGCGCGCGGCCGTTGCACAAAGCAACGACAATAAAAAATTAAACATTACGCGCCAAAATTAGCATGAAAAATAAAACTGTTTTATTTAAATATTACAAAAGTAAACAGAAAGTATTATTTGTCACGTGTAGTACGAATTTGGTCATATTTAATTGAGACTGAAATAAAAGAGAAATAATTTCGTTAAGAAAGTTTTGCAAGTGAAAATGTTTAAGGTTGTGTTTCGTGCCAGTGTTTTATTGTTTATGGTGTCGTATCCTAGTGTGGCGGATGACCATAGAGAGTTTGGATATCCCGTTGGATTGATGTCTATCTGTACGTATTTCTAGTTTGGTGTTGCCACAAAAGTTTCAAAGGCTCCTGAATGAAAGGTTTAAACTATGCTATTGAGGTTTTAGGGATTGGAACTGCAACCTACAAAATACTATCGATGCTATACTTATACGCAGGGTTAGGCCGAGGTATACCTACCTAATGGTACGCCCACATTTATTTAAAAATTAGTAAAGTGACTTTGTTTGTTTGTTTTATAAGAAAAATACTTTTTCACGAATTAACGGCTGAAAGGATCTCGATGAAACTCAGCACACAGGTAGAAAATGATGATTGGTCACGATAATTCGATCTAGTAGATAATTTTTGGATACACGGGTGAATCCGCAGGCCAAAGCCAGTCAATAATAAAGATGATGAACCAACATATTTATTACAGGTTTATAACTTCACACATACCATAGAAACCTTATACCTCATAATTTGCATAAAATAAATGTTAATTACCTTAAAAGTTACTAGTTCCAAGGCTAAAACGTTGCTCCCTTGTAGCCTTTCCAATGCAGTTGTGTGATAGAATTTCAGTCTTATCGTATGACCCCCAAGTACTCGTTACTTGGGGGTCAAGTCCCGGAGTTATTGCCAATTCAATTGCATTCAAAAGCAAAAGTTTTGTGAAGTTTTCTTTTCTTTTTAAATAAAAGTGAGATACGGTACCGTCTCAAAAAAATGGCAACCAGGTACAAGAAAAACCCGGATTTTAGAGCCCCGAACACGGGCATATCAACAGGTTTCTTTAAACATAGTCAAAGTAACAAAAGTCTTTAAAATGTTTAATCATTTTTTATCAATATTTTAAATGTACGTAACAAAACTAAATCTTATTACAGTTTGTTATAAATTGATTTATTTTTAAATGGTAACTGTGCAATTTTAAAATGCGGACTACAAATTAAGCCCACCCGGACGCTTACCGGATGCTCTCTAGACTAGGACAAAGCCGGGGAAACTCGGACGGATGGCAACCCTAAACAGATAAGTATGTAGGTACGTACTTTGCAGCTTTAACATACCGAGAAACTGCTCCGTTGGTCTATTGGTTGCAAGTGCGACTGCTGTTCATGTGATCCTGGCTTTGATTCCCAGGTCCAGCAAAGTGTTATTGGGTTATTCCATCAGAAATATCTCAGTAGCAGCCACTAAGTCTGGATCTGTGCCCAGTTGATGGTAATAGGAAACAACAAAACAAAAAACAAAAAAATCGAATTAGTCCGTCAGGTAGATTTCTAAAAAATATTGGACACGTATTTTTAACAAACAATGAAGACGTATTCTAAGACATTATTATCGTATTTTTACCGGTCAGTGATGTTACAAACCCCCACTCAAATCTTTAACGCGTTTTATCTTCGTAAATTTTGATTGATTTGATAAAAACAAATAATAGGCATTCAATATTTTTCGATAATCTAACAGACGGACTAATTAGAATCACATTTTTTTTAGTCAGTAAGTAAACATAGTTGTGGAATATTATTATTATTATTATTATTATTATTATCTATAAAGACTCGTCCCCAATCATTACTAATCTAATCTACACCTCTGCCTAACCCGCCGGGTACTACAGGCGTGATATTACGCCATCGAAACCTCATTAATTATGGTCATAATTAACATAATATTCAAAGTTAAAAGTTACTATAGTTTCAAGGTAAAAGCGTTGATCTCCTTGTAGCCTTTCAAATTCACTCGTAGAACTTAGGACCGGCTTTCTAGCCAATCTTTTGACCCCTCCAAGTACCTATCAATGCTAGTTCATGGACCTATTATAATTTCAACATCACGCTTGTAATCCCCGAACGGTAAGATAGAGGTTTACCTAAACTTCCTGCACTACATCACTGTGAAAACATTATTTGTACGCCTTGGTAATACTTATTGCTACTTATGTATCACAAATAAACACATTTGAATTTATTAAAACATCAACATTTCAGTTTTGTTTAAGTCTCATGGGGGGCATCCTCCATGAGACTTAAACATAACTGAAATGTTATTTTTGAAATGTTATATTTATAGACTTAAACATAACTGAAATGTTAATAACTGAAATGTAAAACATCAATATTTCAGTTATGTTTAAGTCTCATGGGGGGCATGTCTCTATTTTAAAAAAAAGTTTTTTTTTTTCGATATTATACATGGTCAAATTTTAATAAAGGGCCGGTAGCTTAATAATCACAGCCCGAGATCAACCTGAGGGTTGATCTTCGGGTTAGGTCTCGCTTACCTAGGTTGCTTCTTAGATGGGTGACCACCCATTATCTACCGAGTTTGCTCACTCTGATACATTGGTAGAGCAATTCCGTTAGAGGATTCCATTGACCTTGTATAGAGCTGTCATCATAAAACCTATCCTGTTTTACGGGTTCACATGTTTTAAACAATATGGAACCGCAACCTTCAACTGCCACCAAAACATTCTTGGCTTAGCGACAAGATGCCACATAAAATAAAAGTTAGCTCAATCAATACGCCATGATTGGCTAGACGCCAATTTATGGACGCTACATACAAAATAAACAAGAATTTAGAAAGTTATCAAAATATAAGATAAGTTAGTTTTGCCCGCGGCTTTGTCAGCGTGTAGGTCGATTGTTGTCCCACGGGAACGTATACCCGGATAAACAGTATCAGTACCTAGTAGTCCGGTCAATTTAGACCAAAAATAGGGATGAGGTTACATTAATTCCCGTCGCGGCTGTAGCGGGTTGTTGGAAACAGATACCAGTACGGTCTCGACACAGGGGCTAAGAGGGAACATGGGTGGTTTTTAGTCAGTAGGTCTGACACTCCCTTCCGCTCTGCCCAAGACCGGGACGGGTTATTTGAAGATTTCCCACCCCTCAAAAAAAGGGTGTCGAAGCAAGTTGCATCCCACACCAACGGCCTATCCAATTTCGATGACAACTTATAACAACAACAAAAACAATTTAATCCTACCAATTTTCATCTGAGTGGGAATTAATGATGTCTAAATTAACGGGACTATAGTCTCTCATGCACGTCCAAAATAATAATGATATTAAATGTTACTACCATATATTTTAGTATTCATAATTAATAGCAAGCAGTCTTATGTATCTACCTTGATGAGCGAAAGGGAGTGTAAGACTTCAAACGTCATTTATTGAGATATAAGTAAGACTAAATATATAAACTAAACTAACCTAAAAACAAACTAACTATAAAAGGGCATCGAAAAACTCCTCCTCAACGCTGTCAGCAGGTAAAGTGCCCAAGAGACTGGCAGCGTTGCCGCGTTGTATGGCAACACTTAGCCTCTGGCCAAACAAAAAGCCAGCCCTTGGGTCACAGGAAGCGAAGAGAGAAAGAGAAGAAAGAAAGAAGAAGATAAGAGATAAGATAAGATATAAGATAAGACTTCAAACTGACTAAAAACCACCCATGTTCCTTCTCAGACCTGTGTATTCCGTGGCCACTGTATCTCTTTCGAACAGTTCCGAAGCCCCAGAAACACTGTGTCTGAAATAAACATTTTCATTTCTTAGTATTTTCCCAGTTTTAAAGAGGAAGCTAATCTTATCTTCGATACATAATATCTACTGATATTATTTTTATGAAGAAGAAAGTAGTATATGATGCCGTGACGTCTGACCGAGGAGAATGGAATAAGAAAACGTGACGCCGACCCCAAATAGACTGAGAAAATGTCAGGAACATGATGATTATTTTCATAGCATTTTTTTCAGTTTGAAAGACGAAATTATTATTATCTTCAATAGATATCTGCCTACTTACATTGTTAGTATTTATTATCTTCGTGCACTAGTAGCTGAGGGAAGGAAGCGCATTACCGATCTATCCGCAGTAGATTATTCATTGATTTACCTCTCACTTTGCAAAAGGTTAATCATTTGATGTCGTAATAGTCGATAGAAGCCTCTTTTACGGCTGTAATCATTAAGTACTTGTGGATGCTTTTTAGAGTAGATTACTTAGCTAGCTAAAAAGTGATCCAAAATGTATCCAAAACGTAGCATAGGCAAGGTAATATTAATAATATTCTATCAGTCCAGCGGTACCTTATTTGGGAAATCCTACCCCGCCCAAGTAGCGATAAAGCGCGTAGCGTTTAGTTCTAATTCACAGTTCTGTCTATCCCCTAAAATAGGAAACCGCGAATCTAGACGAACAACATACATAGGTACATATAATATAACATCACGCCTGTAACCCTCGAATGGCTAGGCAGAGGCGGGTTGAACACTAGTTATCGCGGCTTCGACATAGAGGGCTAAGAAGGAACATGGGTGGTTTTTAGTCAGTAGAAGTCTGACACTCCCTTTCGCTCTGCCTAAGAGCGGGAGGGGTTATTCGATGATTTTCAACCCGCCAATGCCGCAAAAAAAAAAAAAGGCGTACCCAGGTGTACCTAATAGTAACACCCACATTTCACCAGTTTTGTTTTTAAGTTCCACATAGTAGAGGGCGACCCTATTGCCATCAATTGAGTACAAATCCAGACTCCGTGCCTGCTACTGCGAAATTCCTGGAAAAACCCAATATCACTGCCCAACCTGGGAATGTGACCCCATGCTCTGCAGCCATGCGACCCCTAGACTAACGAGCCGGTCCTCATCATCTTCCTACACATGTCCCATGTTTTTTGGGGTCGGTGCAACATGTATTTTCTTCGATTCTCCCATGTTAATCACGCTATCATTTGAGCCGTCTTCCTTCATATCCTCACACAGTCCATCCAATAACAATAGATCTCAAAATAAACCATAATGAAGGTGCTGTCTAAATTAAGTAAGTAACAAAACAATCGAAAGATTCGCAGTCGTATTCTTTACGTATAACACGTTGACTTTGACCTCAAACGTTTGGAAACAAGAAAACATTAGCGTTAGTACGAATTTAAGAAGCATTCGTCGATTATCTTAGTCATTGATTTTCATTGGACAAATTTTGGATAACGTCATCCTTATCATTAACACTGAAAACAGGATAATATTGTTCGTTTCGAGTTCTCGATATTTCGGCGCTGTTGCGAGCACCATGATCACGAATAAACTGACGTGATGTTGTCAAAATTTGCCTTTGATAATAATTTGGGTTTAGAACAGACGGATTCCTAAGATACTCGTATTTTCTTTCATCTCTTAAATCGACACACAACGAACTTACAACATTTATCTTGTACTAGCGGACGTCACGCGGTTTCACCCGCGTAGTTCCCGTTCCCGTGGGAACACAGGGATAAAAAGTAAAGCCTAATATGTTACTCAGGATGAATGTAGCTTTCTAATGGTGAAAGAATTTTTGAAATCGGCAGAGTAGTTTTTGAGTTTATTCATTACAAACATACACACACACACACAAAAACACAAATAATAATAATAATAATAATATTCCACAACTATTACACAACGCCATCTAGTCCCAAGCTAAGCAGAGCTTGTGTTTTGGGTACTAGACAACTGATAAACATACTTATATATTTCTAAATACATACATATTATAGATAAATTACACCCAGACACAGAACAAATGATCGTGCTCATCACACAAACATTTGTCCTGGGTGGGAATCGAACCCACGACCTCCGGCATAGCAGTTAGGGTCACTAACCACTAGACCAACAGGTCAGACAAATCTTTCCTTTTTATAAGAATGTAGATGTAGACTAGACTAGCTGTTGCCCGCGACTTCGTTCGCGTTTATCTTTTTTTTTCATAAAAAGTTTACTATGTTATTTCTGGTGTCCTGCCTTTTCGCCAAAAATTGTTTGGCAGATTATCAGTTGCTAACCAACGTTTCGCCGATGTTTCACTTTATCAAGTAACGATTAGCAAATTTTTTTGTATGACAACGTTTCATTTGGTAGAATTATTGTTAAGCTAATTATTATAATGACACAAAACGTTTGGAATATTTATCATTTGCCAAACATTTGACTAGGCCACTCTATTATTAGACGAATGACGTTTTGTCAGTGAAACAGTTCTCTTTTCATCATCACACTAATATTTTAAAGGCGAAAGTTTGAGAGTGTGTGAGTGTGTATGTTTGTTACTTCTTCACGTCTAAACGGCTGGAGCGATTTTAATAAAATTTAGTATGGAGTTAGCTGACACCTTGCATTAACACATAGGATAGTTTTTATCCCGATTTTATCTTCCCGTGGGATCATTTTGCAGTTGTAGCGGGCAAAGCCGCTGGCAACAACTAGTATATTGATAATTATAATGATAAAAAATAAAATAATTTTTACCCGCTACTAGGAAAACTTGTATGCAAGAGCAAGCGAAGTGAGCTCGGGACTTGGGGCACTCCGACTTGATGTTTTTTTAAACCACCCACAAGTGGCTCCGTCGACTAAGCCTGGAGGATTTGATAAACAACTAAATGATTATTATGTAGGTAAACTAAAACACTCTGCTACATGAAAGTTGACGATTTAAAAAGTGTTATTATGAAAATCAGACCAAACGTACAGTTCGAAACTGTGCAGTTGAAAAAATATAATAAAACAAAATTATATGATAAGTTGTCAAATGATTATTGGGCGAAATAAAATTCTGCGAAGCGTTAGTTGGCAAGTGAAAATCTGGCAAACAAGCGAAAAGACAGAAAACCGTTTGTTTGTGTGTAATATAACTCAAAGTAGATAAGTCTTGCTCTACAACGTTACTGTGTCACATAGTTTTTAGACTACATACGTAAACTAGGAAATTACACTTCATAATGTAAGCTAAGAGTAAACAATACAATACACCCCAATACACTTGGGAAAAGGCTAGGCAGATGATGATGAATGTAAGCTAAGAGTGAGCTTCCCATCGGGCTGCGGGATGTTGTTGAAGAGATACCGTGGCCTCGACATAAAGGGCTAAGAAGGAACATGGGTGGTTTTATTAGTCAGTAGAAGTCTGACACTCCCTTCCGCTCTGCCGGTAAATAATAAGGTTCTAAAATTAACTCTTTTTTTTGGCGGGTGGAAAATCGTCAAATAACACCTCCCGCTCTTGGGCAGAGCGAAAGGGAGTGTTAGACTTCTACTGACTTTAAAAACACCCATGTTCCTTCTTAGCCCTATATGTCGAGGCAGCGGTAACTTGTGATCAACCTGCAGCCCCGACGGGATCACATACATCTTGGTCGCTTTTTAACTGTCTTATTGGTTCGATTCTCGGGCTGGTTAATGAACAAAAATCAACGAATTAGGTAACATTTAATAAACTCAGTTACGCCATTGAATTCTAAGCCACAGCTCATAAGTAGGTACGAAGCCATTGCGGTAACGCGTTACATTATAATGACAAGCAATCTTCATAAATGAAAGAAAATGTGGCGCTAAGTTTCCTCATTGACGTACTCGTACAACATTAATTAAATCATTCAAGTGTTTGTTGGCATGGTAATGAAGTGTCAGTTGACCTGTTATAGACCCAAATTCTTCAAAGATATGTGAATCTACTCACCCGCACTGGGTTGTTGTCAGCCCAGTTCCTATCAAATAGAGAAGGTCTGTGCCCCAGTCCTGCAGGGCTTTTGCATGTCTTTTTAAATGTCAGTGGCTATCATAGTGTCCATCAATTACCTGTCAAATGGTTCCATTTTGTATTAAACCATAACCAATCATTGTCAGTTAATCGATGGACACTATGATAGCCACTGACATTTAAAAAGATATGCAATAGTCTTGCTGGAAACATGTTAGGTTGAATAAGCTTTTAGAAATATTTATCTTAAACATCTTGGTCGCTTTTTAACTGCCTTATTGGTTCGATTCTCGCGCCGGGTAAAGGGATATTGGGTTTTTCCATCAGAAATTTCTAAGTAACTGTCACGGAGTCTGTATATGTGGCCTGTCTGGCGGAATGTGGGTACACCTCTGCTTAACCCATCAAGGAATACAATCGCGATGACGTATTATGCTTCTTGGTCAACCAATAAAACAAATACCCATTCTATTGTTTTCAGGTCCCGGGTCCACAAAGCCAGCAGTAATCCCCAAAAGCCAGTTGAAATACCTATCATTCGTGGTGCAAGGCAACGGACGAAGCAGACAGAAGTACTCCTACTGGAACGCCAGGAACATTGCCAAGGATCCTAGAATAAACTTTAAGAGGTCGGTATTACCACACTCTCTAACTTATGTTATACCCGTAACGCTACACAACAACAATGCAATAAACGAACGCAATGATTATGGAACAAGCTTGACTCTTGACGAAAAACGGTAGTAATATTGACTAAAATTGTATAAGTCAATAGAAAACTAAATATGCAAGCTTTAAGAAAACGTACAACCATTATTAATGATCAAACATCTTTGGCTCGTGACTTCATGGCTGTTGACGTTCCATAACTCCGTTTTAGCCACTACATGCTGAGTTGTGGTTGTGGAGGTCAGATTTACAGTCGCTCCGTGTAAAATACAAGTCAGCTGCTTCCGGGCATCACACTTAGTTGGGAAATGGCTAGGCAGATGATAATGCCATTCACAATGTAACTGAAACATGGGGTTCTGACGTAAAAAACATAATACTCTTTCCAGAAGGACGCTCTTAGTAGCCATCGGTTACTTGGACAGCCCCAACCTGCCGATATCTGCGATGTTTGCCAACGAGTACGAAGACCGAGGATACAACGTCATCATCGTGGACAACCAGAGATTCGCTACCGTGCATTATCATTTGTAAGTACCTACTTAATCATCATCATCATTTCAGCCGAAGGACGTCTGTTGCTGGACATAGGCCTCCCCCAAGTGTCGCCACATTGATCGGTCCCATGCGTGTAGCATCCAACGAATCCCCGTAAGCAACATCCACCAGGTCATCGACCCACCTGCAATGGGAAGCCTTCCAACGCAATGCCTTCTGGTTCGTGGTCGCCACTCCTGAAATTTACGGCCCCATTAGCTATCCGTTCTACGAGCAGAAAATACTGAAAATAATACTAGGGTGTACTAAATAGAACATTTTTACTCTACTCGTGTCGATTACTTAACCAGTACGAAGCCACCTGGACCGTTTAGTCGTTTGCCCCTGGGTACTGCTCTGAAATACGCCATCTCTAAGCACATAATTATGGCCACTAGTCTGATATTGAACTGAATTTAAAGCGTTTAAAAGGATCTTGAAAAGCACAAAAGACATCTTCTCAACCAAAAAGTGCTGGTATTTTTGTTTTGTTCTAAATACTAAAAGCAACAAGTTATGAGTTCAACCATATTCCTCTTCATGTGTTACAGCAATTTTGTGTCCTAATACATTCTTATTACTCATTTCAGGGCAACCCGACTCATGCGTCCTGTAGGCAAACACGTCGCCGAAATTCTGGTCCAGCTCACACACTACGGCTTAGACCCATCCAAACTGGAACTCCTAGGTTTCAGCCTAGGCTGCCACACAGCCAGCTTCGCAGCCAAACACTTCCACAACATGACAGGCCGAAATATATCTACGATCTCCGCTTTGGAACCATCAGGACCATGTTTTCGCAACCACGGGTCAAAAGATCGACTCGATGCTTCGGATGCAGATTTCGTCCAAGTTATACATACGAATATAGATGGTTATGGCATGGCTACTCCAATGGGGCATGTAGATATCTATGTCAATGGAGGGGAGTACCAACCTTCAGACATAAGCATCTACCCATGTACGACAACTTGTAGTCATTTTAGAGTCTTACCGCTATGGGTTTCAGCTTTAAAAAATCCTAGAAAATTTATAGGAATGAAGTGTAAAGATATTCAGCAAGCAAGGGATTCTGGGTGTTATAGCAATCATCCTATGGAAACTATTGTCATGGGGTTGGGTATAGATAAAAAGAAGAGGGGTGTTTTCTATTTAGCCACGACTATGGAGTATCCTTTTTATTTAGGGGCAAAAGGGTTGAAGGAGGAGAATGTTTACTGGAAGAGGCTGACTGATGTAAATAGTGGGGATGAGACGGAAATCTATACGTAAAACAGTATTGTACAAATTAGCATTTGTGTTAGAATAATAGAACTGAATTTTCTTTACCCTATAAGCAGTTTTCTGCCAACCGATTGGCAGACTGGGTGACCCGATGTGTATTTGTCATGAGTATCACAAATACTAATTATAATATAAATAGTATTTGTGATACTCATAGACCAGGTACAAGTTTAATCGTTAATAATAATAATAATCGTTTATTGGTCTCAATTAAAATATAGCCTAATACAAATTTCATCATCGGGGATTCTATACAAAAAAGGCTGCAGAAAACTACATGGACGCCTGACTTCCAAACTAGGTAAAGAACCTGTATCTTGGAAATCAGTTCACTTCCATGGACAAAATAAAATGGAGAAAGTAGGTTACCGAAAGAAAAATATTTATATAAATATTACAATTCCAACGCTGCCGCTGGTAGTAATTAGATTATTAGACTATAGATTTTAGACCTTATACAAAACAAATAATAAAACAGGTTACAGGAACAAAGCATGCGAATAAATTAACTATGTATCCAAGTATGGGAGTATAATAATGTGTTTGGTGTGGTGTATGATAGTGTGTCGTGTGTGATAGTGAGTAGTGTGTGATAGTGAGTAGTAGTGTGTATGGGTGCTTTTGTGAACGAGTTAATAGTGAAATATGTGTATCTTTGGTGTGTACGCAATTTCTGATTACGTTGCATTACTGTGAAATTTTTATAACTTTTTCTGTTTGAGAATAATCAAGGTCAAGGAGCCATCGTGTGACAGTTCGTTTGCATTTTGCTTTAGTTTGAGGATAAATTGATAGTGTCTGATTAATTTTATTATAAATATGGCCACCCAAAAATGAGAAAAACCTCTGCGCAAATTGAGTACGGCAGGCTCTGGACTCGCAGACTGTGTGTTTCCTCCGTTTATTTAACAGAGCAATGGGATCGTAAGGCAGACGACCATGCATTTTAATGACAGATGATAGAACGAACAGTTGCCGCACTGTTAAAACCTCCCAGTGTTGATAAACGCTGGAAGTGGGATGATAAAAGGGAAAAAATGCACCAACTTTAAGTAAGGCTCTTTGAGCACGCTCGAGCTTCAGGATGATGGTTTTACACGCTCCACCCCAACACGTTACACAATAAACTAAAAGAGATTGACATAAGGCGAAGTAGATTGTTCTTAATACTTTAGCGTTTGCTATGTGTCTAAGATTTTTAAATATATATATTAATTTACGAACTCTAGACGACACGAGGTCGATGTGTGGTGCAAAATTTAACCTGTTATCGAGCAGGATGCCTAGATACTTCATTGTATTCACCTGCTGAAGTGGAGAACAATTACACAGCGACAGGCCCCCACATATGTGTGAGTGTGCTATAATTATTAGTTTTACGAGTATATGTAGGTATTGTACTTAGTGATAAATGTATTTGTATTGAATGACAAATATTTATGATAAAAAAGAGGACCAAAACAGTGCTCTCTCTCACTTGTGTCCGTGAACCCAAGTACCTATTAAGATCTTATACTTTTCATAGGAAGTTTTTGTAAATGACGCAAACTCAATTTTGTTTTAGCTTTAAAAAAGACAAGAACATGATCTAAATAAAACATGTTCTTGTGTTTTTCTCAATTATCATGCCTGCCATGAGAAGTTTTTACAAATTCAATTTCAAAAACGGCAGTATTTCAAACAAATGCATAATTATATCTAAACAGTTTATGAATGATCAAGATAAAACACATTCCGTGTGTCAGTTACTTATCATGTCAGTAGGTACCTACACACACAGACCACATGTCATGTTGATTTCGATACAACTGGTATAGCATTACACATAGCAAAGGTACAGTCGAACAAGCTAATAAGTAAACAGGCAGAAAACTTTATAATTCTAGTACCTACACTGAAAATATTGATTGCAATTTTGTTTCACTATATCGTTTGGCATCAGTTTCTAAATGTATCTGTATAATTTTAATAGTAAGTGCAAGTTACCTTCTTGTATACTTAATAGTTTGTTCCACTGTACAAACATTAGAACACACATAATATAGGCAGGTACTTGTCAACTAAAATAGATCACCGTTGTGAAATATATGTGGATTTCCTTCACCTTACATGTGGGTTTGGTCACACATTCCAAAGTGCATGCTTCCTAGGATGTAGCAACAGTAGCGTTGTTACAACTCAGTGTACAATGTTTTTATAGGGCAAAAAAAATAAGAACACGATTGATTTTTTGAATATATTAGGTATATTATAATAATTGAACCCGGTAGGCGGCGCTTCTGTCCGGGGAGGACGACGACTGCCAGGTCCGCTAGTATTATTTATAAAATTCTTAAATAAATATTTTTAAATATCACTTGAGTTTTTCTTTTTTGGAATGGAAACCAAACCCTTGAATGGAAACCAAAAAAATGCTGTTGCAGATCCTCAACTAGATCGACTAACGAAGGATTTACAAAATCTTGGGCAGATAAGATAGATGTGGAACATTTGGTGTAGTTAGTGGCTACTTAATCTGTGCCCAGCAGTGGTCTCACTGTGATATACACTTGGCATGGCATCATATAACATCATGCCTGTTATCCAACAACCCGTAGGGTTAAGCAGAGCTGTACCTATTAGTACCAAAAAGTAATAGGTTCACCCACATGTGTTTTATGGGGCACGCATAAAGGCATGGCATAAAAAAGTATAAGCTCTTCTTTAACTTGCCTGCGTGATAGTTTTTTAGTAAATACCTGCTACCACAAAATATTCATAAAGCTATAAAATGATTACTCAGCTAGCATCAAAATATCGTCATACCACCACCACGTCATAGCGCCATAAATCTAGTGACACAATATGAGACCTAATTCTGGCCCTTCCCAGGCCTTGACGGCCCTACCTTCTTTAGTTTGACGAGCAATGATGACACGATAGTTATGAATGACCAACAAAATTATCTTTAAAGGTCATCTTAACACCGTTTTAGAACAAGTAAGTAGTCACGACATGGCATGTATCGTACCGAGGAGCTGCTGATGTTATCAACATGAAGATTATTTTCTTTACTGTTTATCTCCAAGTTCGTGACAACCTCGATTCGAATAATAAACCTACATTTGTGTCGAGATCTGTCACAAAAATACATAATACCTAATTTTGACCTCAGGAATTGATGGTGTCCTCTTGATGTTTTCCTTTACCGTTTTGAGAGCAGTGCTGGTAGTCAAAATAAAGAGCTTGCTTCGTACCTACGACCTAAAATTCGTAAGTCACCGCAGCACGCCGTTTGCAATAAACCGAATCGGTAGAATTTATGAAAATGAAAATTAAAATTAAAGTGCTGTAATTTTCTATTTGATTATTGCAGGAGTAAATTATTTACTATGTAGATACTAAGTATGGTATATTAGCAGTACACTATGTAATTACAAAATATAAAATTACATAGTAATAAAATATTATAACTGTGTGATTTGTGAACGCAACTTTGTAATGAAAATTACAATTTTCGAACGCAACTCCAATAGTAAGGAGGAGAAATAATGTTGCTACCAATTAAATTTTCCAATGTGTAGTTTAGAAGTACATGCTAAACTTGGAACGAACAATAAATAAAACTATATGAAATTTTCTTGAAAATATGCAAAATAACAAACACAACGACAAAATTACGTGACATACCTACTTTGTTTAACAAGTATTTACAGAGCTTTGCGCAAAGACTATGCTAAGTAGTTCCCGTAATTTTTTATAGTTTTTCAACACAATCAATGATCGTGTCACAAACGCGACTGCTAAGTATGAGGGCGTGAGTTCGATTACCGGGCTGGATAAAGTTATTGCTTTTGCTTCCGATTTGTGTCTGGTTCACGGCAATAGACTTTTACATATCTAGTGTAATGTGGGTGTATAATTAGGTTCAATTCTGCCTAACTCTTTGGAGATTAAAGGCGTGATATTATGTTATCAATAGTAACTTTTAGTTTTTTTTCCAAGTGGGAAATTTTATTCAAATTTCTGGTAACACTAGCAACACAAACGTCAAATTGCCGCAATGACGCAAGCAGTTGACATGAAAGAAGGGGAAAAATCCTTGACGATCTTTTCTTCAATCTTTCAAAATGGTGTTTCATACTAACGAGTTTCTTTCTAAATTCTATCAATTATTATTAAAATGAACTGTAAATTGTTTGTGTAAGAAGTGCACACCATTAATTACTGTAAATAAAAATTATTTGTGATAATTTATATTAGCGAATATAGTGTGTGAAAAAAAAATCTGATCGGCAATATTCAAAATCAATTACTACTGTGATGTTTGTGTTCTGACTGTTATTTAGAGTGTATTACGTAAGTATTTTGCATATTTTTGTTATTAAACATGTTTGGTGAGGGCTGACAGTGCCAGGTTTTACGTATGAGTGAGTGCTATAATTTTTAAATAGATTGAATTTTGTCACGGAAGACACCCCTTTTTTCGCAATTTTGGCGGCATTCGTGTTTGTTATGAAGGTAATTAAAGGTTTTGTTAGTGTCTGTTGCGGAATAAAACCTGTTTGCTGGTATCGTCGAAGGCTAACACGGTGTGTACTTAGCAACGAGTTACCAATAAGTTGGGAAGCCGTATTATTTTCCTACCGCGGATAGACTTGGCATTGAGAACATTTTTGATAGACTTGTAATATAACTGGTGAGAGCTTATTCATAGAATACACTAGTTTAGGTCATTGATTTGTTTCCTATAACTAATGAATGATCCATAGTCAGTTATTATTGGACAGAAGGTACATGTTTCTTGGTTTAAAGAGAATACTTTTATTAAATCAAATCTAAAGACATATTGTTGGAGCGTTGCCAGAAATATAAATTATTTTACTCGGAAATATTTTATTGGACATTATTATTACATCACAAATTACTTCTGGTTAATTTATTTATAAACCACTTATAAATAAATTAACCAGAAGTAATTTATGAAGCTGTTATTATAAGATTGTTCACTATTTTCTTTGATTTGTTTATTTAAGAAGACTTCTAACAGACTAATAAAAGTAAATTAAGATTAAGTAAGCACACTTATTCAATAGTAAAATACTACACAATAACAATCCTAAAAAGTCATATGTGTAATGGTCATTTTCATTAAAATTTATTAATTAAACTTATATTGAAATCAATATATAAAAATAACTGAGCTACCCAATATCTTTACAATCTATGTGATCAGTATCTACATAAAAGCTGCTATAAATTATATTATTCAGCCATTTCTATACTGTTTGAAATCATCAAATCATCTGAAAGAAGAAGTGTACTGTAAAAAAACTGTACTATCTCATACATCTTCACTTTAAAGCTGGTGTACTGTTCATGGAAAAAAATTGTTTTCAATTGTCCCTTAAACCATGTATTTATAATCTCCATAAATGAAAATGATTTGCTAAAATTCAACAAATATTTAATTGAAAAAATCGATTGGATTAACTAAAATGAACAGATCCATAAAAACTTAATAAGCCATTGTAATTTGCAGTCAAACCACTTAAAATTCCAGTCATCATAGTTTTACAACCAATGTAACGAGGAAGTGTGCGTACACTTCTTAATCTCGGAGTCTGTTAGTTGAAGGTCATTTGAACCTACAGCAAAGAATTGAACCTTGGACATACGGTATTAAATGAAATAGTGAAATCGTTTTTCTGTTTATGACCATTTTTATTGAAATTGGCGTATTGGCTTTGTAAAGCTTTCTTTTAAATTGAAAAAAAGTGCTGTGACATACTGACAGACAGACAGACATGACGAATCTATAAGGGTTCCGTTCTTTGCCATTTGTCTACGGAACCCTAAAAAATTAATTAAGTACTTGATCTGGTAACAGAAATGTAGTTTATTCAAATTAAATAATTGTAAATAGTCACTATTTTAAATTTTATTATAATTTCGACTTTAAAAAATGTCTATTTTTTAACTTAGGCCATTGAGTTTGTCACCGCTTTTCATAACCTGTCTGTGCTTGCTGCAGTTTTGTGATTGTTTTTCAAAGCCAGTTAGGTTGTCTCTATGGTTAATAAAAAGATTATATTCTAATTTCTTAATGGCATTAGTACTGATGTCGATGAGAGAAATACATTCAAGGTAGAAGCCCCATGTTAGCGTGAGAAAAATAAGATTCCGTGAATCATCATTTTAATCAAAATACAAACTGCCGCTGACCTGCTAATTGAAAAAAAAAAACCAGAGACAATTTTGAATACTATACTAAATATCAGCACACCATACAAATTCGCATGTAGTTTTTAACTACATGCAAATTATGTGTTTGTTTGTTTTTTCATGAATGAATCAAGCTGTGTAAACCTGTCTATTTTAAATGATGACAGCTGTTAACAAGGGTTTAATGATAATATTCATTCATAGTGATGTCATATTGGTTGTCTTACATAAAACAACTTGGCTATAATACTGTAATTAAAAATTCTTATTGAGACAGTTGTATTGATAGTATGCTCGGAGGTATTGTACGGGCATCCAGTTAGACTGTAATTCAGTTTAGTAAAAGCTATTATAGTGTAATATTAAAAAATAATTTATTTAATGTATGTGTGTAAGAGTGAGTTATTATTTATAAATGTGGTGTACTCCAAATAAAAATATAAGTTGATGTGAAAAATTCGGGCGCCTGGAGTGCACACAAAACTATGCCAAAGATAGACTTACTTGCGGGAGCTTGAGACTTTTAATCTTCAAGCGGGAAGGTATCAATAAAAATCGAGCATGAAAATTATAGAGCGATTTTATTACCCGAAGGCTGCTGGTAGAAATATACAAGAGAATTCCTTTCTTTTATATATAACTAAAACTAAAATGGAACAATCTTTTAAGACCTGTCATTATTGCACTTTATAAATATATGATCTACGTTATATGTATTACAAACCATACCAAATTCCGTCGTTAATATTATCTACCAAAAGATTAATGCTCATCTTGGTGATATGCATTTCCGCTGGGATGCCAAAGGCGGTCCCTGATATGTTTTGGTAGGGGCGAGCTTTTAAAATTTTTAGTAGTAGAAAAAAACGCCTTGTGGCGTTTCTTCCAAAATATCAAAATGTGGTCATCAGTAGATGAATGAATCCAGACAAATAAGTACTTTATCAAGTTAAAAGATCCATAAAAAATATGAGCTATCCAATTAGGATGCTGACAAGGGCAATCGGCTACCACATATTTGGGATTAGATGCCGCCCATCTGAAGTAAAACTTCAAGATTTATATCGGCGCTGAAATTACGCCATTCTGTCCAAAAGCTATAGGTCGAAAAGTGACAAATGTCAAAGTCAACTTGCCAGCCTCAAAAAGAAAAAGCCAGTGTGACCACTTCACGATTCTAAATCAACCAAAAAATGAATTCTTATATGGGAACACCACCGTGGTGCCTACAAATTAAATCAAACAATACGTAACATGTAACAGGCTTAAAAGACTCGTTACATTACATCCCCTCCCGAAAATAAAAGAAAGGAACTTTCTTTTATTAGAAAGAAATCTTCAACCAAATAAACCAGTCTTAACAACTTTCTAATTCCAAAAAAGAAAAGAATCATAAAAGATTCAAAGTGTAAATGAATTCTGAAAATGTCAAACGACAAAGTCTCAAGAATTTAAAAGGAAAAAAATGCAAATGACAAAAAGTCAAAAACGAAATCTGTGAAAAACAAAAAAATATAAATTATAAAAACTAGTTAAATGAAACGAAGAGAGAAATCTCTTAGCGCTCCCAAACTCCAAAACAGTACAGTTAGGCACTATAGCCACTGACTAATAATTTCAAACAAATTCGAACAATTTACCAATACAAATCTCAATTTTTAGTGCAGTTAGGCACCATCGCCACTGACTAAAAATTTCAAACCACTTGGAACAGTACAACTTTGAGTGCAGTTAGGCACTATCGCCACTGACTACCACGTCAACCGCTTCCAACTCTACCATCTCTATGAGTGCAGTTAGGCTCTATCGCCACTGACTAACTCCGTATCCAACAATCAAAAAAAATTTTAAACTCCAAACAAAAGTTTTTAAATAAAGCTGAAAGACCTTATTTAAAATATTGTTACAGGCACAACCTGCAACAAGACAAAGGAAAGCGTATTGTGATCGGCTCATCACCACCGAATTCCCGAGCACAATAGCTGTAAAAGAATGTGAATGCTGTGACTGGCTCAACACTACCAATCTCCCAAACACAGTCAGACACAAAAAAAAAAAATTGAGATCTCCAATGAGAAATCTCAATAACAAAAAAGGCGAAAGCCAAAGTTTCACAATGCGATCGGCACATCACCACCGAACTTCCGAACGCAAAGAAAAAAGAATGACGAAAGTCAAAAAATCCCGCATTGTGATTGGAACAAAAATGTCCAACACAATGGGAAAAAATATGGCCGGGGCCAAAATCCCACATTGTGATCGGCACTACACCACCGACTTTCCGAGCACAATGGAAAAAGAGTCGAAATCAAGGTCAAAAGCTACACCAAGATCCAAAAAATAATAAGGCATTTTGTAACAAAGGTTACAGAATGACCCTAAAACAAAAGTCCAGAATGAACTCGTTACTAACAAAGTCAAATCCGATCAATAAAACAGAATGAAACTCTAGTAAAAATGAGAAACAATTCTGTCAAAGAACAGCACAAAATAGATTTAAAAATCGATTACTATTTATGACGAAGAGAAAATAGAATGATTTTAAACTATGAGAAAAAAATTACAAAACTTGAAATTGAATTTAAGTTTTTAATCCTCAAGGTAGAAATTACCTGAACTGTAGGGTTATATAAGATCCTAATAAAATATAAACAGGTAAAAGGTTACCCTTAAAAAGAAAAATAAGATCTTATTCAATCCAACAAAAACAAACAAAACATAAAATAAGATCCTTCGATGTGAAAAACATTTGGTGTGAAAAAAAATAGTATTAAATTAACCAGAATGACCTAAGTTTTACTTTAGAGTGTTTTCAAATTCAATAAATTAATAAGAAGTTACCTGACATACATCTTTCAAACCACCGATAACCTACCATCCATCCCCTCATACATCACACTGTCAAAAGTGGCCTTCCAACAAAATTATCAAAATCAAGACTAACACTTGGAAACCAAATTAAAATTTAATAATATCTTTAACATGATAACGCCCTACTGTACCCTTATTTAATTCTTTCAAAACATAAACGTTATCAGAAACTTTTTCAGTTATTCTACACTTTAAAAACTTAGGTGCAAGTTTAGCCGAAAAATAAGCAGGAGCATGAGATTGAACGAAACTTCTTCTCCACACCATATCACCCACATCAAAAGAAATGACTTTCCGACCCTTATTATAATAAGCGGCATTTCGCTTATACCCCTTTAACAAGTAAGCTTGAACTTTAACAAAAATATCACTAAGTGAATTAAGAGAAACTGCATAAGCGTTTCTATTTGAAATTTCTAGTTGAGATAAGTTATCAACAGAACTACTAAAGTGATGTAATGACGCATCAAGAATAAGCTCCCTACCAAACATCAGAAAGTTAGGTGTAAACTCTGTAGCGAGGTTTACACTACTATTTAAAGCTAATTGAACATTGGGTAAATAACTAGACCAAGTTCTATGATCATCTTTAACAAAACACGATATGCAGGTTTCGACCGTTTTATTATATCTCTCAACAGGATTATTTTGAGGTGTATACAAAGTATTATAAAATATTTTGGTTATATTAAAACCTTTCAAAAAATCTACAAAATGTTTTGAAGTAAATTGAGTTCCATTGTCACAAACTACTATTTTTGGACAACCAAATTTTAGAAATATTTCCTTTTCAAAATGTTTACAGATTACTCTAGTGGTGGCATTAATCATGGGAAAGAACCAGCAATATTTAGTGAAAACATCTACAACCGAAAGTATGAATCTATGACCAGAATAAGTTTTGGGTAATATCCCTATAATATCAACGGAGAGCATAAGCATCAACAGCAGCCTCCTTACCTGGATCCTCCAATTGTGGGCACTGAACTCCCTTGTCCATGCTTAACACGTACAAAGAACAACAAGACTGAAAAGCAATAACGCCAATAGGGCAAAGTAAAAAAACAAATTGTAAAAATAAAAGGTTTGAAGTTAAGTATGAAAGTCAATGTGGTATTTTTGTGAAGAATTACTAAGTTGATTTTAACGTTTTAAAAGTGCAATAATCACTTACAAGCAGCTTAAATCTAGATAAACTAAATGTACATTATTGTACTTAACAATTAGATTAAATTATTTACTTAAACAGTTTAACTTAGTTTTCAAAATAACTTTTCTGTTGAGAACAATAAAACGCGGTCAATGCTATACATTTCTGTTGGTTTTGCTAAGGAAAAAAACATGTTATTAAAACAAACAGGTCAAAAAACAAAATTATCAATTGTAAAAACTAGACATTGTTTACAAAAGATCAACCAAAGTAAATTAACTTATGAGTCAAACAATTAAGTTACAAAAAAACAAAGTCATGAAATTAACAATGCTCAAACAAATCATTGTAAACAATAGACTCATCAGTTAAAAGGCTAATTAATGAATAGTGCAATAATGACAGTATATAGGTACCAGACAAACCTACTTCAAGTCCCTGTTCGCTGAGCGACAATTGTAATATTAAAAAAATAATTTATTTAATGTATGTGTGTAAGAGTGAGTTATTATTTATAAATGTGGTGTACTCCAAATAAAAATATAAGTTGATGTGAAAAATTCGGGCGCCTGGAGTGCACACAAAACTATGCCAAAGATAGACTTACTTGCGGGAGCTTGAGACTTCTAATCTTCAAGCGGGAAGGTATCAATAAAAATCGAGCATGAAAATTATAGAGCGATTTTATTACCCGAAGGCTGCTGGTAGAAATATACAAGAGAATTCCTTTCTTTTATATATAACTAAAACTAAAATGGAACAATCTTTTAAGACCTGTCATTATTGCACTTTATAAATATATGATCTACGTTATATGTATTACAAACCATACCAAATTCCGTCGTTAATATTATCTACCAAAAGATTAATGCTCATCTTGGTGATATGCATTTCCGCTGGGATGCCAAAGGCGGTCCCTGATATGTTTTGGTAGGGGCGAGCTTTTAAAATTTTTAGTAGTAGAAAAAAACGCCTTGTGGCGTTTCTTCCAAAATATCAAAATGTGGTCATCAGTAGATGAATGAATCCAGACAAATAAGTACTTTATCAAGTTAAAAGATCCATAAAAAATATGAGCTATCCAATTAGGATGCTGACAAGGGCAATCGGCTACCACATATTTGGGATTAGATGCCGCCCATCTGAAGTAAAACTTCAAGATTTATATCGGCGCTGAAATTACGCCATTCTGTCCAAAAGCTATAGGTCGAAAAGTGACAAATGTCAAAGTCAACTTGCCAGCCTCAAAAAGAAAAAGCCAGTGTGACCACTTCACGATTCTAAATCAACCAAAAAATGAATTCTTATATGGGAACACCACCGTGGTGCCTACAAATTAAATCAAACAATACGTAACATGTAACAGGCTTAAAAGACTCGTTACAATAGGCAAACAAAGAGTCTTAGTTGATGTAGATATTTTTTTTTATTGCTGATAGGCTCACGTTTGACCCCTATCTCACCTGATGTTAAGTGACGATGTGGTCGAAGATGTAGCACGCTGACCCAGAAGTAACCTATTCACTCTTGACTTGAAGACCCCTAGGTTATACTTATCAGGAAATACAGACTCCGGCGGGGAATTCCACTCCTTAGCTGTACGCACAATGAAAGTATTCCCAAAACGTTTAGTGCGTATGGGTGGGATGTCCACCATGAAACGATGGCGCATCGCCGTACGTCTTGTAGTCCGATGATGGAACGGGCTTGGAGGAATTAGATTGTGCAATTCCATCGCACACTCCCAGAAATGTAACCGATAGAAAACCGACAAACTGGCAACACGTCGGCGATGTTCAGGGCTCTGGAGCTTCGACTTGACAAGCGCATCGTTGCCGATAAGCCTTTTGGCCCGTTTCTCGATGGCCTCCAGAGCGTCAAGCTGGTATTTGGCAGATCCGTCCCAGAGATGAGAGCAGTACTCCATACACGATCGAACTTGCGCTTGATACCTATAGGTTGAGCAGCTGTTAGATATGGGGAAATGGTCTCGTCAATTTGTGACTGAGGTGAGATCAAAGCCAATATTGGGAAATTGAACAATTGCGTGATGTAGGCACAAATATTTTTGCCTTATGCCCTGGCAGTTAAACAAATACCTGTAATGTTATATCAATGAATCTAATAATAATAATTCTCTAATATTAACAAATACCATTAAAACAAAACCTTGCCTTCTCGTCTTGTCTTTTCCACTATAGGTACCCACATTCTGAAGACAATTTAAAATATTCTACACATCAGTTTGCTTGCCATAAGTATGTTGCTTCAGAACAGATTGTAAATAACCTCGAAACAAAAGGATTCAATAATTTATGCGTATTCATAATTTTCTACAAATTATACAGTTAATGAATTATGTAGATTCATACTGTTGACTTGTAAATTAATTTTATTTTATGACCAAGTTTGTCAGACTTAATCAGTCTTGCCAAGGGGTATTACGTTACCCAGTAAGTGGGAAATAGAAAAGGCAATTAGGTACCTACTCTATGTGAAATACTATTCTTCAGCTGCATCTAGATAGACTGGAAGCCAATTATCTAAGGCTTAAGATTTGGTCTCATTAGTAAACAGTGTTATTTTAAGTCAGATTTTATAAATATCATTCACTGTTAGTTAGTACTTAGGCTTTACGAAATACACATACATGGGCATTTCACAGGAAAAACAGTGTTAGACTCTTACTGACTAAAACCCATCCTTGTTCCTTCTTATGCCCTGGGCCGCGGTAACTTTTTCAAATAAATTCCGCAACCCAGACAGGCACTGGCCCTAGTGGGCCCCATCTATTGTGCTAACAATTCTTTAGAACATAACGGGCTGCCGAACCCGAAGGCCTGGTTCTGATCGGACAGCGAGCCACCCAACGCTCACCGTCCGAAGGCCCGCGCCTACGGTGGCCGGGAATCGCCCTGCGACTCCCGACGCCAGGGGCGTTTTCTTCTGTTGGTGTGTTTGGAGCCTAGCTAACCACACGATGAAGAATGATCCTTATAAGTACAACCATCTCTAATATACTCCATTAAGGGCTATTGTGTGACCCACTCAAGCTAATATAATCCTCAACAATTGCTAGCACCTGCATGACTACACTATTGATCAATTCACGAATAAAAGCAAAACTATTCAACACCAATTCAAATAACTACACGATGGAATCTATTTGAATAATGTTCGTATTCCGACACTCTAGGCGACATTTTACGAATGCCTAAAAAACGCGGTATTTTATTTTCAATTTTAGCCGCTGAGCAAACGTTGAATTTCATTCCGGTGTTTTCTAATGTTACTAAGAACAGACAGAACCCTGTTACTACTTAATCTAAGTTTTGTTATATTTCTTTCTATTTTTTTGCACGGCACCCTAATCCTTATTCTGAAGGAAAACCGAAGTTCTCCTTATAACGTCAACTATCTTCGATCGATCCTACTATTTCAGAGATTAGTCGGATCAAACTGACAGACGAAATTTAAGAGATTTTTTTGTTTTACTTGCCGTATGTACTTTCATATGCATTCAGTAAAGAAGAAATATACCCGTTTGAGCACGAAAGGTATTCCCATTTATAAGAGGGAGCTATTATTTTGATATTACAAACACACTTCTTACAACTCATTTTTAATTACGTTGCCAACTTCGGCTTTCAACGTATCAACCTTGCTGAATGGATAATCTTTTCACCTCGGTATGAGCCGTTAACATGGCTGGTGCGAAACGAGAGGGTAAAATAATGCACATTCAATATGTTAAATAGTACATAGCGGGGCTTTATCCAAACTTTATGTACTTTTATACTATAAATCAGGGAATAACTCAGTATTTTACTTTTTCACGCCTTACAAACGGGCAAACCGATTTCGGTGGTTGTCACGCAAACTCGTAACAGATTAGGATTGATTAGGACAAAATAAATATAACATCACGTTAGTAACCTCCGAAAGGTAAGGCAGAGGCATTTCTTATAAATAGTTCACGCACATTTCGCCAGTTACGTTTAAGTCGCATGTAATAGGGGGCTAGCCTATTGTCATCAACCGGACACAAAATTCAGACTCCGTGGCCGCTACTGAAAAAAACCCGAAGGAAAAACTCAATGACACATTTTCTGACGTGGAATTCAAACCCAAAATATTAATGCTCAGCATTCGCGCTTGCGACAACTAGACCAACGTAACAGTAAAAGAATTAGGACAAAGGACTGTCAAAGAATAGGGATGTTAACTGACATAAAAACATGTGATTCTAATTAGCCCGTCTGTTAGATTATCGAAAAATATGGGATACGTATTTTTTTATTTTATCAAATCAATAAAAAGTTACGAAGATAAAACGCGTTAAAGATTTGAGTGGGGGGTTGTCACGTCACTGACCGCTAAAGAATGTCATACTAATGTCTCAGAAAATCACGTCACACGAGTTTTCAAAGCACTGTAGCGTCTTCATTGTTGGTTTACGTGGAAAAAGAAAAAATACGTGTCCAATATTTTTTGGAAATCTATCTAACGGACTAATTAGTTTTTTTTTGTTAACTACCCTATTAGGATATATCCTATTAGTAAGCCCTTGGCATAATTTCCACATGCCACACGAGCGAAGCTAAGGCCTAACTTATTGAAGCTAACATAACATAACACCTGTAACCGTAATAACGAGCCTATTCCCATCGACCGGGCACGAATCCAGATAAAAAGCAAGTCTACACTAATATTATAAAGAGGAAAGATTTGTTTGTTTGTAACTTTGGCTCCGAAACTACTGAACCGATTTGAAAACTTCTTCCACCGTTGGGAAGCGACACTATCCCCAGGTGACATAGGCTACTTTGTATCCCTGTGTTGCCACGGGAACGGGAACTACGCGGGTGAAACCGCGTGACGTCCGCTAGTATAAAATATAAATGAATGGCCTATTATGGCTAACAAGTTCAATGGTTCAATATCGGTCCATTCAACGCCAATCAATTTACATTTCGTTGGTCAAACAATGTAAAGAAAAAAAAGCATTCTTGGCCATTCATCCTAGATCAGAGATTAGCCTGGATTTTGAAGAAAAGGCTGATGGATCATTACTAATGGTTTATATTTACAAGCCAGACTAACGGAAGGGATTTAGTTCTTGACAGTCCAGTCCTCCAAGGTTGTCAAGTCTTCTATACTTCATTTTTTGAGAAAGAGCGAATGTGTTTATTTGCTGAAAAGATAATCATTAATTATTTTTGTGACCTCTGAATATAGATGGCTATAAGAGTAGAAAAAGACCAAAGAAACGATGTATGGACTGTTTGAAGGATGATATGGCTAGAAACGAGGTAACTGCAGACATGAATAGGGAAGTATGGAAGAAGAAAGGGCACGCCGACCTCAAATAAATTTGGATAAGGTCACGTGAAGGATGATGACCTCTGAGTTTGTTTCGATGTTTCTTCTCAGAGGAGTCACATAGGAAAACGACCTCTTCTAGTTTGAAACATTACTAATTTTTACCGTGTAAACAAAGTTGAAACCTGGTGAAGGTTGCGGGCACCCGCTGTATGCGAGACAAGCGGGACCGGCCAATGTGGCGACCTGGTGGAGGCCTATGTCCATCCGTGGACGTCTTTTGGCTGAAATGATGATGAAACAAAAGTATATCATAATAATGTATATCCAATCGAGAGAAACCTCGAGACGTTCTAAAAAACAGCTTCATCCTGCATAAATAAGATTGCTTATAGATGAAAAAAAAAGATTCCTAAATACTAGATGATCAATAATACTACAGACCACTCCAAAAAAGGTATGAATGCCGTAACCGCCTTGCAAACATAATAATAACAGACTTAGTAACCGCCAACCGGTTTCAACGACCACTTGCCTTATTAAATGAGCCAAGTTTTTATACGTCTTTGTTTTAACGATTTTCAATTCCATTGTTTACAATTAAGAGCATAATAATTATAACTTGTGTGGTCCATCTTATGCCGTGTGCACATTGTGTAATGTAAATGCTCTCAAAACGGTGAAAGAAAACATCGTGAGGAAACCGGCATGTCTTAGAACCAAAAAAATCGAAGCCATGTGACATCTACCAACCCGCACTGAACCCGCGTGGTGGATGTGGCCCATCCCTCTCCCAGGTAGGAAGCCTGTCAGTCCCTACAGTGGGAACATTATAGGCTGATGTTGATGATACATTTCATGTTACGTTTCACCAATGTGTACCTGGCATTGGAAACAGACGTCATTGCAGTCTTCATGTCATCCTGCGGACGCCGTAAATGGTGACAAAACGATCGTTTATACTGAGTGGTAGAATCCACCATATATTGGCGACTCATATATGAATGCCTGGATTTGAAACTTATGGCACTGAGTCCAGAGCTGAAAGTCCTACATCGCACAATTATTTATAGGTGTCGCCTAGGCAGTCGTAGTGAAAACGGACATAAATCCAATTACCAATTTATTCCGTATCCTAGTCAGTAATTTAAACTTCCAGTTCTAATGGACGCCTTTCAGAGGAAATTAGCAAGTTCCTAGAATTCTCGCCACATAAACTTTTTGCCTTCCTATTACGAAGTTTACCCGTGGGGATTCTCACGCGAATAAAAGTGGTATTTTCAATACTGATAGCATTTGGGTCCCGGAGATCCTATAAATAAATATATTAGTTATATCATAAATGGCAAAGTAACTGACTACCTTTTTACACGCCTTTCGGGTTTCGTCGTTTGGCACCTTGGGTAGGGCATTACATACCTGAGATACCTCTCAGGGTTCCGTACCCGAAGGGTAACCAACGGGAGTACTCTATTACTAAACCTCCGCTGTCCGTCACATGATCCGTAATAGGTTGACAGTTGAGATCTTCACAGAGTGTGTATTTCTGTTGCCAAAATGGTAACAAAAAATAAAGGGGGCTTGGCCGATATGAAGGGGGCTCCCGTACTACGATGGTACGGAACCTTTTTTTTGGGGTTGGAAATCTTCAAATAAGCCCTCCCGCTCTTGGGCAGAGCGAAAGGGAGTGTCTAACTTCCACTGACTAAAAACCACCAATATTCCTTCTTAGCCCTATATGTAATGGCCGCGGTATCTCTTACAACATCCCGCAACCCCGACGGGCGTGGTACGGGACCTTTTATGCACGAGTCCAACTCCAACTCGGGCGGTTTTTAATTAACCTGGCGGTAGATTCTGTAGCAGCGGTGGCCCAGTGGTGGCGGCCCCGTCTTACGAACAGTAAGTCGTGGGTTCGAATCCAGGCAGGCACATTACTTTGTGTAATTTATTTCATCACCGCTGCTCTCAAAACGGTGAAGGAAAAAATCGAAGACATGTGACATCTACCAACCCGCACTGGGCTATAATTCACCACGCGGGTCCACGCGTGGTGAATTATAGCCCATCCCACTCATAGAGTGGAGGCCTGAGTCCCTGCTGTGGGAACAATATAGGTTGATGATGATAGTTGCTGAGCGGATACTATGTTGAGGTCCAAATAATTTATTTATATTTATATTCGGTACCTATTCATCATCATCATCTTCCTGGCCTGGTCCCATTTTACTTGGGGTTGGCTTGCGCCAACCACAACCACACACAACCATTTTATTTTCTTACATTCACCCCTAACAATTATCATCACGCCATCATTTACTCTTTGCTTTCATATCATATTATTTGGTAGTGTAAGTTGTTATAACTATTTTCCTCTCGATTGGACTTTGCAAACTGCAAAGCTATTATGTAACTCGTTTCGTACAGTTCTTTATGTTTCGCGGTTTGTCCTCTCGGATTACCTTCCTTTATCCGGTCCGTATCTTTCTCCGGTCGTGTCGGGTTACCGTCTCATTGGACTTGAATGATGTAAGAGAGTGACCCTGGGTCTGTCCCCACACCCGCTTTTTCTTATTTACGTGTCGATGAGTTTAAAGCGTATTAGATGAGTTCGTAGCCAACTGCACAGCTCTAACATTTGGATCGAGTAAATCTTGAAAGGTGCAAATGGTTGTTCAGGATGGGATAGGAGGTGGCGGATATCCTGCTGAGGGGCACCACACTGGCCATATCCTATATCCGCTGAACTTAACCCAACCCGCACTGGGCCCACGTGTTACCAACTTGCCACGGAACGTTGACCACACCCATTCCCTTTTTTCTCTAGGGTTGCTAAATCATCAAATGACTTCTCCCCTTCTGGGCAGAGCGAAAGGAATTGTCAAACTTCTACCGGCTAAAACCCACTCTCACTCAATGACGTATTATATGTATATAGACACATCATGAACTTACATGGCGGCGTTTCAAAACGGCGAAACTATTAGATAACTACTTTGACGCGTAAAGAAAGTGAAAGAAAATATGACACCGTACAGCAAGATGCCTGTTGATGCCTGTTTTCTTTATGTTTTGCGCAGGTTTACACACACGATTTAAATTAAGAACAAACGTAGCGTCGCGCGAGAGGTTGGTGCGTAACTAACCGCGATGTGGCCAACTGGCTTCATTTCATGTTGTCATTTTTGAGGGCGGACAACGTATCTATAGTTTTAATATATCATTGCTCTCACTCATCTCTTTCGATCAACCCGCAGACATAGCCCACTAACTCATAGAGAAGAAGCCTGTTTCCCAGTTGTGGGAACATTATAGAGTGATTATGCTATCCGCTGAACTTGAGCCCCAGACCAAAAACAGTCACGGACTACTTTTTTTCCACAATGGAGCTGAAAACAAATGACGATCCATTTGTTGACTGGATTTCCTTATACCAATTCGACAGAAACATTCATTCATTCATCGCCAAGCTGCGCGTACGATCCCCACAACCGGCAACCACAAAAACAGATGCGAATTTACAAATTACGCATTCCAAAAAGCACACTGACACATTTAATAATAAGACACTTATTTCAACAACCCGTACACATGCGTGATGAAAAAACGATATTCTATATAGTCGTCCTTGAAATATTTGGACAATCACTTCACTGCGTATTAAATTGTAGTTATTTTCAAGATTGGTGTTGCCACATTAAAATATTACGTGCTCCAAAAGTTATTTAGTTAGCTCAGTGCGCAAATAATTGCGGGAAATGAATCATTATTATGTTTAGGAACGATTTACTAACCTTTTACAACTTGTATTTATGTTTTGAATTCATTGTGATTTTGGTAATATTACGACTGTTGTTTTGTTTTGAAACAAGTACGGTTTGAATCTTAAGTAAAGTAAAGTAAAAATTTCTTTTGCAAAAAAAATGTAGGTACATAAAATAAGCTGAAAAATCAATATGGATGAGCCTTGTACAATCTACCTAATATGAGGCATGCAAAATTTAAAATGTTAACTAAAATTAAAACGTAAGTAAATACGTAAATACTTTGACATGAGCCACAAGTTCTCCATTCTTAGAAATCGCTTTTACTCAATCATGCCATTTGAACAACGTACACGACACATTAAGCTATACATACCTATCCAGTATAAACTGACCTCGTAATGTAATCGTCTCATTAAAGCGGGGTCCAAAGGTACTAAGTAAGGGGTTTCTCCAATCGAAGTTCCAACGATATTAAATCAGTCATGATTGCGAAGAGTTGTAGTTCATGGGTTCGATAAACGACAGTAGACTGGTAAAATCGTCGGACTACCAACTCATAAATCTCAAGTTCGAACCCAAGACATGGGGAAGGCAAACTACATTGTGAGAAAATTAGCATACCTACTTACCTTTTATTTTTTTGGGGTGTGGGTAATCACAAATAACCCCTCCCGTTCTTGGGCAGAGCGAAAGGGAGTGTCAGACTTCAGACTAAAACCACTCATGTTCCTTCTTAGCCCTTTATGTCGAGACCGCGGTATCTCTTATAACATCCCGCAGCCCCGAAGGGAAACCAGCACACTTCAGAGATATTTCTCGACAACATGTAAAGCCAAGTCCCACGGGCCATGGGTTATGCACTAACCTCACTACGAAGAAAGGAAGATGGGTTCGATTTCATTTCATCACCAGTGCATCATACTCTCAAACCGGCGAAGAAAACTTTCGTGAGGAAACTGCCATGTCTTCCGTGCGTTTGACGACGTGGCATCCCGCATCATTCTTTAGCCCCGTGTAGTCACACTAATATTATAAAGGCGAAAGTTTATGTGTATGTTAGTCACTTCTTCACGCGAAAACTACTGAACGGAAATGGATAAAATTTTGTACACGGATAGTTCATAACCTGGATTAACACATAGGATAGTTTTATCCCTATTTTATATTCCTGTGGGATAATTTTCGAGTTGCAGCACAACAGCTAGTATTACATAATGACTTCACTCTCAAAGAGAAGGTGCAAGTCTACTACCTACCAACAGTGGGAACGACAACATTTTCTCGACGATTCTACAAAAAGACCCGTGCAGTACTAAAGCAACTGGGACATCCGATCTCAGATGCCTAAGTCTTCAAAAGCCAATAAAACCAAAACACTGGCTTGTTATCTTAATTAATTATACTCGTAATATCGATCGCATTCATTCAACGCGTTATCTTTCAGCTAATTTTACATACGTGATTGAATAAGGCAGTAGATGCAGGGCGTGTTATCAGTAGATAATGACTTCTTATCGATACTTGGTTCCGGTTAAGTCGAACTGGAAAGTATACCGCTAATTGGAATATGTTGAAAATACTCTCAGCAGCAGCCACAGTCAAGATTTGTGTGGTCACTGATGGCAATAGGACCACTGCCTAACGCTTCGGGAATTACAGGTGTAAAGTTATGAGAAACAAAAGTATTTTTCGTAGAATAATAATTGTAGTACAAGTTCAACGGTAAACAAAAAACATCGTGAGTAACTTGTCTTAGAATCAACAATTTCGAAGACGTGTGACATCTACAAACCCGCACTGGGCCCTATTTTTTCTTTTAAAAAAAATGCACTGGGCCCTTGTAAACCACACACCATAATCTAAGAAGAATAAAATCAAAATACTAAGATAAAACAATGTTACGGGGGGTCGCAAATGCCCTGAAAGGCATCACGAAAAGGATAGTAGGTTTGTGACTTGGCGGGTGTTGCCCCAGTTGTCGTGTCCCAGATTTGCTTAAAGCCAAAATACCTCCAGACCTGCAGGCCTTCGTGACTCCCCAAGGAAAGTGGGCTGAAGAAGACTCCTCATTTCACTAAACGAGCCAGGTTCTACGTCTATCTTGTGCAAACGCAACGTCTATCAGATTTTTTTCTACTACCATCTTCAAACCTTGACATTTTCTATCCATATTAATATGCTTCTATTTTAATAGTGAATGAGATCATAAATAAACGGTATCGCTCGTTATGAAGATGTATATTATTTAAGATATCAAAACGCCTTTAGGAGATTATGGTGAATTATTGTCGTTTGCCGTTGACTGCATTTTTAGCCCTTGTGCCGAGGCTGCGGTATCTCTTTCGTACAACCCGCAGCCCCGACAGGGCCGAAGACTGCCTCGTTGGTCAAGTAGTGCTGTGGACTGCTGAGTATGAGGTCCTGGCTACGATTCCCGGGTCGAGCAAAGTGTATCACGGAGTTTGGTTATGTGCCTGGTTAATGCAATAAGCTCGCCCCTACGACATGGAACTTAAAATGTGTACTAAAGGTACACCTCTGCCTAACACTTCGGGGATTAGAGTCGTGATGTTATGACGTATTGTCTTTTTAAATTCTGGTTATTAAAAATCTCGACGTCGAAAATTATGGACTCTTTATAAAAGATCTTTCGACGCAATATTACAATTAATCGTCCCGTATCCTATTTCAATTTAGTACATAAATAGTACACATGCTAGATGTAGCCAGATAATCTGCTTATCATCAGGTAGATTACTTTTCTGAAACCTGTATTAACAAAGCACTTTAGTTTTAGTGATATCACTCAAGTCCCTGTCAAAGTAATAAAGCTGCTCAAAAGGATTTTCTGAATCAAATCAGTTTCGGAGAAGTTTTCTATTTCGACTGAGATGAAAAGATTACTAGTCCGCGGTCCCTAATCTCAAAGGAAGACATTTTCTGAAGATCTAGTTTGTTCTGTGTGTAAAAAACAACATACTAGTATAATACTCATCATTATCAGCCTAAAAAGTTCCGCTGCTGGGCCACCTCCTCTCTGAAAGATGGGCTATAATATACCATTGCACGCGGGCCCAGTGCGAATTCTTAGACGTCGATTTTTCGGTTTTAGGACATGCCGGTTTGAAACCCACGATGTTTTCCTTCACCGTAATATTATCAATATTATATTCCAGCCTTTATCCCATGGAACGATAAAGTCGGCCCAATATGTTCATACTATCAGTTAGCTCCTTCATTCATACCGTATCTCATTCAATCTTTTTTTGGGCAACCGCTTTTTCTCCGGCCAGTTTATATCCATCACTCTTTTAGTCTCATGCGATTTATTCCTCCTCATGACAGGTCCATTCCAAGACCGACTATCCCCTTCTCACTTTTTTGCAATTAGCGCAATTTTACAATATCAGGAAATCGTACAGCGCAACTAGTTCACCAAAGTCTTGCCACCAACGCAACACCTTTGAACTCGTAAAGCTCACATACTGTGTCCACAAGATAACTTCTTGGTTAGCACCTTCTATCTAGAATTCTGAGATAATACTAAACTATTCCATACCACTTCACATCTCGACGACTCGCTTGGGAAGCTCAAGATAACCATTAACTTGGTATTGCTCTTATGAGTACTATGATCGTCATAGACATATCTCAATTAAATATTATTTCCAACAGATCTTTTGACTCCACTCTACTAGGGTATTTCACCAAAAAAAAAGAATAAGTCCGTCTGTTAGATTATCGAAAAATGTTGGATACGTGTTTTTGTTTTATTAAATTATTAAAAATTTAAGAAATTAAAACGTGTCAAAGGTCTTGAGTGGGGGCTGTGATGTGATGTGACGTCACTATGGTATGCCCATCATCATATCTTGTCACCACGGTGACAAAGCATTGATGAAGGCAATGACGGAAGAAACATGTTCCTAAATCAAAGAACAAAGGTTCGATTCGTTGATTTAGCTTACGACAAGAAAGCTGACAGGATTAAAAAACGGGTCCCAAACTAGGCACAGCCTGTATCTTGGTGACCCACTCGGTGTTGTGAAGGAATGATAGTGAGTCAGTACATACTATCATTTTACTACCTTCATTATTTAAATTGTAACCGGTTAAAAGCAATGGGCTGGGCCTTTATTACGTAGAACTAAAACATAACTGAGAAAATGTGGGTGTATTTTAAACATGCCTACATCCTACACATTCGAGGAATAATATCGACTCTTCAAAACTTTGCACTTCTAAAAGTGATGGGCCCGACAATATCGATATTGATGACTTGCCGCGAGAGACAATGGGCGAAAATCGTTTTTGTTTCATCGCTGTTGTTATAAGTGCACAAAATGATGTTGCTGTCTTTCCTCTTGACGTAATCTTGTTTATTTTTTCACTTGCTCTGAATAAAGAAAAACTGATTATTGTGAAAACCTGATCAGCATCATCATCGCCCTATTATTTTCTTTTACTATGTTAGGGAAAGCTTTCACTTTTATCGAATAGGGCTGAGTAGCTAAGTTTTATACCAGACTACCTGAATACCGCAAACTTCGCCTGCGTGAAATTATAATAAAAATACTGGCAAAGTTTCGATAAAAGACACGTAGCACCATATATTATCATAAGAACGTAATTGTTGTTTTCCCCGGCAAAAGTACTTTAAAAAAAAAAGCAAAAGGCAAAAGTACGTAATGTTCCTTTGTTCGTTTCTGTACACCTGAAATCGTATAATAAGTATGCAACATTTCAGGAGGTCGCTTCAATGGTTTTGGCGTGAAAAGGAAACAAATAAACTTACTTTCGCATTTACAATATTATTTAGGATTAACCGCCATCTTGCCTTCACTTTCTTATAACTTAGACAAGTACTTCTGATGTCCTGAGCTTTTCCTACATGTCAGACAAAACTAACTTCAAAATCCCCGGTAATATTTTCGCGTGTAATCCACGAACCCGCACTGGGCCCAAGGATTACCGGCCTCTCCCACTCACCGACAGAACCCAACATTATAAGCTGATTATGTGTGTCAGTATTTTCTCGAACTTTCGCTCTAGCGTAGATTACATCGTTAGCTCTAGGACTCGGCTCATTCTATTATTCATGGACGCCACTAACATTAGGTGCATGCAACGTTTCATTGTTTACCTTCAGTCTATTAGACCAGTTTCCTCGTGTTTTTCCTTAGATGACGTATTTTCATTCATTGTTTTTCCGCTCATCTATCGAATAAGGAAGTTTGTGTGGTTGTCGGGATCCCTGTATGTGTAGATCCCGGTGTCTTTAAAAATGCTGTATTCCTTTTCTCAGAAACTGCTTGTTAAATTATATATTTGCCACTTCCACAATCATCCGCCAAATTCGTTGAAAACCGACAATCTATAATAGGGGATCGGACAAAAAAAACTAATTAGTCCGTCAGATAGATTTCCAAAAAATATTGGAGACGTATTTTTTTCTTTTTTCACATAAACAAAAAATGTAGTCAATACAGTGCTTCGAAAACTCGTGAACTCTTCGAAAACGTCATATGATAGTAAATTTTTTACCTACAAATGACGTCAAAACCACATCTTATCTTCGTCAATTTTGATTAATTTGATAAAACAAAAAACACTTATCCAATATTTTTCGATAATCTAACTGACGGACTAATTAGAATCATTGTTTTTTGACTCGGTCCGAAACCCTATTGACTTAGTTGCGGAAAAAGTACTCCGTCGAAATAGCGATTTGAATTACGCAAGATGTTGTTTCGTAAACAGCAATAATTTATGGTGTCACATGTAAAATGTTGTGTTGTCAATTGACCGTAAAATTCAGTAGGCCTGAACTTACATTTCTTCTACGTGCTCCCCAAAGGCTCGTCTGTTGATTTATTAATGCATGTCTAAGAAATGGGAACGTTTCTTACGATCCCGAACTACAATTTAGTGGCTCAAGTTTTTTTTCCAAACGCTTGTATCATTATCAAAAGGCATTTATTCGAATAAGGCTCATAATCAGCACTTTTTGAACGTCGTTTACAGAAGACAATCCCCCAAATCGCCCTTCGCCACTTGTTAGTGTTTTAGCTAGGAAATCATCATCATCTGCCTAGCTTTTACCGAATGTTATTGGGGTCAGCTTCCAGTCTAACTGATGCAACTAAATACCCGTATTTTAGCTGGGAAGTTGTATTATCTCCGTACTGGTACCTTACCTTTACGCCCACATTGTAAGATCTTCACACAATAGGATACAAATAACAATAGTATTATGAAGAAGAGGCGGAACAAACTCCCCAGCACATGTACAGCTCTCTTCATTTTCTCAAAAGATGGACGCTGTATAAAACTTCAGAAGACGGTCAGTAGATAAACGAAACGCATCAGTGAATAGCGACAGTGAATCTCCCGAAAACTGTCGCAACCTTGACCTGAATACTCGTCGCTCTTTATGCTAAGACACGTCCACTATCAGGTAAAGCAAAGAGACTCGATAAGAATTTCGTTTCATAGCTGGGTCTTAGAATTTGATAAGTGATATTTTAGAAGTCATTAGTGATTTGAAATATAGAAAAAGATCTGTTTCTAGACTGACCAGATGCTGATAATCAGAATTATATACCGAAAGAATTGCGTCGGTCAAATTATTGGAATACACCAAAACCCTATAAAATTAGATAACATAACGCCTGTAATCCCTGAAGGTGTACATGGCAGTACACCCACATTTAGCCAGTTATGTCATAGGGGTTGAGCCTAATGCCATCAACCGGGCACAAATCTAGACCATGACTACTACTGAGAAATTCCTGATGGAATAACCCAATAAAAACTTATTGGAATACGCCAAAATTCTAAAATTGAACAATTTCCCACGGATTTTGACTACGCCTGGTGACAAACTTGTGAATCTTATTAGGATTTAGTTTCAATCTCGTTTTCTAAGCCTTGTAGCAGCCAAATACGCCATAACAACACCAAAAGGATCAAAACTCTAGTATTTTTAGTACAACCTTGATTCACACCTTAGATTTGCTCCATTATACAATCAACCACACAGGTTTTGCTGGCAAACACAAAGCCAGACAATGATGTCACTATCATGACATAATTGCACGACTCACATCGCGTGAATCAAATGTTTAATGAACTAAGTTGGTTCTATACAATGGGTGAACGTTTTCACTGCGATAGGGGAATGAAATTATGGCAGTGATTCAGTGATGAAAACATTTTCCAAGTATAAAATGTTGGCGACGAGATTAGGACGTGACACAGTAATTTCATTTCTAGGCTTTTGGCTCAAAGAGAAGGGTTTCATTTGAAAACATTAGGCATTGGACCCGATTGGTTGAAAGTGTAGTTGGGTTGTTCTGTAATTTCTCAGTTATAGGCTGAAGTCCGGATTTGGGCCCGGTTGATGGCAATAGTCTGGCCCCCTAATACATAGGACTTGAACATACCTATCCAGCGAAATGTGAGTGCAGGTGTACCTTAAATCGCGGAGGCGCTGCGCCGGGGGGTCACTCCGCAGCCGCGGCAAATTGCTGCGCGGCGGACAGACCTCCGGTGCGATCTCATGGCGACATGGAGACAGCGACTGTCGCAACCCCGTGCAGGGCACGCCACGATAGTGGCGGTAAGTCCCCTCTTTGAGGAGTGGCTAGAGAGGCGCCACGGCGCCCTCACCTTCCGTCTGACGCAGATCCTCACCGGACACGGTTGTTTCGGGAGGTACCTGCACCGAATCAGGCGGGAGGAAACGCCCGGATGCCACCATTGTGAGGATCGGCCGGAGGACACGGTGGAGCACACAGTGGAGGTGTGCCCCGCTTGGGCGGAGCCCCGCCGTGTTCTCGTAGCGGCGATCGGCGGCGGCGACCTCTCGCGCCCGGCCCTGGTGCAAGCCATGGTCCGGGGCGAAGAGGAATTGGACGCCGTCGCCTCCTTCTGCGAAGCAGTGATGCTAGCGAAGGAGGTGGCGGAACGCGAGAGGGAGAGAACCTCTCGTCCCAGCCGCCGCGGGAGGCGCTCCGGGCGTCGGGGGTCCCGCGATGATCTCCGGCCACCGTAGACGCGGGCCTGTGGACGGTGAGTGATGGGCTAACTCGCCGTCCGTCTGTCTCACGACGAAAACAGGGCCGACGCCTGTCGGGGCCGCGGGTAGTCCACTGGTTATCGCGGCCTCGACATAGAGGGCGAAGAAGGAACATGGGTGGTTTTTAGTCAGTAGAAGTCTGACACTCCCTTTCGCTCTGCCCAAGAGCGGGAGGGGTTATTCGCTGATTTTACACCCACCAAAAAAAAAAAAAAAAGGTGTACCTTAAATGGATGTGGATTTGTATCCTGTTGATATCAATCAGCTGGCTCGGCACGGTTGGCGCAGAGGCTGAGCGATTGGACTGCTGCGCTGCATGTCACAAGTTCGATCCCCACACGGAAAAAATATTTGTACGACCTACAGGTAGTTGTTCCGGGTCTGAATATTTGTATAATATTATGTGCATTTAAAATGTTTGTCAACGCACCCACGATACAGGAGAAATTGTTGAAGTGGGGCAACGTCAAAAAAAAGGAACAGCTCGCCTTCAAAACCATGAGACTAACTGCGGTACTCAGAGATATTTAATAATTACGTCCGTCACTTTTTTTGGATTTGACATAGTTTTGTATGACAAACTGTTAAAACCTTGACTAAGTGATGGCCTAAGTAATCATTAAAGCTTTCTGAGTACGGCAGTTAGACATAACTGATGAAACGTAGGTTTACTAATAAAATACACCGGTGCCTTACCTGCGTGATAAATCACAATAACATCGGTAGAGCAATAAATATCATTTAGATCCAGTTTGCGGCCTACATATGTATTTCCAGTACATATATATACATCCAAGCGACAATTTAGTTCCCTTGTCTATCCGCTTCCTACATGCTCCCCTCCGGCGAACTTCCCGACTGTATTCGATTCTCGTCGGAATTCCAACTGTTTTGGACGGAATCGATGAAGCGAATGGTCTCAATATTCGTCGCTCTGGAATATATCGGCTGCTTTTTGCCTGCGGTTTCTGTCGCGTTAATATCGGAATAGAAAAACACGAGAAAGTTATAATCGGAATAAAAGGAATCCTAAAATCAGGTCATTGTCTACCCGTGTGCTAAACATTGTAAATCCGTTCATCATTTTGTCAAAGTTGTAATATGATCGCTCTCGAACTACCAGACTTGAAACATCTCCAGAAAAAAAAAACTGATCGACCTATATTAGAATTCTGCGGAATCATAGCACTGAAATAATACAATGTATTGTTCTAAAAGTGTAATTCAAAGAAAGACAAATACTTAAATGTTTACACAGAATCTATAAAGTATTCTTTCAACATACGTGTCATCGTCTGAATAATACAGGCACTGCGTAATCATTGCATATCCATTGTATTTCTGGATAAAGTCATCTGCCTTACCTTTTCCCAAGTAAGTTGGGGTCGGCTTCCAGTCTAATCGGATGTAGTGAATACAAGTATTTTACATAGAGTGTCTGCCTAACCAACCTCCTTAACCAAGACTTTTGGGACCATTGACTATTTGAAACGGCCGTCAAACATCTGCAAATTACGTCCGGGAACAACGGCTTAGCGTGCTTTCCGAAACACGGACGAAAGTTTGTATGTATTAGGTGCTCACTGGTCACCCATCCACGGACCAATCTAGGCAAGCGCGGTTTAACCTGAAGATTTTTATTTGTTATTATTTAGCCACGAGCTCTTCTCTTTCTTTCTTTTACTTGGAGAAAACATTATGGAAAACAAAATCAGTGATACACTCCCCAACATTTGGTCCTTCGAGCCGGATTAATTTCGGTTTTGTCACCCACCCACAGACCAACCTTGGCAAGCGCGGCTTAACCTGAAATTTGATCTGAGTAGTTATTATTATCTGGCCACGACTATTTTTGGATAAATTACTTAGAAAATGATCAAGTGAAAGCCATACATATAAGTGATAGTGGCTACAGCTTGGATTATGTAAATGCACTGTGAACTTTGACTTATAATGCAAAGTGCTTCCTTACAATTCTCTCTCCTACCTTGGAATACTAAGTGGAACTTCGTTTATTACTACTTTGAAATCCTTTTGAAGCTTCAGCTTTTGCAGGAGCCTTTTCTTGAAACTTCGACTTATTGATTTATCTTGCTTTAAATCTCGTCTTCGTTCGGGTTTTTTACAGCTTCGTCAGTGTAGTGGTCGCAAGCACGACTGCTGAGCAGGAGGTCCTGTGATCGATTGCCGGGTCGGGCCAAGTGTTTTTGGGTTCAACTCTGCCCAAACCTTCGGAGATAACAGGCCCGAAAATATGGTGTGTTTAAACCTTTCGTTATATTCTTCATCACTGAGGGTCGCGATTGTACCTTTGCGAAGTTGTCTATTTGGGATCTATCACTATTTTGTCTGTTGTAAGCTTTATCTTAGTTTCATCGAACTTTTCTAAGTCATTCACTCCAGTTCTTGAAGTCAATCACTTCCATTGCGTGCACACATGAGTACATTACTGCCAGAAATTCACAGACCTAGACTAAAATGGCCCTTGACTTTTTGTCATGACCTTTTTATCACCAGTCAATGCCTTGCTGTTGCTGGGTCATTGACTTTAGTATATTACATGCAGTATATCTTGATTAACATGATGATTTTTTTCATGCATTCATATTTTGGTGAGTTGGAATTCAGACTCATTTGTTTAGTCTAGAAACCGACTCTTACTAAGCATAACCTAGTACTCATTGAAGGGTTTGCCAGAGAATTCTGAAGCTAGCCTCTGTGTGATAAAGACTATTGTCAGTTAGTCATTAGGGACTATCTATCTACGTCTAGTCTAAAAATAGGACTTTATATTCCTCCTCCTCAGTCACCCTCGAGAATTTTTCTCAGGAAAAGTCTTATTATCATCCATCACCGTCTGTGTAACCTTTTACCAACTATTTTGGGGTCGGCTACCAGTTAAACTTTATTATGACCACAGCCAAATGGTTGAAATCCTTCTTCCCTCTTACATTTAACCCTTCTGCCTTCATACTAAGAGTGAACAGGCATCTTCTGGGCAACCTCATGCATCGCTTTTCATCAGGCGTGAGCGAGGTCAAAATGGCTCTGCATTTTGCAATAAAAAATAACATAATATTGAGCCGGTATGAGCCCATGGAGCGTCTTCCTATCTAGCAACCTTGGAATACTGCGTTACAGGATACGAGGAAGAAAAAAAGTCTTTTGATATAGACAAAAAAATATTCCCGCTTTAAATTTTGGCGGAACATTCATCAGTATTTCCTCAAGATAAAAGATGAGTAATTTACGCGTTCACAAGATAATACCAGATAACGCTTATGTTTTTATTGATATCCTTGGATTATCACCGATAAAATTGATACCGTTTTTATTTTGTAGATTAAAACTCAGTACAATGCAGGTCCATCACTGGTGATAGTGCGTTGTTTCGTAATAGTTTTATAAAGGATAATAATAAAAGTTTTTAGTGTTTATTGGTCGAGTTTTGTGATAAAAGTGTTCTTTGATCTGCTTTAAAATGATTTCTTGCTAAACACATTTTGTGGTAAAGTTAATCGTTGGTGAAAATAAAAACTTGATGGAAGTGCGGCTTATTAATTAGATAACAGTGCTGTGGCAATGAAAGTGAAGAATCCGTTCAGTCTAGTGCGAATAGGTACGAATGCTCTTTGAATTTTTCTTATCTTTATAATTATTTACTGTAGAGGTAAAAGTACTGCAAGGTCTGCCAAGTGGTTGTAACTGCTGAATATGAAGTCTTGGACACGAATCGAGCCGGGCAAAACCATCAGGAATTTCTTAGAAGCTGCCACGTAGTTAAGTTTGTGCCCGGTTGGGAGGACAATGCAGATTAGTGTCTGAGATGATCTATTGAAGATAGAACCACACAGGTTTGAGTGGACCTGTCCAGTCAGTGCAATCATTTATCAGTTTTAAAGATAACCTATAGCTCAAAGAGCTCAATGTCACAACGAACAATACCAAAGAAAGGACATTTCGTAAGGTCGCTTAAAGTACTAACTGCCGCACTCAGAAAGATCTAATGATCACTTAGTAAAGGTATTGACAGTTTAACCTTAGAAAAGTATATCAAATCTTTACTAAGTGACGACTTAAGTAATCACACTAATATTATAAAGGCGAAAGTTTGTGAGTGTGTATGTTTGTTACTTCTTCACGCAAAAACTACTGCACGGATTTGGATGAAATTTGGTACACAGGTAGTTTATAACCTGGATTAACAAATAGGATAGTTTTTATCCCGATTTTATATTCCCGTGGGTTGTAGCGGGTGAAGCCGCTGGCAACAGCTAGTCATTAAATATCTGAGTAAAACAGCTTCAAGTAACATAAACATAACTTAAAATTTGGTAGTATTAGGTACGCCTCTGTCTGCCTTACCATTCGGGTATATAGACGTGATGTTACGATGCATTATTATCAATATATTATTTAATGTCAAAACTGCTCTTAAGCCACCCCCATTTACTGAAGGTCAAAGTGATTAATGTGAGTTATGGTATGGCTACTAGGTCATCGATTTTCGGTTGCCAATTTAGTAGACGTTTGATAAGAAATAATGTTGCTTAATAGGAAAGTTTAGCGTGGTTTTATAGCTGAATAGACTTCTAATCCCAAAAAAAAATAATTAAGTAAAGATCGTTGTTTTTTGTGCTACTGTCAAACGTACAGTCTGGAATCATATATAGTTACAAAAAAATGACGTGTAAAAGTGTTTGTAAAAACCTCTTTGCAAAATAAAAATCATTTATCAATGGGTTTTTCTTTTAGGAAAATAGTTTTGGTCAACAGCAGCCCATAATTATAAACATAATAAAAAACTTGGCAGTATGATATCTCAATAAAAAAAATGGTTTCTACCATAACCATACCTAACCGGACCTAGCATACACCCTTGTCGAATCACATGACTAGAGACATGATAACTGTTTATATTATTAACAATATCAATATTACTATCGCAATAAAAGATATAATTGTTATCGTGTATATTTGTTTTACAGCCGGCGGCCTACTTTATATTTCACTCACTGCAATATGGCGCATTGCTAAATCTAGGGCTCATTAGGAGTTTCCTTCAAAATGGAATGAACACGAAATGTTATTTTAAGTTTTGTGAAAAGAATATTCTTGGTTTTAGTTGGAATGGAAACGTATAAGTAAATGCAGCTTTAAGGTCTTCCTTCATCGTGTGGTTCATGCCTAAACCAGTGTGAGTTCTTATACCGCCCATGGACGCAAGACAGAGGCTGTCTTACCTTTACCAGAGGTGCTTAAATATCCTAGGGTTCGAACTTAAGACTTGGCCGTGCGGCTTAGATGTGAAACGAGAGGTCCTGAGTTCCATCTCCACCAATTACAATTGCCAGTACCTATTACGATGGAGACTGTCTTTCATAGTTTCTGGGGTCCACAGACAAACGATCAATGGACTAAGTGGTCTGAGTTTCTGGGGTCCTCAGACAAACTCTCAATTAGACTAAGTGGTCCAGATAACAAATATTCGGTGGCCAAAGCCCCAAAGCTAGGCTTACCCGTAAAAACCCAATTATTCTTAGTTTAAAGGTTTCTGGACGGTCGTTGGCCGTAATGTTGACCCATAGACAAAGTTCCACTGCTGACTGAGTATTGAGCACCAATATTACTATAAACTGCGTAGGGAATCTCAAAAACGACATCAGAGAGGCATTATTGAGCTTTGTTTTACAGTCGTTTTAGCCAAGCCTATCTAATCTTAGTTTATCTTGAAAGAAAATATTGAAATTGTTCCGTATATTAACGCAAAGCCTTGTTCAGTTGGGTTAAACCACATAAATCTGTTGTTTTAGATGTTGTTACCCTATCTATAGCCTGTTTGGGTTAAGGCTAGGCAGATATGATGATGAGGTTCCACGACTATTTTCTATCCCTGAATAAACTGTAACTTCCTAATAATGTGAAGTCCCCTTCAAATAATATAAATGGAACATTGCTGTACCTAATCATTATTCTTTAGTTTAGTTTTGCCAGACGAAGGATCTGCGTACAAGTGTCAATCTTCTTTACATAATATACTAACTCGATTTCTGAATACCAAATCAATTCAAGTTTCGTGGATACCTATAGTGAAGGAATAGTTCGCTCTCGCAGATGGCCATATTTTGACGAATAATTCTCTCATTGCGGTTGTCAGCATTCTCGCTGCGGTTGCGATGGTTTTCAAATTTATCTTGCTCAACCATTACGAGTAACAACCTTCAGCCGAAAGACCGTCCACTGCTGGACATAGGCCTCCCGGGACGAAGCATCGCCACATTGACCGCCCCGTGCGTCTGGCATCCAACGGAATCCCGCAACCTTAACCAGGTTATCGGTCCGCCTAGCTAGTGGGTGGCCTTCCCACGCAACGTCTTCCGGTTCGCGGTCGCAACTCCGGAACTCTTCGGCCCCATCGGCCATCCGTTCTGCGAGCAATTTTGGGGGGCATGTGGAACAGGGTGTAAAGTTCCTCATCCCCCATAGAAAAGGGAGGATCCTCCGACCAGACGGGTGTTGTGTCTGGTGGGCTAACTGCCCGACATATGTAAGTCGGGATTTTCTATATAGGCTAATGTGGCGGATAACTTTGATAGCGCGATGCAGAATTGCCAATGTTAGTTCGCATCTGTTGCGATAGATGGCGCTGTCGCCACACAATGAGCTATAACTACATTTAGGGCCATTTGATTGATTGTTTCCGTTTTTTTGAAAATTTTCATTCAGTTTCGGACATTACAAGTTTCGTCTCTCGAATCTACACGACCGTCCCATGTTCGTGGATACAAACCCAATATCTTAATAATCTTTTTACCTTTGTGTAATAACACAATTTATTGTTCTATAATAATACTTAATTTTGCGACTACCGAGAGTGATCGGTGATCTCAGCGATTCAGTAACAAGCAGATCATTACGTAAGCATGTTTTTAACTCGGAATGTTAAGAATATAAAAAAATGGTTTCTTCTTGTAGCATTTTTGTTATTGTGGAGATATTATGAGGACATCATGCTGTAAATGGGTAGTAACAAGCCTTAAAGTGGGACTACCAGTCTTACCAAGGGGTAATCGTGCTGCCCCGTAACTCCATTGTGGAGGCTTAGATAGACAGTCACTTCCCTGACTTCCCACGCAAGATTGGAAGCTGACCGCAACATACATCGTTGGGAAAGGATATACAGGTGACAGATAAGTCTGAGTTAAATTGTCATAAAAAATGCGACTTCGTTTTAGGATTTCTTCTTGAAGCATTTGATGATAATTATGTTGCTCAAAAAACTACTAAATATTTATTTTTCAGTTTCTATTGGTTCATAAAATATCGAAAGTATATCGAAAACTGTGGTTCATAAATGCTCAGGTTTGATCTTAGTATATCTGCTGCCAACATAGTTTCTTGACACACAGCAACGTTTCTGATACCTCAGATATTAAGACTTCGTTTCTTTGTTGATTAACCTGTTGGATATGCCAAACAATCCTTTATTAATTGTTCAGGCGTATCCAGAAGATTTTCAATAAGATTCTTGTTAGCTATTATCGTGTTGCCGGAACGACTTAACCAAATCAGCTTATGAGACGGGAAATTAGTTCCGCCACTTCTCCTTGTTTTTTTTTCGCGTTTTGTGAAGTCTTTCACGGTTCTCGATGTCGCCAGAATGTCACTATCCTTCTTGTAACGCTGTTGGTAAAAGTTTGAAAGAAATTGTCTGTGGAAATTGTATTGTAAAAATATGATCGCCTCGACGTTGTTTTTATAATACAATTTCCATTTCATTTCTTCCGATTATAGGTACACGCCTAGTGAATATCCACTCTATGTAATTTTAACGTTTTTTTTTACTATTTAGAATGACTTTTGGTTGAAATTATGGCACATCAGTCAATCATTCTCCTACACTCCAGGTCTTCTTCATCATTACTCTCTCTATCTGTCATCATCCCCAGATATTTCAAGTTATATTTTCCTCTGTTTCAGCTGAATTAAGATGGTTGCTATTGGGCGCGTGTAGCGGCAAAGTCATGAATCAAGGAGGACTGAAGAATGTCGTCACTGAGCCGTCGCGCCTGGAGAACAAACGTGAGTACCTCCATATCTTCATAATTATATCTTTTTAAATATCATTTTTATTAGTAAATTCATTAAATCTTCTTGCAGGTCTTTCTGAATACTTCACTAGGTACTTACACCTTGTATTTTTATAAATAGATTGCGACTTTGTTTGTTTCATTGTCTTTTTAACCGACTTCTAAAATAAGAAGGAGGCGTAGACATAAACCCGCGCTCTTTTTCCAGAGTTATTTCGTTCCCAGGGGTTAGACAAAAACCACAGAACGCCACCTGCTGCGATCCAAATCTGCTTAATTCTGCTTCGAAAGTAGTCGTTTTAGTAGTATTTTGATGTCGGTTGGTTTTATTTCAAAAATATTTTTAATTTAACTTTTTTAATTGCAGTATGTACAGTGTGTTAGGTTAAGGGAGGATGGCATATTGAAGGAGGGCGTTCAGTATTCAATTCTCGTCCCAGTATGTCAAAAACTATAACCTTAATTTGTGACGTAATTGTGCCATGGCCCTGCACGCTCTCCAGATCTCACTTTATTAGTCGTTTTTATTTCGCCAATCATCCTACGCCAGTTCTAAAATATGAGGGGAAAATGGATTATATTTTAAAGTCATTGACCTGCGCACATCTTCTGTGATAAGCGCAAGGGTTGCGAGACTTTTCCGAAATATGAAGTACGGTTCTGTCTGTTATTTAACAGTGTTTTTTGTTAATATGTTAGTATCATGTAAGCATGCCCTATTGCGATATTCAAAATGTCCCTCGTTTCAACTAACATACTGTATACTACACATTTTTTTTGTCATGCATCAATTTTACTTTGTAACTATAAGATTTAAGGACCATCATGCCAAGAAAAGAAACCAAACTACAAATCAGATACTTAGTACATAATATTATTATACATATAATTTTACATTAAAAAAAGTTACCTATTCAAATCGATTCATAAATGACTAAGTTATTAGGTAAGAAACATAAAAACAATTAAGACCTTCCATTTTTAAAGTGTCAAAAAAAAATAATTTCGGAAGCTGGTACTCCAAAAACCTCTTGACCTATTGAAATTAAAACAATGACCTCAAAGGAACATCTTTGAGGTCATTGTTTGTCATTGATCTAGATTTTGCGTGAATCAAATCATCAATATTTTAAAGATAAGTACCTACCTTTGTGATGACTTAGTAGGGTTAGTTAACTAAAAAAAAATAATTAGTCCGTCAGATACCTAGATTTCCAAAAAATATTGGGCACGTATTTTTAATTTTTACATGTAAGCATACAATGAAGATGATACAGTAATTTGAAAACTCGTGTGACATCATTTTCTAAGACATCAGTATGAATTTTTTTAGCGGTTAGTGACGTCACAAACCCCCACTCAAATCTTTGACGCGTTTTAATTTGGACGTGTTCCAATATTTTTCGATAATCTAACAGACGAACTAATTAGAATCATATTTTTTGAAGTCAGTAAACATCCCTATTTCTTACGTACGGTAAGTATATTGGTCTTGTTTGGTCCAAGAATCAAGTGTCTTCGTTTGTCTAGTGGTCGCAAGTGCGACTTCTGTTCATGACGTCAAGGTCGTTTTGATTTCCAGGTCGATCAAGGTGTTACTGGGTTTTTCCATCAGTAATTTACCATTACCACCCTCGAATCTGAATTTGTGCCCGGTTGAAGACAATAGGCCCCGACGAAATGTGGGTGTCGGTACTAACGGGTTACACCTCTACTTATCCGTTTGAGGATTACAGGCATGAGTCTTTGTCCCAGGGATGATATGATTAAATAAATAACTGAATTTCATACTGAAAACCATCAGATAAAGAAAATTAAAAAAAGAAACTGATTTAAATCAAATAAATCCGATTTAAATCAAATAAATCCAATTAAAAAAAAAAACAATTTAAATCAAATTAATCTGATTTTTTTGTTGTTTTATCGGATGCGAGACGCACGGGACCGGTCAATGTGGCGACACTTAGGGGAGGCCTATGTCCAGCAGTGGACGTCTTTCGGCTGAAATGATGAGGCTTTTTCCACAACTCACCGGATATGACGCCATGGTACGGACTAATGTGGAGCACGCTTGCCTAGACGAAACCGAATCACTCAAACTTTGAATAGATCTAGATTATAATGACCAGGGACCAGCGAAGCCATCTTTCACAATATTATGTAGCATCAAAGCTATAATTTGCGAGTCGATCTGACAAAGAGGCATTGCATCACGTCAGTCATGGTGAATTTAAATTGTAGTATATTATCAATACGCTTGTTACCTCTGTTGGGTAAGCAGATACTTTGCTTGTCGTGAAATTGTGTGGGAAATAAGTCAAATAAGTGGTATTTGGAGACTCAAAGTATTATTAGGAAACTAGTATTCAATGACTTAGGTTCGCCAATATGCAGTAGATTACCTTGAAGAGCCAGTGATCAATTCTCGCTCCGCCGAGACTGTTGAGGACCGTTCACACAGACCAGCTCGCATCGGCTGGCGCTTTTCTTTTCACACAGACCGGCGCGTGGCGCGAGTACACAATCGGAGCCGGTCGGCCGGTCGAGTGCGGAAGAGTACGTCATCAGAGGCAGCCGGTCGGCTCCTCTTATTATTTCACACTAAGCGCGTTAGGTTTGCTCTCAAGAACTCTCAATAATAAAAGAAAGACATCTGAAAATAAGTCCTATTACAATTATTCAAAACTCTGATTTAAATGCGACAAAAAGTCTGATCTCCTCTCCGAGCTGGTCTGTGTGAACGGACCCTTAACTTATTTATCTGGGACTTAATCGCACTACATTGTCTTTGCGTTTTTCTGGTGATCGCCACGCCACGGTTGATTCGGGCTTTTGCAGTGGTTGGAGATTAGTGTGACGGGTTTGTTCCAATAAATAATAACCCTTTGGGGCTTACAGGCATGTTAAGTTATGATATTAGTAACACAAGTAGACAATAGCTTTTGTTTACTTTCAATTCGCTTGTTATTTTGAGCTTATGCGGAGAAGTCATCATCATTTATTATTTATTCATTTATGTACACACAAAATCCAACAAAAAAGTATAAAAACATTTAAAAAATAGAAGAGCACAAAGGTACTGCTCTCGTCTTCCTGCCCTCGTTCTTCTTCTTCCATTTTCCTCTGTTACACATCATAAGAGCTGCCCTGTGAATTCGTCCAAGGAAGTCGACATAATAATCCCACTGCTGGGACACAGGCCTCCTCTCTTTGAGAGGGAATGGGTTATAATCTACCACGCGGGCCCAGTGCGGATTGGTAGATTTCACATGTCTTCGAAATTTTTGGTACTAAGACATGCCGGTTTCCTCACGATGTTTACCTTCACCGTTTTGGGAGGAGCGGTGATGGTAATGTGCCTGCCTGGGTTCGAACCCACGACCTACTGTTCCTAAGTCGAGGCCGCCACCACTGGGCCACCGCTGCTCATAATCATAATTAATTTTAAATAATTATCATGCATTTTCTGCCATCGAACAGTGTTGTTGCTCTAAAGAACTTCCCCGATTTAGGTCATATATTAACAACATTTTGGCTGAAACTACTCCGTAAGCAATATACCCTAAACCCCATAATCATAATCACATTAAGTTGCACTAGCTAACCCACAGTTAAACGTAGTTCTATACGTCGCACTGCGCCACACACCTGACCTGATAGTGTTGAACTTTTTGTGTGTGCAAAACTATCCAAGACGTAAACTCATTAGATTAAATGAGTTTACGTCTTGGATAGTTTTGCTGTTGGGTGCCTTATCTATTGGAGTTACATAGCATCACGACTTTCCGTCGATGGAGAATGCAGAAGTGGATGTTCGAGGAGCTAGTGGCTTTATATTAGGAGCCGGTCAGGTCGATCTTCAGGTTAAGCCGTACTTGATTAGTCCGTGAATGGGTGACCACTGATCAGGTATCGAGTTTCCTCCGTGACTCGGAAATCACGTTAAGCCGTTGGTTCTGGCTGCTATACATAGACTATCCTTTTTCCGCTGGGTGAGGAGGTAGGCAGAAACCACAGGACGACACTTGCTACGATTCTCACATACTCCGTTTGCTTCGACCATGCTCATACATCTGGCTACTTAATCGGTTCTAACTACAACTATACTTACTCCCCTTTTCTTTTTTTTTGGGTGTGAAATCATCAAATAACCCTTCCCGCTCTTGGGAGAGCGAAAAGAAGTGTCAGACTTCTACTGACTAAACACCACCTAAGTTCCTTCTTAGCCCTTTATGTCGAGGCAGCGGTATCTCTTACAACAACCCGCAGCCCCGATGGGCAACTATACTCCCCTTGTAACAGCAAAATATGCAGTAATCGAAATTTTTACGATTTTGCGTTTTTGACAAAAATCTGGACATGCGAAAGAAATGGAAATGTGGGCGTAACTTAAGGTATCTAGAAGGTACACTTCTGCCTACCCCAGGCGTAATGTTTTTACGACGACCACTAGCTATACTTAGAATATTTTTTAATGTTTTTGGATGACTTGGACATGGAGAAATAGAAAGGAAAAATGCAACATTTCGCGTGAATTACTTTGCAGCGTGTTTCTCGAAACCGCCATTTTGCAAGTACTGCATTTACTGTTACGAGGGCATTATAGGTAGACTTTGAGGCTAGGTAGGTAGCTATAAGTCTAGTCAAGCTGCCGATATGTTATACGGAAGGCACTTTATATTGGTTAACACAGCCTTCCGCAGTTCCGCCGTCTCGGCAAGGCAGTGCAAATTGATTACCTAGCTGCAAGTAACCTAGTTAGTATTCTTGATAGGTTCTGTAGGCAGCTATTAACATCCATGTTAATTTTGAGTATGATGTGGTTGAATTTTGCCAATGTTGGCTACGGTAACTTTTTAAAATAAATAATTATGTCTATTACACCTAATAATGTATACAAAACTGCCTCGACGGTCGAGAGGGCTGAAGCACGACTGCTAAGCATAAAGTTATGGTTCGATTCCCTTATCTGGTATAGGTGTCAATGGGTAGTTCCATAAGGAATTTTCAGTAGCTGCCATATTGAAGTCTAGATCCGGTTAGTAGTAATAGACGCCCCCCTACCCCTCCCCCCCTTTTACATGCTATTTAAAACATAACTGGCTAAATGTAGGTCTACTATTACAGTATGGTACAGCTATGCGTAATCCTTCATTCGATAGGTACACCAAAGATAAACTTAGTACTAACAGAAGTTAATCTCGTACAACACGAAATTCAGTATGTCCTTTTTTTTTGGCGGGTGGAAAATCATCGAATAACCCCTCCCGCTCTTGGGCAGAGCGAAAGAGAGTGTCAGACTTCTACTGACTAAAAACCACCCATGTTCCTTCTTAGCCCTCTATGTCGAGGCCGCGATAACTAGTGTACAACCCGCGGCCCCGACGGGCTCAGTATGTGTCCTTGAAACGAAATAATTAAATGAATGCTGTGAATCCCCTTTCGTTTGCCAAACGTATCAAAATTATTACGCCACGTTCAGCTTGAACCCAGTTCTGAAACGACGTGTAACTTTGTATTCGGAAATAAGTCAATCAATATTCCAACTGCGTCTGGCGAAACTGGAAATCGGCGCAATACTGGTGAAAGGGCTATTCTGATGACGATTAATACGAGATTAAACAGGATGTAACTCATAGTCGTCCTCTACGCATTCTGTAGGTACATCAAACTGAACAACATGAGTACAAAAATAATTCCTGATACGACACTTTTTTTTTATTCGGCAAATCAACTTCTTATTTATGTAACTGTAACGAACGCAAAACATTGTGTTTATAAGTGCAAATACCTACTGGTACAGCCGTACAGGGGTTGTTAGAGCATTAGAAAATGTCGGAACTTATATTATATACAGGATGTAAATGTACCGTCCACGAAGCATTCTGTACATCTAACTAAGTACCCCTACGCAAAAATTATTGCAAGGAAACAACTTTTTTTTCGTAAAAATTACGTTTTACGGTGAAACTCAATGTATTCTACTTAAAACATTGTGCTAATGAATGCTTTGAATAGTAAACGGATCATAGAGGCAATTAAAGTCAAATTATTCATTTATTATATCCGTAATTAGAAGATTCCCAGGTATGGTCGAGAACAAAAAAAAATCGTAATGACGGTCAGAACAAGTACCTTTCAGCATTGTCAAGTTAAGGGTACTTTCACAACCTTTATCTTCATAACCAGAAGGTTTGCCATCATCCCCCTATGGGCGGAATAAATGTCTCGGATCCGTTAACGTCTTTTTTCGCACAAAATTATCGCCAAAAATCACAATGATAGTACAGGCAACAATATTTGACATTTGTTTATCTCGCGCGCTACCGCAACCAATGTTGATACAAGTTGATCAAACAACTCCGACAGTTTCGTTTGCCTTAGGCAGCTTGTTTATTAACTGCGAGATATTGTTAATTAACTTCACGGTTTATGATAAATTAATTATGGGCTCTTTATTTGTACAAACTAGTGCGTAATATTGGTAGGTGTGTGGGGCGTGTAGAACACCATAACCCAACCCAGGCAAAAACCCTTTTTTGTGGATGACAAATCATCGAATGACCCCCCTGCCGCTCTGGGCAAAGCAGAAGAAAGTGTCAGACTTTTACTGATTACAACCCACCCATGTTCCTTCTTGGCCCTTTCGAACAGCCACGGCAGATGGCTGTGCAAAGGCCTAATATTTCTTTATCTTGTGGTTTGTGCCTAACCTCGTGTAAGAGCCTTTTTGTTGCCCATGGCCTCTGATTTTACTTTGGACATGCCCTGGAGAAATATCTCTCAGGCGTGCTGGTTTCTAGTCCCACGGGGTACTGTATTACTCAGTACTAACTGAGTTATGGAGGTCAGATAAGCAGTCTGGTATTCAACTGCATCCAGGAAGACTGGGAACCGACTCTAATGAAGTTGGGAAAAGGCTAGACATGATCTGTATAAAACTGGAGTATAATCGTTAGTTCTATTTCCACCTTCAAACAGCTGTGTTCTGAAATTTCGAAGGATATCAATGTAATTTCGGGCACGTTATACTTTTCAACTTTATCGGGCAAACTCAACACGTAGGACACGTCCTGTTGTCCAAGTTAGGGCATCTGACCATATGGCGGTGGTCCAAAGACTAGACCTTCGTCAAACGTTTACCGCAACGTAAACGTGACGTATTTTTGAAACAACCACGTTTATTGCATGGTAGGGTGTTCTTGAGTGGAGATAGCGGATTGGCAAGCGTAACGTTTCACGCCCTCAGGCTGGGTGGAGCGACGATCTTCGCAGGGTTGCTGGTAGTAACTGGAAAAAGTTGCTGAGGATCGAGTTGAGTGTGAATGAGGAGTCCTATGTCCAGCAGTGGATTGCTGTACACTGATGATGATGATGACGTCGATTGCGAATGGCACGCTGCACTGAAGACGCAGGCTACAAAAATCATATCAAAATCTATAAAGCAAAGTTTAGCAATGCGATAATCTTGTCACTGTCACACAACATGTGCAAGATAGGGACGGTAGCATGTCTGAAGTCTAAATCAAAAAACGAGGTAAATAAAGATCAAAGTCTCAGTGTGAAGATTATGATCAAAGTGAAATAAAAAGAATGATAGCGAATAAAAACAATATAGCTGTATTAGGTCACCTTTAATATCAAGTTTTATCTTAGAAAGAAACAATATTGCTAAGTCACTCTTACAATGCTAAACAAACGCAGTATGACGCTGTAGAATCAGTAGACTTATAAAAAATACTTCCATTCTTCATGGTTTTCATTTGCTACATTTTAGAACTGGGATAGTGCCGAAATTATGAAATGAGGCAAATATGGCTAGAGGCCTGGCACTGAGGGCACCCACAGGATAGTACGATTAAGCAGAACCGGTCACAAATCAAGACTATTCTAAGAAACTCGTAATGGGAAAACCCATTAATACTTTGCCCGTACCTAGAACCCCTTGCTCAGCGACTACGATTACCATCGATGCAGTCGTTAAACCAAAAACCTTCTTTATTTGCAGGTGAACGACGTCGAGGTGCAGCGGGTCGTGCGGCTGCCTTGCGTCGAGCACCTTCTGACTCCGACTGCTCCGGAGAGACGGCGTCACTGTCGGCTGATAGCGGCGACCGCGCCGTGAGGCCGCCGCCGCCGCTACCACGCGCTGGCAAAAATAGGGGGTAAGAGATCCATGGTCATTCAGACAAGATACTTTTACTGCTGAACATAGATCATAAGAGATTCGGACTAACACCAACTCGCTGTCGGCCAAGATCTGTATCACAGAATAAGGGGGTAAGATATCGCCGCGGGAGGCGCTCCGGGCGTCGGAGGCCACGTGATGGCTTCCGGCCACTGTAGACGCGGGCCTGTGGACGGTGAGTGATGGGCTATCTCGCCGTCCGTCTTATGACGACGCCTGGCCGTGTCGACGGCGCGTTCGTATTCCACGCGCGCCTCAAAGAGATGTCAGCAACATGGGAGGGGCCCGTAAGGACCGACGCCCATCGGGGCTGCGGAATGTTGTATTGTAAGAGATACCGCGGCCTCGACTTAAAGGGCTAAGAAGGAACATGGGTGGTTTTTTGTCAGTAGAAGTCTGACACTCCCTTTCGCTCTGCCCAAGAGCGGAAGGGGTTATTAAAATTTGATGATTAACCACCCGCCAAAAAATAAGGGGGGGGTTAGATATCAGCCAATGCTTGCCGAGATCGGTCCGTGGTATACCAACACCCTTTGTGCACCGCAGAGTACGTAAAGCGGTTGATCTCGGCTGTTCATCGGTCTTTGACAGTCACTATTGGTGGGTAGACACAAAGCCTAGGTAAAAAAAACTGAAAATCAGCCTTTTCGTCAAAATTGAGTCGAGTTGATCAGAGAGGCAGTAAAATACTATGGTGAGGCTATGTATAATACTTTTGCATACGGATAACTAGACGCCAAACTGAACACAGATAAAGACTGCACAGCCAACCTAAATTGGCACTTGTATAAGAATACTTGGTTTTAACCAAAGCTTTCTGGAATCAAGATGTCTCGTACAACTAATACTATTTGAAGGTTTCTTCGTAAGCCACTTTTGTAGTTGTAAATTTGATAGAACCAGTGACAAATAAACAATTCAATCAACTTTCCAATCCACAATAACCTTTTTCCGTAACCAATTAAAATAATCAATTCATTACAGTTTAATTTACCCACAATGACACAACATTTTGTAGATCACGGACTAAAATAACAATATGTAAGGCCCATGTCCCACCGCGTACGATTAGCGAGTAGCGAGTAGAATTTGCCGTTGTTCCTGGCTTTAATTTGAAGATCTTGAACAGTAGTTACAGGTGTCTCATAACCAGTACTATCAAGAGGTGGCATATTTCCCAGTACGAACTGTGTTTTGGACAATGATATATTTAAAACTATAAATACGTTGTCCGCCCTCAAAAATGACAACATGAAATGAAGCCAATTGGCCATTTGACATCGCGCTTTGTTACGCACCAACCTCTCGCGCGATGCTACGTTTGTTCTTAATTTAAATCGTGTGTGTAAACCTGCGCGGAACATAAAGACAACAGGCATCCCGCTGTACGGTGTCATATTTTCTTTCCCTTTCTTTACGCGTAAAAGTAGTAATATAATATTTTCGCCGTTTTGAAGCGCCGCCATGTTAGTTCATGACGTGTCTATATATAATACGTCATTGGTTTTGGAGGTCAGATAGGCAGTCGCTCTATGTAAAATACTGGTATCAGCATGCTGGATGCATCCGATTAGACTGGTAGCCGACCCCACATGGTTGTGAAAAGGCTAGGCAAATGATGATGGGAGCCTACATCGATTGTACTTTTCTTCAGCTAGAACATAGTCGGTAACTAGTCGCTTGTTGCCAACGGTGGGACCGATGCCTGTGTGTGACCTTTCGCGTCCGCAATTATGTTAAAACTTGAACTGATCTAATATTAACATGTTGGAACCTTTTTTAATTCGCAGACTGAAAAGGGTCGCACGTGAATGTTATTTTTAATGTTCATACATAAATCTCGTGCTGATATAAAGATAATCCTATGTTAGGAAATAGAAAATACAGGATTTACGGCCGAATACTGAAACGCTACTCAATTTTAAGTTGCCTTAAATCTCGTTCTGTCTCTGTTACTTCAGCATAGAGCGACCGAGACAGCACTCAAATCAAATCAAATCAAAATCATTTATTTCAAGTTGGCCAGTTACAGGCTCTTTTGAATAGTCGAACAAATACTAAATTTTAATAAGCTAATAAACTAAGCTACAGTCCCACTCACAAGGCATAATAACTGTCAGTGTACTGTAGTTGCTGATTCCAAAGCGTTGGTCTCATGAGAAGAATTGCAAGAAACTTCATGGATACTCTTTTAAATCAAAATATTGTTACAAACCTTTGGTTACATCATTCATATCGAGATTGGTATATTATCATGTGAGAACGATGTAGCAAGTTGTGCACGATAAGTGTCGACAGTAAAGCCAAAACGACGATTTATAATAATATAATATTTCAAACAAGCCGTGGCAACTAAGAGGTGACCAGTCACAACTGACAGCACCCGTTCACGAGCATGACGCATGGATCAGCACCATTCCACTCAACCATTTTAAAGGGATCGAAATGACCCGACACAGCCGCCACCATCAGCGAGACATTTAAGTGAGCATGACACACTCTCAATCGCCAGGGCATATCCAAGTCAAATAAAAAATAGAAAAATAAATGTAGGTTTCCAGAGAATAACAGCTTTCTAGTACATAGTACTCACACAATAATGTGCTATGCGACTATATAATACTAAAGAGATTGAATTTATACATTGCAAAGATAGTTGTACAATCTTCTTCTTCTTCTTTCTTCTTCCTATTAAATGCTATTCATTTAAGCGTCCTGTCCTTGTGGAGCAGGACCGGCATTGAGCCAAGCATTTTTATCAGCGATATAATCGTCTAACTTGTAATATGCTTGCTTGCATAGTGTGCGTTTGATACATGTTTTAAATTTCGTCTCATTCAGTTCAAGAATGCTTTGTGGAATTTTGTTATAAGATGAGTCTACCTTAGCGAGTCTGAAGCCTGGCTGAACTAACTGGTCCCTATTCCTAGTAAAATAATTGTGTCTGTCACCTCTTTTACTAAAAAAATGCAGATTTTTTCTCACGTACTTTATGTTTTCGTAGATGTACTGACAATGCACCGTCATAATGTTAATGTTCTTAAATAGTTCTCTCAGAGAATCGCGCCTACGAAGACCATATATATGCTCTGATGGCTCGTTTTTGCAGAATAAAAATAGATTCAATGTCTGCAGCTCGTCCCCATAGCAAAATGCCATAAGACATTAGGCTATGAAAGTAACTAAAATAGACCAGCCTAGCGGTATCTACATCAGTAAACTGACGAATTTTTCTAATGGCATATGCTGCTAAACTTAGCCGCCCTGCAAGAGATGTTAAATGAGCACCCCATTGTAGCCGTGAATCAAGCGTAATCCCCAAGAGAACCGTTTCATCTACGAAATCTAGTTTCTCGTTATTTAATAGAATATCACAATCACTACTTTTAACATTCGGTAAAGCAAATCTTATGCATTTTGTCTTTTTTTCATTTAATACTAAATTGTTTGCTGTGAACCAATTATGAATCTGAAGTACTACACTAGATTTGAGCGTTACTTATATTTGAGTGGCGTTTCAGTATTCGGCAAATTAGCTAGCGTAACTCTTAGAATCTACGGGAGTTAATATTTTGACCAAATATTTTAGTGTAGATCTTTAAAACTTTAACTCATGAGTACAATAACATAGGTTAAAAAAAAGTTCATGCTGACAAGATTAAATATGCCTATTTGAGTATAATAAATGCACCTACATAGATTTTTTAAATGCCAAGTGTCCTCATAAACTGAAAAATGAATGGTTTCCTTTTTGCTTCACCTATCTCGTTCGGACACTTGCTCTCTTCTCAGCGTATCGATGACAAATCAATTTGACTCGTCCCAAAAACTGGCCACGAGTATTGCACTTTTTTTTTTGAGGTTAGTAAAGCCCAATTAACTCCGCTTTGGGGCTAGTGTCAGACTCTACTGACTAAAAACTCTTAGCCCTTTGTGTCGACGCCACGGTATCTCTTTCAAACAACCAGTAACCTCCGTACTTGTCTTGATCCTTTTTGTACTAATAATTTTCTTCTACTTTTTGCAGACGTCGTCGGGGCAGCGAATGGGAGGTGCTAGAGGGACTCAAAGACGGCCAGAGGTTTGAAAAGAGGCCCGACGTCTTCAACGGCTATCTACACAAGAAGAGGAAATGGCCTCTCAAAGGATGGCACAAGGTAACACTAGAATAGGGGATCGGACAAAAAAAAAAAATAGTTCGTCAGATAGATTTCCAAAAAATATTAGAGACGTATTTTTTCTTTTTTCACATAAACAAAAAATGAAGTCAATACAGTGCTTCGAAAACTCGTGAACTCTTCGAAAACGTCATATGATAGTTAATTTTTACCTACAAATGACGTCATATGATAGTAAATTTTTACCTACAAATGACGTCACAACCACAGCTTATCTTCGTCAATTTTGATTAATTTTATAAAACAAAAAACACGTATCCAATATTTTTCGATAATCTAACTGACGGACTAATTAGAATCATTGTTTTTTGGCTCAGTCCGATCCCGTATTGTTTCTTAGTATTCATTGACAGTGGTCCACATTGGCTTGGCTCTGAATCGCAAAACTTTACTCAGCAGTGAGATGACATAGGCTAACTGTAACTCATTGACAAAATACTGGCTATCACTGATAAATTGTGTTAAAGTACAGTGTCAGTCGTACTCGCAACCGGCATGCGTTTACGACCAGATCTAAGAACGTGGATGACGCAAAAGAAGTAGCTAGGCTAGCTCAATCTTCAGATTTAGCCTCGCTTGCCTAGGTTGGTCTGCGGATGGGTGCCCACCCATTACGTCTTGTTCCTTCCGTGCCTTGAAGCTGTTGGTTGGGACCAAGATTATTAAATACTAGCTGTTGCCAGCGGCTTCACCCGCTACAACTCGAAAATTATCCCACGGATCATAAAATTGGGATAAAAACTATCCTATATGTTAATCCAGGGTATAACCTATCTATATACCAAATTTCAACCAAATCGGTCCAGCCGTTTATGCGTGAAAGAGTAACAAACATCCACACATCCATTCTCACAAACTTTCACATTTATAATATTAGTAGGATTCGGTCCCTATGTAGGTCCTTATGAAACATCAGACCGAGACAAGCACGTGGGCTGCAGGTTGTTCGAAAGAGATGCCGCGGCCTCGACACAAAAGGCTAAGAAGGAACATGGGTGGTTTTTAGTCAGTAGAAGTCTGACACTCCCTTTCGCTCTGCCCAGAGAGGGAGGAGTTATTTGATGATTTGTGGCTTTCAAAGCTATTTAAATATAACATTTTTTTTTTATTATTTCCTTCCAGCGTTTCTTCGTAGTAGACGGCGGAATACTAGTCTACGCACGTTCTCCAACCGACGTAGCCCGAGGCCGACTACACGGCTCCGTAGATGTCGGCCTATCTGTCATATCGGCCAAAGCGAGGCGGCGTCGAATCGATATAGACGCCGACGAGTTCATATACCACCTACGGGCGAAGACGCCCGATGTCTTCCGAACGTGGCTAAACGTGCTTAAAGCGCATAGGTTAGTATTAAAACTTGTAGCGGTCGTATTTACGAAGCAGCCCGAATGTTGCCGGAGTTTACCGAAAGGCTGACGAGGAGTTTAGATGTGGACAAGTGCATAATATACCACCTGCGAGCGAAGACGCCCGATCTCTTCCAAAAGTGGGTGTCCCAATTGTCATTCGCCCACTCTGAACAACTTTACTGTGTAAACCAATTTCAACCTGAAACAAATGCTGTTAAAGTTTATTCCCAATTGCTCTCACCCAATTCACCGCTAAACAACTTACTCCCCATTTCTCCAGATTATACCGCCAACACTTGCTAACATTCGGTGCGCGGGAGTCGGTGCCCAAGATCCACGCGCCGCTAAACGATCTACCGGCCACTGACAACTCCTCCCGTAAGTACACTATTATAATAATACTCTTATTATTCTACTATTATTATTATTATTTGCTGTGTGAAGCATGCGTATGGTTAGTTTTCTGAATGTTTTGAAGGATAGTTTGAGATAGAGTGAAGTGCTATGTGAGTTTTTTTTAGAAATGTGTAGATTGTTTATTCATAATCCTAAAAAACGTATAAAAACATCTACGCATTAATAGAGGTTGAGAAAAAGATTGCACAATATATAAAAACAATACTGTATTTTTGATAGAAATTATTTAATATCCTTTGTAGATCAACGCATTTATGTTTTGTTCGTCTGAAAAAGCGTATAGAAAATTAAAAACAGGTAGATACATAGTAGGAGGACAGACCTTTACCATTCGGAATACTACTTACGACATGACTGCTAAAACGTGGCCATAGTCTGTTAGAACCACTACCCCCACATATTACTTGAACACAAAATATCTAGATACAGGTAAGCTTCATACAACGAACGAAAACAAACAAACCTACACATAGACGGCACGGTTGGCGCAGTGACTGAGCGATTGACTGCCGCGCTGCGTGTCGCGAGTTCGATCCCCGCACGGAACTAATATTAGATGGCCTGCAGGTAGTTGTTCCGGGTCTGAGTGTCTGTATGTGAGTTTAAATGTTTGTAAACGCACCCACGGTATAGAAGAAATTTTTAAGGCGAGGCAATAAAATCAAAAAAACATGTTCGGCGATCATACACAAATGCCAGTCACTAGTGCGCTTGCACTCGCTGTACGTGAAACGCGTATATGGGTTTGAGTGTGTTATAGGTCCTATTTGGTTCAGAACCTATTCTGTATTAGGAATAACCTTTTCCTTGTCCTTCCTTTATACAGCGTGTATCAGGGAAACATAATAATATACATCAGCTCCAAAATGTATAAAAAACCCGTGTGTGAAATGTATGGGTCATTTGAGTCGAGTAGGTACTTAAATTTAGTTCAACATTTTTTTCGCATTATTGCCTTGTCCTGGAGAATATTGTCCAGCACGGCTTTTGCGTGTCTTTTTGTTGTCTGTTTTGTCCATCGATTAACTGTAAATGGTTATGGTTTGGTATACTAAACTTACCATTTTACAGTTAATTGATGGACACTATGATAGCCACTGACATTTAAAAAGATACGCAACAGCCCTGCTGATCCATAAAGCACACGTTCCTGATACATGCTGTATCATTGATCTGTTCCCTGAAATCCTTCCCTCATATTATTATGTTCATTCCCCCTTCCAAGGTTCGTCTCAAGAGAGCCAGGAATCCACATTAAGCACAAGCGACGACTACCCTTTCCCTACCGACAAAAAACATTCAACCAACGAAATAAACACCAACAGCTCCTGTTTCTGCAACTCCACCTTCCACCCCCCCATACACGAAATTAAAGTCCCCTACAACCCGTCAAAACAATCCGAAACCTATGAAGGATACTTAAAGAAAATCCTCATTAGCCACAGGAGTTTATGCTCTATGAATTGTGTAGCCAGACTTCAAACACAAGAGGAATTGATAAGAAGGAAATCTCCAACCCTTTCTCCTGGGAGTACGGACGCTGAGAAACAAATGCATAGCACGGATCTAGATATCAATTCTATACGAACTGTAGAGACCGTCTTTGAAGACGAAGTCATGGTATCCAGAATGCTCTCTTCCGTACAACAATCGCCCGTATTGCTAGGCGCAAAAAGACAAAAATTCCTTGAAAAAATGGAGTCTACCGCAGCTTACTTATTCTTGTCGCCTAGAAAATCAAGCGCAATCAAACAGTCGCCCATGAAACCAAGCAAGAAATCCACGAATGTAGTGAAATATAGAAACGAATTTTGTGAACCGACCTTAAAAAGACCTTTGAGTAAGTGTATGTTACTAGGGCAGCATAAGATTAATGTGTCGAGACAGTCGGATACGGAAAGAAGCATAGACTGCGCTGTAGCGTGTGACGCTATCAAACATGAGAGTAACGAAGTCCAAGTCACCATCGTCGATAAAAAGGCCCTACAGGACGCTGTGACCACTTCAGATTACGATATGATCACTGAAAAACTACTGGTATCCGTTTTTCAAAACCACAGAAACATTACAACTGGCAAAGCCGAGTATTACGTGAAACAAGTCGTAAAGGACTTGTACGACTACAAGTTTCAAGACGTTCACCCAGTGAAGGCGCTTTTCAGGAGTCTATTAGAGTATTGGCTAAAGAACACATCGGTCGAACCGGTCAAAACTGCTATGAGACAGAGCCAGTCAATCAACACACAGTCGAACAATTACTTCACGAAAGATCAAAATTTGTCGAGTGTCTACATCAGTAGCGTGTCTAAACAAACCCAGTTTCACGGAGTCAGCGATATGATGGTACAGTACAAGAGACCGCGCCCAATTCCGAAGACTTCCACCAGGGTGTTAAAAGATGAGGTCTGCGCGTCTTTGAAACCTCAAAGCCCCACAGAAAGCGTTGAGAAAGAACGACGCATACAAGAACTGGAAAGGCTACTGAAAAGCACCGTCTACATGTGCGAAACGATTAGAAAAGATACTAGCAAACAGAAAGATATTAAAACAACTAAAGCTCTGATTGACAACATCGGGAAGGTATCCCGTAAGACCGGGGTGGGCCATATTGCTGAATTAAACAATGACACTTCTAACTCTTCTACAGAGGAGATAAAAGATACCATAAACCATCTTATCAGCGAGACTTCAATACCTCCTGATGTTGCTAAGGAATTCCTGGGGGCGTACTTGGATGTGCTGTTGAAAGATGAGAGCAAGAGCACGACCACCAGCCAAGACAGCCAGTCGAGTGACCAATCGATCGCGTCAAAGGTTTACAACGATGAGATATCTTGCCAAGTTCAAACGGAAGCTGTCACTAAAAGAATGTCTAAAAGCGTCACCACCTTCCACCTAACGGAGTCTCCGCAGGTGAAGTCAGCCAAAGCCGCAAAACCCATAGATCCAGGCCAAATGTATCTCAAAGATATCCTGGACAAAATAACAACGATATTCGCCAAAGTAAAACATTTGGACGAAAGGCGCAAGAACATTAAAAACCTAAACGAAGACAACAAAACTTGTGTCTTTAAAGAAAACAAAGAACAAAAGGATGAATTGGGTAGACCTGTGAAGGAGTGCCTCGCGAAGAATCTTATTTACGAAAACTTTGACGACAACTCGGTTGTAATAGATCTTACTAAATTTGATTTGGAACATATCTCCATGTTCAGTGATCCTGCTATTCGAGGCATCATGTCTATAACTATAAAACTTAAAGAAAAACCTGTGACAATCGGCGAGTCAAAACGCGCACACTTAAACCTACAATTTGCAGAATCTCAACATCTGAAAACGGAATCTACAAAGGACTATGCCGTGGATGATAACTGGATCAAGTCTATTCATCATATAGACGGAAAGTCTAATGAGATATTTCAAAAGAAATTCAAAAGTCCTAAGAATGCTAATAATAACTTATTTGATTGCCCGAAACAATTCGATTTAAAACCTTACTCGAGTAGCAGTGACGCCACTTCTAAAGCTTACAAAGTAATACATGAAAGCGAACATTCCTTAGACGTATCATTTAACAGCATTAACTCTTTTAGAAGCGACCCGAAGCAATCGTTCGATAATCAAGGTTCACAATCATGCTACTTGATGTCATTCAAGAAGGAGGTTTTAGCTCCCAAGTTTCATTTGAGGAACAAAGCGAAGGCCAAGGAGTATAACGCCGTAATCCTGTCTCCAAGGATCATATCTCCACATGAATCCTCTGTCTCACACACTGAATTATCAATATTCGAGAAACCAGCACCTCGAGTGATCGACGAAAAGTTTATACTGTTACTTTTGGAGAATTTGTCGCTACTGTCTAAGAATATACCAACTCTTCACAAAGATATCAACCATCTGTACGCTAAACTAAGGAAAAAACACGAGAAAATTTTGAAAAACTGTGATGATGTCCAAGGATTGAGTCTCTTAGGCAAGATTTATAACGACTTGGGTATTGCTGGTAATATAGACGCCAAAACTCAAGGGAACGTTGTTGTGTGTTCATGTAACAAGGAGATCAATAGCTATGAAAAAGCGATCAATACATGCGGTATGCGATCAACTCAACAAAAATACGACTGTAAAGATGCAAATATCAGTGCCATAGATTTGACACGACTCATGAATTCAGAAGTTCAAACATTGTACAGGGATGACAAATTTGGGATGCCCCTCGAGTGTAAAGGACCTCCACCGACGTGTACTGATACAACGCTCATGACAAATGTGGCTGATACTGATTCTGTAACCAGTGCAAATTTACACGCTGTCGGCTGTTCCACCTCCGATTCTAACTGGGTTCATAAAACCTTCTTGAAAGATCGTTCTGTGGCTACAACGATAAAGAACCTGTTAGAAGCTAGAAATAACAACACACATAAAATCACCTGTTTGCAACCGATACAGCAACATCCGAAGGGGTATGTGGCTAAAAAGAAAAAAGCCTCTAAAGGACTGGATTTGGTTAAAGAAATTTCGCTTATAACAACTGCGTTTAAGGTTTCAACTCAATCGCAGACGGAAAGGAAGACGCTGCGTTATGCTAGAGAGCGAGTGATAGAAACTGATTACAATGTATATCAGCTGTTTCTTAGTAAGAGGTATGGAGTCACGAGGGCCAGTTCTCTTACATCATCCATTGAAGTGAACACAAGCGATGAAATTAAGACTTTGTATCGATGTTCCAGTGATCCGTCTTATAGTTCCGGTTAGATTATTCTGTTTATAATCCGTAGTAGTTAATCAATTATTATTGGGCGAATCACCTTCGAAACAGAGAGGCTGGGCGCAGACTTAACATCGTCTGGGGTGGAGTGTCTATTGAGCACAGTGACTTTCCGAAATATCTTGGGGTTTCTCTGGACAGATCACTGACTTTCAGCAAAAACTGCAGCAACATCAAGCAGAAGGTGCACACCCGCAACAGTCTCTTACGGCGACTGGTTTCTTCAAAGTGGGGTGCTTCGCCTCATGTTTTGCGGACTACAGCGCTGGCGCTATCGTTTTCAGCTGGCGAGTTTGCGTGCCCCGTGTGGAGCCGCTCAGCCCATGCAAAGTCAGTGGATACAGCTCTAAACGAAACGTGCCGGATCATCACTGGTTGCCTTAAACCGACCCCGGTACAGATGCTGTACCCACTGGCAGGGATAGCGCCACCTGAAGTTCGCAGAACAGTGGCAAGTTCCAGCGAAAGAGCCAAAATGGCTTCAGACACACGACACCCGTTACACCTAAACAGCCTTGTATCGCAAAGGCTGAAAAGCCGAAACAGTTTTATGAAATGTGTCACCCCACTCACTGGCGAACGGTCTACGGAAAGATTAAAGCTATGGCAGGATAGTGCATCCTTACCTTACCCGTTTGTTCCACCTGCTGAACATCTCCCACCTGGACAAGAGTTGCCGTGGCTGACCTGGAAATCTTTAAACAGACTCCGGACCCAGGTCGGTCGCAGCAAAGAAATCCTGCTGAGGTGGAGACACATAAATGACTCTGCACTGGAGTGTAAATGTGGTGCTGTCCCTCAAACGATGGGGCACTTAATATCGTGTCCTGCCTGTCCTGCTAAATGTTCACTGCAGGAACTGATGGACGCTACCGAAAGCGCCAAACTAGTAGCCCAATTTTGGGCCGACACAATTTAGATTGTCATCGACACGCTAAGAAGAAGATTGGGCGAATAACACCAATCAAATTAAATGACGGCGTTCATGAGCTGTCAGTTTCAAAATTCAGCACTTGAACGCGGTTTAGTTGTGCTGTTAGCATTCAGTCTCTTTGGTGAAACCTGTATACTTATTTGAAATGTAGTTTAAGTAGTAAATGGCTTACAAGCAATAGTTTAGTCTTTGATTTGCGCGTAAAAACATTTAATTTGCCGGCTTAATATCGTTACGACGAATTGTAGAAGAAAAATGTAGTGTTTTTTTTAAGACTTAGCTTGTCTTTAAATCTTGAAGTATAATATGTTAGAGCTTAGGATACATAACATAGGCAGTAAAAATATAGTAACAAAGATTATCTTAGATTAAGTTATAGACAATTTAATTAGTACATAAACACCTCAATAGTTAGTCATTTTAAGTTCTCAGTAATTGCATGCGTTTTCTTGATTTTTCTACGATGTTTTGAATAATTAACAGTACCTACATATACTTCTACTCGACGCCCTTGAATGCTCTTGAAAGTGTTCAAAAAAGAATTAATCATTGTCATCATATTTGCTGTTATAGAAAAAAAAAAAATGTCTTTATAAAAAGTAACCATGGAGTTTCTTGCCAGTTCTTCTCCATAGCAAACGACCAACCAGAACACTATTCTTCGAAGTTTTATAAGTGAAATAAATTGTTCTAATTTAAGGGAAAAACCCATATCGGTCAAGCTAACTGATAAACGCAAGTAATTCACTAATGATAAAGATACTTATCATGATAAGTCTAGAGTTGTAAATAGCGTACTGTTAGTTATTCATAAAGTTTGACTCATGCACCTTACCCCCATGCAAGTATGTGATTGCAGTGTTATGGAATATATTGGCAAAATAACATAAAATTATATTTAAAGGATTTCATTGTCACCGAACGATGGTGAACTTGCTCGTGGTACTATAATATAAAATCCTCTGTAACGGACGGCAAACTAACGAGTTTTTTCTTTGAAATTATGTACCTTTAAAGAAAAACTCAATAAGGATCAAAATCAATAAAGACATTCAGTTCTCTTTTATTTTCAAAAACACACACAGGCCTACCGCCTAACTGAGACGCAGCTTACGGAGTGACGTAGCCTAAGTGCACAGTCCGGGAGGGTTCCTTTGCCTGTCACTCTTCATTGCAGCATGTGCAGCCATGTCAAATAAATAAAAAAACACAAATATTCGACTGACTGTAGTTGCCCAAACGGGTAGATAAATGTGTTGTACACCTGAAGGTCCACGTGAAAATATTCTAGTCACAGTGTATTGAGTGCGCAATATATTCCAAAACGCTGCTACCCTATTCCCCACATTGACGTATCTGGTCTCATAGGGGTCATGAGCCCCGGCGGGGGTCCGATCAGGGGTCCTCAAGCGGGCTTCGTGTCCGGCACACCGGGGGGACGCTTTGCTGGATGGATTATAGGTATGTAGTACTTCTGGAATGGTAATTGGGAGCCGCGTATTAAGGTCTTGAGTTTCTGGTTCAACTTGTTCTGATGCCGCAGTGTTTATAATTCTATGTTAACCTTTATGAATTAAATTGACTTGGATATATTCCAATTTTGTACAATATTTTCATTCAACACATAATTTGAAGAAAAAAAGAAATTGTGTTTAGTTCGTCTGTTAGATTATTGACAAATATGGATACGTGTTTTTTTTATTTTATCAAATTATTAAAAAAATTACGAAAATAAAATGTGTCAAAGATCATGAGTGGGGGCTTGTGACGTCACTTCGTGGTAAAAGATGTACCTATGACGTCACACGACATTTCGAAGCACTATATCGTCTTAATTTTTTGTTTACGTGAAAAAGGAAAAAATAGTGTGTCCAATTTTTGGAACTAATTAGTCCGTCAGATTCGGACTAATTAGTTTTTATTGTCAACTGCCCTGTTGTAAACACGTTCAGTAAAACTACATAATTTAAAATCATGGCCGAATTTGTGAGAATTTTTAAACTCCCACATTTAACCCTCTTAAGGAAGAGTGAATCTTCTGGACACACTCGTTCCATCATAGACCTCATCAATCGCTTTCCATCAGGTGTGAATGAGGTCAAGAGCAGGCCCATTTCGCAATAAAAAGAAAAGAAAAATAGTAATTAATGTTAGGCCATGTTTAAATACATCATTAATTCAATTACAACTCAATTTTTAACTGAATATTTCAAAATACACGGCTCCTACTACCATCTACTTTAAACATATTTATTTTCAGGGAAGAAGAACATGAATCTATCTTAGCTCGAAAATGTGAAACAAAATTACATATATTTCTTTATGCATCTGAATGTCACTATTCTCCCATTATTCAACTTCCTATGGCTGTTTGTGTATCCTATGCATGTAATAAATATACAACAGCCGTCATAATCTTGAGTGGTTTTCCATTTGTTATATGTTAGATAGTTTGCATGTGTAAGTGTGCACATGCTTTACAAAAAAGTACGCGCCGGAGCACAAGACGTGTTGCGCCGCCACACCGCAAAGAGTTCGCCGTATCGGCGGCCCACAGACGTTAAATAACTGAGAAATAAAACGACGAATTAATAACTGAGCGGTGTCACTCCGATGTCGCAACCGCAACGTATTCACCCCTTCGGCGGTTGTGGCGTCCGGTTCGGCACCGCAGTGCATCGTGTGACATACCGCAGATATTTGTATGATGAGGGAGCGACACCGCATCGACGCCGCAACGCATTGTGTGCTCCGGTACTAATGATGTTAGAGGCAATATTGCACGTTATTTTCGTTAACTTAGGGAAGCTCTATGCTTCGCTAATCTAGTAATAGATAGCTGTTAGATTAGATTGCTTTATGTGATTCATAGATTAGCAAAAGGTATATAACAAACTAGCGGTCCGTCCCGGCTTCATGCGGGTACTAATTTATTTAACCCGACTACCGCAAACGGAGGGTTATTTATACTTTTAATTAATATAGCCTATGTTACTCAGGGATAAGGTAGCATTCTAATGGTGAAAGAATTGATCTAGTAATTTTTGAGTTAATTCGTTACAAACCTACAAATATTTCCTCTTTCTATAATATAGTGTAGACTAACTCATTAAATTATTACTGGTCTGTTTTCTTAAAAACAACAGACCAGTGCTATAAGAATAACTATTTTTTCTTGACAAGCAACGCCACCTTGAACTGTTATTTGGACTTAACCACCATCGTTACCGGTGATAGAATATTGGTTTTTTGGAGGACCCTCAGGACCTACCTATCCGATATATATTTAAGCGTCGTAGCTCTTTAAAGGAAAAGAAAACAATAGGGGGAATTTTTTCCTAAATTTGCTTATTTCCCGCTATCCTCAATCCACAGAATCAGGGGGTCCTCTAGACTCTGCGTCCCGGGAACTGGGGCAGGCGCAGCTCTCAGTGCAGCAGCTGCAACGGCTGCTAGATGCACTGGAGCTGCAGCAGCAGTTGCACCATGATACTGATGTAAGTGTGTTTGCAGGCGCCACTCAGATGTTCTACAACATGAAAAAATAACAGTTATTTGGAAGGCATTTAGCCTTTAGCTGATATCGATTTTGGTAGAAGGCTAATTTTGAAAATCGCAAAAATTACAAAGAAGTTGGTGAGTTTTATTGATGTCTATTAGAACTAGGGCGCTGCTTAAACTACTCTTCTCTTCTCTTCTTAGCGTGTTGATAGCATTAGGAATGTTTACTGACTTAAAAAAAAATAGTATTCTAATTAGTCCGTCCGTTAGATTATCGAAAAATATTTGATACGTATATTTTGTTTTATCAAATCAATAAAAATTGATGAAGATAAAACGCGTCAAAGATTTGAGTAGGGGGTTGTGACGTCACTACCCGGTAAAAAATTTCATACTAATGTCTTAGAATATGACGTCACACGCGTTTTCAAAGTACTGTATCGTCTTCATTGTTTGCTTACAAGAAAAAAGAAAAAATAAGTGTCCAATATTTTTTGGAAATCTATCTGACTGACTAATTAGATTTTTTTAGTTAACTACCCTATTTAAATTCTATCGGCCCAGAACTTACTAATACGAGAACAAACAACAGTACACGTAATTAAGTGTCCCATCGTTTGTGGAACAGCACTACATTTACACTCCAGAGGAGAGTCATTAGGGCTGCGGGATGTTGTAAGATATACCGCGGCCTTGACATATAAGGCTAAGAAGGAACATGGGTGGTTTTTAGTCAGTAGAAGTCTGACACTCCCTTTCGCTCTGCCCAAGAGCGGGAGGGGTTATTTGATGATTTCCCACCCATGAAAAAAAAAGGGGGGAAAGTTATTACTGAATCCCCACCATAGTCTCCAAATAATCATGGACTGTAAGAGGTGTTAATTCCTTGTAATATGATTGGGTTTTCTGCGAAACATCTTTATATTATTGTACTTCTGTCTTAAATTACAGGTCCGTGTACGTTTAACGAATCGTGAATGTCGAAATAACTGTTGATGTCCTATTTATGTGAAGTCCGTGAAACATTATTATTTAAAATAAGAAAGAAATCAAACACTGTTAGTATACTGTTGTTCATCATAACCATAGAGTAGAGGTCCGCAACTGGTAATGAGCCTTCGCAAGTGATTGCCTGGTATAGAGCAATCGAGTGATTGAAATCAACATCGCTCCTGTCCTTTCATCTGTGATTGACAGAATCTTGCGCATATTGTATACGCCTCAGACCAAGTAAAAAGTAAAGACGGAACTCTGCGAACAGCAAAGTGAGGCCGGTCAAACTACGCCTCGCCGTGTACATACACAATACACGCACACACGTACAACATAAACTACGCATTGGTCTTAAACTTTTTATGTGGTCTGAGACGTGTGTGCGTGTATGCGAGGCGTAGTTTGACCGGCCTCACTTTACTGTTCGCAGGTTTCCGTCTATACTTTTTATTTGGTCTGAGGTATACGCGGCTGACAGAAATCGGGCCACATTGATGGCAGTTAACTGTTGTTAGGCCACAGTAAAATTCTTGCGACTCTTAAACAGGTTACAAATCACAACGATGTAGAAACGGTTACCACGTATTCAATACTGACATTATTCATTCATTCTGAAACACACTTAGATGGTTTTCAATTCGGAGAGTCATAAGCGGCCTTATTACAAAAGTGGTTAAACCTGGATTTAACTTAGACTTGGTTTATCTCGCATGCCGTCACTTTCTTTCGAATATTGTCGAAGTGAGACGCAGTAAACACTTTTATAATGAGGCTGAATATTTCTGTCTCGCTCACTTTCGTAATTCGAAAAAAGATAGACATACAACGTATCATATCAAAGGGTTTGTGAATACAGGGGCACTAATTATTTTAATACTGTTTTTAAAATTTTCCAGGTATCAATAGAGGGTGCCTCCCCTAACGTGAAGAAAGACCGGCGCAAGTTCGGCCTCCGCAAGAAGAAGTCAAACAGCAAGTGCGCCTCCGTAGAGTTCCAAGGCTCACACACTCACATAGACCCGTCCGGATCACATATGGTAAGTTATTCGTTTTAGTAGAAAGTCTCATTTATTTTTATTTTAAATAATTATTTAATAATTTTCTGTCTGTCTATAATTAAATAACTATTTAATTATAAAGTTATTCAAAAATAAGTTATTTACTTATAAATAATTATTTACTTATAAATAATTATTTAAAAAAAATAGTTATAGTTTTTATAAATAATTATGAATTAGTGATGAAATGACCGCGAACCGGAAGACGTTGCGTTGGAAGGCCTCCCACTAGGTAGACCGATGACCTGGTGAAGGTTGCGGGGATCCGCTGGATGCGAGACGCACGGGACCGGTCAATGTGGCGACACTTAGAGGCGGCCTATGTCCAGCAGTGGACGTCTTTCGGCTGAAATGATGATGATGAACTGTTCGGCTGCTGCGATGCTTGTTTTTTTTTTGGAATTTGGTAAATTATCAAATGACCTTTCCTGCTCTGGGCGGAGTGGAAGGGTGTGTCAGACTTCCACTGACTAAAAACCACCCATGTACCTTCTTATCCCTTTGTGCCCGGGGCCGCGGTATCTCTTTCGAATAACGCGCAGCCCAGGCAGGACACTCTGCAGCCCCGACAGGGTAAGTAGTTGCCTCACACTAGAAATGTCTCCTATATTGTTTACTTACATTTGAACTCGCAAACAGTCAAACCGGTAACAGCTATCTGTTATCTGTATTCCCTGAATGAAGGCTTAGGCAGAAGTGTACACCCACATTTGGCCGGTTTTGTTTAAATCTCATGTAAAACGAGGCGAGCACATTGTCACCAATACAACCATCTCAGTTCATGTAAGTCTCAAGAATGCCTTTTTCAAATAGTCACTCTTGAGATTTCTATGAGCTGAGACAGTTGTATTGGTGATTTTAATCATTATTACTCAGTTCTTTACTCAGTAATTCTTTTAATTTATCAAGTCTTGAATCATGAAAAGTAATTTTCAAAATACTACAGGTAATTTACTAGCATGATAGTGTTTTGGATTTTTCAAATTTGATGTGATTTAAGAGTCAAAGAAATAAGATGTGCGTGTCGCTAGATTCGCGTTTAGTGGCACCTTAAGAGTTTTCTGAGTCGTCATTGCTCTGTGATACCGACTCTTACAGCTTTTGAACGTAGTCTAGATGGGCCTGCTTTTGACCTTGATGACGCCTCATGAAACGCGATTGATGTGGTCTGAGATGGAACGAACGTCCCCAGAAGATGCCTATTCACACTTGCCGCTAATTAGATTTTTTGTTTTCTCCAGGCATTATCAGCCCTAACGGCGCCCCCGTCCCCGGGCGGCGGCGCGTCCTCAATGCCCAACTCTGCCGCCTCGCTGCCTATAGGTAAGACACACGATATTATATACTACGAGCATCTAGTATTATTTTCTTTATATGTCTATGTGTACGTGTGTGAGTGTTAGTACTGTGTGTTAGTTGCTTACTCATGCTATTTGTTGAGTATTTGCACAATAAAAGAGGTTATTATTGTTCTCCTTATTCGAATTTATTTGGGGTCGGCATCGTCGTCATTTCAGCCAAAAGACGTCCACTGCTGGACATAGGCCTCCACCAGGTGTCGCCACATTGACCGGTCCCGTGCGTCTCGCTCACTGCGGGTCCCCGCAACCTTCACCAGGTCATCGGGCTCTTCTATACATGGCTATAACTCGTCATATTAGCAGTCACCTCCTGTCCAGCCAATATATAAAATGTTTAACATGATCGGTATCTGCGTGATTCCACGGAGTTTGATGAGACCTCTGAAAAAAAATTAATTCCCCTTTTACTGTGCAAATCCTTATTACAAAAGAACTGTAAATGTGATAAAACATTTTATTTTAGGAACCCCAATGAACCCACCCCGTTTGTCCCTAACTGAAACACGAAGCGAATAATCAAAATATTAACTAACCATGTACTTGTACATATCTATATTGTACACACAATCATGTTTTTTTATTATTTATTTTTGTGAAGTAAATTGTTCAAATTAAAATTCGTATATATTTTTTTTGTTCACAAAAACAATACTTAATTATTTTAAAACTTATGTCTTTGCAAGGATTTTACGAAATCGGTAAGTTTTGGGAATTGACGCGCCGCCTTGGCATGGCTCTGAAAAAAAAAACAAAAATAAAATGGCGCCTATCACTTGCACGATTGACATTGACATTTGGCTAGGCATGTCAGGCTCTTCCCGTAGAGTTGGTGCTCAACGCATTTCATCGCAGTTTCATAACTCAAACATCAACGCCCTCGTGCACTACTAACCATCAAATGCATTTAGCGCTAAACATACAGCGCTTCCAAGCGTCTATACGTATTTGAATGCCGTTGACTGGCTGTCAATCACTTGAGTTAGTTCCGACTTTGGCCACGCTCCAAAAGATCCCTATACCGCAATAAATAAAATAACTGTGTCTATCATCTTCAAAGGATTGACAAAAACAGAACGATGTGTTGACATGACACTTTTTTCATACAAGGCTATTTTGCTGATTTGCTTATAAACAACTAAAGCATGAATTGACGAATAAATATAAAGATAATTAATAAAGTTAATTATAGCAACTTTTGGCTCCTGCACGCAATGGCCAATTAAAGTAGAATATTGAAATCGAACTAGTATAAAGTTTTCTTTAACTCCAAATAAGTACTCGAAAACATCGTGAGTAAACCAGCATGCCTGAAAGATATTTATCGACGGCATGATAAACCAAGTCAGAGGCCCATGAAATCTGTGACAACAAGTTTAGAACTACAAACACGATTAAGAAGTTCCCAGTGGAAAAGAAAACAATTCTAGAGGTCTGATCAAGATAGTGTACATGACTTCAATAAGTCTAACGTAAACATTACATACAAGACCCATCTAAACTAACAAAGCGTGCCTTTTAATGACACATCTTCTAATAAACACTCTAAAACTATAACTTGTGAATCAATCACCATAATAGCTACCCCGCTCCATCAGAAAACGCCTAATCCCAACGGCTACGTAATGAAATTCTCTTCTCTTCTCGTTGCAGCGTTTCTTTCAACATTTCTGGCATCCACCTTAGTTCGTAAGACTGTTTTTATTTATTTTACCTACGTTTTGGACCCCCTTTTTCCTTGTCGAAAGCATCGCATTGACTGTATATACAACGCTCACTTCGCTAGCTGTAAATAGTGCATGAATTTAGCTGATGCGGCAATGTATGTGCCTTACTATAATGCGTATTACATAGGTACTACCGACCGCCTACGACCGTTTCGGGTTGGCCCAATCAGGCACGATTTGGGCGGGAAAATATAGCACTTTTTCTGATACTATTTGCCGCGTAGGGTGGAAGGGACACAGATTAACAAACGGCTATAGTTGCTGCTAATTTAGACCGCAATAGCGGTCATTGACCCACCTACATTTATTAAAGTTTTTAACTTGAAAAAACAAATAATAAGCCTGTTCATATCTTGATTCGTCATCTATTGTGATCTTCAACAGTTTTTCTAATGAAAAACGATACATGGTTCATTTGGTTTGGTTCGTACGACGAGATATTAGGGAAATCTCGTCGTACGAACCAAACCAAATGAACCATGTGTCGTTTATATCGTTTCATTGACCGCTATTGCGATCTTAATTGGCAACAACTATGTCACATATTCCGTAGATCATACTGAACCTCCTTCACATCCAACACTTTTTCATCGGTAATTTAATAAAAAAGAGTCAGCTTTTCTATTAATTTTGACCGTGCAGGTAATTTTTGTAGGAAAAAACAAATAAGCGACAAAATTTCGATAAGGGGGGTTGTGATGTACTTAATTGCTAGAAATACGGGATATCCATTTGTATCCTTTCCAATCTGTCATATAAAGTCACTAACGGATGCCACGCGGTTTCACCCGCGTAGTTCCCGTTCTCGTGGGAATACAGGGATAAAAAGTAGCCTATGTCACCCGGGGATAGTGTAGCTTCCCAACGGTGAAAGAATTTTTCATTTTTTACAAAAATACAAATCTTTCCTCTTTATAATATTATAAAGAGGAAATATAATTGCTAAGATTTGTTTTATTATTTTAGTTCAGACTCACTTGTTTGTGCACAAAATGGTATCATGGCTTGTTACATTACAGGCAAATGTTTCCCATGAACCTTGAAAGTACCTTTAGATTATCTGATATGATATGATTTAGCCACCAAATTTCTGTTGCTGCCATGGAATTTTACATTTGATTGCTTGATTTGACTTTAAGAAACCTCATAATTAAAATAGTTGCAAAAACATCAAAGATGATTTCCTACTGCGATTAGATACAATGAATCATGAATTTAATTCCATCCAATCGTCTGTTTCGACTAGTCAAACACATCTGCTTACCCTTCCGGATCACCAGAGGTGAAATCATAAAAGTAGTCACACAAATCAAGTTGATCAATTTTCGACTTTATAATTCAGCTCAGAAGATTTCATATTGATGTGATAGCCAACAGCCTTGACACTTATCTCTCGTTTTCTTGTATCATAAATAAACAGAATCTCAGGTTATCAATGATCTAAAAATCATATACCTACAAGATCCTAGTACTTTTAGATATTACAATAACAACATTAAGTACTGGAGATAGAGTCTATTTTCTAATGGAGTGTTATAAATTCTATATGCGTCGCTTTGTCACCTTTCTGTGATATTAGAACAATGATGTAATCAATATCGTACTTTGTGAAACAATGGACATAGCAATACGTTTTTTAACAATTCTAACGGAATATAAGTGATAAATTGAAATAATAATCATTAATTTAATTTGTGATAGTATTATTTACATATTGTGAGTGATTTGAGTATTTTTGAGAAGATAAAATACTAGTATTTAGCTGCATCCTGTTAGACTGGGTGCTGGCTCCAACACAGTTGAGAAAAAGCTAAGCAGATGATGATACAGTGATTTTTAGTAAACAAAAAACTTATAAGCTTTCTAACGTTTTATTTTATTCTTTTATTAGAACATTTTTATTTATTATTTATTTAATTATGTACACACGAAATACAAAAAAAAATATTATTTTTAATTTTAATTTTTTCAGTTTTTTAATTTTTTTTTCTAATAAATTAAAGTGAAAACATCAAATATGTCTAAAGAAAGTGACGGTATATTTGTGCCTCTAGCCAGAATCATCATCCAATACATTGTGCAAGTCTTACGAGAAGAAATACATCGCTGCCGTGAGTCTATTATTTTGTTTGTTTTCTTGCTAGGAAGCAGTAGGGATTTCGAAGTGTAGTAAATTTAGTTTCACCTCTCAAAGTTAGCCATTTGATCCTATAGTTGTAATATGTATTTATTTCATTGTTGCTCAATAGGAAAACATAGTATTGGGTATCATGAATTATTTAGTATTGTCGTATTCATTTGAACATACATCGTCGTAATATAGAATAGCCTTTGGGGGGGGGTCATCTAATTACCCCTTCCGCTCTAGGGCAGAGCGAAAAGAAGTTTCAGACTTCTACTGACTAAGAACCACCGATGTTCCTTCTTAGCCGTTTATGTCGTAAGAGATGTTGGATGATGGATGTTGTAAGAGATACCGAGGCCGCGGTATCTCTTACAACATCCCGCAGCCACTATAGAATAGCCTTGGGTTTTGACCATTACTAAACGTCACCAGAGACCTCTTGTATGCTTAGGGTCCATCCATAAATTAGCATTGTGCTGATGGATCTATTGTATAGTCCGCGGACCATGTAGGTTTTTAACGTAATTTATAACATTAAAAACTTGGAACTTTAATAATAATAAATAATAATAATCATTTATTTATTTAGACAACTAAGATCCATTGGGTTAGTAACAATATTCCTAAAACCTATGTTAGTACTTACCCCCCCCCCCCCCCGTACTTTGACCCCAATATCTTCGTAACTAGAAGGTCCCCAGGTATGAACGTAATGACGGAGAGAATAGGAATGTTTACTGACTTAAAAAAATATGATTCTAATTAGTCCGTCTGTTAGATTATCGAAAAATATTGGATACGTATTTTTTGTTTTATCAAATCAATAAAAAATTACGAAGATAAAACGCTTCAAAGATTTGACTAAGGATTTGTGACGTCACTAACCGCTAAAAATATCATACAAATGTCTTCGAATATGACGTCACACGAGTTTTCAAAGCACTGTATCGTCTTCATTGTTTGCTTACGTCAAAAAAGAAAAAATACGTGTCGAATATTTTTGGGAAATCTATCTGACGGACTTATTCGATTTTTTTAGTTAACTACCCTATTAGTACCTTTCGGTTTCGTTAAGGGTATTTTTTATACAAAAGGTTTTCTGTTGGCGTTTCTGTAATATAATTTAGCAGGGAATTTCTCCACATCATGCAGGCTAATAACTACTGCTTGAAAAAATTACATGCTTTTGCATAAGCGCTAGATGTTCTTAGTATCAGAAAACGCCTGGCTTGCCATTAGAACTGGAGTGGTCTTGGAGAGGATTGGCTTATGTCTATGGAATTATTTCCGGCTCTGTACTCAGTGTTGAAGAGTTAAGTAAATAAATAACTTCAGAATGGCACTGAAAGTAGTGTTTTATTTATCTAAGCCTCTAACAAAAACGCACGTTTACATAGCATTAAACGTAGCGCAAATACGTCGATTTTTTATCAAAAACTCATTAATCCTACAGCATTTTAATTATATTGTTTGCAACAATCACAATGAGTATCATCTATAGATATTCCCATTGTGAAAATTATATTATTATTTTTAATCGGCGTATTTACTAAACTTACACTGTCACTTACGAGATATCTTCCGTGATTTTTAGGGTCCGTAGTCAACATGGAACCCTTATAATTTCGCCGTGTCCGTCTGTCTGTCCATCCATTCGTCCGTCCACATTATATTTCAAAGACTAGAAAACTGTAATATGGCAATATACAAATGAGTTACGTCAACAAGTGGCAAAAAAAATATGAAAATTATTTTTTTCTCTCAAGGACACATAAAGTGGGCATGATTTTATTTTTATCGCGAAGGCCATTTTGTGGGATGTAGATGGATGGGTCTTTGAGTTTGCTAAAACACTTTTTCGATTAAGGGATTCGTTTGTATAATATTAAGCAAATTTCTGTTAGACTCAAGTGTGCCAACCTAAACCACCTGTACGAGTTGTGTTTGGGCGTGTGAGAAAATTCATGGTAGTTGCATATATAACGAAAATAAAAGAAAAACTATCACAGCTAAGTAGGCTTTACAAGTTTACGAGTAATAGTCGACCAACTTATAAAATGTACTTGTATGAAATATTTTCCTATACATAATGTATGGGAAACTGTTTACAATAAAAATCATCGTTCGGATGCAGGTAGGCAGGGTTGTCAATCAGTTTAGTAAGTTCACATATTTTGATGGGCAACTACGGAACCCTACATTGTGCGTGGTTTTCATTAAAAAAAACTCAATAATCACATCACACTAATATTTTAAAGGCGAAAGTGTGTGAGTGTGTATGTTTGTTACTTCTTCACGCAAAAACTACTGAACGGATTTAGATAAAATTTGATACACATAGTTTATAACCTGGATTAACACATAGGATAGTTATCCCGATTTTATCTTCCCGTGGGGTAATTTTTGATTTGTAGCGGGTGAAGCCGCTGGCAACAGCTAGTTGATGATAAATGAAGATATCCCGTAATTAACAGTGCAAATTTAGTTATAAACCGTGAAAAGCAAGCTTAAAACAGTGTTCGATATAATAACGTTTACACCGAGCGCTCGTCCTTTCTGCTAAACAAACTTAAAGCAGTCACCGCTAGACACTGCGCTTGTCGGATTGTGAACCAGTGACATTTATTTCTACGTTGAACTGCATGGGGTACTAAAAAGTGCGTTAGGAAGCAAAACAATAGTCTAATAGAAGTAAAAGCATTTCATGACAACTAAAAAGTATATTTGAATACAACATCACAACTCAGCAGACACCGCCATTTCAGACCCTTGTTGACGCATGTGTTGATTCACGAATCAAAGAAATGCTTAAACTTTAATATCGATAATTCGATAGTGAAAATGTGAAGATACTTAGAGCATCAAAGGTATATCGGATTTTCAACCTCCGGCGTTGACCTGAAGGTTGTGAATCCTTCATCACATACTTGCCCCTTAAAAGCGCTTGTTTTCATCTTCGATGTTACAGTATTTCTTGAGACCAAACGTCGCCACATCAAGCTAAACATTTCCAGAAAAAGTAGGCCTCACTTTGTATAGATTTTTCGTACAATAAGAGATCCGCATACAGCTTCCCGTACGATGAGAGATCAGCTTAACTTGGTTTTGTATAGCTTGATTACTCATAGTGCGTACTGTAAATTGATACCATACTTTAACCTCATTATTTTTTACTGAATATTAACTCTGTCTACACCTCTAAGAGTGGACTTCAAATTTCTTCAAGAGCCGTTTAAACATACTGTGCAATTTTATGTTCCCACGGTTAGCGCAAAAATTGTGGTCCGTGCATCTGCAAAACAGCCAAAATGGACGCGGCGTCGGATACTGGTTTCTGAGAGATATTGTACTGAAGGATCTAGTAATGTCCGGTTAGACCGACCTATAACATGCTTAAACTCAAGATGCATAGCATAAGCATGATGAGCCTATAATATTCCCACTGCTGGGACTCAGATGAGCAGAGCACAATATTTGTGTAAACATATCGAATGCAACAAACTACTTTAACACCGACCCACAGTGCAATGCAGCAGCATTCCACCAATTTCAATATCTATCACAAAAACACGAACTCGTTCAAAAACCTTCACTCATTCCATTCAATCCATCTTCATTCGTTCACTCAACGTTCTCTTGCAGCTTGTGCCGCTACACGGCCTCAGTCACTCCCGGCAGCTGAGACTTTGAACACGGTGCAAGGACCTGCTTCCCTGACCAGTCTGACCCCGGATCATCAGCTGAGGGAAGACTTTACTGTCCTGGCAAAAGATTTAGTATCTAATTTGAAGACTGTTGTATCTACGCTGGTGAGTTTAATTGTTTATTTATTGATTTTTGTAAATGCATGGAGGACTTTGCATGGAGGACTTACATCTAATAAAAACAAACAAAAAACGAAACCACAGTCACCAGAATTCCAATTACAAAACCTCACCTAGGGCCTACACAAACCATATTTTTTTTCATACAAACATGAAAGGCTGATCAGATAACTTTGATGTAATGCACTTAAAACTGAACATGATATCTACTTATCCGTCCATTAACAAGGCTTGTAGTGACATGGCTAGTTAATAGATTAACTTTCAAATCAATTGGTTTTGGCCGATTAGAAAATAAATTGATTTGAAAGTTATAAGCCTCAAAAGATATACGTCAACGCACTTTTACCGTGTGTTCAAACGTATTGCCCGATCAAGATAAAGATTTTAACTAATAGAAGAGAGATATAGAATTGTAATTCCTCTGCTCCAGGTATGTGAGCGCGGTCGTCTTCGCGCGGCGATGGAGGCAGCAGAAACAGCAACAGCGCCGAGCGCGGTGGTGGCAGCATTGAGAACTAACCTTAGTACAGCACTGCAGCAAAATTCCGGTGAGACTCGTTATACGTAACGTAGATAGGCTTCTTTGTATTAGTGTCTCCACGTGTAATAGATACTGCGGTATTTAGACCTAAATACTTAATAATAATAATAATAATATTCCACAACTATCACACAACGCCATCTAGTCCCAAGCTAAGCAGAGCTTGTGTTATGGGTACTAGACAACTGATAAACATACTTATATATTTCTAAATACATACATATTATAGATAAATTACACCCAGACACAGAACAAATGATCGTGCTCATCACACAAACATTTGTCCTGGGTGGGAATCGAACCCACGACCTCCGGCATAGCAGTTAGGGTCACTAACCACTAGACCAACAGGCCAGTCAAATACTTGATTTATAACTATGAATAAGTACATTCAATTAAGATGTTTCTTGACTAAAAAATATGATTCCGTTTTGTCCGTCAGTTAGATTATCGAAAAATATTGAATGCATATTTTTTGTTTTATCAAATTAATAATAATTTACGAAGATAAAACGCGTCAAAGATAATGAGTGGGCGCTTGTGACGTTACTTGTAGGTAAAACACTGAACTGAGATGTGACGTCACCCGAGTTTTCAAAGCGATTTTTATCAAGTTTACTGTTGTTTTTTATGGTCTGTTTGTGAACATGATAAATATCCCGTTTTCAGTGTCAATGATAATGTTAATGACCTCGTCAGAAAACTTATTTTATCATGGTATACTTTTTTTTTGGTGGGTGGTAAATCATCAAATGCCTCCTCCCGCTCTGGGCAGAGCGATTGGGAGTGTCTAAAATGCTTTGGAGATAGTATTTTTTTTTTCTGAAGCGAGAAAACGAAATTTACCTTCAGTTTACTGCACTTTACCTAAAAGTGTACTTTTAGGTAAAGTGCAGTAAAATGAACTTAAAACTTAAAATGTTGTCCTTAAATTTTAAGTTTTTGCTCGAGAACCCTATCTAATATTACCCTTGAAACCTTCGAGACTAAAATCATAACTCCCATCAACCTACACCATTAGCTGCTAGTCGAATCAGCAACAACCCAACGTAAATAATGACGAGTGAAGTATTCCGCACAGAGCTCCGTTCGCGACTGTCGCGGATACACGACGCGTCCGACCTCGCTGAGATATCCTCCGTGGGACCCAACTCGGAAGCTGTAAGTTTACTTATATTTGTCGTAGGGTAATCTGTTTCCAACGGTGCGTTACACTCGTTTGTTGGCACACCACCGGGCTCAAGTAGGCCGCTGACTAAACAATGCACTGGAATACAGGATAACGACTACGAGTAGTTTGAATAAATTGAATACTCTCACCCAAGTGCACTTATAGAGATGAAAGGAAAACTGGCGTTGATTGTCCGAATTCGGGTAACCGCGACAAATTAAATTAAAATTGGTGGCAGATTTAAGTTCGTAGTCAATTTGGTAAACAATTCAATGCCTTTGAACTCACACAAAGTGTATTCTATCTGTTAACCGCAGCTTTTGTTACTCTGGTTCCAGCTAACGCGTATGTCTCCGCAAATGAACAACCGTCCCTTTCGGCAGTCACTGAGCTACAGTTCCTCCTGTGTGTCGGCATCAGAGTTCTTTGATGCTGAAGAGCATGAGGACTTGAAGCCCACGGAGATCATTGCGGCTGATGAGGTGAGGGTTTTTTCCTAATTTTTCTAGTCAGTTCATAGGGACTTTTTCAGAGCATCGGTGGCAACTATCTCTGACTGAATATCACGTCCAGACCCTGAGGTCGCTTCTGAAAATATTGATATTAACCCATTAACATTTGAAGAAAAATGCTCTAACCTAAAGTCATCTCTTTCCAGTCGGGCGTCATCGAACTCGAAGGCGACTCCTCATCAGAAGCCGGTTCCCTCAGCAGCGAGGAAGGCTCGGCCAGCTCTGACAACTCTGACGGTGCGAGTGAGTCCGTATTTGTGTGTGTAGCTTCACTAACTGTTTTTGTTTACTAGCTAACCGGCTTTCAGAGGATATATTATTAAGTGAGTTGTAGATGAGTTGCTAGAAGTACCTTTGGCTAGCCTGTAGACTGTTGAAAACCTTTTTTGTTCTATGTATTACGTAGTTATGGAAACAAGCATTTAACCTAAACCTTGAATTCGTTTGACATAACGTCACGCCTTGTAAACCCCGAAGGGTTTGATAGACGTGTAGCTAACAGTAAGCTCACATTTCACCCGTAATCTTTACTTTAAATGTTTTGTCCCTACCTTTAATTTAACCATACTTAACTGAAGTAACCAACTTGCAAAATTGGCAGAAAACCTAATTCGTACGTCTGGTTTCTACCAACGATCTATACTCAAAACATATGAACTGTTTTTACGTATCAGTAATCACAATTACTGAAAACTGACCAAAACAAAAGATTTTGAAGAAACTGGGTGTAAATGTGCTGACTGGAAGGGGCATACAAAAACCACGTTACCACGAATTCTGTACATCGTTCTGCAATTTCTATGCAGGGTGTCCTGCATAGAAATTTTATCGGTAATAGCTGTTTCTTTAGCCGTGTAGGTTAGATACTACACTTTTGTGTGTAACTGTTTCCTACAGCTATAATAAAAAAAACAATATGGAAGGGTTCGATAAAATGTACCGAAGACGTTGTATTTGTTTGTGCACCCAGACACAAACAAATACAACGTCTTCAGTACATTTTATCTTAATGTCTACGGCATACTTGTTTGTTTTCTCCGACAGCAGTCATCCCTTTTTATATCCATTTCCACTTGATTTTAGACGCCTTCTGTCTCTTTCTTTCTCAGCCCTTATTTTCTAAATACCTTCTCCCTTCACTCAATTCGCGATCTCATTTATCTTACTGAAGGTAGACTTCCTTAGCTTGTCATTTTCCTAAACTGGGTGTTTGACAAAACGTTCTTTGTGCATGCAGCTGACGTGACTTGCCTAATCCCATTTTAGCTTAGCAGCTTTCTGACCAAATTAATATTAGTTTTCTCTTTCAATAAAAACTGTGTGCACGTCAAACACCCCAACGAAGCTGGTCTAATATATTATAGTCCCGCCATTGCCCGCCAGTAGTGTCGGGCGAGCAGGTGACGCTGCGCCTGCGGCCGGGCTGGGCGCGGCGCGTGCACCTGCCCGCCGCGCGCCCCACGCCGGGCGGCCCGAGCTTGTGGAACTTGCTCTATAAGAATATCGGCAAGGATTTGAGTCAGATATCCATGCCGGTCACGATTAATGAGCCGCTGAATATGTTGCAGGTAAGAGGTATTTTTTATAATGCTATTTATTTGTTTATTCTTTTATGGAAATATGTTTTTTACCATTCATTACTTATTCAATAATGGGCAGGGAAAATGACATATCAAATTGACGATTTGATTTGACAGCAATGAGGTTTAATCTTGTGACAAAGCGGAGTCTCGTGTCGGGAATATTAAAAGAACAATGGAGAACTCTCAAAAAAAAATGTTGTCTTTTTTTGCGGTTGCCTATGAAAACTGAAAGGAAGTGTGGCAGAAAAAAGGCCTATACTCAACAGTGGGTGATTCCGGGCTGATATGATGATATGAAAACTATGTTAAATTGTGTAGTTGACATTTCTGAAAACTTTAGCTTCAGTTATACCTTCACAGAAAATCAGTTAAAGATATTCCATTTTAAAGTTCGCGAGGTTATGTCTTGTCAACAACAGAGAAACTTAGAAATACCTATATGTAAACGCTTAAAAATGTCTATGCTATTCTTTGATTACACTGCCAGTTTTTAAAAAACAAAACAAAGCTTCAGAAATCTCATCTCGAAAGTTTCTTTTTTTTTCTTTAACTTCATCTAAGGTTTAAGATGAAGTTTAACAAAAAAAAGAAACTATCTTCACAAAAACGATTAATACAAATATCTTTCCATCCAAAATTCCTAACATAAATGTCACCCTCCTACAGAGACTATGCGAGGAGCTGGAATACTCGGAGCTCCTGGACTCTGCGTCAGAATGCAAGAACGCAATAGAGCGCATGGCGCTGGTGGCGTCGTTCGCAGTGAGCGCATATGCGTCGTCTGCACACCGCGCCGCCTCCAAGCCCTTCAACCCGCTGTTGGCCGAGACCTACGAGTGCATCAGAGACGATAAGGGCTTCCGGTTTCTTGCTGAACAGGTTAGTGTGATCTAGGGTACCTAGAAATATTATAGTAAACATTGTAATTATCTCGTTTTAAGTGCTAGTAATAATGTTACTAACCATGTCAGTTATAAAATTATACATCATCATCATCTGTCTAGCCTTTTCCCAACTATATTGGGGTCGGCGTGCAGTCTAACCGGATGCAGCTGAATACCAGTATTTTACATGGAGCGACTGCCTATCTGACCTCCACAACCCAGTTAATACTAGGTAATACGATACCCTTTGGTAAGACTGGATGTCAGACTTTCAGGTCACTGACTACCCGTAACGACTGCTATAGATCTATATATGGCACCCGGGACCAACAGCTTAACGTGCTTTCCGAGGCACGGAGGAAACTCGGTATGTAATGGGCGGTCACCCATCCACAGATCGACCCGAGTGGCAGTTCTTATTAAGCCACGAGCTCCTAAAACTAAAACATATATATATTAATTATGTTATAAGAACTTCACTCGGCATTAGATTCCTCAAAGAGAACTACGTATGGAAACAGCACATTGTTTAATAAATATGGATAACAAAGTTCTTTTCTTTTTTTAAGCTTTCGCTTTGGGTGAATTTATGAGCAACAATTCAAGGATATAAATCTATCCTCTATTACAGATTTAATTATTCGAAAAAGAGTTTGCAACAGCTTAACACGCTATTTTATATCACGAGTAAAAATATGTATACACGTAGAAAAATTCAAATGATATTTTCTTATAAAATAACGTACTTTTTTGTACTTGCTATGTTCGTGGATATGTGAAACGTTATTTACCACAGTTTCGGAAAATCACTTCTAAAATATGCTTTGTGTATACATATTGGTGTTCGTGACCTGGGCGACCGAACTCTGCTCTAGTGAAATAGGGAAAACGAATTTTCTCAGATATGAGAAATCGCTTGATAGATTGTTTATTACAAATTCCATTGAAATCGTTAGAGCCGTTATCTAGAATGTGAGTACATGAACGTGAGTTATATTGCTCATATAATAATCTATACTAATATTATAAAGCTGAAGAGTTTGTTTGTTTGTTTGAACGCTAAGGATCTACTGCTTGGAATTGAAAAATTCTTTTTGTGTTGGATAGTCCATTTATCGAGGAAGGTTTTAGGCTATATAACATCGCGCTATGACCAAAAGGAGTAGAGCATAAATGAAAAATGTTGCACAAACGGGAAACTATATTCCTTATTGAGAGCTTTCGTAGCGTGCGCTGCGAAAATGGTTTAAGTTATGCAAATATGATGTATAAAAAGAAATATTCCTCTTTAAAAGTTCTACAAAAAAGTCCGCGACAGCATATATCTATCTATTAAGATTAAGTCACTGTAACCATTTTTTACTATTGAAATGTTAGGTTCACTCGGTTTATTTTTTGCGAAGCTTATTTAACCCATATGGTATTAATCTATATCTAAATAAATGGGTTTGTTAGAACGGAAATTTAATATAAAATATTTGTGCATTTTACTCGATATAGTTTAAATAAATATCTTAGAAGATATCGCAATGTAAAAAAGGTCCGCGCGACAAAATAATTACGCGGTCCGCTGCGCCGGCCCTCGCGTTCCAATGTAGATACGTGGAGATTCTGGCCTCCGGGAAATTCAAATTCAAAATATTTATTGCACCATAATATTTACAAGGTGTTATTGTATATTGTTTTGTGAGCAGTGGTGGCCCAGTGGTGGCGGCCCCGACTTACGAACAGTTGGTTGTGGGTTCGAACCCAGGCAGGCGCATTACTTTGTGAAATTTATTTCATCACGTGCCACTGCTCCTAAAACGGTGAAGGAAAATATCGTGAGAAAACCGGCTTATCTTAGAACCAAAAATTCGAAGATATGTGACATCTACCAATCCGCACTGTGCCCGCGTGGTGGATTATAGCCCATCCCTCTCCTAGCGAGGAGGCCTGAGTCCCTATAGTGGGACCAATATAAGGCTGATGATGATGATGATGATGATATGTACCTATAGTAATTCTCACTTTAATAATATATTCTAAGGTTATCTAAACTAATATTATAGAGAGGTATGATTTAATTTTTTGTTTGTTACGATTCAACTCAAAAATTACTCTGATGACTTTGAAAATTCTTTCCACATTAAAAAACTAATTGAAAAATATTACTATGTTGGATAGTCGATCTATCGAGGAAGGTTGTAAGCTATACAGTGTGATTCTTTATAATGTGCACATATCGAAATGAGGGAATCTATGCTTAATTTTATCGATGGAAAAAATATTTTAAAAAATCTAAATATTTTTTAATATTTTATATGGAATTTTCAAAAATGTTGTCCGCTGTTGTGACCCCAATGTAAACAAAACGGTGTAACTTTTAAACTAAATTATCTATCGCGATGAAACAATTTTATGTAAAAAGTTATGAAACAAAAAGGTTTTTTTGATCAAAAAACGTGTTTATTTTCAATTGAGGGTAGTTTTTTTCCACAATTTTCATTTTACAAGGACGCCTAATTGCTTCCAATCATTATGGAGTTTGTTTCATCGCGATAGATAATTAAGTTTAAAAGTTACACCGTTTTGTTTACACTGGGGTCACAGTAGCAGACAAAATTTTTAAAAATTCCATATAAAATATTAAAAAATATTTAGATTTTTTTTAATAATTTTTCCGTCGATAAAATTAAGCATAGATTCCCCCATTTCGATATGTGCACATTATAAAGAATCACACTGTATATCATTGTGACGCAGACGGAGTTGCGTGGATCAGCTAGTATATGATATAATAACAAAGACGTTTCCCACCAGGTGTCCCACCACCCACCAATCTCGGCGTGCCACGCCGAGTCCAGCAAGTGGTGCTTCTGGCAGGAGGCACGCATCAAGACCAAGTTCTGGGGCAAGTCCATGGAGTTCCAGCCCACGGGCAGAGTGCATGTGCGCCTATTGAGCACCGGAGACCATTATAGCTGGAATAAGGTATGCATGCAACGTGTAGTTCGCTCCTCAAGTAACTTTTACATATACCTAATATACAGGGTGTTTGGCAGAACGTTGAACATACGAAAATGGTGGGTAGGTGGGGTCATCTGCTACTTACTCAGCCCTAATTTATTTGGTCCTGGCCCACTGGATATTTCTTTTTTAATTTTTTTTTCTTCTTGTTTCACCTAAAACTACTTTCTTAACTTTAAAGTGTAATTTTAATTAAAAATGGGTAAAACAGAAAATATTTAGTTTTTTTTTTTTTTTATAAATCTTTTATGTTGGCAGATTCTTATAAAATTATTGCTTTATTCATATGTTAGCTAGAAAAAAGTTAACGAGTCCTCAAACTTACAGAAAGATGTAAAAAATACTTAAATCTTAATTTCAACTTGCATTAAAACAAAAACATAAAATGATTGAGGAGTTCCAATTTTAGAAAAACATCCCTGGTGTGTGAGCTTTTTGACCTAGGCTAAACTAGTTATTCCTTCACGTTCAGGGTTAACGTTTCCGTCAGCAGGTCGATGAAGCTCCTATTTCTGTCTGCAGGGTTTAAAGGAACCTAATTAACCGGACGTCGGGGTGCCCCTGACGTCGACCGTCAGCAGACCCACGTTCTTCCTTCCCTATCGCGTATAGTAAGCACTAGTTGAGCCTAGGCGAAACTAGTTTGTCCTAAAATCGGTTTTGGCCGGTAACATATTATACACAAACATTTCAAAAGTAAGTCTAAGTGCTCCATCACTTAAAGAAAAGCACGACATGCCTAATAAGCGCTTTAACAGCCAAACAACTAAAAAAGTAGCGGACGTCACGCGGTTTCACTCGCGTAGTTCCTGTTCTCGTAGGAATACAGGGATAGAAAGTAGCCCATGTTACTCAGGGTGAATGTAGCTTTCAAATGGTGTAAGAAAAATAAAAAGGAGAAATCGGCGCAGTAGTTTTTGAGTTTATTCATTGCAAACATACACACCAACACACAAAAATACAAGTCTTTCCTCTTTATAATATTAGTATAGATTAGTGTAGATAGGTGTTATACCAAAATGAACACATCAATAAGACCGTACAAAGGAATGCCTGGAGTGTCCTGTGTGCGTGAGCTGAGTGGAGCGCCCTCCGCGGGTGTCCGCACATACGTGATGGCCGACAGAAGTGCTACGCGCAATCCTGTTCTAAAGACATCATAATCATCAGCCTTCCTTATTCAGCCATAGCAAAGACATTCTCTTCAGATGGGTGTTAAAGGACGGTTCAGATCTCAAGTGTGTATGCGGCGAATCTCCACAGATAATGGCCTACCTTACATCTTGCGCTGCATGCCCTGACACCTGCACACTATATAATCTTATAAATGCATCAGCAAGCGGACTTCGCATAGGTTGATATTGGGGCTTTTCATTTATTTAGTGAAGATTTGCCATCGACACGCTAAGAAGATCATCAGCTTATAATGTTCCCACTGCAAGGACTCATTCTCCTCTCTAGATGTATGGGCTATAATCTACCACGCGGGCCCAGTGCGAGTTGGTAGATGTTCACCGTTTTGAGAGATAAACTAATCATTAATGTTTTGTGTCCAGGTGACGACATGCGTCCACAACTTGTTCGGTGGCCAACGGTGGGTGGATCAGTACGGAGATATGCACATCACTTGCCACGGAACTGACATCACCTGCAAACTTAACTTTATTAAGGTACGTGATATAGCAGGGTGTAAACCGACCCCACACGAAACCGTCAACCATATGCATATGCCTACGCAAACATTATTGCTGAGAAACTATGTTTTTTTTGGGATGAGAAATCACATATCACGTTTTACGGTAAAACTCAACGAACCACGATAGATGCTTTGAATATAACCCAATAAAACTGAGCTCGACCCGGGATTGGTACCCATGATCTCATGCTCAACAGTCGCGCTTCCAACCACGATAGACCAATGAGGAAGTCACACACACAAACAGTACTAGTCAATATTATATCGACTAAGAAACACAAACAACGAATCAAATATGTCGTATGGCTATCTCGCTCGCACTCGTAATGCCAAGAAAAGATAGACAAATGCCATTTATTTATTACATTTAGAACAGCAAAAGCCATTAACACAATAGCCATTTATTTATTACATTTAGTACAGCAAAAGCCATTAACATTAATTAACTAATCCTTTTACTCGGTCTTCTCGCAGAACCACAAGCATTCTAACATTATCGTCTTCCTTTCATCAGCAAACAAATCCAATCCAGGGTTGGTCTTCACGAGCGCGTTTAGCGTCGTTAGCATACGTGGTATAGGAGAGGTGGACCGAGCTACAGTGCGACAAAATGGGACATTAAACAATTTATGTTTTCATTATTCGATTCCGTTGTTTGTGAATAGCTATGCAGGCTTTTATAACTGCTCTGTTTATTCTGGGGTTCCACTTAGTAACATTTGTCCATAGGCAAGCTCCTGGTCAAGTAGTCGTCACGAAGTCCGCGGCTTCGTGTCCGGTGCAGGCCAACGACTGCGGCTCCAAGGTCGCTGGTCCGAAGCCCTATACGCAGGGGACCCGCCCGCAGCCCGCTGTTTGTGGAGACCTGGTACGTTACACTAGAATGGGCTTTCTTTTCTTAGCTGTCCTGGATGATACAGCGTAAAATTGCAGTTAGACGCACAGATCAGTATTTTTCTGCATTCCGTAGGTCTCAGCGTGTCTCCATTTATCTAATTCTTCCTCTTTGACTTATAATAACATCACGTGTTGTAAACCCCGAACAGTTGGGCAGAAATGTACCTTTTTTTTTCTCTTGAGTGACTATTTGATTAAAAAAGCATTAGCATACAACCTGACACTGACCGGCAAATTACAAAAAAAAACCAATTTCGCGGGCTACCTTGATAGATTCACCTTAAATCCCATGTAATACGGGGCGACCCTATTGCTTCATGCTCAAAAGTCGAACTTGCGACCACTAGACGAACGAGACGTCTACGCGTCCGACAAAACGAAATTAAATACATTAGATATTCAAAATACCAAAGTTATTTAAATACGGGGGCTGAAATATATCATTTGCCTTTTAGCAAACTAAAGCGGATCCTACGCCATTTAAAGCACATCAAAAGAATGCAACTTACTGCCGCACTCAGAGACCTTTAATGATTACTTAGGCCATCACTTGGTAAAGGTTTTGACAGCTTTGTCATACAAAAGTATGTCAAACCTTTACTAAGTGAAAGCCTAAGTAATCATTTAATATCTCTGAGTACGGCCGTAAGAGACAGAATTCATCATCGTAGTAATTACAAGGGAGCTTCTACATAAATGGCTTTAGTCCTACTGGCTTACAAATATATTTCTTTTTTGTATGAATAAGTGGCAAACACGCAAGCAGACCATGTTGGTAAGTGTTCCATTGATGAATGTCATAGTGTCATGTGCCATGTTGTCAGAAAAATAACGCATTTTCAGTAATTTAAATTCAAACTAACGGCTTTGGTTACTTTTTAGTAGTATTGATGAAAGTACTAATAAATCAGCGTATATGTATAATTTTACAACTGCAATATCTTTTCTGTGAGGGGAGTGATTTTAGTATTGAATTTCAGCACCTAGATTACTAACTTAGGGGTTAAATTTTCCAAAATGCTTTCGTTTGTCTACATTATGTGTATGATTATTGGAATGATTTTTAGGTTCCAAAATAAACCGGTCATTTTAACATTTGATTTTGATTTGTAGATCTTTGATTGTCGTTACAGGTACCCGATAGTCTGACAGCCAGTCATACCAAGGGGAATCGTATTATCCAGTACTGAATGAGTTGTGTGTATATTACTGGTATTCTGTTGCATCCGATTAGATTGAAAATCGACTCTTGACATAGTTACCTAGGCAAATGAAATTGGTCTTCGATAAAGGAATCGAATATTATGTTTGGTTTTGCAGATCTACAAATTAAATATAATTTTAAATCCTATGCGCGACGCCTATGAGTATAGTTAGAACTCTGTGTGCCGATTTCTCGTGTTGTTTTATTTCACAGCTTGGAAAGTTTACTATTTAGTAAAAATATGGTTTTTACACAGGCGCGATGCCTCCGGAACACGAGTTGTACTACGGGTTCACGCGGTTCGCGATGGAACTCAACGAGATGGAGCCAGCCATGAGGGACACACTGCCACACACCGACACCAGGCTCAGGTATGAACTAAACTAATAGAGATGTCTCCTGACTAGACAAAATATGATTCTGTTTAGTCTGTCAGTTAGGTTATCGAAAAATATTGAATACGAAGGTAAAGATCATGGGCTTGTGTGATGTCACTTTCTGGTAAAAAAGTAAAAAAAAAAGTTAAGTAAAGGTTACTCGAAACAGTTACTGCGGCCCTGGAACACAAAGACCTAAGAAGAAACATGGTTGTTTTTATTCAGTAGAAGTCTGGCACTCCCTTCCGCTCCACCCAGAGCGAGAGAAATCACATAAAACAGAAGGTTAAGCTTCTATTTTAGCTTTGCAATAAATGAATTAATTTTACTTCAAATTATATTTCCGCCATCACAGGCCCGACCAGCGCGCACTGGAAGAAGGCGATGTTGACGCCGCAGAACAGTTGAAGCATCAGCTAGAACAGTCGCAACGAGACAGACGACGGGACAGCTCGCTACACCAAGCCGCTTGGTTCCGGTGAGTACCAAACAAATAGTATTCTTAAGCCGGGTATCCACTTGAGCCAAACTCGGTTCGAGCAGACTCGACTTGAAGCAAACTGTCTCAGTTTGAGGCTGCTAGCAAACAAGCCACCGACTACGAAAGCTGGTTCTTTTTCTGAAGTTTATTTTTCACATTTTTTTTGTGTTTTTGAAGTCTGTCTTATTTTTGTTATTATTTTTTTCTCATGCTATAATAGAGGGTAGACACTTATTCTACAGATGGCGACCTTAGGCTCGATTGCACTAAAATGACATATTTACGTAATATTGGTTGTTTCTTTAATTACCAATCTCACGCTTAGTTATGAGCCGTATTTCCATCATCAACCAATTTCACAATCAATTATTCTGCCCCATAACCAAACGATGAAACTACTCTGATTATTATGCTCAGTTCATAACAGTATGGTACAAGTAAATCAAAATGATATCTAAGATCTCAAATTTAATTATTTTCGGAATAATAATTGTTGCAAATGGGAACCCTAGCTCGAAAAACAAAGATGATTTTTTAGATGGCATTAAGCAACAGCTTTTAGAACGAGAACAAAATGACGATGTAAGTAATAGACATCTTTATGATGTACAGTCTTATATAAAATATAATGGTGGCAATCCCAGTGATGAATTTGAACAAGGTTTACGTACAAAGAATGATCGGAAGGAGGAAGAAATATCCCTAAGAAACATGAATTTATTCCTTAGAAACAATCAGCCTGTAAGAACTGCAGCAACAAAAAAATGTGTTGGTAACAGATGCGGTGGAAATAGAGATGATGGTGACAAAAACACTGTCAATGATAACAGGGGTGACAGGTATGATGACAAAGACGACAGAGGAAGATTGCAATGTGTTGGTAACAGATGCGGTGGAAATAGAGATGATGGTGACAAAAACATTGTCAATGATAACAGGGGTGACAGGTATGATGACAAAGACGACAGAGGAAGATTGCAATGTGTTGGTAACAGATGCGGTGGAAATAGAGATGATGGTGACAAAAACGTTGGAGTTCATAACAGGGGTGACAGATATGATGACAAAGACGACAAAAGTAGATTGCAATGTGTTGGTAACAGGTGCGGTGGATATAGAGATGATGGTGACAAAAACGTTGGAGTTGATAACAGGGGTGACAGATATGGTGACAAAGACGACAGAGGTAGATTGCAATGTGTTGGTAACAGGTGCGGTGGATATAGAGATGATGGTGACAAAAACGTTGAAGATGTTAACAGGGGTGACAGATATGATGACAAAGACGACAGAGGTAGATTGCAATGTGTTGGTAACAGATGCGGTGGAAATAGAGATGATGGTAACAAAAACGTTGAAGATGATAACAGGGGTGACAGATATGATGACAGAGGCAGATTTCAATGTGTTGGTAACAGATGCGGTGGAAATAGAGATGATGGTGACAAAAACGTTGGTGATAATGACAGGAGCACCGAGCCGCACTTAAAATGATAGACGCGATATACTTACTTACGAGTTTAATATGTTAATGTAAACGATTCGGTCGTAGACCATTTAGATAAAGATGCTAAAATACTTAAGAAAATCTAGCACCATTTCTTTCCCGCTCTTTCTCTCTCTTTAAAGGTCGTTGTCACATAAACACTAAGTGGTACGGTTAAATAAATACATCAACTCTATTAACTACTAGCCTTACCGGCTTCGCTTTCGTTTTGCTCGCAAATTATCCCGCAGGAAAGTTTTAACTATAGTCTATAAGACTCGGAATAAAGACTCGTCTATAAACGATGGATGGACTGTGTAAAGGATGATATGGCCTGAAAGGTAGTGACTGCTGAGATGACGTTGAAAAACATGGAAGAAAAAAATGCTGCATAAGCATAGCATAAACAACCTATAATGTCCCCACTGCTGGGACTCCAAACTTCCTCTCTATGAGGGAATGGGCTATAATCTTCCACGCAAGCCCATTGCTGATTGGTAGATGTCACAAGTCCTCAAATTTTTGGTTCTAGGACGCGTTCCCCAGGTGTGGCGACACCTGGGGGAGGCCTAAGTCCAGCAGTGGACGTATTTTGGCTGAAATGATGAATGATGATGATGATGCTGTATATAATTATGTCTACTGTATTTTTTATTGTTTTTTTGTATGAACTTCATGCATCTGCCACAAATAAAAATATTTCTTTCTTCTACCTATAGAAAAACGCAAGAAAGCGGCGAAGAGACGTGGGTCTTCAACGGGGAGTACTGGAAGGCGCGCGAGGCAGGCTTCCCCGACGACGTCGCGCCGGCGATCTGGTGACCACGTCTACTTATACTTGTAAGTAACTGGTTCTACTTCACAGCCATTGGCAGAAATTGTCAGTCAAATGAAGAAACACTGGTGCAGACTAATTTACGCCATTTTAAAGGGTAGCAGGAACATTGACACACAAATGGTACGTGTTTAGTACATCATTCCGAAGATGTTTTTAAACTGACATGGTCAGTCAACATGGTCATATTATCATTAGCACTGAAAACGGGATATTTCCAAGAAAGAGGGCAGACAGATTGGTCTGCTCATAAACACGCAATAACTTCAGTTTATACAGCAGCTTAAATAATAATTTTACATTATCTAAAAATCTATTGTGTGAATTCAATTATATCAATTTAAAATTTGCATGTCAATAAATAGTGATTGAGTATATTGAGCTACTTGTACAACAATTTTATGAACCTTTGTAACCATATTTATTTGCAAATAAATCTTTGACTTTGACTTTGAAAACGCAAAACAAATAGAAAACATGCTAAATATCCCGTTTTCAATGGTAATCCGTGCTCCCATGTATAAAAAATTAACTCATTGTGTGAACCGTTTATTCTATAATAGGCTAATTAATACTAGAATCCTATAATACGAGTGTTAACCCGATTAAAACGCCTATACGGGTAGCATTTTCGGTCCCTGATCTATTTGGTACCAAAGCAAGAGGTTTTAAAAGGCTTATAAAAACGAACATTGTGAATAGTTTGGCCCATCTGTACTGATACATCCCAGAAATGTGAAGTATATGAACTAATAACTAATGTAGCCAATATATTTTGTTCCAGCGTATACCGCAGTGCGAATGGCTCTGCTAGATGGTTGTGTCTCGCTTCCCGCTTAGCGTTAACTAGACTTTTACTGTAACCTATAATCTCTGTTTGTTGTGAGGGCTAACTAGAGTTTAATCACTGGTTCAATGTGTAAAGGTAGCGTTTATAGACTTTGGCAGGCAGATTTAATGCATTTTTAACTGACATGGTCACTCACACTATTATTAATACTGAAAACCGGAACAAAAGGGTAAATAGCTCATTTTCAGTATTAATAATAGTTTTTATCACCGTGAAAGAAACAGGGTATAAGAGACAGTCCTCTGCAGACTGTTGGCTCACCCAATCAGTCGACGAGTGTAGGAGTATTCCGAATATCAAACGCATCTTAGTTTACCAGTACAAGACATTATTTCAGGAACATTATGGGAATGCATTGGGTATTTGAGTACTGTTAAAAATTTACAAATATGTTATTTCAAAGAACTAAGTAACAGAAATAATACGATGTATAAAAAAAGTAATAAAATCGATCAAAAAATGGAATAGCTTAAGAGGTTTTTGGTGAGGTCACTTTCTATCCTTGTCGCACAAAACGGCCATTTGTAATACGTGACTATGGTGGTAAGAGTTATGATGTAGCGCTGTCTTTGTCTTACAAGTCATTTTAAATCGGTTAAAACTAAGTCATTTTTTTAAGATATTACACTAGTTTCTTTATTTTTTTATTTACTGTTTCCAGATCACTAGTAAAGAAAAAATAGTTAAGTACCCAATTTCGATTTGTTTTTTCCTCATACGCAAAGAATCAAACGACAAGCGCGACGATTTCGATAGCTCTGTAGCTATCCAGACAGTGAACAGCTGATTAACCACGTCGTTCGTTGATGTATTTCAACTTCAATTATTTACATAAATGAAGTGATGCGCATAGATAATGTAATTTTTTATGTGAACATAGGAATAACAAATGTAAAAAAGTAGATTTAAAAATTTCCGGTGCAAAATTCCAATTGAATATGATTCAGCATAAAGGGCTGAATACACTATGTCAGTTTGCGAAGGGCTGTGCCTTACACCCTGTATAAAAGAGAGCTTTAAAGTACTACAGTTATTTTATCTCAAATCTAAACTTTATGTAAACGATTATCAGGTGTTCAAAGTACAGCAAAGGGTAAAATAACAATGTAAAAACAGTAGAAATGTTTTAAAATCCGTTCTGTCACTGGTCTAGGCGCCATCTTAAGATTTATTTAAACGTTGCTTAAAATAAAGTGGCGTTTAACCGGTTTGGTTTAAGCAGTACTTTACCTAAATTTGAACAACGCTTTTAAATAAATCCCTTATAAAAATATAGATAGGTTAATTATCTAACGATGACATCCAAAACGAAGTGTAACAGAGATAGCGCTATTTAATAAAAACGCGCTAGAAAGAGAGAGAAAGTAGGATGTGTATCGTTAAATATTATGCCTACCCCCAAGTGTCTGAAAGCTTAATTTGCTACGTACTGCCAAATGAACTGATGTGATTGGTTGAGTGATATATCAATACCCATTATATTGTTATGGGGCTTATTCAACTAACAACCTGCTATTTTATTTCGGACTTTATTCCAATACGGTTAACGTTTTAGTTACAAAAACTAACTTGATATCCGAGTTATATTTCGTCACTGCGCCTGACATGTTCCATAATATGTGATTTTTGTAAAGTTTTAGGACAACAACAAAAACGTGTCATCTGATAGATAAACGGAAACATTGGCAAATTATTTATAAATAAGGAACTACTTCAACTTCTTTGAATATTATATAAAAGATTTTGTGAACCCATCAAGAATGAAATGTAGACTATGTTTAGTGAGGTGTTTAAGACAGCGACAATTTGTCTTAAAATAATTAACCTAGTTGGAATAAGGTTCAAATAGAAAAACTTGAGATTTGAAGCTCGCAATTAATTTTGTATTGATACAGATAGGCTTTCAGAAACGGGGAATAGCCGTGTATATTGGTCGTGATTGTGTTATGAACAATGGGTAACTATTTACTACATACGTAGCTGTTTTATTAACTATGTTTTATAGTGGGGTTGAAAGGCTGGTATGGCCGAGAAAATTGAGCGGGGGAAGAAATTAGAAGGATTATACTCGGTTCATTTTACGACGAATAAATCATAATTATGATCATAGAATTGGCACTAGTTTACGTATTGACTGGCTACCTACGATTATTCGTCAAAAATATTGTTATCTTATCAAATTCAATAAAATTTTGTAGTTACCGCCACTACTAGCCTAGAACTAATGCTGGTTGTCTAGAATCTAGAACGTTCGGTGAGACGGCAACAGGGTTCATGGCTTATAGCTCATCTTAAGCCTGATTTACATTGGGCGAATATCGAATACAAAGTATAGTGTCAAGCACCTCGACAGTGACTGTTAAGTCGCTACTCTCCAATTGATTTACACCACTGTACTAATCAATTTCGTTCAAAACTTGACCAATGCAAATCTGGCTCATCAGGTTTTAGATCTTGTACACACGGTGACACATCAAGCTATAAATATCCAATATAACATGGTCTCGCTTTGTCTAGATTTCTCATACAATAAGAGATCCGCTTAAACTGGTTTTGTATAGCTTGGTGATTGGATGCCCTGCGTACTACAGACGATTTTCTACGTTGGCCGCGCAATTTTCTCAGTCATACAGCCTTAAGTGTAACAAAGGAGGGTTAGTTATATTAATTGTAAGAATAATATTCGAAATATTATAAAAATACGCGTCAGGTACCTGTAATCTGTTAAAGATATATTTGTAAAGGTTTTTACTTTAGATAGATTGTTACCTGAAGAAATATTATGAAACTTGGTGTTTTTAACTTCTTAGGGTGAAATTTACATTGCTGAGTAAACTTTATATGTTTTATACGAATATTAACTTTATTCGCATGTCAATAGTATTCAAATTACTATGAGGGAATGAGAATAAGAGTTTCACGCCAATAAGAATCTTATTTCTTAACGAATTATGTTGATATTTGTATGAAACGTAACTTTACTTAAAAAATGTATCTACTCGATAGTATACCGTCACAAAATCTAAGAAATATGAGACATTAGTACAAAATAAAACCTCTATAAATATAGCTTTGACAGAAGATTTTAATTATACACTGAAAAAATATTTTTATTTACATGTAACTCTTTAATGTCTTACCGATATTTAAACAAATCTGTTTATCTTTATTTGGAATGAAAAATAATCTTGTCTTTTAGTGATTATAGCCCTAAGGCCAAGATCTGTAAACGTTACTTAGCACGCACTTTGGGTAAACGTTATTGTTGTTCCTACTGTCAAATTAAAACTTAGACGGTTTGGTTCTTTCTTTCTATTTGTATAGCCTCAAGTACTTGTTTCGGCGCTCCCACAATAAAGGAGAAATCCCTATTGAGGGTCAGCGTTTTTTTTTTAAGTATAAGAGGAAACGTGCAAAATAAACATTTCTTAGTCAATGTATGTGCTAGTACAGTTTACAGAACTCGGCCTAAGAGATCAGAACAAAAATATGTATTCCTGTCAGTCCCCAAACGATATTTAACGAAGATATTATGTTACTAATACGTTTTATTTTGCTATCGCTACTTTTGGCTAGGCACTACCTGTGAGGTACTTTTCTTATCTACTAATATTTATGTTGGTTAGCCCAATTCAGATTTAATTAATTTATTTATAAAATAAACACGTTTTAAATTTAACGTTTGAAAATTGACACGCTTTGTTAACATTTTTGGCTGTGATACGTTTTCATTTCCGAAAATAAAAGAAAATATATCCTTCATATATTATTTTTTTACAGCGTTACCGTTTTGTACCTTAATTAATTATTTTTTGTCACAAATTAATCCAAGTAGATTTTTCCTACAATACTAAAACTTTCTTGGTTAAAATATACTCGTCAATTAATATAGAGGATGAAGACCGGTTTTACATAAAGGAAGAGCACAATAAATAAATAATTTGTTAAAATAAAGTAAATTATAAAACGTGTGGTTGCGCGGTTAATACGGGTTGCGAAATTTAATAAAAGACAAATCATTTTGAATGTTGAAAAAAATATTAGTCGTCGTGGTGAAAATGCCAGGTGGTGCCAAAATAAAATCTAAAAAAACATCATAACACTTAAAATTCAAGCTTTGACAGATTTACGCTAGCAACAAATTAATAAAAGGTAATAAAAAAATAATTTGCATTTGAATTAATTCATTGCAATATTTTTTTGCAAAATGTAACATGAAACTAATATACCAACACTTAGTTTAGAGAATTAAATTATGTAAATGTAAACAATGTGTTTCTATTTACATAAGTTCTAAGACTTTCATACAGATGTTCTTTTTCTTAACAGAGCGTGAGAAACTTATTTTATTACTAAAACAAGTTACACACCTGGCTCACATTTTTTTTGCGACATATAAATTACGTCAATAATTATCGAATACAATAAAAACATGATTAAATAATTCTAGAAGACTAATCAACCCGGAATATGTGAGCCTTGGAGTGAGATGGCGCGAACTGCAAGTTCGCTAAACTAGGTATAATAGCGTTTTACACGAAAATGATTCTTATTGTTATGTGCATAATTATTCATCAAGCGTTTTCACGCATATGCGTTTTTTTTATAGCGTTATTATGGTGTAAAATCCTACTATCCCATCAGACAACGGAAGATAAACTGCACTGTGTTTGCACACACACTTGTGTCCTATAATATTTCCTGTGTCCATTTCTAGTTTACTGAGATTATCTGCCATTACCAAAAACATTCAGAAATACTATGGTAGCGTGTTGGTAGCAAAAACAATTCCTGAGCTCAAAATTCAACCACCTGAATCTCGCTTACTGACCCAGCCATAAGGTCATCAATGCGCAGGTTTCAAGGCATAGAGGACATGATAGAAGGTGAGCCATTGTCTGTAGAAAGACACCGAATACGCTCTTGAGATCCGAGCTATCCGTGATCTTCAATCTGTGAAGTGGAGGTTATGTTTTCCTACTCCTCCACTATTCTTTTATGTCAGGATCCCAGTTAAATTGCTTTTCTGGGACTTTGCTGAGTTTTACTGTCTCGGCGCATTTCTGGAGGGCGACACTTGATTCTGGTTTTCTAAGGTTATAGTGGTTTGAGAATAGGGTGGCGGGCTAGTCCCAATAAAAATGTAGAGGATAACTATGTTATTAATAACAAACAAATAAATAATTAATTATTGTATTGGTTACCAGCCGACATCTTCACCACGATTATTCGTTCGTAAATTACTCACTGCGTATATAAAGTATATAAAGAGCTACGTCTATGTAAGATAGTGCTTCGTGTAACATAAGTGTGTGTCTTCGTGAGCTGTATGTGTCGTTAGCTATTGTTAGATGTATTTGTATATAGATGACGTTAATATATTGGCTGTGTTACTTTCTGAAGTAGATGGACCAAATGTAATGCGATGTCCAATGTGGAATAATAAGGCTACTGTTCATATTGATTAGCAGAAATTGGAAAATTATGGAGAAAATATTTGCCTAAATTCAAAGAAATTAAAGAACATGTGAATAATATGGCTCTTTCCTGACTAAAAAAAATATAATTCTGTTTTGAAAAATATTGGAGACGTGTTTTTTGTTTTATGAAATTAATAAAAAAATACAAAGATAAACGCGTCGAAGAGCATGAGTGGGGGCTTGTGACGTCACTTTCTGGTAAATAATGTTATGCAATATGACTTCACACGAGTTTTCAAAGCAATGTGCATTATATCGTCATTATTTTTTGTTTACGTGAAAAAATAAAAAAATATGTGTCCAATATTTTTTCGTTATCTATCTGACGGGCTCCTGTGTCGCTGTTCCCAAGCTCATAATCCTTCGAACCCCAAATTCTTTAAGTCTTGAGTTAATAGACTTCTTTTGGGTTAGCTTGCTCGATCATCGACGTCATCTCAGTCCTCAGGGCACGATTGAGGTCAAAAGCAGGCCAATTAAAACACAAGAAAGACATAAGTATTGCAGAATTTAAAAGGCAAAATATTATCCACATGTAACTTGTTTGAGGGTCGGGTAAATGTACTCTACTTTTTCTGTATATCTATCGTGATTTGTTATCAGTATTAAAATAACAAAATTTCGCGTCGTGAAAACTTAAACTTTTTAATTGGAACGTTCACTACAATCAAAATTAAATCACGTTATGTAATTATGTTAGACATTATAAACCGAAATATGTGCTTTGCAAGTTTGGAAATTTACCGAAGAAAGTCTACTTATAAAGCTGCTCATTATTATCCGTTGTTTTTCAAATGCTTTTGTCATATAAACGTTCACAACTTTTTGTATTTTCAGTGGCTAAGATGGCGTGAAAGCCTAGATTTGAACAGCGTTAACGAGGATATAAAAGTCAAAATGTATTGAATTGACATACGATATCGAAAAGTTTATGTAAGTCCTGTTAGAAGGCTTTGTGGAAATACAAAACGCTTTGAAAACAAGTAATGCAAAAAAGTAATATTGCATTAGCTACTTAAATATCCAAAGTAAAATTTATATGCGACACAAAAGCGTGTTGTCTAAAAATATTTTAGTTACCATACGGGTTTTTTGGTTGTTTTTTAATTATTATAACAGAACCTAGGTCACAATTTTTTCTAACCCAAGAAAATGGTCTATAGTGTTTTTAAATTAATATAATTTGGGGGTTTCACTACTCTCGATAAGTAATTTAGCAGATAATTTCATACAAATTTCGTTACATTTGTAATTTTATCTAGTAGATATTGCGAGACATGGTATTGAGCTAAAGAAATATAAATTAATAACAAGAAAATTACGGCGTGATCGTAATAAATTTTATAGAGATAAAAGATTTGTCATAAAGAAAAATTTTAAGCATTAATGTACAGTTGCTTAAAAATATACGATACGCTGTTGATACCTACTGCAATGGTATTAAGAAGTGTTTTGCATAAGAAGTATTGAGCATCGAAGCCGCTTCGCAAAGGTAGCTTTTATTAAATTAAAAATGTATGTTAGAATGTTTTTAAAACTAACTGCCGCACTCAGAGAGCTTTAATGATTACTTAAGCCGTAACTTAGTAAAGGTTTGACATACTTTTGTATGACAAAACTGTCAAAACCTTTATTAAGTGATGGCCTAAGTAATCATTAAAGGTCTCTGAGTGCGGCAATAAGAGAGTTAAGTAACGTACGTTTATTTAGCTTAAGATAAATAAAGATATTACATAATTTGATTAGTTTTGTTTGGGTTGTTAAAGCCAAATCTATATGTAAAACTAATAATGGATTATTCGAATATGTGTTATTAACATGTTACAAATCACAGATAACTGAAAAACACTGTAAACCATTTTCAATAAACTAACAAATTAATTGACAATAAATAATAATGTTTTTGTGATTAAATATTATTGTTAAATTAAATGTTACTATTAAAGTTTAAAGTAACGAAATCATGATTATGACACTTGCCAATTTATTCTGTTTTGTTTTAAAGCAAAAGTGTTTGTTATTTTTCGCTTATTTCAAAATAAGCCTTTAATAAATTCACTATTTGCCAATTTTGGAGAACTAACTTTTGAATGCCTGTAAGTATAATAAAGTGAGATGTCTCGTGTAATAATAACTTTTTTATGATATTATTTAAGAGCCAGAACAAATTAGTTTTTAAATGCTGTTGTAGTTGTAACGGCGCCTTGCAACTAGTTTTATGTATTTTGTAAAATAAATTGACGTCGCCCGTGGGCATTCAAAAGTCAAACAAATATTACCTAACAGTTATCCAGCCCCCACCATATTCACAACCATTTCGATTTGAGAAGTCGTATATCTATCTCTCTCTCGCTTTCAAAATGCCAAAACGAGATAGACATACAATGTCTCGAATCATTTGTGAATACAGGGACTGTTCTTTCGCGTTGCCATCGCTCGGCAGTCGCGTCGCTTGCTCTAGAAATATATTTTTTCTCTGCGTGTCGATCGTGGAGTTTGTGGCCAAGGTTAAGTATATCTACAAATAAAATATATTGCTTCTAAACCTACCAGTTTTGACAACAAACCATTATATTAATTATTATACCAGAAACACATCAGTATTTTCTTGAATAAAAATGCGTGTCCTAGGAAAATACTGAATTATTTAGCTTCGGTATATAATTAGACTCACTGACCAGAACTAAAACATTACCTTTGGGCTTCGCAGAATCCTAGTAAAAGGGAACTATCGCGTAGACAATCCTTGTTTTTTTTCTGGTCAGTAAAAAAATGTGAAAAAAAAAACATTAGTTATAGTTAAACTACTAACAATTTTAATTATAAAATCGTGGCTAGTGAATTTTATGTATAGTGGGGCTAGTAAAATGTTTTAAATACTAAAAGTACAATTTAAAATTCTCTTCTTATTATTTATTTTCGTTTTTACTGTTTTGTTTTAATACAATAGGGGATCGGACAAAAAAAAACTAATTTGTCCGTCAGATAGAGTTCCAAAAAATATGGAACACATATTTTTTCTTTTTTCACATAAACAAAAAATGAAGACGATATACAGTGCTTCGAAAACTCGTGAACTCCTCGAAAACGTCACATGTCAGTACATCTTTTACCTACAAATGACGTCACAACCCCCTACTCATGATTTTTGACGCGTTTTATCTTCGTCAATTCTTATTAATTTGATGAAACAAAAAACATGTATCCAATATTTTTCCATAATCTAACTGACGGACTAATTAGAATCATTTTTTTTTTTACTTAGTCCGATCCTCTATTCTTGTTAGTGCTTATGATTCTGGTGATGCACGCTTTTTATATTTTGGTACAGGTAGCGATGTAAGTATGTTACCGTTATTTAGTAGTAAATATTGTAAGTATTTATTAAATCAAAATTGACTTCGCTATTATTGAATTTAGATAAAATAATTCTTTTTACCTTTTTTGGTATTACATAGTAATATTTTTTTTTTGCTTTCTACGGTCAAGTTAAAGCCACAAATAACGTACTTACAACACTAACTGTACCTAAATAAATTGGGCTGTTTTTATGAATTGTTTTTTACACGAAATCACTTTAGTATTTTAAATGTACTTAAATTTTAGTTTTACTATATTTATTTAATTCTTTTTGCTTTTTCATGGTGCATTCTCTTATTTTCTGTTAAAATATAAATTAAAAATTGTAAAATCTCGTTCAAATGTTAATAAAACTATGTTGTATTTTATTTTTCTTGTTTATTTTTTATTTAACGAACTTGTTTGAACTGGTTTGAACCAGTGACTAGTACAGTAAGAAATTAGTGGTTTAAGTAATTGTAATAGAATTCACATGTGACTGTGTTAGTTTCGGCGTTTCTAGAGAATAAATTATAATACAAGTTTTTTTTACAGTTACGTATTATAAATTATTACACAGTTTAAGTGCCTTTGCCTGCCAATTGATTTTAGAAGACAATTTATTGGGTGCATTTAGTAAACAATGTTTTTCATCATTTCCATCTTTCATTTTGATTTTTAGAAAGAGATTCGTTAATAAATGGCTAATTATGGAATTTCTCAAACTCCACCTAGGACAGAGAGTTCAAATTCCAGTAAAGCAATAATTCTTAGGCATTCATTTACGTGTGACTTGGAGTTAGTGAAAACAGGCATTCACGACATACATATTGACATTTTACAAATAAGTATTATGAAAAGTTAATCGTCCATAGATGTTGTTATCAGAGCTAACATTGAACTAAACATTGATTGTACTATACAAACTATTTAAAATAAGAAAAGAAAATTTATTAAAAAAAATAAAAAAAAATTATTAAATTTATTTTCTTTTACATCAAAGTTTCAAGGTTAGGTGTTGTTCATAAAGAAACTGCTGATGACATTTCACTGCAGCTGACTGTACGACTAGTTTAAATCAGTTCTCAGTCAATATGTATGTCAAATATTTTTAGACCTCAAGGGACACAGATTACCTATACGAGATTTTGAGATTTCATTACAGAATATACTAGTTTTTTTAACCATACCTCTGAAGCTGAAAATGCCTGGTAAAATAATTTTGGTTATTTTTTAATAACAATCTATCAGGAGGGAAGTTTGCCTCGAATTTTGATTAACTTCTATTTGTTATTTCAATTTGAATGGAAAAATATGATGTAGAGTAAAATTACGTCGACATTTTTTGAAAACAAACAAGTAGTGGTAACTAAATATTTTTTTTAAATTTTCCCTTGAGGTCACAGTAAACAGTTAAAATAAAGATGTCTTAGATCAATAAGTTGCGGTGTAGTGACCATAATTACACTTTATTGTTAAACCATCGATAAATTACAAAGAGGCGCTTCCATAGTTAAATTATAAGTAAGTACATTACTTAAGTAATTAATAATATTAATTGTGTTATTCAAGATACTATTATTAGGGCTGGGTCTCTTAGTGTTTGGAACTTTTTGTAATGGAAGTCTAGGTACATAAAATTGTTTTGACGTACTCAGTCAATTTCGTCTTTTATTAAAGTCTTTAGAAATAATTTTGTAAAAATTGTATATGTGACCCCATGGGAAGCCAAACGAAGAATGAACGTGACATTTTAAACTACATTCATAATATTGTACAATGGATCATTTCATTTCGACGCTGACTGTACAATACATAATTTTTACCGACTTCCATTACATTCAAAAATAAACATGAAGTTATTTAATGTTAAGGTCTGTTTTTCAATCAGGCTTACTGCACCGCAATAATTTTACAAGCAGTACAGCCAAGAACAGTTCTGAAGTTTGTAAAAATAATTAAATAATGCTTAATTATGTAATTATAAGCTAACGCAAAGTGCTACGATTGACATTTGTTATGTGGTTCTGTTCTGTAGGTGATAATGATGAAATTATTAAAGGAATATTCCGTTTGATTATGTTGTTTTACTTTATTTTATTCCTCACGTCACACACTGTAAGTGTGGTACCGTCCAGAAAATAACAAACTTGTTTAAATGTCTCTAGGTTCTTTAAAACTGCGCTTTTGAGGACCTAAATTAAAAGATTATAGGGGTGCGAAAATAGCCTGAACTGTTTCAAGAAAAGGATGGTACGGCCGTGCCGCTTTTTTGCTCGACTTGGCGGGGGCACTGCCGTGCCCCCAGATTTACATGCAACATTTTCCTCCGCCTGGTTGCACGTAGCGTGTGCAGTTGTGCACCTAAAATTAAAATTATGAAAGTAGTGTTGCAAATAATGTGTACCTAGCTTTATACCGGCCTTTAGAGCCTTAGAAGTCCAACTAACAGTGCTGTCTTTACAATCTCTTGGTGTTTGAATCAGTTAAATTCTCTGGAAGACACTATTGGTTGTGTGTAATCAAGAGTCGGAGTTGAGTCTGTGTAACGTGCTACGAAGAATTATATAAACACTGTACAGTCACGAGCACAAATATGTATACACTTGGCAAAGTTTAAACGCGAATTTCTCCTGAAAAATCTATTGCAATTTTGAGATATTATGTGACCTACTTGTACTTTATAATAAAATGGGTTCCAAAATATTTAGTTTCGTTACGTAACATGAAAATGAAAGCCATACAGTGGCGAAAATGGTGACCACGCGGTCCTAAGATTTCGTGGTTCGACTGGCAAGATTCTAAAATCGAACCAACTGGAAAGAAAAGTTCAGGTAGTCCGATTGATCGGACTATGCGGTCGAACCACGTGTCCATAACCGCGAAAATTGCTTTTAAACTTTCCTAAGTGTATACATATTAGTGCTGCTGGCTGTACCACACAGCTCATTTATTTTCATACACTTGATTGATTCTCACGCCAACAGTGTAAGGTAGAGGTTTGTAAGCGACTAAAAAAAACTGAGCATTACCTTTATATCTAAAGCCACCTTTTAACTGCTTGTGCTGGTTACTTCATTCACCAAAAATCTTGCTTTTGACTTCAGAAACAAAAATAAATCTAAACTGAATTTTCAATTTGGCGCCATGCATTCATGCATCCATTGTAGTTGGAGCGTGTCAGAGCAGTGTGGTAGATAAGATTAAATGCTTGGCAAAATCACTGTTTTCAGTTGTAGAAATACTGAAATAAGTAGTAAATAATTATAATTGTAAGAAGAACAAAGAAATCGTTAGAATCCAAAAACTAGACATTGATAAGAATCAGTAACCCAAGCCATAATTCGTAAAATGAAGCGCAATGGAACTATTGTTTCGATCGGAAACAAGGACGACATATATTATAAGACACAGATTTTAATTAGTATAAAAAATTACGTCTTTGAGGTAATCAACAATTTACATATGTTAGAATACGTTTTATGATTACAAGTACTATTAAAATAAATATAAATGATTATAAAACAAAATCCATTAAAAAAAATTGTGGTGACGTTTTGTTTTATTACAGAACGAAAACATCCAATGATTTGGCATGTTAAGTATTGCAGGATAGTGATGTAACGAGTTGTTATTTTTCTACTCGAGTTACTAGAATTGATATGGTATATACTGACCCAATTCAGTGTCTCCTGTAGGGAGAGTTCCGTATATATAAAAGTACTCTGTGAGGGAGAGAGAGGGGACTCGAGGAGTTATGGTTTAAGAACTTTATTTCTCAAAAAGAATTACATTCACTTATATGAGAAAAAAACTTATTTCTAAATACATTAGCGACGCGACGGTTACACAACAAAAAAAAAATAAAAATAAAATAGGTTAGATTAGAACACTACCCGAAGATAGCTTAAAATTTTAAATCCGCTAAAATGTGTTTCTTTAGAGATTTTTTAAAAGTTTAAATGGACTTTTGATCTTTAACATTCCGAGTTCAAGTCAGCTTATTGTTTTTATCAAATTACTCCCGCCACATGTCTTTTATTTGGCGCATTATAAACAAAACATTAAAGAACTAATAAAGCAACATAGTCAGCAGAGCTATTGCGTATCTTTTTAACTAAAAAATGTGTGGCTATTATAGTCTCCAACAGGGAGCCAGCAATGCTCAATATCAACAATGCACGGCACGAGAATGCGCGACATAGTAATGTACGTCATTGGAATTCAAAACACGTACATTCCGATGTCGCGCATTCTCGGCCTGAACCAAGATTGTCCGGCTTGATATTGTACAGCACGACAATGCACATACCAGCAATGCGCGACACTGGATTGCACAACACGGGTGTGTACGCCCTTGGAAAAGGAACCATCACAATGTCTCCAAATACTCCGCTGTACCTTGCTTGCCCGATCCAAGAATGTACGGCACGATAAATGGCGACATCGCGTGATTGGCCGATTGGTTGGCCAATCAGGTGACTCGGAATTTTGGGACTTGGATACTAGGTAGTGCTGTTCCGAAAGACGATTGTAAAAACGATGTCGAAGGGATCCATAGGTTAGGTTAGGTTAGAACTGTGACCAACTACGCGCGAGCCGAGCGAGCGAAGCGAGCGGTGCCGCGGCAGCGGCCGGCGAGCGGTACCTCGAAATTGGTCGCGAAATTCTTCTAAGTATGTTTGTTTTGGTTTCATTTGTCATGCTGTACATTAACAAGCCGGACAATCTTGGTCCAGGCCGAGAATGCGCGACATTGGAATGTACGTCATTGCAATTCAAAACATCAAAGTCCCAAAATTCCGAGTCACCTGATTGGCCAACCAATCGGCCAATCACGCGATGTCGCCATTTAAAGTGCCGTACATTCTTGGGTCGGACAAGCAAGGTACAGCCGAGTATTTGGAGACATTGTGATGGTTCCTTTCACAAGGGCGTACACACCCGTGTTGTGCAATCCAGTGTCGCGCATTGCTGGTATGTGCATTACAGTGACGTGCATTATAGGGACTCCTCCAACAAATTAAATGTCAAATTTAGTACTGTAGAGCGTCGATTATCCGAACCGGAAATCGGAAAATCGGTTTAATCGGATAATAGAGCTACCTATCATGTGTGTATATTTCAAGTTTACGTTTAGGCATTTTAAACCAAGAGTTTATTTTCACGCGGCAAAATTTAGTTTATCGACTAGCGACTACTTGGAAGTGACATACGAGTACAGCGATTAGAGCGCGAGCACAGCTATAGCGCTGGAGGTGGGAGAGAGACACGCGCGTATCGGGATCGCGTAGTAATTCGCATAAGCAGTCGTTCGGTTGATCAACGTTCGGATAATCGACGCTCTACTTTATACCAATTACCAAACCATAACCATTTGACAGTTAATGGATAGACACTATGATAGCCACTGACATTTAAAAAGATACGCAATAGCCCTGCTGGTTGTGCGCAGGTCGCTAACGGTCAACAAATAAAATAAGATTAAAAATCCAAATAGAAAATGAACTTTCACAATGATTTTTTATTTGAACAATTCCGTTTCCGATTCTATTTTTCATTCAACTTGCTTATAGTTGAGTGAGATGCAAAGCATAATGTCACACCGAACGGTGCATGTGGCCTAACTCGTCAGCTCGTAAAACCCCACGCACACCATGCAGTATACTTTCCATCGACCGGGTCGATTCGATTTGTTAAAAACTGAGTCTGAGTAAAACCGGAACACGAGTTGACTCGTTTACGTTTCGATTCGATGTAATCAATCAACTCGACTCGCCCATCACTATTGCAGGAAAATGCTCTGGTATCGCCTTCTTTTTATCGAAAGTAAACATTAAACCGCTTGTAATTGTATTAAACAAAATAAAGACTTTAACACGAATTTATCACTACCAAATGTATTCAGGAGAATAAAAAATAGTCCAAAAGCTGTGAACGTGAAAAGCGGTAAGTGTTTTTAAAAGTTAGCGCTTTTCCGATCAAGGCTATCTCGACTAACCAAACCAAAACCTTGTTTGTGTTGCATATTGTCATGTTTTAAGTGTTATATAAGTTATCATGTTGTTGCTAAGAGTGTATAATACGTATTTAAGTGTAATTAAACACCCTACTTATGTGGCAGGTGAATGACCCAAACGTTTTTGTTAGTTTGCTCCCTAGGTCGTATTTTTAGACACGTATTAATAATGTTCTGTTATTAATCTAACAAATAGTGTAAACGAGACCACGTTATCTATCGTTTTATGAATGAAAATGTTTTAAAACTTCAAAGAAATCGTGACTGTATGTCTGTACACTGCTTATCTCATTAATCGTGCGAACATTAAGACTTGATTAAACACTGTATTTTCATTGTATACTTGATGTCACAGAGGGCATCTGCTATCGAGACTGGCTTATCAAAACCACTTGTTTCACTGCATAAAACCAGTCTATAAATAGTGCCCTTTTGTGTCTAACTGCACAATATAACCTGTTTGATTACTAAAAACCTTGTGATAAGTCTTTTACTAAAAGCAAAAACAAGGTAGATTAAACATAATTTAGTTTCAAGTACCAAAAACCTTATAAATACATGAAAGATTTCTGGTCACCATCATCAGCCATATATTTGATACATTAAAAATGTATATAATTTGTATGACTTGAGATTTTACTATTTATAATACTGTAACAGAATTCTCTGTTATTTTCACTGTATCTAATTATAACATTGAAAGGTCAAGTCATTTGTTCAAATTAGACTGGTAATCAGCACTTTATGAATGTCGATACTGTCCTTCGAATTGCCTGCCTCTCAACACTTTCTAGAATTTTAGCTGGAAAGAAGAAGTGGCAGAACAAACTCCCTAGGATTAAGAACATTAACTTTTGGTGCCCTTCCGATAAATTTGATTCTAAATTTAAATTTTGGACATCAACCCTAAATAGCTTTCCTTGTCTGTTGAGAGGTTGAACAACTCATCAGCACTTGTGATTTATACCGGCATCACTTACATAGTGCTAATAATTTTAAATTCTAAACAAATAAATGAAACTATTTTCCTTCCATTAACTTACATGCTCCTTGGACTACAGTCATCATCAGCCTATAATGTTCCTCGGGCCTCCTCTCTAGGGATGGGCTATAATCCACCTCGCGGGCCCAGTGCGGTTAGGTAGATGTCACATGTCTTCGAATTCTTTGGTTTAAGATATGGCCGGTTTCCTATCAATTTTTTCCTTCACCGTTTTGAAAGCAGCGCTGATGAAATAAATTACACAAACTAACGCGCCTGCCTAGGTTTTGAACGGCCACCACTGGTTGACTACAATAACTTGGCTTATTTCTTAACGTACAATCTATGCACTAATCACAAAGTTTATACATTAATATTCCTATTAGAATTATAAATCTGATTTTCTCTTACCTCTTCTTGTTGATAATGGATGCTTTGACGTCGGACATACAAGAAGAGGCACCCTGGTGCATGCTGTTTGCCGACGACATTGTTCTTGTCGGTGAAGATGGACCTGAGATCCAGAGCAGATTGGAGAAGTGGCAACAGAAGCTGGAGAATGTTGGCCTGAAAATCAGCAGAAGCAAAACTGAATACATGTTTTGTGATTTCGGCGGTTTCTCCAGTTCTGGAGCCATTGCGCTAGATGGCGTGCTTCTTCCAGTTTGCTCCGACTTTCGGTATCTCGGTTCACTTGTGCAAAGCGATGGCGAAATAGATCGTAGTGTTAAGCTTAGAATTAGCACTGGATGGATGAAATGGCGGCAGGTCACGGGAACAATATGCGACTCCCGCATTACCCTTAAACTCAAGGGGAAGATTTATAAAACCATGGTAAGACCTGCTGTCGTGTATGGATCAGAATGTTGGGCCACAAAAGGGATAAATGAAAGGCAATTGCATGTGGCTGAGATGAGAATGCTAAGATGTGTGGTGTGACGCGAATGGATAAAATAAGGAATGAGTACATAAGAGGAAGTCTGAAAGTGGCGCCGTTGAATGAAAAGTTGTGTGGCAATCGATTGGCGTGGTATGGACATGTGATGCGAAGGAATGAAGATAGTGTTGTGAGGAAAATGTTGAGTATAAATGTAGATGTGTTTAAGAGTAGAGGAAGACCAGAGAAACGATGGATGGACTGTGTGAAGTATGATATGGCTAGGAGGGAGGTGACTGCTGACATGACGAGAAATAGAGAAGTATGGAAGAAAAAGACATGTTGCGCCGACCCCAAATAAATTGGGATAAGGGCAGGAGAATGAAATCTGATTTTCTCTTAAAACACTGTATTTCCATTTCTCTTTGTAGTACTACACTGAGTGTTCACTGACAATTTTACTATTAATTTATGTTCATGGCTTCATGGGCACGGAGTTCAGTATTGTACCAGGATAAGAAATATCCATGACTGCTACTGAATATTTCTTGATCAAAACCATCCTGTAACGCTTTGCCCGTCTAGGGAATCAAATCATGGATCTCGTGTACGCTAACAAGTCTTGGATGTGGAGTTGCAGATACCAGCTCGTTATACAATACAATACACACTAAATCTAAGGAAGCCAGTTTGTTCAGTAATAGTAGCCAGTGAACATCATCCATTACACCCGAGTCATTACTTCTACGCAATTTCAAATTGCCGTAGCAACTGCATCAATAGGTCGTTAAAATACATGTTTATGTACTTTTAAGCATCTATTGTCTGCGTTATCTGTATGTGGTTTTTACTCCATTGTATAGCAGAAATGTTATAAATAGTTTTAATAGTGATTTGGAATAGATTGGTCTGGTGTACACGGGATCATGGTTTCATTTCATCATCATTGGTTGTTAAATCTTTTTTTTTTTCTTTTGTTATATTCGCATTTCTAGGAGAAGCTTGTGGCTAAATAATATTCCATCAAAAACAAAACTTGTAAAAAATGCCAAGCCGCGCAACTCAGTTCTTTTATCGTAAAAAGTAGTGAGATCCATATAATACCAAGTCAGTTAATATATTGAATCCCTACTTAAAAACCTTTGATGTTTTAAATAAAAGATTGACTTGGCCATCGCATCGCATTCGCCAATGTTAAACAGGCCATTGTCATAGCTAATCGCCATCGCATTAGCCAATGTGATGCAGTGGCCAAGTCAATCTTTTAATTCAGACTTCTAGTTTTATCCACAACAAAGTTATAGGAGGTCGAAAATGGCCTGAACTGGTTCGAGAAAAGGGTGATACGGCCGTGCCGCTTTATACCTCGACTTAGTGCCCCCAGCTTTTATCATCAATTTTCTGGTAAAATCGTGTTAGCCTAGGTTGGTCTGCAGTTGGGTAACCATGCATTACGGAGTTTCCTATGTTCCTCAAAAAACTTGTTAAGTCCATTGGAGAGCTTTGACAGTTGTTATAAAGGAGTGGAAAGAAAAATGTATTATCAAGTGCTACCTGGGTTATGGAGGTCAGATAGGCAGTATCCTAGGCTCCATCTAAAATACTGGTATTCAGCTGCATCCAGTAAAACTGAAAGCCAACCACAATATAGTTTTGGAAAATCAAATCAAATCAAAATCATTTATTTCAAGTAGGCCAGTTACAGGTTCTTTTGAATAGTCGAACAAATACTAAATTTTAATAAGCTAATAAACTAAGCTACAGTCCCACTCACAAGGCATAATAACTGTCAGTGTACTGTAGTTGCCGATTCCAAAGCGTTGGTATCTTGAGAAGAATGGCAAGAAACTTCATGGATACTCTTTTAAATCATAATATTGTTACAAAACTTTGGTTACATCATTCATATCGAGATTAGTATATTATCATGTGAGAACGATGTAGCAAGTTGTGCACGACAGTAAAGCCAAAACGACGTTTTAAAATTAATACAATAGTTCAAACAAGCCGTGGCAACTAAGAGGTACCAGTCACAACTGACAGCACCCGTTCACGAGCATGACGCTTGGATCAGCACCATTCCACTCAACCATTTTAAAGGGAACGAAATGACCCGACACACCCGCCACCATCAGCGAGACATTTAAGTGAGCATGAGCATGAAAAGGCATATTGATTGTTATTCAAAGAAAATACGCTAATATGTTACTAGCTAGTAGTAGCAGCACTAGGAACACTAATTTATTAATCTTATGAGCTTTTATTTTTTTCTACATTTCACATATTCACCTGTTCATTAATGCATTTAAATTTGAATTAAGATAGCAAGCTTGCCAAACGACATTTTAATTATAGAATTATTTAAAACTTTTGTTGATCTTGAAATTGGAATTAGAATTTTATTATCAGTTATCAAAAAGAGATTGATCTGACAAGATGCAGTTTAGATTAAGTCAACCTCATTCGACCAGATGGGCAGCTAGACAAAGTAATTTGTATAATAGACTTATTTATGGGTTATTAGAATGTTTTAATTTTGTGAAATGAATAATGAAAAGTTGTGCAATAGTAGTGCAAGGCATGTGAAATGATTAAATAACTAATGTGTGCAAGTGAAATGATAAGTGCTTAGTAGTTTTGATAGAGCCTTTTTTCATTGTGGAAAATCATTGACTTCTCCCACTCTGGGCAGTGCGCTAGGGAGTGTCAGACTTCTACTGACTAAAAACCACCTATGTTCCTTCTTACCCCTTTGCGTCGAGGCCGTGGTATCTCTTTCGAACAACCCGCGTCCCGACGGGATTGTATAGAGCCCTTGGTCTTGGTTGGGCTTTGGTCTTTGCCCTTTCCAAACAAGTACATCACATATACTCACACCCTTTTCCCGAGGGGGTACCTGCTACGATCCTTACACACTCCTTTCACCTCGTCCACATTCATACATCTGGTCATACACGCACGCCGGTTACGAGTACTACGTACCAAATACTTTACATATAAACTGATGTACTTGTTGTTGTTTTTGTCACAAGTACCTACATCAGTTTAATGCAAAAACTATGGTCTGCTAAAAGTATTTGATACTAGTGGACGTCACGCGGTTTCACCCGCGTAGTTCCCGTTAACGTGGGAATATAGGGATAAAAAGTAGCCTATGTCACCCGGGGATAGTGTAGCTTCCCAACGGTGAAAGAATATTTCAAATCGGTCCAGTAGTTTCGGAGCCTATTCGTTACAAACAAACAAACAAATCTTACCTCTTTATAATATTAGTGTAGAAAAAGTTAAAATGGACCCGTAATAGATGCTAATTTTAGTGCCACTTGCAAATTCACCACCTTATTGGTTTTTTTTAAATATTTATATTAAATCATGCTTATGTACAACCTGGTCCTACTTTAGGGGGTATGAAGAACAGGGTGTAAAGTTCCTCATCCCCCATAGAATAGGGAGGATCCTCCGACCAGATGGGTGTTGTGTCTGGTGGGCTAACTGCCCGACATATTATGTAAGTCGGGATTTTCTATATACGCTAATGTGGCGGATAACTTTGATAGCGCGATGCAGGATTGACTATGTAAGTTCGCATCGGTTGCGATAGATGGCGCTGTCGCCACACTACCATGCCATGCTTATATGTACCTACTTAGCTGTTTAGGTACAGTTATACACAAGAGGTGGCTCAAGCTGTTGACTGCTGCGCTGTGTGTCGCGGGTTCGATCCCCGCACGGAACACATATTTACATGGTCAACAGATAGTTTTTTGGGGTCTGGGTATTTGTGTAAGTGAGTTTAAATCTTTGTGAACGCACCCACGATACAGGAGAAATTCTTATTGTGGTGCAAGGTTTAAAAAAAAACCAAGACAGCTACCATAGTTTAATTCACAAACTAATTTCATTATTTCCTTCCCTCAGTTCGCACAATGTCGAATGCCTCAGTGAGCATAAAGATCCGGAGTGGTCTGACCCCTTCGGATCCTGAGCAGCAGCCGGTGCTGATCGTTGGGCAGGCTGCCCACATCAGTGCCTTGAACTGGGATGATGTGCGGTGCAAACTGGAACCCAGGGTTACTGAAGAGGTAAGGACAATAAAGATGTTTCCTGACAAAAAAAAATATGTTTCTGTTTGGTCCGTCAGATTATCGAAAGTTATTTGATACGTGTTTCTTGTTTTATCAAATTAATAAAAATTGACGAAAATAAAACGTGTCAAAGATCATGTGTGACGTCATTTTCTACTAAAAAATTTACCAAACTGTGACGTCACACGACTTTTTTAAGCACTGTATCGTCTTCATCTTTTGTTTACATGAAAAAAGAAAAAAATATGTGTCCAATATTTTTTGGAAATCTATCTGACGGACTAATTAGATTATTTTTGTTAACTACCCTATTGTGTTTCTTTGAGGAGCTCGTGGCTTAATAAGAACTGCCACTCGGGTCGATCTTTAGGTTAAGCTGCGCTTGCCTAGGTCGATCTGTGGATGGGTGACCGCCCATTACATACCGAGTTTCCTCCGTGCCTCGGAAAGCACGTTAAGCTGTTGGTCCCGGGTGCCATATATAGATCTTTGGCAGTCGTTACGGGTAGTCAGTGACCTGAAAAGTCTGACATCCAGTCTTACCAAAGGGTATCGTATTACCTAGTATTAACTGGGTTGTGGAGGTCAGATAGGCAGTCGCTCCATGTAAAATACTGGTATTCAGCTGCATCCGGTTAGACTGGAAGCCGACCCCAATATAGTTGGGAAAAGGCTAGGCAGATGATGACCCTATTGTGTTTCTTTGTAGAACATTTTATTTGAACACTTGCATATCTGTGTTTTTATTTTACTGAGCCAAAATTGAGATGTGTTGCCCGTTAAAGTATGATTGAAAGGAAAATAATTTAAATAGAAAATTGCTAAAACAATAAATAATAGAAACAATGAACTATAAAAAATATATTATTTTCTGACTTTGTATGCATAATGTAATGTGCTCATGAACCATGTACATAATGTACTTAAATGATAGCATTTTTATATGACTTTTATCTAACTTCATCTACTTTTCTCCAGAACAATACTATTAATTTCACGATCAAGTCAGTTTTTCACAAGCAACACATTAGAAGAGATATACTTAGTATTTTTTAACTCCACCCTTAATAACCATCTTACCCTCAGGCATGGCGTCGTGGTCAACAATGTGTGACATCATCCCCCGGGGACTCCTGCGAGCTGTGGCCTCGCGCCGTGACCCTCGCGTCGTTGCCAGCTCGCAGGTCCCGCCACGCTGCCCCAGCCAGGGGCTACGCCCTCGCCAAGATCGTGCGGGCAACGCAGCGGTCTACTGACGAGAGTATTGTGGTAAGATCCCTAAACATGCCCTGGTCAATATCGTGCAGTCTACTCGGAGGTCCATTGAAGAGACCATTATACTAAGAATCCTAGAGTCTTGTGACCTCACGTATTGCCCGGCTCGACACGCTGCGTCGGCTAGAAGCCATACTCTTGCCAAGATCGTGCGGTCTGATCAATGGTCTACTGATGACACTATTGTGGGAAGAATCTTAACAGTCTTGTGATCTTGCGTCGCTGCCAGCAGCCAAGGAACTGGTCCATGTGGTGACACTTACGGGAAGACTATGTCCAGCAGTGGACGTTTTTTCGGCTGACATGATGATGATGATAAGGATGCGCCAGCAAATCCCCGCCAAAATAATTGTTTTTCGTCCAACAGTTGGTATGCCGCAAGCGCGACGCCCTAGCGAGCACAGTGAGCATCGCCCGGTCGTTCCCGCTGTTCCAAGCTCGCTCCGCCGCCCTTCCACTCAGCACCGCTCCTGTCTCGCAGAGCACTAGAGCCGTGGCCGTCGAGATACATCTGCTTAACGAGGATAAGCAGGGTGAGTGTGAGTGAAGCTCGCTTCGCTCACTCCTTTAGTGTTGCCGCTCCACTTAATTATTGTATAAAATAACTAAAAGAATACAAAAAACAGGAAAGAATGCCCTTTCTTACCTTTTTATTTTTTGGAAGGGGAACTAAAAAATTTAAGCAAGAAATCATAACGAAATCTCGTTACCCTCACACTTAACTTATCTCAAATGGTGGCCAGTTTCAGGTTTTTTCTCACTTCTTATTCAGAGAGTTGGCACGACAATGTTAATATTATTTTAGCCCAGATCTTTCGCTTTTACTTCCTACTGCTAACGGTTTTCTATAGAAAACTTCAAAATCTTTCATTTCTGATTGAAAACCACTATCAATTTCATAATTTTTGAATATTTGACGGCACAGTTGGCGCAGTGGCTCATGCAATGGACTGCTGCGCTGCGTGTCGCGGGTTCGATCCCCGCACGGAACAAATATTTGTATGACCTACAGATAGTTGTTCTGGGTCTAGGTATTTGTGTATGTAAGTTTAAATGATTGTGAACGCTGCCACGATACAGGAGAAATTCCTAGGATGGGGCAACGTTTTTATGAAAATAAAAATTGTACATACATGCGATATTGCGATTTTCTATTTAGGCTGCTTACCTAAAAACGTCATCTCGCTGCAGGATACCTGTCACCACGGCAATTTTAACTAGATTTTCACCAATCCAGATGCTACTAGTTTCTTAAAAAAGCCGTCTTTCAGACGGTGATACAGAGGAGGAAGGCATTGGTCCCCTAGACCCGGTGCTGTGTGAAAACACGCTATCAGCCGAAGAGGTGCAGACTCTTCAGGACGCGGCCGACGCGACTAGGCTTGCCGCTAGGATCACTGACACGCCAGCTAATCTGATGAATGTGGATCAGTTTATTGAAGTGAGTTTTTTGCTTGCTCCAATCGATGATCAAGATTTTGTCCGACCAGTAGGGAGCAACCTGGACAGCTCTGTCAGTGTAACGGCACTACAAAAACTGGCTAAACTTGCACATGAAGGGTTCCGTGAATTGCAGTAGATATTGAGACATTTTCCAAATTAATTTAGCCCCATAGACTTCTTATAGGTTTTCCTGTAATCTATAAGTGATGAACTAATTTTCAAAATTTTAGGCTTACTAGTTTCGGAGATAAGGCATCTGATATGGTCGGACAGACAGACAGACACACGAGTGATCCTATAAGGGTTCCGTTTTTTTTCTTTTATGGTACGGAACCCTAAACGGCAATAAAGAACCAACCAAGAAGCCACTAATGAAGAACTAACATCGAATTCTTAATTGACGATATTCCTTCTCGACTTAAGACTGTATAGAAAAACCCGACCAGTAGCAGTCCACCAGACCCGACACCCGTTGACCCGTCTGGCCGAAGGATTCTTCATTTTCTTCTTTAAGAACTTTATGCTTTAGGAAAAAAGAGTTTAATTTAAAATGCATACTAAAAGCCGACGCTGACCAAAAACAAGTTGGTCGCCGAATAAAGCTAGCTAGCTGCGCCAGTAATTTACCTTCTTCTATAGTTGCTGAATATACCTTTTTTGGACTTTTATTTTTTACCCACAGGAAGCATGCAAAGTAGCAAAAGAGCTCGACATCCCAGAACCCACAATAATCCGCGGCGAAGAACTAAAAGCTCGCGGTATGGGCGGCATCTACGGCGTAGGGCGGGCGGCTGCCAGTCCTCCCGCGCTGGTCAGTCTGACCTACCGCGCGGCTGGCGCGGCAGACAACGTGGCGTGGGTGGGCAAGGGCATCGTGTACGACACCGGTGGTCTCAGTATTAAGGCAAGGGTGAGTTTGTGGCTGGTTTCATGGCTTTTTTCATGGGGTTTGGGTCATAAAGTTGGATTATGGGTTTGGAATTTTCTGGTGGCAGTAATAGTGGTGTGACCGCTGGACTGCCAAGTCATAGGTGTAGAATTCGAACCCTAGGCACGCACTTTTTATTTATTTCTTCGAAATAGGCCTGCTCATGACCTCGATCACGCTGAGGAATGCGATGGATCAGGTCTATGATGAAACGAGCGTGCCCGGAAGATCCTGCTCACTCTTGATTGTAAGCAGGAGGGAATGGGTTAAATGTGGGAGAGAACAAAGATCTTTTGGCTTGTAAAGCTTGACCTCAAATTAAGCACACTAAGATTACGACATCGAAAAAAAAAACTGTATTTCGGGACAGAAAATTCGGAAATAAAAAAACCGCATTTTTTGTTTTCGACAAAATCTTACCGATGACTACGCTAAATAAATACCTATGTATACCGATGCTTGATAGAAAAAAACATGTTCCTAACTTTCAGGAAATCAGCAAGTTACATACATACACGTACGTACATATGTACATACGTTAGTTACATACTTATCTCGCCCTTTGTGGAATCATCTGAATGCAATTTTATCATTGCCTACATGCCTTACATGCTCTGCAATCTTTTCTACCTCACAGCTGCAGAAACATATCATACTAATCCAGGATACATTTGACTATCATGGTTTTCATCTGCTTGGAATTTGACTGGACTAAATTGGAACGAAATATAACAATTGTGAAGTGTTTTCGTCTTTTTTTGTGTACATAACCGCATTGTTATGTTGTTATAGATGAACAAATTAAACAATTAAGTGAAGAGAAGCGTGCCAATCCTTGGGAACGGCCTATGTCTAACAATTGGGTATTTTAGTCTAATCATAATGATAATGTAACTGTTAGTTACTAAAAATATTAAATCGATCTACCCTAGACCGCTTATCGCTTCACATCAGGCGAGTTGTGTCCTAAAGTAAGACGTTGAGTGTAAGAAAAAAACATTGATCTCGATAGGAAATGGCGCTACAATCAATGCACCTATATTTTTATAGAGTACTAGCGGACCTGGCAGACGTCGTCCTGCCCGGACAGCAGCGGGTGCAATTCGCCATTTATTGAATTCATTTGTTACAAAAAAATGTGATAAATGAAGAACCGCTCGACCGATTTTGTGCAAACTTCACATAAACCATCTACTAAATAGTCCAAACAAAGCCTAAACATTTGGTTTGGATAGGTGAGCCCGTTCTTGAGTTATAAAATTACAACGAAAAGTGGCATTGATTTTTATATACAGGGTGTAAATCAACCCTTCACACATTCGTCAACCAAGCATTCTGTACATCAAACTAAGTACCCCTACGCAATTTTTTTGCTGGGAATCGACTGTTTTTTTGGGGTCAACAATCACATTTTACGGTAAAGCTCAAAGTAGCACTCTTAAAACATTGTGCTAGTGGATGCTTTGAATAGTAAAAGGGTCATGGAAGTAATTTAAGGAAAGTTACAACCTGAAAAACTAGTATTTACAAAAACAGCTGTGCAAAATTTGGAACTTTGTCCCCTAATATCTCCGTAACTAGGGAGTTCCCAGGTATGGTCTAGAACTAAAAAATTATCACAGTGGTGGGGAGAACAAGTGCCCTTCGCTTGCGTTAAGGGTACTTTTACACCCTTTATAACTAAAAATATAGGTGTGTAGGAACTAGGAACGTTTTTGAGTTTTTCTGATCACCAAGATCATAAAAACTCATGGGGGCTAGCTACATTCGTGTTTTTAACCACTACACTACGGGGAAATTAAATCTTAATATTACACTCCAATAATAATCGTCCGTGTCAACAGACGTCCATGGTAGGCATGAAGGGCGACTGCGCCGGTGCGGCAGCTGTGCTCGCTGCTTTCGCTCTCGCGGTCAAGTCCAAGCCGACCATCAACCTGCATGCTGTGCTGTGTCTGGCAGAGAACGCAGTAGGGCCTCTCGCTACCAGGTAATATTTAATATCATCATTATTTTCTTGCCCTCGCAAGAATTCCTGAAATCCCCAATTTATTTAGGGTTGTTGAAAAGTTTGATGTCTCGTCGCAGAGAACGCAGACTAATAATAATAATAATAATATTTCACAACTATCACACAACGCCATCTAGTCCCAAGCTAAGCAGAGCTTGTGTTATGGGTACTAGACAACTGATAAACATACTTATATATTTCTAAATACATACATATTATAGATAAATTACACCCAGACACAGAACAAATGATCGTGCTCATCACACAAACATTTGTCCTGGGTGGGAATCGAACCCACGACCTCCGGCATAGCAGTTAGGGTCACTAACCACTAGACCAACAGGCCAGTAAAGTAAGACTGTAGTGGCTAACAAGTTTGAATTAAGAATTAAAACACGGTGTGTGTTTCAATTGCCATTTCAATCTAAAGCCAGTAATGACAATCATCATTATACTTCACCCGCTTTAAAAGACATTAAATGTTTTCATTTTTGTCAGCAGGTTCTCAAAAACATTTTTCCTCTAACAACGGTTCAGAAAAATGTCATTGACACAAACATTGATCACTGATAACATTTACAGTAACACTAAGATGTTTATTTATATTATTTCCAGACCTGATGATATCCACACGTTGTATTCAGGACGCACTGTTGAAATCAACAACACGGATGCTGAAGGTAAAAATATAATATTTTTGATAAGATCTGAATCTGGCTTACAAGGTTTTGTTATCAGATGTATGAACGCGGACGAGAAAAAAATAGTGTCTAGATCTAGCTCGTGGTTTTATGACCAGACTGCATGCCTTGCAATGCCCTTTTTCCTACCTACTACCTACAATTTTATAAGTTTTTTCTGTCATAAGAATCTTCTCCCAATTCAAAATTGTGAAATCGGTCCAGCCGTTCACGCGTGATGGCGTGACCAAGGGATATATGGATTCATTTTTATATATATAGATAGATAGATTTATATATATAGATGTAAACTTGGATGAGGTAAACAGCTAGACTATGTAAAGATCATAGTAGTCCTGGGGCTGCGGGTTTTTCGCAAGAGACACCGCGGCCCTGGAACACAAAGTTGTAGGAAAAGAGCGGGAGGCGTGATTTGATGATTTCCTACCTATCAAAAAAAAAAATGGATCGCAGCTGATAGCGTTCTGTGGTTTCTGCTTACCCCCGTAGAAAAAAGCCGTAAGTTTATGTATGTAAATATTCTACAAACTTAATTTGATATTTCAGGTCGTCTAGTCCTCAGTGATGGCGTTGTGTACGCGTCGAGGGATCTTAAGGCTGAAACTATTGTAGATGTCGCCACTTTGACCGGCGCACAGGTACGTACAGATAAACTGACGTTTAGGGAATACTTCAATCTTCTGACCCCCTCTACCCCCCATGTATCGCGTCGTAACGGTTTTCTGTACCTCCCTTCCCCCTAGTAAAACATAACGTAATCACCGAAATTTTGAGAAAAAAATCTTAAGAAATGCGTGATTGAATCTCTACGCGACCGTTCGGAATGATTAAATAAAACAATCACCCCTGTAACGCATTTTAACGTTTTACAAGACCCTCCCCCCTCTCCCTAAATTCGTTACGTAATATTTGTACACTTAACGTAATATTAGCAGTTCTTTGTTTACAATAATTATAGCTTCTCATGGCGAGGAGTATAGTAAGGTTTTGTTAGTGTCAATTATCTGCAATATTCTTAGTCAATCAAAAAATTTAGATGGCACCGATGGCGCAGTGGCTCAAGCAATAGATTGACGCGCACCCGCACGGAACAAATATTTGTATGGCCTACACATAGTTGTTCCGGGTCTGGGTATTTGTGTATGTGAGTTTAAATGTTTGTGAATGCACCCACGATACAGGAAAAATTCCTAGTGTGGGCAACGTTTTAATTAAAAAAAAAACATCCCGTTAAGCCAAGTATATTTTTCGCAATCGTTTAAAAATATAAGTTGAATCCCGCAGGGCACCGCGACGGGCAAGTACCACGCGGGCATCGTGTGCAACAGCGCGGGGCTGGAGCTGCAGTGCGTGCGCGCCGGCCTGCGCTGCGGCGACCTGGCGCACCCGCTGCCCTTCGCGCCCGACCTGCACTTCGCCGAGTTCACCAGCTGCGTCGCTGACATGAAGAACAGCGTGGCCGTATGTACTCTCTACACTATCCCCACCTATGTTGGGAGAGAGACTTTTTGATACCTAACTATCACTACTTCATCACCGCTGCTCTCTAACGGTGATGGAAAACATCGTGAAGAAACCGGCATGGCTTAGAACCAAAAAAAATTAAGACATGTGACATCTACCAACCCGCACTGGGCCCGCGTGGTGGATTATAGCCCATCCCTCTCCTAGAGAGGACGCCTTAGTCCCTGCAGTGGAAACATTATAGGCTGATAATGATGATGACATAATAATCATATTGAAAGAAAATAATGCGCTTGAAAGATGGTGTTTAGATACTGAGATGTGAATAATAGAGTCTTATGAAAAAAGAAGACATGCTGCAGCACCAACCTCAATTATTATAAGATATGTGAATCATCTGCCTGACTTTTTCCCCACTATTTTGGAGTGCTTCTTATGTAACCAGATGGAGCAAAATACCAGTATTTTACATGGAGCGATAGACAATCGCTTTGACCCAATTAGTACTGAGTAATACGATACCCCGTGGTAAGACTGGTTGTCAGAGTTTTAGGTCACTGACTACTTGTAAATATACTGTCAAAGATCTTCAAATGACAATTACGAGTTTATGGCTTTCGGAAGCACAGCATGTAATGGTTGATCACCCTTCCACAAAGCAATCGGCTCGGCTTAATCTGAAGATTGTCCCAATTGGCTCTCATTATTTAGCTCTCTCCTAGCAGGTAGTTTAGTGATTTCTGCCTACCGCCATTAGGAAAATTTTATGTTATTATGTTATCTTCTCCACTGCTTCAATCTATGTCAACAGAGTTCTGTACATACAATAATATAAAATACGAAATGTTACCCTACTTCTGCTGTTGAGTGTACCAGCACATGTATCGTTATATTGTAGGACCGCAACAACGCGCCGTCGTCGTGTGCAGGTCTGTTCATCCTGTCGCACCTCGGGTTCGACTTCCCCGGCAAGTGGCTGCACGTAGACATGGCCGCGCCGGCACACTGCGTGAGTATACTATCTATTCAGGGTTTAAAAGACCAATTCTTCGCATACTGATTGGGTGAATTTAGTATTCCGTACCAAGATAACTGATGCTATTGTTACGAGCTGGGTATGGGATAAATAAAAACACTACCATGTAACACGCGAATTACTTTATTACTCACAAAACTTATACACTCACTCACACTCTCCCATTCTCACAAAACTTATACACTCACTCATTCACTCTCTCATTCACTTATACTTAATCGCAAAACACTACTGAACACTTTATGGCACTAGATATCTCTTCGAACCTGTCGTTGTCTCGCTTTAAAAGTAGACTGACTCGCTTTGTCCTCTCTCGGTCCTTTTATATCACAAACACTCAAAAGATATTCGAGAAAAATAATAATATAATATTACATCTCAAACTGTAACAAATGTATGTCGCCCCTGTTACTACGCCGCTCGTCCATTAACAAAATCTCACAGCTTGTTGGACTCCAATCATAAACAGCCCTCTATACACGACCGCCGCTCACAGCTGACTGGCTGCTTTACGCCCGCATGTACGCTAAAGATGACATAATGCTTCTTTCTCTTTAACTCACAGACACTACATCTCTTGCTTATTACAGATATGTTATACTGTTCAACCCTTATACTGAGCCAACGTCCGTCCACAGGGCGAGCGAGCCACAGGCTACGGCGTGGCGCTGCTGTGCGTACTGTTCGGCGCTCACACACGCTCGCGTCTCCTGCGCGGTCTGGCGCCTGCTACCACACTCTGATGTTGCTACTCACATCTGGATATAAGCACTAGAAGGTATGCTCTATCATTTTTAAGAAGAAGAAAGTCCAGAAACAATATTAATATACATACAGGTACAGATACAGCTGGTATAAGATGTTATACATAAATTATTGTCATCGACTACAGTTCCAGACTCGTTCCCCTTAGCCCTGCCCTTAGTGAACTGTCGCTTAGTATATAAGTTTTAAAACCTGACCGGAGGACCATAAGATTTATCCAAGCAGAAGCCAGCCTCAAAGGTAGACCTGGAGATGCCATTTAGACATAAATAATAGAACTTAAATAGCCAAATCAATCTTTATACTTATATGATTAATCATTCATCGTATTCCTTTCAAAACAGGTAAAACCCAGCATCCACTAAAGCAGAGATGAAGAAATGCAAATCGACATACAAGTACGATCTATTGTTGAAAAATCATTCAACATCTTAAAAGCGGTCTTCGGACACGGTCAACAGAACACTATGAAACTCTTTTAGTGGATGTCCAGCCTTATACACTAGCCTTGAAAAATAGTACCTCCACTAGATTCCGTATGATGCTTTGAATCTATATTACACACTAAATCGCTAGATACATGAATTTCGAATCTTATGCCGTCTAAACGACTCTTGAAATCGGCTGCGGAAATTAGAAATACTGTAAGGGTTCGTTTACGGAGACGCGGGGCGTCACACGGCGCGTGCAGACGGCTCGTCGCATGCTATTTTATTTATTTACTGAGAGGCGGGTCCACCGCAACAAACGCTGCATTTTAAACTAACGAGCGAAAAATCGCTTCTCGTAAAATCGTCGTTTGAAATCGTTAACGTTTTCATACATCGCCATGTGCTTGAATTAAAAACGCACAACGCGCCGCGCGACACCCCGCGTCTCCGTAAATGAGGCCTCAGAGACACTGAGCGAGCAAATGTATAACGTTCGAATCACCGCTAAAAGTAGAAAATCGCTTGAGATATTTTAAATTTTCACCGTCGATATTTAAGAAGGTATTTAGATCTCTTCGATTACTACAAAAATATTTATTAGTAGCAATAAGTTTTTACACCATTTTAGATTTACACCTTCAATATCTGATGCAAGTGTGCTTATAACACCCTCATTAATAATCCTAGAGTAAATAAGCATAATTATTAGGTAATATCAAGGAATACTAGATTTTTTTTTTTGTAGAATAAATGAGAAATTACTTTTTATTTGGAGTGTAAGATAGAAAAAAAATGGATTTAAATAAAAACTGTTATCTAGAAAATTAATTATGAGAACTTTTAATAATATTAATATTGTGGCTATCTACTAATACTGCCCTGTACAAGATTTTATACCTTTATAACTGAATATTAGATATTATAATGGCTAATATTACAATTGTTATAACAAAGTGGTCTATTTATAACTAGGACTAATTTTGTTGCTAGATTTCGAGGTACATGGACAGGGCTTGTCAAAAATATATTTGGAGTTTGTCATACTGATAGCTAAATAAACTTGCTACAGGAACCAGGCTCTTTGTGTGGGAAACTGATTAATAGAGAAAATTGCACCAATACTAACATGTCTAAGAGCGAACCGCATAAATACGTCACCTTTATATAGCTGAAGCTTCACAAGCCCAAAGAAAACTGCTTCCGCATTTTATTGTGCCATCCACCAGTCCGGATCTGCCGGCTCTGTTTCCCGATCATAGTGATTCGAGTAAATCGGTTTTTTATAAGCCACGTCGTCGCTTCACATCCAGCGAGTTGCAGTCAAACGCAAGCCTATTTCGAACTAAAAAAATGTAAATAGAAAAATAAAGTAACAAAAATCTTGGGAGCTCTTAAAAACGGGAACTTGCTTTAAGCTTACTTAGTTCGATGGTTTCGCTCACTTCTATTTGGCCAGAGCCTAAGCATGCCCTTTTATAGTATGTTGTTGGTTTATTTAATCCTAATAGTAAGATAATTCACAACAAATAATACACACAGACAAATAATACAGATAATTCTTGACAACCCTACCCCATGTCGCGTGCACAGCGCTAGCTAGATCGAAACGGAAAGCAATAAGCAATGTACAATAATAAATATTAAACGTTATATGTTATCTCTTAGATCTGTTACTGACAATATTTATATGATAATATTATTAAAACCGTCCGCACTACCTTCGTTTTTGTGATAGCAATATTTTAACTGTCTCATTGGTCTAGTGGAATGCTCAGCGGAGGGTTCAATTCCCTCGTTGGGTATACTGCTCTCGTAACAGCAAATGCAGTAATCGTCATTTTATCTTCTTTTTTTTTTCAAAAAGTGTGTGGGTGAGACACAGTGAAGTAGTAAAGAAAAATGCAACATTTCGTGCGAAATTATTACCTAGGCACGTTTTTCTCCAAACCGCCATTATGCAAGTACTGCATTTGCATTTACGAAGGCAGCATAGTGCCATCAAGATTCTCCATTAGGATTTTTTCAGAAGTGGTCACAGGAGTCTAAATTTGGTCCTGGTTGATGGCATTCGAGACGGCCCTTATTATATAAGATTTAATCTTCAAACAAAAGGTAGATCGATACACAAGCAATATAACTTTACTGCTAACAATGCCTTAGAATAGCAATTCACGTAGTATAAATATACCTAGTTACAATTTTTAAATGTTTTATATTGTTACTCCATTTTTAGCTAGCAATAAATTGTTATGTCTGCTTTTTACCGCTAGATATGGCTTTCAGTTGTACCAAGAGGTTATTCAACCTGTTTCCCCCACTGCTGGGACACTAGCCGCTCTGTGAGAGGAAGTGGGTTACAATCCACCAAATATACCTGTGGAATATCACCTAACAAGGGTGCACCATCAACGCCTAACTAGTAACTAACCTAACCACCCCTTTAAGAATTACAGGCGTGATGTTGTAGATCACAGAATCTATACAAAGTACTTCTATTGTTTCATCTTTATATCTATAAGCTTTTTCATCTTATAAAATGCTAGAAATCTAAAAATATTTAGCAATAAGTTAAATGTGTTCATTCTGAGCCAAAATATAAGCCATAATATTTTTATATTCTACACAATCTAGCATTTAGTTTCATTATGCAATAAAAATACTAACTTTTAGGTTTTTATTCATTTAGAAACGTATAACTTGTCAATAAACTGTATTTGTAAGCAAAAGTGTTGACTTTTTAAAATAAAGTTGTATTTGAATATATTGGGTTTTTATTTCATGAATATTTTCAGGTATATTTTATCTGACTGTGCAGGGAGGGTTGTTTTTCGAGTATGTATATGTTGTGTTGTATGTAGGCAAATATGAACTGGCAATAACAGCAAATAATAGCAATAATTGCTTAGTTTTAATGTAACGGTACAGGATTTTCAAAATGAGTCAAGTACTATTAAATTGTTATTGTCAAAAATGTATAGACTAGAATTTATGAAAATAACACATTTTGGTCATAAATCAATATAATTAATTAATTATTACTGAAAATCAAAAATAATAAAGAGACAGACTCCCCCAAAACGCCTACCCTTCGACACTTCCTAGTGTTTTAACTGAGAAGAAGAAATTGCGGAACAAACTCCCCAGAAACACGTCTGTCTGGTTAGTAAGAACTTGATTTTATAAAACATTTGGTTCAAAGTTAAATGATCAACTAAAATAAAATTTAATTGTAAGTTTAAAAGAATAATAACTGAAAAAAAAGTAAAAAGAAATTCAAGAAAATTAACAACAAAGGAAAGGAGGGTTGATACGGTCCCACCCTGTGTTCTATATTTGTTTATGGATGCGGGAGCCATAATTATCATGAAAATATTAGATTAGTCAATAGACAAAGTCTCTACACGGAAGACACCGCCAAGACTTATGCCACATACATGTCGACAAAGAAGCGTCGAACGCGTGGTTAAATAGAGGCGAACTCTTTCCAGAGACCGATGGGTTCAAGTAATTGAAACTAAAAATTACAGAAAATATATTATGAAGAATTTAATAAATGACACCTGCAGACGATGCAATTGTTCTCCTGAAACAATTCAACATATCACAGGAGCGTGCAAGGCAATAGCACAAACAGACTACAAACACAGACACGATCAAGTAGCCAACGTCATACACCAAAAATTAGCGCACCACTATAAACTCATAGATTCCGTTGTGCCGTATTACAAATACAATCCAGAGCCCACATTAGAAAACCTGTCAACAAAACTATATTTTGATCGTGGTATTTTTACCGACAGAACAGTTCACTTCAATAGACCAGATATAACACTTGTAAACAAGGTAAATAAAACGGCATATTTAATCGACATTGCTGTACCAAATACACATAATTTACAGACCACAATAGCAGAAAAGCTGACTAAATACATCGAACTTAAAGACGAAATTACCCGAAATTGGCATCTGCAAAAAGTTACAATGGTACCAATAGTTCTGTCGACAACAGGCGTCATACCCAAACAACTTCACCAATCCCTTAATACTCTTAGTTTACCTCCAAATACCTTCCATCTGCTACAAAAAGCAGTGATACTAAACACATGCAGACTCGTGAGAAAGTTCCTGCAATGTGAATCAGAAAATCTTCAGCACCACTTAAATACTCTACCATCATCAATACAATCCTCGGCACCTGACCGAACTTCGTCTACTCCAGCTGATAATCACTTGGCTTAGGCCCGTACTATCAGTATTTTCCGGCTGACCGTCTAGCCGAGCAAAACAAACGTATAAATAAAAATAATAATCTTTATTTATATAAAACAGATTGTAGTACATTTAACAATTTCACAGAGTGGGTACTTAGTAATAAATCTCTAGCAATCAAGTGGGTGACGTCCTGATCTCCTTGCTACCTAGGCTATGAAATAGCCTGTATTAAGGAGTAACAGTGCCGATTCCCTCAAAATGTGTTACTGTAATTTTTTTAAAAATATATGACTTTAAAAACTTAATTTTACATAAAGCTATGTGCGCAAGCGCATTTGTGCGCCTGTGTGTGTGTGTCTGTGTCTGTGTATGTGAGCGTGTGTGGTGTGTATGGGTCTGTCTGTGTTATGTTCGTGTGTGTAAACGAGTGTATGTGTGTGAGCATATGGCTGTGTAAGCGTGCGTAGGAAAGTGAATTTTATTAGTGTGGGTTTATGTTTTGTGTGGCACAAAGTACAAACTTATCGTAGGTAACTTATTTAAATTAAATTGACACATAAGTTCCTTTTATTCTGAGAAAGAGGAGGGGGAAACCTACCATATCGCAATTCGGGTTAGGATAGGACCGATACATCGGGTCAGGTTAGGAATAGGGTTACGTTCGGAATAAAATTCTTTTTTTTTTTTTTGAATTTCCTAACCTAACTCACGACCGGGTTGGGATTTCGGGTCAGGTTCGGAATAATCCATGACATTCATGGGGCCTGATAAATCGAGAATGCCTTTAAATCACCAATATAACCCTCTCAGACTTATATGAACTGAGATTTTAATCATTATTACTCAGTAAAGTCACATTTGTTACGGTAGCGAATCCTATTTTATTTAACATACAACTGATACAACCTGACACTGACCGGCAAATTGCAAAAAACGTAAGGAAATGCGAATTTCGCGGGCTACCTAGTCGCATTCACCTTAATAAAATAGTAAAAATTAGAAAAGGTGGGTATACTCACTGCTGAGTTGCCGACACTATAAAGATATGTCGTACGTACGTGAAAAAATACGTGCTTTGGACGACTACATAACTACGGAAACATTGTGCTTGGTCCGACATGCCGGCCATGTCATGCCGGTTTTTTACCTACAAGTGACGTCAATAAGGAGGGTTTTTATTTAGATAATCGGTATTTTTTAAAAGGGCAAAAGCTAGTTAACTACTAATAAATGTACGTGCATGGTACAGATACAGACTAAGTTGGTAGAAGCTAGAAGTAGATAAGAGATTGTTATAAGATCTACAAATAGCAATTACACACGGAAAGACTTTGTCCACAAAAAATGTGTAGGCGACCTAAATTGCTGTACAAAAAAATATTATATTTTACTAAAATTGTGATAATTATATTAAATATAAATTTAGGTTTTCTCCTTTGTCTGAATTGAGTCATCTTCTATACATTTCGTTATGATTCGAATAGTGAATAGGAACTTCTTTCTGATTTCGTTTTTTGGCAAGCAAAAGTGTGGCAACTGTTAAGCAAATGCATGTTCAAAAAAGTTGCCGGAATTCGGAAAAGGATGTATCGAGGCATGAATAACTTGAGTAGCTTACAGTAGGTACAGATAATAAATACTTTCAATGTTCTGCAACTGGGAGCTGCTACGAGTACGACAGCAGAGTCTTTTATTAATTTATCGTGATTAATGCATTGATTATGAGGGTGGATTCTTTTTTGGAGGGTAAATAAAACAACCCATGGTCGTTTGGTTAATGTATGTATTTACTTCAATTCGTTTACCAATAATGCTGGGTAAAAACACTAGTCAATGTATATAAAAGCCAGTTGAAAATCCAAATACTTTTGTATACAATACATCGTAAAATTTCGTCACAGTAAAATACAGGTAGACAAAAAAATAAATGCACTTAACGCGCCCTATACATGGCAACATTCATTTAAGAGTTTTGGCAAATCCTTACGTTACATTATCGAGTATAAATTGCACAATGACTTTAAAAAAATAAATTATTGAAATTTTACAATTTCCCTAAATAAAACAAGTTCCAATATCAATTTAGTAAAAAAATAAATAGGTATCTTTTCGACCGAAATAGCATAAAATGACTAATGCTGAAATTAATCACACCAGTATAAAAATTTAAATTATAAAGCACATCCCTACTTATAGAAAAAACAATTTTGGGCCTGATGATGGCCTAATTAATAAAAAAGTTACCATAACTTTGATTTTAATTGAAGCTATCTCTCATTTCGACGTTGCTTTAACGCTACAAGTGGAAGAAGATAGATGTTAAAATCAAAGTACTGATATGTTTTAGAATATAGGCGGTTATTTTATTGTGCAATTCATAAATCCCTGACACCAGTCCCATAGTTTGCTCCTCCTGCTCTATTCAAAGCGTCTTTGAATTGATCGATGTCTATTTCGGATTGATTTTCCAATTGTAATTCCACTGCAAAATTCTGTAAAAGAAAAACAAAAGTTGTGTTAAAAATAAAAATACACTCTATTGAAATCATTACAACATTGTCCGACTCTCCGTGAACTTAAGTTTGCACAAAATCTTATCGTAGCGAGACCGCACCGTGAAAGCCACTAAGGGAAACGGAACGTTGAAATCGAACGTCAAAAAAAAGAAGTTGTGAAATGTCACAACCACAACTCAACTGCCAAAATAGCCAAATGTCTAAATAAACAACGAAAGAAAGGTTGCTAAAAACTTGAAATATGGAAGAATTACAAAACAAAGTGCCGTGCAGAGAAGAGCAGTTGAACAACTTATTTAATTTACTCGGCGAAGGCGACGAATGTTTGCCTTGTTCTATATTTATCAGTGGCAGTATGGCAACGGGAAAAACTTTAAGCGTAAACTCAGTACTACTAAGTTTAAACTATAAACATGTTGTCATCGACTGCATCGAGTGTTATACACCTAAAATAATGTTCGAGAGTATCTTGTCAGGGTTAGAAGATGAGGAAATCGACGTTAAATGTGAAACTTTGATGGAGCTAACTAACGGTTTGAATAGGTTACAAGAAGCAGCAATAGGTTATGAACCGGTAATAATAGTGTTCGACAGGGCTGAGCGTCTACGTACCATCGACCATAACATAATGAGCGCCTTTTTGAGACTACAAGAGCTGTGTAATCTTAACATTTGCACAATATTTATTACGCATTTGGTTTACGAGAACTTCTACTTCAATATGGGTGTTCGAGAACCTATTAAGATGTATTTCCCGAATTACAATAAAGAGGAGCTCTTCAAAATAATCTTTCTGCATCAACAACGATTTATAAACCATCTACTTGTAACCTATGAAGTAAATGAAGAAATTAAAGAAGAATTAGAGAAACCAGAGTTGTTTGCTAACTTTCTCAATGCATTTTTGAGCGTATTTTATAGACCGTGTCGCGATCTGATTGAATTGCAGCACATGGCATGTGTCAACTTCATAAAATACTGCGAGCCGATAATAAAAAATGAAATAAATGCTTCCGATTTATCCAAACTCTGGCGTCACATATCACCAATTCTTAAATCAAGTTTGGAACTTCTTTACCTACGTATAAGTAATTCAAAGCCTGTCAAACCATCACCAGGGAAAGAAAACAGCGATGGGGATATTGTACCTATGTATAACCTTGAGAACACATTAAAAGAGGAATTAACATCGACAAAGACGTTCGCACAGAGTTTTGAACTACCCTACTATGCAAAATTCCTCCTCATTGCCGCATACTTAGCCAGTTACAACCCACCGAAGGAAGATAAGAGACTGTTTATGAAGTTCCACGGAAAGCAACGAAAGAGGCTGCAGCAAGTGAGAGCAAAAGCAAAGATCACGGAGAAGTTGAACACACAACTCGGGCCAAAAGTCTTTACGTTAGACCGTTTATTGGCCATATTCTACGCAATATTGGAAGATAAAATAGGTCTGACGAGTAACTTGCTGGCACAAATAGCTACGTTAGTTGAGTTGAAGTTGATTGCTGGTAGTAAAGAGATAGATTTGGATACAGCAAAGTATAAATGTATAGTTGGCTATGATTTCATTGCGGCAGTCGCTCAAACTGTTGGTTTTAATGTGAGGAAGTACTTGTATGATTTTATGTGATTGGAACTTCGATTTTTGTATTTATTTATTGCATTTTTTAATATACAATGTTTTCAATTCAAAATCATATGTGATTTTTTATTTGAGAACAGCGGTGGCTCAGTCTTACTAAGTCGTGGGTTTGAACCCAGGCAGGCACATTACTTTGTGTAATTTATTTCATCACCGCTGCTCTCAAAACGGTGAAGGCATCATGAGGAAACTGGAAAAAAATCGAAGATGTGACATTACCAATCCACACTGGGCCCACGTGGTAGATTATAGCCCATTCTCCAAGAGAGGAGGCCTATGTCTCAGCAGTGGGAACATTAATAGGCTGTTGATTATGATTGATGATGAAGTTTATTTCAGGCCTGTACTGCCAAAATGCAGTTAGGTAGGTACTCAAAAAATCTATGATTTATGAAAATGAATGTAGAAGTCTGTCTCATTGGTCTAATGGTAGCAACAAACGCGCTGCTAACGTTGAGGTAATGGGTTTGAATCCCAGGTCGGGCAAAGTGTTATTGGGTTTTTCAATCGCGTTTCTCAGTAACAGAATCTGGATTTATGCCCAGTTGAAGGTAAAAGGCTCCCACCCCGTTAGATAGAACTTAAACATAACTGGCGAAATGTCGGTGTACTTCACACCTCTACCTCTACCTAATATAACGCGTAATGTTATATATGTAAACAAAACAAAAATTAGTCCGTTTCCAAAAAATATTGAAACATATTTTTTCTTTTTTCACATAAACAAAAAATGAAGACGATACGGTGCTTCGAAAACTCGTGAACTCCTCGAAAACGTCACATGTCAGTACATTTTTTACCTACAAATGACGATCTTTGAGGCGTTTTATCTCTGTTTGTTGTTTTGTTTGTGTGTTTTTTTTATTAATTTGATAAAACAAAAAACACGTATCGAATATTTTTCGCTTATCTAACTGACGGACTAATTAAAATCATATTCTTTTACCCAGTCCGATCCCCAATTGTTAACCACCTTATAGATTTCAGCTTTTTGAGATACCGCTTTTTGACTTTTAAGACCATTGCCCATGAAATCGCGTCCCGTCATCGGCCCCAGTATTACCGTATAAGTCCTCATCAATAAAGAGGTTACAAGCACTTAGTCATGTTACCACGGACCTCTCCCAGTTAATAAGAACGACTCGTAAATCTGCCTATCCCAATCATTCCAGAGGATGAATCACAACGATTCACTTTGAATTTATTGTCATAACAATTTGTATGAATGTCGAATGACACACGCAATCTGCGAGACAGTCAAAGGCTCTGTGTTAAGGCCGTCATACATCGCTATCATCGTTTGAGAATTACTGGTGGGGTGAGTGCGTAATGCATCAGCAGAGCCGTCTGTGACTGCACTACTCTTGCTGTTAATCTGTGTCATCCCACCGCTGGGCCATGGCATCCCCATCATGTCTCCAAAATCTTTCGATACAAGGCCAGTGTGGGAACTGGTTCAGTGGTCGTTGGTTCGGCCCAGTCCGTCCCGCCATCAGCAAAGATAATAGGATATAATATAGGGTTTTATATAATCCTCTTCAAAGTCCCACAAGTGGAATGATTCGAGTGTTGGTGTCAACTTTGTTCCATTAGTCGTCACCAAAAACGACTTAGGAATAATTATTATTCCTACTAAAAATTCATTAGCATCAAGTGGACAGGACATCTATAATTTTGACACTCCGGTTTGTCCCTTTTAAAACTCGATGCTTTTACGTTACGTGACGTTTAGACCGTGCACTGTGCTAGGGCCTGAGGTTAGGTCAAATCCAAACTTATTCAAGTTTTGCCTAAGCACCGCATAGTAATATATGTAGTTACTTAGGTATTTAAATCTAGCTGAATTTATAACGCGATGCGCTATATTTTATCGATACTAAAATCTGTTTGATGTTGCCATTGATACCGACTAGACAAGATATTAACGTAGCTAAACGTATTTAATAGGTACCTCTACCTACCTACCCAGTCTTGTTACAGTCATCGAGCTCTTAAAATGTACCCTTATCGTATTTGTATGGTGTAAGTAGATAAACATCACTCAATGAGTATGTGAAGACACACCCGTAACGTAAACTTAGTATGCAATCATAACAAAAATAATGAGCCTGTCATTTTCCAATGAGCAAAGACTCGTACGCAATTAGAATTCGAACGCACTGATGTTCACAGTTCACACCGACTTCACCAACATAAAATCACTGTCTCGTTGATCTAGATTCTAGAACTTTATATTAGAATTTTTTTTTTTTTAAGTCAACAGGTTCGTTTCCTGGCTAGTTCCAAAATCCAATGATGTAGCTCAACACCGTATGGGCCTTGACGCCTGATAATATTTTATTTTTATATTTTTATTTAGTTTCCTTCACAAAAACAGGATGTCTAAAATGGCCACTTTAGCAGATCATAACATGAATTGTAAAAATGTGGTCACAAACGCAGTTACTAATGAATACTCAAACTTTTATGAACTGCTAAAGTGGCCATTTTAGACCCTCAGAAGGAAGAAGTAGACTTACAGAGATGATGTCTTTGATGATGGCTTTGTCGGTGGACATCTTGGCGCGGTTGATGACGGACACATTCGGCCCCACCCATGTGACGAACAGGAACTTCTTACGTTTTGACATCTCATCACCCATCTGCACCCTGGATGGAGACAATAATAATATTATTATTTTCTGACTGCTTCGTTGGTCTAGTAGTCGCAGAAGAGAAGGCTGTACATGAGACCCTGGGTTCGATTCCCGGCTTGAGCAAAGTGTTATTGGGGTATTCCATGAGATATTTTTAGTAGCAACCACGGAGTCTAAATTCATGCCCGGTTGATGACAATAGGCTCGCCCCCTATTGCATGAGACTCAAAACAAAACTGGCGAATAGAGAATTTCACCAAAAAAATATAATTAGTCCGTCAAGTAGATATTCAAAAAATAATGGACACGTATTTTTCTTTTTCCAAAAACAAAAGATGAAAACACAGTGCTTCGAAAAGTCGCGTCAAGTCGTGTGACGTCACAAGGTTAGTAGCCCCCACTCATGATCTTTGACACGTTTTATTTTCGTAAATTTTTATTATACTTACCTACATATAAAAAAAACACGTATCCAATATTATTTGATAATCTAACAGACGGACTTTTTTTTTGTGAAATCCTATTGTGGGTGTTTTAACTTATAATAACCTAAACCTAACCTTTTCAAATTTAATTTTTAAATTTTTAGATCCAATTTTCACATGATCAGCAGATAAAATCAGTCATCTCCAGGTCCAGGTCACATATGCTGATTCTCTTTTTTTGAATGGGCTTTCATGAACCTAATTTTATTACTAGAACAAATAAAACGTCAGCTGCAGAATGCCTTTACTTATCAGAAAAATAATATACCATCATGAAGCTATCATAATCCTGATCTATAATACAGATTTAAAAAGTTATCATGATCATCATTCTCTTGCTCTTATCCCAATCAATTTGGAGTCTTTTTCTTCTATACTTCTCAGTTCTCTATAACCTACTGGTCATCTCATCAGACACCTCCTTCCTTACCCTACTTTACACAGCCCTTTCATATTTTCTTTGGTTTCAACTTTCCTCACAATTTTTTTCTCTTGCAAAATTAAAAAAAGTTAGAAAACACCGGTTTGCCAAATCGCTGTCATTAATTCTACGGGACCTCCCAAGAGCTATCGCCAAGAAGTTGCGAACAGTTTTTCTTAAGTAAATCTAGTAGACACCTTAGTAAGTAGTACAATTGTGTCACCAGTACCGTCACGCAAGGCTGGTCGGTCACCACTTAGCGATATAATCGCGTTACAGCACTTGCTTCACCTGTTACTTAAATGCAGTTGCCTAATTAGGCCGGCGCATAATTTCATCCGGTCTTAATGACTGAATGTTTTTCAGTACCTACCTATCTAATGTTTTTTACAGTGACACGCTAAAGAGCTGGGTCACATCGACCGACTCCGGCCACCAGATTTTGATAGAGAAAGTACCTAATGCAGTACCTGTCAGAGTTCGCATGCGGTCGTTTTGACTATATCTTGAAAGAGTCTGGTCTTTCTCAGTATAAATACTTCAACTTATCTCCTTCTCAATAGAAGCAGTCGGACTCCCTCAATAGAAAGTTGCTAAGTAGGTATAACTTATTATTATAGAAAAAGCCAATAATTTATCTAGAGAACTACACTGTGCTATGTGATAATGCGACCACTGAATCAAAAACTTAGCATTTCGGTCGGCCAGACGACAGTCAGGTAAATCCAATTTTGTAGTTTCCTGAAGGTACATAGGCACATCAATGTGAACCAACCTGAGATATCCGAAGGCGCGCTCGTCGTCAGAAAACTGGGTGCGGAACTCTGTGAAGTCTGAACCGCGCGCCGAGCAGACGATGCGGGCTCCGTCGAATTTGAACACCGCCCTGGGGAATACACACACGATATTACATTGTGAAAGTGGACATTATGTTTTTCTACTCCTCCCCATTGATTTATATATCAATACTCTCCTCTATTCTTTTCTGATTGATTTCGTCGCGGGATGAAAGACAGTTAAATCGTTACTCGGGGACATCGTCGAGCTACATTGTCTCGGCGGTTTTCTGGTGGTCGCCACTCTGGCTTTAAGGAGTTACAATAGATGGGCCGCGGGTAGTCCTCTGGTTATCGCGGCCTCGACATAGAGGGCGAAGAAGGAACATGGGTGGTTTTTAGTCAGTAGAAGTCTGACACTCCCTTTCGCTCTGCCCAAGAGCGGGAGGGGTTATTCGATGATTTTACACCCACCAAAAAAAAAAAAAAAAGAAAAAAAAAGGAGTTACAATAGTTTGGAAATAGTGTGGCGGGCATGTCACAAAAAAGAGCCAGAATATTACATTACTTTTATACACACAGAAGCGATTGTGTCCGGTAGGAGGTGTCATCGGCGAAAATCGCGAACTTTAGGTTCAGTTGAATTAGGGGAGCCTATTCAACATTTTTAATGGATGCATTTTCTGGGCCTCCTATCATGCTAAATTTCGTTGTTGTGTTAAACCCAGCGGACTTGCTTGTCTGTGATTGAGTGAAAGAGGGGAATTCAAAGAAGGGAAGATTTAACGACAACTGCCCTTTCACATGAAGTCGGAATGGTTGAAGCATCAGAAAGCAAGTCTATTGTAAGCAAGAAAACGGAATATTTGTATGACCCATTTAATTAAAAGCGTGGGTTGTAGATATGAAATAGGAATGGACGTTTTCTAATACTTCAAAAATCTTGCCAAAGAGCGGAATTGAGATAAACGGCTGACTAAAATTTACAGAATGGGATTCCAGTCATTTATTTTATAATCAGTACTACCTACTTCTGGTCGAAGCTCATTTAACTCAAAATCTGAGAATCATCGACAAGATACTAAAACCTAGTTAGTAATCAGCAGTAGCAGCCAGCATGTACCTTTAATATGTAGCTAAAATCTACCTCTTGTCTCAAGAATTCCAGGGGGCCAATTCTCGATTTTCGCCATTTATCTCGAGTTCGAGATCGTAAGTCTATCTCTATGTCTATTAAAAATATCTCTATCTCTACCAAAAAATGTCGAATTGAGCAGAATTCCGTATTCTCAGTCAAAATAGAAATAAATGTCACGAAAATGTCGAGTCGAGTGAAGATAATGTTACCATTATGAAGAATCGCACGTTCTGTTTTAGGTAGCTATGAGTTAATGAATGATTTTGTTTTAAAACGCTGACTAAACCTAATTATTTAAGTATAAAACGAAACGTTTAGTGTGTTTCAAGATTTTCGTATGCTCTTCGTGAAATAAAGAAAACAAATTGACAGTTGACTGTCTGTCAGTGTCAGAATTTGCGCCTTTTTGCGGTTCCTTCAAAACTTTTGTTATGTTTACATGTACTGTGTTTACATCATTATTGGGTGCTGTTTTACATTTTATAAGTTTTATTTTAACATGGAGGGGAAAAATCAAACAAGGCAAGGGCACAAATCAAAGAGTATAAATCGAATTTCCAGTAAGTACCTATGAGATGCCAAGCCGTATTTTATTTAAAAATTAAAGAAAAGAAAACACAGTGTACAATCCAAAACTCAACGAATTCACTCAGAAATGACGTATCTCTACAATCGACATGACATCTCTACTGCTCAGAAGCACTCGACATGAACTCTAACGTTAGCTTTCGACAAATGTCGAATTCGACATCCCCAGAATAGCAACTTTTAAAATTTTTCGAAAAAATGACGTCATTAGAAATTTTTGTAGAGTTCGACACCATCTCTAAAATCGAGAATTGGCCCCCTGAAGCTTTACTTTTTTCGGAGAAAAGGGATCTTGACTTGACTAAAACCCATCCGTGTTCCTTCTAATGTCATATTCGTTTCAGGGCCACGGCGACTATTTCGAACAAATTCCACAATTCCCTGGCGGAAAACATGATCCTCTAGTCCCTCGTACATGGATGATAGGTGAAATAAACTTACCACTCAGTGGGCGATCCATCAGATCTCACATCCTCGTAGGCTGCCCTTATCGTATCCCTGTCCAGACCGGTCGTCATTGTTACCTGGAACAAGCGAACAATATTCATTAGTAAATAACAAGTCAAGACAAAAATGAGCAGGTGAAACGCTCTAACTATAATAATATAATAATAATAATATTCCACGACTATCACACAACTGAAAGAGTGGTTACCGCCGCCGAAAATCATATGTACATTCTGGAGGCATCGCTGGTTTATTACGTTATCGTATATAAGAAGCGTATCTAAGGAGGGACGGCCCCCCGTCGGGGCAGCGGGTTGTTCGAAAGAGATACCGCGGCCTCGACACAAAGGGCTTAGAAAGAACAGAGGTTCAGTAGAAGTCTGACACTCCCTACCGCTCTGCCCAGAGCAGGAGGAGTCATTTGATGACTACCCAGCCCCAAAAAAAAAAGGAGTTACGGCCTCAAACTCGGTGGAGCAACGATCTCCGAAGGGTGGCTGGTAGCAACTGTATGAGAGTTGCAGAGAATCTAGTTGACTGGCGTACGATTCAGGAGGTCACATGAAGATCCTTGAGAAACGAGATCGCATCCATATATTTGATGGGAGAAGTACTAACTGGATTGTAGAGATCAGATAGGCAGTCGCTCCATGTACACATGTACGTACAGCTACATCCATTTAGATTGAAAAACGACACCAACATGTTTGAGAAAAAGGCTGGCAGATTATGATACTTGATGGGAGGAGAGCAGCGGTGGCCCAGAAGTGGCGGCCCCAACTTACGAACAGTAAGTCGTGGGTTCCAACCCAGGCGCATTACTTTGTGTAATTTATTTAATCACCACTGGTCTCAACACGGTGAAGGAAAACATCGTGAGGAAACCGGCATGTCTTAGAACTAAAAAATTCGAAGACATGTGACATCTACCAATCCGCACTGGGCCCGCCCATTCCCTAAGAGAGGAGGCCTGTGTCCCAGCAGTGGGGACATTAATAGGATGGTGATGGGAGAAATCGATTTGGTAATGACAGTACTTCCCTGGAGCAAAGACGATACTGCCAAATAGGCGTCCTATTTACAGTCAAAAGGTATGTTGGCACTATCACTATGCATAATAACCAATGAATTGGTGACCTCAACAGACAGCTAATAAGAATACTACTTATTACTAACCTTTAGAAATACTTTATGAATTTAAATGCCTGTTGTAGGCGTATCGTCGACTTATACGACTACACTAAGTAAAATACTGCAGTAATATGAAATCATTTCTGCAATAAACCTATTAATCTTTTATTTGAGGAAATTTGATACTTACCGCGATAACATTTATAAGAATGATTGATGAGTTACAAAATTACGTCAACAAACGAAAGGAAATGTGTCATCAAAAGGAAAATAATAAAAATGTATATATAATATGTTACATAGGCATGTAACTATGAAAGTAACTAAAAATTTTAATAGACTAGCTTTTCCCTACAGGTAAATCGACGGATTTTCGTAACTGTTACAGCAAGCTTAGGGATTCCATTTCTATATCGATCTAAATGAGGTTCCCAGTATCCCACAATTTTTTCTCTAGTTAATTCCTTGGTAGGTGCATGACCTATCCATTTCTTCCGTAATACATATATTCTCCAAACCCAAAATAACTCTTCAATTTATTGGCCTCAGGTACATAATACCTAGGTACCTACATACTTTGCCAGTTGGACTGCCTAAAAGCGGTCTCTCAGGTAGCAGACCCTCACTTTTCCAAAAGTTTGTTTGAGGTAGCTCAATTTCCGAATCCCTTAATTAAGTTAAGTAGAGGTGGGTTGGTTAGGAGTACAATTTACAATTTTGTATTTTTGCAAAAGTACCATAATAACTTGGTATTTTGTACGCATGAAGGAATATATTTACAGACTTGTATGATGGCAGAATGTTTTTATGAAATGAAAAACGGTAAGCGGATAATTGATTTTACCTTTGATCTAGTTGTAACAATATATGTTAAATCTGACTTATCCAGGGCATGACATCAGAGATGAGATAGCCTCACAGTTCAAAAAAAGAAAGAAAGCATTTTGAAAGCCACAGGACAAAAGAAAAAAAAAACCTGCGACAATTTCGGAACAATCCTTCCATTTCCTTGCAGACAGCAAGGCAACTTTTTTGCAATCAAGCTGAAATGTTCGGCAGTAGTCACTTTTGTTCGAGAAAAGGTAAATAAAGCCGTTGAGTTGACTGTCACAGTCCATTTCAGCGGACAATGACCTGTTATATAACAGTTTCATAATTTACAATGACATTATTAAGTTCTGTAATAGTTTAAATTGATTTTCATGTAGGTTGCTGCTTGTAAAATCGACTTTTAGAGTTAGAGTGCGATGGCTCGTAAATCAGTTATTTACTTGATTCCGTGATGTTACTTACACCACTCCACAATGCAGGAAGACAAAAAAAAAACGGTGGATGTATTGTGTGAGGAATGACATGAAAGGGCAAACGTGTTGTGTCGACCCCAAATAGAATGGGATTAGAGCAGGAAGATGATGACTTACACGACTCCTTGAGATAATGAACCTGTCAGTCTGCCAGGATGTATGACCTCCAGGTGGGTCCTAAATGAACTTCGTTGAAAAGAAATGGGTATCCGGCCCGTTTTGAGATAGAAAATCTTAAATGCACTCACATAATTGACAACGCACTTCCTGAACAGCTGGGTCTACAAGCATTAAATTTTGCACAAGTCATGTGAGTTCCGTAAGTAATGTACGTTAGGCACTCGTTCCGTAAAATACTGACCCGGGTACAATGTAAGCCACCATCTTAGAACAGTTACGGCTTGTTGGTAGATGTTGTCCTTTTTTTTTTAGATACACTTTTTCTAAAACTCGGCAGAGCTGCTTATGAGAAACCATGCGTGTCGAGTAAAGATATGTACATGAGAATTTACAACAAGTGCGTGTCGAACTAAACCCTTTCGCCCTTTCGCTTTCATTGTGGCAGACGTAGACGGAACAACAGTTTTAAGGGTTGAACTTCATCTATGTATAACTAGAACCAAAAATGCATGCTGCAGACCGCATCGTCGATGTTGCCATGTGCATTCCCATTCTGTTATGCGACAGAAGAGGATAAGCCCAAGAAAATGTACGATTCCGTACCTACTTAAAGGTAATGTTTTCAAAAACGTAGATTAAAAGATTAGAGTTACCTACATAGATACCTACCACACCACGCAGTTAGAAACTTGGAATGCAATCAGCCTAAATTGTGAAAACAACGTTTAAGTTAATTGAATTACTGACATTGAAATAAGAGTGTCCCAATTACCCGGAGACTTTATTTTTAATATAACATCCATGAAATTGTTTTCCATTTTCAGCATTTTGATTTATCGATACGGATGAACGTACAACCTCATCTACACAAATAGGTACCTACACACTTACGTTATTTCGTAATTTAATATCGACCTGTCTCGCTAGACTTGTGGTTACAATAAACGGCAGACATCGATTTAAAACTGTTCAACCATTTCTTTTGTAAGTTAACGACTTTAATCAGCTTGATCTTTTTCATTTGCTTAGCGGTAGATTAGAATCTATTTTATTTTTTAACGCGGATGTAAGACAACTTTTTCGTACAGTCTCGCAGCCCGAAAGAGTACCGCGGCCCCGGAACACAAAGGGCCACGAAGGAACATGGGTGGTTTTTAGTCAGTAGAAGTCTGACACTCCATTACGCTAGACAAAAAAAAAAGTTGTAAGACACTGATTACATACTTCGCCAAGAATCTGGTTCATGTTTGGAATAGGTAATCTAAGGTTGGATATAGACAATCCTTGATATGACGCATTGTGATGCAGAGGGATGAACTGTATGCACCTACGAGTATAAAGATAAAATAGATAAATATCTTGCCTTTATCCCAATTCATTCGGGGTCGGCGCAGCAAGATCAGTTTCTTCTTTCATAAGTACCTACTCCCTATTACTTGTTATATCATTAGACGCCTCCTTTATTTCCAAACCATCCTTCACACAGTCCATGCATCGTTAATTTGGTCTTCCCCTACTCTTATGTATATCATCTCTCATCCACATTCATACTCAAAAGCTTCCTCACAACATTTTCCTCATTCCTCCGCATCACATCCGGAGATGGAGAAGGCGCGGAAACTAAAATAAATTGGTGTACTCGTAGCTGAAGATATCCAACTTGGAAAAGCAGGATTATACATATGCCCGTAACTCGTAAAAGTGCAATGAAGTTCAAAACATGATCCGTGTTACTGGCTGGCATGTCCTAAGAGTCCACACAACTGCTCTCTCGAGGCCGCAATATTGCAGGTACGTACTACTAACGTAGCCGCATAAACCCCTTTGACTTCAAAGCTCCACCGACTAGTAAAGAAGAAGAAGCAGTACCTTCGAAGAGCACGAGAATCCAGAATGGCATGAATCGATGTCTTCCGTGTGTATTACTTCTCCATCCGTTTCAGGACAGGATTCATCCTCTTTGCCATCTTTCACGATAGCATACAGCTCATCAATCCGGTTCTTTAAAACCTTAATCTCAGTCTTAAGCTTTCTCCTATCAGTAGACACCTCTTCTAAACTGACAATTTTGTCCGAGAATAGTCCCAATATCTTCTGCATTTCTTCAACATTTTTGTTCAAAACTTCAAATTTCATAATGATATGGGTCTGGTTCTCTGTCAGCTTGTTTATATGCTCCTGCAGTTGCTTGTAGCTGACTTCTACGTTCCCAGTCTCCTCCCCGTCCATTATTATTTAAACTAAGTGTTCAGAATTCGTACATATTTTAATCGAAGAGTTTAAATCCTACCTAATCCTAACTTTTGAGGATTTTGTCATATTTGACAGTTGAGTTTGGTTTTATTTTTAATTGTTTTATTGCCAGTAGTCACTTAATGAAAAAGGTTAGGCTTTTGGGAAACAAACCTCGATCTTTTGTTCGGTTTTTGTTTATTAATGCCGTCTTGTAATTCCTAAGCTACAGCTATTCCCGAAGAGTTGGACCCATGTTGGACCCAAACAAGTTTTTCAGTACCTAGGTACTTATGTATATAATATGTAGCAATACAAAACCCGTTTACCGTAACTGTATACCGTATAGGTGCAAATGTAACAGGAAAGAATAACAAAAATATTCTATTTTTGCAGCTCCACCCACGGATATTTACACCGACCTACCCTATATTTACCCAAGATCAATGACCATTTTAAAAACATGACTGGCACCGTTCATGGAAATAATAAGCAGTATTGTGCTCTTCTATCTCAATGTATTTTTCTTTTTTTTATAGTGTTTTTGATGTACATAAAAAAATAAATAAAAACTTTCATCGAGTCGCACACATTCCGTCGCCATCTTGCAGACAAGCGCGGGAAAAAAAACGTTTATTTTGCAAAAAGTTTATCAATCGCGGCACGGCACGGGCGTCGGACCGCGACGCTACTCGGCAAGATCGTGGATCACTTTCATTTAAGCGAAAACATCTCAGGAACTGGAGCAGGCAGGGTCTGGTGCAAGGTATGAGAGGATTGAGGACTTCGCTTCTTCTTCTCCTAGAACAATGACTCAGATTTTGTCCAACTAGTACGTATCAACCTGGACAGCTCTGTCGTTTGCTTTTCACGCAAGTCCTGCTGGGCTATTGCGTATCTTTTAAATGTCGGTGGCTATCAGATAGTGTCCATCAATTACTGTCAAAAGGTTCCATTTTGTACTAAACCATAACCAATTTGACAGTTACAAAATGGAACCATTTGACAGTAATTGATAGGCACTATAGGTTAGCCACTGTCATTTAAAAGATACGCAATAGCCCTGCTGCTGGAGCGTGCAGTTAGTTGTGCACGATGGGCAAGAGAGGTGTTACATACTCTGTGATCAATTATACCCCATCTATTTTAATTGGATCGACAGCAGCCAACTTGGGGACGCAGTCTGTTCAAAGTTTTCTGCCGGTGTGATGAAGTGTGCAGGGGGGAGGGAGGGGGGTTGTTTGTTCCTCAACAGTGTGCTTCGTTCGTCAGCCGCGCTGTCTTCCGAAGAAGATGGATATTATTGGCCGAACTGTTTGGCCGCTCACCGGGCAGTCAGCATTGCTCTTCCTATTTCTTACTCCGATGTTTTTTTCTGGCTTTCATTGCGGGATGCAAGGCAGATCAATCGTTTCTCCGATATCCACCTTCGATGCCTTGCAAATATCAAAGGTGGAGGTGGTTAATAATAAGGTGTTAGAATTTTTTATCAATATTAAGAAAATCTGCTATCATCAGTACTACCTTGATTACCGTGACGCACTGGGGGCGCATGATTGTTGGTGTCTCTTGAAAGAGAGAAAGCCTTATGAACCAGTAGTGGCACTTATCTCTCAAATTCATGATCTGCCATTTTCTCAACTTATAGAGAGTCAACGCAGAATGTAATTCTACCTATCTAACCCAGAATATAATTCTATAGCTAACCTATCTGTGGGTCTAAAATGACCGCTTTAGCAGAATCATAACAGTATAATATTAATATTAATCACGTTACAATTCTTAAAATGGTCACAAACGCAAATAATATTATATATTGTCACTTTGTGACCATTTTAATAATCGTTACTTAATTCATATATAATTATCCTATTATAATTCTACTAAAGCGGCCATATTAGTCCCTTGTCTAAACATTAATAGCGTCAACCTTTACGCGGAAAATCGAATTACCATCATTATTTTACTTTTACCTAATACCAGTAAAGTGCTTTCGTCGCGTCGCGGCCGCCCTTGCTATCAAAAGGCCGGTCACCCCGCCAATCTTATTGACCTTGACCGAACGAAGGTGTGACGTGCGAGTTGTGACTAAACGGTCGCGAAGGAAGCTCAAGGTTGAAGGTCAGAGACCAGACTAACGTATGCTTTGGTAGTGCTTCTTTCGGCGACAAATTCAGTTTATGTTATGTGTTTTTACTCAGCTTCTTTACACGATACAATACGATTTTGACACGATACCTTCAACAACGAGTCTTTAACGCGTCTGGTGATTCAAGGTAGTGTCAAAGGCACAAGATCACGTACTTGATCACGAACCCAAATGGATAGATTTCATTAAATCTGCCACCAAGATCCTTCTGGCAGAATATGCTCGGCCGACCGCGGTGGAAAGGGATCGCGAAGGCAGCTCTTATTAGCTATGATTTCTAGCGGTTTATTTGAAGCAGCGTGATTGCTACTAATAATAAGTTACCTACTGCGTTATAAGCACATTACATCATGCATGCGATCCTGATCCACGTGTTTCCCGAAACTTTGACGATAACGTCGGTCCAACGAGCTTTAGGTTTTTTTTTCCCTGGTTTCAATGGCCTAAACCTTGGTCACCACTCGATGAAAACCGTGAAAGCCTTACCTCTAAAGGTCCTAGTGTACCTGTTCAAAATATTAGTTTAGATGTGACTGTTAATCGCCTAAAGTTTTAAACTTGCACCCATCATTAAGTGTTTGTAGATGACAAACGGATATTATTTTTATTTATCTTATGTTTGTTCAACACTTTACTTGCTCGCTTTACTAAAGAAAATTGTCGGATATCGTACGATTTAATCGTTGAAATGTGAGTTTTACTTACTTAAGGAAATATTTATTTCCGTTTGTTTTCTAAAATTAAAATTTGCTACACCCTGTTCGATTTGCCAGTGTTCTGTGCAACAAACAAAGTCAACTCGATGCAATATTGAACCCTGTAATACCCACTAAGTATGTTACGTACAAATATATAAAATTTAATGTCAAACGATTTTACAAAAAAATTATCTGTCTGTTTGTTTTAGCTTAGCTTCACAATCACACCTCTGCCTAATCCTTCGGGGATCACAGGCATGTTAGCCATCAAATTCCCTGATAAATACGAACGTACTCACATGTCAACGAATCAGCCTCATCAGCCAAACCACAGACAAACAGGAAAGAATAAACCAGCTATTCATATTTACCGAAGCCTAATTAATATGTGTACACGCCTCCCAAGAATATTATTAATTAATTAATTTAATTAGTATTCAGGGTTTCCTCTTCATGTTTACGTTAACAGACGGTTAATTAAGATTTGATAATTAATGCTATTTTAGGGCCTACATTAAAAGGTACCTAATATTCTTTTTGAAACTGAATATTTTGGCAAGTATTTTACCGGTTTCTAAGCCTTAATATTTGATTTATTGTGAATTGAAGAAACTGCCTCGTTGGTGTATTGGTTACAAGCGCGACTGCTGACTATGACGTCCTGAGTGCGATTCCCCAGGTCGGGAAAATGTATAGAATCTTTTTTTATCAGCATGTGATGTCAGTAGACTCGCCCCCTAGGAAATGGGACTTAGACTGAGAAAAATTAAAACTAATCAAAGTTCCTTAGTTTTGTCACTCACTCATTCAATGACTGACTGACTGACTGACCGATCATCAAGAATTGTCTAAGGCACTTCGAGCAGACATAGAAGCTTCATATTTAAAATACATAAATAGTGTTTAGTGTATAAACCATGGAAAAACTAAAAAATATACAATTTCAGTCTAGTTTTCTAGATACACTAACTGCATAAATAACTTTGTAATCCCATATAATTGTATAGGATTACAAAGTTAAAGTTACATTTTCAATAAATGAATTTACGAGTTATTAAATTTAACACACTTCCTAGTTTCTGATTGATCTGAAATTTTGCACGTATATGTATATCGCCTATCAATGCAGTATTATGATGACATGGAACTGACCTGATGATAGAGCTGGAAGTTGGCCATAGGAACTCATTTTAGAATGTCATAACCCCATCGAGTCACATTGGCCAATGCGATGGCGATTAGCTATTACAATGGCCTGTTTACCATTGGCGAATGCGATGCGATGGCCAAGTCAATCTATTTATTTAAAACATCAAAGATTTTTAAGTAGGGACGGAATATATTATCTGACTTGGTATTACATGGATCTCACTACTTTTTACGGTAAAAGAACTGAGTTGCGCGGCTTGGCTTTTTTTAGAAGTTTTGTTTTTAGTGGTTTTTTTTTAGAAACTGATCCCGGCATCGGTGGAGACAATCCCTTGAAGAGTATGAAGAGTGGTTGTTATTATTTAGGCATGTACCAGTTTGTCTTCATACTGTCAGACCTGGGGATACCACAAACTCTCACGATCAGCTTTACTTGTGTGCCACTTGAGTTCATAGACTAACAAAGCAAGTCATTTATTCAAATTTATATATTTTATCGTGTTCATTAAATGTAGTCATACATTCGACATCTGGCAAACTAAATATTATTATTTACTTGTTCAAAAACTTAAATGTGTTTTCCTTGTAAATGTTTATGGTTTAGCTTTAGGTTTTTACAGACGGGCAACTTTATGAATGCACGTTGGCGACAAAAAGTTGCTGATAATTAATTGCCATTTTAAATTAACCTCTTTGTATATAAATGAATTTAAAAAGTGACATTGGTACTTTCCCGAATTTGAAGTCACAATCTTCGATCTCGTGTATGAGAGGCTTTAAACTCTGGGCCATCACGACGATTTTTGAATGGACTGGAAGGACTGACATTGTTATTTTTTCCTGTGTATTTTGCATCGCTCTGGTTTCTCTATAACAAGGTTTCTGTTGGAATGTTGCTTTATTGCAAATAATTTAGGTTTTAATTTTAAAATAAAATATTTTCCTCCCGACTTACAATCCACCAGCCACAAAAAAGAGTATCTCATCAACCACTACGCAACATTCCCAGCATGCCGTCTGCACCGCACCTAACTCGGACGCGTTCGTTCAACTCCGTCGCATGCGCATGCGTCACTGACTGGATTTAGATCCATAGAGTGTTAACCTTGGCGAGGTGTCATCTCCCGTTGGGCATGCTGGCTGAATCTGGGGCTTAAATGGAATAGTGGGACAATGGATGGAATTTATAATTATTGGTATTAATTTATGGGATACCTAAATTGCTCGCTAGTTTCTTTTTTAAAGAGGTAAAGGTTTGAAAGTGAAGATAAATTGGTATCTCAATGTCATTTTCATCTGGCTAGCCTTTTCTTAATTATGTAGAGGTTGGCTTCCAGTCTAACCGAATACAGCTGAATACAGGTATTTTCAAAGAGCGACTACTTATCAGTCTGACCTCCACATACAGTTGGTACGAAATTATTTATTGGCTTAAGTAAGACTATACTAAATATATAAACTAAACTAACCTAAAAACAAACTAACTATAAAAGGGCATCGAAAAACTCCTCCTCAACGCTGTCAGCAGGTAAAGTGCCCAAGAGACTGGCAGCGTTGCCGCGTTGTATGGCAACACTAAGCCTCTGGCCAAAGAAAAAGCCAGCCCTTGGGTCACAGGAAGCGTCAACAAGGCGTTTAGAAATATCCTTAAAAAGGCTGTGGGCATTAGGGCTAGTACTGGATAATATGATCCCCTTGGTAGGACTGGTTATCAGACTAATTGTAAGTTATAACGACTGTCAAGGTATATACTAAATGCCTGTCGGGGCCGCGGGTAGTCCAACGGTTATCGCGGCCTCGACATAGAGGGCGAAGAAGGAACATGGGTGGTTTTTAGTCAGTAGAAGTCTGACACTCCCTTTCGCTCTGCCCAAGAGCGGGAGGGGTTATTCGATGATTTTACACCCACCAAAAAAAAAAAAAAAAGGTATATACTAAATGACAGCCGGAACCGACCGGCTTAATTGACACCGCAATGTAAGTTATTGGTGTAGTGGCTGAGCTGTCGGTCGTAGCTTCGATTCCTATTCAAAATCAATTAATAACCTGTTCGATGAAGAGGATTTGTTAATATAAAATGATAATAAACATGCCAAGGCTTCCAAGAAATACTAGTTATATATGCACAAAAACTTTAGATCTAACAAAACATTTTAGTAAAGAAAGAGGAAGTTTGAAAGTTGCACCAGTTACAGAAAAGTTGAAGGAAATCGAATGTGGCGGTAGGTGCATGTAATGAGGAGGGAAGAATCACATGTGACTAAAAGAGTAAAAACATTTTGATGGATGGGTAGGAAAAGAAAAGCAAAGAAAAGATGTACGGACTGTGTGAGAAATGATATGAAAGGAAAAGTGTACCTAAATGAAAGATTGACAGGTAAGAATGGAAGAAAAAACCTGTTGCACCGACCCCAAATAACATGGGGCATTCCCTCTCGCTCTGCCCAAGAGCGGCAAAAGTTTACGAGAATTTTCAAAAAAAAATAACGTCAGGAAGACGATGACATTTCATTAAAAAAAACTTTAAAGCTCCGTTTGCACGTACTCTCTCCGCTTGCTGTACTATCCTATCAACTCTCCTTCAAAGTAAATTAACCTTCAAAAAGTTCTCTAACCAAGTATGGGTAAGTAACATCACAGTCACAGTTACCGCAAGGCTATAATAGTTATCTTACAAGGTAATCTTCAAACACTCATACTTTAGTGCTTGTGACTCGTTGGAGTTATATCTTATCTGTGGTAATGTAATTTGTTAACTCTTTATTAATGCTATCAGAGCGATTGGTTACTGAGAAATTGACAAAGAATATAATTATGTATGTCTAGTACTTTTATTTAGTAGGCTAGTCTTTGGTTAATGGGTTAACAGAATATTCTTACCTAACCCAGAGCATCGGTTCGACTTTCTTGAATATATATATATAAATCATAATGGCGATTGGGTTTACAATAATTTAACCTTAACACATAAATGAATCGTTCTGGACTACTGGGCACATTACTGATGAAATTCGGTTCGATAGTTTTCAGAGAAAATGTAGACACAGAAAGGTACATCTTCAGGAAGCAATTTAGCACTAAGGTTTGAAAGAAATTCAGGTCTCAACATAGACATTCAAATATTTTACGAACAGTAAACAGGACAAGACGAAGAAAATCGTAATCTTCTTAGTAACGCGCCCGGTCTGTCTAGCTATAATTAAATAGTATGCTTAACCGTAACCCACACGTGTTTGAGGGTCAAAAGTTAATTGGTATCTGAGAAAATTGAAGAGTCTTCTCCCGGCAGTGCTAACAAATGATTTGCAAATTGGGCCCAGTGGTACTAAAAGTTCCAGTCGGCTGTCCGTGTGACATTTTGTCATGCTATTTCAGCTTGAATCGTGATCTGGACAGTGTGCCAAATAAATCACGTGTGTACCAAGTGTATTTTAGCTCATGCCTAGTCTGTGGATGGGTGGCCACCCATTGCATACAGAGTGTAAATTAACCCTTTACACAAACGTAAACCGAGCATTCTATACATCAAACTAAGTACCCCTACGCAAAAATGTTTGCTGGGAATTAGAAATTAAAACATTGTGCTAATGGATGCTTTGAATAGCAAACGGGTCATAAAGATAATTTAAGTAAAGTTATAACCTGAAAAACTTAAAGTATTTACAAAAACAGCTGTGAAAAATTTGGAACTTTGGCCCCCAATATACTCTTCTCCATAGAGATCTACGCTTTGTAATGGGAAAAGTACTTTTACAAGTTATTGTGACTGTGACTGCAGCTTTGGCATTTAAAAGTGCATCCTAGGATCTAGTTTGAGTTTCAAATAATTATGTATACCTACTTATATAATTATGTAGTTAAATGTAATGTGTGTATATGTAATGTGTTTCAAATGTGTATATGTATGTGTGTTTGAGTTATCATTCAATTTCTTTTTCGTATCACGATGATCAACTAACTCAATTTCTTACTTTCTACTTTAAAAACTAATAAATAGTACCTAATTAATATTTTCTCTTCTTACATTAAAAGTGAAGTAGGTAATATTAAGTTTATTATTAATTGTAGTTTTCAGTCATAAACGGTAACTGTAATGAGCGAAACTTCTCGTAATGACTTGAGATATGTATTGCTTGATGTAAGGCCGCCCACACACCGACGACTTGTCGGATTGCTATGCGATGAGTCGCTGGTGCAGATTAAATCTCTGAATGTTTGTTATGTGTTGAAGAGAATGTTATTATCATAATTAATTCGTTTTGTAGGTGTAACTGACACGGGGACTCTGGGATTCGTTAAGCGTCACAAATTAATTCAAAATTCGCAATTGATATTTTAAGATATTTTTTGCGCAGGAACCGGTACGTAATGAGTAAAGCAACTGGAGGAGGAATGTACCAATGCATGTCACATGCGCACTTTTATATTTGTCTTATCAAAACCGAAATATCTGCCTCTTTTTTTTTTTTTTTTTTTTTTTTTTTTTTTTTTTTTTTTTTTTTTTAAAAACGTTGCCCCACACTAGGAATTTCTCCTGTATCGTGGGTGCGTTCACAAACATTTAAACTCACATACACAAATACCCAGACCCGAAACAACTATCTGTAGGCCATACAAATATTTCTTCCGTGCGGGGATCGAACCCGCGACACGCAGCGCAGCAGTTTCTTTGTTAATAAAAGCGGAGTAAACTTACAACCAGTTTAATTATAAGCCTCAGATTAACCATTATGGAGAAATGGGCTGACAGACCACACGAGAAGAGTCGTTAGCATCAATTTATATAAGAGAAGTAGTGAACGGAACAGTTGTAGGCGGTGTGTAGGCTCATCTGATGCATGCTCGACTAAAATGCACATTATATTCAATCAGTCTAGTTAGTTTGAGTCTCCTAGCAAAACACGGGAAAATCGGTTTTATTATGGGACCGAAACCAGTTTCCGCGTGGCCTAAACCTTAGGACTTTTTTCGAGAATGTCAAAGCGTTTTTATCACTTTCTTCAAAAATTAAAGCGTTGTTTGACTAACACTTGGGTACATATTCGTAAATTACAAACCTATTGCATGTTAAATAACAGATTTGTAAACTTGTTTGGATTCAGATCAACTGTATAAAATACAAAAGTTTACCAAATTACCAACCCAAAGGTAAAGATTTTGCCGTCTGTCGATTTTGTCGTTCAATACATCCGTTTGAATTGCCAGTGCCCTATCAATGTCATGTCACCTGGGGATCTACTCTATAAGTGCATCAACGATGATACGGGCCGTCCGAAAATAGTCCTTAATACTCCTGAACTTCGTAATGATATTGGCTATTATTTTCCGATTCATGAGTTTTGAAAACGCCGGGTGAAGAGAACCACAACCCAATCGTGTTGTGATTAACTTCAGGTCCCTAACTAATCTAATGTCCGTAAGTCCAATAAATAAATAAATATACCTAGCCTTCGGCCTTCGGACTTCGGCCGAAACTACGTATATCGTGCTAAGAGCGTAGACCTCTGCGTTTCAGGCATTTTTCTCCTTGTAATCGCACACGTGTAGCAATCCTACCGCACCGCACGAGACAATGCTCTTTCGACGCGGAACGCACGACGCTTTCCTACTTTCAAATAACTACCAATCATTCTTTACCTGTGCGATACTTATTAATTGCTCTATTTCATTACTAATTACCGATTTGATCTCCAGCCTTAAATACATATAGATGCTAAACATGCTAGAGCGTTTTAAAATCGGTGACAGAAAAGATACAATTTTGGAATCGACGTGTGTCCAAGTAGCGAAAATTCGAAGATTGGCTCGCGACAAGCTTGCTCTATATCATGTAATTTTGTGAGGTGTATGATAAATTACTAGGAGAACCTCGTGGTTAAATTATAACAGCCGCTCGGGTCGATATTCAGGTTAAGCCGCGCTTTCCTTGGTTGGTTCGTGGATGGGTGACCATGACATAACGAGGGTGACTATGGGTGACCAATGACATAACGAGTTTCCTCTATGCTTCGGAAAGAGCTGTCATTTTGAAGATCTTTGACAGTCGTTACAGATAGCCAGTAGCCCGAAAGTCTGACTGCCGCACTCAGAGAGATTTAATGATTACTTAAGCCGTCACTTAGTAAACATTTGACATACTTTTGCACATAACTGTCAAAACCTTTACTAAGTGATGGCCTAAGTTATCATTAAATCTCTCTGAGCACCGCAGTGAGTACCATTCTTATTCTTACCAAGTGCTATCATAATTATTACCTAATTTTAATTGGGTTGTGGAGGTCAGATAGATTGTCGCTGTATGTAAAATATTGGTATTCAGCTGCATCCGATCTGGTCAGTCTGGAAGTCGACTCACTGACTTAGGTAATTGGTTATAGGCAGGCAGATTATGACTTTAGGTTAAAACAACTTACGGTTTTTCCAACGCAAAACCGCCAAACTATTTACCTGACTATTCAAATACACATCTAAAAATATCGTCCAAAAATCCCAAATGACGGTTTATCCTCTAAACTAAATGATCCATAACACTGAGTTTTTATTTCACGGTTCATCGCACTGGCTTGTCAATCCTCTATGGACTATGTGTGTAACTGGCCAGTAATACAATAAAGCTTTGTGCTTTGAGCCACACTCATGTAGATGGGATGTCGCTTCCGGATTGTTTTTATTTATTTGCTTTTAAACGGGCTTCGATTTTCGAAGTTGTGTTTGTAGTTTGGTTCTCGTCGAAATGAATGAGGACGTTGTTTGTCTATGGGAGATGGAAGTGCTCGGTTTGTGTCTTCGAGAGAAAGAAAGCTTCTTTCTCATGTTTTTTTTTGCTGGGTCAAGCTTCTGTTTAATTAATTTCTCGTCAGTGAAAATCTGACCTACAATGGCTTTACACTGGAATTTAATGACAAGGAACTTACTTAAATTATTATAGAATCAAAAATATTCTACAGTTCTCGCCAAAGTCCCTTAGATCATTTACAAATGTTGATCTACAAATAAAATAACGATACAAATATCGTTTCTAAAAGAACATGGCTCCATAATCCACTCCATTTCGATCTTCGAACGCGCCATATTTTTCACGGTCATAAAAGTCAATCCTCTCTATTTACCTTCTACAAAACATGTATCTCATTCCACGTTGAAAATACCGAATTCCCCTAAAGTGATCCTTTAATAACATTTCTAATAATAAGTCTGTGTTGGCAGTTCTCCAAACGCAGTGTAGTTCGGGGTCACAACACTAAAAAAGGCCCCAGTTTAAGTTAAAACGCGGCGAAATTTAGAACTAAAATAAATGTACTGAATTTGACAGCTATTTGACATCGATATTAAGGCACCTGAACGTGTCAAGTTATGTTGGACTATTGCAGGCAGAGTGTGGGTTCAATGCATTTTATTTAATATATTTTTTCTATTTTTAACAAAAAAGCGTGGATGCTTTCAGACGTCATACCTTTTTCGTTTTGGAATGGTATTCGTATTTGCGTGTTATTTATTAGGATTTGATGTTTTTGCCGCCAATGGTGGATATTTTAATAAGGAAAGGGTAAGGAAGAGGGAGAAACGGTACTAAAAGTACCAACCAGAACAAAATATACAGTTGCGGTAGATCATCAACATTTCGTTTCTTTGTCGTGTTTTTGGCAATTTCAGCACAAGTTTTTAATAATGTTCACTGGGACCACGACCATAACTGGCATGGATATATAATATAACGAGTAAAACAGTGATTCTCATTTGCATTTCACAAAGAAAGTTCAAAAAAATATTCTTGGTATATTCAAGACGATGACTCTGAAATTTAATGACAAAACAGTCTTTGTTGTCGGTCTAAAAATATATTAAATTTATGTCTTTTGTTTTATGCCACCTACTTAAAATGTTTGCGCCATAATGACCAAAATACGTGAGTCTAATAAAAATACGCGAAAACATCTTATAGCCTAAGATCCCTCTATATAACGATCTTCACTGAGCTGGTTAATGAATGAAGAGTATTTTATATGCAATTAAATATGTAAAGAAATAATAATATTGCAAACGGGTAACTAAAAAAAATCTTATTTATACTATTAGCTTTTGTCCGTGGTTTCGTTTATATTATGGTCGAAAATTATAAATAATGAAATGGCCCAAAATAGCATAGGACACTCGGGGATAAAGTCGTTTAGCTTCCCATTCGCGATAGGTTTTTTGGAAACTGATCAGAAGCTCCGAAGATTATCCCCTTTATACTTGCTACCTTTTCATAATACAGGGTGTAAATCAACCCTTCACACATACGTCAACCAAGCATTCTGTACATCAAACTAAGTATCCCTACGAAAAAAATTTTGCTGGGAAACGACATTCTTTTTTGGGGTCAAAAATTAGATTTTACGGTAAAACTCAATGTAGCACTCTAAAAACATTGTGCTAGTGGATGCTTTGAATAGTAAAAGGGTCATGGAGGTTATTTAAGTAAAGTTACAACCACAAAAACTAGTATTTACAAAAAACAGCTGTGCAAAATTTGGAACTTTGACCCCCAATATCTCCGTAACTAGGGGGTTCCCAGGTATGGTCTAGAACAAAAAAATATCGCAGTGGTAGGGAGAACAAGTGCCCTTCGTTTGCGTTAAGGGTACTTTTACACCCTTTACACATAATATGTGAACATAAATAAAATATTACGCGTCAACCTTGGTGGCCGGTTACCCAACTATGGGCATCCATAAGGCTATCTCCTTACCTTTTGGGCAACCATATTTGGGAGCAGAAATTATCTCGCATTGTTGCGCTTTAAAGCGGTCAAGAGCGAAAGCGATAAAAATAAACAAAAATATTTAACTTGTGCGTAAGAAAAGCGTTGGTTTTAATAAAATAGAAACGATTCTACAACAACGTCATCATCTGCCTAGCCTTTTCCCAATTATGTTGGGGTCGGCTTCCAGTCTAACCGGATGAACTGAATAGCAATATTTTACTATTTTACACGATCTGACTGTCTATCTGACCTACGCAACCCTTGGCCTCTATAACGACTGTCAAATAAAAGATCACCATTTGATAGAAGAATGCATCAATAGGTATTTATGTTAAACTAGCTGGTGCCCGCGGATGTCGGTTATCACGACCAAAAGTAGGTAACCTTTTCACCCCCCCCCCCTTTCAACCCCTTACAGCCCTTTTTAAAAGGAACCTATGTCCTTTCTCAGGCTCTTGCTAGACTATCTGTGTACCAAAATTAGTTTTGGCGTGAAAGCGCAACAGACAGAGTTACTTTCGCATTAAAATATTAATAAGTCATTAAAGTTATAAGGATTGATAGCCACACTAAGACCTGAGGCCCTGCTGCAGGGCTATTAGCCTATTACGTATCTTTTTAATGTCAGAACAAAATGGAACCATATTTATAGACACTATGAACTACCTCTAAAAAACCACCTACCACCAAAACCCCTCAATACCCCCCCCCCTCCCTACCCACCCCTCCATACCCCTCTATACCTCTAAAAAGATACGCAATAGCCCTGCTGTAATGTCAGTTGAAAGTTGAAAAACAAATTAATAAAACACTGCGCAAATTAAGAATAGATACGTACAAAGACTTCAAAAACCTCTTTAGCTCAGCCTGAGAAACAATCTTACCACAGCTCAAACGGCTCCGCACTGTGCGAACGGGTTACCAAATAAAAACAACCGCAGTTAAGTCACTCAAACAAAGAACCCTCACATACCATAATCACTGCTTAAGCTTAGTAACAGTACAAGGATTAACATATTGCCCTAACAAGCAGTTAAACCGAGGATTAACTGTGCGGCTTTGCGCTGCGGTTATTTTTAACTACTACGCGTTGAACGGTCGAATTTAACTAGAAGTTAAAGTGGAGTTCGGTACTTATCAAATGAAGTAAGAAGTATATAAATAATCCAGTCAAAATAAGCTTGAAAAGATGGTTAAGTAACAATAATTCGCATTGAGCTGAAAATGGGTGTTAGGCCACAATTTTTTTTTTCTAGTTAACGATGAGTTTTATTGCAAAAATAGTTCAGACCAAAATTATAGATCATAGAATTCTCTACAAAAATGCGTTTACACTTTTTCCCTACGAGGCACCATTTTCGAGATTTTCTTTCTGAACTTTTTAGTCATTTGAATGATACCCATTATGTGGAGCATGTCTTCAGCTCTATGGGTATTAGTGTTATTTCAAATACCTATTTAGACTAGACTAAAGGCGATTTTTGCCATTTATTGGTGAAACAACGGTGAAAAAACTGACTAGCACTAAAGGCCAAAGCATAATTTGGTCGCCGTGCATATTTTTAGACGTAAAAAGAGCATATGGAATACAGATCCTCCTTTTTTGAAGTCGGTTAATAATTCCTTGAAACCGATTTCCCTTACAACTGAACAATTGCTATTGTAAAACATTTATAACTTGAACAACAGGATAAACTGTTATTTGAGTTCTAAATAAATCCCTATGACAGTATGACATAGCACGATGGATGACGGATATTCACATAAAACAAGCAAAACTACATAATTGTAAAAACCTAAGGCAGTATTTATTATTTATTGTTGTAGACCATAGATATAATAATTTATACTTAAGTTGTAGACCGTAGCTCGCGTAGGTTTGTACATTGTACCATTCTTCTTCTTTCAAAAGTTACAACGTAAAATGTCTGTGTTACCTACTCATTCATTTAAAAATGCACTCTAACAATAAAAAAAGTGATAATATTTCGACAAATATCAATTTAAATCGCTATTTTTATCGATGCACCGAGTGTTCTGCGGTTACAGATCAATATAAATTGGCCAAAAATGCTTTTCATTAAATGATCCAAAAGGTTCCGTATGAATATTGTTAAAAAAATGTATTTTTTCATCAAAGAATTTCATTTACAAACTTTAAATAGGTTGACATAAAATTGTATTGTATACACAAAATGCCTTAGCTTCAAAGCTTAGATTTCTAGCAAACATCTAATTAAGTAGGTAAACATTTTCATCTCGTAATTTATTTTTAATAAGCAGTAGGTACCTATGCAATGTGCTTTTTATGACTATGAATCTCTCTTTTATATTTACATTTGCTCATATACATCATGGTCCACACCGAACGAAAGCAAAATCTAGTAGTTTTATTACCTTTTTTCAGTTTTATATTCCAAACTGTTGTTTATTGTTATAATTAATGCAAGTTTTATGTTACGACTTTAACCACACAAAAAGTGATTCGAACTCATTTGATAACCTGGTTAACTACGACTAGAATTTTGGCATTAGACAACATCAAAATGCACTAATTTCGGCACATTCCGCCAGGGGCCAGCCTATTGCCATCAACCGGCTACAATCCAGACTCCGTAACTGCTACTGAAAAATTCCTGGTGGAAAAACCCAATAACACATTTAGGTACCGACCTGCGAATCGAACCCTTATGCTTAGCAGTTACGTATGCGACCACTATACCATCGAGGTAGCAATATTTACATTGTGTAATCCTCAATTACTTCAAGCTCCCAAAATTAAGTAAGAAAAAAGCGTAAAGATTAGATAATGTAACTAGCGATAAGAAGTAAGACCCATAACAATTTGTATAATTTTCGTCTCTTAATAAAAACGACTGGAGCGAATTTAATTGTGTGATTTCACTTTAACGTATTAAAGGTCTGAAAGCAAATAACTGTGATTTATATCTTGTAGTTAGATTTGATAATTTATGAAGTGTTAAAGACCTTGGGTGGCTCTACCATGCCTAGATGTTTCTACATTACAAAAATTTGTTAACTGATATGTTGTGTACTTTTTTATTTTTACATTGTTTAGAATTATACAATGTGGAGCAGGACGATTGACATTCCTCTAAACCACGTAAAGAAAGGCATGCTCTTGACCCGTATACAAAAAATCAATCAAATCCAATGACTACTTTAGCCACAGGAAATTATTTTTCATTTTCTTATTTTTCAACATGATGTAGATCGGAGTCCGTAATAATAGGTAAACATTGTAAGGTCAGGAACCTGTGCAAAAACCTACGATTCTATTCTCAACGTCTCAATACGCTTGAAAGACAGAGAAAGGTGTCATACGATCCCACTCTGACGCGCCCCGCACACTCCCACAAAATACTACAATAGGCGTGACGACATAGTCAAAGAATCAATGATTTAATGATATTAGGGGAAATTACATACGAGAAGGATTTAAAACACTGATTTAGTTTTATTTAAAAAATTAAGATTAGTAAGATTTTTAATAAAATAAAAGATTAAAATACTGATATCGGCCATTTTGATTGAAACACCAATCATAGCGCACTACGTCACGCCAATGTAAACATCACTAGCTGTCACTAGCTCACTGTGTTGTTTTGTTGCCGATTACGCATTTGGATTTTTTTTTGTTACTACAATCTACTTTGTGAACATCTTTAGCAATGGAATCAGGCTTTATAAAAGCAAACAGTTCAAATTTGCCCAGGATAGATTTACTGATGTTGGGCGATTTCCTTGGGTCAAATAAAGAATTTTGCTCGTCAGAGTTCCGAAATGTGAAAACCTCGGGATGTAAGTAAATTTTGTAAGTATCTAACACTATAAAAATACAACAAACTCGTTTTGAGCTTGTAGGAGTTTAGTTTATTTTCACTTTCGGTTATTTTTACAATAAACTTGTCAGTTTATTTTTGAGGTTAGCTCCTTCGCAACTTGTAATAAAAGTTTGCTACTGAGTTAATAACCAACAAAAGGAGTAAATTTCTGTAACTACAAAGCATGTACTAGTATCTTTTCTCATAGTAACAACCTACTATCATAATCACCGGGTCAGCTATGCAGGTCCAGAGGACAACATTTTTGACATTCAATTATGTAATGCTAAAACTATTGCTATTGGTGTGTTTTTACACTGAGGCACCGCACACCACTTATAAACTTTGTTATTCATTTTTAACACACGAATTATGGTAATGTTTGTTTTAGTTTCCTCTAGCTGCGCTTTGACATTTCCATGTTTACATATGCGTGACGTCAGACCCGACGCCATGACACTGCGAGCTGTTTTCGCGCTCTATTTAATTTTTTTTTCATAAATGGCTTATATCTTCGTTAAACTTTACTTTATTACTGAAATAAAGGTTTTTTCGTAAATAAAAAAGATGTACCGACATTACGGAAGGGGATTTCAAAATCTTTCGTCATGCCTATTATAAAGAAAAAGTAATATTACTTACGCAAATAATGCATTAGTGGTGCATAGAAAATTGCGAGTGTGTGTGTGAGCGGAATTTTTTTCGGCAAAAAGTCCTTGACTCGGTAACTATGTCAGTCAGTGCATAGCGGCGCCCTTTGAGGAGAGCACACGCCTACTTTTTTTATCACAAGACGAGCCGCGCGCGCATTGTCGTGATTTTATGAAAAGTTTGTTGTTATTGTGATTAAAGACGATTTATGATATTTGGATTAGTGCATAGGTTACTGTGACTTATTGGTGTTAGTGTAATATTAGTTATTTAGGCATTTATTAGGTAGCTAGTTTTGTGATTTAGGTTAAGTTAGTAAGTTTTTTAGTTTAATTATGCCTCAAATAAGGTTTTAAGTGATTAATTATTCAATCAGTGATCTTTTATTAATTAACAACTCGCAACTTAGTGAGTTTATGCCGCTGATTTGTTGTTCTCCGATAAAAAGTACCTACGCCCAACATCGCCGCCGCTCGCTGCACCCCGCGCACTAGGTCAGTGACTTTTCGTAGTTAAAGCGTGTTTACTTTTTATGCAGTTGATTCTGCTATTTATTTTGTTTGAAAATTGCAATTTTTAAATTTTCCACTAACTACTAATCTTCGTGTTTTAAAATGTTTCGATGGACTAGTACAGTGCTAGTTTTAATTTAATGTCGTAGTTCCAGATCCACATTGTATAATTTTTTATTATTGATTTGTGTCTGTAGTAAATCTAAATTGAACGTACACCTTACTATTGTATCGAGTCTGGTTTTTCTAACCAACATAACAGACAGAATGTGCTGCTGGGGAGTTTGTTCCGTCACTTCTTCTTTCCAGCTTAAAACACTAGGAAGTGCCGAAGGGTGGGCGTTTTGGGAGACTGTCTCTTGTAAATAAATAGAGTAAAGTAAATTTTGACGGTCGAAAAGTGCTGATTATCAGCCTAATTTGAATAAATGATTTTTGATTTGATTTGATGTGTATTTATCAACTCCATGCTGGGATGATATCACTCTTCAGAAAGGATTTCCTCTGTTAAAACGAATAGGTACGTAATATTTTGGGCATTGCTCTAGGGAAATCTAGTGGTTGCAAGCGCTACTGCTGTACTTGAAGTCATCTGGATTCAATTTCCAGGACAGACACAGTGTTATTTGGGATTTTTACTAGTAGTTTGGATGTTTGAGGGGACAGGCTTGGCCGCGGGTAGTCCACCGGTTATTGCGGCCTCGACATAGAGGGCGAAGAAGGAACATGGGTGGTTTTTAGTCAGTAGAAGTCTGACACTCCCTTTCGCTCTGGGGTGCGTTTAAGTCAATTATCCAGTTTAAAATTTAAACTGACTAAATGTCAAACATCCCGTTCAAGCACACCGCGAGGTGAAAAATTAAACTGACTAAAATTTAATCAGCCCCGTTCACGGTCGTCCGCTGGTATAAGTTTTCGCCTGACTAGGATAAATTTTAGCGACCTTTTTACCTCGCTAAATTTTAGTCTGCTGTCAGATTGACATTGACATTGAGCTGTTTGATGATAAATTAACAAGATAGTTGATATTTGTTTGACAAACTGAGCTGTCAATTGAATTTGACAGTTAACATTGGGGAACTATATTTTCTATCACCAAAATTTATATTTGTCATCAAGTTGTATCACCTAATAAATAGATCTATCGCCACGAAATATTTTCGTTCTCAGATAAACAAAAAGTGTTTCCAGAAATGAATTATCAAATTAATGTTAATATAATTATGTGTAAAATAAGAGCAACAAAAAGGTAGTGCATTAGATGAATATAAACTTCGTTCTTATAATAATAGTTTTATTACATAAACAATAGTTTTGTGCCCAGAATGGTAGACCTGTCACCAAATAATGCTGAAAGAAACCCTAACCCTAGAGGGTCGCCGTCAAGGTCACCCCGAGGTTCGGTTAGTTAGGTTCCTTTAATCCCTGCAGACAGACCACTGAACTATTATAATACATACAAAAACATTTATTTGCTACTAGAGCCTATATCTCCATGATTTTAGGTGATTTATTGTGGAATTGATTTTATACTGTTTGGTGACTACATTTTGGTGACAGATCTACTATTTTGAGGACAAACCCTATTATTTAAGAAACACAAAACTAATTAAATTGGTGATAGCTTAAATGATACCCTTAACATTGATACAAGACTCCGTTCAGCGAACCCTCGCCAGTCTAATTTTTATCCGGTGAAGATCCGCCGGCTTACTTAAACGCACCCCTGCCCAAGAGCGGGAGGGGTTATTCGATGATTTTAGACCCACCAAAAAACAAAAAAAAAAAAGGCGACAGGCTTGCTTCCGTTTACGTGGGACTTTAAGATAACTGCTAAATGTAGATCCTCAACCAAAGCCTTCTAGAAAACTAAATCATGAAATTATCGTTTTTCTTTGTGAAGTGTCGCTAGTTATTTCATTTCCCCCTGTAATCGGACAGTACACCATCCAATTAATATCAGTTTAGACAAACATCTCAATTGAAATGACAACCCATTTGATCGTCACAATTAACACATTAGTCGAGTCATCAGTTCATCACAATTGACTCTTAACAGCTTTGGCAGGATGCTCATCTAAGGATATTTAGGACAATGACAGGTCATAAACATCACTTATAGGCCTATATTTACAGCGAAATTTCACTACAAACAGTAGCTACTCAACTGCTCTTTACAGGAATAACGAGATCGCGATCGTGGTAATTTTAACAGCGATGGGCCCCGGACACAAAGGGCTAAGAAGGAACATGGGTGGTTTTTAGTCAGTAAAAGTCTGACACACTCTTCCGCTTCGCCCAGAGCGATAGGAGGATTATTTGACTATTTCCGACCCTCCATAAAAAAAGGATCGATTGTCAAGAATGAGCCGTCGCCGTCGGTTCGTGGATGTGAGAACTTCCACTTTATACGAAGTTTCTATCGAGCCTCGCATAGCACCTGTCAACACAGTAGGAGCAAATCACTTTTAAAAGTAACGAAAAATCAGAAACAAAAGGAATTTGGTATAAAACCATCCAGCATCAGCCTCCTCTTTACCTTTGGTTTGATGATGGCAGAGTGAGTATAACATTTGTAAAACTAGCATTAAGACTTAGATCTGGGCACTATCCATCGGCGAAGTTTGCGTTCTTGATGAAAAAAGTCGAATCACCAAATTGTATTATTTCTAGTAACAAAATTGAGGACGTACAACATTTGCTGATGGAATGTGTTAGAAATAAGAGAGAGAAGAATTGGAAAGAGAGCATTCCTTGAACTTAATGGACATAGGTTTAATTCAAACAATTTTGTCAAGTCCCAAATCGAACTTAGCGAAACAACTATGTAGTTTGGCCGTAGTGAATACCTAATTAATTATTTTCTTGGTACTTAATATTATATTTTTCTGTACTCCATCTAGTGCATGATATGTTGCTTATGATACAATGGTGTTGACGTATCCTTGTGGATAAAAACCCCCTAATAATAACAAAGAGAAAAAAAAACTGCGTGTATACACATTAGTTGATATTAGTGTTAGTGACTGTATTAGCCAGTCTGCAGAGGATTGGTAAGTACCAAGACTTCAAGGGTCCACCGGAAGTACCCTCGCTCATTGAGGCACTTCACTACCCCGTTTGGAATGAAGTTAATCATGATACGACAGCTACACTCTGTTACCCTTGAGTCTTTCAGTTAGTTTTCATCACTGTGATATTTATTAACGTAGCGAAAAGGTTGCTGATCGGTTGACGCTGTCTGTGGTAAAAGGACTGCAAATTTCGTTTATGACCTGTCATCATCATCTACCTAGGTTTTGCTCAACTATGGCCGGCTTCCAGACTAACCAGATGGAGAATGATTTTACATAGAGCGACTGCGTATCTGACTTCCACAACTTAGTAGTTACTGGGTAATACGATACCCCTTGGTAAAACTGGTTGTTAGACCTTCAGGCCACTGACTACAGATAACGACTGTCAAAGATGTACAAATGACAGCCGGGAGTGCCGGGACCAACGGCAGGGTGGTTAAGTGGTTACCCATCCATAGACCAACCTAAGCAACTGCGGCTTAACCTGTAGATTGATCTGGGCCGCTATTATTATCTAGTTCCTCCTAAGTACTAACTACCTAAGTATACATTATTCATTAATTTGGTAAAGTCGATTTTATCCTGCTTAGTGATAAAGGCAGTATTGATCAGTGAGATTATCTCATAGCTGATATTGTATCGATAAAAAAGCTTATGAGCCGTTTAGAAAAGATAAACGCTCTAGAAATGGAAAAACGTTACGAAAAGTTATTTTCAATATTTTTTTCCCTCATGTCGCGTCCTTATTTACCTATTTATTTTAATAAAGGACTTTTATATTAAAAAAAAAAAACTACATAAGCAACTTCATTCAAATGAAGTATTCAGTAGGTACCTACCTATTTCGAAAATTATATAGGTGATGATGATAAAACATGCCATGTATATCGACACTGACTGGTACATGTCAAAATAACAGATATTTCAATTATTTTTCTGTCTGTCGGTTTATCTGTCTGTTTGTTGCGGCTGATCTCCAAAACCAGCAGAACCGATTTTGTAGAGACTTTGACTTAGCTTAGGCTACTTTTATTTAGAAAAAAGATTAGGGATCTAACAAAAAAAAAATCGTTGAAATTGTAACAAGAATTTGATTCAAATAAATCGCGGTCGTGTACATCTAGTACGAGTATATTAGACGACATCTTTATAATTATCCAACTTTGAGTTCCTCAATTCAAAACAAATAATTTACGCCTACGGGCCCCTAAAAATACCGGATTTGATAGTTCAATAGGTAGTGTGCGTCGTAGGTGGGGGTCAATGACCTGCATGTGGTCTAGGATCAATCATAGAGCATAGAGGATTTGGATTAACTTGTTATGTCAGACTTTTGGCGCGTAAATATGAGATTATCGTACTTAAATAAAAAAACGAATTGACGTAATTTCTTCATCGTCGATTTTGTAAATAGGTAGGTATAAGACCCGGTTTTATCAAAATACGCTACGATTTTTTTTTAAATCTCATTATAACGTAACTCAAACTGCTGAACTTACTTAGAAGTACTTATCTGGCGCATACGAAATGATCTACGCGAAGATTCCTATTGAAACGATAAAAAAATCGGTAGATCGTAACTATGGCCATGAATCTATCTCCTGGAAGATCGATTCAGATCGGGCATCCCTACTTTGGGAGGAGGCCTTTAAGTGGGACACAAATGGCTGATTATAATAATTGTAACGTACCTTATAATCCTTCAAGTTTTCCCCGTAAACTCATGATATCGCGAGTAGGCTCATTGGTAATATACGATGTGTACTGATAAGACTGTTCGATTACTGATAACGTAGCCGGTGAGAAGGTAACTGAGTGAAAGCACTTATGTATTTAGGTAGAGGTATGTATTACCTACTAGCTAAGCCCCGCGTTCTTCATTCATATGAAATTATTATAAAAAAAACATGTGCCTATTTAAATCGATATCTGAATATTCTCTTTTTACCCGACTATAATTAAATCATGATTAGCAAGACTTGTGGGGCCATCTATTATCATAAGAACGTTATTGTTGTTTTCCTCGGTTACAGTACCTTTTTTAGGAATGAAAGTACCTTTATCTACCCTTTTTTTTTTTTTTGGTGGGTGTAAAATCATCGAATAACCCCTCCCGCTCTTGGGCAGAGCGAAAGGGAGTGTCAGACTTCTACTGACTAAAAACCACCCATGTTCCTTCTTCGCCCTCTATGTCGAGGCCGCGATAACCAGAGGACTACCCGCGGCCCTCCTTTATCTACCCTTAAATTCGTTTCTGTACACCAGACAACGTATGTTCAAATTTTCAGTATGATCGGTTCAGTGTTTTAAGCGTGAAAAGGTAACAAACAAACAGACTTGCATTCGCATTTATACTATTATAGTTATGATTTACTTTTCAGATAGAAGCTATCGTTGATTGGTGCTCACAGTTATACATAGTATTTTAAGTTTTATTAGTCGTTTACTGTGTTGTAAAAGCACTTGTGATATTTACTCACTGTAAATAATCTGCAATGCCAAAAGGATAATAAACAATTACAAATATGTACTTAATGCTATTAAAGTCACACCCTCTTTTATACAGAAAGTTATGTGGTTTTTCTTCATCAGAATTTAATTAGCCGCCGATGGGCGCACTTAGTTTTACACGTCATCTATTGCGTACCTATCTTTTAAATGTCAGTGGCAATCATAGTGTCAATCGATTAACTGTCAAATTCGTTATGGTTTAGTACAAAATGGAACCATTTGACAGTTAATTGATGGACACTATGATAGCCACTGACATTTAAAAAGATACGCTATAGCCCTGCTGGGCACAAATCCAGAATCCGGGGCGTTACTACAACTGTGAAATTTATGGTTTAAAAACCCCACACATAACCCGACCCGAAACCATCACTTGCGATCACTTGACCAATAAGATAGTAAAACATAAAAGACTACAATTATAATATTATTCTGTATTATTTCTCAGGAGCGAACTCACCGACCCGAAGCGACCCGCAACAGCCGCGGGTGGACTGACCTCATTCATTAAACTCATTTGTGATTACATTTAAATAATCTCATAACGGTACTCAATGGTTTTGTTATCTGTAAGACGGCAGGAGCGGATACAGAGGGGGGTAATGGTTCCTGCCACAGGTTCCTGCAAATAGGTACGTAGTATGACATGTTACATTATATCAATCCCACCTTCCAAATTCTGCTTACATCGATCATTTTACGAATAATTGATCACTAATAAAAAAAACTCCATTAATTATCAATTTTTTAAAGGGCATTTTCTGGAAGACAGACAAAATCACACAACAATCCTGTATCCGCCTCTGTAACACAGAAGCTTCTTTCTTTATAGAGTAGCATGTGTGACTTGGTAACATCCGGATAGGTTAAGCCAGCACCCGGAGCTACGCGAACGGCGCGTTGAGTTACTCGCGCGTCTCCAAGACTTTACAGCATAGTAAACGGGACCTAGGATCACTGCCTGCCAGGCAGTGGGGTGCCTTAGACGGGCCATGCATCAAAATGCTGGGGAGCCCCAATGAACCATAAAGATTTTACCATTTTTGATTTTACGAATTTTTGTTCACACACTTTAAGGGCCGTTGAAGCCCGGGGGCCCCGTATCATTGATACGGGTGATATAGCTGTAGCTACGCCCCTGCTGCCAGGGTTGTAGAATTTGTTCGGGCTGAGTCCGTTTAAGATCAGGGGTGTCTGTTGACGTTAGAATCACATCGGTTATCATTTCTGTGGTTGGAATATTGTCATAATTAAAGCAGCCATCTTCAACGATGAAGGTCATAAGGTACATAGTGGGTAGACAGACTATGTAGGAGGTAGATATTTTAGTCGAGATCAATAAAAAGTAACTCTACTCAAAGAGACTACTTATCAATGAAGGTACGTTGCCCTCAGTGCGTGAGCGTGACCCCACTTAACTACTCGTAAACAGTTTTTTAAAACATCGTAAACTGTGGTTACTTTTCTGACTATCCTTTAATACTGTAATTACCTTTGAATGTTCCCACAGCTGGGCTTCCTCTGTGTGACGAAGGCACAGTGGGCTGCTGAGCATAAGGTCCTGGTTCGATTCCAGGTCGGGCAAATCGTTATTGGGCTTTTCCATTAGGGATGTTTCAGTAGCAGCAACGTAGTCTGGATGTGTGCCCGATTGATGTCAACAGGCTTGCACCCTTTACATGGGACAGGCGAAACGTGGGTGACATATTAGGTATACCTCTGTCTAACCCTTCGGGATTACAGGCGTGATGTTTTGCTAGATAAATACACGAGTGCCGTTAAAATCTAGTTTCTGAACTTAATTTTAACCTGTCCCAGTTTACAGTGAGTCAACTGGCGATGGCGGTAAGATCTCACGGTTATTTTGATACCGTTACCGGCTAACTAGCATTATGTGGGAGGTTTCCTCAAAATATACAGACTCAAACACTGTTATAATATGACTTTGTGATTTGCTCTGGTTCCGCTTGGAGTCTGACGCGAATTTTGTGCCTTACTATGGTTTCATGGCCTTGAATACTCGAAGTAAAAGAATCAGTGGTTGTACAAAACGACAGAGCAGATCAGTCAGATAGTTTAGTAGTATTCGGTATGAAGGTGTTCGTGACCAGAGACCGGAACACCGTCCACAATATTTGGTCCGTAGGTATGACTTGGCCGATACTTATAGAGGTTTGATATGATTGTGATGAATTTTGTGTTCCTCATTTGAAAAATTAAAAAAGTTTTTAAAAAAACCTAGAGACGTTTGTCTCATAAACTAATTATTGTTTTTAGTCGGCCTAAAGCAATTGAATGCCGCACGTCCGGACAGGAAAATACTAGGACGCAGGGAGGATAACGATGCAATGGTTAGTTAGTCTTAGGTATTTGCGTACAGGTTGAAATAAATAAAACGTAGATAGGGGCTGAGGATAGAGGTCACTGGGCCGCGGGTAGTCCAACGGTTATCGCGGCCTCGACATAGAGGGCGAAGAAGGAACATGGGTGGTTTTTAGTCAGTAGAAGTCTGACACTCCCTTTCGCTCTGCCCAAGAGCGGGAGGGGTTATTCGATGATTTTACACCCACCAAAAAAAAAAAAGAGGTCACTTAACTTAAATTTTCCTGATGCTGCCATTTTGCATCCATCCATAGAGATTAGAGACGGAAGATTTAAAAATAAAATGAGTACGACGTTCTATTTTAAAAACAAAAACAACATTTTTATTATTTACGCGCGTAATTATTTTTGACAGTTAAAAAAATAGGACGTTGGCCCCACGTTTCTTTTCACAGAACGTCTAATTTAGGTTAATTAGTGGCCTAGTGATATAGGTAAAAATGGTCATGGTGACACTTTTGTAATGGTGTTCCGTATTTATGGCGACAGTTGAAAAGGGTTGTTGGGGTGTGAATAATTTGTTATTGGTCACCCGTGGCCATAGACATGATGACATGAAGGATCAATGGCTATCGCCAGGATTGGTTTTGTTTACGATGTGATTCACAAAAGAATATAGGCAGAGACCAGAGATGTGGGTGGATGAAATCTGGCTGGCTCAAGAATTTGAATATTAGCACAAGCTAAGGCTGAGGCTCAGCATGTGTATTGATGATGATGAGGTAGCTAGTGACACATCAAGCTATTTATTTGCTTTACAGTATGGCCTCGCTTTGTATAGATTTCCTATTCAATGAGAGATCCACATTAATAAGTTTTTAAAGCTTGATTGATCGTCGTGCGTATATTAAAATTACACCAGTTACGTTCCTGTTACACTCACGTAAAATAGCTAAAACTAATCGATTTTCAACCGCCACAAATTCAAAATCGATCTAAATCAAATACTACTCGAAACAGGTTTCAAAGTAATGAAATTAATAATAATAAATAATAATAATATTCCACAACTATCACACAACGCCATCTAGTCCCAAGCTAAGCAGAGCTTGTGTTATGGGTACTAGACAACTGATAAACATACTTATATATTTCTAAATACATACATATTATAGATAAATTACACCCAGACACAGAACAAATGATCGTGCTCATCACACAAACATTTGTCCTGGGTGGGAATCGAACCCACGACCTCCAGCCTAGCAGTTAGGGTCACTAACCACTAGACCAACAGGCCAGTCTAAATTAGTCTAATTATGAGGTTGCTGCCCATCATTCACAGGGGAACCTGTTTTAGTCGATACTAACTCAACCAGCTGATACCATACGTCCTATAGGACGATTACTGGCAGTCTGGCTGGACGACAGACCATAGACAATATTATCTAGACAACGCGTCTGGCGTGATGGAAGTGGCCAGACAGTTTTGAGGTCGATATTTTTTTTTAAATTGCTTGGAGTTAATAAATTAGGGAGTATTTGTTCAGATCAGCTTTGTTTAGTAAAGTTATTTCAGACAATATTGCCGAGGCATGTAGGGTCTAAAGTATTTTCAATTAGGATATTCAATTAAGTCCACATAAAAGACTTCATTAGTTAACTTTAGAAGTCGTAATAGGTACGTTAACCCCCACCCCCTGGGGTTCATGCGCTCAAGGCTTTCAGTAGTTAGAGCAACCACCAGAACGGCTAACCTACATGACGTAATTTACAAATTATGCAAGTATCTTCAATGACGATAAACATCCTCAATATACCTAATAGATCGTCAAACAACACAATACTTAATGCCGTAATACTCTATTGATATTATTGTTTATATTATGATGGCACTCGGATCAAGTAGGATTTATTATCATTCCGATAGTCTATGCTTCGATTGTTTTACTGGTAACTACCTAACCTAGATCACTAGGTTTAGGTTTACCTACTCTGATATATTACCATAGAGCTCACGAGTTTATGAGATTCACGGGAATGTTTACAGTATTTCAAATATAAGGTAGAGGTAGGTACCTACTTACCATATTCATAGTATTTTTTTTCCGACTGTATTGCCCCACTGCTGGGCAAAGGCCTCCCCTATAGCCTTCTACTCTACTCGTTTTCGCCGTCCAATACATCTATTCATCATCATCATCATCATCAACAGCCTATCATTTTCCCACTGCTGGGACTCCAGCTCAAGCAACTCTTTATGAGAGGTATTTAGTCCATCACGCGAGCCCACTGCGGGTTGGCAGATGTCACATGTCTTCGAATTGTTGGTTTAGTCGAAGAATTAAACTATAAAAGGGCATCCTTGTAAAGTTTAATTCTTTGACTTTCGAAATATTAGTAATTTAGGCGCGCCGGCCACTTGACGGTTATTTTTTTTTGCGCGCTTAGTCGTTCAACCGGATAGTGGTTTACTAACACATTTATAATTTTATTAAAACAATCGTAATTTATGTCAGCGTTATAAACGCGTGTCACGAGTTCACGACATGCCGTGTCGCGTGTCATAATTTTCCAGCCTAGGTAATAAAATCTTGAAAGCAGAACGACACATTGTATGCGACCGCCTTTTCATAAACAAATTAAAAATAATAGTTTAAGGCAACATATTATGCAAACTTTTCGTTTTTAATTTTCCGCTCCCTTCCCCTATTCATAGACACAATACGCAAAGGAAAGGGGTAGGTAAACGAGAGAATTTCTTTTTTCATTAGAGAGCTGGCGTTAATTAGAGAAATGCTAATTACTTAAATATTGCTTTGTGTAACTATAAATAAGATTCTAATTAGAATGTAAGTGCGAGTTTTGTAAGTGGTAGGTACCTACATCATTGTGATTATACAAAAGTATTTTTTATCTCCTTTACCTATGTTAACCAATCAATCTTACATACAAACAGAATATCATCAAAATCTTACATTAAAAATTCAAAATTTATAGCCAGAATAAATCATATTTATTAAGCAATAAAACATTTTATTGTTGTACACATGGTTCCTTAACGATTTATATCCGCATATGAAATACCCGACCCACGTATTTCCCGCCAACGTTTTTACTCAAAACGGGAACGCAGGAAATCGCATCAGCCGGCATTTCGAGACGGCTGCACCTATAACTACGAAAATGCACCCAGACATTTCTATAGGACACTACCTCCCCCCATTCGAACCTAGCGATATACAGGGTGTTTGGTGCATCGTTTGCCAAATTGAATTGGCCGAAAGAAGAGGTCATTTGCTATCGCTTCAGGCTCAAGTACTCATTTTTGGCCACACCGGTTTTTTTATTACAACTTTCTAATTTTTATTTTGAAAAAATCCAAAACTCAGCATTAAAGCTTAAATTAAAAAAAAAGTTTTAAGTGTAGTCGTCAAATTTCATTTTTATTTACATATGTACTGTTGTATGGCTCTATCAAATTTAAAATTACTTGCCAGTTACATCTAGTTTTTTTTTAATAAATCACAAAGTTTTTGGAAAAATAAAAAATGAACTTAAAACTCAACTTTAAATAGCTATAAAAAAAAAACTAAAAGCGATCAGGATCTTCGAATTATTTTAAAAAGTTCTCTAGTCTGTCCCCTTTCCAACGGTATGTAATGTGTTAAAAAACTCTTTTAATATCTTTAATAATTAGCTAAATGTGTAGTCGAGACACATCAGGCTGATATTGGATATTACGTTTAAAACACTAGTTTTCGCATAAATTACATGCTATTAGTAGATAGATACTGTTATCTCACGTCTTACGTAGTCTCTTATCTCGTTCTTACATAGGGAACTTTCCTCGAAATTGAAAAAAAAATACATTATTACAAAAATAATCATTTATTAATAAGTAATTTAATTACATACTAATCTTACAAGTCTTGTTCAAACTGTCTACCACTATTGCGTATGCACGCGCGACATCTTCGTCTTATCTCAACTGTAGTGGTGCGTAAACGCATTTCTGCTTTGATCGTCATGAAAGCCGCCTCAATGCGTTGGACTAAATCATCTCTTGTCTCAACTTCCGTGGCGTAGACGAGTTCTTTGGCCCGTCCCCAGACGTAAAAATCCAACGGAGTTAAGTCTGGAGAACGTGGAGGCCAAGGAATAGGGCCATCCCTCCCAATCCATGAGTCCGGGAATGCATCATTCAAGTACTCCCTGACGGTTATTCTCCAATGAGCGGGACAACCGTCATGTTGGAAAACAAAAGACCTGTCTTCACTGAAAATTGGCAAATCAGCTAATAATAAGGGCAACTCTGTTTGCAGAAATTCTAAGTAATTATCCCCGTTCAGGTTGTCAGGTAAGTAGTGTGGTCCAATTACATGATTTGCAATGACTCCTGCCCAAACGTTCACACTAAATCGTCTCTGGAATGACCTTTGTCGTTTTACGCGTGGGTTTTGATCTTTTGCTGTCCAGTGGTGTAAGTTATGTAAATTGAGGATTCCCTCTTTAGTAAATTTGGACTCATCCGTCCACAGAATTCTTTTTAAAAAGACCGGATTATCCACGTCTGAATGCAGTAAAAAACGACAAAACTGGACACGGTTATCAAAGTCTTGATTCTCGAGACCTACAACAAATAAAATACGCGTAAGAATGCATTACTTTCTCGCAAGATTTTTTTTTATTGTTTGTGAAAAGTACGGGCAGTACAATGTAAAAGACAATGGCCTGACCGCTGAAGGTTTATGACATCTGGCAGAGTGACGTCAAAGCCGCTACCTGCTGCTGCGTCGGGTACGCGGTAAAGCTAGAAAGGGTTCGCAATCTACGTTAGCGCCTACGGTTGTGAGTCTATTAATTTAAAAATTACGTACCTTGCACCGGAGTGTAATGGAAAGCATGTTTGTTATTTTGGCGAAGTACTCGCCATACTTTCCAGATCGAAATTCCCAGTAATGCAGCTACATTTCTTATGCTTCTAGTGGGATCTTCTTCAAACAGTGCCAGAATCTGTTCATCTACGTCAACATTATGACGCACTACAATCCCTCTTGGTTCACTAGCAGTCAAATTACCAGTCTCACGTAAGCGTCGATAAGTGTTCTGGAAAGTATGGCGGGAAGGCAATCGTCTATTGGGAAAGCGTTCCTGATAAATTCTTTGTGCTTCGCGAGCAACACCATCGGCTCTTCCATAAGCCATCAAAATATCAGCGTATTCTTCATTAGAGAATGTAGCCATATTGTAACACAAAAAAAATCACGAAAGTTAACACAAACACCCACAAAACTCAATGAAAAGATAACAGTAACAGAAATTAACAGTAACAGAAAATAACAGTAACAGAAAATAACACAACAACAACAAGGGGTTAGTTTTCAGAGACAGTCAAATAACGACTAACAAACTTAACCAATTTGCGGCCAACCCAATAACAAAAAGAGACAGATAATGAATTCTACTGTGTAGGAGGGAGATAGCAGGCTTTACCTGCTTCGTATGTATTGTTTACGCGAAAACACTTATTTATCCCGAATATGCAATAGTTTGATGGTGCGTCCCGATACACAAACTTAGCGTATTAGTGAACTTACTGAAACATTTTTTAAACACATTGCATACCGTTGGAAAGGGGATAGACTAGAGAACTTTTTAAAATAATTCGAAGATCCCGATCGCTTTTAGTTTTTTTTTTATAGCTATTTAAAGTTGAGTTTTAAGTTCATTTTTTATTTTTCCAAAAACTTTGTGATTTATTAAAAAAAAACTAGATGTAACTGGCAAGTAATTTTAAATTTGATAGAGCCATACAACAGTACATATGTAAATAAAAATGAAATTTGACGACTACACTTAAAACTTTTTTTTTAATTTAAGCTTTAATGCTGAGTTTTGGATTTTTTCAAAATAAAAATTAGAAAGTTGTAATAAAAAAACCGGTGTGGCCAAAAATGAGTACTTGAGCCTGAAGCGATAGCAAATGACCTCTTCTTTCGGCCAATTCAATTTGGCAAACGATGCACCAAACACCCTGTATATAACTTAGGCACGCTTGCCATGACTAAAGAGGCACAACATTGTTCTTTCTACCCATGATCGGAAATTTAAAAAAAGCACTTACTTTTCGTGGTCCATTCTGCACTATGGTCTCGTATTCTAAGCCCTCGGACATCATTCTCACAATTTATTAAAATCACAATCGAACACTAAAATTATATTATTTTTGGTATTTTTACCGGTTTTAACACACTAAGGTATTATATTTTCATGTAGAGCTAGCGGAGCGTTTGAACGTCGTACCGGCACTAAATCTTACAGAGATAAATCACTGTTTCCATTAACTATTTGATGGGAATTATTGTTTGAATGAAATTATAACGTGGTGCGGGTCGGCCCGGGTGCAGCAACCAATATCACGCCCACAGCCTCCCTCGCTCTCCAGTGAGTGAATACGTACAGATATATAGCCATAGAAAGTAGATAAACATCCCAATACCTACCTACGTGTGTAATGTGTGTAATGTAAAGTGCGGCTTGTATACGTCGATTTCAAGTTTTCAATATTTTCCATTCCGTTACACGAATGAGGGTGGATGCTCTATACGTTTAGTTTCTGTTGTAAATTATTCTAAGGATACGTTCTTTGGAACCAAAATGGCAGCGCCAGAAATTAATAACATTTCTTTAAAAAAAAACTTTTTTTGATTTTTCTTTTTTTTACGAAATGAAATAATTAATTATGTAAAAAATTAAGTATGTTCGCATATTAATTTTTTAAATCGTCAGAGTAAACATAACGCTGACGTCAATGTCATTGTCAGTCGAAATGTCATCCATCAACATCATGTGCAACCTAAAAACAACAAACTAAACAGCAACTTGTACAATACAATTTTAGATAAAATCTTTAATAAAAGTGGTATTTTATTTACGAGTGCTTTTATTAGAATTACTGGTACTGTGCAACCACAACACAACATACATCTTTTATTTGGAAGATAAAGTTCATTAATGTCAATATGGAAGAAGACTTAAAAGACCTGAAAATACTGAAACAAGGTGCGGAAGGAAAATTATATATTTGTAACTATCTCGGAAAACCGACATTGATCAAAGAGAGATTCAAGAAAAAGTATCGGCACCCTGATTTGGATGAAAATATAACCAAAGAACGGATAAAAAACGAGGCGCGTTCCATAGTACGGTGCAAAGCTGCTTCAGTCAGAGTTCCAGCATTATACTTAGTGGATTTTCATAGACAACGTATTTACATGGAGCATTTGGAAAAAAGTATAACCGTAAGAGATTTTATGATAAATCACGGAAAAAATCTAGACAAAACAAAATTACAAGGAGTAAGTAAATTGATTGGTCATGCATTGAGGAAACTACACGAATTAAATATTATACATGGAGATTTGACCACTTCTAATATGTTACTTGTTCCAAAAGCTAATGACGATGAAAAATGGTTTGAAGGGGAATTGGATCTAGTAATGATCGATTTTGGTTTATCATTCATTGGCTCGAGTTGCGAAGATAAAGGCGTAGACTTGTATGTACTTGAAAGAGCAATCATAAGTACTCATAATGACTATCCACATTTATTTGAAGATATTTTTGAAGAATATAAGAAGTACAGCAAGAAAGATATTAGAGAAACTATTAGTAAGTTTGAGGAAGTGAGAGCAAGAGGGAGGAAGAGGACCATGGTTGGATAGTTTTAAGTAATAAAGTTTGCAATTTGAATCTGTTTTCATTGCTTAACCTTGACATTTAAATCAGTTTATTAAATTAGGCTATTATACCCGCCGGCTATTTTTTCGCTCAAGATAATGCACAAAAATCTTACTTTCTTTGTACCTAATGTTATAATTGTAAAATGCTGTGAGATCAATTATCCATTCATCATCAACCTTTGAATGTTGCTCTTTCACACAACTAAATTAGCAACTATACTATTAAACGGATTTGCATGAATGTCTATAACCTGGACTTCACACATTGAATGCTTTTTTATCCCGGTAGTGGCAGCGCGGGGGACACTTACCTAACTCGCAATTTCCGCGAAAATCGAATTTTCTTGTGTTTTTTGCAATTTGCCGGTTAATGTCAAATGTTTATTTACTGAGTAATAATGATTAAAATCACTAATACAACCGTCTCGGTTCATATAATAATGCCTTTTTCATCAAATAGTCACTCAATTATTGAAATCTGTAAACCAGCCTTTGATGTCTCCTTCAAGTAACAAAATAATAGTTGATCGCTGACATACTCTTCTTTTGCCGCAGCAATACGAGCTACCAAAGAAAGTACACGCTTGGTGTCCAGAATTCGATGAGAGTTTCTGGTTTTGTGTACCAACACATACGACCTACATGACCTTTGTCCAAACTACACACAACTACTTAATGCTCAAAATATGATGGGATTTCTTCAGAGGAAGATGGAACGCTACTGTACTGTCAATGTCAAACTCATGTTATGATCATCTGTGGATAACCTAGAAATTCTTCTCGGTTTTATTGTTTAAATATATTGCATTTATTTTACAAAATGAGGCGTCAAATTTTTTGTTTATCATCAAAAGTCATGCAAAATAGTTGCACAAAAGCTTTACCATTGACGAGTAAGTATTAAATTACTTAGACCACTGAAAAGTTCAACTATACGCCCGATTATACACTGATTCTAACGTTATTTTCTAGGATTTCTAAGTACCCAGGAGGCTATAGATCGACGTTATCATCTTTTCACGTTAGAGAAGAAGCGCCAGTTGGATAAAGTCGGCAGAATTGAGAAAATTGAAGTTCAGTATAAAGGTGTACCAAATGACTGCACCTTGGTTATGAACAAGGGTATTTCTACACCTTACGATTGTGCTAGACGTAAGTTTTATATTTTAAATATACAAGTGCTAAAATCACTTCAGTTTTTGTATTGGGCCAAATGAAATTGTGTTTTCCTATTGAACTTTCAGATTTAAGTGAATGGCACACAGACACAAGTGCCTTGGCACTGCTGGACGGCTCAGTATACTGGGACATGCACAGACCTCTCCCAGAAAATTGTACATTAGAAGTAAGTGACTTTAACATCTGATAATAATGAGGCTATCAGTGCAAAAGTGATTTAACCCCAGACTACTTCATTATGAGATAAAGAGGAATAAAAATTTTTGTTTTTGAATTTCATTATTTCAATATTGTTCTTTAGGTGATTTACCCCACTATTATAATGACAGATTATAATTTAACTAATCAAATGAGAAGGTATAATTAGATGAAATAAAATTTCAGATTTAAGTCTGTAGTCACAAGTTTCTGTTTTGACACAATAGTTAGTCGCACGGCCAGTGTTATTTATATGAGTTCATGCGTGGAGTGCATTTCTAGCATGTTTGAGAAAGTCAGAAAGCCATGAGCGGCATGAGAATTCTGGCACCAGGTTAGGCAACTAACCACACAATGAAGAGAGACTTAGAAACCACAGTCAATCTCATTAATCTACAGACAGACGGACGGTTCTTGTTTTACGGATTTGGCTATTTTACATTTTTGTTTTATCATCATCTGCCTAGCCTTTTCCCAACTATATTGGGGTCGGCTTCCAGTCTAACCGGATGCAGCTGAATACCAGTATTTTACATGGAGCGACTGCCTATCTGACCTCCACAACCCAGTTAATACTAGGTAATACGATACCCTTTGGTATCTTGTGTCTTGTGTCTTATAGCATTGTATTGGATGTACTGTCTGTAATGTTGCTATAACTAGTGATAAATAAATAAATAAATCTTGTTCTTGTTCTGTTCTTTACAGCTCCAAAACTTTAGGGTAGCAGAGCCGCAGGCTGTCAACAGGGCTTTCTGGAGAACATGCTCGTTTATGCTCGGTGCCTGTGCTACGGTCGCCTTCAAAGACACCGTGCCTGTCAAACTGCACAGTTTTCCTGGACCTGATAGTAAGACTGTCTTAAGTTTTTGTTAGAGTTAGTACTGTAAATGGTCAGAATTGTCAGTTGTTTTAACTGATGAAGTTCAAAGTGCCTAAGCAGACCCCTATTATTTGGGTGCCAAGATTTATGGTGTGGTCACAAGTGTGACTGCTGAGTGTGAGGCCCTGAGTTTGATTTTTTGGGTCGGGAAAACTGCTATTGTGTTTTTCCCATCAAGACTTTCTTAATAGCAGCCATGACTGCTACTCCATGTATGTTGTTTGGAATGAGTTGGAGTGGAGTGGAGTTTGGAGTTTGGAGTGCACAGTTCATGGCAATAAGTTCGCCCCCAATCACAAGGGACTTCAAAATAACACCAGTCAACAGTGAATTTGTAGCTTTTGATTATGAGAGTGGCTTAAATTTTTCCTTGTACCCAGAAATATAATATTAACAGTTTTTGGAAATTAGCTCTAGTTTTTTATTTATTGCGGTTTGTAGTTTGTATGAAATAGAACAAATAGAAAAGCAATTTTTTTTTTAAATATTTTAATCTTTTTTTAATCATTGTATAAACTGGTACTTACAACAAAATTAAAATAAATCGCAATTTTATGTTTTACATCAATTGGGAGCATAAAAAGGTCCTCTTCCTTAGTTTAATTCTTACACTCAACATGTATTTTCAGGTAGCAAAGACCAATAGATAAATACCTTAACCTAATTATACATACCAATAACATATTTAAATAATAAAAAATAAAAATAATAAAAACTTAAAACTATGTAAGTAGTACTTCACTTAACTCCATGTTTTTTGAATTCTTGTGGAAACAGGCTCAAATATACCCTACAGATACCCTCATAACTGAAAAACTAGAGCTAATCTAGTACACCAATGACTTTATTCTCAAGAGATATGTTAATTATAAATAAAAAGATCTGGCAACACGAAAAAAAATTGTAGACCTATGTAATTAACAAAATGTGGGTGTACCTAATGGGTACTCCTCTGTTAAACCCTTCGGGTATTACAGGCGTGATGTTATGTATTATCTTACCAATGCAAAACCTCAGTCCGCAGCGGCTCCTTCATATACGACGTCGACATCCCAACCCTGAACGACTGGAAGCCGTCGCCACAGGAGCTAGTGACTCTGGCCGCGGAGTACATGAAGCTAGTACGTCGGGACCAGCCCATAGAGCGACTGGAGGTCGGTGAGGAGTTGGCTCTGGAGATGTTTGTGGAGAACGAGCATAAGTCTAAGCAAATACCTAGTATCGCTAGGAATAATGGTGAGTAGGATTATTATAATAGATAAAATTCTAATTTACATATAGTCATTAATGAATTCGGAGTGACATTTTTTTGAAGTCCAAACATGTATGAAAACTGTCAGCTTTATATTCTCCATGTTAGCGTGTCGATAATAATTTAAATTGAGTCAGCTCAAAAAGCGACATATTTGGCACTTATAGTAACGCAGTAGGCTGTTCAATAATTTGCCGGAAGGAGGTATATTTCGAAAAGTGACTGCATACACAAACTACAGCAGCAAAGCCGCTCAATCGCTATGACTGACTTACAGAAGCGACTGGTTACTATGTTATTTTATGAAAACAGCAGCAGCAGTTGGCAGCAATGTTGCCATCTTCGGAAGTGCTTTCATAGAGTATGTATTGTTCTGGATGGATTGGTGGTGTGAGAAATAATATGAAAGCAGAAGGAGCAGAGGGCAATGGAAGAAAAACAAAAACACAAACGTGTTGGACCGGTGACGAATTGTTCTGTAGGAGACACATACATGTTTAAGAGGAGGCTCCCTAAATTGTATGTTAATTTGCATTAATATTCTGAAACAGTCGTACATACAATCAAAATGGAACTTTAGTATATGATTTATTAGATCTTTTTCTTTCCATGTACGGTCGACCAAGAAATTGGTTTACCACTTTTGATGACATCTCCCAGTAACATAATTATTCGCTAAGGATTACTGTATTACATTAACGTAATTGGTTAACTGTGAGCCAATCACAGAGCAATGGTTAAAAGAGCATGCAACTTGAACTGTGATGTCAACGCAATAGAGAATATTTTATGTAAACACAAACCAACTTGTCCTTTATAAATCAAGGAGGTTTATGCTAGATACCATACTTAAAAAAAACTAATTCATTTTCGAATCGCTTTTAACATATGATCTGTCAAGTGTCAGTTATTGATCAACTCAATAAATTATGTAAAATAGCCCTTGATGTTTTGTACGTGCAAATGATATTCAACCTTAGAGTGGTAAACCAATTTCTTGGTCGACTATACAAGACAGATACGTAATTGTAGCATATTCGCTCGATTCATTTTTAAACGGTTTTATTTAGCTCACCCCGTTTGTTTTATTTATTATTCTTGGGTCAAATTTAGTAATTCAAATTTCACCCTCTTCCTGTCAACCGATTAATCTGAAATTTTGTATACACTTTGGATTTTGGTGACAATACAATTATGTTTATTCATTATCATTATAAATTCAAGATGGCCGCCGCTACAAAATGGCGGATAATTTATGTTTTATTAATCCCATCAATATGGGTATCAAATGAAAGGGCTCAACAAGCAGAATACAATATACTATAAAAAATTGAAATCCAAGATGGCAGCCGCTACAAAATGGCGGATAACGTAGGTTTTATCAATCCCATCAATATGGGTATCAAATGAAAGGGCTCAACAAGCAGAATACAATATACTATAAAAAATTGAAATACAAGATGGCGGCCGCTACAAAATGGCGGAAATACAATTTTTTTTTTTTTTTTTTTAACTACGTATAGAGGAGTTGGACTGCAATAAACTAACGGGCAAGAAACCTTGCAATAATGAAGCACTAAATGAATTAAACAGAATGCGAAATAAAAACTAAAAACTAGAAAATAAAAAAGGTAAAAAAACTTTTTAAGTTAAACGGTTTTATGTTAAACATACATTGCAATGTTTAAGATAAATGTACTAAAAACCAAAAAATAATAAAATAGATACAGTCGTGGGAATTATAAACATATGCATAGACTAGACTAAAATAAAACCGTGGGGCACGTCAATTGTCTACAAATTATCGACTTAATGTGCGATAGAAGAATCGTTTAATTCGTCGTTAAAATAGGCAGTTGGCCCGCAGACGGTGAGGAAATTACTTACTATTTTCTTGCTCATGGAAATTCCAATAGTTATACACTCCATGTAAATAAAAGAGACGTGCCCCACGGTTTTATTTTAGTCTAGTCTATGCATATGTTTATAATTCCCACGACTGTATCTATTTTATTATTTTTTGGTTTTTAGTACATTTATCTTAAACATTGCAATGTATGTTTAACATAAAACCGTTAAACTTAAAAAGTTTTTTTACCTATTTTTTTTTATTCGAAAATCATGTCTTTTTTAACGATTATTACATTTTTCTTCAAGATTGCTCCGTCTTTATGTCTAAAATAAATGTTCACTGTAAGAAAATATAGTTTACTATCCAGCCACAAGATATTTTTTCTCCAGATCAATTACTACTTTAGTTATAAACGAAATAAGAATTGAGACTTACGACATTTAGTTTCGTGCTCGAACGCGATCAAAGAGCGCACGCGGTATTCGACTTTATTACTGATGTGCTAGCGTCTAGCACATCGCGCGGAGTGGCGGGGTGCATGGGGCGGAGCTTGCGTGGAAATTATTTTAGAGTGCCTGGTCTTAATAGTACATTGTTATCCAAGGGGCGAAAGTTACTTATTTAGTCCCGAAACGGAGTAATAGTTCTAGGCACTAAATAAGCAATTTACCCGAGGTAAACACTGTGCTTCTCATTAAGAATACGAGGAAAGTAGAATTAAGAACATAAATTATTAGCTAAAGAAAAAATTAGTGTTGATCGGATTGTCGCTTTCCCGCAATTTATTTTTGTCCTCTGCTCGTCCAGCTATACAGCCAGTATGTTTCATGTTCATCAATAAAAAAAAATGGTAAAGATTTTACCGAAATCTAAATATTTATTTTAGAGAAACAGTTAAAACTAATTTATAATAAATTATTAATATAGATATATTCATCAGTTAACTTTACGTTATTTTAATTTTAAATCGCGCTGTAATTTAGTGGCTCTATAAAAAGTTGGAACATGTTTCAATAAAAATGTGAAAATAGACCTATTGTTTTAATATAATTTGACTGGCCTGTTGGTCTAGTGGTTAGTGACCCTAACCGCTATGCCGGAGGTCGTGGGTTCGATTCCCACCCAGGACAAATGTTTGTGTGATGAGCACGATCATTTGTTCTGTGTCTGGGTGTAATTTATCTATAACATGTATGTATTTAGAAATATATAAGTATGTTTATCAGTTGTGGAATATTATTATATTTAAAAAAAAAAAAAAAAAAAAAATTGACAGCTGTCAGTGGAAAGCGATTCTCCCTAGGGCTGAAAAGTAGTACTCTCAACCCGCTCCGCAGGCATGACTGTTATGACCTGCTTTCAGAGTATGAGTAATGAAAAATTATTTACTCACTTTTTTTATTACTTACAGGTAAAGTGACGCTGTATAAAGTGGACAAACACGTAGATATCTCCAAAGGCCCTATGATCAGCAACACGAAACAGATCGGAAGGGTATCCATCGCGTCTGTACATAAGCTAAATGGTGAGCACTAATCATATAAAGGGCGATATAGTTACAGCTGCACGTGTCCATCTTCAAGGTTATGGTGCTTACCAAGGTCGGTCCGTGGATAGGTGAAATCAAAATCAAAATCAAAATCATTTATTTCAAGTTGGCCAGTTACAGGCTCTTTTGAATAGTCGAACAAATACTAAATTTTAATAAGCTAATAAACTAAGCTACAGTCCCACTCACAAGGCATAATAACTGTCAGTGTACTGTAGTTGCCGATTCCAAAGCGTTGGTCTCATGAGAAGAATGGCAAGAAACTTCATGGATACTCTTTAAAATCATAATATTGTTACAAAACTTTGGTTACATCATTCATATCGAGATTGGTATATTATCATGTGAGAACGATGTAGCAAGTTATGCACGATAAGTGTCGACAGTAAAGCCAAAACGACGATTTAAAAATAATATAATAATTCAAACAAGCCGTGGCAACTAAGAGGTGACCAGTCACAACTGACAGCACCCGTTCACGAGCATGACGCATGGATCAGCCACCATTCCACTCAACCATTTTAAAGGGAACGAAATGACCCGACACACCCGCCACCATCAGCGAGACATTTAAGTGAGCATGACACACTCTTAATCGCCAGGGCATATCCAAGTCAAATAAAAAATAGAAAAATAAATGTAGGTATTCCAGAGAATGACAGCTTTCTAGTACATAGTACTCACACAATATGTGCTATGCGACTATATAATACTAAAGAGATTGAATTTATACATTGCAAAGATAGTTGTACAATCTTCTTCTTTCTTCTTCCTATTAAATGCTATTCATTTAAGCGTCCTGTCCTTGTGGAGCAGGACCGGCATTGAGCCAAGCATTTTTATCAGCGATATAATCGTCTAACTTGTAATATGCTTGCTTGCATAGTGTGCGTTTGATACATGTTTTAAATTTCGTCTCATTCAGTTCAAGAATGCTTTGTGGAATTTTGTTATAGCATCTCAAACAGTACCCCATGAAAGATGAGTCTACCTTAGCGAGTCTGAAGCCTGGCTGCACTAACTGGTCCCTATTCCTAGTAATATAATTGTGTCTGTCACCTCTTTTACTAAAAAGATGCAGATTTTTTCTCACATACATTATGTTTTCGTAGATGTACTGACAATGCACCGTCATAATGTTAATGCTCTTAAATAGTTCTCTCAGAGAATCGCGCCTACGAAGACCATATATTGCTCTGATGGCTCGTTTTTGCAGAATAAAAATAGATTCAATGTCTGCAGCTCGTCCCCATAACAAAATGCCATAAGACATTAGGCTATGAAAGTAACTAAAATAGACCAGCCTAGCGGTATCTACATCAGTAAACTGACGAATTTTTCTAATGGCATATGCTGCTGAACTTAGCCGCCCTGCAAGAGATGTTAAATGAGCACCCCATTGTAGCCGTGAATCAAGCGTAATCCCCAAGAAAACCGTTTCATCTACGAATTCTAGTTTCTCGTTATTTAATAGAATATCACAATCACTACTTTTAACATTTGGTAAAGCAAATCTTATGCATTTTGTCTTTTTTTCATTTAATACTAAATTGTTTGCTGTGAACCAATTATGAATCTGAAGTAGGGCTTTATTCACATCATCTAGCTTTTGAGCCCGTCTATTTATCTTAAAAATTAGGGAAGTGTCATCAGCAAATAACACCATATTCTGAGGTTGGTTTTTCAATAAATAGGGTAGATCATTAATATATACCAGAAAAAGGAAAGGGCCCAATATTGAGCCTTGCGGAACCCCCATTTTTAATTTTAAACCCTGTGAATTAACACCATTTATTTGGACATGTTGTTGCCTTTCACTCAGATAAGATTTTACTAAACTAAGTGCAAGTTTACCTAGTCCATAATGCTCAAGTTTCAAAAGCAATGTGTCGTGATTCACGCAATCAAATGCTTTTGAGAGGTCACAAAATATTCCTACAGCATCTTGGGACTGTTCCCACGCATTAAATATGTGCTTTAATAAAGTTACACCGGCGTCAGTTGTGCAACGTCCTTTAGTGAAACCGTACTGTTGATCGTGTAAGATTCTGTTGGTGTTAAAATGATTGAGCATTTGGTTAAGCATAACTTTTTCAAAAACCTTGCTAAAAGCTGGCAACACCGATACAGGTCTATAATTATTAGTATCTTTACTGTCACCAGATTTGAAAAGAGGTATGACCTTACTGTGTTTCATTAAATCTGGGAAAACCCCTTGGTCTACACACAAATTAAATATTGAAGCTAAGTATGGTGCAATAGTCTCAACTATGGATGTACAAACTTTGATAGACATTCCCCATAGATCTTCGGTCAGTTTAATTTTTATTTGCCGGAAAGCTTTAATTACCTCCGTAGGGTTTATATGTTTAAATTTAAATTCAGCCAGGCAACCAGGCACGTTCGCCTTCAATAAACCAATTGAGACTTCAGGTGAGGAATTAAGAGCCTCCGTTGTTTTTAAAGGAATATCAGTAAAGAAATTTACAAATTCTTGAGCTACTTCCTGATTATCGCTTTTAGGACCACATGCTGTATTTAATGTGTAGCTAGTGGTACGTATTTTTTTCCTGTTAGTCTCGTTATTTATGACTTTCCAAACTGTTTTTATTTTATTTTCTGCTGTTTTGATCTTTTTGCCTATGTGAAGGGCTTTAGCAACCTTGCAAGTATTTCGAAATATTTTTGAATACTTTGCAACATACTTGTTAAAAGTTTCAGTGTTTATATAAGGCTTAAGGCCATACAGTTCAAAAAGTCTTTCCCTACTTTTTCTGATACCTCTAGTTGCCCAATCACTAAATATAAATTTAGGGCTAACACTTTTAATCTTCTTCTCAAAAGTTTTATTGAATTCTGTGTGAACTATTGAAAAGAAGTTATCGTACAATTTATTTATATTAATATCATCCACATGATGGTTCATTTCACATAACTTGTTCTGTAGGAAAATATTATATTTATTTAATTTGCTAGTTGTTAAAGGTCTAAATGTAATCTGAACTTTTTGTAATGGTGTGTTACACTTAAAAGTTACGGTTTGTCCGCTATGATCAGACGGCAGGCAATTTACTATGGCTTTATCTATGTAATCACAATCGCAGAAAACATTGTCTATACAAGTAGCAGAAAATGAGGTGACCCTAGTAGGTTCTATAAAAATGTTGGTTAAATTAAATGACTTAAAAAGATTTAATAACCTACTGCTAATTGAATTTTCTTCTAAAATATTGACATTGAAATCGCCACAAATAATTACAGATTTATTACTGGCAGCAAGTTTTGCCAGGACATCTTCTACTATTGATTCAAACAAGGGAAAGTTTTGATTGTTTGGGGGTCTGTACACACACACAATTACATGCTTATCTAGCTCAACACAGGACAGTTCGACGCAATGTTCAACCGAAAGACCTACAATGTCATTACGTTGCTTATATTTAACACAATTTTTTAATAATATTAGGGAACCTCCACGCAGCATTGATTTACGGTTAAAACAGCTACCCACCGTATAGTTTTCATAATTAATAAGCATTTGGTAATCTTTGAGCCAATGTTCAGTAAAACAAATAATGTCAAACATACTTTTCTCTAAAAACAATTCTATTTCTAATAATTTGGAAGAAATGCCTTGGATATTTTGGTGGAATAAATTCAAAGTGTTCTGCTGAGGCCCTTTTTTACTAACTAATTTAGTGCAAGAAGATACCTTTCTGTTGGTAGGTTTAACAATATTGTTAATGGTACCTTCTGTTGTCTTACTTCCTAGTTTAAACTAATATCTGGAGTCAGCCCAGAGTCTCCTGTGCTATCACCAGACAACAAGATTCCATCACTAAAAACTCCTAATTGAGAATTTTCCACGGTGACATATGGAACATCCTCCGTACAATGTTTGTAAACATTTATAGCACTAGTGCTATATTTATTTGAAGTCACCTCCTGTACATAAGTACCATGACTAATAGTCGCAGTGTTAACAATGTAAGAAAACTTTGACATACTACATATGTCTGTGTGAATATTAAAAGCTAATAGCCTAGCTATTTTGTGTCTAAATCTAAGAGGTAGATACACATTACCTGGTGTCGACTTAAGCTTATCAACAAAAGTGTTGGTATCCAGATATACAAGCTTGTCACAATAGTGACCTACTAAGAAATGCACATGTTTGTTTAACATGTGTATATAATTGTTTTTCCTATCACTAAGTCTTTCAAAATACGGAAAAGCACACAATATAATTTTACTACAATCTAACTTTAACAACTCTGATACACAGTCAGTGATGTCTTCCTTTTTAATTTTAGAACTGTTACCAACACATATAGTAATGGTTGTGTCAGGACCACAAACAGTTTTTGAAGCTGATGCCATAATCTGTTTGAAGGTTGACCCCGGCATACAATAATTTTGTGTACAATAACTCAAGTTATTACTAATTAATTTTCCTAGCCCTCTACCTAAACCATCAGAAAACAAAACTGAATGATTACAATCATAACCATTAGGAAATACAAAACTGCCAATCTGAGGGTGCGCTACTTGTGCCTCTTGACTGATGATACAGTCCTGAGTGCGTACAGCCAGGGACAAGTCCTCCGTTCCCACTGGCTGGAGGGCATCAGGGCTCCTCTGACAAGTACAGAGAGTATTACTGACAGTCAGCAAGTCCACTTTGTCAACTAATTCATTTGTAGCAAGAATATGCTCTTTAATTTGGTTTTTTGAGCGATCATATTTAAAAGATATAGAGTTTAATGACATATTCAGGGCCTGTATTTCTGATTGTAAGCGCTGAGTATCCATTTCATAAATATTTATACTATCTTCTAATTTAATCTGATAGTTATTTAAAGTATTAACAAGAGAAACACGTTCTTTCCTTAATTGAATGTTTTTGGAATAATGTTTTTGGTTTTTCTTAAATTTATTAATTTTTTTAATGATTCTATTTAGTCGTGCATATTTCTTAATTTTTTTCTTACTTATTTTATGGCAATTATGATTCAATATGGAATCTTCTGTAAGGTCAATTGTAATGATGGAATGAGGGTTAGAATTTTTATTTACTAATTCATTATATAAATGGTCAGTCTCTATAGCCTGAGTGTGATCGTTTTCCCTTTTCAAATTTAAAAGTTTAGCATTAGCATGGATTAATTCATCCTCTAGGTCCCTAATTTTACACAAAGCCTCCTCATATAAGTTACTACAGTGGTTGAACCCATCCGTGACCACCCTTAGTTTATCCCGTTCACTGACAACATTCATGTATTCCTGATGAAGGTCTACTAGCTCCCGTTTTAAGCTTGAGTTTTTACTATTAACGTTAATGACCTCCTCCTCACTGTCTTCTCTTTCCTGTAAAAGTTGTTGGCATTGGAGTTTGGAATCCTTCAGCTCTTGGAGGGCCGCTCTTAATTTTTGTTCCATATCTAAAGCAGTGGCCTTACGAGTCATTACAGGCATGGTTTCCGGATAGGTTACTGAAAATTAAAAATAAAGAAACGGTGAGAACTAAAAGGCTAGACCAATAAAGAAAGTTTAGCGTTGTAAGGGGAGAAAAAAAATGAGAAAAAAGATAGTGTTACTCAAACAAGTGAGGTAGGCTGCTATATTAGCTCAAAAGGATTAATTTTTTTGATTATTTTTATTGTATTAGAATTTTAGTCAGTCTTGAGTGGGTAGGTGTAGGTGGCTAGAAAAAAGAAAAATTAACTCAAGACAAAAACAAAATAACTATTATGAACGTTATTTTATTATCTATATAAAGGGAAAAGATCGAATAAACTAGAATTATTGAATTTATCATATAGCTTTCATTCATACGATCACTCTTTGTTTAAAAAGTGCAGAACCAATACAGGGTACTGACTAAGCAATAAATGTTTAACTTGTATTTAGTACATCCGTGTTACAGAGGTAAAAGTGATGTTTGTGTGTTCATTAATAAGATTAAAACAAATGATACTCCCCTTGTGATCTAAGTCCGCAGTTTGAAACTCCAAAGTTCCAAACGTCAGCTGTTGTTTGAAGGTTACCGGTAACCGTATGTTCCCGAAAACTTTATTTACACGTTCCCATAGCAGGAAAACACTTTTACTATGTATTTATGCATTTATAATATGATTATACATTAGATTACACCTTATTTTAACATAATTAATAATTAAATTTAATTTTAAACTACGGAGCAAGAATTTGACATGTCACTTGGGCAGTGTTGCCAGTTTTTTTTTTTTTTTTGTGACTCATCCACAGTTGTTGTAATTATTTTGTGTATCGCCATTACCTTGACCATACGACCTATTGTATGACATACCCTAGTATTTCACCAAAAATATCTAATTAGTCCGACAGATAGATTTTCAAAAAATAATGGACACAAATTTTATTTTTTTACGTAAACAAAAGATGAAGACGGTACAGCGAAAAGTCGTGTCAACTCGTGTGACCTCACAAGATTAGTATTAGTACGTTTTTACCCACAAAGTGATGTCAAAAATCCCCACTCATGATCTTTGACGTTTAATTTTCGTAATTTTTTGTTAATTTGATTTAGCAAAAAAACGTATCCAATCGTTTTCGTTAATCGAACAGACGGACTTATTACATTTTTTTGGTGAAATACCCTAATAAGGATTTTCGTGGTGGAGTAATTAGGACACGAAACTCGCCAACAACAATATATTCATGAAAAAAGAGATGGGGGTTAAGTTTGTCTATGACCAAAACTCGCCAAGTTCACTGAGTCGACCCGGTGTGACGATGACCGTAGCGATGTTGCAAGTTGCGCTAGAATCTAGCGCAAGCCTCCTTTCAAGTTCCGGAAATTCCTAATATCCGCGTCAGGTACTTATTTACCTGCGTGGCCGCGTCGAAGAACCGCGGGTCGGCGCGAACATCTAGCGGCTAGATGTTAGAGGAGCTGAAGCGAGAACCTAGAAAGATTGTTGGTAGTCGGACGGGTCTTTCATGGGCGATAATCCTTGCGTTTACATCATCATCATGATATTAAACAGTGACGCTTGTTCCAGGTTCATCAGACAATGACACCAAACAGCTGTACAGGTTCCAAGGAGTGGCGCTTCCTATGGGCGTCATCATCAACCACTTCGCCTTCTCCATACTCACTGAGAGAGCTAAGAAGCTGGTAAGTGCTAGTCAAGCGGTCGCGAGCGCGATTACGGATCTCGGGATCCTGGGTTTTCGATTCTCGAGACACAGTCAAATGTCTGACACTTCCTTATACTCCGCCAGCGGGAGGAGTAATTTCATGATTTCTTAATCACCAAAAACAAAATTTGCGTTGTCACTTAATCTGCCTTGTAAATACATTTTGTTTTCACACTATTTTTCTTTAATATTTTGTCACTGCATCTTCTTTTAAGTTTGTATTATTCCTCTAAAATCAAAATCAATCAATCAAAATCAAAACTCATTTATTCAAACTAGGCTGATAATCAGCACTTTTCGAACGTCAAAATTTACTTTACTTTACTTATTTACAAGAGACAGTCCCCCAAAACGCCCCCCCTTCGACACTTCCTAGTGTTTTTGCTGGAAAGAAGAAGTGGCGGAACAAACTTCCCAGCACACATCTGTCTGTTAGGTTGGTTAGAAGAACCCGACTCGATACAATAGTAAGGCAAGTATAAAAAAGTATATAATAATAATAAAAAAAGACATAACATATCAGTCAACTAATCTTGGAGAAAGAACATAAATAAATAACAAACATTGTCTTGTGTTCAACTCAGCGACCAACTGTTCTTATCATTTAAGTAGTCGTTAATGGAATAGTACGCTTTAAACAAAGATTAGATTTTACTTTGGCTTTAAACGCATTAAATGGCAAGTATAGAAAAGAAGATGGCAGTTTGTTATAAAATGTTATACCAAGCCCGACGAATGAATTATGAACTTTGTGAAGCCGGTGAAAAGGAGCGCGTAGTTTATGTTGTTATTCCTCTTTCCAGAACACCGTCAAATCACCGATCCCGAAAGCAGTGGAACGCGAGGAGCCACAAAGCATAGCAATGAAGGCCTGAACACAATAGTACCTTATGTTAGTCCGTAATTATAAGTAGTTTAGTTATCTCTAAGTCAATAAAACTTGTTAAGAATTTAGGTACCGGTGTTTTTATTGACGAGAGCTAATAGGGGATCGGACAAAAAAAAAACTAATTAGTACGTCAGATAGATTTCCAAAAAATAATTATAGAAATTTTTTTTTTCACATAAACAAAAAATGAAGACGATACCTACAGTGCTTCGAAAACTCGTGAACTCCTCGAAAACGTCACAAGTTCGTAATTTTTTTACCATACTCATGATCTTTGAGGCGTTCTATCTCCGTCAATTTTTATTTATTTGATATAACAAAAAACACGTTTCCAATATTTTTCGATAATCTAACTGACGGACTATTTATAATCATATTTTTATCACTCAGTCTGATCCCCTATTGGGTGGCTTTGTTGGTCATCATCATCATATATCAGCCCAATATGGGTATAGGTTCTCCTCCTTTTTCAGTATTTTTTCCCGGTCTTATGCAGGAGTTCCCCGCGGCTTAGACGATATTGTCAATCCAACGAGCTTTAGGACGGCCTTGGCTTCTATAGCCTAACCTCGGCCAAGGTTTGCTCCATCGGCCAGAGCGTTCACCTCTATACAGAAGAATAGGACAGAAAACTCCATGGACACGATGTTGAGATCTTACTAATATTATAAATGCAAAAGTTGTTGAGGCTGGATGGAAGTTTGTGACATAATTAGATATTTTGGCGTTTCGAATGTAAATTAAAACTACTTCAGGGTAGAATTAATCATAAGAATTTTATTTCATACATAATATTTACAAATATCTCAAATGAGAATAAAATGTCATTCCAATTCTTCCGTCCAGGGCCAATGTCGACCATTGGTCGTTGGTTCTATACAGCTCGTCCCGCCATGTCCTGAGAGGTCTACTGTAAATAGTTGCAACGTCCACCAGTGGGGGCAGATCGGAATAATCCCTCAGGCATACGGTATACATTGGCCATGTTTTATAATCATAGATTTTTCTATAGACATCAAGGTAAGTTGAAAATGTTAATACTTAAGTACTTTATTTGTACTTTACCAAGTACTATTATAGTCTTTTATAATGCCCTCGTCTTCTAAATGTCAATTCAATACCTCATCATCATCCAAAGCCTGAATTCACCCACTGTTAAGGTATAGGTCTCTTTGCTTGTGCCATTCTCCATGGTCCACAACCCAAATGTAGCAACTGTTTACGATTACTCCTATGGATGGAGTTGTTCAGTTTGCTGGACTTTTTTTTATTTGGGTTTCGTACCTGAACGGTAAGTAACCAACGGGACCTCAAAAACATAATCATTGTCTCCATAGGTCTGTCCTGTCACCTTTTTAGGATTCCATCCATAGGATAAATCGGGTTCCGCAATTCCTTATTCCATTGTTTTGTGTCCTTTCTTTATCATTCTCCCCGCTTTCATTTAATAATCAGGATATTTTTGTTTTATTCTTTTGGTAGTAGGAATAATTGCTATTCTACTTGTTGTTATCGCTATGAGACCTAATGATATACTAACATTACTAAGTGTAATATGATTGAATGAACTGTGAATACACTACCTTCTATGGCATTATAATGAGGGTAGAGTTCTAAGACATTAATGGTATTCAATTTCGGAGGAGCCCAGACTACAAGAAAGACTTTCTGATGTTCTAACCTGATTTCTGAAGATCTAAATTAAAAAAGCATCCACTTTTCAGTATTTATGAAGACTTGGGTTTCTTCGGATCAGATGGACCTTCCTCCTCAGTGCCCGCTTGGAATATAGGCTGTGGCTGAGTTTTCTTATAAGCTGGGGCAACCCAAAACGGATTCTCTTCAGCATCCTTTGCATACTTCAAGATAGCCTCTCTAGGATCCTGTTCATCATCTACCCTCTTGCTAAGACCTAGATTCCTGATGACGAAGGAACTGAGTGTGCTGCCAGAAGCCGCTACTCTTCCACCTTGGCCCGATGTGATAGGTAGATCAGGGCGGTGAGACTTCACAGGATCTAACCTATCCTTCTCCATCTTCTTCTTGCTAGTTCTGAGTTTCTCTTGCCTGAACAGAGGTAAGGCATGGGGAGTTATGATCTGTTGTGCGCTTACTACTTCCACAGAATGTTTCTTACGATGAGTTTTGACTATGCACAGTTTCGCGCCTCGTAAGCTTCTCTTCTGATCGAAATAGCATTTGACTACTCCATTTCCGCATCCAACAAATATTTGGTTAAGTTTCGCGTGCCAAATGCCTTTAATGACGTGGGATTTTGTCACATCTATATGCGTGGTTTGCTCAAAAGTTTTCGTGTTAAAGAAAACCAGTCTTCCTGTATCCTGCCCTCTTTGCAAAGACTCTCCTGTGAAAACCAAAGTGTCATCTGGGCTAAAAGCGCAATCCGTCGACTCGTATCTGGAGAACAGATCTCCAAAAACATGCAGTGGTTTTCTGAAGTTTCTCAGATCCCAGATTTTCATTGTGTCATCATTTCCTCTACTGACTAAATGCGAGCTGAGGTAGGAATATGATATGCTTGTGATTTCTGACTGTTTTTGATGGCAGTCTCTCACGCATGCTGTGGTATTGACGAAGTTCTTCCTATGGTCCCACATTTGGATGGAGCCGTCGTAGCAACCACATGCTACAGTGTTACCGTCTCTGGAAAATGTGCAAGCAGTTGGTTTGGCTTTCAGACCTCCTTGCTGCCGAGGTTTGATGACGGCTTTGTGTTGTTTAGGGTTCTCAGTGAGCCAGAGTCGAAGGGTCCCGTCTTGGGAGCATGTCATGAATTCTTCGCGTACTTGAGGATGCCAGCAACCACTGTTTAGCGCTGCTGTGTGGCCTTTTGTTCTGAAACAGATGGAATTATATAAGTTTGAAATAGTTTTGAATCATAAATGTCATAATGTACGGTGTGGTGATTTGAGATGCTTGTGAAAATAGTATTTGCATTTAGGAACCATTTGGGGAGGTAGTTTTCAGAAGTGGGATAGCAATACTTAGACACAAATCTTTGCACGCCATTCAGCATGTTGCTCTGCCATGTTGCCGCTATGATTTGAAAAAACAACATACTATTAAATGGGCCTTCTTTGTACTTGAATCACGCCTGATAGAAAGCGATGGACGAGGTCTGTGATAGAACGAGCGTGCCCAGAAGATGCCTGGTCACTCTTGCTTTGAAGGCAGACATTAAAAGTAAAAATAATTAGGCTTGGCTGACTACAATTGCTATTTAATACAAACGGGGCACATTAAATAAACCATAACATACTTAGCCATATCCGTAATATATTGGTCTCCCTTCACACACTCGAGGACTTCAAAGCCGTCGCGATCCAGCACTTTGGCCTGCGCTGCACCACTGACCACTAGGATTGAGTCTCCAGTGGTGGAGTACTGCAGAGCCTTGATGGGGTGGTTCTCGCACGGTTGTAGGGTGCGGAATGAACGCATTGATGAGTCCATACCTGGGAAGTTTATGGTAAATGTTAAAAGTGGTTACACTTTTCGACGTGGAATAGGGGATCGGACTGAGTCAAAAATATATAATTCTAATTAGTCCGTCAGTTAGATTATCGAAAAATATTGGATAAGTGTTTTTTGTTTTATCAAATTAATATAAATAGACGAAGATAAAACGCGTCAAAGATCATCACCGTTATCAGACGGGCGGCACGCGTGCCCCGGTTGTTCCATGTAGATTCATGCAGGACTAACGCTGGGGCACGAGTGCCTCTTCGTCAACTTGTGGAGGCCTATAACACACATTTCATCGACATAGATATATTCTCTCTTTCTAGTATAAAATTTGAGACCTAGCTATAAATTCTCTTTCACCGCAATCTTAACTTATATTTGCTTAATTCATTTCCATTCCTAACTTGTTCATTATATTAATCTGTGGACAATGGTGTGGGTTATATGTTTACCTATTTGTGTAACATGTCATTTGTGTAACAAATCATAATTGTTAAACTTAACATGTAACTGTTTTGGGATAAATAAATAAATAAAATAAAATGAGTTGACGAGGTATTGACGTCATTTGTAGGTAAAAAAATGTACTGACATGTGGCGTTTTCGAGGAGTTCACGAGTTTTCGAAGCACTGTATCGTCTTCATTTTTTGTTTATTTATTGATTTATTAAAACTTTATGCACAAGTAATAAAACCGTACAAAGGCGGACTTAATGCCTTGGGCATTTTCTACCTGTCTACTTTAACATATAAGAATAAATACATACATACATAAATATACATAAAATTTTGAAAGATAATAAGAAAAACTTTAGCAACTTAGTTGTGAGACGAAGCTGCCAACTTCTTGCGGATGTGCTCGCGAGCTTTCATTTTGAATGTGAACTGACTGTTTACTGTCCTGATCTCTTGAGGGAGTTCATTCCAGAGGAAGATCGCCTGGACAAAGAAGGACTTACGGATTTTATAAAGCCAGAGCGATGAGAAGGACAACGTAGAAGACGATTATTAGCGGAGCGAAGAGTCTTGCTATGAGCAGTGCATAAATGTTGACAAAGGGAAGTGAGGAAGGGGAAGTGGGCTTGTGAAGGAGGGAAAACAGGATTGTCAAAGCCCTCAAAGCTCTGCGCTCTCGGATAGGTAACCACTTTAGTAGCGATCGCTGTTCAGACACATGATCGTACTTGCGAAGATTGGAGACGAATCGAATGCAGTTATTTAGAAGTAGGTTAGGTGAGAAAAGAAAAAAATATGTGTTCAATATTTATTGGAAATCTATCTGACGGACGAATTAGTTTTTTTGTCCGATCCCCTAATCCGAGAAGTGAAAAAGAGATCATTCGCCTCGTTTCAAGTTGGATGACGCGAGTTATAGGTACCTTGCCAGAATATTCGCTATTATAATATTGCACAGACAAAAATAAAGCTCTAGTTTGAGTGTAAAATTATTCTGCAGTTATAAATGTCTTTTTTATTGTTTGGAAGTGATAACAAGTAACGTAACAAGTGATGAGTTTGTGAGCATATACCTAATTATTTAAAATTACATGAGCACATATTTAATGCTTAGTTAACTATAACATTCATCAAGTTAGATTCTGAACACAGACTCAGCATCTCTCACATTATAAGCAAAAGTAGGTTTAAATCTGCCATTGACACTCATTTTTAATCGTAGCAATTTTTTGATTTTAGCATTTTCTGGCTTCTTCAGTGTTTTCCTTCACTGCAACTTCACAAAGTATCAAGTGTGGGTTGTGCCCGCAACTTGTCAGTTAATCACCCGATTAGACCACAAATGCCGTGAACTGCCTCAATACAATGGTTTGTATAATATGAGTTACAAATACAGATATAGTTCCATTCAAACTTAATGGTGGCTTGGAAGTTTGCTGAGAGGGACAGTCAGCGCAAGTGTAACTGCAGAGTTTTAACAGATCTATAGCATAAAGCAATTTTTTTTTTATCTTACCAGCAAAATCCCAGAAGGAGACATCATAGTCTATTGATCCCGTTGCCAGACGAGCACCTGACGGGTCAACTGCCAGCGCCACTACAGCTTTAGTGCCGTGAACCATCTCCACCTGGAAATAAAATAGATTGTTGATTGAAGCCCAAAAGGAGGGTTATATTGAATAGAATAAGAACTGGCTAGATAAGCCGAAATGTAAAACTGCCGTAACTTTTTTTTTTTAAAAGAATAACCTTGCCCCACACTAGGAATTTCTCCTGTATTGTGGGCGCACAAACATTTAAACTCACATACACAAATACCCAGACCCGGAACAACTATCTGTAGGTCATACAAATATTTCTACCGTGCGGGAATCGAACCCGCGACACGCAGCACAGCAGTCCATTGCTTGGGCCACTGCGCCAACCGTGCCATCATCTCACATCACCCTGAGTAACAGAAAGTTGTAATCAGTTGTCGACATATGGGCATGTGATGCAGGGGAATCAAGACAATGTGCTGAGGAAAATTTTGGGTATGAACGGCATGGCTATAAGAGTAGAGGAAGAACAAAGAAGCACTTGACGGACTGCCTGAAAGATAATATGGGTAGAAAAGACTAAGAGGGAGGAAACTCAGGAGATGATGGGAAATAGATAAGTATGGGTGAAAAAGACATGCTGTGTCAACCTCAAATAAATTAGGATAAAGGCAAGAGGGTGATTATGTTACAAACAGTTAGGTTTGCTGGAAGAAAGGGAGAGATACTACAGGATATGTATATTCTGGATCATGGACTTTGAACTAAAAAAACATTTAAAATAGGGTATTGACAGAAAAAATCTAATTAGTCCGTCAGATAGATTTCCAAAAATATTGGAGACATATTTTTTTTTTTTTTCACATAAACAATAAATGAAGACTGATACTTCGAAAAGTAGTGCAACGTCACAGTTTGGTACATTTTTTACCAGAAAGTGACATCACCAGCTCCCACTCAGGATCTTTGACACATTTTATTTTCGTTCATTTTTTATCATTCAGAATCTGGCTACTACCAAGAAATTCCTGATGGAAAAACCGAGTTACCTCTAGACCAGAAATGTCCCTTCACATGGTGAAAATTTTAGATCAACGTACAGTTCGAACAAATTATCTTGGCAGGTCCGAACTTCGTGCAGAACGCTGCGCGTTAACATTTATTAGGAACCAAATGGTGACATGAGGTGAAGTTCGGGGGGCGGTAGTCTAGGCTAGAGATGCACCTTACATAAACACAATCAATCCTTTATACGATCAAATATCGTAATCGATTAGTTTTATTTGGAATACGTTATTATTAGTGTTTAGAAGATATTTAAGTGAATACATTAACTAATAAAGTGAATTTAATCATTAATAATTGAGTTTTCGTCTTTATTACATAAAAAATGTATAGTAACATTATGTTTTCTCTGTTAAAAGACATGATTTACTTATATTTTAGAAATCTATTACAGACTTCTTGAATAACGAATGTTTACGAATATTTAAAACCTCAATATAAAATTGAATAGAAACATCTTTTTATTACTTAATTTCAATCGATTCTAAGAATAATCGATTAAACGACACCCATTGCACATGCACATGCACATCTCTTTTTGTTCACTTCGTGACCTTCGTGCAAGTTCGGCAATATTCGGTACGAGGTATTATATCTCAGTCACACGACAGCATTTGTTTAGTGTTTGTGTTGCTATCTCTGTCTTGAGCACATTCGATTAGAAAAGTTTTCGTTGTGTTTTTGTTTGTTGTTTTTAATATTAATGTTATTTTTTATTATTTGTTAGAGAAGTTAGTGGGCACTTATTTCGTCAAATATGCCACCAAAGTATAGTAGTGTTTTAAATCGCCAGGCGAGAAAAAATATTTACGATTTAACTCAGTATATGAAAGGGGAAAAAGAAAATGGAGTTAAAAATGTAGACTAGGTATCTAAAAGTGTTTTGATATTTATTTCATTTGTATTTTCTCACTGTATTAGGTATTTTCTGATCGTATATGTGTTTATCTGGCAATAACAGTTTTCTTCGCGAGTATACATGCGCAAAAGTTGGCAGAGCCTATGTTCAGACCTGCCAAGATAATTTGATCGTACTGTAATCAGCATACAACATTCCAATTGCTGTAATCCCAGACTCTTTTCTGTAGAATTGACATCGTTTTTCGAAATAAAACAAATATCAATTGCATATTGTACCTACACTGACGGATGAAATACATGTGTCTAAAAAAGTGATCTAAATAAATATTGATTTATGAAGAGGGAAAGGAAGTAATGATATGAAAGAGAAAGGAATAGAGGCCACCGTGACATCTAACTCCTAGTCTCAGAATGGAAGAAGAAAATTTGCTGCACCAACCCCAAATAAAATGGCTTATGAGCAGGAAGATGATAATAATGTACACTGAATCTATCTCACCTCATGACTATTAGGTATCCTCTTTTCCACAGGCAGATCCTCATCATCAGAACCACTCAACTCATCATAACTGTCATCACCATCACCTTTACTCTTCTTAGTCTTGTCATCCTTATTTAACAACCCTGAAGGTATTGGTGGACCAATTTCATCATCATCTTCTTCTGGAGGCCCTATAGACAATGGGCCAATCATTTCATCATCATGCTTTTTTGTCTCTGGCTCTTTTGGTATAGCGGCCTCGGCTTCTAACCTCTTTTTGCTGGCTTCTTGAGCGTTTATCTTTGCCTGTTCTACTAGCTCGACGAGGTCAAAGTTTTTAGCTTTTTTACCGAAGTTTCGGATTCCCATTACTTGTTGAACGTGCTGGTTTTCCAAGTCGTCTGCTATTTCTTCAATTTCCCGGTGTTCTTGGATAGGTGTTCGTCCAAAAGTTCCGAAACCGGACGTATTGGCTTCAGCATTTTTGTTACTGTTTTCGCTTGACTTGCTGATGTTAAACTTGATTTTACCGAAGGAAATTGGTTTCTTGTGCATCTTTGTGGATTCAATGGCTCTGTTTACCAGGCAATCTTTATTCTACGTTGGTAATCACACCGCACTTCTTATCGATTATTCATACCAAAGTGATACCTACAGGTTACTGATGCAATTATTTTTATCGTAAAAGCTTATTTAAAATTACATTCAATACTATCACAATAAAACTACTATTTAATATTCTTATTTTTTTTTAACAATAGCAAACTCAAAAATAGATTTGTTTTGCATTTGCAAGTGTCAAAAACTCGTTTACCAGATAATAGTACCCATTGACATGTCATGTGTGCGTTTTGTTTCAATTTCCGAGCATTTGGTTACGAAAAGTTTCAAGCTAAAAACTCAAAATGTTTAAATGTTCGATACACGGACCCTGTAATGCTTGTGTACTCCTGTTATCCATTATTTTTATAACAACTTTGCAAAACGTTTGCGTTTTATTGTTAAGTCGACGTATTTTTTTACAAAAAATAGCAAACAATCCTTTCCAAAATACTTATACTAATAAACCAAATATCTATTCTAATTAAAATTTCAGTGAAAATATACAAAATTACATTATAAATAGATAAGAATTACACGTGTGAAACTTAGAATGCTTAGGCAATAAATAGCTAGCTTTACCGATAATTATTATTTTATAAATCGTCATTCTGCCTAGGGCTGCGGTCCTGAGCGGTCATCAGCGATGTTTGTGCTACCGATATTCTGTGTTCTCTTCGGCTTGGCCGTTGGATATGTTGATAAGGGTAAGTAAGTAAAATATATTTAGAATATTCATGATTGTGATAACGCTTTTAGCATCACTGTTGAGGTTTTTATAACAATTTATACGCGGGTCAATGTAATTGGTGTCTTTATAAATCGGTTCAAGTTCAAACCTAAATAACTCTGCAAAAATGACCAAACATTTTCTCTTTTGCCTCTTCTTTTTTTCAAACTACCTACTGTTTTTTTTATAGAACTTGTTATGTCTAGACGCGTCATGTAATTTACATATAAATGGCCATAGACAAAATAAAAAACAAAGGAAAATGACCTGAGGTGGCTGAGGTAGGCTGTTTTTATGTGCTTATCTCAAATTGACTTTTAGTATCAATTTTCAGAATAAATGGAACATGTTTTATTATTGATTATGAACTGTGATTTATATTTAAGAAAATTGCTTACTAAATATAATATTTCATACCAAATAAATTGGGCCCACACAGTAAAGTGTAGCTCACTCCTCGCAGAGAGGAGCGTTGTATCGCATCGGTAGGAACGGTTGCAGCTTACAATCATGATTCACTTTACTGTATTTCGAAAATTGGCAACATAAATTTGTGCCTCTTTGTATTAGATTTTTAACCAACTTCGTAAAGTATATTTTTGTAGATTTTTTACCCTTATTTATTGAATTAGATTACCATTACTCCGAAATGGTCAAACTACAAAACTATTTTGTTTTCTTTTAATAGATGCACCGCCTAAATGGAGTACCGTTTACACTGTGAAGGGGTTGTTGAGTATTCCTTATGCAGAGCTGAAAGAACCTTTCTACACATGGTGAGTTAATATGCATGAAAACATAAACAATGTCTGGCAAATATCTTGTAAAGTTGTAACCCAGGTGTTGAGGACTTAGGCAATAAGGTAGTAGACGAAAAAAAAATAGTCCGTCAGATAGATTTCCAAAAAATATTGGAAACATATTTTTCCTTTTGTCACATAAACAAAAAATGAAGACGATACAGTGCTTCGAAAACTTGTGGCGTCACATCACACTGCATTTTTTACCACAATGTGTTGGCAGATCTTCACTCATGATTTTTGATGCGTTTTATCTTACCTATTCAATTTTCATTAATTTTATAAAACATAAAACACATATGCAATATTTTTCTATGATCTAACTGACGGACTAAACAGAATCATATTTTGTTTAGTCAGGAAAGATCCCTATTATCCACGTAAGGGCAGAAGGATGCTTAATATCCCAGTTGATTTGGGATGTAAGCGTAGCATGTCTTCTGTCAGCTATTATGTCTTTATTATTTTTACATCATAAAAATCAAATCATTTATTGAAATAAGGGGACACATAAGGATGAAAAGCTACAAGTAACAGACCTTCAAACCATATCCTACCCTAACGGGCTTTTTAATAATCCTCAGCTCTCTGGACAGCAGACTATTTTTGTCAGATCATAGACAAAAAAAAAATCGTTTCTGCCTAGAAACCAATTTTGTTTAATGAATAACAAAATTTAGTTGGGCACGTTTTCATTTGTCGGCTCATACCCGACCGTGGCGATTAAAAGGTCGAGAAAATGCCATGAGCTCCTAACCAAAATGCAAGTGTTATATAATAACAACTGATGACAGCGGCTTCGTCCGCGTGGATGTTGGTTATCGCAACCAACAGTAATCTTTTAATCGCCCCCTTTCAACCCATTTTTCATTAAAAAGTAGCCTATGTCCTTTTAAGCTCTAGAATATCTGTGTTCCAAATTTCATTTAAATAATAAGTTACTTTCGGGTTTATAATATTAGTAAGGATTTTGACCTTGTACCAACACTGTTGCCACCATTCAAGTGTTAATTTAATCTTTTTCCTCAATTCCCATTTAATAATAAAGGATAACAATATCAATACAAGCGAAACCAGACATAAATGTTAGTTAATTGGTGTTTTGTTTAGTCTCTGGTTATATTGAAAACCACAAAAAAGGATAAACCTTTGTTTACTAGAATAACTGGCAACAAAATATGGATATATGAAAGGTAATCAATCAAGGTATACAAAACCAGTATAATGGGATCTCACATTGTCCTGAAAATCTGTATAAAGCAAGGCCATACTTGCTAGTTCACTGGCAGTCAACCACTTTTCAACCTTATTTTTAGGGCTTATGGGTGAAACTTGGTAGTTTGTAGAGTTTGTATTAGAACAGGGATTCGTCAATGATTACACTAGTTTATCGAAGTTTTTAAGTTAAGCAGGAGCTTTATAGGATGTAGTAAACTGTTTATGTTAAAAGTAATTAATTTTCAGTAGGTAAATACCCTTTAATAAAGTCTTATATAATTATTATTATGATATATTATGATGCTATACATATAGGATAATTATTATAAAAAAAACCAATAAAACGAACCAACGAAACAATATTAGTTTCCTACAGCCAAGGGAAAAAGAAGTTAGTTGGTGTATGTATGGCTGAATAATTAAAAGTAATTTAATTATAAATTTAAGAGACCTTGTGCCTGACATTATAGATAGATCTAATCAATGGAAGAGTACTCATTAATTATCAGTTCCTTTTGGATTAAGCTAATAACAATTTTTTTTTTACATTGCTCCACACTAGGAATTTCTCCTGTATCGTGGGTGCATTCACAAACATTTAAACTCACAATAATTACCAGACTCGGAACAACTATCTATCTATCTAGGCCATAAAAATATTTGTTTATGTTGGGATCGAACCCGCGACACGCAGCGCAGCAGTCCAATCGCTCAGCCACTGCGCCAACCGTGCCGTCAATTAATTATACGTATGTTTATCTACTGAAACACGTAAGCACGTAATACCAGCTATAATACCTAAGTATAACATAACATCACGCATTTTAAACCCCGGAGGGTTTGGCAGAGTCGCACCTAGGTGACCTAGAAATAGTACACACGCACACACATTCGCCAGTTAAGTTTCAAGTTCCATGTTAATTGCTGCTAGTCTATTGCAACCAACCGGGAATGATTTTAGACTCCGTAGGTGGAATCTAGTGAAAAAAGAACGCATTTACATTTTGTGCGACCCGGGAATGTAACCGACGACTTCATGCTTATTATTATTATTTATTAAGTTTCGGACAACAATACAATCCATTTTGTATGTAAAAAAGAAAAATATAACAACTTATAAGTATGACTAACTAGCTGTTGCCAGCGACTTCACCCGCTAAAACTCGAAAGTTATCCCACGGGAATATAAAATCGGGATAAAAACTATCGTATGTGTTAATCCAGGATAAAAACTATCTGTGTACCAAATTTTATTCAAATCCGTTCAGTAGTTTAGCTTACGTGAAGAAGTAACAAACATACACACTCACAAACTCACAAACTTTCGCCTTTATAATATTAGTGTGATGTTAATAATACACAAAAACACACAATCAACAAAAGGTAACATGTAATGAATAATCTGTCCAAGACAGGTTTTTCAGAGAGTGATCAAGGAAGAGATCAGCTACCTAGTTGACTGTCCTTTCCACAAAATGCCTCAGAACAGGGGAGTAAGAACACTCCGCTAGTGGATTCAGGATCTGGGGGCACGGCAGTGCCCCCGCCAAGTCGAGCAATAAAGCGGCACGGCCGTACTATCCTTTTCTCGAACCAGTTCAGGCCATTTTCGACCTCCAATAACTTCGTTGTGGATAAAACTAGAAGCCTGAATTTTTAGTATCCAATTAGGCATTGTTAAACACGGTATATCTACCATTAAATTATACAAGATTGACTTGGCCACTGCATCACATTGGCCAATGCCATGGCGATTAGCTATTACAATGGCCTGTTTAACATTGGCGAATGCGATGCGATGGCCAAGTCAATCTTTTATTTAAAACATCAAAGGTTTTTAAGTAGGGATTAAATCTATTAACTGACTTGGTATTACATGGATCTCACTACTTTTTACGGTAAAAGTGAGTTGCTCGGCTTGGCTTTTTTTACAAGTTTTGTTTTTGGTGGGATACTATTTTTACTGACCTGCTTAGCAGTCGCGATTACGACCATTAAACCAAAGAGGCAGTCAAGTCGACCTGAGTATAACTAATCGGGTCGGGCAAAGGGGGAGGGGGAGTTCTCAGTAATAGCCACGGAGTCTGGATTTATGCTCGGATGATGGCAATAGGGTCGACCCCTATTACCTAGGGCTTTGAACATAACTGGTGAAATATGGCTCTGCCTAAACCTTCGGGGATTACAAGGCGTGATGTTATGTGTAAAGACTACATGTAGGTATATAGGCTTTTTTATTTTAGTTAAATTCACTCTTACGATAGCACAGTGTGAATGATCTGTAATCAGCATATTGTACTGAAATTCTACACAGGTGTTTCACCCTTTGACCTAAAAAATAACAATACTGAGTCATTTGTATTAACAAATATCAGCAAGACAGCTGAGTTGATAATTTTGTTTTAATAAAATAAAAACAAATTTTAATGATTAATACACTTCTGTGAATTGCATGAGTAATATAATAAGACAAGGGTCGCAGTTAAAGAATCTTTATGCCTTTAAAATTCAATGTCTCATTACTCTACCGCGCTCTGCGTATCGTGGGTTCGATTCCTCCTTGTACCAAATATTTGTGTGACCAAAAGGAAGTTGTTCCTGGTCTGGCTTGTGTATGTATGTTTCAACGTTTTTTTTCAATTGAAATCCAATAAACAATGTAATATTGCAGTCGTGATGGAATGCCCGTCGGGGCTGCGGGTTGTTCAAAAGAGATACCGTGGCCTCGATACAAAGGGCAAAGAAGGAACATGGGTGGTTTTTAGTCAGTAGACGTCTAACACAGTCACTACAGCTCTGTCCAGAGCGGTAGGAGTTTGATGATGTCCCACCCTCCAATAAAAAAAGTCGTGATGTATTTATTATTAATTTATTTTACTATTTATGTACACACAGTAGACAACACAGGAAAATAACAAAATATAACATTTGAGTACAAAGGTACTGCTTATTTCTCAAGAAATTTCTGCCAGCAGACCAAATAATGACCGATGTAATGATATTAAACCTGCAAAAGTGTAAATAAAAAGTGCAATAGTCTTAATAGAAGATGAAACCAATTATCTTCCTCTCTGCGTTAATTATTACATCCAAAACACGTAGCACATAGCACATTGACTCAGTTGTAGGTAGATATGTATTTAGTCGGAAATCAAACCACAACACGTATCATTATTCGTCGCGTAAACGTTGTCCCTGTTTATAAGCAGCGAAATGCGAGGAAACTATCAAATTATCAATACGTTGTTGTTGCTATGTGATTCCCGATGGCCCGATTTACACTTTATATAATCCGGTAGCAGCGGTGGCCCAGTGGTGGCGGCCTCGACTTACGAACAGTAGGTCGTGGGTGGGTTCGAACCCAGGCAGGCACATTACTTTTTGTAATTTATTTTATAACCGCTGCTCGTTCGTCCTACCGTCTCCTTTGTGGCCTATCGCGACCCCGCCTCACTGTGTCCGTATGACAGTCAGCAGCGGCAATATGTATAAGTACACTAGGCAACGTAAAGAAGCAAGTTTTACCTACTGTATTGATTTCATTTTCATGTTTTATGACGAAACTAATATTTTGGAACCCACATTATCATAAAGTTAGGTCATATCTTAAAGCTGTAGGTAATCGTTATTTCGTGCGACATTCGCGTTTGAACTTTGCCAATTGTATTCATATTATTGCTCGTGACTGTACCCCAGTTTCCTGCTATTTTGACCAACAGTTTGTTCGGCATGCGGCAGACGTAACTAAATTTTCATAATAACTTACCACGAATAAATACATCGTTTGCGGCCATTGGTCCTCCGAACCAATTAGTAATTTGCAAAGCTATGTCAGAGACTATTAATTTCTTTGTTCGTTTTGTCCTGTCCTGCCAATTGTTGACCTAATGCGTTGTCACGAATGCGTTTACCCATCCCAAGTTCCCGGTCGTCTTGTCAAGTTACAGCGAGGAGCTCTTAGTTCAATAATAGCAGCCGATCGGATCAATCTTCAGCTTCATGATAACCCGTGCTTGCCTGGGACAGGGATCTAGAATTCAGATAGGGAGTCCCTCGCATAGTCGCATGTAAAATCCTGGTATTCAGCTGCATTCGTTTAGATTGGAAGCCGACCCCAACAGTTGGCATAAGACTAGGCATAATTATGATCTTTTTCTTAGCGTGTTGATAGCAATTTAAATTGTGCCAGACCTGCAGGGCTATTGCGTATCTTTTAAATGTCAGTGGCTATCATATTGTCTATGGATTAACTGTCAAATTGGTTATGGTTTAGTACAAAATGGAACCATTTGACAGTTAATTGATAGACACTATAGGTTAGCCACTGTCATTTATAAGAGACGCCCTGCAGAACTGCATAGCTATTCACAAACAATCGAATCGAAACCGAATCGAACTTATCGTATGTCTATCTCACTCACTTTCATAATGTCAAAAAAAGATAGACATAAGTACCTACAACTTTGACAGCACGGTTGGTGCAGTGGCTCATGCAATGGACTGCTGCGCTGCGTGTCGCGGGTTTGATCCCCGCACGGATCAAATATTTGTATGACCTACAGATAGTTGTTCCGGGTCTGGGTATTTGTGTATGAGAGTTTAAATGTTTGTGAACGCACCCACGATACAGGAGAAATTACTAGTGTGGGGCAACGTTTTTACATAAAAAAAAAAACTTGTCGAAATCAAAACCGAATCGAAGTGTTGTGAATAAGGGGCCTGAGCTACTAGTTTGGCGCTTTCGGTAGCGCCCATCGGTTCCTGTAGTGAACAAGCAATAGGACACGCATATGCTTGGCCTGAATTGAGATCATCATAATTATTATTATGATGATCTGAATTTACAGCGATAAAAATAATAGTCGTTTTATGATATAACAAGATCTAAAATACAACATTATCACATCGCATGCACATAATGGTTATGATTCAGCAATTAATTATTTTAGCTGATCGTGGCTCAGATTTAGGCTACATGTTTTTGATTACCTACTATGTTTTGGGCGTCGAACACGCTAACACGTGAGCACACAACAATGACGTTAACCACACGCGTTTAGTGGGGTTAACGTCATTGCATTTTGCTGGGGTGTTGAAATTAGTGTAGATGGCAGACATTTTGTTTTTTCTTTGCGTTACGGTGGACTGACGCGAAAAGTGATTAAGTCGATGTAACTGCCTTGGTCTAGTGGTCACAAAGCACGACTCCTGAGCATGAGGTTCTGGGGTAATCCAGGTTATAAACTATCTGTGTACCAAATTTTATCCAAATCCGTTCGGTAGTTTTTCGGTACTTTAAATGCGAAAGTTTGTAAGTATGGCCTTACAAACTTTCGCATTTATATTATTAGTAGGATAGACTAGACTCTTCTCCTAGATTAAAACGAAGTTGGTCAAGGCGCCCCACACAACACAACTATGCATGAACGTTACATTTATTTGCTACAGCTAACAGACTGATATGGAATGACCGCATATCGTACGACCCGACCTTTAGATAAAGTTCAAAGCGTGTAAACAAATCTCTAGTCTTTGTTTGATATATACTGCGCTATTTTGTTGTGATTAATTGGGTTTGAAAGTAAATTATTCACGCAGAATTTTGTCTGCGCTTTCTTTTGTTACGAATACTAGACTAATAACAATCAGCCTTCTGAAAGCCGAGAAATATAAAGAAATCAAGTATCGAGGTTGTCGACATGTGGAATGTGTACTCAGCGATTGCCATAGTTGTTTTTGCCAATGGCTTCATTACCAAGAGCCTCGATCAATACCTAAAGAGGCTATCGTTCCCGTCGGGGCTGCGGGTTGTTCGAGAGAGATGCCGCGGCCTCGACACAAAGGGCTAAGAAGGAACATGGGCAAAAGGAAGTTCTCGTTAGGCAGCACGGTCAAGGACTTGATTCTTAAAGTGGTACTTGGTACTTGGCTGGCTCGTTTTAGTCGGAGGTTTCTCTGTCTGTAACCCTGACTACCGTTACATTGGACCCTGTTTAAGATACCGGTGGGCTACTAATTATTTTTTAATGAACACAGGTTCCTAGACCTAGCCCAAACAAAGCACAAGCATTTTCACATCTGACATAGTACCAAGCCTGTTTAAAAACTAGACGTTTGATCCTCAGGTATGACAGAAACGCGGGTAAGTCCCGCATCGACTACTATGGCGGTATGGTCAAGACATACCAGCTCAAAGCCTCCGTGTTCAAGCCTTACGGCACAAATATCAAGGTCAGTATTAAATTAGCTGCTTAGTAGCACGAGCGAATGCTGAGCATGAGGCCTGTGTTTCGATGCTGGGGTTCGATTCCCGATTAGTGTTATTGGGGTTTTCCATCAGAAAGTTCTCGGTAGCAGCCACTGAGTGTGGGTTGGTGCCCGGTTGATGGCAATAGACTGGCCTCCTACATGTGACATAAAAATTACTTGCGAAATTTTGGTATACCTTCTGGGAGCTATCCCAAAAGGTATACCAACATTTCGCAAGTAATTTGAAGTGATGTTATGTTATGTGTTTTACTTCTTAGAAAGTGTATTGAAAAGACATCAACATTTGTTATTGCAGTTTACGGCTCAATAACAACCTTGCCTGCAGCTGGGGTATTAATTCCGCCTCGAATGCAATAACAAAGTTTCCTTCATATATTAACACTAGCTTTTGCCTGCGGCTTCACCCGCTTGGATGTTCATTATCGCGACAAATTATATACTAAAACCTTCGTCGAATACCACTCTATCCGTTGGTGAAAACAGCATGAAAATTAAATGTTTATCGCGAACAGACAGATGCGGCGGAGGACTTTGTTTTAAAATATGTAGTGATGTACTGTTGTCTAACCAAAAAGCCATACTGCATACAAACCTCATTGTCCTTAGATCGCGCCGGTCACGACCGAGGAAGTCCTCAACCAAGAGACATGTCTCCAGGTGAATGGGACCAGCGACAGCTCTGTACAAATACAGACTGTTCTGCCTGATATGGCCAACTTCAAGTTTATCGGTAAGTTATTTTAGTTTTTTTGTAGGCTCACCCAATAAACATTAAAGCCAACTAAGCCGGCCTTTTAAACCTTTTTTTTTTGGAGCCCCGCTCAGGGCGGAGCGGAAGGGAGTGTCAGACTTCTACTGACTAAAAACCACCCATGTTCCTTCTTAGCCCTTTGTGTCCGGGGCTAATATAAAGTCTGACACAATACAGAGAATTTCTTAGGAATTTCACCTGCGAATCGCTACACCAAAACACAGACGTAGTAAATCTTATTGCTATTAATATAAATGCGAAAGTTTGTTATTTTTTAACCGACTTCAAAAAAGGAAGAGGTTCTCAATTCGACTGTATGTTTCATTTTTCACGCAAGAAGAACTGCTAAGTCCGATGGATTTCGGTACACAGATAACCCGAATCAATACATGGGACACTTTTTATCCTGTCAGTTAAACCGCGAGCATAAGCTGGTACTCGATTATGAAATACTACTCTACGCTAAATCGTTAAAATTACTTATTAATACGGATGTTTACTGACTTTAAAAAATATGATTCTAATTAGTCCGTCTTTTAGATTATCGAATAATATTGAATAAGTATTTTTTGTTGTGTCAAATCAATAAAAAATTACGAAGATCAACGCGTCAAAGATTTGAGTGAGGGGTTGTGGTGTCACTCACCGGTAAAGAATGTCATCATAATGTCTTAGAAAATGACGTCACACGAGTTTTCAAAGCACTGTATCGCCATCATTGTTACCCGACTACGGCGAAGCCAAAAGGAAGGGTAATGATTTTGGCAGTCCATGTATGTATGTAAGTATGTATGTATGTATGTATGTATGTATGTATGTATGTATGTATGTATGTTTGTATGTTCCACCGTAGCGCCTAGACTACTGAACGTATTTTAATAAATGAGGTGTCAATCGATTCGTAAGAATAGCACGGGTGACATAGGCTATATAAATTTTAACAATTATTTTTATGATGGATTTTAAATGTCAAATTCTAAGCTCGAAAAAAATCTTGGCGAGCACATTACAAATATGTATAATATATTATAGTTTTAGTCAACATACACGTTTAGAATGCGGTCAAAAAGTTCTCGCGGTCAAGTCTGCTATTTACTCGTACTATTTAAATAGCCAACCAACATTCAGTAGAATTTTACATCATTAAAGTAATATACTCGTATTATAACGGATTTATTAAATAACACTAAAATAAAATTCAAATAAAAATATAAGTTAAAAAAAGTACCTAGTTAAAAAACCCGACTGAACAAACTGAAAAGCAAAAACCAAGCACATTTTAAATTAAACAAAACTTGGAAGCAGGCGGAGTTCATTCTATTTCCATTTCATAATTTTATATTTAAAGGAACCCCGCCTGCTTCCAAGTTTTGTTTAATTTAATGTGCTTGTTTTTTGCTTTTCAGTTTGTTCAGTCAGGTTTTTTAGTTTTTTAACTACTTTTGTTTATTTGTTTACTCGAAAAAAGAAAAAATACGTGTCCAATATTTTTTGGAAATCTATCTGACGGACTAATTAATTTTATTTTTGTTAACTACCCTATTTTAGGTACAGAAACGATGGAAGACTCAGAGACGTCAAAATGGCAGTTGGTGGAGAATTTCGGTCAGAAACTGAACAAGTACACCATGTGGATCAAATACAAGAAGTCGTTGAAAGTGAGGGGCGAGTCTGTGCCAATTCCTGTCAGGTAATATAACATTCTTATCTCTTTTATTTTTGTTACAAAACTGTATCGTCGCCTTTAGTGGTACCTTTTTGTTTTGAAGATGGGAAATGGAGCTGTAAGGAGTGTCAGACTTCTACTGACTCAAACCACCCATGTTCCTTCTTAGCCCTTAGTGTCCGAGGCCGCGGTATCTCTTTTGAACAACCCGCAGCCCTTGCACAACCCGCAGCCCCAGAGTAGAAAACCTCTGGAAGGCAACCTCTAGTGTCCATTGTTTGTTAATCGCATACACAAACAGACAGACCCGGAACAACTACCTGTAGGTCATACAAATATTTGTTCCACGCCGGAATCAAAATCACGCCAACCGAAAGAAAGTCTCCCAACGCAACCGAAACTTGAGATATAGTATCTTATGCATCTGGAATAGGATCTAAATTGCATCCTGAAACACGAATAGCAGTGGATAAAACAATTGATTAAAGTTTATTACATTATTTTTTATAGTGACTTTTTTTTAATTGGATGCCAAACAAGCTGACAAGAACACTTCATTTCTTAAGCCAAGTCCCCCCACGGGTGGCATAAAAACTGACACCAGTACGGCTAGCATGGCCGGAGAGATTTTATCCACGGGGAGAGGACAAAATACTATTCCTCTCTGTCAATTTTGTCGTTAGGCACTGTCCCCGTCGGGGCTGTGGGTTGTTCGAAAGGGATACCGCGGCCTCAACATAAAGAGCTAAATAGGAACATGGGTGGTTTTTAGTCAGTAGAAGTATGGCACTCCCTTCCGCTCTGCCCAAGAGCGGGAGGGGTTACTTGATGATTTCCCACACCCCAAAAAAAAGGCTCTTACCACACGAAAAAGAATAGAAAGAACTTGATTTCATTAAGTGGCCACTAAAACACCAAAATAGAAGAAAAAAAAAACCAACAAATTGTCAGTTAGTTTTGTTGCTGTTTTGCATAGCATTCCGACCTTGCTTTGTGGACGGCTGTAATAGCCTAAACGAATACAGTGTATTATTAAATTACATATTATTACACATGTTTTTCTCCGAACGGTTCGGCAGCGGTGCATAGAATAGAAACCATATTTCGCCAATTATGTTAAATAACGATAGGTATTTGTGTATGTGAGTTTAAATGTTTGTGAACGCACCCACGATACAGGAGGAATTCCTAGAGGAGGGCAACGTATAAAAAAAAAATGGAGGACTTTTTGCCATCAACTGGGCACAAATCCAGATTCAGCTGCTACTGGGAATATTCCCAATAAGAAACCCAATAACACTTTGCCTTATCTGTTAATCCAACCGGACAACGTGCTCAGCATTCATACAAGAACTAGGCCAACAGATCAGTGCCGAGACGTTCAGTGAAGCTGGCACCAACATTGTATAAAACAAGAAAACCAGAAAGTTTATTTTCTTTCAAATTGGCCTTGCGTGACCCTCTCACTAGAAATATCTCCTGTATCGAGCGAGCGTTTAAAAACATTTAAACTCGCATAGACCAACAGCTAGACCCGGAACAACTATCAGTCTCACGACACGCAGCGCAGCAGTCAATTGCTCAGCCACTAAGCTAACTATCCCTCCCATGAATAGGGGATCGGACTGAGTCAAAAAACAATGATCCTAATTAGTCCGTCAGTTAGATTATCGAAAAATATTGGATACGTGTTTTTTGTTTTATCAAATTAATCAAAATTGATGAAGATAAGATGTGGTTGTGACGTCATTTGAAGGTAAAAAAGGTACTGTCATATGACGTTTTCGGAGAGTTCACGAGTTTTCGAAGCACTGTATTGACTTCATTTTTTGTTCATATGAAAAAAGAAAAAATACGTGTCCAATATTTTTTGGAAATCTATCTGACGGACTAATTAGTTTTTTTTTGTCCGATCCCCTATTATCTTTAATAATACTTTAATTTCCTAGGTATGAGATGAAAGGCTTCAACTCTCTCCTGGGCTCTCACTACGATCACTACTACATCGATTACCTCGACTACGATGTGGAGGACATCGATCCCGCTGTCTTTAACATCGACTCATGTAAGTACCAACCTTGTTCTAGTTTTTTGCAAACCCTTTTTCAAAAAGTTCAAGATACTAACCCTTCCATGTCTTTACATCTTTGAATGCGCTAAATTTGTTAGAATGCACCCAGAGTTATTTAAGAAACACCATGAAATATTTTCAAAAAGCACTAGGCACAGGAATAGAATAGTTTTGCCCATAATTCCAAGGACAGCGCTATACAGTAAAAACAGTTATGCAATGTGTGTGCGTATATTTAATGCTATACCTGACAGTATAAAAATCTTGCCCACGTATAAATTTGCCAAGTGTCTTAAAGTATGGTTAAGGGAAAAGAATTTCTACTCAGTGATTGACTTATTTAATAAGAAGTTGGAAAATTAATATTACCTTTATCATTTACCCTCTGACATTATTAATATTTTGAAAATTTATCTAATGACATTACGTACTATTAAATTTGAATTTTAATGAATTAGGACTTTAATAATAATTATAAACCCAAATGTTTGCATGTCACATTATTATGACAAAGTGTTATGGATCTAGATTGTAATTTATGTTAAGACCGAAATTGTACCAATGCTTTATTGCGAATAAATTGATTTGATTTGATTTGATTTAATTTAAACTCATGAGTATTAGTTTAATGGATGACCACTAAGGAGACTGTCTACCGAGTACAAGTGACACAAAGGCCCATGAAGCGAGCCATGCTCGGCATTACCCTATTACATCGAGTGCGTTACACAGAAATCCGCCGTCGGACGAAAGTCTACGATGTCGAGCGGTTACTTCAAATGTAGGTCCATTTGAAGTAACCTGCAGGACATCTTGCTAAACGCTGAGATGGCCGATGGAGCAAGGAATTGACTGAGTGGTGACCAAGGTTAGGCCATAGAAACCAGGGCTGTCCTAAACCTCGATGGGTTGACGACATCATTAAAGTCGCAGGAAACACCTGGATAAGAGACGTACAGGATCGGGACATGTGGCGGAAGAAATGGTAGGCCTATACCGAGCAGTGGATGATTCCGAACTCGATCATTGATATCTCGGAAACGGATCTTTGAGTTTGAATAAACTCAAGGCAATTATTTCAAATAAACCTGTGACTGGCAATTTTGCATTGTTAAAAATGAGCTACCTACAGGCAAAATAATTGCCAATGGAGTAGTATTTGACCGTTACAAAAACTGTGAGCACATTGTAGAACAAGAAAAGAAAATGAAAATACATATAACTGATATAATATAGAAAGAGTTCGTGTGCTGATTTTTGTAGGAATATAATAATTATGTTGTAAAGAATATTGAAAGAGGTGATTTGAAAATCATGTTTTCAAGTACATTTGGAATAGAAATCACTGACGTCTTACTGACAATACCAGTTGTGTTAAAATGCACGAATTCCATATAATAAAACAACAACATTTTCTTATTAAAATAAATAAATTATTGTAGAAGTTATTTAAAAATTTAAAATAGAGAAAGGAGTTAAACAGGGTGACCCGCTATCTCCTAAACTGTTCACCAGTACTCTCGAAGAAATATTCAGGAAGTTGGCAGCCAATTGGAGGGAAAGAGGCATTGTTCTCGGCGAGACGAGATTATCAAATCTACGTTTCGCCGACGACATTGTTCTCTTTGCTCCTTCAGCCACAGAACTTCAGCTTATGCTTCAAGACCTAAGCGATACAAGCCTTGAGGTTGGACTGAAGATGAATATGTCGAAGACCAAAGTTATGTCCAACGGAACACCTAACATAATAAAAGCAGACGGGGAAACAATACAACATGTCCAGGAATACCTGTACTTGGGCCAAGTAGTCTCTTTCCAGGCTAGGCAAGACAAAGAAGTCGCAAGACGAACTGAAAACGCCTGGAAGAGCTACTGGTCCATGAAAGAGCTGTTTAAAGGTCAGTTGCCTATAACTCTGAAAAGGAAACTTATGGACATGTGTATTCTTCCCGTCTTAACCTATGGTGCACAGACTTGGTCTTTGACAAACATCCAGAAGTCCAAACTCAAGGTTTGCCAACGAGCAATGGAGCGCAGTATACTAGGTGTTAAATTAACGGATCGTGTTCAAAACACAGTGCTGCGTTCCAAAACAAAAATAGCTGACGTGGCCCAAAAGGCTGCTCAACTCAAATGGGACTGGGCAGGACATGTCTGCCGCATGCCGGAAAATCTGTGGGCCAAAATAGCAGGAAACTGGTGCCCTGACACAGTGAGACGGGGTCGTGGCAGGCCACGAAGGAGATGGCGGGATGAACTGGATCGGTTCCGTCAAAACTGGAAGGAGGACGCGCGGGTTCGAGAGAAGTGGAAAGAGTGGAGGGAGGCCTTTGCCCTGGAGTGGGAGAGAGCAGGCTAATAAATAAAAAAAAAAAGAAGTTATTTCAAACAAATGAATGCGCGTGAAACACAAACACCTTTGTGGTCGCGCCGTTTGACTGAGTAAATAATTATATTCATGATTCGTGGCCATGTAAGCAAAAACAAGATAATTATGTAAGCAAGTAAAATCGTGATGTATGGCATAAAGAACTCCAGATGTGTCAAGAGCATTGACATTTGTTGCAAATCTGGTACTGTCATTTTGTTTTCAAAATATCTTGACCTCATTAGTGAGATTGGACTAGCTATGGTGGCACCATTTAAAATGACCACGTACACGTTAATTGCTAAGTCAAAATGCTGGACTGTTTTAGATGGCCAAAGTATCACACTAATATTATAAAGGCGAAAGTTTGTGAGGAGTGTGTGAGTGTGTATGTTTGTTACTTCTTCACGCAAAAACTACTGCACAGATTTGGATAAAAATTGGTACACAGATAATTTATAACCTGGATTAACAAACAGGATAGTTTTTATACCGATTTTATATTCCCGAGGGTCGTAGCGGGTGAAGCCGCTGGCAACAGCTAGTTATAAATAAAAAATGGTAATTCCATAATAACGACCTTCCCCATTCGTCACACCAGCATTTCTTAGGCCTACTTCATGTTAAACAAAACTACTACACTGAAAAAAAATCAAAAATGGAGAAAATAAGTTAAAAAATAAAATAAGTTTTCATAAACTTTTTGTGTAAAAGCACCAACCAACCGAATAATTAAATGTTCCAGCGCTGAAATGCTCCTCGTTCCCCGGCCCCGGCGCCCGTCACTACGCGACCTTCAACCCTATGATGGAGTTCGTGCATCCCGGCAATGATGAACATGTACGCAATGAATTCGAGAGGTAAGGGCGTCATTGAGACAACTATTTCCAAGCTACCATCATTATTTGAGCAGCGGTGGCCCAGTGGTGTCGGCTCCGACTTACGAACAATAGGTCGTGGGTTCGAATCCAGGCAGGCGCATTACTTTGTGTAATTTATTCATCACCGCTGCTTTTAAAACATTGAAGTAAAACATCGTGAGGAAACCGGCATGTCTTAGAACCAAAAAATTTGCATCATGTCATGTGTCATCTGCCAATCCGCACTGGGCCCGCGTAGTGGATTATAGCCCATCCCTCTCCTAGAGATGAGGCCTGAGTACATTATAGGCTGATGATGATGAATGTTAAATCTAACTTTTTTTTAAATTCTAGGTTCAAGCAGAAACACAACAAGCAGTACGACAGTGATGTAGTACATGAGAAGAGATTGAATCTCTTCAGGCAGAACCTCAGGTAATCTTATACAAAATGTTAAAAAAAGCGACGTGAAAATGTAATTCCGGTGACTTATTTTGTACAAAGTTATTATCGCGTGACCACGAGCGACATGCTCAAGTTATATTCCATGGCAAAAATAATATTATGAAACTTAAAGATAACTGGCTAAATAACATAAGATTACGCCTGTTTACCCCGAGAGGCAAGGCAAAGGAGTACCTAAAAATATTAGGTACATATATTTCACCAGTTATAAATGCCGCCCCTATGATAAGGCTATTGCCATCAAATTGGCACAAATTCAGACTACGTGGCCGCTAACTGATGGAAAAACTCAATACCACTTTGGTCGTCCCGGGAATCGAACCCAATGCTTTTTTTTTGTCGGTGGAAAATAATGAAATAACCCCCTCCCGCTCTTGGGCAGAGCGAAAGCGAGTGTCAAACTTCTACTGACTAAAAACCACCCATGTTCCTTCTTAGCCCTTTATGTCGAGGCTGCGGTATCTCTTACAACATCCCGCAGCCCGATGGGAGGACCTCATGCTTACCAACAAAGCAGTGAACTGATATACGGGTGTACTAATAGTACTATTTAGTTTTTTAGTTTATTTTTATTGTTTGTTTTGTGCTAAATAAATATGTTTTCTTTCTTTCTTTAAATGTAATTTTTCCACAGAATGATCTACTCCCACAACCGCGCACGCCGCACGTACACGATGGCAGTGAACCAGCTCGCAGACCGCACGGACGAGGAGTTGGCGGCGCTGCGGGGCAGGCGGTACTCTGGACCTAACTCTGGTAACACTAGCGATGACTCAAAATGCCGAAAATTTTCGGCAACCAAAAGTTTCAAGAACCAGTATAAAAGATCATGACCGAATCTCGTACCAAGAATTTTGGAGTTGCAAGATCAAAATGTCAGTAATTATTTTCATATTTTTTTACGACATTATGCGCCAGGGATTTGATTTTGCGCTTGGAAATTTAATTTAAAGTCTAAAAGTATGAATATTGTTTTACTCCCAATATGACATGTACACAACCAGTCATAGAGAATGCACTTGATACTTTTTTGATGAATCTACTAAACAGTCATGCCAATTGTTTCTTTTGTGTAATAAATAACTATAACATTTGCTTAAAAAACATTTTACGAATTATATGTATTACTTTTGCTATTTTCTTGTTGAATAACAGTAACATTAAGTAAAACCAGTACATCAAATCGATTTAGTATTACTAATTGACTCAATCGATTTTCTTACTAAAGATTTCGATTTATCGATCACATCCCTAAATCCCTGCTGACATTTGATTAACGTCAGTCAGTCTGTGTTTTTAGTTTTGAGATTAATTAATATTATTGTAATGTGTGTTGAGAAGTAGATCTTGTTGGTATTTTGTGAACTCGTAATTCATACTAATATAAGTGGATTACTCTGTTTTTGAGCAATAATGTTCGTCTGTGCATGATTTCAGGTATGTCAATAAAATATACGTATCGCCTGGTTTTGAGTTTATGCTGGAATTACTCCGAAACTCGGCGGCTGTTTACTGAAATAGCTTTTGTAGAAGTTAATATGATAAGTGTAGACAATAAGAAAACAAAGTTTGATTTTGAAACTGCTTGGTACGGGATTCCAATAAATTTCATATATTTTACCAGTAGAAATTTCATATTTTTTTTCCAATAAAATGGAAAAACACGAAACAAACTGGAATCTTTCCTTTTTTTTTCCACGCTAGGTAAGACTCTTGGTATCCCGAAGAGTCGTACACATTATACAGTGTATAAAAAGGACAACGACCAAACAGCGTTTTTTTAAAGTTTTTATAAAAAAAAATCTATATGTAGTTGAAAATGATGCACTGAATACATGGGAAGTGTTTGTAAATTGCGATTTTTGTAAATATATAAGCTAGTACAGTTTACAAAGGCTTTTATTGAAATAAATACAATATTTCATGCTTGAGTGTCCAGCATTCAAACCAAACGATTTTCATTATAACGGCATGGTTGGCGTAGTGGCTCAAGCAATGGACTGTGTGTCGCGGGTTCGATCCCCGCACGGAACAAATATTTGTATGACCTACAGGTAGTTGTTTCGGGTCTGGGTATTTGTGTATGTAAGTTTAAATGTTTGTGAACGCACCCACGATACAGGAGAAATTCCTAGTGTGGGGCAACGTTTTTAAAAATAAATAAATAAAATAATTATCGTAATGAAAACTGTCCCTATTTTGTTATACATGAGCTGTACCGTAGGTAATACAATTGTTCCAGGTCTCCCATTCCCGTACAGCCAGTCGTTGGTAGAGGAGGAAGCAGACAAGTTGCCTTCTGAACATGATTGGAGACTGTTCGGAGCTGTCACGCCTGTTAAAGGTAAGTTATCGACCAAGTTTATACAGAGTGGGTTTGGTTAACGTTTACCGATACTTTAATGGCATATTATGCACCGTTAAATTTAAATAGTGTTTTTCCGCGGGTGGAAAATCATCGAATAACCCCTCCCGCTCTTGGGCAGAGCGAAAGGGAGTGTCAGACTTCTACTGACTAAAAACCACCCATGTTCCTTTTTTGCCCTCTATGTCGAGGCCGCGATAACTAGTGTACAACCCGCGGCCAGTGTACAACCCGCGGCCTGAACGACTTGCCTTAGGGAGTACTTTCGAAGTATGGAGTAAAAGTAAGAAATAAGGATTGTAGTGGGGGTCAGGTAACGAGATAAATTAATGGACGATGTATAGTGCACAAAAGAAAGTTTATTGTCACAGTTCACGGTATACGAGAAAATCACAGGAGACACAGGTAGAAAATTAATAAACGTGACCGTATGCGACAGCGATGCGAGCCGTGCGCGGGGCAGGGCGTGGGGCGGCTACGCTCGCTGCTAACTAAGCGCGGGCGCCTTGTTGCTATGCCCTCCTACAGAATGTTTTTGTTTTAAAATAATTTAAAAAAATATTCATCAACTCGAAAACGTGAGAATCAATAGTAACACTAAACGTAACTTGTAGGTAGTACTCGAATCGCACGTAAAAGTATGAAGAGAAAATTTGACTAAGTTGTATATTATCAAGAACACGTTATCAGCTGATTGAAAAGCACGCGGGGCAACGGCCGCGCGGCCGGTAATAGGCACTCGTCTTGCGCCTTTATTTTTTTTTTGGTGGGTGGAAAATCATCGAATAACCCCTCCCGCTCTTGGGCAGAGCGAAAGGGAGTGTCAGACTTACTGACTAAAAACCACCCATGTTCCTTCTTAGCCCTATATGTCGAGGTCGCGATAACTAGTGTACAACCCGCGGCCCCGACGGGCAACTCGTCTTGCGCCTAGCGTCGGTATCGGGAGGTATCTAATATTGGTTCGTGGTAGCTTTCGAGTTTAGTTTTTCACAATGGTTAAGGTGAAGGCGATAAGGTAGCCCGCGAAATTCGAATTTTCTTACGTATTTTGCAAAATTTTTTCAAATTTTAATTTTAATTTCAAATTTTAAATTGTATCTACACTTATATTATAAAGAGGAAAGATTTGTTTGTTTGTAACGAATAGGCTCCGAAACTACTGGACCGATTTAAAAAATTCTTTCACCGTTGGGAAGCTACACTATCTCCGGGTGACAGACTACTGTTTATCCCTGTATTCCCACGGGTACGGGAAGTACGCGGGCGAAACCGCGTGACGGCCGCTAGTGTTAAATAAAATAGTATTCGCGATTACTGTCACTACACATTATAGATTATTGTATAGACATTTGTTACTACAAATGTCTATTTACTGAGTAATAGTGGTTAAAATCACCAAAATACAACCGTCTCAGTTCATATAAGTCTAATAAACAATGCCTTTTTCATCAAATAATCACTCTAGAGAGTTATATCAACTGAGACGGTTGTATTGGTGATTTTAATCATTATTACCCAGTAAATAGACATTTGTTACTGCCGCGAATCCTATTTTATTTAACATGCAACTTGACACTGACGAGCAATTAAAAAACGTAAGGAAATTCGAATTTCGCTGGTTACCTAGTCGCCTTCACCTTAATCTGCCATTTTAAGTTTCTAATATTTTATTTTTTATTTGTTTATAAAACGATTGTATTACCAAGACAATACCTTTTCGCTCGGGAAAACAACGAATTAGATTTCACGGTGTATATACTCATTTTTATAGACAAATAAACATTTATATTTATAAATACTTCTAAACCAACACCCCGCGAATGGCAGCCATCTTGTTTTTATTGGAATGTTCAATGTAATCGGTATATCTTATCTTTAACCCAGAGACGTGCATAATATTTTTTGTCTATCGAATTATTAAATAAAATATATTAATTTTTTATTTACCTGAAAAATTTTCAAACAGCGGAAAATAATATACGACATTTCACACAACGTTAATTTTTTTTTTTACATTTGTTTCTCTAGTTTAATATTACCACCTGCATTTTGCATACGTTTTTATGTTTAATCAGGAGTATTTGGGTCAACCCACAAAATGATATCATAATATTAACTCGTCGCTTAGGGATATTTACTGACTAAAAAAAATATGATTTTAATTGGTCCGTCTGTTAAATTATCGAAAAATATTGGATACCTATTTTTTGTTTTATCAAATCAATAAAACTTGACGAAGATAAAACGCGTCAAAGATTTGAGTGGGGGTTTGTGACGTCACTCATTGGTAAAAAATGTCATAATAACGTCTTAGAATATGACGTCACACGAGTTTTCAAAGCACTGTATAGTCTTCATTGTTTGCTTACATGAAAAAAGAAAAAATACGTGTCCAATATTTTTTGGAAATCTATCTGACGGAGTAATTAGATTTCTTTGTTATCTACCCTATTATTTATTATTTATTTATTTAAACTTGATGCACAATAGTGCATAGACTAGACTAGACTAGACCAACAGGCCAATCAAGATGGCAGAAGACACTCGGTATGTTGTAGATAGTCACCGACCTAGGCGATCTAAGCTTAACATTGAACATAGATCCTTGCGCTAGTTATAATTTAGCCCCTTCACTTACTCATTTACTTCCTCATTTACTCATTCCCTTCACTTATTGATTGGCCTGTTGGTCTAGTGGTTAGTGACCCTAACTGCTATGCCGGAGGTCGTGGGTTCGATTCCCACCCAGGACAAATGTTTGTGTGATGAGCACGATCATTTGTTCTGTGTCTGGGTGTAATTTATCTATAATATGTATGTATTTAGAAATATATAAGTATGTTTATCAGTTGTCTAGTACCCATAACACAAGCTCTGCTTAGCTTGGGACTAGATGGCGTTGTGTGATAGTTGTGGAATATTTTTAAAAAAATTTACCTTTCTGCCATATCACTTCCAATTTGGTCCCTTAGCTATCTGATCAAAAAATGAACGAAATACTGTGCTTTTGGTACTATTTTGAATTGATTTCCATTAAAATCTGTTGAACAGATCAGTCAGTATGCGGGTCGTGTTGGTCGTTCGGGACGACGGGCGCAGTAGAGGGCGCGTTGTTCCTGAGTAACGGAGGGAAACTCAAGAGTCTGTCGCAACAGGCGCTCGTCGACTGCTCCTGGGGGTAAGCTCATGTTGTGCTTCTTACATTTCATTTAGAAGTAAAGCGGTTCAGCGGCTCTCAGAACGATGTAGTAAAACAGCGTAAGGAAACCAGCATATCAAAAATCGAAGACATACAGGGTGTAAATGAACCCTTCACGCAAACGTCAATCAAGTATTCTGTACATCAAATTAAGCACCCCTACGCAAAATTTTTTTGCTGGGAAACGACTTTTTTTGGGGGTCAAAAATCACATTTTACGGTAAATCTCAATGTAGCATTCTTAAAACATTGTGCTAGTGGATGGATGCTTTGAATAGTAAACGGGTCATAGAGGTAATTTAAGTAAAGTTATAACCTGAAAAACTAGTATTTACAAAAAAAGCTGTGCAAAATTTGGAACTTTGACCCCCAATATCTCCGTAACTAGGGGGTTCCCAGGTATGGTCTAAAACAAAAAAATTACCGCAGTGGTGGGGAGAACAAGTGTCTTTCGTTTGCGTTAAGGGTACTTTTAAACCCTTTATTGTGACATCTACCATTCCGCACTGTCCGCGTGGTGGATTAGAGCCCATTTCTCTCCTGGAGAGAAGGCCTGAGTCCCTGCAGTGGGACCATTATAAGCTTATGATGATAATGATGCTGAAAGTGGTTCAAACAATTTCGAAATTTCAGCCAAGAAATATTTAGGACCCAGAGGACCATGATACTCAGCACACAAGCTTACTTTACTAGCCGTTTCGTCAATTGTATTGTTTCAAAAACTGCATACCAGTTTCGTTTGATAATAAAATATGATTCTGTTTAGTCGGTCAGTTAGATTATCGAAAAATATTGGGTAGTTATTATATAAGTCAAGCCAAGTCCATCAAAACTAACCTCTTTTTTCTTTTTTTTTTTAACTTTTGCCATCTTTGTATTTACTGTACTTATTCCTAAAGCTACCCACTATTGTTAAAAGTGTTATTTCTGCACGAGTATTGTAATTTTTAAGTTATATTTTAGTTTTTTTTTTTATGCATGCTGTGTCTATCGCACCATATTGTACACTATGCTTGTATCTTATTGTTTGTATTATTAGGATAAACAGTGTAACAATTGTAGATAGGCCAATAAATAAATAATAAAAAAAAAATATATAAATATATTTTTGTTTTATCAAATTAATCAAAGTTGAATAATAAAAAACGCGTCAAAGATCATGAGGGGGCTTTTGACGTCACTTTGTGGGTAAAAAGTACTAACCTTATGACGTCACACGACTTGACGCGACTTTTCGAAGCACTGTCTTCATCTTTTGTTTAAGTGAAAAGAAAAAATACGTGTCCATTAGTTTTAGAAAATCAATCTGACGGACTAATTAGATTTTTTTGGTGAAATGACCTATTATGTAACTGGTAAAATGTGATCACCCATATTTCGCTATTACTAATGAGTTCTACCTACCCCGTCTGGTATTACGGCGTGATGTTACGTTATAAAAAAGTTCTGTATTAATAATGGTATGTGCTCTTCAGATTCGGCAACAACGGTTGCGATGGCGGTGAAGACTTCAGGGCGTACCAGTGGATCATGAAACATGGTCTGCCGACTGAAGAGGCATATGGAGGGTATTTGGGACAGGTGAGCCGATACTGCTTGTAAATTTTAAGACTACGTGAGGAGTCAGTCTCCCGTCGGGGCTGCTGGTTGTTGTAACAGATACCGCGGCCTCGACATAAAGGGCTAAGAAGGAACATGGGTGGTTTTTATTCAGTAGAAGTCTGACACTCCCTTTCGCTCTGCCCAAAAGCGGGAGGGGTAATTATTTGATGATTTTCCACCTGCAAAAAAAAAGGAGTCTAAAGTTTCCCATCTGGGTTGCGGATTGTTGTAAGAGATGCCGCGGCCTCGACATAAAGGGTTAAGAAGGAACATGGCTGGTTTTTAGTCAGTAGAAGTCTGACACTCCTATTCGCTCTGCCCAAGAGCGGGTTTCCCACCTATCCAAAAAAAAAATGCTGTCCAAGTTTAGTTCTAGGGAAGAAATCACAGGTTCTTGAATGAAGCTTGTCGTGGGCTCCGGAACTGTTCGAAAATGATACCGCGGCCCCGTAACACAAAGGGCTAAGAAGGAACATGGGTGGGTTTTTTTGGTGCAAATCTGACACTCCCCCCTGCCCAGAGCGGCAGGGGTTGATTTATACTCAATACTCAATACTCAATATCTTTATTGCTTTACCATAATGTGTACTTAGGTGGTATAGTATATAATTGAGATCATTATGGACCCTGTAGGGCACAGCAAAAGGGTAGGAGAGAGGAAGCCCTGTTTTAGGAGATCATGAATAACTATTATTGCTATATTATTTAATTTAATTTATTATTACTCGTATTTCTAAGTATTTTAATTGCATTATTATTTTTGTTATATTATTTTATTATTATATTACATTATTTATTACTATCATTTATTGTTATATTAATAATTACCATATCGTACTATTTTTATTTTAAACATATCTAGAAATTGCGTGACTATCACTAATTTTTGTTATCAATTATTATTCTTATGTCATTTTTTATTATATTTGTAATTTCCTTAACATATACTTTAAACATTTCTTCTATTATTTATGTTTATCATTTAAATATTCATCTAAGGAATAATAGCATTTTTTTATTAATAAGTTTTTAAGTTTTGTTACAAATATATTGAACTTTTCTTCTTTCTTTATTATGTCTGGTAATTTATTGTATATCTTTATAGACATTACGTAGGGACTTGTGGAATGCATTTTTAGCCTGGATGTTGGTATGTTTAGCCTAGATCGGTGCCTAAGTGTGTACTGTGATTGGATGTCTTCGCGTTTTGTGTAGAACTCTTGATGCTTACGGACAAATTTACATATTTCTAGGATATAAATGCTGGGGAGGGTTAGAATATTATGTTTTAGAAAATAGGGTTTGCAGCTGTTAGTTTGATCAATATTTACCATGATTCTAACTAGTTTCTTTTGTAGGGTAAAGAGTGTCAGTGCATCTGTACTATTTCCCCAGAGGGTTACGCCGTAGCTAAGCCATGCATTGGCATACGCATAATATGTGGTGAGGGCAGTTTGTAGATCGGTGGTCTTTTTAATTTCTCGAAGAGCGTATGAGAATTTTGAAATTTTTGAACGGGTTTTTTGTATTTGTGCTTTCCAGTTGATATGTTTATCTATTGCAAGTCCAAGTAGTGTAAAGTCATCAACAGTTTCCAATTTTGAGCCGTTAAAGGTGAAATTTAAGTGTAGAGGAGCTTTTTGATAAGGGTGGAAAACCATTAATTTAGTTTTAGCATGATTAATTTCTAAATTATGTGAAGTCATCCAGTTACAAGTTTTTGTGAGTGTGGAACTGAGTTTTTCTTCTATGTTTGTGTTGTTTTGACAGGAGACTAATAAAGATATGTCATCTGCGAACAAAACACATGGCACCTCTATGGTTTCTGGTAAGTCGTTGATGTAAACAAGAAATAATAGGCCACCTATAACACTTCCCTGGGGAATGGAAGCGTTAGTTATCTTGCTTTGAGATCGGATTTTTTCTATTTCTCTACTATTGTGATTAAAGTATTCAATTTCAACTACTTGTTCTCTATTTTTTAAATATGACGTAAGCCATTCATGGGCTTTTCCGCGGATTCCTATTCCATACAGTTTATTTAGGAGTATTTTAAATTGTACTTTATCGTATGCTTTGGTCATGTCCAGTAAAATCCCTACGGCGTATTTCTTGTTATTTATAATATTTAGGGCTTCTTGGATGTATTTATAAACAGCTAATGTGGTGGAACGGTTTTTTCGGAAACCGTTTTGACAATCGCTCAATATGTTAAATTTTTCGCAAAAGGTATAAATTCGATCATACATGGCTTTCTCAAAAATCTTGGACGCTGAGGGTAATAGAGCTATTGGGCGATAATTATTAGGATCAGTTTTTGTGTTCTTTTTATGGATTGGCTTAATTAGTGATTTTTTTAACAATTCCGGGAAAGTGCCTTCTGTAAAAGATTGATTTAATAGTAGATAAAATGGTAAGGTGAGTTCATTTGCGCATTCTTTCAATAACATAGGTGGAATTTCGTCTAAACCGTAACTTCGTTTATTTTTTAGGTTTTTAATTAATTTGTTAACTTCCCAAGCTTCTACTGGGCTAAGGAACATGGTGTTCTCCGTGGAGTTTAATGTAGACATGCCGCCCAGTGCAGTACCAGATGGATTGTTGCAAGTTTCTCCTATTGACGCAAAGAAGTCATTAAAAATATTCGCAATTTGCTTGGGTTCGGATATTATAGTATCTTTGTGTTGTAATTTTATGCTACATTTTTCCTTTGTCGGTTTTTTATTCGTCCTCTCATTTATAATACTCCACATCGTTTTTACTTTGTTGTCTGATTTCTTTATTTTGTTTATATATTGTAATTTTTTTGCAGTGATAACTGAATTTTTTAATATTTTTTCATATTTTTTATAATGCTGTGTAATTATTTGGTTTCTGGTTTTATCGGAAAATAATTTTAACAATCTTTTGTTTTTGCAGGAAACTTTAATGCCTGTAGTTAGCCAGTATTTTGTATTGTTAGTTTTAAGTTTCATTTTACGCATAGGTATACATTGATTTAAAATTTTTATTAAGAGATTGTTGAAAGAATTATAATTTTCATTTATATTATTGTTTGATTGTATAATGTCGTCCCAGTTTTGTGTGCTTAATATTGATTTAAATTGTGTAATGTTCGCTTTAGTAAATAATCTTTTATTTGTGTACCATGTAATTTTTTTCGCTGGTTGAGGTATGCTTAGGTTTATTATTGTTCCACTGTGGTCCGAAAGACCGAAATTTTCTACGGTTGTAAACATATTTTTGTCGCTGAAATTCGTAAATATTAGATCAAGACATGTTGATGATTTTTCTGTAATACGCGTAGGTATTTTTATATGTTGAGTGAAATTGTATTCTAGCATGAGATCCAGAAACTGGTTAGTTTTAACGTTTTTGCCCAAAATATTAATGTTAAAATCCCCACCTATAACAATGTTAAATTCATTATACTTAATGTTTAAATAGATTAGAATTTGTTTTAATTTATCAATGAATGTGTCTTCCTCTCTTCTATTCCAGTACATAGTAATTAACAAAAGGTTTTGTTCAGGTAACTCAACAGCGCACACTTCCAGTACATATTCTGTAGACATGTTTGAGATATCCTTTTTCTCTGTAAACTTAAATTGATCTTGTAGGAGGATACACACGCCGCCTCCTCCTCGAGTTTTCCGGCAGTATGATGATGCAAGGTTATAGCCATTTATTTGGATGAGGGAAATTTTGTCTTCGGATAGCCAGGACTCAGATATGCATATAGCTTGATAGACAGGATTTTCTGATAAAAATGCTTCTATAATGTGTAGCTTGTTGGATATACTTTGCATGTTTTGGAAGAGAATTTTATAAGGTTGGTCTGTGCTTTCGAAAGGAGTGATTCTTTGTGTCTTCGTTGGTGGTAGGCTGATCGCAGGTTCGGTCTACATTGTAGTTATATGTGGTTCCCTTCGAGTCATTGATTTGTGACGTTTTGTATATTTCGTTGTTCTGGTTAACTTTCTGTCCTTCAATAAACAATTGATTGTTTTTGATGATTGCAAATAATCCGTTTCTTCGGGCCTGAAGCATTTCCTCTCGCAGTAATTGTCTTTCCCTTCGCGTGTTGGTATCTAGGAACTCTGAGACGAATAACCGAGTACCCTGAAGGTATTGGCTATTGCTTATTACGTACTTGGCCATTCTTTTGCTGATTAATTCGATTATAAGTGGTCTGTTGTTGTTATTGTTGTTGTTGTTGTATCTACCCACTCGGTATGTCTCTTCTATATATCCCGTCAGGTCTATGTTCATCGTGTTGTAGAATAGTTCGATGATTCTGTTGTGTAGGTCAAATTCCGGTTCTTTGTAATATTCAGCAAATCCGTAGAGAACTATTTTTTTCGTGTTCGTTTCAGTGCAAATCGCGGTTGGGGTATCTTTTCTGTTTTTTATATCTAAAATTTCTTTTTTTAGTTTCTCATTTTCTTTTGTAAGGTTTTCAATTTTTAGGTTTACTCTTTCCATTTCTTCCTTTCTTAGTTCGTTCTGGATATCCAAGGCGTCTGTTTTTAGTTGGAAGTCTACCTTTAATTCAGTGATGGCTTTATTTATCTCGGTTTGGATTGTATTTTGAATTTCTGTTATAATGGATTTATTATTTTCTTTAAGGCGTAGTATTATAATTTCACTTAGATTTTGTAATGTTAGTTCGGTTTGAATGGCTGTTTCCATTTCCTCTGTGTTCAGTGTGTCGCCTAGTATAGTTAGGTCTTCAGAATTAAAAGTGTAGTTGTTAGCATTTGTTTTTGTGTTCACCCTTCTTAAGGTGACATTACATTCTTCAGAAGGTGATTTCGATTGTTGCGGTAGGTCACGGTCTTGTAGGCGTATAGGGGTATTTGCATTTCCGACTTTAGGGGTTTTGCAGTAACAAGCTGGACATTGCCATTTAATTTTATGCTCAGAAGTCATCAATTTTGTAAAATGATGAATTGAAACATTAGCACATTTTAAGTCGTATGCGTTTTTGCAATGCGCACAGGTAAGTTTTTCTGCTTCCGGTATTTTCTGATGACAGCCCGCACATTCAGAAACCATTTCTGTTTATTTTAGGACTAGTAGCGTCCTCTAGTAGTGGATAGCGGTACTTGAAGTATTGGTGTTTGGTGTATGTTTCTCTTGTCGGCAATAGATGGTGTTATTTGCCGGAAAGTGAGTTCACAATTTGACACAAGATAGGATAGATATGATAGAAAGATAGAATACTCTTTTATTATGCACAAAATAAAGTAATAAGTTCCTCTATTCGGCAATAGATGGCATTGTATTCAAAATCAAATCGATGCTCGTGCATTCCAGTTATTTGCAATTTAATTTTCTTGTGTAATAGTTGTAGGAAAATTAATTTTCATTATTCGTAATTTCCCTACCTTTCATATGGTTTTAATTCTGATCGTTGTTTCTCGTCAGGTCGTCAGTTTATTTGACACCAATTTTACAAAAACTTGCGGGTGGGTCGAATATTTCTTCACTTAATGTTATTTTTGTCACTTATGTTTTGCTGTTATAATTTAACTTTTTATTAAATTGAATGGTAAGTTATGCTATTTGGTTTTGTTTATTGTTTAGGTCACTTTATCAACACAACACAAACACCTTGATTTAGAGTTCAAAACTTTAAATCATTGTAACAATGCTCTCTGTGGGAGTTCGGTTGAGATAACAATGTTAGGTGAAATTAACACTATCTAGATTAGTTTAACACTAAACTTTTCGGCAAATTATCACTTAGAACATTTTTTCGAATTAAATTATACGGAGCACAATGTTTACTTGACGGCAACGCCATCTACTCTCTCACATTTCACATCCACAAAATGATGATTTGACCCACAAAAGTGACTTAAATAAAAAACGCAAGACAGCGGTGTTCTTAGTAATACTTTATGACTAGGCAAGCATAATCACAAGAATAGTACAACTATATTTATTGCTTAATAATAACAGCCGCTCGGGGTTAAGCCGCGCTTGTCTAGGTTGGTCTGTGGATGGGTGACCACCCATCACATACCGAGTTTCCTCCGTGCCTCGGAAAGCACAAGTCGTTATAGGTAGTCAGTGACCTCTTCAACGGGAATGGGTAATATACCCATTACTAAACGAATTATGGAGGTCAGATAGGCAGTCGCTCCATATAAAATTCTGAATTCAGTTTCAGCCGGTCAGACGGGAAGCCGACTCCAACTAAGGCTGCCTGTTCTCTGAAGCGGAGCGATTGCCACCGGCTTCACCCGGTACAGCTCGTAAATTATCCCACGGGAATATAAAGTCGGGATAAAAACTAACCTATGTCTTAATCCAGGTTATAAACTAGCTGTGTACCAAATTTTATCCAAAACCGTTAAGTAGTTTTTGCGTGAAAAAGTAACAAACATACACACAAACTTTCGCCTTTATAATATTAGTGTGATAGGATTGCACACTATAACAGAGGGCAGATTTTATGCAATCCTATTGGTCAATATTTCTCCGTTTCTCCGCTCCGCTGCCTCGCATCGTTTCAGTGGACAGGCAGACTTAGTTGGGGATAGGTTAGGCAGATGACTTTGGCCTTGTCGCGGATAATAATTGTTTTTAGTTACATATAGGTTTGTTCTAAATAAGTATTTTTTTCCAGGACGGTTACTGCCATGTGGACAACACGACTATCGAGACGAAAATTAAGGGATGGGTGAATGTCACCACAAACGATGAGAAAGCACTCAGGGTATGTATACGACTTAATATAGACAAGGAAAAATATTTTTTATCAGTCATACTCTGAAAGTAGGTCATAACATGCCTGCGGAGCGGGTAGAAAGTACTACTTTTCAGCCCTAGGGAGAATCGCTTTTAACTGACAGCTGTCAAATGATTAAAAAAAATACTTTGTCTATTTTAACATTTTTATTGAACCATATTCCAACTTTTTATAGAGCCACTAAATTACAGCGCGATTTAAAATTAAAAAAAAAACGTAAAGTTAACTTTAGAATATAATTATTTGACTTTAATGTAATTTAGTTTTAACTATTTTTCTTAAAGATCATAAATTTGGGCAAAATCTTTGCCATTTTTTTATGATGAACATGAAAAATACTGACTGTATAGCTGGACTACGAGAGGAGAAACAAAAACAAAATAAACGAGAAAGCGACAATCCGATCAACACTCTTTCATCACTAATTTTTTTTCCTTAGCTAATAATTTATGTTCTTATTTTTACTATCCTCGTATTCGTAATAAAAAGCACAGTGTTTACCTCAGGTAAATTATTTATTTAGGCCCACGAACTATTCGCGCCTTCACTACGTTACGGGCGCAAACCCCGTCTCGGGACTAAATAAGTAACTTTCGCCCCTCGGATAACAATGTACTATTTTGGTTCACCTACCAAGAATTTATCAGTATTAAACTGGGGTCTGTGCCGATGGTAATAGACTCGCTTCAACCGGGAACGCATCCAGACTGCATGGTGGCTGCTGAAAAGTTCCTGATAGGAAAACCCTATCATAAATTGCTTGACCCAGGAATTGAACCTGGGACCTCATGCCTCTGCTAATCTGCTAGACGGCACGGTTGGCGCAATGGCTCAAGCAATGGACTGTTGCGCTGCTCGTCGCGGGTTCGATCCCCGCACGGAACAAATACTTGTATGGCCTACAGGTAGTTCTTTCGGGTCTGGGTATTTGTGTATGTGAGTTTAAATGTTTGTGAACGCTCCCTCGATACAGGAGAAATTCCTAGTGAGGGGCAACGTTTTTTTTGAAAAAAAAAAATCCCTTCGGGGATTATAACTTAGCCTTTTGCCAGAACCCACTGTGTGTATTGATCAAAATCAAAGCATTTATTTCAAGTACGACTATTCAAAAGAGCCTGTACACTTTTGAATAGTTGAAAAAAAAAACAAAATAAAAACAAATTGCAGTCCCCATTGCAAGGCATAATAACTGTAAATTTATCATAGTTGTCCATTTCAAAGCGTATATCTCTATGGCGAAGAAGGGGCAAGAAACTCCATCGCCACTCTTTTAAATCAGATATTGTTACAAACCTTTTTTATATCATTTAAAACCTTTTTCAATGACCTGGTGGCAAAGGTGACAAAGTTGTGATACATATTAAGTCATCAATCATGCATGATTGACATATTCAATCATTAGTCGTTAGTTAACAAAATGTTGGCAATGTATAGACTGCCAGAAACATTGTAATTTAGCCGTATATTGTTTACAGTTGGCGATCTTCAAGCACGGTCCGATCTCAGTGGCAATCGACGCTTCACACAGGACTTTCAGTTTCTATTCAAACGGCGTTTACTATGACCCTGAATGGTGAGTTGGATACTTTATCTTATCTCAGGAACTGCTCCCTCGCGGGTCTGTGGACGGTGAGTAATGGGCTAGCTCGCCATCCGTCCGTCTTATGACGACGACACGAGTGTTCTACACGCGCCTCACAGAGATGTCAGCAAGGGCTGACGCCTGCAGGGGTTGTGGGTTGTTCGAAAGGGATACATCGGCCTCAGACACAAGGGGCTAAAAAGGAACATGGGTGGGTTTAAGTCAGTTCAAATCTGATACTTTCCTCTCAAACCAGTGCAGGAGGAGGCATTTAATGATTTCCCATTCAAAAAAAAAACTGACTGCCCACTTCCTCTTAATACTATTTTAATTCTACATTATTTGCTTATGTGAGTATATCAAGATTTTGTCTGGACCTTCAAAGAGACGTTGACTTCTGAGTCTGTCTCTTTTCAGAGTAGTCAGGTAAATTTAATTTAAAAAAAGTTTCTTGTAAAAGTATTTGTAAAAACCTATTTGCGAAATAAACATCATTTATCATCAACGTTGGTCACACACATATAAACAGACAGACCCGTAACAACTACCGTTCATCTATTACGTTTGTTCGTTCGGTTTTATGCCGAAATAACGATTGCTCGTAGCAAATAGTAAATATGATAAATATCCCCCATTTCACTGTGAAGGATAATTGATATTGAATAGGGTATATCACCAAAAAAAAAAAATTTGTCCGTCTGTTAGTATATCGAAAAATATTAAATACGTGTTTTTGTTTTATCGAATTAATAAAAGTGTACGAAAATAAAACGTGTCAAAGATCACGAATGAGTGGGGACTTGTGACGTCACTTTGTGGGTAAAAAAGTAGCAATAACACGACTTGACACGACTTGAAGCACTGTATCGTCTTTATCTTTTGTTTACGTGAAAAAATTAAAAATACTTGTCCATTATTTTTTGGAAATCTATTTGACGGAATAATTAGATTTTTTTGGTGAAATATCCTATTATGTAAAACCTAATAATTTTGTGTTACGACAGATTTTTTTAAAGAACATGATATTTATGCCGAAAATATCAAATAACATCTCATATTTTTCATTTTCCCAGCAAAAGCAAAGTCGAGGAGCTGGATCACGCCGTCCTGGCAGTAGGTTACGGCATCCTGAAGGGTCAGAAGTACTGGCTCGTGAAGAACTCCTGGTCTAACATGTGGGGTAACGACGGTTATGTACTCATGTCGAGTAAGGACAACAACTGCGGGGTTGAATCTGCACCAACATACGTTTTGATATAGAAGGGTAACGTTTTTGAAGAACGGTAATTTAGGGTAAAGTTTGTTATTTGTCATTATAACTTTTGAGAATAAAATTTTTTGAATGTAGTTTTGGTTAACCAAATTTATAAGGTTCCATTTCTGTGTCTTATTTTCTTAAAATTATATTAGTTACCCTTTTAATATCGTTTTATGTTACAAAAACTTGGTACAAATGCCATGAAAGTTCTGATGACAAGTAAACTAGGGTAAGAAAGATTGTGTAGTTACACTGTTATTAGTGACACCAGTTGAGAATAGGGTAAAAGTGATTATTAAGTTTTAAAACTTTCATATTATTCCTTGCAAGTCCATTACGTCACGCAATGGACTGTTTTATAAACATATTTTTTATCACATTGAAATGTTACTGTCAGCAAAACATGTGTTTTTAAAAGATTCAAGATATTTTATTTTAATTAGAGAAAATGTATTTTTCTTGCATTAAATAGATATAAGAAAGCTAGATACAATACCTTGATTATGCTTTATAATATCTGAAACTTTATTTAAAATAATATATTATTAATACTGTTGCTTTATTATTTTGTCTAAAAAGTTTATACCTAACAAGTCTATGTTAACAATTGAAAATATCTTTTCATAGATTTTAAGATTTAAAACGGCTGTGTGTTGCTATGCTCTCTAAAGTTTTTAAGAAATACACTTTTGCATAAAATTATTTATTCGTCTTTTATTTCATCATCATCATCAGCCTATAATGTTCCCTGTAACTGCAGGGAGCCAGGCCTCCTCTCTAGGAGAGGGATGAGCTATAATTGACGGCACGGTTGGCGCAGTGGCTCAAGCAATGGACTGCTGCGCTGCGTGTCGCGGATTCGATCCCCGCACGGAACAAATATTTGTATGACCTACAGATAGTTGTTCCGCGTCTGGGTATTTGTGTATGTGAGTTTAAATGTTTGTGAACGCACCCACGATACAGGAAAAATTCCTAGTGTAGGGCAACGTTTAAAAAAAAAACCACCACGCAGGAGGCCCAGTGCGTCTTGTGTCAGTGTGTCTTTGAATTTTTTGGTTCACGATGTTTTCCTTCACCGTTTTGAGAGCAGCGTCGATGTAATAAATAATTACAAAAAGTAATGCGCCTGCCTAATTTCAACCCCCGAATATCACCACTAATAATACTATTATTTAGGTAAATAATTTTATATAGGTACATAAAGGCAATAATTGAAAACATGTCACATCCATTTTTTTATTTAGGTATATTTCCAGAAAATGTACAACTATGATTTCTTTTTACCATGATGCTTCTTACGCGCGTTCTTTTTGGGGTGACGTCTTTTATGATGGTTTGACCTCCTAGAAAATGATGGGTGTGCAGACTTTCGATGTCCAATGGAATTGACGCACATGTTGCCTACCTTCACTAAATTTCCTGGACAGCGGTCTTGTAAATTCTTCGGGTACTGCAAAAAAAGTGGTCCTAATTTTATAGTCAGTAAAATCTTTTAAATAACTTTAACATTCTTGCCGATTCTTCTCCATTGAAATCTATGCTTTGAAATGGGAAACTACAGTACTTTCACAAGTTATTATGCTGTATAGAGACATGAGACATGATAGTGCCTATTGGCCTTGTTCTGTTCTGTCTCCTGCTGAAATGGAGGGATATTCTTTTCAGATTAATTTCGTTGCGGGATTGTTGCTGGGACTTCGTCGAGCTTCATTGTCACGGCGCTTTTTTATTTTTTGCCACTGTTGATTCTGGCTTTCAGGAGTTACTGAAGTTTGGGAGTTGTGTGGCGGGCTTGTCCCATAAAAGAAGAAATTTGTTATGCCTTGTGATTGTAAAGCCTGTTCGTACCCACTAGGCAACATTCGGCGAACGACATGTTGCTCAACGTGATGAAAGTCAGCGCGGAACTTTTGTTTAGCATCGTCGTTGTCTGTCTACACACGATTTCGCATCAGTCGTCGACAACATGTAGCCAGAGGAACAGTGTTGATTTCATCGGCGGTACTTATAATTTTGTCGAGAAATGTCATTGTATCAAAAGGAGAAAAGCCACGTTTGGTGGGTTAGAAATTACTATCAAAATGGATGACGAATGGTAAGTTTATGTGAATGGTATGTACATTTGATGCTCAACTGCATGTTGTTCCGAAACAAACAACAGGCCATGCATCATGTGCGCCAGCTGGCAACGTCGCGCGATGTTGTGCAACGCTGCCGAACGTGTTGAGCGTCATGTGTTGTTGCGTTGCGTGTCAATTGTTGCCCAGTGGATCGAGGCTTATAGCCTTCCACTGCGAGGATCGGTCCACTGCGAGAATCGGTCCACTGCGAGGATCGGTCAACTGCTCGGATCGGTCCCCTGCGAGGATCGGCTGGAGGACACTGTGGAGCACACCGTGGAGGTCTGCTCCCCTTGGGCTGAGCCCTGCCGTGTTCTCGTAGCGGCAATTGGCGGCGGCGACTTCTCGCGCCCGGTTCTAGTTCAAGCCATGGTCCGGGGCGAGAAGGAAACGGACGCCGTCGCCTCCTGCTGCGAAGCAGTGATGCAAGCGAAGGAGGTGGTAGAACGTGAGAGGGAGAGAACCTCTCGTCCCAGACGCCGCGGGAGACTCTCGAGCGTCGATGGCCACGTGGTGGCTTCTAGCTACCGAATGCGCGGGGCTGTGGGCGGTGAGTAATTTGCTTGCTCACCGTCCGTCCGTCTCATGACGAAGACAAGGCCGTGTCGTTCGTGTTCCACGCGCGCCTCATACTGATGTCAGCAACATTGCAGGGGCCCGGAAGGGCCCTGTCCGGGCTGCGGGTTGTTCGAAAGAGATACCGCGACCTCGACACAAAGGGCTAAGAAGGAACATGGGTGGTTTTTAGCAAGTAGAAGTCTGACACACCCTACCGCTCCGCCCAGGGCGGGAGGAGTAATTTGATGATTTCTCACCCTCCAAAAAACAAAAAAAAAGTCTCGTATCGTTACTTTAAATCGCTGCTTACCGTCCAATAGTTATAAAACGAATAAATTGGGTAAACTATTTTCTCCATAGACTCGTAACTCGACGAATCTTTCGCTGGTTGTAAATCAGCTGAATGTTTTCCAGGCAAATACACGGAATCGACTTCTCCAGATTTATCTCTCAACAACAGCAAAGCACCCTTGTCATTATGAAATCTTCCCTCTTTCTTGCGTTTCTGTTGCCTTGAGTTCTGGTTTTTAAATTGCTGAATCTGGCTCAAGAAATCAGGCTGGTTATTGTCCTCTTTTTGAACAAGCACGATTAAGTAATTGTTCAATTTTTCCCTTTGTCGTTGCTCGAACTCCATATCATTCAAGATTGATTTTTCATGATTTTCAATAGGTATTTTGACGTGGTATCTAGTTAATGGCTTGAATACAGTGTTCAATTTTGGGTCATACTCGTACTCTGCAGTCTTATATCCGTGAGGTATCTTTCTCTTTACAAGTACTGACTTGCCTATCGGTTGAAACCGTGTCTGTTCCTTCTTTACGTGGCTTACACTTGGATTCAGATATTCCAGTACATCATTTCCCTGAGGTAGTAGTAGCTGTCTTATTTTAGGGAGTAACTTACTTCCTTCGGCCGAATCTAGCTGGTATATGTTGTAGCATATAACATTTTCGAAATAGAGAATTAAGAAAATGCATATCTTTATAATATGTTCGTACATTGAGAGCGAGTGCGTCTAGGTTTGAGATTGAAATGCAATCAACTATCGATCCCATGCATAACGCTAATTATAAGTTTCATCAAGTTAACCGCCCTAAAGGAAATAATCAGACGTCTATGACACGTGACTCGTTAAATGCAAATAGTAAATTGAGATTGAGAAAGAGGGAAAGAGAAACTACTCCTCCGCTATTCTTTTCTGATTAATTTTGTTGCAGGATTCAAGACAGGTCCAGCTTCATTGTCTAGGCGCTCTTCTGGTGGTCGCCACTGTTTATTCTGGCTTTTAGGAGTTACAATGGTTTGGGAACAGTCTGGCGGACTTGTCCCAAAAAAAATTATAATTAGAAAATCTCAATAATATGCCCGACCCGGAAATCAAACCTAAAAATCCGAAGATCGCGCGTTAGACCAACAGAGCAGTTAATTTACTAAGCAAGCACCGTGTATGAGCAGCTTTCGAGCTTCGCGTAAGCCAAAAAAAAAAATTGTTAGATGTGCCTTCACAGTCTCAGGTCGCGAAGCAGAAACTTGAAAATGGAAACCTAAGATTGTGGTGAGTCATCATCCTCCTGCCTTAATACCAATTTATTTGAGGTGCACACAGTAGGTACATGCGCGTGTGGTTGGTATACCATTACCAATCACACGCGCGATGTACATCGTGTAATCGCGCAGGCAAGACTTGTGAAGCTTGAGTGTGTGGTAGGCCCATTACACAGTCTATCCTTCTTTTCTTTGGTCTTCTTTTACTCTTATAATCTACATTCATACTCAAACTTTTTCTCACTAGATTTCTCACAAGATTTTGATGATGAATTATTTTTAACTAGCAGTTAGCCCGCGACTTTGTACCTAGTGTATTTTTATAGCATAATTTACTAGGTAAAGTTGTTGAATTTTTAAAACCGGTTAAATTATTTTTTGAGTTGAATCTGAACAACCAAATCTTTCCTCTTTATAATATTAGTTTGGACATTAGCTTGTCCAAATGTGCCAGAAAACTGTACGGGCATCAATGAAATACTAGAATATCATAGTGTCAATATTTAGGTCCCATTTGATAGGTATCGGAGAAAATAGAGGAGAAATAAATTGAAAAAAGAAACTGAGTCATAATTGATACGAATATAATCGATGAACCAGTTCTGTTAGCTGCTTGTTATTTACTGCTGTATTATTTGTATTCATCGCTGCTACGTATTTCGGTAAGAAAAAAAAGGCGCGGGAACGCCATCTTGTGTGTTGCTGTCACTGTCATTAGTGTCATCTGTCACTTGATCGAGGCGTAACAGAGTTTCTTTTTTGAGTCTTTTGGATTCTGGGCCAAGCTCGCACCATTGATAGGGCGGTTTCTTTGTGTGAGCAGGTGATATAATATACCAGAGGGTCGGCCTACTTAGTAAGTAGTGTGAGTATTTTTCGCCTTCCTGGTATAAAATATTAGATGATACTAGTATTATTAGTTATTAGTAGTGAGGAGCTCGTGGCTTAATAAGAACTGCCACTCGGGTCGATCTTTCGGTTATGCTGCGCTTGCCTAGGTCAATCTGTGGATGGGTGACCGCCCATTACATACCGAGTTTCCTCCGTGCCTCGGAAAGCACGTTAAGCTGTTGGTCCCGGGTGCCATATATAGATATTTGGCAGTCGTTACGGGTAGTCAGTGACCTGTCTGACATCCAGTCTTACCAAAGGGTATCGTATTTCCTAGTATTAACTGGGTTGTGGAGGTCAGATAGGCAGTCGCTTCATGTAAAATACTGGTATTCAGCTGCATCCGGTTAGACTGGAAGCCGACCCCAATATAGTTGGGAAAAGGCTAGGCAGATGATGACTAGTATTATTAGTAGTATAGACATTTTCTAAATCATCTGAAATTAAATAATAATAATATTTAAATATTTCTTCAATAGTTGAATGGATTTTTAACCGAATTCTCAAAAAGGAGGTTTTCAATTCAAATTAAAAAAAAAAAACTTTTTGCAAAAAAAACAACCGACTTCAAAAAGAAAACCAGTTAGTAAAATAAAAAAATAACTTAATTTTCGGAAGTCGGTGACAAAAAAGTTAATGAAACAAACAAAATATACCGACTTCCGAAAGTTTTATTTTAGTTTTCTTTTATGTGTGTGTTTTTTATAGACAAGAGGTTGCACGTGACTTTCATTTCGCGCTTTTTCTGGAGACTGCACCAATTTGAGGACAATTCTAATCATTTAAACTCACTAAGTCATTTTTTTACTTTTAACGTTAGGATCAGAATGATTAATTTATTTTCCAATTCGAATGGGTACGCCATGTAATTTAATATTAAATGAAAGTACATACGGTTGGTTAGTTTTATGAACAAAATATTTTGGTATTACATGTCATAGGTGTACTATGTAATACGTAATTTTACGAAATGCTAGCACAAAGTTATGCTACGCTTTTTAACATAATGTGAAAACGCGTAGTGAACGGTGCGTAACAACAGCGCGAAGCAACAGTGCGTAGCAACAGTGCGTAGTAACAGTGCGTAGCAACAGTGCGTAGCGATAACGTGTAGCTGTTTTGTTGCTCCTCTACGCTGTTTCTATTAGTAGGAATAGTCGGTTTTAGTCGGTTAGGCCGACAAAACCATTCCCAGGCGGGGGGGGGGGGGGGGGGTATCCATGAGGATTTTCCCATTCTTAGGTTAATCGTCTATTCTTAGGGTTCCGTAGCCGAATAGCAAAAAACGGAACCCTTAAGCCTGCTACACACGTTACGATTGGACGGTACGGTACAGTTCAAACTGCAACGTTAAATTTACATGTGTGTATGAGGAAAACTGTACAGTTTGTCCGATTGTGGGCACTATGAAAATTGTGCAGTTTAAACTGTACCGTCTAATCGTAACTAGTTATCTTAACGTGTGTAGCAGGCTTTATAGATTCGTCATGTCTGTCTATCCGTCCGTATGGTCACAGCGACATTATTTGGAACCTAGTCAAACTACACAGTTGAAACTTTGTAGGTAAGTGTATTCTGTGAACCGCTTTACGATTTTCATACAAAAATAGAAAAATAGAAAGATATTTATATTTTTCTTTCTTCTTTAAAAATGACATTGAGTTCATAACCATAACCACATTCCCAAAACCATTTTTTCTCAAACTCATTCGTTTGAAAGAGACACATCTTCCAAAGTGGTAAATTGTGTGTCTCCCTCTAACTTTTAAACAGAGTGAAAAATCTAAAAAAAAATAGAAGCTCTAGATCGCAATGAAAACTTTCAACCAAAATTGATTTCAAAGATATACAGTAAATAGCAAAAACAAACTTATCACAAAATATGTTTTTCTGTTGCCGCTTTAACAAGAAATAATACAAATTATAGGGGGCTTCCCTACTATGATGGTACGGAACCCTTCATGTGCAAGTCAGACTTGCACTTGGCCAGATTTCGTGTTAATTTTTTTAAATTTGTATTTATCCGTGGTATTTATGTATTAAATATTTATTTTCGCCGTTTTATTTTTGCACCTTATTTCTTTTCGTGATTGTGGGCCTGAGTTTGGACTTTTGTGATTGGGCTCTATCACAATACCAGCGCTTGTGACATCAATATATAAAAAAATCAATACCACTTTTTGTTGTAATTTTATAACTCAAGAACGGGCTCACCTATCCAAACGAAATGTTTAGGTTTTGTTCGGACTATTTAGTAGATGGTTTATGTGAAGTTTGCACAAAATCGGTTGAGCGGTTCTTCATTTATCACATTTTTTGTAACAAGTGAATTCAATAAATGGCGGATCGTTTTGTTAATGGGGATTTCTGGGATGGTTTAAAAACTCAATTGGACCCTGTAGGTGGCGCTGCTATCCGGGCAGGACGACGTCTGCCAGGTCCGCTAGTTAGTCATAAATGTTACAGCACCATGTAAGAGAACGTTAATACAAGAATCCTTCATTGCGCGTTGAATCCCTCGCTGCTAAAGGAGTTAAATCCCGAATCCTTCATTGCGCTCGAGATTCAATAAGACGCCCGTGACATAAGACACAACTTTAGCCCCTCGGTGCATAATCTACTATTTCTTTCTTATCAAAGTGGATTACGACACTAATAGGCTTACATTTTTTTATATAATATCTTCCACAGCGTTATAAATAAAACTTAACAAGAAACGCAGACATTTCACAAAACGTCTGAATATTTAAACGGACGACGACTAAACTTCGGTGTTAATAAATTTTCAATGAGATTCCGAATTGCCTTCGTATTAAAACTCAATCTGATTATATTCTATCTTAATTGAATGAGAGTTTAGAAGTACAGATTGCTTACACTACTCGAAACTGAAAATAATAAATTATTTTCATGTGCGGAGAATTATGTCTTTTTGTTTTTTTTCGCAACCGGAGTCAGTGTATGACCAGATGTATGAATGTAGACGAGGCCAAAGGAGGAAAAGATGGATGTAAAGATCGTAGATGTGGCGTTCTGTCGTTTCAGCTTATATAACTATGTTTTGTCGTGTTAATCAAGTGTGCTTTTTAAAAAAAATGTGAATTATTGTTTAACTTCTGTAATCCCCAAATTGTTTGGCTTAATAACCTAATTAAATAGTACACGCACATTTAGTTGTTTAAGTCCCATTTAACAGAAGGTGAGCCTATTTTCATCAACTGGGCACAAACCCTATACCCATATACAAATTACATCAGAAAATATGAATTTCCCGAGTTTCTAGTGAATGCGACAAGGTAGCCTTTTTACCCGACTACGGCAAATCCAATAGGAAGGGTAATGATTTTGGCAGTCTATGTATGTATGTATGTATGTTTGTTTGTATGTTCCACCGTTGCGCCTAGACTACTAAACGTATTTTAATAAATGAGGTGTCAATAGATTTGTAAGAATATCCCAGGTGACATAGGCTATATAAATTTTTACAATTCTTTTTATGACGGAATTTAAATGTCAATTTCTAAGCTCGAAAAAAATTAAATTGTGATAATCATAACATGTTTGGTATCAAATGAGAGGTCTTGGCGAGCACATTACAAATATGTATATTATATTATAGTTTCATTCAACATACACGTTTAGAATGCGGTCAAAAAGTTCTCGCGGTCTAGTCTGCTATTTACTCGTACCTACTGTTTAAATAGCAAACCAACATTTCTTAGAAGTTCACATCATGAAAGTAAAATATTATAACGGATTTATTAAATAAAACACGAAATAACAAATCAAATAAAAAAATAAGTTTAAAAACTAAAACCCGACTACAAACCGCGGTCTTAAAAGTAGAAAACAAGAATCAGTCGTAGTCGCATGCCACCTTGCTAACGGCAACAGTTATAGCTGACTTCTGTATCAATGAAAACGCCATGAAGGAGCATCAGGTATCAGTGGCATGCGACTACGGCGGTCCTCTATGATAATTTTACTTATATTTAAATAGAAATATACAAATTCAATATATGAATATCAGACTATCAGAAGAATTCTTGTTTTCTACTTTTTAGACCGCGGTTTGTAGTCGGGTTTTAGTTTTTAAACTTATTTTTATCATCAAATAGTCACTCAAGGAAGTGATTTGAACTGAGAGGGTTGTATTGGTAATTTTAATAATGATTATTTATTAGTTAGTACAGTCACATTTGTTACGGTCGCGAATCCTGTTTTATCATCATGCAACCTGACGCTGACCGGTAAATTGCAAAAAGCGTAAGAAAAATAGAATTTTGCGGGCTGTCCTGGAGCTTCCATCTTAACTTTAACCTCCAGCGCACCACGGCCATTCTATGTCATATCATCACTGCTTATAGCTTAATTTAAATATTAAATCCGGATTCAAAAGTTTTACTCGTCTAGACCAGTATTCAAGGTTGCCTACTTAAATTATTTCGTCTTGTTATCATGTATGTTTTTGTTTGAAGAATTGTTTTTATTTCATTTTTAAACATTCCTTGTTTTTATAAAGAAAGTTTTATTAACAAGAACACTTTTTCAGTTTGCGGTTCGAAATATCGAAGCTCGTAGTTTTTTAAATTTAAACATGTATTACAGAATTCTACAGCCGAAAGGGCAGAAATATCGCATGTTCGTGGTGACGCAGCGAGTGAAGGGTGCGATGTATTAAAGCCAGCGCACGAATAGGGCGCGCTCTTGCCCTGGCTGGCCTTAAACTCAAGGCATCCACAGGGATTTGCCCGGTTAAGCAGAAGACAGTCTCCTAGACTGAACTGCGAGATGCCATTACGAAAAAAAAAGAACGCGCTCACTGTTTCAACCACCTCGGTAGGGAGCGCCAGTGCCACCAGTGTCGCTGGTTGCTACCCGCTGGGGCCTGAGCAAGAGGAAAGCGGCGCCAGAAGGCGCCGTAGCGCTCCTACCGACACATAACGCACCCACACATAGGCGTGCAGCGTGCGTTCACTCGCCTCCAGCCGAGCCTAAACCGGCGCTCCAATGAGGTGTCTGTAGTTACAGACACCAACTTGATACCGCGGGCACTCGGACCCAGTCCACATCCCGCCAGCCGTGCCCTCTCGCAGGGGCGCAGAGTCATCTCACAGAGCGCGCTCACTTTTACTCACTTTTACTAAAGTTTAACTTTAATTTTGACAATGATTAAAGAAGACATGAGGTGCGGTACTTGTGTCAATACCACCGTATTGTAACTCACCAATACAATAATTATCATTATTTACATTTCTTGTCTTTGCTTAGCTTTAGAGTTCCCAAGTTCATATGACCATAATCTATTTAAGTCGGGAATTAAATTGTGCTTTTCTTCTTTCTTTCTTTTCTTTGTTTTTCTTTTTTTTAAAAAAAAACGTTGCCTCACACTAGGAATGTCTCCTGTATCGTGGGTGCGTTCACAAAAGTGCTAATTCAAGAATCTTTAGTTAAGCTTGGCATGTAACTGTTTTTTTTTGTCCCTAACAAATAAAATATACTCGTTCCATCATCGACCACATCTCTTTCCTGAGGTCCGGCCAGGTCTCAATGTCAATTAAAAACTGTCAATATTTTAAAACTGATTCATGTGCTTGAGATAGAGATTTTGTATTTAGAGCTCAAACAAAATGTATAAGATCCATGTGTGGCCTAAATAGCACCGACAGTTGTTTGACATACTGTATTTATTATAACTAATCGGCATTGCAATCCATAGACATTATTGTAATATATTTTAATGACATTTAGCATTTATGTACTACTAGATTGAATTGTTGATATTGTAGGAATAGTTAATTGATTTAATAATTGCATTGACATTTCTTTACTAATTTTAAATTTTATGATTGTCATTTTTTTATTTATTTTATATTTAAATTATGTTTTATTTTATTTCCTGATATTTTTATTTTTGTAATTCTTAAATCTTAGTTGACAATTGGAATATTTATATGGATGGGTCACACTCAGACATACCTATTTGAGCATCCTTGTTTCTCTATAGTTTTAATTGATAAAAGTATTTGTTGTTGCACGTAGATAATTAATAATATGTAATTAAATGTAAAATTCATCATATTTGTACGCCAAATGGCAAAGCATAGAGCGCATATGATCATGTAACACCTCTTTGTAACTACCTATGTTAACAAATAAATAATCTGAATCTGAATCTGAATCTTGCATGCTCGTCTTTCTGACGCTTCACTTACGCGGCGCGCTAAAAAATAAAAAATGTTGTCGACATTTTTCGACAGTAACAGTTGCTTTTACCGACAGTAGCAGCAGTTGCTTTTGTCGACAGTAGCAGTAATTGTCTCTGTCGACCGCTGAAGTTGTCTTAGTTGCCAGAAAAGTGCTGCTCGTCTGTTCGACGCCTTACCTTATACAAAACAAATGACTGCGCTATTTAAAAAATATTGGTGAATCTATTTCTAGAAATATAGTACCTGTGTAGTTGCCATTTTAAACGACCTTGACAATACTCGTGCCACAAAAAACGTGTTACCTACCTATAAATGTAGAATTCTGCGAAAGTTTTGTCTCAAACAACACGTTTATGTTTTTGTGTTGTATTCACCTATTTAAAACATCCTCGCGGTCATTCGCGCTCAATATTGAGTCAAGCAGTCATGAAGTTCAATTGGTTTTGCTTTATAATATTATTACTAAATATAGTGTCGATAACGTCCAAGTTTGTTTATCCGAGTGCTCTAAGCTACGAAGACTGGGACTGTGAATTCATTGATGATAACGATATTATTACAGAAGTGCTAGTGCCAGATTTTGTTAAAGGACAATACTCTTTAGTACCCATTCAAACCAACATGCCCAAAGACAAAGTGACTGTGTTTAATAATGAAAAACATTTAGATAGTAAATTAGCAGATAGGGACAGCTTAGACGCTGCAGTATGTACGGATTTAAGAACTAGAGTGGGTGATGAATGTGTAAAGGAAGATCGAAGCAAATAAAGAATGAAACATACATTTCACAGTACTCTATAGAAGACCACCTGCACGCCCATTCTTATTCGACCAATCAAGGACCACAATCCTTATCTGCCAAACCTTCTCTCAACTATGTTGGGGTCGGCTGCCAGTCTAACCAGATTCAGCTGAAGACCAGTGCCATATTAACACCCAGTGACTTAGTGAAGTGTTACAACTAGTTTTAAGGCTCTATTTACTAACACATTGTATTTAATCGTATATAGTCTGTAGGCCAAAGTTGTCTGATAATAAATTTATGTTGTCGTTTTCATTGTTTTAACAAAAATCTGTGTCAAAGATGTACAAAATAATGTCAGACAGGACGAACGGCTTAACGTGCTTCCCGAAATGAAAAGAAAAGAACCTTCGTATATATAAAAAAGACCCGATAAGTTTTAAGGTCGGACAGGATTAAATAGCCGGATATTAGAGTAATTGACTAAAAAAAAAAATAGTCCATCAAAAAATAAAAAAATATACAAAAAATATATAAATAAATATATGTAATAAAAACAAAATGTATATAATATTTATTTCCAAAAAATATTCGAAACATTTTTTTTTTCACGTAAGCAAAAAATGAAGACGATACAGTGCTTCGAAAAGTCGTGTGACGTCACAACGTGGTGTATATTTTACCACGAAGTGACGTTACAAGCTACAAGCCCCCACTCATGATCTTTGACACGATTTATTTTCATACATGTTTATTAATTTGATAAAACAAAAAGCACGTATCCAATATTTTTCCATAATGTTACAGACGTACTAAAGAGAATCATATTATTTTTAGTCAGGAAACATCTCTTTTTTAGACCAAATCCACACGGATGGTAGCCCTAATCAGCCAACTTATTAAAGTTCGCACCAGTGATTCGAGCAATGCGTACACTGAATAGTGTGTTTCGGCGTTTGGACATATTTTCTTGTTCTTTGGCGGAATTCCAGAGGGTGACACTTAATATATTGTCCACTGTATAGCTGTGTTCCTACACAGACCCGCTGCTTGGGAATGGACTTTTAACAATTTATGACTACTTTTGTTAGCTTGGGTCTTACCTGTTAAAACAAAATGTATGTGTTAATGAATAAATAAATAAATAAATAAACTTTATAAACAACTAGCGGACGTCACGCGGTTTTACCCGCGTAGTTCCCGTTCCCGTGGGAATACAGGGATAAAAAGTAGCCTATGTCACCCGGGGATAGTGTAGCTTCCCAACGGTGAAAGAATTTTTAAAATCGGTCCAGTAGTTTTGGAGCCTATTCGTTACAAACAAACAAACAAATCTTTCCTCTTTATAATATTAGTGTAGATTTTATATTCATTCACCATTCAAACTAAACCAGTCGCTTTTCGCCTCGACCAGAAGACGATAGCATCCATTCCAGATCTTAATAACCACATCATCATCTCCTGCACTTATCCAATTTATTTGGGTGCACAGTTGACGGCACAGTTGACGCAGTAGCTGAGTTATTGGACAAATATTTAATTATGTTTTTCCTACTCCTCCGCTATTCTTTTCTGATTAATTTCGTTGCGGGATCCAAGACAGTTAAATCATTTCTCTGGGACTTCGTCGGGCTTCATTATCTCGGCGCTTTTCTTGTGGTCGCCACTGTTGATTCTGGCTTACAGGAGTTACAGTGGTTTGGGAATAGTGCGGCGGGCTTGTCCCATTAAAAAAAAAAGGGACAAATATTTGTATGGCCTTCAGATAGTTGTTTCCGGTCTGGGTGTGTTTGGGTATGTGAGTTTAAACGCAATCACGATACGAATAAAAAAATAAGTTTAAAAACTAAAACCCGACTTCAAACCGCGGTATTAAAAGTAACACACACAAGAAAATGATTCTTGAATTTGTATATTTCAATTTAAAAATAAGTAAAATTATTATAGAGGACCGCCGCAGTCGCATGCCAGTGATACCTGAAGCTCCTTCATGGCGTTTTCATTAATACAGAAATCAGCTGCTGTTGCTGTTAGCAATGTAGGTTTGCTATTCAAATATTTGACGGCACGGTTGGCGCAGTTGGTCAAGCAATGGACTGCTGCGCTGCGTGTCGCGGGTTCGATTCCTGCACGGAACAAATATTTGTATGACCTACAGATAGTTGTTCCTGGTCTGGGTATTTGTGTATGTGAGTTTAAATGTTTGTGAATGCACCCACGATACAGGAGAAATTCCTAGTGTGGGGCAACGTTTTTTAAAAAAATAAAATAAAATAAATAAATAATAAAAATAAATAGTAATACTACCTTATAATTATATCGAGACGTGCCTTAATAATCATCTTGTATTTGTGTAAAGACGATCGTCTTCAAAGAAGGGAAAGTCTATATTGGGTTAACTTACTTACTTAAAATTTAAATGTGTGCTACGAGTAAATAGCAGACTAAACCGCAAGAACTTCTTGACCGCATTCTAAACGTGTATGTTGTCTAAAACTATAATATAATATACATATTTGTAATGTGCTTGCCAAGACCTCTCATTTGATACCAAACATGTTATGATTATCTTAATTTTTTTTTTTCGAGCATTTGATATTTAAATTCCGTCATTAAAAGAATTTGTAAAATTTATATTTCTCATTTATTAAAATACGTTCAGTAGTCTAGGCGCTACGGTAGAACATACAAACTTCCTTTGTGCTCCGCCGTAGTCGGGTAAAAAAAAATGATGAATTCAGACGCATGGTTACACGTCACTCTTATACCAATTTTAAATGTAATTTCAAAGTCATTCGTCATTCATACATAACTAGTTTCTTGTGTCTCTCCTCGATTAGATGAAGGTTCGATAAGAAGAAGTTAGTATTTAATGTCTCAGACCCACTTGGTACTACTTTGTCAACCATAATGTAATGCATTAATATTACGTTTCCTAAAGTAATAACATTACGTCTAAAATTCTAAACCCAATTTTGGTGGCATTTTTATAAAGTCATAGGTCGGTGTGCGGACCAAATTCAGTTTTGTGCCGCCTACAAAAGCTTTTACCCTTAATTTAGGTTGAAATCTCTTAAAATGGCGGCCGTCTAACCATTATTGTGTTATATTGTGTTGATGCGCCTATTTAGCTTTCAGATTTTTTAAAGTCTTTAGGAGTCGGTCAATGTGGCGACACTTGGATAGGCCTTTATGCAGCTGTGGACGTCTTTTGGCTGAAATGGTGAAAATGTTTAGTAAGGTACTGAAGTATTGCTAAATGATAACAGTTGTTTGTGAGGATTTTCAGGTTAAGTCAGACTTACCTAGGTCTGTCCGTGTACGGGTAACCAGTCATTGCATACTGAGTTTAATCTGTGTCACGGAAAGCACGTTAAGTTGTTGATCCCGGGGTTGTGGGATGTTGTAAGAGATATCGCGGCTTTGACATAAAGGGCCAAGAAGAAACATGGGTGGTTTTTAGTCATTAGAAGTCTGACACTCCCTTTCGCTCTGCCCAAGAGCGGGAGGGGTTATTTGATAATTTTACACCCGCCAAAAAAAATGTTGTTGATCCCGGCTGTGATTAGAAAAACTTTGACAGTTGCTACAGGTAGTCAGTGGGCGAAAATTTGGACAACTAGTATTACCAAGGGTTACGGTTATGGCTCAAGGGGGTCTCGACAGTTGTTCAGTAGTAAAATTACAAAAAACGCCCCACTTTTATTGCCATGATTTGAGGACTTCCAGACAAATTCGAAAAGTTTTAAACAAATGAAAATTGATACAAACCTAGACATAATTATGTTTTCTTAAAATTTTATGGAGAAATATAATTGAATCACTATTAAGCTTTTGAGAGGAAAAAAAAATCGGGAACTAAACGTCAAGGGACACTACACAACACAAACACAAGACAAGGGGGCCGCGGGTTGTACACTAGTTATCGCGGCCTCGACCTCTATGTCGGCTAAGAAGGAACATGAGTGGTTTTTAGTCAGTAGTAGTCTGACCCTCCCTTTCGCTCTGCGCCAAGCCCAAGGGTTATTTGATGATTTTCGACCCGCCAAAAAAAAAAAAAAGGGACACGAAATGTTTCTGGTATTATCGGTCTGAGCTGCAGCTGGCTTTGCCACACTTTGTGGGGAACACACTCTGTGGTGTGCTTGAAGCAGCGCGACACGGCGACGTATTTGAAAAAACTATATAGCAGTCGCGACGGCTATAGATTCTTCAAATACCTATTTTTTTGACCCTGTTCTCTTGGTGGAAGCACTAGGGTTATTCTGTGAAATTTCTTAAGTAAAACTTGTCTAGTTTTCGAATAAAAAAAGACTTCTCAGTCGGAACTAAAGGAATCTGAAAAAATAACTCGTACCCTTTCAATCATTCATTTAAATTTTAAACTAGAAGCAAACGCTCTTGTAATTCAGGCACTTATAAACTTTGCGACTGAAGCACTTGAGAACAAAAGTACTTTAGGTAGTGTAAAGTAAGTTCTTGCGAACTTGGCTTTATTACTGTTTTTTGCTGAAAGGGGTGCGAGTTCGATGCTTGAGTGTAAATTGACGGGTAATTGGTTGGGTGGGGGAAATGATTTTGTGTTGTGTCTGTGCGGAGTTTAGATTTTTTAGTCTTTAACGTTTTTCTTTCTTTCTTCTGTCTTTTCTAAAGGAACGATTTTTGGAGCTGTGAACCCATTATCATTTCCATTATGTTACAGCAATCCACTGCTGGATATAGGCCTCTTCAATCGCAAACCACTCAGCTCCATTCTCGGTAACTCGCATCTAGTTGCGACCAGCGACCCTGCGAAGATTGTCGCTCCACCGAGCCTGTGAACCGATTGACGGTCAAAGAGAAATAAATAAAGTTAGCCAGAGTAAAAGAAGCGCAGCGGTGGAGTGAAGGTTTGCGCTCGTTCATAATTGATTAGCCAGAGCAGAGCGGAGAGATATGTCAAGTTCGACCAATCACAGGCAGGGCGAAAGACCAGATGTAAATTTTAACTAATGTGATTGGCCGATATCCGCACATCTCTCGTCTCCGCATTGGTGGAGTCTGGACTTTATACCATGGATTGACTGTCTGTTTTCAATCTACAAAACTATTTGAAAGAAAACTCTTCGAAAACGATCTTTATAAAACTGGAATATAGCCAGACCAGACCTCAATATGCTAGATGAAGTTTCCACAATTTCAACAGCCGTTAAATGAAGTATTGCCATAAACATACTCATTTTATCGATCACTGAAACAAATGAAAGCAGTATTTTTACTTCGAGTTTTTTCGTTCGGTAATTTTATATTAACAACTAGGTAAGTACTTTGAACTTAAGTTAAGTTCCATCGGATCTGCGGTTAAATTGTTTTGTAGCATCGTTTTGTAAATAGATGTAATACCTAGATGGTTTTATTTTACTGGCATGCAAAAAGTCATTGCTAGTTCTAAAGATACATACACTAGAGGTCGATTCCTCGAGAAATGTGTCCTACGAAAAAGTTAAATATTCATCGTCGCATCCCTAACATACCATTTACTCAAAGCTTGTACCGTCCCTATATAGAGGATATCATCCCGCCATACAAGCCATACACAACGGTAGCCATGCCTTGGAAATAAAAACAAATAACAACGGTAGTTAGAGAAATAAATGGGCTCCAATAAGTACCCCATGGATATTGGGTGTTTTTGGAGGCTTGGGGCCGGAAACGTTTGCGTTTACGTTTTTTGTGTGTACGAAACTGACTAGCTGTGAACAGAATTGTCACGAAATATCTAAGTCGATTGCTTCATCTTTTTAGCAATAGCATGTCGACTGAATCATTACTTTAAATTATCTATAATTAACTAATTACCAACCCGCACTGGGCCCGCGTGGTGGATTATAGCCCATCCCTCTCCTAGAGAGGAGGCCTGAGTACCTGCAGTGGGAACATTATAGGCCGATGATGATGATCTAAACTAATATTATAAAGAGGAAATATTATTTGATTTTTGATTGTTAAGATTTAACTTAAAAACTACTGAGCCGATTCTAAAAATTCTTTTAACATTAGTTAGATACATATATTCTACATCTTTACCAAGTAACATAGGCTTTAATATTATTGTTTAAAACACACGCAGACGATGCCGCGGGCGAAGAGCTAGTTAAATATATTTTGCCTAAAACTGAGCTATGCGAACTCCACTCGCTGATGCAGTCATAAGATCGTCAATTGTGCAGGCGTCTGGGCATGCAGCGCAAGATGGAACATAGCTTAGCACTTTCTGGTTTTCGAGCACGGTGAAATGCGTGCCATGATTATTTAACTGACGTCATTTTACATCCAGTAGTTATGGTGAACTCCCAAAAATGGCGGATTTGGATTTCTTTGGGAATAACCCGTTATTTTTATGAATTCCTAAGAATAATACGAGAAATAAATTGCCGTCACACTAACCCAAGATACACTAGAAATTCCTTCTGTCCGTCTTTTCGAGAGCTTCCAAAAGAAAAACGTAAGTAAAAGTGAAACGCATACAGTTACATCCTCTGCGTCCAAACCGTCAGTGCGTTAAGGATAATTGTCATTGAGACAGTAAATATCGTCGGAGTCTGCGGAGATCACAGCCTGTGCTGTTTTATACGCGCAGCCTCTGAGTACGGAGTAACATTCAATTGTCATTATTGGAAGTTACTAGTGTTGACGATTGGAATTGTACGTAATGCCAATGCAAAAGTACAAATACAGATCATCAGCATTTTTGACTTTCAGGTCACTGACTATCTGTAACGACTGCCAAAGAGGTATATGTATATGGCAGCCGGGACCAACAGCTTAACGTGCTCTCCAAGGCACGGAGAAGACTCGGTATGTGATGGGCGGTCACCCATCCACATACCAACCTAGGCAAGCGCGGTTTAACCTAAAACAAAAAAGCTAAAGTGTAGTGTGTAGTGTGTGTGTGTGTATGTAGTGTAGTGTAGTGTGTGTGTGCGTGTAGAGTGGCAGTTATTATTAAGCCAGAAGCTCCTCAAAAGTACAGGGGGTCTAAAATGGCCACTTTAGCAGATCATAATAATTATGAATTGCGTTAAAAAGCGTAAAATGGACTTTTCTGAAGATCTTTGACATATCATATTATTTTCCTATCATGATCATTTTTCCTAAATGGTCACAGACGCGGTTACTGCTACGAGAAGTCCATTTTACGCTTTTGAACGCAATTCATATTATGATCTGCTAAAGTGGCCATTTTAGGTCCCCTGTAATTTTAAGGAGCTCGTGGCTAATAACTGCTACCCGGGTCGATCGTTAGTTTTTTTTTGTTTTAAACCACATTTGCCTTTGTTGGTATGTGGATGGGTGACCGCCCATCACATACCGAGTCTTCTCCGTGCCTCGGGTAGCACGTTAAGCTGTTAGTCCCGGCTGCCATACAGGGTGTAAATCAACCCTTCACACATACGTCAACCAAGCATTCTGTACATCAAACTAAGTACCCCTACGTAAAAATGTTTGCTGGGAAACGACTTTTTTTTTGGTGTCTAAAATTTCATTTTACGGTAAAAGCCAATGTAGCACTCTTAAAACATTGTGCTAGTGGATGCTTTGAATAGTAAAAGGGTCATGGAGGTTATTTAAGTAAAGTTACAACCTGAAAAACTAGTATTTACAAAAACAGCTGTGAAAAATTTGGAACTTTGACCCCCAACATCGCCGTAACTAGGGGGTACCCAGGTATGGTCTAGAACAAAAAAAATATCGCAATGGTGGGGAGAACAAGTGCCTTTCGTTTGCGTTAAGGGTACTTTTACACCCTTTATATATTTGGCAGTCGTTACAGGTAGTAAGTGGCCTGAAAGTCTGACAACCAGTCTTACCAAAGAGTATCTAGTTACCTAGTGCTACCTAAGTGTAGGTCAGATAGGCAGTCGCTCCATGTAAAATCCAGCACAACTCAGCGCATTACTTCTATTCTTAGCTGCATCCGGTTAAACTGGAAGGTGACCCTAACATAAATGCAAAAAGCTTCATCAACAGCCTATTAATGTTCCCACTGCTGGGACACAGGCTCTTTTGAGAGGTAATTGGCTATGATCTACCACACGAGCCTAGTGCGTATTGGTAGATGTCACATGTCTTCGAATTGTTTGGTTCTAAGACATGCCGGTTTCCTCACGATGTTTTCTTTCACCGTTTTGAGACCAGCGGTGATGAAATAAATTACACAAAGTAATGTGCCGTGAGTGTGTGAGTGTGTATGTTTGTTACTTCTTCACGTAAAAACTACTAAACGGATTTGGATAAAATTTGGTACACAGATAACCTGGATTAACACATAGGATATTTTTTATCCCGATATTATCTTCTCGTGGGATAATTTTGGAATTGTAGCGGGTGAAGCCGCCGCGGCAACAGCTAGAATCCAATAGGTCAAGTTTCTATGTTTTTAGTTCTTAATGTGTCAAGTCTTGTCATTGTTATCATTAGTTTCTCAATAGCATTTCTGTTTTATTAACAATTTTTATAGATGTAATATCCAAAAATAAATGAAAAATAATAATAAAATGAAATAATTTTACTTTAGATTTAGCTTGTTAGGAAATGTAAAGTGCTGCGTAAAAAATATTTTTCCCCTCAAATCACACTGTTTACAAAAAGCTTAACAAAAATAAACATCCCCCAGATTACCATTATCCATTCAAATGTTCCAGGTGTTTCCGTACCTTAAGATAACGGATCACCCCTCTGCAAATAATCTTATTCATTAAACAACCCTCGCACCCCCCTAAGCAATTAGTCTGCATTCGCGCAAATTACAGATGTCGTTAATTCGCTCTTATACATTTAAAGCGTTTTATTAATGTTCTTGGAAACTTAGGTTTTTTTTTTATTTTGAAATGAGAGATTCGTTCAGACTGACTCGTTGGTTCAGTGGTCACAAGTCGGACTTCTGAGTATGAGGTCCAGGGTTCGATTGTGGGCCGGGCAAAGTGTTATGGGGTTGTTTCATCTGGAATTTCTTAGTAGCAGCCATGCAGTCTGAATTTGTGTCCAGTTGATAACAATAGGGTCGCCCCCAATTACATGGGACTTAAACATAGCTGGCGAAATGTGGGTGTAGTATTAGGTAAATCTCTTTTTATTTTTATTTTTTTTGTCGGGTGGAAAATCATCAAATAACCCCTCCCGCTCTTGGGCAGAGCGAAAGGGAGTGTCAGACTTCTACTGAATAAAAACCACCCATGTTCCTTCTTAGCCTAGTAGTGTAACTAGTGTACAACCCGCTGCCTTTAGGTACGAAGGGTTAAGCAGAGATGCTTAACCCTTCGGCGATCTATGTAAGATTCATCGGTACGGTCAGCAGCAGAAGTAGCTTAAGGGCTAACAGCACCGAAACTAGCGCCACCATCATCTTATTTCTTTAAAATTAATTATTTTTTTAAAATAATGGCTGGAGTCCTCCAGCTATTATTTTATTTATTTTTAATGTTTCAGAAGATTATTCTTTTAAATATTCCTTGCTCTTCAATAACATTTATAAAAAAAACAAAATTACATTCAGAATCAAACACATAAATGTCATATTAATTAATTATCTACTATCACAATACATATTTGTAAACAACACTATAAAATCGTCGCCCTATTATTAATTTTGCAACACCTTTATATTACTTCCACGCAAGTGCCATCATCAGCTCTGCTCTTACCCGTGGGACACTCATCACCTTTCAAAGCCGTTCTGTTTACCACTTTTAAATTGCCACAGGGTTTATCATCAGCACCTGTACAGTTTGTATCCGTACTTCCATCAATCTTAGTAGCATCTGTAGTATTTTTCACATTGCTGGCTGCATCTTTTGTTTCTGCATTGGTTTCCGGAGATAGTGTTTTATTTTTATTTTCATCTGTTTTCGGTGCTCCAACTTTTTCTGCATGAGTTGCAGGACTGTTTGTAGGCAAATCGGTTTTTGGATCAACTGGTTTATTTTCCTCATCTTTACCAATTTTATTGTCTTTTACAGAACTGGTATTAGAAGATTGTACAGGACCTTTTGAATCGGTCACTTCTTCTGTCCCATCTGGATGTTTTTTGATAATTTTACCTAATGCATCAATAACGATTTTAGTTCCATTCTCGAGAGTTTGACGCACTTTTATAATCACTCCTTGGCGATACTCCGTTCGGTTTGATTCCGTAACAGTTTTAGATTTTTGGTCTTTTGAAATTAGTATGTCATCTAGAAGTCCACATTCTGAACTCACAATTAAAACAAATATTATTATAAATGATTTCATGGCTGTAAACAAACGTTTATAGGTCACGGAGAATAATATGGTAATAAAGGGAAATAAATTTATAATTACAAGTATTGATTAATGTTATCGATTAGTTCAGAGATCACTTGAGTGCAGTTGGGAAATAAAGACTGCATTTATGTCTTTGCCCTTATAATAGAGAGAGATAGAGTTATATGGTTCGACCGAAATAGGATTAACTGTGAAAACTTTAGCTTGTAAAAGATAAAATAGTCTTAACAAAGGAAAGAGAAAAGAAGTTGAAAGAGTCATTCATGGACTATTTGCGGGAATCTAATATTAAGTTATTATACTGTCGCGTCATATTTCCCATTGTCCATGACTCATTTTTCATTAAATTTAAAGTCTTTCCTTACATTTTCAAGCATTTAACTCCCTATTCAATTTCAAATCTCTTAGGAAACCTTGTGATTTCTAGGTTATGTCGATTTTAAAACACCAATCACAGAGTAGCTTCTGTATCGTTTCCCGTAGTAATGATTTCAATGTCTATAATTTCATTAGAACCAACAGCGATTTCTATAGACACACAGCTTCCATCATCAGCCCTTTTCTTCCCAGAACTGCATTCATTTACTGCCAGAGACGACATTTGCTTGGTCACTTTTGAATAACGTCCGTTTTTGAATAAACTTTGATCTTGTCTAACTTCATTTTTATTTTGACCGTTCTCTTTTGGCTTCCTTTTATGCGGCATTCGGTTTGTTTGTTTTCTCCTGCTTTGCTCAGTATTATCGTCTTTAGTTATTTGATTAGAAATTAACACAATATTTGATGCAGTTTCACTAGCACTTCTTACACTATTATTTTGATTGTTCTTACTATCTTGTTTGATCTTGTCGTGATTTGTTAATAGAGTTTCATCATTTACTAATTTAGAATCTTTTACAGTCCTTGAATATTTTAAATGTTGGTTCACTGTCACATTGCTAATTATATTTTCTGTTACTTTGTATGATTCGGTAAATTTGCAGTATACTATTGTAAAAACACAAAATGTAATAATGATAGAAGTTTTCATTTTATTGTTCAGAGACACGTTAGTGACGTTCAATGTCTGATCACAATGGGCTGCTCTTCTATAAAATGCGAGTAATCATATCACTAAAGTTCATAGTTCAATAAAATAATAGTGAATTTGATATAAATGGACGCTCACTTTTTTTATTAACAAATATTTTTTTTCTAAAATACTCATTGGGGTTTCTGATAATACATATTTTGTTCCTAATATTTTATAGACTACTAGTTTCTGTTCGTGACTTTTCCCAAGACAAAGATATCACAGTTATCTCATGGCACACTTTAACAGATTTGCCTCAGTTTAACATTCAATGTAAAATCATTTCCTAAAATGTTACTGCAAATATAGAATTTATCTTTTTATACCAAAAAGGATATGACTAAACATTGAATGCAGCAGATAATAAAAAAACAAAACAAATAACATATGCTTCTAATTTTGTGAATGCTGAACATAATTATGAAACTGGAAGATGTCACTCAACGACTGGTACACAAGTATTATCATCAGCTCTCGCTGTCCCAGTTGGACAGCCTACTGAAAAAAACGCATTTTCAACTTGACAGAAGTCCACATCATCAATTTTGGCTGGTAGATCTGGATCGCAGTTTTGGATGTCTATTTCGTTTCTATCATAATCAGTCTCGTTAGGTTCTCGTTCAGTTTCATCTTCACTTACTGCTTGTGTATTATTTGGTTTGTTTGTAACACCAATATTAATGTTGAAATTGCAAGTAACTGCAACGTCTTCAAATGTGCAGGTTTTATCAATAAGCTGTCCCGTCTTCTGTGCAGCTGTTTCTACGATGCCGAGTTTACGGTTAATTTCTTCTGCAGGTTGTTGACTTGACAGAAATCTAATTACCCATTTATGCAAACCTGGTGGTAACTGACTGGTATCAGTTTCTATGTTATTGGTTTGACTTTCTTTATCTTTTGTTACTTCGATTAGTATTTCAGTTACTAAAGTTATGTTACCGTTTTGATAAAAATCATTTACTCTTACAAGTTGAATTTCATGTATGCGATAATCTGCAGTACTTACAGGGCCACTCTCCTTTAAATCATCTTTTAGGACTCCAGCTTGAGCGCTTGCTATGTACAGGAACACGATTAGAATGATCTTCATGGCTAATTGTTTCTGAGTTTGACAGTCACAAGCACACTTTGCTTTATTATATTAAGCACTAGCAATTGTTTCAAATTCTTTCTGTTATCTATTGTATTTAAAAAGTGATGTTTACTGCACTGTCAATGTCGATGTTAACTGTATTTGCTGTAAGTAATCACTGAATATTATCGTTCTATAGTGCAAGGTTCATATAAACTTAGTAGATATGATTTATTCAGAACTATATTTAAGTTACTGTCATGGTTTGTACAGTCAACACTAGTAAGTATCCACATAGCAAAATCACAACACAATGCCGACATAATTACGTGTGTAGTATATGTTGTATGGTGTTTTATTAGTTTATAATAGTTATTCAAAATTATATTATGTATTTTATCTATGGGCTTTAATTGCCTGATTATAAATTGATTTGATGAAAAGTTCATACATATTCGGACTCCTGTGTGTAGTGGTTTGTGTGGGAAAAATTAAAACATATATATGTACTAGCTGACCTGGCAGACGTCCTCCTGCCTGGACAGCAGCGCCCCCTACTGGGTCCAATTGTAAATGTAAACCATTCTCAAATCCGCTTAAACACACAAAAAAAAAAAACATCAAAATCTTTCCAGCCGTTTAGGAGGAGTTCAGTGGCATACACACGTATAGAATAATTATATACATTTATAAAGAAGATAGTAGCGGATCTGGCAGACGTCGTCATGCCCGGACAGCAGCACCACCTACCGGGTCCAATTGTAAATTTAAATCATTCTCAAATCCACTTGAACACACACAAAATTTTTCATCAATATTGGTCCAGCCTTTTAGGATGAGTTCAGTGACATACACGAGTACAGTAAAATTACGAGTATATACATATAAAGCTATACATTCAAAATAAAACCTTTTTCTTATAATGTTACTGTAGATACAGAACCTGTTTTGTACCAAAAAAGGATATCACTAAACATTGAATAAAGAAGATAGTTATTATGTAACAAAATATCCAACACACGTTCATTATCTTGCGAATGCTTCACGTATGAAACTGGAAGATGTCAAACATCGATTGGCATACAAACAATATCACCAGCTCTCGATGTTCCGGTTGGACAGCCTACTGAAAAAACCGCACTTTCTCCATCACGGAAAACCACATCAACTTTAGCGGCTAGATCTGAATCGCAGTTTTGGATATCTATCTTTTTGCCAGCAGAATCAGCCTCGTTAGGCTCTCGTTCAGTTTGATCTCCTTCTATTGTTTGTGTACTATCTTGAATTTCAATTTCTCTCTTATGGATTTCTGATTTCGATTCGTTTGTAACACCTACATTAATGATACAAATACAGGTAACTGCAATGTCTCTACTTGTGCAGTTTTTTGTCAATAACTTGTCCACTTTTCTTTGCAGCTATTTCTATGCCGAGTAACAAACCTAATGATTAAAACTAGTTTCTATATTATTGGCTTCTTTTAATATTTCACTTAATAAAGTTTTGGTACCGATTAGTTTACTGATATGCAATGTCTTTTTTTTATATTATGTACTTTTTAATTATTTATTTGTGTATGTTGTCATTAACTTGCACAACCTGAGCCACTTTTATGGGACCTAACAAGAGTCGATTATACTTACAAGTTGGATGTAATGTGTACGATAATCTGCAAATCATAAGACTCCAGCTTGAGCGCTTGCTATGTACAGGAACACGATTAGAATGATCTTCATGGCTAATTCTTTCTGAGTTTGACAGTCACAGGCACACTTTGCTTTTTTATATTAAGGACTAGCAATTGTTTCAAATTATTTTCTGTTATCTTATCGTTAAAAACGTGATGTTTACTGTATTATCAATGTCAATGTAAGCTATAGTTGCTGTAAGTAATCACTAAGTATTCTCGTTCTACAGTTCAAGGTTCACATAAACTAAATAGATATGATGTTTCAGAACAATATTTATGTTACTTTCAGGGTTTATACAGACACTAATAAGTATACTCGTAGCTAAATTAGTACTCCTGACTGTACCTGGATAGTGTGAAAAATAACTAGGATATTGTTTGACGTAAACTAAGCATATATAGGACTACAAATTTTGTCGAAACTAGAATAGACCACCAAGGAGTGTTAAAATACAAGCAAATGACAAAAATACATTACCATGTTAAAACAGTGCACTGTTTCCGAAAACGGGAAGGAACACAGGAGAATTCCTAATGTGGGGCAACCCACATTAGGAATTAATTAGGAATGTATCGTAGGGTACGTTTACAAACATTTAAACTTACATACACAAACAGTCAGACCCAAAAGAACTACCTGTAGGTCAGACAATTATTTTTTGTTCTGTGCGGGTATCGAACTCGTAACTTACTGTACTGCAGTAGCAGCAACCATGCCGTAATTTTAGTAGGTGTAGGTGTTGGGTTAAATAATGGTGAACTATACAGTCTTTCCCGGGAAGTAGGTTAGACAGAGTAGTCCGAAGCTAAATAATAACAGCCGTTCAGGTCGCTCTTTAGGTTAAACCGCAGCTGTTATATTTAAAATACTGATATGCTGGTGGCTGCATCCGGTTAGACTGGAGGCAGACCGCACCATATTTTGAAAAAGGCTAGCCAGATTATGATGAGGTTTGACAGGCAGTCGCTCCATGGCAAATAACGGTACCCAGCTGCATTTGATTAGACTGGTATACTTGGGGAAAGGCTAGGAAGCTGATGGTGAATAACAAACACTTAAGTTTTACAAAACAAAATCTAACAGAGGCACACCAGCGACACACAATTTTCACATACTTTTTGAACTTAAAGTTATCACAAGAGTACTTCTAAACAAGTACCATCGTCTGCTCTTTGTTTTCCTGGGGGACATTCGTCGCCTACAAGAAATGATGTACCTTCAAAAAGACTCTTTTCTGTTGTGCAGTTTGTAACAGTATCTACTGTGGGGTGTGCAATTACATTAGTAGTGTCTGGTATAACTTTATCTTCATCTGTAAGTTGTGTATTACTTTGATAGTCAATTTCTCGTTTATATTTGTTTGATGGCTGGTGTAAAGACTCGGCAGGTAAGTAGACATTACAGAAGACTGTACCATCTACAGTTGTACAATTTTTACCATCAGCTTGTCCGGTCTTGCTTCCAGCTGCTTCTATGCGGCTCAGGATTTGATTTATTTCTTCTGTATCTGTTGTCTGCATACTGTTTTGAACTTTAATTTCTCTTTTTTGAATGTTTGATTTCGGTTCGTTAGGAGCATCGATATTAATGCTAAATTTGCAGGTAACCACAATATCTCCTGTTTTGCAGGTTTTACCCATTAGTTGTCCTGTTTTCCTTGCAGCTGTTTCTACGATGCTGAGTATACGGTTAACTTCTTCTACATGTTGTAGATTAGTCGGGTAAATAATTTTCCATTTATGTAAACCTGGTGGCAACTTAATAGTTTCACTTTCAATGTTATTGTTTTCATTTTCTTCATCCTTTGTTACATCGATTGGTATATGCGTCAAGTAAGTTCTGTTTTCGGTTTCATAAATGTCTAGTACTCTTACAACTTTAACTTCATGGAGACGATAATCTGCTAAACTTGAGCCGCTTTTCTTCATATCATCTTTGAGAACTCCACCTTGAGTACATGTTATGTACAGAAATATAACTAGACAGATCTTCATGGTTGAAAAGTATAATCTTCACTAGTTGATTGTCTTTAGTTGCCACGAAAACTATTTCACCAGCAATTGTTTCAACGTTTGTTCTTTAGCACCTTTCACCACCTTTGTTTTGATGTTAGCACTTTTCTCCACTTCGACGTATACATTTATTGATGTATTGTCTTTTTCGTTATGAGTTGATGCTTTTTGTAGTTTATAGACGTGATATTTACTGCACTGTCGTCGTCAATTTGCTCTTTAGTAAAGTTTTAAATCGTAGCTGATGTCACTGTTCTTTAAATCGAAATATTATCATTTTGTAGTTCAAGGTTCACATAAACAGCAGTCGATTCGGCATATTTGGAACAATTTTATTGTTATTTAATATTTAGTACATCATCATCATCATCTTTATTTAAATAAACTTGTGACTAAATAATAACAGCTACTCGGTTCAACCTTCAGGTTAAACCGCGCTTGTCTGTGAATGGGTGACTACCCATTACATACAGAGTTTCCTCTGTGCCTCGCAAAGCACGATAAGCCGTTGGGCTCGGCTGTCATTTGAAGATCTTTGATTTTCTACAGGTAGTATTGGCCCGGAAGTCTGATAACCAGTCTGACCAAAGGGTATCATAATAGGGGATCGGACCAAAAAAAAAACTAAGTAGTCCGTCAGATAGATTTCCAAAAAATATTGAATACATTGATTTCAATTTTCACATAAACAAAAAATGAAGATATAGTGCTTCGAAAACTAGCGAACTTCTCGAAAACGTCACATGTAACACGTGTGAACAGTACATTTTATACCTACAAATGACGTCACAACACTCATGATCTTTGACGCGTTTTATATTCGTCAATTTCGATTAATTTGATAAAACAAAAAACACGTATCCAATATTTTTCGATAATCTTACTGACGGACTTATTAGAATCATATTTTCTTGACTCAGTCCGATCACCTATTATGCAGAACTAATTACGTTGTAGAGGTCAGAGAAGCAGACGCTCCAAGTAAAATTATTCTAATACTGGTATTTAGTAGTTGCATCTGGTTACACTAGAAGCCAACCCCAACATAGTTAGTCAATCAGTCATCATCATCATCTCCCTACCCTTCGTAGGCAGATGATGATGAGGACTGATTTATAGGATTTCAAATGAAATTGCCATCCGTTGCGCTATTTAGGCACTTTTCCTCATCACATCGACGTGAATTAATTTTTGATGCCTCTTTATATTATTTTAGGTCAGTTTATAGTTTGTAAATTATGTATCCTCACAATCATCATTCTCCTGCCTTAATTCCACTTTATTTGGGGTCGACCCCGCATGTATTCTTCTTCTATACTTTTCTATTACTAGTTATCTTATCAAACCCGTAAATGACGTAGTAATTTTTTTTTATTTGTTATAAAAAATAAATAAAAAAATACAAATTAATTGAACACTACTGTACATATTGCCCCGTTCTCCTCTTGGAATCGTAACGACTTTTGTTAAGATAACCTAAGATATAAAGTCAGGGCACTTAGCATTTAGCACAAACTATATTTTGTTTTTCGGATTTTCCTTAATATGTTATTACCAAATAATCAATTATACAATTCTAGTTACTAAGATACGAGTAATAAGTTAGTATCAGCATGATTTTAATTGCTTTATCTTGTTTTGGAAAGTCCGAAAAACAGTAGTTGGATATAACCCACGGCGATAAATCAAGCTAGACCGTTCCAGTATAACCTGACCTGACTTTGTACCAGCTTCCCGTACAATGAGAGATCAGCGTGTTCTACTAAGTTCACTGACGGTATACTGTACTGCCACTCGGGTCGATCTTCAGGTAAAGCTGAGCTGGCCTAGGTGCGACCGTGGATGGGTGAACAATCATTACATACCGAGTTTCCTTAGTGCCTCGAAAGCACGTGAAGCCGTTGGTCACGGTCGTTTGTAGGTCTCCGACATAAGATATAACAGGTCTGTCTGGAAATTTTGAGGACCAGTTTTACCAAGGGATTAGTAATACCCAGTACTGACTGAGTTGTGAAGAACAGATAGGCAGTCGCTCCAAGTTAAATACTTCCAGATTTAGCTGCATCCCTATAGGCTGGAAGCTGTCTCCTACATACTGTTACGTCGGTCATCTAGTATCTTCGAGAAACCTCGCTGATAACTGTGAAGTACCCACTAGAGCTGAAAAGGCCGAAAAGTTCTGGAGTGGCGACCGCGAACCGAAAGACGTTGCGTTGGAAGGCCTCCCACTAGGTGGACCGATGACCTGGTGTAGGTTGAGGGGACCCGCTGGATGGACCGGTCAATGTGGCGATGCCTGGGGGAGCCCTACGACCAGCAGTGGACGTCTTTTGATTGAAATGATGATGATGATGACCCACAAGAAACGAGTACATTCTTTTAGGTACCTACTTCCATGTCAGATTTAGGCCGGCGGCACTTGCCATTGTAATTTCGACCGTATGCCGATGGCGTAAAGTAACTTCTTCTTCGTTGGTTCTTTTATTTTTAAGTTTATTTTTTTGTTAATGTTTTTGGGAATGCTTTATGGAATAATAGAGAGTTTTCTCGAACTTCTTTTGTGTGTTTGGGTATAAAAGGACCGACAGAGATCGGAGCGAGTGGATATCACTCCTGATGACCCTATTACTATTCTTCAAGAAAGCAGTAGGGAAACCAGTACTCTTAGGAAGAACAGACATAAATATCCGTCATTCCGACCGCGCCGCCGCGGTCCGTCGTCGCGGAATCCCATTTCAAGCCCCCCCCGACCCTCGCCAGAGCCAGCCCGCGATGCTGAGCCAGTAGTTTTAAACCAGCCCTTAAATAACATCACTCAGATCCAGCCTGTCCCCTTGCTGCCCTCCCCCAGTGACGTCCTAAGCCGAGGTCCGTCCCCACAGGGGGTGCCCTTAGCGATTTGTCACTTAGTTTGTAAGTTTTTGCCCTGGCTGGAGGCCTTAAACTCAAGGCACCCACAGGGATTTGCCCGGTTAAGCAGAAGACAGTCTCCTAGACTGAACTGCGAGATGCCATTTAGAAAAAAAAAAAAAAGAAAAAAAAAAAAAAAAAAAAAAAAAAACGGAGCGAGTGGTGCTTTTAAGCGAGACAACGAAAGGTTCGAAGAGATATCTATTGCGATAAAGTGTTCAGTAGTGTTTTGCGATTGGGTTTAGGTGTTCGTTGAGTAATAAAGTTAATTCGTGTGTTAATTGGTAGTGTTTTTATTTATCCCATACCCAGCTCGTAACAATACTTACGAAAAGGCCAGGCAAATGATGATGTGTTAAAGATGGTTTTGGCCAAACCTCTTTACGCAATAATATCTTTTACTCAAAAATGCATGTAATGTTGTCATTATTTTGACAAACTTGTTTGAGCAAAGTCGACCTTGCCGGTCTGTTTCAAGGAGCGGCCGGCAAAGTTTTGCTGGCCGCTCTAACAGGCCGGCAATGTTTTGCCGGCCGCTATTTTGACGTTTCAACGTTTTAAAAAATCAATTCCAAAAAGATTTTATTCAAAACACAGCTGTTTGTACGTCTAAAGGTAAAAAAAAAAAGATTTAAATGAAGTAATAAATGAAGAAATAATCCAGCAGTCAAACACCGCATTAGAATTATCGCAAACTATCAGTAATATCAAACCGGGAAAGTCGGTGTTGAATTTTAGTAACTGTACTTTTCATAATTGTCATTTTAATTAAAAGTCTAGTTAATTAATATATTTTTTATTTAAATTACTTGCTGGTTTTATTTATTTATTTATTTATTTATTTATTGGATCTCCAACAGAAACTACACAATCACATGCAAGTATACATATAAGAGGGAAAAATACAGTGTGCGCTTCCAATTATAGGAGACCACATCATTCACTTATAATCTAGGTAGGTACAGTAAGTTCAACAAGGTAATAAATCTAAAATCAAAATACGTTACACAAAAATTATACAAAAGAAACAAGGTGAATTACAAAAAAGATGAACCAACAATAACAACGGAAATGAACAATAAAAGAAAAAAAATAATAATAATCATACAGGAATCATAAAATACTACGACTTGGGTACGGTGACATATAAGTCTTTCTTAAACCTTGCGATTTTACATGTAATATCCACTTCATTACGCTTCGATACTTCGTTATACCGCCTACAGAGCCTTGGCAAAACGGCAAAGTGTCCGAGGTTTGTTTTGGATCCCGGCACATGGAAAAGGTTATAGTTACATTTGCGTGGCAAGCGAGATGGTGCGCTTATCTGCAGCTTTCCCAGAAGCTCGCTACAGTCAACAACCCCATTGAATAGTTTGTGAAGAAATGTGAGATCTAGAACCTGCCTTCTATCTAATAACGAGGACATTTTATAATGTTGTAGTCTCAAGTCGTAGCTCCTGATTTTTTTTGCCAGACGGTCTTTATAGCACAGATGGTACAGAAAACGTCTTTGTACACTTTCCAAGCGTTTAGTGTAAATGTCATAGTGAGGATTCCATACGGTGCTGTTGTATTCAAGGAGCGGGCGAACTAATGCGTTATATAAATGAATTCTAGTTGACGCTTTAGAAAATTCTTTGCTGTTGCGCAAGATAAATCCGAGCACCTTGAACCCTTTTGAGGTAATACTTATTATGTGCCTATCAAATTTCAGTTTTTTGTCAAACACAATTCCCAGGTCACGAACTTCGTCTACCTTTTGTAGTGTTTGCTGGTGCAGTGTGTAATTGTGGGATTGCACTGTTTTATTGCGAGAGAAATGCATACAATAACATTTAGAAACGTTAAGCGACATTCTGTTTACTCTACACCAGTCCGCCATTCTATCGAGATCAGCCTGTAACAGTGCGGCATCTATGTCTGTCAATATTGGTCTCATGATTTTGACGTCATCAGCAAACAGGTAGAAACTAGAGTGCTCGAAACATACCGTAATATCATTGATAAAGATGTTAAAGAGGACAGGGCCCAAGTGCGAGCCCTGTGGGACTCCTGAAGTTGCTGGAAAGGTGTCAGAATGGTGACCGTTGATTACCACTTTTGAATTTCTACCAACGAGGTAAGAATGGAACCATTTAAGCAATGATCCCCCTATTCCGAAATGATTCAGTTTTTTAAGCAGAATATTATGGTCAACCTTGTCAAAAGCCTTACTAAAATCTGTGTATATAGTGTCTACCGGGATTCTTTTATCAAGAGACTCTGATATGGCTGAGACATAACACATTAGGTTTGTACAGGTTGACCTTGAATTGATGAAACCGTGTTGGTGGTTTGTAATACTCTGTTTAACATGGGCATTTAGGCTTTTAGTGACTAACTTTTCAAGAATTTTGCCAAATATGTTTAAAATAGAGATGGGTCGATAGTTGGATACTTGTTGCTTTTCACCAGATTTGAGAATAGGGACTACCAAAGCTTCCTTCCACCTCTCAGGAAATACACCGGCCAACATTGACTTATTAAAAATAAGTTTGAGAGGTGTAGTTAGTGCTTTTGCACAACTTTTTATAAATACGGGGGGAATACCGTCACCTCCAGCACCCTTACGCTCATCCAAGTCTCTCAGGGATCGGAATATTTCCTCAGCGCCAAATTCTAGTCTACAGAATCCGGACGGGGCGATACCGCTATCAACGTGGTTGGACGCATTAACAGTCGTTGAGGTATTGTAGACTTGTGCAAAGTTCTCGGCAAACAAGTTACAGATTTCGTGTCCGCTTGATGCAGTTCTGTTCTCGTGAAACATTTCTGCTGGGTAAGTACTCTTGCTTTTATTCTTATTCTTAATAAATGTCCAGAACATTTTTGGGTCTTTTGCAAGTGCTTCTTCCATTCTGACCATGTAGTTTTTGTAACAAACTTCTATGAGCCTACTACATCTTGCACGCAGTGTATCAAATGAAACGATGTCTAGAGGATTTTTGTATTTGTTAATTTTAGTTCTATATTTATTTTTTTCTTTCAGTAGGCGTATAAGTTCTCGAGAGTACCACTGTGGATATTTATTGGCCAGTATTGTTTTCATTGGGACATGTTGTTCTATGACGTCGTGCAGTACCTTGTAAAATATATCGGTCATTTGGTCAGTTGTAAGTTGACCTTCAAACTCTTTTTCCCAGTCTACAGAATCAAGTGCCACCGTAATGTTTTCGTAGTCAGCTTTAAAGAAGTCTGGTTTCCTTGTTGGCTTTACTTGGAGATGGTTTGAATTAATAGTTAAGGATATCGAGAATTCGAATGATGGGTGCAAGGGATCTTCTGAAACCAAATGGCAGGTGCAACGGCTAAGATTATGTAACGGAGTATTACAGAGGGCCAGATCCAGAGTTTTAGATTTAGCATTTGGCAAGTAATTATACTGTTCTAAAGCATTTAAAGAGATAAAATTTAGGAAACATTTAATCATCTCGCTATTACCAGTAGGAAATGGTTGCGCGTGACCTATGTTTTGCTCCCCAATTTTCCAAAATATGTTACTGAGGTTAAAGTCCCCTAGGATAAGAGTGTGATCACCGCGGTCAAGAGCTCCCTGAGCAGAATTGCAAAATACTTGCATAACATCAGCGGTCACTGGCGGGGGCAGGTAAACACCGCAGATACGGAATTTATGTGCTTTAGAGCTACGCGGGGCTGTTTCAATATTGACCCACAAATCCTCACATGAACTCTCCAGGTGTGGTAGTCGACACGACTTTAACTTCCTGGAAACCGCTATCAAGACGCCACCACCATCCTTGCGCGCACTATATCGACTAGATTCGCGGTCCCGTCTATAAATATCATACCTGTCGTCAAACAATTCGGCGTCATAAACACCACCGTTCAGCCAAGTCTCCGTAAGCACAATTATGTCATAATCTTGTAAAGACATGTTACGGTAAAAAATATTAAGTTTCGTTTTAAGGCCACGTACATTTTGATAATAAATCCGAAGTGAACTATCGAATGTGGCTAATTAAAGTACAAAAACATTCCAAAGTTGCTTAATATTTAACCTACCCAATATATTTACGTTATTGACTTAAGTTGCTCTTGGTTCGTGATAGCAATGCGTTCAGCCTGTTCATTCTTCTTCATGAATATTCTTCCGTTACGCACCCAAACAAACTTATACCCAAGTGCCTTGCCACGAAGTCTGCTCGCCGCGTGTAATGCCTTGTTATCTGCCGATAAGTGTTCCACCACGTAAATCGGAACTGGGTTCTCAGTGGCGATACCAAGGTGACTCGTATTCAGCTTGTTATTCGTATTTTTCTTGTTATAGGTGATAGTAGCAGCAAGGAATGTATCTCGCAGACGTGGGGTGTTGAATTTAACAAGAATAGATCTTGGCCGAGCCGTCTGGGTATCCTTTTTTGCAATCCTGGTAAAGTGAGCTAAGTCGGTTTCCAAAATATCACTATTAGTGATTTTGCCTAGTTGTAGCACCGTGGTAAGCAAGTTTTCTGAGCGGTTTTCGGGCACATTCTGAATTTCGAGATTGGTGGCTCTGGAGTTCTGTTCCATAATATTTAGGCGACGATTTATATCGTGGATTGACGTTTGTAACTGTATGTTATCTTTCTCAAGTACTTGAATTCTGGAAGATTTTTCTTCCAGTGACAATTTCATTTCTTCATACTTTTCGTTAAAAAAGTCAAGGGAAACTCGAAAGTCTGCTATTAGCTCGCTGATTTGCTTAAACTGGTCAGCTACAACATTTTTAAGCGCGCTGGCAATCTCATGCTTTATAATTTGCCTGAGGGAACCTTTTGATATTTCTAAAATGGTGCCGTCATGAACAGGACTCTCAGGGGGGCTGCTCGGCTTTATCTGTTTATTGCGAACAGTTACGTTGGATTCGGTAGGTGAACTGTGAAGTTGCTGATCTGTATCGTTGTTGGAGCAATTGCCTCGCGCAGTTGAACGGACTGGTGTATCCGTATTATTTGTCTTCGGTTGTTTGCTCTGACAGTCGGGACAATTCCAAGTCGCTTTTTTAGCTATACCCATTGTTTTGAATTGCTTTTCGGGAACGTTAGAGCACAGCAAGTCGTACCGTAGTTTACAATTACAACATTGCAGGTAGTCTTTGCTTTGGATTGTATTCTTACAACCCGCGCATACGTTGGCCATTATTCGTAAGTAAATTGTTTTTATAAATTGGACAACTTACAAAAAGTATCTCAATGCGCCTGGTTCGAACTCGCGACAAATCGATTTCGTCCAGTTGTAACCGTGTATCAAAGCCACTGCGCCACTTGAACGTTGATTTATGTGATGAAATTTGGAAGTGTATTGCGCGGATTTTAGATTTCAAATATTAAAAAACGTTACACGATTGACTCATTTGTCACACATTCCGAACATTTTTTCACTGATGACGATTTTGTTAATCACTTTTTGACACTGTGTTTATGTTTTTTTTTGCGGCTAATCGTTATAATTTAGTTTTATTTGAATGATAATTTGGTGTTTTAGCACTTTTACACGTTATATTCGTAGTTCAACTGCACTTGGTCCTGTGATTTTAAATTCGATGGGATCTCAGATTCCCGTCACAAAGAGCTTTAATAACACTTTCACTTGATATTTGTCCTAGTACCTTCTCGTTAATTACTAAATTAGGTGAAATTACACAGTATTTATATTTTTAGAGAAATATTATCACGGAGCTTATCAAACTTAGATGTACACCTAGTGGCGCCATCTAGCGTATCCTTATTTAGATTAGGTACTTGCATTTTTGAGTAAAGCACTATACAAACCTTGGCCCACAATGACTGCTTCGCTGGTCACGCTATGATTGCCTCGAGCTAGCCTAGCTACGCTCTAGGCCTTTCAGCTTGGCCATCATTGCAGCCCTTGCTGTCCTCGCTGTAAAGGCCTCGGCCTACGGTCTCGGCCTTTATCTCAGCTCGTCCATCAAGTGCTGCACGCTGACCGCGCTGTGTCGGCCTGGAGCTGCGCTACGCTGCGCTGTCGGCCATCATCAGCGCGACCAGCAAAGTAGTCATTATAGACCGCGGCAGTAATGTACTATAATTCCAGAGCATTACCAAACAGCTCTGTCTACAGCTAAGATAAACAAAAGTTTAAACAGTTGACGGGTGTATTTTTCTTTCTCCGTATAAAAGCGGTAAACTAATTTGTGAGAGACAGTTGGTTTAAACCGTGTGTATATTCCACAGCGAGGACCAACTTTTGTGGCAAAATGGGGCTGCTAAACCAGCGGGCGCGCACGCATCCAAGACCGATAGATTGTTTCTTTGGGGCTTCGTAATTTTTTTTTTTTGTAGGAAAATCATCAAATAACCCCTTTCGCTCTGCCCAAGAGCGGAAGGGGTTTTTTGATGATTTTGTGTCAGACTTCTACTGACTAAAAACCACCTTTCCTTCTTAGCCCTTTATGTCGAGGGTGCGGAATCTCTTACAACATTCCGCAGCCTCGATCTGGGGCTTCGTCTCACTTCATTGTCTCGGCGGTTTCCTGATGGTCGCCACTGTTGATTCTGGCGCACAGGAATTACAGTGGTTGGGGAATAGTGTGACTTTTTTATCAGAATATAGTACAAAGTTGGTAAAATAGGTCTATGTTTTTCCTTCACCGTTTTGACAGCAGTGGTGGTGAAATGTACAAAGTGTAATGTGTCTGCCTTGGTTCAAACCCACGACACATCTTAGAACCACTTCACTTCTGCCAATAATCCCATATCACAAACCAAAACTACTTTTTAAAGATTATCTTGTGTTTTTTTTACTAGCCTGCTCTGTCCCACTCCAGGGCAAAGGCCTACCTCCAGTCTTTCCACTTCTCTCGAACCCGCGCGTCCTCCTTCCAGTTTTGACGGAACCGATCCAGTTCATCCCGTCATCTCCTTCGTGGCCTGCCACGACCCCGTCTCACTGTGTCAGGGCACCAGTTTCCTGCTATTTTGGCCCACAGATTGTCCTGCCCAGTCCCATTTGAGTTGAAAAGCCTTTTGGGCCACGTCAGGTATTTTTGTTTTGGAACGCAGCATTGTGTTTCGAACGCGATCCGCTAATTTAACACCTAGTATACTGCGCTCCATTGTTCTTGTGTTTATTTTTTTTATATTTTTATTATCATTTTGTTTTGCCCTGTGTATACACAATATTATGTAGTATTTACTGGGTTATGGTGTTCAAATAGACAGTCACTCTATGTGACTACTGGTATTCAGCTGCATCTGTTAGGAAAAGTCTAGGCAAATGACGATGTGTGATACTAAAAAAACTTAATCTTTCCCAGCTACCTTCAGAGCCCCACACTGAAGTAAGAACGTGAGTAGAAACTGTGCAGACGTCTCGCGCATTAAACTTACCCGACTGCGCCGGTGACACGGTGGTGTTGTGTGTTAACTAGTAAGTTGGGCCGTTTCGGTTTGTATATTATCTGCCTACTTTAGTAGGCCGGTATGATTTGCAGAATTTATTGTTAAGTTTGTATTATCCCTTTTAGACCTAGGAGTGTTTCTATGGGACTTAGTCGAACATCATTGTCTCGGCGCTTTTCTTGTGGTCGCCACTGTTGAATCGGGCTTTCAGGAGTTACAGTGGTTTGGGAATAGTGTGGCGAGATTGTCCCAAAATAGACCTGAGGGGATGGAGGAGTTCGTGGCCAAATATGCAACAGGCTGAACCGCACAATATATATAGGTGGACCGATGATCTGCGGGTCTAAAATTGCCACTTTAGCAGATCATAATATGAATTGCGTTAAAATGCGTAAAATAGACCTATCATAATAGTAATGTGCCTGTGAACATTTAAGAAAATAGAGTATGGTAGGAAAATAATATGAATTTTCAATTCGTTTTCAGTTTCTATGATAAAAAGTCCACTTTACGATTTTTAACGCAATTCATATTATGATCTGCTAAAGTGGCAATTTTAGACCCGCAGATCATCGGTTCACCTATATTGTGCGGTTCAGCCATTTTAGACCCCCTGGTTGCGGGGTGCAAGACGTTTGGGACCATTCAATGTGGTGACACTTGGGGAGGCGTATGTCCAGCTGTGGACGTCGGCTAAAATGATGATGTTGATGAATCGCACATATTAACCTTCAAGGTTAATTAGCAATTGCAAGGGTCGGTCTATGAATGGGTGACCGCCCTTATTATCCCGGGTATCATTTGTAAATCTTTGACAGTTGTTACAACTGGTTGTCAGAAGTTTCGAGAACCAGTTTTATCCGATCATTCTCAGTAGATCCACTGGTTGGATCCATGATGGATGCTGTGCGACTTTGTTTTCTTATTAAATCCATCATCGTAATAAGTGGATCTACGGAGAATTTGTTTTCTCTTTATTTTTTCTTTTCTCATTAGATACATAAAGGGTGTAAAAGTACCCTTAACGCAAACGAAAGGCACTTGTTCTCCCTACCACTGCGATCATTTTTTGGTCCTACCTGGGAACCCCCTAGTTACGGAGAAATTGGGGGTCAAAGTTCCAAATTTTGCACAGCTGTTGTAAATACTAGTTTTTCAGGTTAAACCTTTACTTAAATTACCTACATGACCCGTTTACTATCCGAAGCATCCACTAGCACAATTTTTTAATAGTGCTACGTTGAGTTTTACCGTAAAATGTGATTGTTGATCACAAAAAAAAGTCGTTACCCAGCAAACATTTTTGCGTAGGGTTACTTAGTTACATGTACAGAATGTTTGGTTCACGGATGTGTGAAGGGTTAATTTACACCCTGTATATTAAAAAAAACAAGGGGTATCATAATACCAGTATCAACCGGGTTGTGGAGGTGAAACAGGCAGTCGCTCCATGTAGAATACTGGTTAGAAGTTAGAAGCTGCATCCTGTTAAACTGGAAACCGACTTCAACATAAGGTTTGGGCGCAGAACTTCAGAAACGCAAAATGACAGATTAGCAAATTGTCAGAAACGCATAAAGAAAGAAAGAAAGAAGAAAGAAAATTATGTTTATTTGGCAATAAAAACTTAAAAAATAAACAGAACCAAATTCAAAATGATTGAGACTAATAATGCCAAAAGGGCCTCAGCTCAGCATAATGCCAGATGGCAACACAGAGTGCACCACCTGACGCTGATTTTCAGCTGCTGCCCGCGAGTGCCATACGCTCGAAAATATAAACAAATTTAAAAATTCTAAAATATTTTGCAAAAAATAAAAATAAAATACAGAAATCTACGAAAATCAAATGTTACGACTTTTATATAAGCAGCAAGAGCATGAGAACATTTATCAAAAATAACAAAATGCCAATAATAATTGATAACAACAACAATAAAAATAAATGACAAAAACCTTCAAAAGTTGATACATTAGAAATAATTATATAAAGTTTAAATAAAATTATGCTATATAAATTATTATTATTATAATGCCATTTGATATTTACGTGATACGAGTAAATAACAACCCACAAGGTTAGACCGCGAGAACTGTTTGACCGCATTCGAAACGTATAATTATGTTGACTAAAACTATAATGTAATAATATACATATTTGTAATGTGCTTGCCAAGACCTTACATTTGATACCAAACCTGTTACACATTTAAATTTCATCATCATCGTTTTCTATAAAATGTATATAGCTTAAATTACCTGGGCTATTTTTACGAATCTATTGACACCTCATTTATGAAAATCCGTTCAGTAGTTTAGGCGCTATAGTGGAACATACATACATACATACACTGCCAAAATCATTACCCTTCCTTTTCGCTTCGCCGTAGTCGGGTAAAAAGCTAGATTAATTGCTCAGGCTTCCAGACTATACCCAACTTGAAAACAGACACCTTAAGTTTTCCTCTCCAATAAATTCCATAAATCATATTACACGTTGGTTTTGCCGACCGTAACTCCGGCGTGTAACCTAAAACTGGCATCGATGCTGCTGGCTGTACATTGATGAGTTAACTTAAACTTCATCTAATAATTATTGATATAATGCAGGCGAAAGTAACTTTGTCTGTCGCGCTTGTATGCCAAAACTACTAAACCGATTTAAAGTAAATTTGGTACACAGATAGTCTAGAGCCCGAGAAAGGACATAGGCTACTTTTTCTTGTGAAAAAGGGTTATAAGGGGTTGAAAGGGCCCCGATGAAAATATTACTTTTGGTCGCGATAGCCTACATCAACGCAGACGAAGCCGCGAGCAACAGCTTGTCATAATATCGTTTGCACGTGGGCTAATCATCCAACCAATCAAATCAATCAGTTTAATAGGCGATCGGACTGAGTCAAACAAATATGATTCTAATTAGTCCGTCAGTTGATTATCGAAAAATATTGTATACGTGTTTTTTTGTTTTATTAAATAAATAAAAATTGGCGAAGATAAGACGCGTCAAAATACATGAGTGGAGGATTGTGATGTCATTTGTAGGTTAAAAATGGACTAATATGTGACGTTTTCGAGGAGTTCACGAGTTTTCGAAGCACTGTGTCGTCTTCATTTTTTGTTTATGTGAAAAAATAAAAAATACGTGTCCAATGTTTTTCGGAAATCCATCTGACGGACTTATTAGTTTTTTTTTGCCCGATCCCCTATTAGATTGATTCCCAAATACCGACAAATAAGTGGAATGTAAGTTTTTTCGGGATCAAAGCAGCATTTCCGAGGATTATCTATTGATTTCGCTAATTCAATAGGTCTTACACAAAACCTGTCAAGTACGTGTCGGGCCACCTGTCGATCTACATGATCCCACATAATGGGCTACGCAAAAAACAACTTCAAAATTTTATTTTATCACTTGGTCGGCTAATAAACTATTAATTTCTAGTAGGTACTAAGAGTCTTTGAGCTAAGCTGTGGACAGACAAACAGACGAACGGACAGACAGGGCGAAACTCTAAGAGTTCCTCGCTGACTACGGAACCCTAAAAACATTTCTTAGACACCGCACGGTCTAAAAAATGCCATAAATCACAAAACTTATCGAAAACAACTTAGCCTAAAAATAACGAAACATAAATTGTTAGAAAATGTAAATAGAGGGTCCGAAAATCCAATTATTCACAACAAAGGTACAGGTAAAGGTAAATTATTCAAATTTCCGATTATTCAGGTATTCAAGTATTTCGGTAATAAGGCGCCAGATGCTCCGGATTTCGCGTCATTAACGTCGATTGTTGCTTGGCAAGTATCTATTCGGTTTACTTAGACCTGAATAAACGAAGTTTATTGAAGAATCAATACTTCGCTTGAATTAAACGAATAAGGGACTTGACCTTCTTTTGTAATTCTCAACTATGTTGGGGTCGGCTTCCAGTCTAACCGGATTCAGCTGAACACCAGTATTTTACATGGAGCGACTGCCTATCTGACCTCCACAACACATTTAGTAAATACCTACTGGGTAATAAGATTCTCTTTGGTAAGACTGGTTGTCAGACTTTAGAGCCTCTGACTCACTGTCAAACATCTAGGTCAATGTGCAAGTCTGCCCTAGGCTTTATGTTTTGAAGCCTCTTTTTTATACCTTTTGTCTATTTTTTGATACTTATTTTTTATGTATTTCTGATTGACTTATTACACTTTTGTTTTCACTACCAAGAACCAGCGATTTTTATTTCGGTAGTTAATATTGGTCCATATTCCCGAAGGTCCCAACTGATATTTCCTAGATTCTAGGAAATATCAGTTGGGACCTTCGGGTGCTTTCCAAGACATGGAGGACACTCGGTATGTGATGTGTGGTCACCCATCCACGGTCCAACCTAGGTAAGCACGGTTTTATGTGGAGGATTCAGGATGATGTATCGAATACATAGTAACCGTTTGCGCGTCGCTTTTGTTTTCATCCTGTATTCAAAACGCAAGATAATACTACGCTCTAGATATTCAAATCCAACAAATGAATTATAAAGCCATAATGCCTTTCAATAACAGATCAGAAAAGTAATGAAAAGGGCGAAGGAAATTATTACAAAGTATAAATTTTAAAGGGTAGGTACACAATATATTACGCGCAGGTGAAACGTATAAAAATCGGTCGTGTACCCTTACCTTAATGTGGGGTGACCGTGTTTTCCGATTTATTTATAGGACAAGAGACACGCATTAGTATTTTACAAAAGATATTATGAGTCTGTTATCTTGAAGCCTTGCGATAACAAGTGTGACTATTATGCATAGCGCCGGTTCTCGGGTAAACTAAAGTTTGATTACGGAGTAAATTATGCATTAATGCATGATGAATGAAGGACGTTGAATTGGAGCGAATAATGATTTTAATGTTAAATAAATATAGAACCAGCATCAAAAATTGTACACCTTACAGGTTTGTTGCAGCGATCCTATAGATTGTTAACCTAAGACCTAATAATTCACTTGTGACAACAGTTAATGAATTTGAATTATGTTTTTCCCATCAGAATCTTATTTAACAGTTAATGCCGATTGGTGGCAATAAGTTCGCCTATCTACTATTAGTACGAACTATTACCTAGTATTTAAATAAAATTTGCAATATTTTAGGGTACTTTACACTTCTACTTATTTGTACAGTCAATAGCAGAAGTAGATGAACTCTATTTAAAGTTTCAAAGCCGGTTTTAAACAAAAAACTTAGTAGAAATAACACGTTACTAACAAGTTAATGACGAGTTAGGAATATTTTATTGAATAATCTTCAGAAAAGTAAAAAAATATAGCTGGTGTTCTGTACATACAATAATATAAAATACGAAATGTTAAGCTACTTCTGCTGTTGACTGTACCTTTGAAAAGACAATTTTACGTAGAAAATAAGCCCGATAAACTAAAATTCTAATATGTTTTCACCCGTTACAAAAAGCAATAAAATAAACTCCTAAAAGGAACCTAAAGCCCAGTTCGGATTCTCCGAATATGATTTCTAAAATATCTCCAAGAATTTAAACGACTCTGGGGCGCAATAAACCATTAGACCTCGACTCAGAGTGCGGCAGTATATAGTCTTGCATGTCACGTTATTTGTGAATTATGGGCTAGCAAACATGCTGAGAGTTTTATGGCAGCTGTTTAACCAGGGCAAGCGGATGTACGAGATATGCGAAGGTATTAATGTACCTGGTGACTCTAAAAGATGATGATAATATAAGTACCTACATTTCTTAAGCCCAACGACCTAAATAAAGAATGTGACTGGGTCAGACTGGATGCAAAGGTCAGGGTTCTGTGGCGTGCTGCGGGTTGTTTGAAAGAGATACCGCTAAGGCGGCTAAGCAGGAACATGGGTGGCTATTAGTCAGTAGAAGTGCGACACTCCCTACCGCTCTGCCCAGAGCTGAAGGGGGAGGGGGGGATTTAATGATAACTGAACATTCCAAAAAAAAAAAGTTGGGAAGAAGCGTTTGTCTACCTTTAGACTGTGACGTAATAATTAGTATGCCGTGCACCCTTTTTTTGGCGGGTGGAAAATCATCGAATAACCCCTCCCGCTCTTGGGCAGAGCAAAAGGGAGTGTCTGACTTCTACTGACTAAAAACCACCCATGTTCCTTCTTCGCCCTTCATGTCGAGGCCGCGATAACTAGTGTATAACCCGCGGCGACGGGATGCCGTGCACCCTAACCTATTATCGATTTGTATTTTTTTTTGTATTCGCGTCTGACCGGACATCGACTCAACATCTCATGAAGATGCCCCGTGGAAGGGCGAAAGACGAGTCGAGTATTGGTTTGATGAATAAAAATTATACAATTCGAGTCAGAGTGCTTAAAGCGTACAACAAATTTCAAGACGCTGAGTTGATACTTCCTATGACCCAAGGGCTGGTACATTTAAATTCACAAACACAAACAACCAGACCCGAACTACCGGTGTGCCATTCACATATTTGCTCCGTGCGGGAATCGAACCCGCGACTCGCAGTGCAGCAGCCATTCGCTTACCCAGTGCACCAACCGTGCCGTCTTGTTGTGATAAAATAAATTCTCTACACCAACATTTTTTTAATTTAATAAGTAGGTACTAGGTGATGCCCGTGGCTTCATCCGCGTGGATGTCGGTTATCGCGACCAAATGTAATCTTCCCCCCCCCTCTCCTTTCAACCCCTTACAACTCCTTTTCCGCATTAAATAGTAGCATATGTCGTGTTTCAGGTTCTTGACTATCTGTGTACCAATTTTGCGTGAAAGCACGACAGACAGACAGACAGAGTTACTTTCGCATTTATAATATTAAAAGTAAGGATTCAATACAAGTAGCGATTTTAAATACATTGTCATTTTACAACTCCCAACGTATGGCTACCCTACAGCCTGACACCGACATTTCTTGGGTAACAGTAATGTTTTATTTTATGATCAGCCTTTAAGTCCAGATCGGAGTATAGATTTGTATGGAACGTGGCCGTTGGATGGCCTAGTGCGGCCATACGTGTGTATTGTGGATACATTTTACTACAGGTTTGTAGTGATTTCTGGAGCTTCTTCCTCTTAGTCATAATCTTCATTGTTGAAGGTCGTGTCTAGTACTCTAGCCTTGGCCTTGGTGCGCTATACACTTCCACGTTATAGGCCTACCACACACATCACCACAGTCCCCCGGCCTGCGCGAGCTTCCCGCACGAAAAAACTAAACGCGGACGGCGCTAACACACGCTCAGTTAAGTACGCGCAGGCCTCATTTTTGTCGAAATAGTCGACGTGTAAACAATGTTTCCTAGTGAATTAAAATTTCTTTAATCCTTCACTGACTTAAAAAATCAGTTAAAAAGTCGCGATCATACGTACGTCGGTCTACCATTTTTAAATGACGGACGACCACTACGACAAAACGTGCCTCATTGGCCGACGACTAGCCTCGACTGCGATGTGAATACTGAACGCCCAACCATACGCACAGACAAGTACGCGCAGGCATGGCTTGCGCAGGTAAAATTTCTAGCAAGTCGAATATTGCGCAGGCCGCGCCGTGGGCTTTGCGCCTGATTCAGTTTTCCCAACCACACGCACGGTGTTCCGTGTTCAAGCCAGTTTGCGCAGGCAAGTCCGCGGTGAAGTGTGAGAGTGTGGTAGGCGCATTACTCTATTATATACATCTCGGTGGTCTTTTTAAGACTTCGGCTATAGATAGGCCAGTGAGCGTCTGTACTCGGTCTGACCCGTTGGTCAGACCGAGTACAGACGCTTACTGGCCTGGACGGGAAAAGACCACGCGCTTACCTACCCGTTGGTAGGTAAGCGCGTGGTCTTTTCCCGTCTACTTGGCCAACTGCCATAAGCTGCCATAAGCTTCTCGAGGCTGTCAGGGTTTCTACGAGCGACATGTCCATAATAGTTAAGAATTCGCTGGAAGCAAGCACTGGATAGTCTTGTGGTTATTTGGAGCTCTCTAAGAATGGATAAGTTGGTCAGTGCAGTCCATGGAAAGTTGATTTTAAAAGCGAGCTTCTTCTCCAAACGGCTGTTATTATAAAGCCCTCTGGAGATTGAGGATTTTTTCCTCTATCTTCAGGTTAAGCCGCACTTGCCTAGGTTGGTCCGTAGATGGGTGACCATTACATAGTTTCTTCCATGCCTCGGAAAACACGTTAAACCGCTGGTCCCGGTTGCCATTGTCAGTCTTTGAAAGTCTGACGACTAGTCTAACCAGAATTGAGTTCTGAGGATCAGATAGGCAGCCGCTTCTTGTAAAATACTGGTATTCAGCTGCATTCACTTAGCCTCGGCAGATAATAATGCACCGAAGAAAAACTAAATACAGAAACTCAAACCTTATTTATACCCATGGAACGTTTCAACTCCAACGTCTCTATTTCCAAGTAAATTAATCCTACCGTTCCACTAAATCGATGCAATATTGCTTTGATTTGCATTCCAATTAGTCTGGAATGTCAGGTAGTAAAATTTACCCTGTGTTTTGAAACCCAAGCTTACATTTGTAATATACCACTCATGAGTCGCACAGGTGCAATGCGGCGGGCGGGTCACTAGTACACGATAAACAAAAATACTCAAAAATGTGATTAGCAATTTTGAATCATTTTTAATCGATTTCCAAAAGGATGAGAATTCTGATTTTATTGGTTAAGTTTGAAAGGGTATAATTCCCAGGTGGTCCCATGATCATCAAGTAAGGATCTGATGATGGGATCCTGGAGAAATAGAGAGAACTCTTCAAATTTTATATGCACACTTGAAGTGATTTTACTCAAATTACTTCAAGTGTGCTTATGAAGTTTTTGGAATAGTACCTTCTCGGAGTGATTCCATTTCACTGTGGTGAAGATCTCATGAAGAACTTCGGGGGTAGGCAAGGGAACTCCTCAATAAATGACAGCAAATGGACTTGGATTGCTGAAATCTCATGTCTGTCTATTGTTTACACCAGTTCATAACATAACATCACGCCGTTACGCTTTGAAGGGGTAGGCACATGTTAACCACTAAAAAAGTTTTGTAATGTGTGTAAAGAGAAACCTTATAGGATCACTCGTGCATCTGTCTGTCACAGACAATTTGCTCCAAATCTAATGATTTGCTCCAAATCTAATGAACCCCGATTAAATTGTTTTTTATTTTATTTTCACTAACCTGCTCTGTCCCACTCCTGGGCAAAGATCTCTCTCCACTCCACAGTGAACCCGCGTGTTCTCCTTCCAGTTTTGACGGAACCTATCTAGTTCATCCCGCCATCTCCTTCATGGCCTTAATTTCTTACGAAAATTATTTTGTTTATTTTGTTATTTTGTTCTTAGGGGGATTATAGATGTTCCTGATCTGCACAATGAAATCAGCAAACTATTTGTCCCTGATATTACTGTCGTGGCAGAAAATACAGCTTACTGGCGGGTCTAGCTTGCCGTACTGTTGCGCGCTCCAAGTCACCCATTCCTCGGACATTATCCGCTATTAACGCTCTCCTGGACTCAAACAAAGAACTTGATATATTTGCGGATGAATGGAAGATGATACTGTCAGAATATTTGAATTTTTGTGAGAAGATTGCATGACTTAGTGGAATAAATTATAGTTTAAATAGTGTAATTGGCTTTGGCCGTTCTATTTTAATAAATAAATAAATAAGTAATAAGTATTAAATTTGTAGGAAACCACCTTGCCTCTAAGCTAAGCTCCTGCTGTAATCATGTACGCACACTGCACTCATCAGTACAACTTGCGCCCAGGTGTCTGCAGTTCAGAGAACATATTACTACTTATGTTCACTTAAGTAACTAGTAGGAGTTAGAACTTGGAGTTAGGTTAGGAACAAATATTTGTAAGGCCTACAGAAGTTGTTCCGGGTCTGGGTATTTGGGTATGTGGGTTTAAATGTTTGTAAACGCACTCACGATACAGTAGAAATAGTATATCGTAGTGGGGCCTTGACATACGAACAGTAGGTAAGTCGTGGGTTTGAACCTTGGCCGGCGCATTACTTTGCGTAATTTATTACATCACAACTGCTCTCAAAACGATGAAGGAAAACATCGTAAGGAAACCGGCATGTCCTAGAACCAATAATTCGAACACTTGTGACATCTACCAATCCACACTGGCCCTTCTTTATAGGCCCATTCTCTCTCAAAGAGAGAAGGCCTGTGTCCTAGCAGTGGGAATATTAATAGGCTGATGAGACTTTCAGTTTTAAAAAGAAACCCAGGGCACCACGCAGCAGCCAATCTCTCAACCACTGCGCAAACCGTGCCTTCACTTGGGGACTTCTAGACGCTATGTGTCTTATTCACATTTAGGTCTCCGCCTTATAAAACAAAAATACATTTTAATCTAGTATTTTCATACGTGTTTTTGATTAACGCCGTGAAGGTAAATCTAAACTTACACATTATTTATTTTAATTAAACTTTAAACAAGTAATAAAAGGCTTACGTTTATTTGTTTGAACTTTGATAAATTCAGTCTCAGAATCTTAGCACACTAATTAGGTAAACGAACTAATTACTTTATCTAATGCAGTGTGATTTCAACTAAAAACATGCAAAGAGCATTAAATAATTAATCTAATGGAAACGAAAGTTCACAGAACTTTATAGAACTAATGCCCAATGTCACTAAGGTGTGACTATTTTAACACTAGGTACCTAACCTTCGTCTAATCCACGAATATACGACCAAAAATTATTTGTCCATAACCGGGCAACGTTAAAAAAGCGTTTGTAAGTTGATAAGCCAACAGTTTGCTTTTATTTATGAATGAAGTGATTTTAACGGACTTCAAAAACAAAAACACAAAAAAAATTGAATAGATTAACAAAAAAAGTGAAAAATAAACTTCAGAAGAAGAATCAGTTTTAGAAGTCGGTGACTATTGTTTGTTTGATTCCGTTTTTTTGCCACAGACTTCCGAAGCTGATCCTGGCAAAAATACATACCTACAGGCGATTGGAGAACCTTCTCTTTCTTGGAAGTCGGTAAAAATTAGCATTTAAAATAATTGAATAGGACGGGTTTTTTTTTAATGGGACAAGCCCGCCTCACTATTCCCAAACCACTAACTTCTGTAAGCCAGAATCAACAGTGGCGACCACAAGAAAAGCGCCGAGACAATGAAGCTAGACGAAGTCCCAGAGAAGTGATTTGACTGTCTTGGATTCCGCAACGAAATTAAACAGAAAAGAATAGCGGAGGAGTAGGAAAAACAGAAATTTCCTCTTCCCTCCATATCAGCAGGAGACAGAAAAGAACAAGGCCAATAGGCACACAGGGACGTATACAACTGGGATAAGCCCAGTTGCCTAGCACCACGGATATTGTTGTCATTAATATTACTGGGTCCTAAGTTGTGAGCTGTTATATTTGATTCCAATAAACACGGGACGAACGGGTGGAACGGGTTGACGAACTTTAGTGTGGTGACGTGAATTAAGTATTTATGTTGCGAATACTACGAGTACTAGTTGCTGAAGTAAAACCTAAGATTACCCATGTAAACTTAGTATATCCAGTGCCCAGCATTAGTGCCAGCGAAAGTTTGTGAGTGTGTATCTTTGTTATTCTTTCACACGAAAACTACTGAACGGATTTGGACAAAATTTGGTATACAGATAGTTTATAACCTGGATTAATACATAGGATAAACTTTATTCCGCTTTTATCTTCACGTGGGTTAATTTTCGAGTTGTAGCGGGTGAAGCTGCTGGCAACAGCTAGTTAAAAATAAACCTTAAAATCAAAAAATCAAATATTTCTTATTTCACATAGGCCTACATGGGCACTTATAAAACGTCGGTAAAAAGGGGCACGGTTCGGTGCATTGGTCGATTCCTAAGGAGAAGAACCGGCAAGAAACTCCAAAGGTTACTCTTTTAATCTTTTAAAATCGTTTGAGTTAACAATAAGGTATAATACACACATGAAGACCATGCAGATTAATGTCTGAGATGGTCTTTTGAAGAAAGCACCACACAGATTTGAGTGGACCCGTCCAGTCAGTGCAAGCATTTGTCAGTTATCGTGGAGCTCGACTTATAACTCAAGGAGCTCAACGTCACGACGAACAATACCAAAGAAAGGACATTTGGGTGGGTCACTTAAAGTACTCAAACTGCCAGACAATTACAACAATTAAAATTTAAGAAAGACCCACATGGTCCTCACATTCACAATATCAATTTTTTTAATATTTAATATTTAAATTGTTTTATGTAGTTCCTTGTTTGTACTGCCTCGTAGGTCTACTGGTCGCAGCAGACTGCTGAGCTAGAGGTCCTGGGTTAGATTCTCGGGTCGGGCATAGTGTTATTGGGTTTTTCCATCAGGAACTTCTCAGTAGCAGTCGCGGAGTCTGGACTTGTACCCAGTTGATGACAATAGGCACCCCCTAATACATGGAATAAAACATAACTGGCGAAATATGGGTATATCTCTGCCTAACCATTCGGGGATTACAGGCGTGATGTTAAATTATGTTGTGTATAAATTAACATTGACATTTTAATTTATACTTTTAATTTTTACTTTAGTTACCATGACAGTATTTTGTCGGAAACCATTAACATCAATTAATTAATTTAACGGAACCGAATAACTTGACATTTTCATTCACTCACTCTTTCATTCATTCAATCATTGAGTGATTCAGTCTTTCAATTTAGCCATTCACTGAAGAGAGGATGAAAGTGTGTGATTTTAAGAATTCACCACAATTTCAATTAAAAAACCTGCACGTTATTTATTTATGCATCTGAAATTCAATTTGTGAAAGTACTCGTTGATGAATATCGATACAATTTCTTCGTCCTTCATGAAAGTAGAACTTTCATTAAATTTTCCTCGGACATTGGCATATATGTGGTTTTATGGAACGGAATATTTTACTGTTTAATACAGGGTGTAAACGACAGCCCTTCGCAAAGTGACAGAGTGCATTTAGCTCCTTATTTTGAACCATAATATTCTACCGCATACTTGCAAAATGTTTGTTTCGTTATTTTCGCAGTGTTTCGTTTTTTTCGACCACCGCTTCTTTATTTCAAGGTCACTCCATTTATAATGAAAACAAAAGAAAACGGTTTAAAAGTTAAAGTTTTCTGGAGAAAACTGTTGGTACAATTTGCTTCAAACTAATGAGCTGAAAGCACCCTGCCAGTTTACGGATGGCTGTCCTTTAAACCCTGTACAAAAATAATTAAATAAACACTACCATATTCCCGTCGTCATTACAAATAAATTGCATCTACCCAGTGAATCGTGCCAGCGGCCCTGCCAAGCAAATAGCTTGAAGTACCAACCCCAGCTTAATGCAGCTTCATTGGAATTAAAACTAACTATTATAAATGAACTCTCTCTCGCTAGTGGTAGAAATAGTTCAAGATTTCGTATTTTATAAAGTAAAAGTTTGTGGACGCTCTGAGGTTTTAGGTAGGTGGTTGAAGTTTGTAAAGGTAATAATAAATAAAAAAATCCTGCTGATATGGAAGTGGGAAGTGGAAATTTCTGTTTTTCCTACTCCTCCGCTATTCTTTTCTGATTAATTTCGTTGCGGGATCCAAGACAGTCAAATCATTTCTCTGGGACTTCGTCGAGCTTCATTGTCTCGGCGCTTTTCTTGTGGTCGAAAGAAAGAAAGAAAATTGTGTTTATTTGGCAATAAAAACTTGAAAAATAAACAGAACCAAATTCAAAATGATTGAGACTAATAATGCCAAAAGGGCCTCAGTTCAGCATAATGCCAGGTGGCAACACAAAGTGCACGACCTGACGCTGATTTTTAGCTGCTGCCCACGAGTGCCATACGCCACTATTGATTCTGGCTTACAGAAGTTACAGTGGTTTGGGAATGCTGAGGCGGGCTTGTCTTAACGATGATATTACTTATAGGATTTGTTGAAGCTTACTAACGAACAGGCATAAAATTATCTATCCTCATCTGCCTAGCCTTTTCACAACTATGTTGGGGTCGGCTTCCAGTCTAATCGGATGCAGCTGAATATCAGTATTTTACATGGAGCGACTGCCTATCTGACCTCCACAACCCAGTTAATACTGGGTAATACGATACCTTTTGGTAAGGATGTCACTGGCTATCTGTAACGACTGCCAAAGATCTATATATGGCATCCGGGACCAACAGCTTAACGTGCTTTCCGAGGCACGGAGGAAACTCGGTATGTAATGGGTGGTCACCCATCCACAGACCAACCTAGGCAAGCGCAGCTTAACCTAAAGATTGACCCGAGTGGCAGTTATAATTAAAATACGAGCTACTCCCCAAAAAAATAAAATTTATTAAAAAAAAATATTTGTAAAACTCTACTTGAAATCATAAAGCTAAAGAAAATGTTTACTCATAGTGTTAAAAATAAAAAGGTAGACGATTTAGTAATGTCCATTATAAACTCGACGAAGACTAACTAAAACCTCCAACTTAACCATTGACAAATAACGGCAACAAATTAACCGAGGAAATGAACAAATAAGCCACGCGACCGAATGAATGAACGAATCGTAAACCGAAGCTGACTGAACAAATCACCGGAAGAGTGAATGAATGAACGAGTTGATCGGTGGAGTGTAAAGGCTGTTGGAATAGAGGTATAAATCGGTTTCTAAGGCAAGTGGTCCTCGATTTCCGAACGGAAGATTTCTCATCTCATTTTCGAGACTCGTCGGAGATCTGCTAAGGAGTTCTGTGCCTTGCTGTGTTTATATTTTTATGTGTAAGCGGCTGAATATTGCAAATCACGGTTTAATTCCTAGTATTTCTACCTAGAAGTTATTTATAGACTTCAGAGAGCCTTTTAGACGCCTAGATGTAGTCACAGCAATTTGGATGATGGATTGGCAAAAATGTCTGGGATTGACATCAGCGACTGACAGCCATTTTAAATGGGTGAACTTGTTATTCATAACAGCAGCTCGGGTCGATCTTTAAATTAAGCTTGCCTGGGTTAGGACGTGGATGGGTGAATACTCATTACATTACCGAGTTTCTTCCGTACCCTGGAAAGCACGCTAAGCCGTTTGACGCGGCTGTCATTTGAAAATCGTTGACGTTTGTTACAGGTAGTCAGTGGATAGATGTTTTATACTAGCTTTTGCCCGAGGCTTCACCCGCATGGATGTCGGAAAATATCCCACGGGAACGTACTACCGTGATTAAAAGTACCCTATTTGTTAATCTATGTAAACAATGACAAAATCCTCTTTATTCTCTAACCTGTGAAAATTTGTAAAAAATTGTTACATAAATAATCCCCGTTAAAAAATATTAAGGGGGGGGGGGGGGCTTCTTTAAGATTTTTTCATATAAACTGTATTGCTTGTTTTCAGCCCCACACGGGTGTTAAAAACAATTAGGATGCTTCCATAACTTGACTCACACACCAATATTCGAGTTAATCAAGCCCCGCAATAAAACCCTCCCCTGTAAAACTGACTATACCTTTTTAACCCGTTAGGGGTCGATTTTCGGAAAACCCTGATACACGTTATTCTTTATTTTTGATCTCAAGCATAAATACTGAGTTTCGGGTTAATCGAACCGCGTGTTAAAATTCTTCCATACAAACTTTGACACCCCCCAATCCCCCCTTAGGGGGGATCCCAAGGGCCGCGGGTAGTTCACCGGTTATCGCGGCCTCGACATAGAGGGCGAAGAAGGAACATGGGTGGTTTTTAGTCAGTAGAAGTCTGACACTCCCTTTCGCTCTGCCCAAGAGCGGGAGGGGTTATTCGATGATTTTACACCCACCAAAAAAAAAAAAAGGGGTGATCCCAAGGGGGGATTGGGGGGTGTCAAAGTTGGTGAGAATTTTAGGAAAAATAAAAGTGACAAACTTTATAATTTATCAAATAAGGAATAAGATTTTTCATACAAACTTTTACCCCTATTTAACTCCCTTAGGGGTTGAATTTCGAAAAATCCTTCCTTATTCCTTGTATAGGTACATTTTAAATAAACCTTTATATAGCTAGCTAAACAAGGGTTTGGGCTGGGCGTTGATAAGTCAGTCAGTCAGTCAGCCAGGACTTTTAATTTTATTTTTATATAAGTTAATTAAAAATATTTTATTTCTCGGCGGAACGTTTCAATATACCATCATTAATATTAATTTCTGTGATTTGGTTTTGCAAAAAAACTTTGGCACGATAGGTAATAAACTTAAAAAACCAGTTAGGCCCGGAGTCTCGGGTCATTGTCTCTTTTGAAGTCCAAGTCCACTGTCTTATAAGTATGAGGACTATGCAGATTACCTGGGATGACTTTTGATGAAAAAACCCACAGATTTGAGTCGATCTCGACTGATAATGTAAGGAATTCAATGCTCAATAGATAAATAATGCGACCACCACACGCGCGAAGCCGCGGGAATAGCTGGTAAGGATATAAATCGCTTTCTCGCAGCGAGAGTGCCTCCATTTCCGTGCGGATGGGTTCCGTATCAGTTCAGTGATACAACTATTTACTGTAAAGGTTCTACCTTTATCTTCTTGACGTTGTATTCAACTATTCTTTCATGACACGTTGATCGATATAAAGAAACTGTTTGGAAAAATGAGGCGATCTGTATTTTGTTGCTTAATTTTTCCTCAGGTTTCGTTAACCAGTGATTTAAAGCTATCCGCTGTCTTTTAGAAAATTTATGTAAATAAAATCCACGATATATCTTCACTAATATTATAAAGAGGAATGATTTGTTTGTTTGTTTGTAACGAATAGGCTCCGAAACTGCTAGACCGATTTGAAAAATTCTTTCACCGTTGGGAAGCTACACTATCCCCGGGTGACATAGGATACTTTTTATCTCTGTATTCCCCACGGGAACGGGAACTACGCGGGTGAAACCGCGTGACGTCCGCTAGTAAACTATATAGTACTACACAACTTAAACATAATAAACTTTCTTTAAAAAAAATGAAACCCACGTTTGACACAAAAATACAATCAATTCGCATTGCAATATTCCAATGAAACCGAACAAAACCGAGTGCATAACTTAGTAAATTAAACCTCTAGTGCCTCCAATGGATCGTAGAACCCTAACATCCTCTACAGAAAATATACACACAGTGCCAAACCCAACCTTAAAATATCGAAATAGAGTTGAAACTTGTAAAGCAATCATCTTAAAATTCGGGTAGATTGGGTATATTGATTATTTTTCAATTTAATTGTAATAATTGGTATATCATGTTTACTTTAAGCTTTGTTCTAATATTTTAGTGATTTATTGATAGGATCGGTTTTTGCTGTGAACGTTATTGGAGCCGTTTCTTCGTAAATATCAAAGACTAGCGGACGTCACGCGGTATTACCCGCGCAGTTCCCGTTTCCGTGGGAATGGGGATAAAAAGTAGCCTATGTTACTCAGCGTGAATGTAGCTTTCTAATGGTGAAAGAATTTTAATTTGAAATCGACGAAGTAGATTCTGAGATTATTCATTACAAACATAAACACAAAAATACAAATCTTTCCTCTTATAATATTAGTGTAGATGTAGAGGTGTACCTTACTATAAACTAATAGTCTTTTACAATAGACCTGGTTATTAAAGTTTTAGAATAAATCTTGTCTATGATTCGATGGTAACACGAGTGTACTTATTTCTAACAATTACTCTTTTTTAATCATCAAAATAACAGTAAACTGCCAGAGATCTATATACATAAGGCAGCCGGGACCAACGGCTTTCCGAGGCATGACGATAGTCCGAAGGATATGGGAGATCACCCATCCACGGCCAGAACTAGACAAGCACGACTTAACCTAAAGATCGACCAAGAATTTTTGAAATCGGCGCAATAGTATTTGGGTTTATTTTTTATACAAACATACACACACACAAAAATACAAATCTTCTTTATAATGTTAATAGCTGTTGCCAGCGGCTTCACCCGCTACAACTCGTAAATTATCCTACAGGAAGATGAAATCGGGATAAAAACTAACCTATGTGTTAATCCAGGTTATTAACTATCTGTGTACCAATTTTTTTCCAAATCCGTTCAGTAGTTTTTGCGTGAAGAAGTAACATACATACACACTCACACACTCACAAACTTTCGCCTTTATAATATTTGTGTGATCATATTATACTAGCTGTTGTCAGCGGCTTCACCCGCTACAACCCACGGGAATATAAAATCGGGATGAAAACTATCCTATTTGTTATGCCAGGTTATAAACTATCTGTGTACCAAATTTCAACCAAATCCGTGCAGTAGTTTTTGCGTGAATAAGTAACAAACATACACACTCACACACTCACAAACTTTCGCCTTTATAATATTAGTGTGATTAGTGTGATACACGAGTATAATTACCTATATTAGTGTAGATGTAGACAAGCAAAAATGAACATCGTTTCCAAGTTTCGTATTCCATTCAACGACTTTCCATGGGATTAATGTGAACTTTATGGTGTCCAGGAAATGTTGCTCCGACTTCAAATAGAACGAGATTATGGCTGGTAGATGATTATGATGATTTACATTTAAAATGGAATATTTATCATATTTATTAACAGCGGATAATCCGGCTCACTCAAAACAAACCATAAGCAGTACCTTTGTGCTTCCCTTTTTTATATTTTTATCCTTTTTTGTATTTTGTGTGTACCTACTTAAATAAATAAAATAAATAATAAACAAATAATAAAAAAATATTGTCTAGGACTAAATGAATGACTATTTCGTGACAAAGTCATTCAATGGGATTGAATAAACTTAGAGGGTTGTTTTGTGTCTCATATTTTATTAAACATATTACAGTCTGACATTGACCGTTTATTCGAGTTGTAAGCCTGGGGATCCCCAGGCTTTCACCTTGAATAAACGCCTATGGACGCCAGTCTCTCACAAAGGAACATATATGTTGCACTTTATTAGGTAATATGTTGCGGCCGAATACTGAAACGCCACTCAAATATAAGTAACGCTCAAATCTAGTGCTGTCTCGGTCGCTCTATGCTGAAGTAACAGAGACAGAACGAGAGAACTTAAAATTGAGTAGCGTTTCAGTATTCGGCCGTTAGTTTTGCAATAGTATTCATTATAACTATTTAAGTAAACTATTGTGAAGAGAGAAATAAAAATATAATATTATATTGTATTGACCTGCAAATGGCAAAAATTAAAAAAAATATATATTAATGAAATTCTCGGGATAAATTGAAATCACACAGCATTATTTTTCGTTAAGGTATTTGTCGCAGTCAGAATATCAGTTTGAAGTAGTCGTTTTAGAATAAGACATCTCAAAAGCGTCCGCAGCAAAACATTACTTCTTAAAAAAACTTTTTAACAGACTAGAATTATTCAACCACGTCACATTTGAGAAATTACGCTTCGTACAACGCAAACTTCTGAAAAGTAATTCCCGTATTCAATGAAGCTGTCTCAAATTGCCAAAAAAACCCTGATTTTCTAAATACTAGACAAGATTTGGTCACTCACAATTTTGATTTTGAATACAGCGACTGGCTTTTGTTTATTATAAATTAAATATTTCAAACCAAAAGTTAAATTCTACACAAAAAAAATACAGTTTCATTTTCCTCCAGTAAGCGCACTGACACAAGTGACAGCTGGCTTCAATGACATGTAGTAATTTGACAGCTGTCACCCAAAACAACATGGCGCCGTGTTTTCCCGCTGTTATTACTGTCGATGGGGGTGCATCTGGTTTTTGGCGGGTTTAGAATGTTTATTTTGTGACTGCTGTTATATTTTGCTAAGTCCCTTTTTCCGCTTGTTCCTGTCAATGTAAAATCCATTGAATACATTCACAGTTAAGTATATGGCTCGTAGGTTCGAACTCAGCTTGTCATATTTTATTAAATTTTCTTAATTTATTTCATCACCACTGCCTCTACACGCCTATTCATAACTTGAAACCAGACCTTGGAGAAACCGTTTACGAACTAAGTTTAACTAAGTTAGTCAAGACGATTGATTTCACAAATATACCTATCTAGTCTGTTTACGTCTATTTCTAGATCATTGAAGTTGATATCTTTAAGAAAGTCAAACTAATTAGAAACTGAGAAACTTGATACATAGGTACAGAAGAGGGACATGTTGAAGAAAGGTATTCAGTATTCGATTCTCGTCTCAAGTATGTAATAATGGGCCGCGGGTAGTCCACCGGTTATCGCGGCCTCGACATAGAGGGCGAAGAAGGAACATGGGTGGTTTTTTAGTCAGTAGAAGTCTGACACTCCCTTTCGCTCTGCCCAAGAGCGGGAGGGGTTATTCGATGATTTTACACCCACCAAAAAAAAAAAAAAAAAAGTATGTAATAATGCTATAACCTTAATTTGTGACGTAATTGTGCTCTCTAGATTACACTTTATTAAACGCTTCTTTTTTGCCATTGTCCTATGCTAGTTTTAAAATATCGAAAGAAGTTGGATTTTATTATTTTTCATTACTCATACTCTGAAAGTAGGTCATAACATGCCTGCGGAGCGGGTTGAAAGTACTACTTTTCAACCCTAGGGAGAATCGCTTTCAAATGACAGCTGTCAATTTAAAAAAAAAAACCTAGGTCTATTTTCTCATTTTCACAGTCGCTGTCTTCATGTCGCCATGATAACTTTCACCCCTTTTTTTTTTTTTTTTTTTTTTTTTTTGGTGGCTGTAAAATCATCGAATAACCCCTCCCGCTCTTGGGCAGAGCGAAAGGGAGTGTCAGACTTCTACTGACTAAAAACCACCCATGTTCCTTCTTCGCCCTCTATGTCGAGGCCGCGATAACCGTTGGACAACCCGCGGCCCCGACAGGCGTCGGCCCTTTCGGGCCCCTCCCATGTTGCTGACATCTCTTTGAGGCGCGCGTGGAACACGAACGCGCCGCCGTCGACACGGCCTGTTTTCGTCGTGAGACGGACGGACGGCGAGTTAGCGCATCACTCACCGTCCACAGGCCCGCGTCTACGGTGGCCGGAGGTCATCGCGGGACCCCCGACGCCCGGAGCGCCTCCCGCGGCGGCTGGGACGAGAGGTTCTCTCCCTCTCGCGTTCCGCCACCTCCTTCGCCAGCATCACTGCTTCGCAGAAGGAGGCGACGGCGTCCCATTCCTCCTCGCCCCGGACCATGGCTTGCACCAGGGCCGGGCGCGAGAGGTCGCCGCCGCCGATCGCCGTTACGAGAACACGGCGGGGCTCCGCCCAAGCGGGGCACACCTCCAATAACTTTCACCCCTTGGGTAACAATGTACTATTTCACCTCAAAAAGAGGCATTCCCCCAATTATTTTTGCGTAGAGTTACTTAGCTTGATGTACTGAATGCTTGGTCGACGACTTCGTAAATAAAAGGTGTAAACGGTTTACCTCTTCTATGTGACTATATAACGTTACTCCAAAGTTCGAAATATCAATGTACAGTGTACAGAAAGTTTGTGAGTCCGAATTACGTGAGTCGTAACTAGCTGATGCCCGCGGTTTTGCTTGCATCAAATTATATACCCATTGGTGAAAACAGCATGAAAATCGGTGCATTCGTTTTTGAGTTTATCGTGAGCAGGCAGGCAGACAGACGCGGCGGAGGACTTTGTTTTATAATATGTATAACCTTTCCTTTCCCTCTTACAATACAAAACCGCCACACTGCACCCATCACAAACAAGATGGATGCTCCTATTTAGGCACCTACCTCACCAGTTGCCAGCAAAACTCGTACCGCTGGCATTTTGAACGATCGTCGTATTTGGTCTCGTAAGGGGCCGCGCCGCCGGTAGAGGAATGCCTGCAGTGAGGCACATAGACCGAATATATCGTTGGTTAGGATGTTCGTAGGGTGGATGCGGTATCTGCAGTTTGGAGAAAAAACAAGTCCTGGATTTGGCAAAATATAGTGAGGACATTTGGAGAAAACCATGAAAATAAAAGTATAAATTTAATTTTACATTTTTAAGGGGCTGTCAATTGACAACGCAGCGCTGTACTATGGTGGCAGGCACGGTTCTTAATATTTTTTATCGTATAATTATGCTCATAATAAAGTCTGAAACATGAGCAAAACATATAGATTTTTTGTTCGCCAGCTCCCTAGCTATAAATGGTGAACTAAAATCAGTTTAAGAATCGCGCTGCTAAAGTCATCTACGGTTTAAGACTATATATAGAAAATCCGACAACACCCCCCTCAAATCAAAGCATTTATTTCAATTAGACAATGACGGACACTTTGAATGCCAGAAAAACAAAGTAAGTGAAGCTACCGGTACTGTAGTTTCCCATTCCAAAGCGTAGATCTCAATGGCGCACAATGGGCAAGAATATCCATGGACACTCTTTTCTACCGGGTACTTACCCACGAGACACAACTCCTGTTCGGAGGATCCTCCACTTTCTATGGTAGACGATGAACTGTACACCCTGTTCTTGATACGCTTTTAAGCTTTACGAGAGCTCCTACATCCTTCCTACTCGGATTACTTAATACATCCCGCGTCTAAGGCTCGCCGCGCACTTGACAAATATGCGCTATTATTAAAGTAGCGCCTGTGCGGCGTGCCGTATTGAGCTTAATGCGAGCCAATCTGTTACCAGTACACATTGTACGAAGATGCTGCGAAGACTTACTTAAGAGGAGCCAGGATTAAAGTGTGTAGTTAAAGTAGAGAGTCTGACATCTTTCTTGGTAATCATAAAGTTTACTAGCCGTATCGGTTATACTACAGTTTAAATATGATGTACCTAAATAGCTTAAAAATACACTTGAAGCTTTGTTGGCCAATGGATTAAACTTTGGAGTTTTTATTATCTACTTTCTGACGCATTTGCCAATCATTTTATCAAACTATGGGTAGGTTTCCTGTCTAATCGAATGCAGCTAATCACGAGTATTTTACTAGACAGTTAATACTGGGTAATACCATAGCCCTAAATAAGACCGGTTACTTTACAAAACCTTACGAATCAGCTTGTTATTTTGTCCCATAACCGTGAAAAGGCAGACAGATCCATCTTATAGGGAAAAGGAACTCACATTTGTAATTTTCGTCAAACTCAGACAGTCGTCATCATTCTCCTGCCCAAATTTACTTGGGGTCGGCGCAAAATGTCTTCCTCTTCCATACTTCTCTATATCTCGACATGACAGCAGTCACCTCGTCTCTTTAGTCTTCCTCTACTCTTAAAGCCATCTACATTCATACTCAACATTTTCCGCACAACACTTTCTTCATTCCTGCGCATCACATACAGGGTGTAAATTAACCCATCACATACGTCAGCCAAGCATTCTGTACAACAAACTAAGTACCCCTTCGCAAATTTTTTTGCTGGGAAACGACTTTTTTATTTTTTTTCTAATAATCTCTTTTTACGGTAAAACTCAATGTAGCACTCTTAAAACATTTTGCTAGTGGACGCTTTGAATAGTAAAAGGGTCATGCCAATATCTCTGTAACTAGAGGGTCCCAGGTATGGTCTAAAAAATAACGCAGTGGTGGGTAGAACAAGTGCCCTTCGTTTGCATTAAAGGTACTTTTACACCCTTTATGTCCTTACCACGACAATCGATTACCACTAAACTCAGACAGTTTTCATTGCGAGAAATAAAGAAGGGGCCAAGCTTTTGTCTCTGATAGACAAGAAAAAACAAAGCCTCAAATACACCATGATAGAGATACCCATCTCCAAGACACAAAAGAAAAGCCATCAATGACCCCTGTAAGTCTACCTATACACATCTACATTCAAAACTCCTAAACAGATTCCCGTAAACGACATCTCGTTATAATCCATTGTTGAACACAATGTCTGAGAATGACGTCATTAAATACAAAATGGCGGTTACTTGTCGTCCTTTTGCCGCCATTTAAAGCCAGTTAACTTGATAGCTTAATTTATAATAGCAGAAATAATACGTCTTTTGTCTTGTTATGAAGTTGGGGAGGAAGCGTAGTGTTTTAGGGTTGAATTTCATGTGATTTTGTTTGCGACAACATAAAATAACAACGTTTAAGCAGCATATTAAGGATATAACACGCTTTTATTGCCTTTACGTGTAACTAAATTACGATGAAAATAAACCTTAGAAGTTTTGAGTCACTTTTACGTTTTCGATTGAGCTGAAATTTTGCATACATGCTTAGTTTAGATGACAAGACTGGTTGTCAGACTTTCCGACCACAAACTACCTGTGTCAAAGACCTACAAAATGATAACCGAAATCAATGGTTTAGAATGACTTAACTTAACCTAGGCAAGCACGGCTTACCCTGAAGATCGACTTGATACTCGAGCTCTTTACCTCTTAAAGTAGAAATGATAAAAAAAAAACGATTGACGTTTGTAAAGACTTCAAGAATTATCATCTTTTGTTTTTAGAGGGTGAGTTATCATCAAATGACTCCTCCCGCTCTAGGCAGAGCGGTAGGGAGTGTCAGACTTCTTCTGACAAAAAACTCCCAATGTTCCTTCTTAGCCCTTTGTGTCGAAACCGCGGAATCTCTTTCGAACAACCCGCAGCCCCGTCGTGAAGAATTATCATCGTAAGATTGTTCGCAAGATCCAATATAGGAGATTACCTTAAGGTATCGCTGCTTTATTAGGCGTATAGTAATGCACAATGCACACAATTGAAGCGCTTGCACAGCAATCTGTAGCATACCGTTCCTCCAATATATAACGCATTCCATACTGTCTGCGCGTTAACCGACTGTGCTAAATTTAAGAGGTATGCTGTACCAATGTGCTGTGCTGTAATGTTAGTGCTAACATGATAGGTTATTGTGATGAGGTTAGATATCAGATGAATTAACAGGATAGCCAAGACAAAAATCTGCCAAAAGCTGTACGTCTACACGTCATGTATCTAAATAAAAACATGACATGAATTTCTAAAAAAAAAATTGTCAATTTTTTTAAAAACGTTTCCCCACTCTATGAATTTGTCCTGTATCGTGGGGGCGTTTACAAACATTTAAACTCACATACACAAATACACCTAGACCCGAAACAACTATGTGTAGGTCATACAAATATTTGTTCTTACTTATTTATACAAAACAATTCTGTAATAGGGGATCGGACTGAGTCAAAAAACAATGATTCTAATTAGTCCGTCAGGTAAATTATCGAAAAATATTGGATACGTGTTTTTTGTTTTATCAAATTAATCAAAATTGACGAAGATAAGATGTGGTTGTGACGTCATTTGGAGGTAGAAAAATGTACTATCATATGACGTTTTCGAAGAGTTCACGAGTTTTCGAAGCACTGTATTGATTTCAATTTTTGTTTATGTGAAAAAAGAAAAATACTTGTCCAATATTTTTTGGAAATCTATCTGACGGACTAATTAGTTTCTTTTTGTCCGATCCCCTGTTCTTATAAAATACTGTAGATATATTGAAACTAGTTATAAATGTATTTAAATAGCTAACAATACACACTCCCACACTCACAAACTTTCGCCTTTATATTAGTGTGATGCCAAATTTTAGCTCAATCGAAACTAACTAAGTAAGTGGCTCTTTACGTATTTTTTACATATTTTGATACAGGTGAAACTAATAAAAGCGTCTTAAAAACATTTCAGGCTACAGCGTTTGTTTATCATTGTTATTTTAAACAAAGTCATATGAAAATTCAACCCTAAAACGGTATGCTTCCCACCCCTACTAAATAAGACAAATCTTCATAAAACTCAATATGACAATGAGTCATATTTTTGGTTGGCATCTGTGTTATTGGTTAGAACCGGAACACATTTTCCGGCCGGGCCCTTTCATAAAAAGCTTTTCCTACAAAATAAAACATCTTCTACCAAAAATAAAGTCAGTAAGTGCCCAACAATATAGTATTTTCTTTTTTCTAACCCAGTGCACATACTCCCATCACAATTGGTCCAATACATTATAAAAAATATACACAAAAGACAAAAAATACAACATGTAACGTATTTTTTCTCGTAACATTCCAAAATTAAAACCATTTTGTTCTGTCAACCTTTTAGCAAATTGAAAGGCTTTCTCCTGAGATAAATACACTTTAGTGCACGAAAAATGACGCAGGGCTTTTGGGAAAAAAAAGAAACGTGTATCACTTGACGAGTTACGTGTTGTAACGTTTTTATTATTTTACGTAGGCTTTTAGTTGTTTTATATTATTTGTACTAAGGTTTTCTCATGTTAAAAGATCTTGTTCATGGATATATGGAATCCCGTACCAAACTGTGTCAACATCAAACTTTGTTTTTTATTGTCTACATTTATCATATTAACTCCTACAAAAGTTATTTTTGTAAACTAAATCCGAGTTTCGGAGTCATTTTATTTGTAAACAACCTCAAAACTAGGCAAGTAGGTATTGTAGGGAAACCTCTACGATGCGAAGTCAGTCGAACTGTCAAAATCAACTGACAGATCTAACAGAACGACTTTTGAACTGGTAGTGTGAACGCCTTGTATAATCGTAAAAAAATATGAAAATAATTACTACCTATAACATTTTGATCTTGCAACTCGAAAATTGTTCTAAAATCGAATCCATAAATCTGTTGTATTACAAATGCCATTATATTATTTCATTTGCTGAAATATGTAATAACATAATTATCAATATTTTAAAACTGTCAAAACGTATGTTTTTGTGTAACAATAAATAGTAATATGTGTAAATTATTCTAAAATACTGTCAACATTTCATTCGCATATCTTACAAATGCAACACCTATTCACAGCCAGCAACACAAAGAAAACGTACAACGAAACAAACAAACAACGAATCGCAATACGTCTATTCCTTTGCCCGCAAGTGTACACGAACATTAATGTTGAATAGGCGAATAAAACGGGAAAGCTAAAGGTGCGTACAGATTATGTTATTGCTGCGAAACTTGTGTTTTATAACACGCCCACATTATGCAACATTGTTTTTCAACATTGTTACATGTAACAATACTGTAAATCATTATTAGAATAACAATGCAATATAACAATATTAGATGACAGTGTCGGATCTTGAGTACAACACGTGTACGCATAAGTTATGTGACAAAATGTAACAACAATGTTATAAAAAGTGTTATAACACTTTTTATAACATTCAGTCTCCAGTTCTCCACAATACTAAAACATGTTATATTGTATATAACTAGTTGACGCGGCTTCGCCCGTGTGGAAACAATATGAAAATCGGTGCAATAGTTTTTGAGTTTATCGCGAACAGACAGACAGACGCGGCGATGGATTTTGTTTTTTTAATATGTCTTGATATAATAATAATAATTTATTTGCGTAAAACATGGTTTACACAGGTGTTAAGTACAAACGTATATTGAAAAAACATGTTTATCTAGGATAAGACCAAGCATGCAAAAATTTTAAAGTTAGTGAAATACTCGTAAATAAGGAGGCATCAACAATGAGCTATTAAGAACATCAAGTTTTTTTATCAATAGATTCTTTTAAGCTATAAAACAATTTTCAAGTAACCATTTATAAAATGTAGTTTTAAATTATTTTACATTTAATGTTTTAAAATGCCTCGGTATTTTATTATAAATACACACATTGCTAGGCAGTTATTATTGTATTTAATGAACTGATTGTTACCAAAAACATAATACATATAAAATAACGTAGATCCGTGTCGTTGTTTTCTTTAAGTAGATTTCTTTTACTTGACGATGCGAAATTTTGTGTGCGGTATGCGAAATTAAAATTAGTTGTTTGTTTTTTTTATTGTTTGTAAGGGTTTTTTTTTCTTTTATTTAACCTCTCAAGGACCGCCATTATTTACGTTAACCATCCGTCAAGCACCGCGGGCGAGCCACTATCGTTCGTAAAAATAAAAACTGACCCCGTAATCTAAAGATAATGTTATTTTGCGAGTTCTGTATCCGATTCCTGCAATATTCAAACTCGAAGGTTTAGGTTATAGATATCAAAACGTTAGCGTATGATGTTCCAGTGTTTCGATTTTATTTGCATTTTGTAGGTGTCCACATGATAAACTTAATACACTTAATACATATAACGGGTGATATTTGGGTCTCGTGGTCACAAGCGTGACTGCTACGCATGAGGTTCTGTGTCGATTCCCGGTTCAACTATGAATGCAGTTTCACTTGTTTTTTTTTTAATAGCCTTTACTGTCCCACTGCTGGGCAAAGGCCTCCCCCGAATCCTTCCAAGTGCTCTTTTCCTGAGTCACCTTTTAAATTAAAATAATGCGTTCTTTCAGTAAATGTTCCACCTACTTGCAATATTCAAGGTACGAGTACTTTCCTTCCATGTAGCATAGCCGTGGGACGCCCTGTATAGAGAATCTGTCAGCCAACTCAAAAACAGTATTAAAGCAGCGGAATTTTCACTATACAGTGTGATTCTTTATAATGTGCACATATCGAAATGAGGGAATCTATGCTTAATTTTATCGATGGAAAAAATATTTTAAAAAATCTAAATATTTTTTAATATTTTTTATGGAATTTTCAAAAATGTTGTCCGCTGTTGTGACCCCAATGTAAACAAAACGGTGTAACTTTTAAACTAAATTATCTATCGCGATGAAACAATTTTATGTAAAAAGTTATGAAAAAAGAAAGTTTTTTTGATCAAAAAACGTGTTTATTTTCAATTGAGGGTAGTTTTTTCCACAATTTTCATTTTACGAGGACGCCTAATTGCTTCCAATCATTATGGAGTTTGTTTCATCGCGATAGATAATTTAGTTTAAAAGTTACACCGTTTTGTGTACACTGGGGTCACAGTAGCAGACAAAATTTTTAAAAATTCCATATAAAATATTAAAAAATATTTAGATTTTTTTTAATAATTTTTCCGTCGATAAAATTAAGCATAGATTCCCCCATTTCGATATGTGCACATTATAAAGAATCACACTGTATCTCTTCACAAATAAGTTCCAGCTTGCGAATGAAAAGCGGTTAAACTCATGAATACTAAGTTTTTCTTTCAATAATGCGACTCAGTCGACTAGTTCACGGTTCATACTCGTATCATATTTTATCCGCCGGTTAATCTGCTGGATGTCGTCTGGCTGTAAGCCAGGGGAGGTATTCTGGTATTAGCTTCTTAAATATCAATTGCTGCGTAGTTTTCGTTGCAGTAGGAGGTTGGTAGAATAATGTTTTTAGTGTCTAAGAAGGTTTCTGTTATCATTAAAACTGAAAATGAGATATTTACTGTTTGTTTTGAGTCATTAAAAACAAACATACAGTAAAATATACGTTTACTGATTAAAAAAAATGTGATTCAAATTAGTCCGTCTGTTAGATTATCGAAAAATATTGGATACGTATTTTTGTTTTATCAAATCAATAAAAATTGACGAAGATAAAACGCGTCAAAGATCCACTCAAATCTTTGACGCGTTTTATCTTCGTCAATTTTCATTGGTTGGTAACGTCACTGAGCGCTAAAAAATGTCATACTAATGTCTTAGAGTATGACGTCAAACAAGTTTTCAAAGCACTGTAGCGTCTTAATTGTTTGTTTACGTGAAAAAAGAAAAAATACGTGTCCAAATTTTTTTTGGTAATCATCTACATGACGATGACGGACTAATTAATATTCTATTTTCAGTGAAAATTATAGTATCACTAACATTTACTCTATCTTCTTAAACTGCTGGGACGCAGGTTTCAGCTCTAGGGTCGAAGTGGCCTGTTTCAAAGACGCTGTTCATGTGAATGGATGCCACATGCCCTCGGATTGTATGTTCTAAGACGCCTAGGTTGCTGCCATCAACCGGGATTTTGACTGCAACTTGTGTTAAACCACATTTCTAGACATTTCTAGAGTATGCCATAAATGCCACATCCAGTAAAAATCAAACTACATCCATGTTGTTTTGTTTTTGTTTTTTTTTTTATAAAAACGTTTCCCCACACTAGGAATTTCTCCTGTATCGTGGGTGCGTTCACAAACATTTAAACTTACATACACAAATACCCAGACCCGTAACAACTATCTGTAGATCATACAAATATTTGATCCGTGCGGCGATCGAACCCGCGACACGCAGCGCAGCAGTCCATTGCATGAGCCACTGCGCCAACCGTGCCGTTGTGTTTAGTTAAACTTATGATCGAGTTTAGGTTATTATTTATCAGTGTACCCACATAATCTGTGCGCTCAAATTATAAATTTTAATTTGTTTCTCAGTAAGTAAATTATCTATGTAATTCTTATGAGAAATAAAATTTCGCCAGTTGGATCTCAATCCAATGAAATCCAATATAAATTTCAACCTACAATAATGTTATGTTGTACACGAACTCACTATAATAACTTCAGTATTTCTAACTAAACTAAATAAAACCACAAACAAATCATGCTCTACCTACTAAACCAGTTTCTATGAAACATTAGTAGTTCCCGCATCGACCTAATTTATTTAGGGTACTTCAGAAAATCTACTTGAGTCTACCAAATCTAGTTTACGGGAGCTTGTTATGAAAACATTTGGGATTAACGGATATGGTTCCCAGTAAATTACGGGCGGCTTTCCCGGGTATAACCGGTATTAGGAATTATCTTAGTACATGAAGTTTTATGTGTTTATTTTATGATCTAATATAGAAGTTTTTTGATATTACTTTCGTTTGTTTTTGGGAGCTTTATTTTGTGGAAAGAATTTGTGGTTTTAGGCAATGACGTATTATATATAGACACGTCATGAACTAACATGGCGGCGCGGCGGCGCTTCAAAACGGCGAAAATATTATATAACTACTTTTACGCGTAAAGAAAGGGAAAGAAAATATGACACCGTACAGCGGGATGCCTGTTGATGCCTGTTGTCTTTATGTTTTGCTCAGGTTTACACACACGATTTAAATTAAGAACAAACGAAGCATCGCGTGGTTGGTGCGTAACTAAGCACGATGTGGCCAATTGGCTTCATTTCATGTTGTCATTTTTGAGGGCGGATAACGTATCTATAGTTTTAATATATCATTGGTTTTCGGAGTATGATTATGTTCTGCACAAACTATGATGATGTTATTAACCAGATGCTGCTGAACAAAAGAATTTTACAATTTCGAACCCAGGTAGGTAGGCGCATACTCGACAGCGCGTTCGATTTCCACACGCGCCTCAAAGAGATGACAGCAACATGGAAGGGGCGCAAGGGCGAGTAAGTTAAAAGCGTCAAGTTTATAGCGGATGCCAGTCGGGGCTGCGGGTTGTTCTAAAGAGGACTAAGAAGGAACATGAGTGTTTAGTCAGTAGAAGTCTGACACTCCCTTACCGCTCTGCTCCAAAATTTTAATTTATTTCATCACCACTGCTCTCAAAACTCAAGAGTCAGACTTTTTGTTAACTAACTGACCTACAGGGTGTAAATCAACCCATCACACACCCGTCAACCAAGCATTCTGTACATCAAACGAAGTACCACTACGCATTTTTTTTGCTGGTAAACGACTTTTTATTTTGGGGTCGAAAACCACATTTTACGGTAAAACTCAATGTAGCACTCGTAAAACATTGTGCTAGTGGATGCTTTGAATAATAAACGGGTCATGAAGGTAATTTAAGTAAAGTTATAAACTGCAAAACTAGTTTTTACAAAAACAGCTGTGAAAAATTTGGAACTTTGACCCCCAAAATCTCCGTAACTAGGGGGTTCCCAGGTATGGTCTAGAACAAAAAATTATCGCAGTGGTGGGGAGAACAAGTGCCTTTCGTTTGCGTTAAGGGTACTTTTACACCCTTTATAACGGCTGTCATAGAATCTACAAATGATGTCAGGACCCGTTGGTCATTCCATCATTCGAATTTTCGCACGTGCCACGGCGGAAACTCGGTATACATTGTTATGAGTGGTCACTCATCCAGTGACCAACCTAGGCTGAGCCGTTTAACCTAAAAATTAATTCAAGGGAATGTTAATATTTAGCCATGGGTTGAAGAAAAGATTATTTCATTTATTATTATTTTTTCAGATAATTTGTATTTGGAACAGGGTGTAAAGTTCCTCATCCCTCATAGAAAAGGGAGAATCCTCCTACCAGACGGGTGTTGTGTCTGGTGGGCTAACTGCCCAACATAATGTAATTCGGGATTTTCTATATATGCTAATGTTGCGGACAACTTTGATAGCGCGATGCAAGATTAGCCAATTAGTTCGCACGTGTTGCGATAGATGTCGCTGTCGCCACAAATTAAACAAAAAACTTTTCCAGAATACCCTCTTTTTCAAAAGAAGTTATCGCAACGCATCGCTCACCACAAACTTTGTGGTCATAGAGGTTCAGTTAGAAGCGAGTCAGTTAGCAAGTTCTTAACTGATAACATTTGAACTGTTTCAACTATCACCAACTAATTAAAGTTGATCGTTTAGTTTCATAGAACTAAAAGTATGGAGAAGTATTTAATGTGCGCGCATTTGTCGCCTTTTGAGCTTGTGCAACGTTTTGGTTGGTGTTTATGTTTTAAGTTTGTCGTACGGATTGGAGCTAAATAAACGAGCGATGCAAAAGAAAGCGATATAATATTTAACAAATGTCTTACTAAATGATTATCAGTGAAAAAGATTTTGAATATAGCCTATGACACTCACAAATAATGTTGCTTTGTATTGATAAAAGAATATTCAAATCAGTTCAGTAGATTTAGAGATTACTCCCTACAACCTTACAAACTTTCTGACTGTCTTTATAATATTATTAGTATAGACAACATACGTATCATAAAATGCCTACTAATATTATAAATGTGAATGTAAGTTTGTTTGTTACGCTTTCACGCGAAAACTGCTTAACCGATCATCATGAAACTTTGTACACATTTTCTTGGAGGTATAAGTAGTAACATAGGATACTTTTTATGAAGAAAAGATACAAAAAAAATCCACGCCAACGAAGTCGTGGGCAACAGCTAGATACAGCATAAAATAACACAACCTACTCGTAACCACTAAGTCGAACATGTAATAGTACAACTTAAGTTTATCTTAACATGTACAGGACATAAGGGTGAAAAGTGCCAGAGCATCACAATCCTCGGCATCAGGATTAGCTGCGTCAAAGTTCATACATCGGTCATACACGCACGTCACTCCAGCAAGTATTAAGAACTCGACTTCTAGATCAAGGGATCTCCGTAGCGGACTATTTCACTCTGCCATCTACCAGCTTACAAAACAATCAACAACTCCTTCAAATTCGATTCCTTTCAAGAAACAAACACAATTTTATTACAAGAAAGACAATCTTTATTTTATTGCACCCGATACAATAATGATGCTGCAGACAATTGAGTATCTATCAAGGGCATACTTCGCTTAGCTCCTTAGTGCTCCTCAGGCTAAGCTAGACTCAATTCCAAAGACAATATTCTAGTAGATTGACAATTTAGCTAAGTGATTGTTGTCTTAGTACTACAGTGTTAGGCTAAGGACGCACTGAATAGGCTTGCTTATCGCCTACAGGCTAACGAGTCGCTTAGTGAGTGGAGAAACTGCGATTCTCCTATAGATTCGACTACAAACTTAATACCCTTCTTCGCATAAAAGTGGACAACTTGCCACCACTTAAATTTTGCCTTGGCAGAGTCTCGAGCACCTTCACCGGGAACGATGCCCTCTCCAGAGTCGCAGACATCAAAACAGCGACTGGACTGATCCGGCGGACATACACTAAGCTATGTCCTTTACTACTCGATGATGACGTCGGACATTCCTGAGCAACTTCGTGAAACCACTGCACACCATTGGTAGCGGGTGTTTCCAAGGCGGGGTCCATGTTCACTCGTCTACGTCGCGGTCGTGACCATCATGTGCACTAGAACAGACAAACGCGAGGAAGAAATATACAGAACTTAATATATACTTTCTATTGTACCTACTACATTTATAAAATTAAAAACGGAAACGATATAATAAACAACCAATGAAGAGTCTATGGTTAAGTTCCTCACGCACAAGAGACACATCACAAACGTTATTGGTCAGTCTTCTGTAGACACGCCCCGTCATTTTTCTCTCTCTTCTCCCCAAAAATGACAGAAAGGACTACCACACAAAATAGGAAAGTTTTTAACATAAAATAAATATACATAGGATAGATACTCTTTCTATGAATTGTAATCTACAGTAATATTATAAAGTGGAAAGATTTGTTTGTTTGTTTGTAACAAATAGGCTCCGAAACTACTAGACCGATTTTTTTCAAATCGGTCTAGTATAGTTTCGGAGCCTATTTGTTCTTTCTTTCACCGTTGGGAAGCTATACTATAATAATAATAATAATAATATTCCACAACTATCACACAACGCCATCTAGTCCCAAGCTAAGCAGAGCTTGTGTTATGGGTACTAGACAACTGATAAACATACTTATATATTTCTAAATACATACATATTATAGATAAATTACACACACTATCCCCGGTTGACATAGGCTACTTTTTATCCCTGTATTCCTACGGGAACGGGAACTAAGCGGGTGAAACCGCGTGACGTCCGCTAGTGTCAAATATTATGGAATCAGCTCAGTCTTCGAGGAGAAACAAGTAGAATACATAACGTCGATCTCTTCAAAAATTGACGTGCCTCTAGGCACTAAGCATACCTCTGTCAGTGCGTTCCAAGCCTTAGAGAATGTACACAGAGTCAAGTAGCTGGAGAGCTTAATCTCGAGGAATGACAAGGTTAAGCACTTTAGAGTTTTTGGATAGTCAAGATTGACATGTTTCTGACTGCCAGAATAAAATGTTATCTATACTAACCTTATCAACAATGCGAAAGTAACTCTGTTTGTTTGGTATCCTTTACGGCTGATCGGTAAGTAATGAAATTTGGCAAACGGATAGATTGTTTAATGAAGATTACATGGCATGGGATATCACAAACACATTAAAATTTCGTACGATGTCGCGGGCAGCATTTTATTATAATTTACTTCAAAAGTGCAGCATAGGTATTGCTTGCTTTCTTTCACCAAAAAGCACACTCCTCCATTCCAAAAATAAGCCACACAATAATTTTAAAACCACATTGATGGATGGTTCCGCGTTCAAGGCAGATTGACGTAGGTTTAGCCTGTCTATGTCTAGACCGAACGACAGGCTAGACTGAACGACAGACTGAAGTTATTGCTTTTAGCCTCGAGCCCGTCCCGCTGATGAATTGACTGACACGGCAGCACTTTGAGCAGATTATTTTTTTGGTATTCTTTTAAATTGATTGGGAATGGTCACTTTATAAATGGCGTAATATTAGGACATTGCAAAAGGGGATTTGTGTTTTGTATAACATAACATTACGCCTGTAATCCCAAAGGTGCAGAGATTAACTTATGAAATACACCCACATTACGGCAAGCCATATTTTCATTTTCTTTACTTACCAAATAGTTGCTAAAAAAAAACTGGCCAAGTGCAAGTTGGACTTGCACATGAAGGGTTCCGTACCATCGACTGAACTTAACATTGTTATTGAAAAACTTACATCTGCAGTTGGAATGTATCGGTGACTATACATTGCAATTGCAAATGTAAGTTTGTACGCATAATATTGAGAGATTCTCCATGTTGTTTTAGCACCATTAGACTTTTTATAGGTTTTCATGTAAACTATAATTATTGAACTAATTTTGTGACGGCTTCCGGCCACCGTAGACGCGGGCCTGTGGAAGGTGAGTAATGGGATAGTTTGTCGTCCGTCTTATGACGACGACAGGCCGTGTCGATAGCGCGTTCGTGTTGCTGCGGGCTGCGGGTTGTTGTAAGAGATACCGCGGCCTCGACATAAAGGGCTAAGAAGGAACATGGGTGGTATTTAGTCAGTAGAAGTCTGAATCTCCCTTTCGCTCTGCCCAAGAGCGGGACGGGTTATTTGATAGTTTCCCACCCCCCCAAAGAAAAAAAAGGGGTTGGGTGGGCAATTTTCATAAATACGAGAATCTTAAAAGTGTTTATCTTAATATTATTAAAAAAAATGTGTTTGGAATCCTCAAAATAAGCCTTTTCATTTGATATGTCACACGGTATAGTTTCTAATATTGACCCCCCATATTTAAAATTCAATTATTTACTTTATACGTCCGTCTTTGGGTCATAGAAATACATGTGTGTGTGTACCTTTCAACTAAATCGGTCCATTACATTGGAAGCAAATTTAGTGTGACAGACGGACAGACAGACAGACACACGAGTGATCCTATATTTTTTCATTTTGAGGTATGTAACCCTAGGCAGCGGGTAGTTGTAAGAGATACCGCGTCCTCGACATAAGGGGCTAAGAAGGAACATGGGTGGTTTTTAGTCAATAGAAATCTGACACTCCCTTTCGCTCTGCCCAAGAGCGGGAGTGGGGTTATTTGACGATTTCCCCCTCCCCCCCAAAAGGTACAGAACCCTAAAAAAGGAAAGGACATGGACGTGTCTACACTAGTATTTTTTTTGTTAGCCTGTACTGTCCCACTGCTGGGCAAAGTTGTCCCTCAATTCCTTCCATGTGCTTTTTAATAAAAATATATATAATATGTATATAGCTCCAGAGACATTACTCAGGTAGAAAAAAAAGGAATAAATAATGAAATGAATGAGATGAATTAGATTTTATATGGAGAATCGTACCACCGACGTTCTTCTAATTGCCGCATTCAGAGCCGTTTAATGATTACTTAAGCCTTCACTTAGTAATGATTTAACATACAAAAACTTCAATATAGTGTCAAAGTCTTTACTTAGCGATGGCTTTTTTTTTGCTGGTGGTAGATCATGAAATAACCCCTCCCGCTCTGTGGAGTGTCAGACTTCTACAAACTTATGAACAACCCGCAGTAAAGTGATCATTAAATGTCTCTGAGTGCGGTAGTAAGTTATGACTTAAGTAATCATTAAGCGTCTCTGAGTGCGGCAGTTAGTGTATTTAGTTCACAAGCATATCAAGTTATTAAGAAGTAAATTAAATGCAAATAAAACGTATGCCAAAGTATTATTTAATAAACATTAAACTTGATAACGTCATGAGCTTATGTATTCAAGAAAATGGGCTTCTTGCCAAGAGTCAGATAGTACAAACTGTTGGTCATATTAATGTTTACTTTATTATGTGTGTACTTAAGCAATGGTGATTAATACGATACCCACGGTAAGACTGTTTGTCAAACTTCTGGAGCGCTGACTTACAAACGGCTGTCAATTATCTACAAATTACAGCCGGGACCAACAGCCTTTTTTTTGGCTGTTTTGAAATTATCAAAACCCCTCTAGCAGAGCTATTGCGTATCTATTAAATGACAGTGGCTAACTTATAGTGCCTTTCAATTACTGTCAAATGGTTCTATTTTGTACTAAACCATAACCAATTTGACAGTTAATCCATAGACAATATAATAGCCACGGTCATTTAAAAGATACGCAATAGCCCTGCTGCTCTTGGGCAGAGCGAAAGGGAGTGTCAAACTTCTACTGACTGAAAACCACCCATGTTTCTTCTTAGCCCTCTATGTCAAGACCGCGGTATCTCTTACAACATCCTGCAGCCCAACAACATCCCGCAGCCCAGCCTAATGTGCTTTCCGAAGCACGGAGCGAGCTTAACCTGAAGATCGACCTGATTATGAAGCCACGAGCTCGTTGTAAAAAGTCATATTTTAGCTTAACTGTTGGTATAAAAAAATGGTGAAAAACTTGGCGTAAGCATAACACGGTAGAAAGTTGATTTTATGTAAATGATCGAAATTATTAATTAATTTTCACTTTGCTTCGTACATTACCTATCTAGATATATCTTTATATATAAATTCCTCCTAAACGGTTAGACCGATTTGGATGAAATTTTCTGGTGATATTTTAATAGGTTCTTGGATGGTTTGAATACACAATTAGACCCAGCAGGTGGCCGCGGGTAGTACACTAGTTATCGCAGCCTCGACATAGAGGGCGAAGAAGGAACATGGGTGGTTTTTAGTCAGTAGAAGTCTGATACTCCCTTTCGCTCTGCCCAAGAGCGGGAGGGGTTATTCAATGATTTTCCACCCGCCAAAAAAAAAAAGACCCAGTAGGTAATCTGTGCCGGTAGGTGGCGCTGCTGTCCGGGCATAACGACGTCTGCCAGGTCCGCTAGTATTTATATAAATAAATAAAATTGAAGGGTCTAGCGGTCGCTGGCGCGACTACTGAGCGCAAGTTCCTGGATAAGATTCCTGGGTCGAACAAAAAGTGTGGTTGGGTTTTGCCATCTGGAATTTGTTAGTAGCAGCCACAGAGTCTGTGCCCGGTTGATGGCAATAGGCCTTCTCCCTTTTACATGGGACTTAATAACATGACAGATAAAATGTGGGCATGGAGAAAACTGCAAAAAAAACAGAATTAATTTGTGGCGACATCTATCGCATCACATGCGAACTAATTGGCAAGTCCTACATCGCGCTATCAAAGTTATCCGCGAACTATATAAAAAATTCACGTGCCAGCCCACCAGACACAACACCCGTCTGGTCGGAGGATCCTCCCTTTTCTATGTGGGATGAGGAAGTTTACACCCTGTTCTTCATACCCCTCAAACTGGTGTCCCCGAGTGGTGTCTCCGACGAACGTCAGCGTATCCTTCGTGGAGCTACTTCATCATCACTTCCTCAAGCCATCGAGCAGTGAGTCATACCGACAGCCAGCGACCACCTGACGGGTAATCTATTCTCCACGTAGTGGCTTAAACAAAGTATTAATATCAGCGCCTGTAAAGTATTTAACTCAAGTTAATTCTAAGTCTTATAAACTTGACCGACTTCTTAACAACTGCATTCGATTCGTCTTCAATCTCCGCAAGTATGATCATGTATCTGCACATCGATCGCTTTTAAGGTGGTTACCCATCCGGCAGCGCAGAGCATTGAGAGCCTTGACAACCCTGTTTTCTCTTCTTCACAAACCCACTTCTCCTTCTTATCTCACTTCTAATTGTCAATACTTATGCTCTGCGCACAGCAAGAATCTTCGTTCCGCCAATAACTGTCTTCTACGATGTCCTTCTCACCGCTCTGGTTTTATAAAATCCTCTTTCTTTGTCCAGGCGGTCTTCCTTTGGAATGCGCTCCCTCAGAGTATCAGGACGGTGACCAGTCGGTTCACTTTCACAAGAAGTTGGCAGATTCGTCTCAAGACTAAGTTGTTGTAGTTTTTCTTGTTGATCTCTCATAAGTTTATATATTTTGTTATATGTATGTATATATGTATTTATTCTTATATGTTTTATTTATAAATATTTCTTGTCTTTTTTTCTGTTGTTGCACCTACTGAATATTGTCTCTGCATCACCCTAAGGTAGACCGGTAGAAAATGCCCAAGGCATTAGGTCCGCCTTTGTACAGTTCTTTGCTTGTGCATAAAGTTTAATAAATAAATAAATAAATAATTTTGGAGCTAATTGGCACAAGCTGGGTACTGCACCTGTGCGTCGATTACGATCAACGATTGATGAACGATGTTTTAAGTCTTATAATTCGTTGATTCATTGGTGTTTGTTTGTTGAGCTTATTGATGTTAAGAGTTAGCTACCTTTAAACCTTTATAAAGACACCCTTTATAAAATAGACTCAATTCGTTAAAATAATAACACAATTTCCTTAAATTGTGTTATTATTTTAAGGAATTGAGCCAATTTTTTTAGAGAAAATTGTAGTTAACCGTAAGTGGTGAAGCTTCTTCAAAGATCTTCAGTAAGTTCTATACAATGCCAAATATTAATTTAAGCTTTGAATTTTCTCTAATTTTGATTACATATTTTTTCATTTCTTTGATAATCAATACAGGGAGACAGTGGCAAAAAGTCTGATTACCAGTTTTGCGTATGGGTATCGCATTACCCAATTACTGGGTTATAGAGGCCAGATAGACCAGCCGCTCCATTTTAAATACTGGTATTGAGACTGAAAGCCGACTCCAATGTTGTTTGGAAAAGGCTAGACAGATAATGATGATCGTAGTTGTGAAGGTTAGATAGATCAGTCATCATCATCATCAGCCTAAAATGTTCCCACTGCAGGGACTCAGGCCTCCTCTCTAGGACAGGGATGGGCTATAATCCACCACGCGGGCCCAGTGCGTGTTGGTAGATGTCATATGTCTTCGAATTTTTTGATTCTAACACATGACGGTTTCCTCACGATGTTTTCCTACACCGTTTTGAGAGCAGCGATGATGAAATAAATAACACAAAGTTAAGGCGCGGGCCCACCGCGGTGCACGGAGAGGCTACGCACGTGTATTAAGCTTCGCTTTGTAAGAAAATGTATGTGGTTGTGTCCACTGCAACCCACGGAGAGGCTACGCATGAATTGACGTCATTGCTACACACGTGGCTTGCTCGAATAGGCGGTTACATAGCTCAACGCTGTCAACGTGGGTCTACGTTTCCACTGGAGTACACGAATAAGACCCACGACTATGTACAGCTCGGTTATCGCAGAGCAGTTTTCAGTCATACACGTTGTGGAACGGACGCGTTTCGTGTTTCTCGTATATATCGTATCGAGGTACTCATAGAATGGCATTGGTACTGACTTTGCTAGACAGTTCTTCCCGTGTCCGTAGATTGCAGTGGCATGTGTGTAGCCTCTCCGTGCGCCGTGCCACGCTAAACATAGTCGTGGGTCTTCGTGTAGGTACTCCAGTGGAAACGTAGACCCACGTTGTCAAACAAATGAATACACGCAGCTAAAATGCGCCGCGTGCCCGTGCACAGCATGCACCGCGGTGGGGCCGCGCCTTAATGCGCCTGCCTGGATTCGAACCCACCACCTACTGTTCGTAAGTCGGGGCCGACACCACTGGGCCACCGCTGCTCTGGATAGATCAGTCACTCTAATCAAAATACTGATAAATATTCACCTGCATTTGGTTAGGTTGTTATTCGCCACAACATAGTATAGGAAAGGCTAAGCAGCTGATGGTTACTGGCTTCTTCATCTCTAGATTACAATTGACTCCAACAAAATTGCACCATTTCTTTCTTTGTTTCACCTCACGACCGGAGACCATCGTAATAATATCGTTACCACACATCAATACATTGTTATTGAATGAAGGAGAGGTCGATGTTTCGCGGAGACGATACGTTAATACGAGTACGCTACGCCTGAGGCTAAATAACGAGATATTATTTATGTGGAGTTATACGCTGGTATCGTTAGTCGTGAACTAAACTTGAGACGCTCGACAGGGATATACCTAGGCATATACGGCTCAACAGACATATTGACAGCTATAGTATGTTTTTGACACAAACGTCAAAAAATTACACTATGTACATGTAGCGACAACGACATCTATCGCAACACATGCGAACTAATTGACCATTCCTACATCGCGCTATCATAATTATCCGCGATATTAGCCTATAGAAAATCCTGACTTACATATTATATGTCCGGCTGTTAGCCCACCAGACACAACACCCGTCTGGTCGGAGGATCCTCCCTTTTCTATGGGGGATGAGGAAGTTTACACCCTGCTGCTCAAACCCCCCAAAGACATTTTTAACATTAATTACAGTGGCATATGACGTCTTTAGCATTGATTAACTCATCTTATGTCGAATTTAAAGACACAATTAAAAAGCCATTGTATCTTGCGTAGATCTATGTTCCGACACGCGAAGGGTTAAAGCAGATTGAAACTATTGATTGATTTGGTGGGCGATTTCTCCCTGTTGTCATGATAATGACAGTAGTTCTAACTTCAAAAATGGGTTTGTGGTCGGTACTATAAATGTGGGTATTAGTCACACGTTCCTGATGGATTATAAGGTAAATACACTTGTGCGATAATGAGATTCAAGCTTGTTGTGGGGCAGTGGAGTTACGAGTATCTATTTCAAGTGTAAGAAGTGTATTTTCTTTAAATTTTGATGTTTGAACAAAGAGAGAGTTGAGGCAGAGTTGTACCTAATACTAAACCACATTTTGCCAAATGGATTGGCATGCGACGATGGCAATAGACCGGACGGTATGTCCTTGTATCCTTGGAAGATGGGTAGGCCTTTAATGTGGGTCGCAACTTGCGTCGATACTCTTGAGCCATCGCATCTTCCAAGCTCTTCATGTTGAGCTGGCGCTGGCCCTGCCGCTGCGGCTGCGGAGAACCACAAGCAGCATAAATACGGCGTACCTTTGTGGAAACTATACTTTCGAGCCGTTTGGGGTTGAAACTTAGGGCCCACAGCCTTTTTAAGGAAATTCCTAAACGCCTTGTAGACGCGCTTGCTGACCCAAGGACTGGCTTTTTCTTTGGCCAGAGGCTAAGTGTTGCCACACTACGCGACAACGCTGCCAGTCTCTTGGGCTCTTTACCTGCTGACAGCGTTGAGGAGGAGTTTTTCAATGCCCTTTTATAGTTAGTTTGTATGTAAGTTAGTTTAGTTTATATATTTAGATTTTATAGTCTTACTTTGATGATTGATATACAATAAAAATTTCACCAAATGAAGTCGAAGGGGGAAAAATTTCGCCAATTTTAGTCCCACCTACGTTGGGGCGAGCTCCCGTCGGTGCTGTCGGTCGGGGTTGCGGGATGTTGTAACAGATACCGCGGCCTCTATATAAAGGGCTAAGAAGGAACATGGGTGGTTTTTAGTCAGTAGAAGTCTGTCTTTGATGTTTGAACTTAAAAAAATAAAAAAAATAGTTTGATATACAGAGTAGGAATATAGGGATTTGTATATAAGATTCTACGTATACAAATACTGTGACGTGATTTATATAAATCAATGCCACAAACAAAATCATCCATTTCTCTTCCGTGACCCGATCAGAAAAATGAGAGCAGGGTCGACAGCAGGTCACAAAACAGCTGAACTTGAACAAACAAAAAGAACTTTTGCGCAAAACCAGCTCAAACTAGTCAGATCCAGTTCATTCCAGTTTGAAGCGGTTCGGACTGGCCTCGTTGCAGTTATATCTAGTTGAGTGCAGTTGTGTTCGTTCCAATAATTTAATGAAAATCCAGAAGGTCCAGTATTGTTTAATATCGAGTCTTTTCGAGTTTTATTAAGGACCATGACAGCTTTTGCTGTCTCAGAAACTACTTCATGAAGTAGGTTTAGTGTGGTCAGTATAAATCGTCAAATATCGTCGTATAATCTTCGGCATCTAAATAATGTGGAATCGCAGATATGAGTTTCTTTGGGAAAATTGTTTGAAATGACGGGTAGGCTCAACTCCTTGAGAGATACAGTTGACTAAATTACTACTTCTATAAAAAAATCTGGCATGTGCTTGATTTATACCTTTTCTTTTTAAACGGTTTTATTTAGCTCACCCCGTTTGTTTTATTTATTATTCTTAGGTCAAATTTAGTAATTCAAATTTCACCCTCTTCCTGTCAACCGATTAATCTGAAATTTTGTATACACTTTGGATTTTGGTGACAATACAATTTGACGGCACGGTTGGCGCAGTGGCTCAAGCAATGGTCTGCTGCGCTGCGTGTCGCGGGTTCGATTCCCGCACGGTTCAAATATTTGTATGACCTACAGATAGTTGTTCCGGGTCTGGGTATTTGTGTGTGTGAATATTAAATGTTTGTAACCGCACCCACGATACAGGAGAAATTCCTAGTGTGGGGCAACGTTTTTTTTAAAAAAAAAAAAAAAAAAAAAATTATGTTTATTCATTATCATTATAAATTCAAGATGGCCGCCGCTACAAAATGGCGGATAATTTATGTTTTATTAATCCCATCAATATGGGTATCAAATGAAAGGGCTCAACAAGCAGAATACAATATACTATAAAAAATTGACATCCAAGATGGCAGCCGCTACAAAATGGCGGATAACGTAGGTTTTATCAATCCCATCAATATGGGTATCAAATGAAAGCGCTCAACAAGCAGAATACAATATACTATAAAAAATTGAAATACAAGATGGCGGCCGCTACAAAATGGCGGAAATAGAAAATTATAATTTTTTTTTTTAACTACGTATAGAGGAGTTGGACTGCAATAAACTAACGGGCAAGAAACCTTGCAATAATGAAGCAATAAATGAATTAAACAGAATGCGAAATAAAAACTAAAAACTAGAAAATAAAAATAGGTAAAAAAACTTTTTAAGTTAAACGGTTTTATGTTAAACATACCTACATTGCAATGTTTAAGATAAATGTACTAAAAACCAAAAAATAATAAAATAGATACAGTCGTGGGAATTATAAACATATGCATAGACTAGACTAAAATAAAACCGTGGGGCACGTCAAGTGTCTACAAATTATCGACTTAATGTGCGATAGAAGAATCGTTTAATTCGTCGTTAAAAGGCAGTTGGCCCGCAGACGGTGAGGAAATTACTTACAATTTTCTTGCTCATGGAAATTCCAATAGTTATACACTCCATGTAAATAAAAGAGACGTGCCCCACGGTTTTATTTTAGTCTAGTCTATGCATATGTTTATAATTCCCACGACTGTATCTATTTTATTATTTTTTGGTTTTTAGTACATTTATCTTAAACATTGCAATGTATGTTTAACATAAAACCGTTTAACTTAAAAAGTTTTTTTATCTATTTTTATTTTTTTATTATTATTTCACAGTTGCGAGGGTAAGCCTTATGAATAGTAGTAACTCTATAAGATGTGGTACTTAAATACTAACCTTAAAGCTTACTTACTACTCTAAATGACGTCATGGTTTTTGAACTGCCTGCTTGCCTTATAGGCTTTCCGTACTGTTAGCCTCTCGCCACGCCAATCATCAAGTCAAATCAAGATCAGCTGACATTGCTACGGACTATAACTATTGCAACTTTCCTGCGTTGTGGCTAGAACATATTTCACTACGGTATGTGACTTTGGCAGGTGGCAACCCAGAGAGGTTTTAGTTATTTTATTTCATGTTTATTGTTCAGATAATTATTTAATAATCTATTTTATTGCTGCGTTCATTTAAATAGTTTCACAGAGAGCATTGTCTAATTACAGAAGTGTAATTTGTGTATGTGCAGTGTGTGTATGTGAGCAGTGCGTGTGTGTGTGTGTGTGTGCAGTGTGTGTGTGCGTGTGTGTGCAGTGTCTGTGTATGCGTGTGCAGTGTGTGTGTGTGTGTTGTATAAAATGAATACTTTGCACCCTATTACATGGCATTTTAACGTAATTGGCGATATGTGGGTGTCCTATTAGACACACCTCTGCCTATCCCTTCGGGGACTATAGGCGTGATGTGATGCTATGTCAATACTGAGGTATTTTTATTAAAAACCCACACTCGAAAAACATGATATAACTTTTTCTGAATCTTTCTAGGAATACTTCAAAACGAAAGAATAGCTAAAAATATCAAAAAACGCCTGATTTGGTGTCGAAAATCTCTACCAGGCACAGCTTTTGGGCGCAAAAACCGAATTCGGATTTTCCCCTATCATTTTTTTTCAAAATGGGCGCATATCTCAGGTCCGAGAACCAAATCACAAACCTCACACACCATTATCGTAATTCTAAACTGAACTACCTTTAAAAACGCATATAGGATTCTTTTGTTGAAACACAGTACAATAGTAACCCTGCATCCAATTCTAACCTATTACCGCCTGGCCATACTACACGCTTAAGCGACAAGCATCTTGATCCCAGGGAAATCGAGGGCAACCATCAAATTTTATTGGCACATATTACTTTTTCCATGTAGGTGGGTATTTTCTTTCAAAAGCTGTTCAAGTACTTGCGTCTGAATAATAATCTCATGTATCCACATGAGATTGAAAGGAAATGCTGCGCTGATGATGGAAAGGTACAACTCCTCAACGGTTAGGAGTTAAAAGAAAATTCTTGAAGTCAGTTTTAATTTTTGTTACCAAGAAGCAAGCAAGTCGCGTCACTCGAGGCCACGCACTGTTCCTTACACCTCCTACAAGTACATAGCCGGTCGGAACTCGTAACTAAGTCGTCACATTGTGCGCCGGCGATTGATCTTACGTAACGAGACGCGCGAGACACGGGGTTCGATCTGCGGGTAGGTTCAGTTAGAGGTGTTCTGAGTGTAGTTACGGGACTGTAGAGCGCGGCTTGGTTAGTAAGTGGGAGTGGAAGTATTTACTGAATTTACAACGTGGCTCACGTCTGGTACTAAAAAGGCCTACACTGTCAAAATTAATGGAATTACGGGTTTTTTAAATTTCCATGTGGAGGGTTTTAGAATGATGTACTGAATACGTGATGATCGTTTGTGCCCCGATTTCCCTTCCACCTTCCTAATGTTACTTAACACGTACTGCTTCTTAATAGGCATAATATTCAGATGTTTGACAGTTGTGTGGCAGAGGTAGAAATAACGCTTACCCAAAGTAACTGGCTCAAGTTTCAAGTTGTCTTAAATCACGTGATATCTGAGGCACGGAGGAAACTCAGTATGGGTGGATATATCCACGGACTTACCAAGGTAACCGCTTCTTAATAAAAAAAAAACTGATTGTGACTGAGCTGCTTCTATGTGGCTACGAGTTCCTGCAGAATTTCTCTAATCCATCATCTGCCTAGCCTTTTCCCAACTATATTGAGGTCAGCTTCCAGTCTTACCGGATGCAGCTGAATACCAGTATTTTACATGGATCGACTGCCTATCTGACCTCCACAACCCAGTTAATACTAGGTAATACGATACCCTTTGGAAAGACTGGATGTCAGACTTTCAGGTCACTGACTACCCGTAACGACTGCCAAAGATCTATATATTAGCACCCGGGACCAACAGCTTAACGTGCTTTCCGAGGCACGGAGGAAACTCGGTATGTAATGGGCGGTCACCCATCCACAGATCGACCTAGGCAAGCGCAGCTTAACCTAAAAATCGACCCGAGTGGCAGTTCTTATTAAGCCACGAGCTCCTCCCATTTCGAATTATAATTTATCTAATTTATCTATCTTTTGATTGGCCTGTTGGTCTAGTGGTTAGTGACCCTAACTGCTATGCCGGAGGTCGTGGGTTCGATTCCCACCCAGGACAAATGTTTGTGTGATGAGCACGATCATTTGTTCTGTGTCTGGGTGTAATTTATCTATAATATGTATGTATTTAGAAATATATAAGTATGTTTATCAGTTGTCTTGTACCCATAACACAAGCTCTGCTTAGCTTGGGACTAGATGGCGTTGTGTGATAGTTGTGGAATATTATTATTATTATTATTATTAATCCAAGTAAAATAAAACGAAACTATTAAAATTATACGTCTAGCTCGCCTTATAGATACTCTAACGTCTATATAACAGTGCCGGGAGCCTATATAATGTGATTTGCGATTGTGGTGGCCAGTTCGGATCGAAGGGACGAGCTGAAGACGTATAAAATATATAGCCACTGTTGAACAGACCGGTAAACGGCTTAGATGAAGCCATTTTCATGCTCTGCTTCATATGTCTGGTCTTTTTATTCGAGTTTGGTATCTTTTTTTATGTTTTTATTCTAGTTATGTCCCGTTTTTGAAACGTTTTGAGGTTTTTCAAGCTTTGATAGTTAGGATAAGATTGTGTAAGAGGTAATTTTTGAACGTTTTCGGGGTTTGCTTGGAGAGTCTTAAAAGGGTATACTTTTTTGGATTATGATGTACGTTCTCTAACTTTATAGTAACTGGCAGATTTTTGTGGTAAACCAAAAGTATAATTCATCCTATTTTAACAAAATAACTGAGCCATCATCGTCACTTCCTCCTCGGAATCACCCACTGTTGGATAAAGGCCTCCCTCCTTCTTCTGCTACTCTTCTCTGTGCGTCTATCACCCATCCGTATCCTCCAATTCTGGTAATATCGAATCGCCCAATGAGCTTTTGTTTTAAATGCAGTCCTAAAACTCACAAACAAAACTAAAGTATGCAGATATCCCCGCCGGGCTGCGGTTCCGTCGAGGCTGCGGGTAGTTCGAAAGAGATACCGCGGCCTCGGTACAATGGATAAGAAGGAACATGGGTGGTTTTTAGTCAGTAGAAGTCTGACACTACCTTTCGCTCTGCTCAAGAGCGGGAGGGGGGTTATTTGATGATTTCCCAACTCAAAAAAAAAATTATGCAGATATATGAATGCACGCTGATCACTTATATCCTTTTCGTTTACCTTTCCTCAATGACAAGATGATTAATACTTTCCCAAGAACATAATATCAAATTAAATAAAAATATTTCCTATTGCTCGCAACATAAAATGTATGAATACATTCTCAATAGCAAAAAATAAAAATCTGATAATCAGCACTTTTCGAACGTCATAATTTAATTTACTTTACTTTACTTTACTTATTTACAAGAGACAGTCCCCCAAAACGCTCCCCCCTCTTCGACACTTCCTAGTGTTTTCCAAAAAGCAAACCCAGCAACCATATTTTAAATTCACGTAACGATCAAAGCTTCTTTCAATCCGTACGTCTTCTTATCCTGTTCAGATCCTGTACTTACATGAAAGTGACTATATATTTAATACCCGGACGGCGACCGGAGACGTGTGAACGGTGAAGTAGCGAGCCGGATGTCCGGCGAAGGATATCCGGCATGTGAAAAGAACCGTCATAGTTGTTCTAGATGTTACGATTTTCGGGTGATTGAGGGTTTTTTGTGATGGTATGGGATATGTGTAAGTGACTCATTCTGTGGTGAGTAGATTACACAGATAATATAGGATACAAATACAATACTCAGACTTCTGTGTCTTCATTTGTGTTAAATGAAGACACAAAAGTCTGAGGCCTCATTTACGGAGACGCGGGGAGTCGCGCGGCGCGTTGTGCGTTTTTAATTCATCAAGCACATGGCGATGTATGAAAACGTTTAAAATTTCAAACGACGATTTTACGAGATGCGATTTTTCGCTCGTTAGTTTAAAATGCAGCGTTCGTTGCGGTGGACCCGCCGCTCAGCAAATTAATAAAATAGCACGCGACGAGCCTTTTGCACGCGCCGCGTTCCCGCGTTTTCGTAACGTGCCCTGAGACATACAATCACATGTGCACACACACACGCACACTAACATACATACGCACATACACATACACAGAACACACTCAGATATAGGGTACAGTTTATAGTTATAAGTTTTTTGTAGTTTTATTTTATTTTTGAATCTTATCTTTTGTTTTTGTATTAGACTAACCATACCGTTTGCTGCAGCAATCGCTAGTGACACTAAGTAATCACTATATAATATGTAACTCAGAAAGTCTTTAAATTACTTAGTTAAATGTATAGAGGCACCCATAACACAAGTTTGATCTTAGCATAAAGGGCACCCAAGTGCCCGAAGTTTAAATCCAGTGGATTTTTTATATTGTTGAGTGGGAGCCGTGGTGGCCCAGTGGCGGTGGCCCCGACTTACGAACAGTAGGTCGATGGCTCGAACCCAGACAGGCGCATTACTTTGTGTAATTTATTTCATCACCACTGCTCTCAAAAACGGTGAAGGAAAACATCGTGAGGAAACCGGCATGTCTTAGAACCAAAAATTCGAAGACATGTGACATCTACCAATCCGCACTGGGCCCGCGTGGTAGATTATAGCCCATTCCCTCTCAAAGAGAGGAGGCCTGTGTCCTACCAGTGGGAACATTAATAGGCTGTTGATGATGATGATGATGAGTGTATGCATCTAGCCTGTTCAACGTAGTGCCATTCCGATAAATTGTATTTTTGGAAATAAAGCATTATTATTATTATTTTTTTCTTTCCTTAATTTTATTAAGAATAGAGACGTGATTTTTTTTTTCTTGTCTTTAGCGTGGCCCACAGAACGAAGGTTTTGACGAATATCTTTTTATTTTTCTAAGTCAACTTCTTGACCGTCTAAGTCTAGTGGTCGCAATGGCTACAGCTAAGCATGAGGACCTGGAATCCATTCCTGGGCCGGGCAAATTATTATTATTATTTGCCTATATTGTCCCTCTGCAGGGCAAAGGCCTCCCTTCCCTCCTTCCACTTTTCGCGATCTAATGTGATTATAGGCCAATCCTTCGAGAAGGAATCCATATATCTTTTTTGTTCCACCAGGAACAGGGTAGTTAACTAAAAAAAATAATTAGTCCGTCAGATAGAGTTACAAAAAATATTGGACACGTATTTTACTTTTTTCACGTAAACAAACAATGAAAATGATACAGTGCTTTGAAAACTCGTGTGACGTCATATTCTTAGACATTAGTATGGCATTTTTTGCGGTCAGTGACGTCACAAACCCCCACTCAAATGTTTGAGGCGTTTTATCTTCGTCAATTTTTATTGATTTGATAAAACAAAAAATACGTATCCAGTATTTTTCAAAAATATAACAGACGAACTAATTTGTAATTTCTATTTTTTGTATTTTATTATAACTCAATATGCACACCTACCTTAAATAAACTGAATCAAATTCATTAGAGTCACATTTTTTTCTGGTCAGTTAACATCCCAATTCTACAGCAGCAACATCGGAATCCTGATTTGTGTCTAAATTGCTGAAAAAAAAAAAATGTTGTCAGGGACGTGCCTACAGCTGACCTTGATTTTCCCTCCTAATTAAGCACCATTAAACGCGAAACTAGCGCCACCCACATCTTATTTCTTTAAAATTAAAATCCAATGCTTTTCATGGTTCTAGACTTGATAAATTAAGAAAATTACTGATTAAAGATAAAAGTGGCCAATTTAGCGGTAAAATATCCATTTTGATATGATTTTAGAGTAAAAGAATTAAGATGTGTGTGGCGCTATTTATGGTGCTGTTAGCGCCTAAAAAAAAACTTTGACTATACGATGAAACCTGAAATTGCTTAAACAAAGTCGGTACTCGTAAACACTTAGTTCGTAGACCTAACATTATGTAAAGTTACTAAGATATGTTGGCAAAACTTCACAGACAAGACAAAATAATAAAGTTTAATGTTGTGTACAAAAGTGTTTAGGTACTTAAAAAAACTAAGAGGGATATTTTTCGCATATAGGTTCTTTTATGGGCCTTTTTTGTTGTTGTATGATGGTATCTCACACAAACTCTTGTCTATTATAGAAGATTACTCACTAATTACACAAACAATGTGAATAACATTTACATTTACCTTTATTTACTCGTATTATGTGCAAGGTGCACATATACAAGTATCTTCTCCTAAATGAAAACTCAATCGAAATATCACGAAGTTATCATAGGTAACAAATATAACATATAAAAATGATTAAAAAACAGCTCCACCACTTTTTTAGAAGTCACATTATTTCAAATTTCAATCTTCCAAAAATCTCATCACGATTGTAAAAACATCCTAACAGTATGGCTAACGACCTTTACATATGAACAAACTGAAGCTCTTCTACATCCGGATACTTAATATAATGAAGCCTATCCAGAACTTGCTTCACTTAACGTCGTTGCTTTAATTTATTATAATGAACGTACGTCTACTACATTCTTTACACTGATGATATGCTTTTGGATTCTCTTTTCTCACATCCACAGTAGTCCTATTTGCTCACACACACATAACACACATGCACACAAACACTCCCACCACATACATACACATCCACTACAAACATACACACACACCACATTCACACACACACACCACATTCACACACACACACCACATAAACTAACACTTTTAAATTTTTTGTATTCTTCGCATATGATTTAACTTTTGTGTTTTGAATTTCTTTTAAACATATTATATATAAGTTTCATCATTGTTGTGTGTCATCATTTTGATACTCTACTCGATAGTAATGCTTTTATTTTTTTACATCCGCGATTTGGCCCCCAAAATCCGCAATTTTCTTTGTTTTTTAATTTGAATATAGCCAGTGCACTCGTACCATCAAGACGAATCTAACGACTTATTTTTATATAAGAAAAGGACATACACGCCAAACACATAATCCTCCTTTTGGGCTTCGCCGCAGTCGGGTAAAAAGGGGATAAGACTTTATTCACCTCGTTTCATTCGCGTCGGATGCCGCGGTAACCGCATCAGACTATCGCGCTATCGCTTTTAAAATTCAACATGAGATTGAAGCTCTTAGGCTCCGCTCAAGCCAACTTATCTAAGTCGATAAGTGTGATCACCCTCTTAGTAAACACATATATGAACTCATGCTTTTTCATCATGGTGGTAGACACAAACCACAGAAACCCGCTACAATTTTTACATACTCCTTTCGTTTCATCCACGTTCATACATCTGAGGGTCTAAAATGACCACTTTAGCAGATCACAATATGAATTGCGTTAAAAATCGTAAAATGGACTTTTTATCATAGTAACTGCGTCTGTGAACATTTTACGAATTAAAACGCAATTCATATTATTTTCCTACTGTAGGTAATCTATTTTCCTAAATGTTCACAGACGCATTATTATTATGATAGGTCTATTTTACGCTTTTTAACGCAATTCATATTATGATGCGGTTCATAATGCGGTTATCCAAGTGCTTCACTCAAGCCAAAACTTTAAAAATACTATACTGTACTTTTGTTAGAAGCCAGCGTCTGAGATATGGAACCCATGCTACCACAAATACATTGATCGCATTGAGAGCATCTAAAGAAGGTTCATAAGGTATCTATGTTACCATCAAAAAGTACCGTATCATTCGGAAAACTACCATAACTTATGTAAAAAATATCATATATTACCTTTACTCAAACGCCGCGAGATTTCTGACTGTGTGTGCTTGTTGAAAATTTTTAATAACACCATAAACTGTAGCGATATTTTATCAAAATTTTATTTCAACGTTCCCGTGAAGTCTAAACGATACAATCCTCCTTTGTGTGCGCCATTTGCTTCAACCAATTATAGGCAAAATTCGTACATTGTGCGTGCAAGCAGAAACTTAAACAAGCTTTGTAAACAGTACGATATAGATCCATTCCAAATTAGTGTGTCGTCAGCCAGGAAGTGCTTAAGTCGAAGCTTTTTCATGTAGTTAATTTGTTATGATGGTTCTTATGCAGTGTGAGCAACATAGTAATTATAGTGTAGTACCTATTAGTAACTTGGTGTGAATGTCCATAGAATTTAATTTATTTTTTCTTCTCTGTATTTTATAAGTGGAGACCTGTAATTGGCTTTTAGACTATTGTACTGTTCTTGATCTGTTTGCTTTAGCTGTAAGTCTCCCATGTTATCTAAATAAATAAATAAATTATCTGCTAAAGTGGCCATTATAGACCCCCTGGTGACCTGTCTGAAGAACCTCACCTCTATTTTTCCTGTGGTGAGTGAATAACCTGGTGTCAGAGTATTTATGCCATCCATGCATGATGCTTTAATTTCCTCACAATCTATTTCGTCATCAAAGCAAGTAAAAAAAAAAAAAAGCCGAAAAATCAAAGGTGCATGTCTTGGCTTTGAACACGAGACCTATGATTTGGCAGTCACATCACTAGGATGTCACTGCTGTCACTAATAAAGTCAGTGTACTGACGACTTACTTTATCTAAATTATTTCATCACCACAGCTCTCAAAAACGGTGAAGGAAAACATCGTGAGGCAACCGGCGGCGTGCCATGTCCTAAAACCAAAAGTGCGAAGACTTATGACATCTGCCAACCCGCACAGGCCCCCGTAGAGGATTTAGCGTACACTATCTCGGCCTAGGCTCTAGAGCATACACATTATAGGCTGATGACGATGATGTCTTTCTAGGGCGTCCATTTTTGACGACTCACATCTACCTCGATTTCCAAAGATGATTTCTATCCTTACGAATAATTTAGTAAGACGTATTTCTTTTTCCGTATTTTTATTAAAGCATATATTTGTCTTATTCAGTCAACATACATCTAAAAGCGTTACTCCCGAACTATTCCTCAGGGAACTCTAAATGGAACGTGAATCTTGACGGAACCTCTTGACACGTGAAACGTGTAGATCACAGTAAATATTTCCTTGTCATGTTTTATGTCTGTTATTTTATGATAAAAGTAATAATAGTTACAGGAGACAGTGTTAGACGTACAAAAATAGATTTAATTGGTTATTTTTGGCGTAATAAAACGTGGTTTTGGTGAGGTAAAAATGTTTAAATCGATGTTTTTGGTGATTATTTAACTACTCATAGCGAGTGCGGGTCTAGGTCACGTGATTCGGTGTGATGATTTTCGTTGTAACGTGCATTAGTTGTTCCGTAATTCGGAGTTTCGTGCATTCGTTGTTACGGTATGCGTCGCGCGTCGCTGCGTGCTTTCGTACTCACAGTATTCCTTGTTGGAACATTCGGCGCCACGTAATTCGACGTAGCAATTTTCGGAATAACGTATTGCACTCGCCCATGGCCACTAGTTTAAGCGTCATTTACACAAAAACTTTAAAAATTACACCACACAAACTGCACATTCTGATAGTATACCCGCAGTTTAAATTCCGCTGGTCTACAATTATTAAAATAGAAATATTTAAAAAGAATTTTGAAAATCGGTCTACAATTGACGGAGATATGCGCGAACAAACATAAAAAAAAACATAATACGGTCAAATTGAGAAACCTCTTTTTTTGAAGAAGTCGGTTAAAAATTGCACGTAAGTACTATTAAGGATAATTATGTAATAACATAAATAATAAAGGTGCAAAATTTAAAATTATGTAAGGGCGAGTTGCGAGTTGGCTTCGGCCCCTCGTACGCCTTCCAAAGGTCCGGGACCCCAGGGTCCCGAGATTATGTCAACATTTTAAAGTAATGGTAATGGTAGTGGTAACATAAAGTAAGTAAGTAATGACATACATCTTACTATTGTGTTATTGCTAGTATTACATAATTGTTTAAAATTGTTGTTATGTTGCCGTGCCCTAAACGGGTTTCATGTTGGAACTATTTTAATTGTACCTAACAACTAACTACACATGAATGCAATAAAGAGTTTGAGTTTGAGTTTGAGTTTGAGGATGGGCCGCGGGTAGTCCTCTGGTTATCGCGGCCTCGACATAGAGGGCGAAGAAGGAACATGGGTGGTTTTTAGTCAGTAGAAGTCTGACACTCCCTTTCGCTCTGCCCAAGAGCGGGAGAGGTTATTCGATGATTTTACACCCAACAAAAAAAAAAAGTACTATTAAGAATGAGGTAATATAATAAAACTGGACACTTGGCAAAAAAAAATATTTTGAAAACACAACCCTTAAAGAGAAACCTCATACCGTAGGTGACGTATAAATCGATAAACTAGTAATTTCCTCATAATATCTCCATACAAACTGGGCTCGTTTTGTTCTGATAGCCCTCTAACTCCAAAATGATTGATACACAATAATTCAAAATGAGACTACACATAACATCGCTGCGGTTTGCCAACTATGCTCAAGTTTCGGGCTTAACTTTATGACTTGTCCTTTATATTTTAACTTTGGCGTACGAATCAGACAAGGTTTAGGTTGTGTTACAGTTATGGAGTTACATCGACCGCTGTTATGATCCTTGTGTAAATAGTAGGTGTTATTTAGAAAATTGTTTCCTAATCACGAAATTTACTTTACTTTGTCAACGACAACATTTAAGCATGTATCAATACGCTTATTTACATAAAGTAGTTTATTCCCACAAAACGGCACGGAAGTGACAAACATCGAGGGAGTAGAGTTAATGTTCAACGGAGACACCATGGCTTGTCTGCGTGGAGTTGCGCTAGCTCTGTGCCATTAGCAAATCTTCATACAGCAGGTGCAGATCGTGATGCAAGGTCAGCATCATCCACCGCAACATCCGCAGCCTCCGCACATTTTTTGTTTTATTGCAAGGTAAACGAGTACTCAAAAAGCCTAAAATAGGTTGAAGTTAGACTAGTCTAAAGTTTCAATTTTTTAACAAGTTTATTTTTGAGTTTTATCATATATGTATACTACACAAGTGATTTGATTGTACTCAATAGATAGAATCATAGCCCATCCCTCTCCTAGAGAGGAGTCCTAAGTCATCATCATCCGCCTATAATGTTCCCACTGCAGGGGCAGTGAGAAAATTATAGGCTGATGATGATGATGATGATGATGAATGGATAGAATGTGTGAAGAATAATATGGAATATTAGAAAGGAGGGGACTGCTGAGATGACGAGAAATATTGAAGTATGGAAGAAGGAGACACTGCACCGACCCCAAATGGGGCAAAATTATGATGATGATGAATACTTATACAGATTTATGCTATTGCGATGATTTAGTACATATTATTTGCCTACACTAGCATTTCAATCATTTCATACAGGGTGTTAGGCTAAACGAGGGACACATTGAAGGGGTATTCAGTATCCGATTTTCGTCCCAAATATGTATGTAAAAAAATTATAACCTTAATTTGTGACATAGGTAATTGTGCCATGGTACGCTCTCCAGATCTCACTTTATTATACTTTTCTTTTTTGCCATTGTCCTAGGCCAGTTTTATTATTTGAACGGAAAATGGATTACGCATAGAAGTCATTGATCCGCGCACATTTTCTGTGATAAACGCACAAGGGTTGCGAGACTTTTCCGAAGTATTTGGTATGGTTTTGTCTGTTATTTATCAGTGTTGTTTATTAGTATCACGTAAGCATGCCCTGTTGCAGGTTTCAATATGTCCCTCGTTCAAACTAACATACTGTATTATGGTTATGGTTACGATAATCTTGCCTGGTGACCCCACAGTACTCTACAGCTAAATCATACTTCAAGTCATGCCCTTAAACTTTAGTCCTGAACTTTGGGAGTTAGATGGCAACGTTGAAGGTCCTAAAGTTAGGGTGATCGAACGGTCTGTGTGATCTGTGGTATATGGACCTGGCCCACATATAATGGCCTTGTTAGCTGATTGGTTGTGCTAAAGGGTGCCCAGGGTGCTTAGAGGATAGGTTATTATTATACGGTACTAGCTGATGCCCGGGGTTTTGTCCGCGTGTGTGATTGCGACCGAGTAATCTTTTCACCCCCCTCTTCAACCCCTTATCATTTTTACGCATTAAAAATAAGAAAAAATTTCAAGGTCATTGATTAGCCACCCTATCTAGAGGTAATAAAAATGAATTTCCACCCTCCTTTTTTTTTGGCGGGTGGAAAATCATCGAATAGCCCCTCCCGCTCTTGGGCAGAGCGAAAGGGAGTGTCAAACTTCTACTAACTAAAAACCACCCATGTTCCTTCTTAACCCTCTATGTCGAGGCCGCGATAACTAGTTAATTTGAAACAAATGTCTAGACAAAACCTCTTGTGGATTTGTTTACTTAGGAATTTTCCGATAAACTCCGTTTAAACCCTTTTGTATATAAATATAATAATAGAACACTGATGTTTCAAGTTTCTTGAACTCGATCTTTTGTTTAAGATCAAATACATCAATACACGAGTCTTGAATTTCAACACACTGTTTTTACTCATTGTTTAAAGCAAAAACACTTGTATTTCAAATTACTAAACAATAATAAGTATTTTTTCATGACTTAACAGAATAGAGGATTTTGTGATAATAAATTGACTTCAGTATTTATTTATTCTGTATATCTGCTCCGGCTTAATCTCCTAAACGGCTGAACCGATTTTGCCAAGACTTTTGCTGGCAGTAAGCGGATGTATTGAAAAGAAACTATGGTTTTTATTTTAGAATAAGTATAACAAAATCCGGTTCGTGGTCGCCACTCGCGAACCTTTCTTCCCCATCGGTTGTCGGTTCTTCGAGCGATGTGGCCTGCCCATTGCCATTTCAACTTGCATATTCTGAGAGCTATGTCGGTGACCCTGGTTCACGAACCGGAAGACGCAGCGTTGGTAGGCCTCCCACCAGGTGGACCGACGACATCGTGAGAGTTGCGTGCAACCGGTGGATGCAAACGTCAGGTTGCCGTTCGTTATGGCGTTCTATGGGGGAGGCCTTTGTCCAACAGTGGACGTCCTATGGTTGATGATGATGATAAAAAAATCCGATTTGAATAGCGAAGCAATGTGTTTAAAACCATTTCACGCGGACGCAGATCACGATCTACAGCTAGTTAAAAATAATGACTAAGGCATAGACAAAAAATAAAAAACCTGATTAGTCATAGCCAGCTACAGTACTTTCCCTTATCAGTGTCAAAGAAGCTTCAGCCAACTAATGACATATCTACGATAAATCGAAGAACTTCGAAAGAGTAATTATTTCCGTTGCGATCGTAAGAATAGTCGATATAATGGTCTTGCATTACGATTCAGTGATTCAGTACTTTTTTGGAGAACCCTTAAGGTGCGATCCCGATGACGACGGCAGACTGCAGACAGCAGTGACGTTGCGGTTGAGAGTAAACACGGTGATCGTGTCGCCGTTGTGATGCCGAACGCAGCATTAGATCTAATCTCTTCTTTGGTTTCGCAAAAGTTATCGATTAATCAAAAAAAGCTTTATGTGCATGTATCAAAAAATGTTGATGTGTGTGTGAGAAAAAACACTTTAGCCTATGTCCTTCCATGGTCCTTCCCCAGTATTCAATTTCATGACGATCCAATTAGCTATTTTGTCGTGTCCAAGTAATCGAAAAAGGCTTGGCAGATGATGATTATGGTAACAATTACTGACAGCCCTGGTATGCCATTTACAGCACCCGCTTGACCGCAGCGGCAGGTGGTACTGTCGCTATCTACCAAGCTTTGTCGTAGAAATAAAATAAAATACAGTTAGTATCACTGCTGTCTGCTGTTGCGATTGTGCGGCATTGCCGCTGCTGTTTGCAGTCAGCGGTCGTCTTCGAAACTGTACCTTTACTCACCTTTAGGGGACTAGATTGATCGATGGGTCCTACATGAAGGATTGGTTTAAACCCGTGAGCCCGTAATGTATCGTCCCCTATGCTTTTAGGATTATTTAAAAGGTTTATACTGAAATTAAATGGGTTACTAAACAGTTTTCCTTTTTCCTTATGAAGGAAAATAAAGTGAAATAAAATCATCATGCATTTAACCTTCTCCCAACTATTTTAGGGTTGGTTTTCAATTTATCCCATCTTTTTTTTTGGCGGTTGGGAAATCATCAAATGGGGTTATTTGATGATTTCCCAACGGGACGGGAAAGGGACTCTCAGACTTCTACTGACTAAAAACCGCCCATGTTCCTTCTTAGCCCATTATGTCGAGGCCGCGGTATCTCTTGCGAACAGCCCGCAGCCTCGACGGGGTCCTATCCTATCTGACTTCTACAACCTAGTAGTACTTTTTCTGTTATTACGATATCCCTTGGTAAGACTGGTTGTCTGACTCGGAAATGACAGACGGGATCAACGAGTTAATTTGCTGTCCGAGGCACGAAGGACACTTGATATGTAATGGGTGATTAATGAATCTCTTCCTCCGCATTACATGCCCACACCGCGACAAATAAATAAATAATAAGTGTAAGAGTTGATAAAAATAACATAAAAATGAACACGTTGATGAAAAAATTAAAATTGCAATGCAAAGTTTAATAAAGCCGTTCATAAAATACACGGCTCGAATAAACTTTTTTAAACAATAAACTCTATTCTATTCTATTTTTAACGAATGGCAATTGAAGCCGATGTCGACTATTCTGCCAATGTCGAAAGTGAAATGAAACGGCAAGTGAGTGTTTTAAAACAATAAACTCAAATATAAACACACGAATTGCCGCCAAATATCAACAGCTGTCAAAATATCATAGACTACGTCCAGAAATAACGTTCGGCCGCTTTTAAATCCAGTCAGAGAGTGTTACCACGTAAAATTTTTCGCGCGTAAAATATTGTATCCTGTGAGCGAAAATAAAAATACAAAAATAAACACGATTGTTGGGTGATTGATGGACTATTCACCGTGATAACGTTTTATCATTTTTTCCCACCAAAACCCGTGATTTTGCGCGTAACAATCGCCATTGTTTGGTTGTTTCTGCACAATTTGCGCGCGATCGTAATTTCGGGTTGAAAAGATCAATTCTCATGATGATGATCGTATTTTCTTTTAAGTTACACAATTTTCTTTGGTAAATTATTTCGTTTATTGTAAGTCAGGAAACATTGGCAATAGATATTTAAACTTTGGTAATATTTCGAAGTCTTTAAGCGTCTTTTAGAGAACTTTAGAGTTTGGTTGGAATAACTAAAATGCTCGAGTTAAAACTTGGTACAAATTCAGCCGCTGTTAGACAAGTTATACAATAGTATTGTATTTTCAGAGTGATTTATGGCCGAACAATGTAAAGAATATTCTCTTTGGTTATTTTACCGTTGATGTGAAAGGAAGTTTTAGACCAAGGCCGTCTTTTATTTCATCTCATAGATCTACGAGCATTCGATCATTCTACTCTATTCGCGAAGTCTCTTTCTGGTATTTCGCAAGTGAGCTTGGATTTTGTTAAATTAATTTTAATTGATCATAAAGGTTTGACATAAATTTCAGACACTTTTAATGTTCATAATTTACAATAGTTTTATTCGAGTTGGCTAAACGGTTTTCCTCTATTCTTAGAAATGGCTTTTTACTTTATCAGACTAAGAGACGGTTCTTTCTTATTTTTTTCTATGACTGATGCGAGGCCATACGAAGATCGAACCTGCGACGCGCATCGCAGTAGCCAATCCTTCAGCCACTACGCCAACCGTACCGCCAAACACAACCTAGGCACGGGACTCCACAATCAAGACCCCTCCCAGATTTATTGCTTGTAGTAAGATTAAATAAATAACGTCTTAATTGCCTTGCATTGGGCCAATTTAGGTTTATAATATTAAGACAAGGACTATTTCCTAGAAACTCTCTTTGGATAAAGAGAACTGGCGCAATCCAGTAGTGCTTGACATTCACGACCGCAGGGAAATTTAACAGCGCCTGCATCAATGGCGCGCGGAGGCGCTGCGCCGGGGGTCACTCCGGGGGCAAATTGCTGCGCGGCGGACAGACCTCCGGTGCGATCTCATGGCGGCATGGAGACAGCGACTGTCGCAACCCCGTGCAGGGCACGCCACGATAGTGGCGGTAAGTCCCCTCTTTGAGGAGTGGCTTGAGAGGCGCCACGGCGCCCTCACCTTCCGTCTGACGCAGGTCCTCACCGGACACGGTTGTTTCGGGAGGTACCTGCACCGAATCAGGCGGGAGGAAACGCCCGGATGCCACCATTGCGAGGATCGGCCGGAGGACACGGTGGAGCACACAGTGGAGGTGTGCCCCGCTTGGGCGGAGCCCCGCCGTGTTCTCGTAGCGGCGATCGGCGGCGGCGACCTCTCGTGCCCGGCCCTGGTGCAAGCCATGGTCCGGGGCGAGGAGGAATGGGACGCCGTCGCCTCCTTCTGCGAAGCAGTGATGCTGGCGAAGGAGGTGGCGGAACGCGAGAGGGAGAGAACCTCTCGTCCCAGCCGCCGCGGGAGGCGCTCCGGGCGTCGGGGGTCCCGCGATGACCTCCGGCCACCGTAGACGCGGGCCTGTGGACGGTGAGTGATGGGCTAACTCGCCGTCCGTCCGTCTCACGACGAAAACAGGCCGTGTCGACGGCGCGTTCGTGTTCCACCCGCGCCTCAAAGAGATGTCAGCAACATGGGAGGGGCCCGAAAGGGCCGACGCCTGTCGGGGCTGCGGGTAGTCCTCTGGTTATCGCGGCCTCGACATAGAGGGCGAAGAAGGAACATGGGTGGTTTTTAGTCAGTAGAAGTCTGACACTCCCTTTCGCTCTGCCCAAGAGCGGGAGGGGTTATTCGATGATTTTACACCCACCAAAAAAAAAAAAAAAAGGGAAATTTAACAGAGTAAGGAGCTTTACGGACGCTTTTTCTGGACCCTGCACGGACCCGATGGCAAACTATCAGTGTTCGTAAATTGGCTACATTCCGGAGATCTATAGGGAGAAATTGAAAGTTTTGTCTGGGAAATAAGGTTGTTAACAAAAAAAAAACTAATTAGTCCGTCAGATAGATTTCCAAAAAATATTGGACACGACGTATTTTTCTTTTTTCACGTAAACAATGAAGACGATACAGCGCTTTGAAAACTCGTGGTACGTCATATTCTAATACATTAGAATGGCATTTTTACCGGTCAGTGACGTCACAAACTCGAATCTTTGACGCGCTTTATCTTCGTCAATTTTTATTGATATGATAAAACAAAAAAATACGTATCCAATATTTTTTGATAATCCAACAGACGGACTAACTAGAATCACATTTTTTTAGTCAATAAACATCGTTAATAAAAAATATTCCTAGCATTAACAGAAAAGAAACCTAAGCGATAAGGAAATAGAACAATTCTATGTCCCCACTATCAAAACAGAGAAACCCGCAACATTACAAGACACTACCCACTACTAACGTCACACCATCTCACGACTGAGTTCACTCAATTTGTCACTAGAGCGACGCCATTGTGATGACGTCACATAGTTGACACTTCCCGCGTTTTTGTAATGGCCGCCATTGTTTTATGGTGTTCCATTTGAATATTTATTTTTGTATTTTTTTTGTTCTGACATAGACTCATGGATTTGTTGTTTATTTTTTTCTGTCGAGGCGACTGACGAATGTCGGGGCTTATATTTTTCTGACGGGAAAATGATGATGTCGATATTTTTCATTTTTCCAGCTTGTTTACCGGCAAATAGAGCAATGCGAACTGGTTTATTCACCACGTAATAAGCGCAATAAGAAGAGCGACATCCATCACTTTAATACAGAGTGTATTTAAGACAACACAACTAACAGTAATAGAGTGAAATAAAGGCTCCCAGGTATTTGCAAGAGATCTGGCTATTGGTCAAAGCCAGCTCACGAAACTGAAGACCGACGACGGTAGTATCGTATCCACCAAACCGGAGTTTCTGAGGGAGGTCGAGAGTTTCTATGGGCAGTTGTACGTACACGGCAACCAGTAAACAGAGCTAGACTGACCCGACAATATACCGAAGACATCCCGGATGTCAGCCTGTACGAGATTAGGATAGCTCTAAAACAGCTCAAGAACAACAAGGCACCGGGTGATGACGGAATCACGGCTGAACTCCTGAAGGCGGGTGGCAAACCGGTCCTTAAGGCCCTTCAGAAGCTGTTCGGTTCCGTCATACTCGAGGGAGAAACGCCACCGGCATGGTGCAGAAGTGTGGTGATACACTTTTTCAAGAAGGGCGACAATGCCCGACTGAAGAATTATAGGCCCATCTCACTTCTGAGTCATGTCTACAATACAAGCTGTTTTCAAGACTCATTACGAATCGTCTCGCGCGCAGGTTTGGCGACTTATAACCTTCCGAACAAGCCGGATTTCGAAAAGGCTTTAGCACCGTAGCATACTCTGCGGCAGGTTTTGTAGAAGACCGAAGAGTATAATCTGCCACTCTGTTTAGTGTTTGTGGACTACGAGAAAGCCTTCGATTCTATCGAGACCTGGGCTGTACTACAGTCTCTCCAAAGGTGCTAAATCGACTACCGGTAAATAGAGGTGTAATCAGTCCGACCATGCTCTGGGTTCGAATCTGAGCAAATTGTCATGGGGTTTTCCGCCAGGAATTTTGAAGTAGCAGGCACGGAGTCTGAATCTGTGCTCAGTCGACGCTAATTGGCTCGCCTCCAATTAAATGGAATTTAAATATAACTGGCGAAATTGGGATGTACCATTAGGTATACCATGGGTATATCTCTGTTTTTTTTTTGTTTAAATTATGGGAAGTCTTCGGGTGGAGCAGAGGAGTGCACAAAAACGAACACGGAAAACGGCATAAAAAGGAACACGGATGGGCTAAAACCCATTCGTGCTCTTTTTTGCCCTTTGCGTTCCAGGGCCTCGGTAACCTTTTTGAACAAATTTCGCAACCAGGTATGCCTCTACCTAACCCTTCTGGGAGAACAGGCGTTTTATTTTGTTAAACTAGCTAGTGCCAGCGGCGAATTCGATAATTGTCCCATGGGGTCATACTACCGAGATAAGATAATGATCTGATGATCTAGATGATCTGTGTAATGTCTCTGCATCACCCTAAGGTAGACTGGTAGAAAATGCCCAAGGCATTAAGTCCGCCTTTGTACGGTTTTATTACTTGTGCATAAAGTTTTAATAAATAAATAAATAAGATGTATCCTAACTGTTAATCCAGGTTATAAACTATCTATGTTCTATATTTCATCCACATTCGTTCAGTAGTTTGTGCGTGAAAGAGTAACAAACATAAATCGTTTCATCCATTCATACATCCTCACAAACGTTGGCATAATATTAGTAGAACTATATATCTATCTTGTCCACTACACAACTGCACTTACACTCCGTCCACTTCTGACACTCGATCATACCCCAAGAAAACATCGCACCAAGCCTGTTTACAGACACCGTTGCCAAACGACTGGACATAACCCTCATATTTTACTTAGACAAAACAACTACAGCAACTTATACTCAAGTGCTGGTGAACTTTGATCCTCTTCAATCCACGTAAACCCACCATTTTTCGCTTGGCGCTCGTCCAAGCTGGAACAAGCTATAAATAAGGTGTTTCTAGTCGGATTGCCGATCATTGGGAGTTAGGGATATTCTGGCTTGTTTCCTGTGGTTCTGGCAAAGAATAGGCAGTTAGATTGGTAATATTTGTTGGTTTTTAGGAACTGATATGGGCCTATTTTAGGTACATTGATTTCATGGAGAGTAACCAACAATAAGTCTGTTTCCTGATAGTTTGGTTTAAAAGAAAACAAAAAAATCTTACCGGTCGCAAATAAAAAAAAACAAACTCTGAAAGGAAGAACACGCTAATTATAAGTCTCTCTAGCCTTGTCCCTTTTGTTTTCAGTCTAACTTATATAAAGTGACTGACATTTAACCTCAAAAACCAGGCAGCATGATAACATTCTTTTTTGGAGGGTTGAAATCATCAAATGACTTCACCCGCTCTGGGTAGAGTGGTAGGGAGAGTCAGACTTCTACTGACTAAAAACCACCCTTGTTGCTTCTTAGCCCTTTGTGTCGAGGCCCCTGTATCTCTTTCGAACAACCCGTAACCCCAAAGGGCATCAGGATACCCTTGGCAACTTTCGGGTTTTTAAGAAAAGACAGATAATTAGCTTCCGACAGAGTATATTCCAACAACTTACTGCGATACCTATTTAGTAAGTCAAGCGTGATTATGGTGTTCAATCTAGAAATTAGTTTGTCGGAACGGGTGGCGCAGTGTCTCGAGTTCGATTCCTGCGTGGAACAAATATTTTTATGCCTACAGGTACAGTTGTTCGGGATTACAGGCGTGATGATAGTTTTTTTTGAATGTGGAACAATAGGGATGTTACCTCACAAAATAAAAAAAACTGTTCCGTCAGTTACATTATCGAAAAATATTGGATGTGTGTTTTTTGTTTTATCAAATTAATAAAAAATGACGAAGATAAAACGCGTCTAAGATCATATAGCAGTAGGGCTTTTGACGTCACTGGCCGATTAAAAATATGTAGTGAAATGTGAGGTCACACGAGTTTGCTAAAGACTGTATCGACTTCATATTTTGTTTACGTAAAATAATATGTTTCCAATATTGTTTGGAAATCTTTCTGACGGACTCATTAGATTTTTTTGTCAACTACTCTATTCAACTAATCGTGCAAGTCAGTTTCAGATGTCAATTTTCACGATTTATCGGTCATGTGGAGAGGATGAATGAAAATCGATTAACAAAAGGTTTAACAAGCCAGATGTGAGTGGCAACGCCGGGAGGGGACGCCCTAGAAAGACATAATTACACTAAACTTATTGGTGCCGTTCTTCAAAAATGACAGTTGCGTAGTTGCTCGTAACCGGCGTGCGTGTATGACCAGATGGATGAATGTGGACGAGGCAAAGGGAGTATGTCAGGATCGTAGCAGGTGGGTACCCCCATGGGAAATGGGCGAGAGTCTACGTAAGTGTGTATCTTTCAAGTAAAAAATCAATTTCTGAAATTTATTCACGAAATAAACTCCTCCTCCTTTTTTTTTTTTTTTTTTTTTTTTTGGTGGGTGTAAAATCATCGAATAACCCCTCCCGCTCTTGGGCAGAGCGAAAGGGAGTGTCAGACTTCTACTGACTAAAAACCACCCATGTTCCTTCTTCGCCCTCTATGTCGAGGCCGCGATAACCGTTGGACTACCCGCGGCCCTTACGCCCAAATAAAAAGCTAAGTAGCACTTATAAAGAGGAACGATCATCGCATCAGAATAAAAAAGAAAATAAAAGGAATATTACTTAAGACGAATGACCTTTAACTTGGAATGATCAGGCTAAGAATTGTTTATTTATTGCTTCATTTATGTATTTTATTCTTCTACTTCATTTCATTTTGGATGATTGCCAGAAAAATGTGGGTGTTTTTAGAGGATCAGAGTTTAGGCAAGCATTGTCTCGCTTAAACATTATACGCCCAAAATCATCTGCGAAGAATTTTACGCGACCAACGAAAGAACCAACACAAAAGAACTAAAAAGATGGAAATAAAAAAAGTAGTTAGAAAATTAAAAAAATCCGGCTAAAAAAACGGAAAAGCAAAAAACAAGCACATTTTAAATGAAACAAAACTTGGAAGCTGGCGGGGTCCATTCTATTTTCATTTCATAATTTCAAATTAGTTTTCGTTGGTCGCGTAAAATTCTTCGCAGATGATTTAACTTTTGTGTTTGTTTATAGGTTTTGTGACTTTGAATTTCTTTTAAACATATAAGTGTCCTTATATTTTTGTATTATTCTTTTAAAACCCTTTATTTTGATACCCTACTCGATGGCAATGGATTTTTTTTTCAAATCCGCGATATGGTCCCCAAAATCCGCAATTTCAAACTTTTTTTAGTTTTTTAATTTTAATGTAGCCAGTGCGCCATCAAGACGAATCTAACGACGTATGTTTTATTCAAATCCCATATCACACACGCCAAACACATAACCCTCCTTTTGGGCTTCGCCGCAGTCGGGTAAAAAGGTTACGCCTTTGTAGGATTTTTTCCTGCGTCGTCGCCGGTGCGTTTACAAATAATTAAACTTACGTACACAAATAGCCAGACCTGGAAATATTAGTTTTATGCTAATTTATGCACAACACTGTCACCCCATTATTAATTAAAATACAAACGTAATTCTCTAAAAAAAATACCAGAAAATATAAAAAAAAAAAACTTATAGAACTCAATATTTCACACAACCATTTTGTAAAGTTGTCAGCACCAAAAAGGTTTCCCATAAAGATAACAGCTTTATTTGAGCATCCTTGAATTTATTATACACTTGCGATCACTGGACGAGATAGGGTAAATCGAGGGGTATTTGTGCGTTTTACCCTTGGTGTAAGAATAGCGGAATATTGGAAAGATTGAGTGCTGATCGGGGCTAGAGGGAAAATATTCTAACAATAATGGTTCGATTGTGCTGTGTGAAAGTTGTGGCAAGATTTTTACAATGCCATGCAAGTACAATGAATGCCCTTTCATCAAGAGCCTATTAATGTTCCCACTGCTGGTACACAGGCCTCCTCGCTTTGAGTCACATGTCTTCGAATTTTTTGGTTCTAAGACATGCATGTTTCCTCATGATGTTTTCCTTCACCGTTTTGAGATCAGCAGTGATGAAATAAATTACACAAAGTAATGTGTCTGCCCGGGTTTGAACCCACGACCTACTGTTCGTAAGTTGGGGCCGGCACCACTGGGCCACCGTTGCACACGGTCGTGCTCCTTATTGGAATCAAATATAACGGCAGAACTGAGGACCCTAAGCAACATTGGTTTATCACAGTTGTAAACTTCCTTATGTGGCTATTGGCTTTGTTTTGTTCTGTCTCCTGCAGATACGGAGGGAAGTGGAAATTATGATTTGAAGAATTAGTAGAGCAGAGTATCTACGCTATTCTTTTCTGATTAATTTCGTTGCGGGATCCAAGACAGTTACGTTGTTTATGGATCTTCGTCAAGTTTTATTGTCTTGGCTCTTTTCGGGTGGTCGTGACTCAACTTTTGGTTTTGGCCTTCAGGAGTTGCAGTGGTATATGGTGTCACAGGCTGATACAACATATCTGGCAAATTGTTGGTCTAAAAATGGGTTCACCTCTCCCTAACTCTTTGAACATTACATGCGTGATGTTATAAAAAATACTAAAAAACAATCATAAACACACGTATGGGAAATCAGTTCCCACCTCATAAACTTGGTTAACAAAAGCATAAATGAGTTAACAGTCGCACACACCAGTTTATTGGTCATAAGAGGGTGGAATGGTGTTTTTATGTCTGCTATAACACTGTTTGACTAGCTACTGCCCGCGGGATGGTCGTCAAACTTCTGTGTGACCAACTTTCTGGGTTGTAAATCTAGTTATTATATTGCACCTAAATATAATATGTTGTTGTTAAGTTTGGTAAGGGGATAGATTACCTGTTTATTTTGCCACAGGCTTTTGATAACCAGTCAAGATCTATATGGTTGACAGACTGAGGGACGGGGGTATCTTGGTGTATGTGATTGATGATGTAGGTAATCAAATCCATGGAGCGACTTCGGCAAGCGTTGCTTATCCTTTTAGTTATACCATAATATAGACGTATATATGTGGAGAGTAGTGGTGGTCCAGTGGTGGCGGCCATGACTTACGAACAGTAGGTAAGTCGTGGGTTCGAACCCAGGCAGGCGCATTACTTTGTGTAATTTATTTCATCACCACTGCTCTTAAAAACGGTGAAGGAAAGCATCGTGAGGAAACCATGTCCTAGAACCAAAAATTCGATGGCTTGTGACATCTACGAATCCGCACTGGGCCCGCGTGGTAGATTATAGCCCATTCCCTCTCAAGGAGTGGAGGCCTGTGTCCCAGCAGTGGGAACATTAATAGGCTGTTGATGATGATACATGTGTACTATACAATACAAGTGCTATTTCTACCTCTATCTTTAAAAAACAAATCTCGATCATCTGTCTATCCTTTTCTAACTTTGTTGGGGTCTGCTTCCAGTCTAACCGGATGCAACTGTATACCAGTATTTTACATGTAGCGATTGCAAAACTGACCTTCACAGTCCATTTCGTACTGGATAATTAGATTTCCTTTAGTAAGACTGATTGTCAGACTTTTGAGTCACTTACTAACGACTGTCAAAAATGTACAATTAATGACAACTGGCCACTTTTACGTGCTTTCCGAGACATCATCAACTTGGTATCGTCATCAGCCTATAATGTTCCCACTGCAGGGACTCAGGCCTCCTCTCTTGGAGAAGAAATGGGCTGTAATCCACCACGGGGGCCTAGTGCGGCGTGGTAGATGTCACATTTTGCCGAATTTTTTGATTCATCAGCATATCCTAGACATGCCGATTTACTCACGATGTTTTCCTTCACCGTTTTGAGAGCAGCGGTGATAAATAAATAACACAAAGCAATATGCCTGCCTGGGTTTGAACCCACGACGTTGTAAATCGGGGCCGCCCGCCACTACTGGGCCACCGCTGCTCCGAACTTAGTATGCCACCTATCAATAGACCAACCTAGACAAGCGCGGTTTAACCGAAAGTTTGACCTGAACTACTGTTATTACCCACGAACCCCTCTTTGTAAAAAAAATCTTGTGTCAACAAAAAAACATCTACAAAACAAAAACAATTCCTCTGTTTTCCTTTTATTCCGTAAAGCTCTATAATAGTGCTATTACAAAGGGGGATCGCACTATTATAGGCCCGTTATAGGACAGTTATATGACTGTTATGAGCTGTCTAATACCTTTTATGACGTTTAGGCTCCATTAACAAGGGCTGTGCAAATACTGATGCCTTTAATTATTATTGTTTAAATGAACTCAGTTTACATTGTTATTTTATATGGTTTTAATGTAAAAGTGGTGTAAAGAACATAAAATTAGGTTTTAGTCTGTAGCTGTAAGATTGCGAGCAGAAATTGGCTGCATCTCATTCGAACAAAATCAGTGGCTTAAAAACCCCCTCTTTTTTTGAAGTGGATAAAAAGCAATGGCGATCCGATCCTAAACCGACAGGACCTTGACTTAGTGGTGCCATAGATTCAGTCCTAATGTTTAGCATAGAGGACGTTTCTGATAATCCACTGCATCCGGTGAGACTGGAATTCGACCACAAGATAGTTGTTTGCTTATACCCTATTCAAAGAACTCTGGTAGCTCGAGTGTCTAGAGTAAGTGACATTTCATCAGCGATAACGATTCAATTCAATTCAATTCAATTCAATTCAATTTATTAGTCAAAAACACGTGTAGGTTCACAATCTGTTGGAGAGATTACTAAAAAATAAAAATAGTTTCAACATGTTTTGCCTATAGAGGCGTACAAATGCAATAATAATATAATCGTCACACAAAAATTTGTTAAAAAGTTACGTGAAATTAAATAATTGGAAAATAAGAAGAAATAAATTAATAGAAATACCTAGTCAAAGTTAAATACACAGAAAAAACAAAAAAATAATAATAATAATGATCAAATATAAAATTAATAAAAGTAACAAAGAAAGGAATTAATAAAGTAATAATTAGTAACAATATTCAAAATTAAAATTATATAATAGTCAAAATCGAATCAATATAATAGTCAAAATTAAATTAATATACTAGTCAAAATTAAATCAATATAATAGTCAAAAATCAAATTAATATAATAATCAAAAACTAATTTAAAATAAAATTTATAAAAAGGTCTAAATTACGTCATTCAAATAGTCGGCAACATTATAGTAGCATTTATTTACTAAAAGTTTCTTCATACTTTTCTTAAATCTATTAATATTCAAATCTTTGTATGCCTTTGGTACCTTGTTGTATAATTTTGGAGCCATGCAGAATACACTCTTGCCCATGAGAGCTGTTTTAGCACTATGTAAACGAAGTCTCCGATTATCACGTTGACTTCTTTCGGAACCTTCTGATGACTTCGGAAACAGTTGGGGATTATTTTTGACGAATAATACCGTTTCCAATATATACAAGGAAGGAAGTGAGAGAATTTGATGTTTAATAAAATATGGTTTGCAACTGTCTGTAATTCTAAGACCAAACATAGCTCTTATGCATCGTTTTTGCATTCTAAATATAGCCTCTTTATGTGTAGAGTTTCCCCAGAAAATAATGCCGTATCTAAGGATCGATGCAACAAGTCAGAAATGGTAGGCAGTAAGTAATGTATCCGTATTTACGGTTGGGGCGAGTTTATGCAATGCGTAGGAACAACTACTAATTCTCTTACAAGTTTCTTCAATGTGATCCTTCCAATCAAGTTTTTTGTCAATGGTTAGTCCAAGGAATTTGGCATTATCAACTTTACATATGGTGTGATTTTTATAGCTTAAGTTAACATCATTTATTAATGGTTTTCTTTGACTAAAATGTAAGATTTGTGTTTTATTTAAATTAATTTTTAGATTATTATTGTCTAACCAGTCAATTATAGAAGCTAAAGCATTATTAATGTCAAGTTTATAGGTGTCAGTTTTCTTACATGCTATTGTGACTGTGCTATCGTCTGCAAAAAAGAGTCATAGGATGCTCAATAGATTTCGGAAAGTCATTTATATATATGATAAATAATAATGGTCCGAGAACGCTTCCTTGGGGTACACCAAATTTCACTAAACGTTCTTGAGACAGATACGTAGTCGCTTTTTTGGAACGATCTATTCTTGAGATTGCTGTGATTTGCCTTCTATTGGACATATAGGATTCAATTAATTTAAGTACATTGCCTCGAACCCCATATGAGTCAAGTTTCTTAATTAAAATAGTGTGGTCAACGTAGTCGAATGCTTGTGTCATATCGCATAGCAAAGCGCAAGTGGGAGTTCTTTTATCCATTCGTAACATTACATTGTGTAAAAATCATAGACCGCCATATTGATAGTCTTATTTTGTCTGAAACCTTTTTGCTCACTACAAAGAATACTATTTTTTTCCATATATTTATACAATTGCTTGTTAATGTATTTTTCAAAAATCTTCGACATAATTGGTATCAGTGCTATTGGTCTATAATTTTCGATTAGGTCTTTCTTTCCCTTCTTAAATAGTGGTTTTACTATTGATGTTTTCAAACTATCAGGAAAGGTACCCGTACTGATACAAAGGTTCATAATGTGACTCAAGTGGCTGCATATTATATCACCGACAGATTTAATTATTTTGGTAGAGACACCGTCATGACCTACGCTGTTAGTATTTTTAAGCTGTTTTATGATGTTTAAGATATCACACGGTAAACTTGGGGCCATGAACATTGATTTTTGTCTGTTCAAAATGCCTGCTGTGATGTTTTTTCCCGTCTCGTGTATAGGGACAACTCTGTCAATAAAATAATTATTAAATTGATTAGCAATTGATTCTGGATCAGTGATTATATTATTATCAACATTAATTTCACGTAAATTATCCCGAGGTGACGATGATGGGTAGGTGTGTAAAATAATCGTTTATTTTATTAATCATGTTGATCTAACGGCTTATGACGCCTGCCAGATCGAATGGTCAATGTGGACTTCTCAATAGCAGACACGAAGTTTGGATTTATGCCCAAATTTGATGACCATAAGCTCTGTCCCGAAATGAGGAAATTCGCCGAAGAACCAGGGTCACCGGACGTAGCTCTCAGAGTATGCAAGTTGAAGTGGCAATGGGCAGGCCAGAAGAAAGGTTCTCGAGTGGCGACCACGAACCGGAAGACGCAGCATTGGTAGGCCTCCCAACGACATCGTGAGAGTTGCGTGCAACCGGTGGATGCTAAAGGCAGCGTGCCGTTCTGTATGGCGTTCTATGGAGGAAGCCTTTGTCTAGCAGTGGACATCTTATGGCTGATGATGATGATTCTCAGTTCCTACTACATATAACTATACATGACTTGCCACATGTTGGATTACTGTTAGGTACACCCCTGTCTTGTGGGAATTACAGGCGCGATCTAACGTTTATATCAAACTCGATTTATGCAAAATCCATGCAAATATCAATACAAAACCAAAGCAATATCGTTTCAGAGTATTTCTCTCACTCTTTAAACTTGAAACATCACGCTGCCATTCTGTGGGTAGTAAAAAATTCAGTCTCTGGCGTTCAGCCAATATGCACTTGTTTTGTAGTGGCTCTGTTCGTACTGAGTGGTAGGTAGTTGGGAAATTTAGGATTTTGAAAAAAGATCCGAATTATAGGAAGATTGTGTGTTTGTTAATGGTTTGTTCAAGATATTGTGCCTATATCATCATCATCATTATTTTATTTTGTTTTTTTTAAGGATCTCTAACAAAAGATATTCACGAAGCATTTTTAGATAATGGAAAACAAAGTAATAAGTAGGTGTACCTACTCCTTCACATTTATGCTATGAGACCACAGCATTCACAATAATTGTAAACAAATTAAGTCCCTAATTATCAAAAAATAAAAAAAAAGATTAGGCATTAATAAAATGATAAAACATAAACAATAATTTTGGTAAAATATAGAAGACATCTAAAATAAAAAAAATATATAATATTGACATAGATTGTTATGATGAAATATATTTTTTTAAACAAAACAATCTTATTTAAAACACACATAAAAATATACATAAATAACAAATATACGACTTAATTCCTAACATTTAAATAGATTTTAAAGGTCAACAACTCATTTTGCAAGCGATATGTTGAGCATGCAGGACAAAAAAAGAATGAGTAATGGAATAATCAAACAAATCATTATAGCTACTAAACATATTTTTAACTATGTTAGGGTCTGCTTGCAGTCTAATTGGATGCAGCTGAGTACGAGTATCAAGTCGCTGCGCGTGTGGTCTTGGGCTCCAGTCCTAGTTCCGGCAAAGTGTTAATGCGTTATTCCATTAGGAATTTCTCAGTAATAGCCACAGTCTGGATTTGTGCCCAGTTGATGGTAATCGACCCACCCCTATCAAATAGGATTCAAACATAAGGGGCTAAATGTTTCAAAGCCGCCGAAGAGGCGCTCCGGGCGTCGGGGCCCACGTGATGGCTTCCGGCCACCGTAGACGCGGACCTGACGACGCGGCGAGTAATGGGCTAGCTCGCCGTCCGTCTTATGACGACGACAGTTTGCATGCCACGCGCGATTCAAGGAGATGTCAGCAACATGGAAAGGGCCTTCAAGGGCCGACGCCTGTCGGGGCTGCGGGTAAGAGATACCACGCCCTCGACATAAAGGTCTAAGAGGGAACATGGTCGGTTTTTAGCCAGTAGAAGTCTGACACGCCCTTTTGCTCTGCTTGAGAGCGGGATATTTAATGATTTCCCAAACCCCAAAAAAAATGAAAGGGGCAAAATGTTGGTGTACTCATAGTTACAACTCTGCCTAATCTTTCAGAGAACACACGCGTGATGCGTTTATGTATCGCTTACGCTGTATAAGTGAGGTGGGGCTCAAAGTACGATCTCTTAGAAACAAACCTTTTTGATTTTACTGAATAAGACTGAAACTAAATATGCTAGACTGAGGTATTCAGTCTAGGCCACGCTTGGTTGCGCTCAAAACATTTAAACTAATAAAACAAAGGAACCTCCTCTTTGCCTATTTCGTTTAAAAATGTCGTTTAAATAGAAATATACTAACAAAGTAGTATCATAGCAATGTCTCAAGCATTCTCAATTATTTACTCCTTCAACTACCTCTTGAAAATAAGGACTAGTTTTCTTTGATATTAAGATTAAATATTGGATGGAAAATACTTGAACGAAATTCAGAGAAAATATGAAGAGTTAAAGTCTCTTTGATGCGATATTCTTTTGCATAACATATTTTTCTCTTGTAGTTCTATTTTGAGAAGGAGGTCATGACTAGATAAAGACAGACGCTCGGTTCAATCTTCAGGTTAAGCCGCGGTTTCCTAGGTTGGTTTGAAGATGGGTGGCCACACATTAAATACCAAGTTTGTTCTGTATTTCGGGAGGGACGCCACTGGTCTTGGCTGTCATCTGTAGATCTTAACAGTTGTTACAGGTATTCAGTGACCTGATAGTCTGACAACAAGTTTTACCAAGGGGTATGATGCTACCCAGTATTAACTGGGTTGTGGAGGTCAGGATAGGCAGTCGCTCCATGTTAAATACGGATATCCAGCTGCATTCAGGTAGACTGGAACGCAATTGGGATGTAATTGTCTATAAATGTGAAAATTTGTGAGGAGGTTTTTACGCAATAACTGCTAACCTGATGTGGATGAAATTTAGCACAGAGATAGTTTATGACCAAGTTTGAAACATAGAATAGAATATTTATTTGTTTAAAAACACAGTATAAAAGATGGCAAACTATAAAAAACAAGAGCATACATGTTTTTGCTTACAGTGTTAAGCGTACAAAATTTTACATTTAACATTTTCAAAATTCATTGTCTAAGAAGTCTTTGACACAAACTATGACCACAATCATTCATCCAATTTATCTTAATATGAATTTCTATTTAGCATCCTGAGATTGCTTGGATAATTATTATAATATATGTATATACGCACGCACATATATATACAACTTTAATTATATTTAGCTAGTCTACGGAGGATTTTATTTTGGCGTGTGAAAAATCATCAAATAAGGGGCTCTCGCTCTTGGGCAGAACGAAAGGGAGTGTCAGACTTCTACTGACTAAAAACCACCCATGTTCCTTCTTAGCCCTACATGCGAGGCCGCGGTAACTTCAGAATAACCCGCAACCCAGGACGGATATCTAGAACTAGCTTATGGGGTCTCGTCGGTTACGAGGGTACGATTGGATTGCAAACGATTTGTATCCTGAAATGATGTTCCCATTTGACAATTCTTCCATGGATTCCAAGCAAATGCTTTAGCTAGTGTTATGTATGCTCCGACTTTCGGTATCTCGGTTCACTCGTGCAAAGCGATGGTAGATCGTTAGCACTGGATTGATGAAAGGGCGGCAGGTCACGAGAACCATATGCGACCCCCGCATACCCCTTAAACTCAAGGGGAAGATTTATAAAACCATGGTTAGACCTGCTGTCGTGTATGGATCAGAATGTTGGGCCACAAAAGGGATAAATGAAAGGCAATTGCATATGGCTGAGATGAGAATGTTAAGGGGCATGTGTGGTGTGACGCGAATGGATAAAATAAGGAATGAGTACATAAGAGGAAGTCTGAAAGTGGCGCCGTTGAATGAAAAGTTGTGTGGTAATCGATTGGCGTTGTATGGACATGTTTTAATGAAGAAAGTGTTATGAGGAAAATGTTGAGTATGAATGTAGATGAGTATAAGAGTAGAGGAAGGTCGAAGAAACGATGGATGGACTGTGTGAAGGATGATATGGCTAGGAAGGAGGTGACTACTGACATGACGAGAAATAGAGAAGTATTGAAGAAAAAGACATGTTGCGCCGACCCCAAATAAATTGGGATAAGGGCAGGAGAATGATGCTTTAGCTAGTTTTTTTTTATTTTTATTTATTTATTAAATAACAATACATACTTTTACATAGAAACATGTCTGCCAAACTGCAAAGCAATTTGTCGGCAGTAGGTTCTCGTGGAATTTTATTAATATTCTGTATCAATTAAGGTATACATCTAAGTTAAAACTAGGTTATTCTAAAACTAATACTAAGACAATAGGTTAATCAAAAATTCTACTCAGCGCGTCGCCATCAGACAACCGATGTCATGAGACTGACATTAGGCTCGCGACATTAGCCGACCTAGGCCGCGACGGCAGCCACTATGGACACATCGACAGATAGTGTTTTCTCAGAACACATTTTAGGTGGTTTTTACTCTTGCCACGATCGACCATTCCCTCAGGTAATTAATTAATTAATGTAGGTGACATCCATTGCCTCGTACGCTTACCGTAATAGTTATTTACCTTTGGCACAAGCAGCCTCTTTTTCTTAGCGAGTCGGGTTGGGTAGTTATGCACTTTTTCTTTTATGTTTTTTTATGTTGTTCAAGAATCATTGTCATTTTAACTTTCATGTCAACTGGTAATATATTGCACATCTGAAATAGTTTATCATATTCTTTATTTAAGCTCTGTTTAGTTTTTTTACTCACCAACAATTTTAGAAGTCGTATTTGTAGTATTTTAATTTTTTCTAGATATGTTTTAAAAGTAAGTCCATAACCACACAACCCATAACTGATAATCGAGTCTGCAAGTGCATAGTACAGTACATACAATAATCCTCTCTTGACTACAGGCTTCAGGGTATACAATTTACCCAGAACTGACCGAAGTTTATTGCAAACCGTGTCTATGTGTATGTTCCACGCAAATTTTGTATAAATAGTCAGTCCTAAGTACCTGTATGTTTTTACCTGCTCTAAATTGACACATTGACAACTTGATTTTCCGCCATGAAGACATTCATAACTATGGCCTATAATATTCAAGTCAAGGATTTTATCACGCAAATATGGCGAATGTATTATCATACACTTAGTTTTGCTTACATTAATTATTATGCCATTGTCGTGGGCCCATTTAATTACATTGTCCAAATCAGCTTGTATTGCTCCTTGTGTAGCGCGTAGGCAAATTACCTATACATCTTTAGTCTTAGGTCATGTATGACGTAGCTCGTAAGTTAAATCTAAGCCCTCAACCACTGCACTGTATATTGTAATCTTTGTGTTAGTCGTTCAGTAAACCTTCAACTGAGAACACGCTTTTTACTTTGCCAAACCTTCTGACCGTACACACACATAAAATCACCTTATCGGCAAACTTGTATGGAGGTTTGATCCTTACCACTGAATAGGAGACATGTATCGTCAGCGTACATGTATGCTTTGCAATTTTTTATAACATTACACATACTATTTACGTGAATAATATAACCCACCGGCCCATATACAGATCCGGTAGGAACACCATATTTAGTTATTAATATTCCCCCATATCTTACGCATGTCTCCCTTACATTTTTTTATTTCCTCACGCCTATGTCGATCTTTAGCCACATTTATCAGTTTGTATGTTTTATTTCTATATTTCGTATATTCTAATCTAAAATTGTTATTGTTTGGATACATTTTCTAGCGCCTAAATAATTCATCTTTGCGTATCATCATGTTTTGTAGTGTATTATTAACCCAGGATTGACTATCACGTTTTCTCAATGTTGATTGTTGTTTAGAAGACTCATAAATGTCGCTAAAAATCGTGTACATATTATTATATAATTCAATGGGATCATGTATACTTAATAATTGTTGCCAATCAACATTGTGAAGTTTATTACTTACTAGTTTGTTTTGAATGTTATATTTAGTGTTATATCGCTTCACGTATTTACATGTACAAAACATATTTTAATCTACTTTTACAACCCGAAAACGCGTGATAACCTCATGAATACGAACTAAATGGTTTAATCATATCCTTTTATGAGGTGTCAAATACATTTAATTACCCCTATAACAATAACCGTACCAAGTAATTGATAGTTTAATTTTATTGGCACTTAACTCCTTTACGAGATAATATTAAGTAGTTCTTAGGGAATACGCTCGGGGTGAATGTTAATTTATTTTCTTGTGGGGAAATGTATGAAGGGTTCTTTGGGTAGGTAGCGCTGATGGTAAAATCGAGTTGCGGTTATTTTCTTTTAGGATGCAATGTATTTATGTGCTTAGTTTATGGTAGCTGAAAAGTTACGCGGATAATAGAAAAGTATCTCTAATTGGATTTTTTTAGAGAGGATGGAGAATTCATAATTATCAATTGCTTTGGTGAAGTTAAAAAACGTGAGGAAAACAGCAAGCCTGAGAGGTATTTCTCGACGACAAGTCGACATATAAAAAATAATAATTAGGCACTCACCACGCGATATAGAATGAAAGTAAGCTACTAAGTATAGCAGCATACTCCTTATAGTACACCCACATTTCGCAAGTTATTTTTATAATCCCACGAGCTGATACCCGCGGCTTTACCCGAGTGGATGTCGGTCAAATTATATACTACTAGCGGACGTCACTCGGTTTCACTCGCGTAAATCCCGTTCCCGTAAGTGTACAGGAATAAAAAGCGTAGCTTGTAGTGTAGCTTCCTAACGATGAAAGAATTTTTCACATCGGTCCAGTAGTTTTTGAGTTTATTCATTTCAAACATACCTAAACACACACAAAAATACAAATCTTTTCTTTTTTATTGTTTTTATAGGAATATTTAAAAATGTAATGTTTTTTTATATAATTGAGTAATGGAAATAATTCTTTATTTCAGATATCATTTTTATTTATTTATTTATTATTACATTTAGTACAGCAAAAGCCATTAACACTAAATTAATTAAGTAAACCTTTTACTCGGTCTTCTCGCAGAACCACAAGCATTCTAACATTATCGTCTTCCATTCATCAGCAAACAAATCCAATCCAGGGTTGGTCTCCACGAGTGCGTTGAGCATAGTTAGCATACGTGGTATAGGAGAGGTGAACCGAGCTACAGTGCGACAAAATGGGACATTAAACAATTTATGTTTTCTGGAGCGATTATAATTATTTGGAACAAATAATTGACACAGCTCCGCATGTAAATCTGAGGCGTCGGTATGACCATGTATGATTTTATACGCTGTTGTTATTTGGTCAACAGCCCGCCTAACTTGAAGGGAATTAAAATTTAAACATCCTAAAAGGAATTTAGTAGGATACATATAAGGATAGTATCCAAACACATGTTTGTAGAGGTACCTGAGGAAAGCTTTTTGTACCTTTTCCAACATGAGCATATAGGTAACCTCGTGAGGATTCCACACACAAGCGCTGGTTTCAAGCTTGCACCGAACTAAAGCGTTGAACAAAAGCCTAATAACTGCCTGATTATTAAAACCTTGACAGTTACGTAAAACAAAACCTAAGCGTCGGAAAGATTCTTTAGCCAAACCTATAATGTGTGTATGGAACGTCAGTTTGCTATCAAACGTTACACCGAGGTCTTTGACTATGGACACTCTGGCTATAGACTCACTGTTCACTCCGTAGTCGTACTGTATAGGACTCCGCTTGCGGCCAAAGCTCATAATTTGACATTTAGATGTGTTAAATTCCATTTTGTTAGTGGCAGCCCATTCACTCAAGGCATCGATATCACGCTGGAGAGCTATACAATCAGACACAGAGTCAACAGTTGCATATATTTTCAGGTCGTCGGCGTAAAGTAGACATTTTGCATGTTTTATAATTTGTGGCAGATCGTTCACCATAATTAAAAAAAGCAAGGGACCTAAAATAGAACCCTGACTCACACCTGATCGCGTATGATATGCATGTGAGTTGTATGAGCCAAGGCGAACAAATTGCTGACGGTCTCGGAGATAGTCAGAAATCAAAAGAAGAAGACTGGGTGTAAATCCTATGGCACTTAACTTGCGTAACAAGATGTCGTTATTAATTCTATCAAAGGCCTTACGGAAATCGAAGTACAGCACATCCACTTGCTGTCCGCGGTCCATTTGAGAAGAAATAAAATCTACTAATGTCAGCAAATTCGTGTTAACTGATTTTTTGTTACGAAAACCATGTTGTTCATCACACATATAAATATCGACTTGTCTTTGAATTTCTTTATATAAAATGTGTTCGAATACTTTAGCAGGGGTTGACAATATAGCAATAGGCCTGTAGTCTTCAACTGATGATTTTATCCCTGTTTTCGGTATAGGCGTTACTCTAGAGAGTTTCCATTGAGTTGGATATTTTCCGGTGCTTAGAGATAAATTAAATATATGACATAGAGGTATGGCTATGGAAGCTTTAGACTCTTTAAGAATATTGGCTGGAATGTTATCCGGCCCAACAGAACTACTGAGTTTTAATTTACTGATACCACGTTCTACATCATTAATAGAAAATTTTGTTAAACTGATGGAGTTACTATTGCTGCAGATATCAAGAGTAGATATTTGTGAGGCATTTAAATCAGGTGTTTCAGGTAAGAAAACACTGGCAAAGATCATAATACATACTTAATAAAATTCACAGCACACAATAGTAAAACAAATTAATAGACTCAACATCATAATCAGTATTAAAATAGAAAACATTTCTCGAGAACCACTCTAATCATTGGTAGAAACAGCATGAAAATCGGTGCAGTAGCGTTTGAGTTTATCGCGAACAGACAGACTGACAGACGCAGTGGAGGACATTTTTTTTATAATTTGTAGTGATGTAATTTAGAGCGAGCCATTTGGCATCTGTGGATGAACGAAGTCTGTACTCAGTTGGGCACTAATCCAGACTTCGTGACCGCTTCTGAGAAATTCCTGATTGAAAAACCAAATAACACTTTGCCTGACCTGCGAATCGCACTCAAGACCTCATGCTTAAAAAATATGGGCTATTTTGAAAATGACCTAATTCCTAGTTTGTCGACAACATGAACTGCAAAAATAATTGTATTTTAAGTTTTGTTTTCATTCTGCACCGTTTTATTGCACTGAAGAGCATTCTCTGGAGTTCTAAGATATTAATATTCTACAAGAAACCCTTGTTTTGGGGTATCTGCGGAGTTTAACATAATAATGTGTGCCAAAGAGAGTTTTATGATAAGGTTTTTTTGAGAATGGAGGGTCGTTTTAGTTCTATATTTTCCTTAGACGGTTATCAGAGATTTTGTGAGTTAGATTCATCTTACCACGATTCAGAATGCGAATAGTTTGTGAACATGGCTGAATAGATGGATGTTTGTAACTCTTTAATACAAGAACTTTTTTTTTTTTTTCTTTTTTAAAAAACGTTGCCCCACACTAGGAATTTCTCCTGTATCGTGGGTGCGTTCACAAACATTGAAACTCACAAACACAAATACCCAGACCCGGAACAACTATATGTAGGTCATACAAACATTTGTTCCGTGAGGGAATCGAACCCACGACACGCATCGCAGCAGTCCATTGCTTGAGTCACTGCGCCAACCGTGCCGTCAACAATACAGATTTCGATAAAGTTTCAGTACATGAAGATTTTAACCTGGATAAGCACATATGATGATGAGATTTAATAGACGTAGCGAAGAAGTAACTTAAAACCAACCGCTCAAGCCAATCCACGGATCGGTTTCCCGTTAAACTCTGTATTTTTATGCCATTTTGATCTCTATAACCTAGTAACTTTCACTTAATTGATCCAATTGTAATAAATAGGGTAGTTGACAAAATAAATCTAATTAGCCCGTCAGATAGATTTAAAAAAAAACTATTGGACACATATTTTTTCTTTTTTTCACGTAAACAAAAAATTAAGACACAGTGCTTTGGAAAGTCATGTGACGTCACAGTTTGGTAAATTCTTGACCAAAAAGTGACGTGAAAAAAAGTGTCAAAGATCATAAGAGGGGTCTCATGATCTTTGACACGTTTTGTTTTCGCAATTTTTTATTAATTTGATAAATCTAAAAACACGTATCCCATATTTTTCGATAATCTAACAGACGGACTAGACAGAATCATATTTTTTTTTAACGGAATCTCCTTAAATTGTAAACCAATACGGTTACAATTAACTGCGTCGTTTATTATAGGTACATGTGTAGACACTGAATGTTTTGTTCGTATGCAAATGAACTTCAATCCCTTCAGACTCGTGTAAACGATAAGTTTCCTTTCTAAGTGCATTCAGTCTAGAGGCGCTCGACGGTGGACGCCATCATGCGCGTGAGAGCCCTCACGACGGGGGCTGCGGTCTCTCGGGGCGGTGTGGTCTTGGCGGTGTCTCTTGACATCGCCAACGCCTTCAACACTATGCCCTGGAGCTGCATTAGGGAGGCACTCCGGTATCACCGGGTGCCGACCTACCTTCGTCGTGTGGTCGGGGACTATTTGACAGACAGGGCTGTCATCTACCCTGGTCAAGACGGACAGTGGAACCGGCGAGAGATGTCGTGCGGTGTTCCACAGGGATCGGTTCTGGGGCCGCCCTTGTGGAACATCGGTTACGACTGGGTGCTGCGCGCCGACCTCCCTAGCGGCGTCAGCGTAGTCTGCTACGCGGACGATACGCTGGTGCTAGCTCAGGGTGGGTCGTACGAGGCGGCGGCCGACAACTTGACACGCGGGGTTGCGATAATCGTAGAGAGGATCCGGCAGCTGGGTCTCGAGGTGGCGCTTCACAAGTCGGAGGCCATGGGCTTCCATGGACGTGGGAATGCGCTGCCGTCGGGATCCCAGTTAATGGTGGGAGGGGTTCCCATCGGCGTCGAGTGTACTTTGAAGTACCTAGGACTCGTCCTCGACAGCCGGTGGAACTTCGTGGAGCATTTCCGACGTTTGGCTCCCAGACTGGAGCGGGCCGGGGCTGCCTTTAGGTGGCTCTTGCCCAATCTGGGGGGGCCAAATGCCTCCTGCCGGAGGCTCTACGCGGGGATCGTGCGGTCCATGGCCCTTTACGGGGCGCCGGTGTGGGCGCCTGCTTTGAGGAAGCGGGCCGCCCACTACCTGAACGTGCCCCAAAAGGTCATGGCCGTGAGGACGGTACGGGGGTACCGCACGATCTCCCGCGAAGCGGCGAACCTCCTTGCCGGATTGCCGCCGTGGGATCTGGAGGCGATAGTCCTCGCGCGCCTGCATCAATGGCGCGCGGAGGCGCTGCGCCGGGGGGTCACTCCGCTGCCGCGGCAAATTGCTGCGCGGCGGACAGACCTCCGGTGCGATCTCATGGCGGCATGGAGACAGCGACTGTCGCAACCCCGTGCAGGGCACGCCACGATAGTGGCGGTAAGTCCCCTCTTTGAGGAGTGGCTTGAGAGGCGCCACGGCGCCCTCACCTTCCGTCTGACGCAGGTCCTCACCGGACACGGTTGTTTCGGGAGGTACCTGCACCGAATCAGGCGGGAGGAAACGCCCGGATGCCACCATTGCGAGGATCGGCCGGAGGACACGGTGGAGCACACAGTGGAGGTGTGCCCCGCTTGGGCGGAGCCCCGCCGTGTTCTCGTAGCGGCGATCGGCGGCGGCGACCTCTCGCGCCCGGCCCTGGTGCAAGCCATGGTCCGGGGCGAGGAGGAATGGGACGCCGTCGCCTCCTTCTGCGAAGCAGTGATGCTGGCGAAGGAGGTGGCGGAACGCGAGAGGGAGAGAACCTCTCGTCCCAGCCGCCGCGGGAGGCGCTCCGGGCGTCGGGGGTCCCGCGATGACCTCCGGCCACCGTAGACGCGGGCCTGTGGACGGTGAGTGATGGGCTAACTCGCCGTCCGTCCGTCTCACGACGAAAACAGGCCGTGTCGACGGCGCGTTCGTGTTCCACGCGCGCCTCAAAGAGATGTCAGCAACATGGGAGGGGCCCGAAAGGGCCGACGCCTGTCGGGGCCGCGGGTAGTCCAACGGTTATCGCGGCCTCGACATAGAGGGCGAAGAAGGAACATGGGTGGTTTTTAGTCAGTAGAAGTCTGACACTCCCTTTCGCTCTGCCCAAGAGCGGGAGGGGTTATTCGATGATTTTACACCCACCAAAAAAAAAAAAAAAAAGTGCATTCAGTCTCTGAGGAATATGCTATTTTCTTCCATGGTTTTTGCTTCCTGTGGCCTAAAAATCAGTACTGACACTGAAGTTGATAAGTTCATCATTTAATGTCTGATATTGTTATGTCTTTATGTTTTGCTTTGTTCCAAAAATATTTTTTTTCTAATAAACACACGTAAACCACGTCTCAAAAACGTGACTGGTCTGGTGTAATAGCTTTTGATATAAAAGATGGAGGTGCAGGTACCCGTCAGTTACATATCTAATTAAACCAACCAACTCACCAACCAACCAACCTCAACCTGTCATTCGAGGATTTGTAATGTTAAAGACGAACTAAAAATTAATTGTAATTTTGAACGGCATTCTGAAATGTCGACTAACTCACTGGTAAGCGGTCTATAGAAATACCAGACCTGGCAAAGTAGCCTAGAAGTCTGGATTCGCGTCCTGTTGATGGAAATAGGCACGTCCTGTATTACTTGGGACTGTAACGTAACTGGCGGAATATGGGTGTAGGCTATTAGGTACACCTCTGCCTAACCATTCCGGCATTACGGGTGTGCTGTTATGTTCTCGTGCAGCAGTCTGTTTTTATCTCTTCCCATAAAAAAAAAATCCCAAAAAATCTTTGTATATCTACCCTACAACGGTATCAATGACTCCGGCAACAAACCCCACTGAGATTGAATCGCGCCACGCAAGCCTTACGACCTGTAATTTATTATTACCGACTCCAGGGGTCAATTAAAGGACCTGATTAGGGGATTTTTACCCCTAACGCCTTGGGAATGTGGGGATCTTTAATCAGTACTATGCTGATATTAACTGGATAATCTGTAGATAACGTTGAGTTCAAAAGATTTTCACAAGGTTGTTCTATCTTAAATCCTTATCCTTCTTTTTTTTTTTGGGGTGGGAAATCATCAAATAACCCCCGCTCTTGGGCAGAGCGAAAGGGAGTGTCAGACTTCTAATGACTAAAAACCACCCGTGTTCCTTCTCAGCCCTATATGTCAAGGCCGCGGTATCTCTTACAACATCCCGCAGCCCGACATCATCCCGCAGCCTAAAGTATTATAAATGCGAAAGTATGTCGAGCTTTTACGCCAAAACTACTGAACTGATTTAACTGTTTGGCACAAAGATAGTCTAGGGCCTGAGAAAGGACAATGGACTACGTTTTAATGCGAAAAAATGGTTTTAAAGGCTTGAAAGGGGCCCGTCGGAGCTGCAGGTTGTTTGAAAGAGATACCGTGGCCTCGGCACAAGTGCTAAGATGGAACATTAGTATTATTATTTTATTTTATGCCATAGTTACATATCTATGTATTATTATGTACTATTTATGTAGGTACCTAAATTAATTTATGTTTACAAAATAGTATTCGCTTAATTTATTTATTTTTGTGCTCTACCATAGTGCTGTCCTATTTGACCAAGGTTGACAGGTAGAGAATGCCTTGTGGCATTAAGTCCGCCTATGTACCACGTTTGTGCATGAAGTTTAAATATTTTTTTAGTTAGTAGAAGTTTAACACTATTCCGCTCTGCCCAGAGCGGGAGGGGTCATGTGAGTTGTTTTCCCAGAAAAAACTATTGGTCGCAATAATCGACATACACGCGGACGAAGCCGCGGGCATCAGCTAGTGAACTTATAACAGCAAAATATTATTTTTAGGTACATATTGAACTAGGGGCCGAAACTGGACGAGGTACGAGTATGCCTGTCCGCAACCTGGCAACCTGGACTTATCCCAGTTGTATACGTCCCTATGTGCCTATTGGCCTTGTTCTATTCTGTCTCCTGCTGATATGGAGGGAAGTGAAAAATATGTTTTTCCTACTCCTCCGCTATTCTTTTCTGATTAATTTCGTTGCGGGATCCAAGACAGTTAAATCATTTCTCTGGGACTTCGTCGGGCTTTATTGTCTCGGCGCTTTTCTTGTGGTGGCTACTGTTGATTCTGGCTTACAGGAGTTACAGTGGTTTCGGAATAGTGTGGCGGGCTTGTCCCAAATAAAAAAAAAATGCCTGTCCTTTGTTTGAAAATTCAAACTCGCCCCCGGAGGCCGAAAGTGTACTATGTTTACGGGCCGAGTGGACACCAATGAACAAATGTTTTTTTAAGGGCCGAGGGGCCGAAAGTGGACTGAAAATGGACTAAACGGAGCAAATCAGGTATATTTTTATAATTTCATATTACAGGTAGTTAATATTTGCCTAAAAGTTTGACAACCAGTCTTAACAAGGGGGATCTAGTAACACAGTTAACCCCTCAGGTAACTGTGTCGTCCCGCGATGACCTCCGTCCACCGTAAATGCGGGCCTGTGGACGGTGAGTGATGGGCTAACTCGCCGTCCGTCCGTCTCACGACGAAAACAGGCCGTGTCGACGGCGCGTTCGTGTTCAAAGAGATGTCAGCAACATGGGAGGTGCCCGTTAGGGCCGACGCCTGTCGGGGCCGTGGGTAGTCCACCGGTTATCGCGGCCTCGACATAGAGGGCGAAGAAGGAACATGGGTGGTTTTTAGTCAGTAGAAGTCTGACACTCCCTTTCGCTCTGCCCAAGAGCGGGAGCGGTTATTCGATGATTTTACACCCACCAAAAAAAAAAAAGGTTACTGTGTCGTGGAGGTCAGATTGACAGTCATGTAAAATACTGGTATCTAGCTGCATCTGGTTATACCTACTGGAAGCCGACCCCTACAAAGTTATGCTAAGCAGATGATGACTTCACTGTGTCAGAAGTAACCTTAGGCTTTTTATTAATCTTATTTTTACCCGACTACGGCGAAGCCAAAAGCAAGGGTAATGATTTTTACAGTCTATGTATGTATGTATGCATGTTCCACCGTTGCGCCTAAACGTAGCGGATTTTAATAAATGAGGTGTGGTGGGTGACATAGGTTATACAAATTTTATCAATTCCTTTTATGACGGAATTTAAATCTCAAATTGTAACCTCGAATAAAATTAAATTGAGATAATCATATCATGTTTGGTATCAAATGAAAGGTCTGAGCACATTACAAAGGAAACTACACACATCAAAAGTGTCTAGGGATCAACATATATTTTTGCAATAACTTTTCTCCTGATTGATATTAATTAAAATTTTCTTTAAGGATTCATCAAATAAAGTGTTTTCGTTTGTCACAGTAACGATAAACCAAGTCACCTTTGCATTAATAAAGAAATTTGCCATTTTCCTAATACAGGGATTTTTGACATTTGAACCACTAACATTAAAGTTCGAAAAAAAGACTGAAATAACAGTTTTCTTTAAAATTTTATTGGGTAACTTAAACAATTAATAATCCGTGTTTCTACCGCGAACACTAACAACACAAGAACATCGGTTTGGCATACTCAAAATGAGTTCATCCAAATCACGCTGTGGAATGGCCGCCCATGTTCGTTGCAACAACAAAAAAAGGTCTTCTTGCGACTGGATACCCTCCATATTCGGCAGAGCTCTTCTCTGTAGCATATCCCATGCATGCTCAATCGGGTTCAAGTCTGGCGACTGAGCAGGCCAGGGCAGGACATTGATGTTAGCTGCGGCGAGAGTCTGTCTTACAACTCTTGCGGTGTGCGGTCGTGCATTATCATGCATTAACTGAAATAAGGGACCGATTTGCACTTGTAGAGGAACGATGACGTCTGATACAATCGTCTCAGCATAAATTTGAGCGTTGAGGTTGCCTCTGATCCAAATCAACTCAGTTCTTCCGCCGATCCAAATACCCGCCCATACCATGATGGTTCCACCACTATAAGGATGGACTTCCTGGCAGGATTTTAATCGCTGTTGGCGTCCAGGGGTTCTCCAGTGTCGTATACGTCTTGTATCCGGTCTCATACCAAAACGAGACTCATCAGAAAAGCACACGAAACGCCATTGTTCTTCTGCCCAATTTCTGTGTTCAAGAGCCCATTGATATCGAATCCTACGATTGTGCATTGCTATAGGTGGTACCCGTAGCGGTCTTCGGGAATGAAGGTTCACTTCATGCAAGCGGTTTCTGACTGTTTGGTCGCTAATTAAGTTCCCTGAAGAGTGATGAAGCCTCACGGCTAACATCATGGCGGTTATTGTTGGAGCTCTTCGAGTTAAGATTTGAATGTATCGGTCTTGTCTCCGTGTGGTGCAGCGATACCGTCCTCCATGGCGCTCAGCCACGGTACCAGTGCTTCGGTAACGTGTCCAAAGTCGACTGATAACACTCTGACTTGTATTCAGAGCTAAAGCCACAGTACGTTGCCGGGAACCAGCTTCTATCATTCCCACGGCTCTGAGCATTTCTTCCCTGCTTAAATGACGTCGCCGCTCCATAATAACGTTGGTTTTAATCAGTAGTTAGGAAACAGTAGCACTAATAATGTCTTCAATGCGTTGTATGTTTTTATAGGGAAAATATTGACAGCTGATTTTCATCTTTTACTCGAATTTGATTCACAGTTCCTGATTCAAATTATGAAATGCACCAAAAAGGATCCATATAAATTTATAAAATCATAAATTTATTACAAAGCCACATCTCAATCTCAAGAAATCCGCATAAAAATGCTTGATCCCTAGACACTTTTGATGTGTGTATATCATTGTTTTAGTCAACACATACGTTTAGATTGCGGTCAAACAGCTCTCGCGGTCTAATCTGTGTTACTTTCTCGTATTATGTAAATAACAAACCAACTTTTAGTAGAATAGTTCATCATTATAGTAATATATTGTAACGAATCGATTAGCACACAAAAACAAATTTAAAAACTAAAACTCGACTACGAATAATATCGCGGTCTTAAAAGTAGAAAACAAGAAAAATCGTCTACTGAGTAGATAATTTGTACATTTCAATTTAACGTATTATAAGTAAAATTATTATAGAGGACAGTCGTAGTAACTTTTGATCTTATTTTTTAACACGTTTTTAGATATTATTTTATCCCACAACAATTCGTATTCATAAACTCCTGTCCAAACTTTCCTTCCGAAAGCCCCATGTTCAATGTGGCCAACTTTCCCGCTTCACTATTGATTAAAAAGCTCAGTTAGTTTTCGTTAAAGTACTCTCAATGCAATATTGCCTGTCAGCTAGCACTAACGTGGGTGATTGCGGTCGATTGTTTTAAATACCACTTCATTTTGGTGTAGTTTTAGACGGCTGAACGTTTTTTAAGAGACCAATCGACGTTGAATTTCCAGCACCACATACCTAAGAAAAAATTGCAACTGTACAGGAGACTTAAAAAAATGCTAGGGGATCGGACTGAGTCAAAAAAATATGATTCTTATTAGTTGGTCACTTAGATTATCGAAAAATATTGGATACGTGTTTTTTGTTTTATCAAATTAATAAAAATTGACGTAGATAAGGCGTCAAAGATCATGAGATTGTGACGTCATTTGTAGGTAAAAAATGTACTAGCATGTGACGTTTTCGAGTTTTCGTTTTCGAAGCACTGTATCTGTTTTTGTTTATGTGATTAAAGAAAAAATACGTGTCCAATATTTTTTAGACTAATTAGTTTTTTTTTGTCCGATCCCTCAGCAACAGAAAATAGCTTTCGGAGTTTTATTTTTTTGCTGTAGGTAAAGGACTCCAGCTATTATTTTTAAAGTCCCAGAAGACTATTCTTAAAAATATTCCTTAGTCTTCCATAACTTGTTAGTGACGAGTTATATTTAACAAGTTTTTATTAATAAACCTGCTTTGATACCTTTGGTAGTGTTAATCTACTTCTGATGTTTACTGTACACCATTTCATCATTTGTGTTCACTTTAAATCATCCTCGTTGCTCATTTCTGTGAATGGCTGAAACAACGCGTCTAAAATCAACATGTTAAAACCCTCTTAAATCTAAATTGATGTACATAATGACATAATAATGTTTTGTTTTCTTTAACAAGAACATTATAGACGTCTGTCGAAGAAAACCGATTTTTCGCGACGACGTTGACTCCGTGAAAAAGGATGCAAAAGTCACCATTCGTTACCGCTCTCAGTGCCGTCGCGGGGCTTTGCGATAATTTTCTCTTTGCTGTTTCATTTTGTAGTGAAATCGAGCGAGGAAGAATAAAGCTGTTTTGGAGAAGGAGCATGCAATTATTGATGAAAGAATATCGTCCAGAAATTACTTAGTCTAGTGGTCTCATTCGTCCGCATTACATGCATAATGTTATTTATTCTAAATACAGGGAAGAAAAAACGAGCCGTATCTTAAAAGTGAAAACGTATCTTTACTGGAATGTGAAAAACTAACCAACAGCCCTATTCTTCGGGTCGAATTACATTTTGCATGACTGCCACGTGGGTCGAGTGCAGGAGGATCTGAGTCCAACTCCCGATTTTTTTTTAATTTTCCATCAGTAAGTCCTCAGAAACATTGTAAAGCCAAACTATTTTAAAAGAGTGACCACGGAGTTTCTTGGCGGTTCTTCTCTATAGGAATTAACCAACCTGAATCGTGCACCTTTTTGTCGACGTTTTGTAAAGGGCCATGTACAGTCAGCAGCTCCAATATGTATACACTTAGGAAAGTTTAAAAGCAATTTTCGAATTGAGTTCATTTTCATGGTACGTAAGGAAACTAAATATTTTGGAACCCTTTTTATTATAAAGTAGGTCATATCTCAAAAATACAAAAGATTCTTTAGGAGAAATTCGCGTTTAAACTTTGCCATGTGTATACATATATATTGGTGCTCGTGAGTGTGCGCCTATGTGACATAAAAAAAATACTTTAACCAGCCACAGTGCCAACTTGTGAAATGTGTGTACTATTAGAAACCTTTGACTAACCTTTCGGGGGTTACAGGCGTGAAGTTTAGCCCGTCAGGGCTGCGGGTGCCCATCGGGGCTGCGGGTTGATCGAAAGAGATACCACGACCTCAACACAAAGAGCTAAGAAGGAACATGGGTGGTTTTAAGTCAGTAGAAGTCTTACACTCCCTTCCGGTCTGCTCAGAGCGGGAGGAGACATTTAATGATTTCCCACCTGTCAATGAAAAAGGCGTGTAAGTTACGTGTTACTTAACTTACATAGAAAAAGAGTCATTAATTTATTATTTGATTGGCATGTAAGAGTGCAAGCTTCTGCAAAAAAATGCAGTTTTTATGCCTGTTCTTTTTTCTATTATTTTATTTCATTGTCCGACTTGTCCGTACTGGAAATGTATTAATTTACAATGCTCTAAGGCATAATTGCACTCTGCATCGCATCCTCGCCGAGAAATGATGGCTCAAACATACCGTTCTAAATTCGGATAAAAGGAATATGGACGTATGGAATGTGGAGCCTCGCAACTTGTTTCAGAAAAACTACGTATTACGGACTGTTTGAACCATAGTTTGAACCGTTATTTCATGGAAACGGGTCATATGCAATGCATAGATGATTTTTAAACAATAGCAGAACTTTTTTCATAAATTCTTCTTTAAAAAAAAATCTGAACATCTGTGAATTTCACGAATGAACGGAATTTTAGAAAGCATTTATGACACTGGCAGCTTTTGAACGTGGTGTAGAAGCTAATCAAAATTAGTTTTTTTTTTTTTTATATTCCACAACTATCACACAACGCCATCTAGTCCCAAGCTAAGCAGAGCTTGTGTTATGGGTACTAGACAACTGATAAACATACTTATATATTTCTAAATACATACATATTATAGATAAATTACACCCAGACACAGAACAAATGATCGTGCTCATCACACAAACATTTGTCCTGGGTGGGAATTTATTAAATTTATTTAATTAATTATTGAAGTTCAAACGCATCTATCATCAAAAGTCATTATCTGCCAAGCCTTTTCCGAACCATGCTGCGATTGGCTTCCATTTTAGAATGCAGCCAATACCAGTATTTTACAAGAAGCGACTGCATATCTGATCTCCACCATCCAGTAGTACTGGGGTATTACGATACCCCTTGGTAAGACTGGTAGTCGCTTTAGGGGCACTGTCTGCCTGTAACGACTGTCAAAGGTCTAGACTACCTTTCTGACCTTTACCACCAAACTGGGTGATACAAATAAAATCAGCAAATATAAAATAATGATCATTAATCATTTCAAATAAAAAGGTCCATGTGGGTCAATACTTTTTTTCTTGAGGGGCTGAGAAATCATCAAATAGCTCTTGGGCAGAGCGAAAGGGAGTGTCAGACTTCTACTCACTAAAAACCACCCATGTTCCTTCTTAGCCCTTTATGTAGGCCGCGGTATCTCTTACAACAAACGCGCAGCCCCGACGGAATGCGGGTCAATATTTAAGAACTACTTCAGTGGAAAAAAAAAGAAATCGGAGTTTATTAAAATTCATTCTACGATGAATAAATCCATCAAATTTATGTCAATTCGCTTTAGTTAGCACCCCAATGAGATGACTATTTCTTGTTTTAGATTACGAAACCCCTTGTAAGACTTGAAATTCGCTCTAAAGCTGCAACAGATCACACATCACAGTCCAACTCTCAACAGTAGTATTACACCGCATACATCTCGTAGCATATGCAGAGCGAATCTCAACTGGGTTTAATAATACCCACTCCACAGTTCCCAGGGGAAATATCGCTAGCCTGCCACCTATAGTGCTCAGCATTCACGGTAGAAGGGTAAGCTGAGAGATTTACCGCGATTGGGAAGTCCGGGAGTCTACTTTATAGTGTGTTTTGTTACTGTGACGATGTTTATGATGTGCTGATGCGGAGGGCTGCACAACGGTGCGAGAGTGAGTAAGTGTGTATGTGTGGGAGTGGTGTGTGTAGTATTAATTATTGCGACATTATTAGTAATTAAACATAACCACATAACATAAAATCAAGCCTGTAGAAGATGGGTTAGGGTAATGCGGGTGTTGTACTATTTTACACCCACATGTGTATAGAGCCGTAGCGTAACTGTGACGAAGTTTATGATGTGCTGGTATGGACAAAAGTGTAATAATATAGTATTGTAACTGTAAGAGTTATGGCTGAGGTCTTAGGACAACACAGGAAAATAACATAACCACCGCTGCTCTTAAATCATAAATCATTTAATCATTTGTTAACACAGGTACAATAGATAGTTGTTATAAAAAAAAATACAAGCTCGCCATGTTATACCCGGAGGTGTACAAATATTTATAGAGGTCATTGACATCAGAAATTCATAATAATTAAATTAATGGAATTAAAAATAGAAATAATATAAAAATGTCAAAAAGAAAATCTATAAAAATTTCAAAAGAAAAAAATAAAATAAAATAATGTCCAAATATAAAACAAAAAATAAAAATAGAATAAACGACAAAATGGTAAAATAATAATTAAAATAATACAAAAAATGTCACGTGGAATGTCAAATGGAATAGAACTTACATACTAGGGGACATTTACATACTAGGTCAAAAATGAATACCAAATTCAAAAAACACATTCATTACAATTTGTCTGAGAAAAATTCCGAAATGTTACTCTTACTCAAATGTTATGAGTAAGAGCAGCGGTGGCCCAGTGGTGGCGGCCCCGACTAACGAACAGTAGGCCGTACGGCACACCCAGGCAGGCACATTACTTTGTGTAACTTATTTCTCACCGCTGCTCTGAAAACGGTGAAGGAAAACATCGTGAGGAAACCGGCATGTCTTAGAACTAAAAATTCAAAGACTTGGTGACATCTACCAATCCGCACTGGGCCCGCGTGGTAGATTATAGCCCATTCCCTGTCAAAGAGAGGAGGCATGTGTCCCAGCAGTGGGAAAATTAATAGGCTGAAATAAAACAGAGAAGAATAGCGGAGAAGTGGAAAAAACATAATTTCCAGGAAGCAAGACTATTGGCATCAGCCAGGCACAAATTCAAACTGCTTGGCTACTTCTGAGATATGCTTGGTTGAAAAACCCAAAAGACCTTTGCACGTCGCGGGGATCGAACCCTCTAGACCTCATCTAGAGCTTTTCATTTTATTATTTTTTGAGTATTTAGTTATGATACAAAGATTCAGCAAGCAGTATGATTATAAATGGCAATGCGAGTCAGTTTTAAAATTTTGCAATAACACATTCAAGCGTGTTCAGCTGATTTAGTGAAATTGTGCTATATTGGATTTAACTTGCCTTTATTGCATATTAACCAGATTAAAAATACTCAATTTAATAATGATTACACAATTTTATTGAACATTGCTCAAGTTTAAACGAGTAATTTTGGTAAATAACTTTTGTAATAAACGGTGCTCAACTAAATGAGTAATTTTGTAAAATTACTTTTTTAATATGGATACGTTTATTTTTTTGAGATAAAAAAATAATATTGCTATTAGCTACGGAGAACGCGTAGCTAGCTACGAATTGGCTACGCCGTAGCGGTACTGCTACGCTTTCGTAGCTAAATCAATCATCTTGGACTAGCCTCAACTAGCTTGTATAAAAAAAGTACTTGAGTTTTTATTTTTATATTTGAGAGGTGATTTAAATATTTTTATGTTTAATAATAATAATAATAATAATCTTTATTTATATAAAACAGATTGTAGTACATTTAACAATTTAACAATTTCACAGAGTGGGTACTTAGTAATAAATCTCTAGCAATCAAGTGGGTGACGTCCTGATCTCCTTGCTACCTAGGCTATGAAATAGCCTGTATTAAGGAGTAACAGTGCCGATTCCCTCTAAATGTGTTACTGTAATTTATTTTAAAAATATGTGACCTTAAAAACTTAAATTTCTAACTTAATTTTACATAAAGCTATGTGCGCAAGCGCATTTGTGCGCCTGTGTGTGTGTGTGTGTCTGTGTCTGTGTATGTGAGCGTGTGTGGTGTGTATGGGTCTGTCTATGTTATGTTCGTGTGTGTAAACGAGTGTATGTGTGTGAGCATATGGCTGTGTAAGCATGCGTAGGAAAGTGAATTTTATTAGTGTGGGTTTATGTTTTGTGTGGTACAAAGTACAAACTTATCGTAGGTAACTTATTTAAATTAAATATTTTTCTGTATCGTCGTAGGTTTTATTTTGAAGGAATGAGCGGACAGCTTTCTTACAATTATGATAAGACAATCTATATATTGGACATTTTTTGTTAATTGTATTGTAAAGGGACGGACCTAAATAATAAAAGAATCTTTTAGTAAATGACAAGCGTGTTTTTGGAAGAGAACATACTTTATCTTTAACGATACCGCAGCCCCGAAACTGCTACAAACGGCTGAGAAGGAACATCAGTGCGTCTTACTAATCATCACCTCCTGTCACCACTTTGCGCAGGTCGGTTTCAAATCTAACCGGATGAAAAGCACTTAAAATAGTACAACTTCATTCAAAATATCTCACACCTTCAAAATCTAAGTTGTCAGTTACCACAAGACTTAGTCAGCTCTGACAAGTTAAATGTTGATAGCTTCAGTATATCTGCCCACGCTCTGGAGGCAAGCGGGCGTGAGGATTGACATCCCTAAACAGATGGCTTGTGGGAGGCGGAAGATGGAATGAAGAGTTATGGTGACTAGATGTGTTTTTTTAATTAAGTTCATTTTGGTAAGACAAATGAATGGACGGGAGTTAAGAGCGCCGCGGAACTATTTAGACTAGCAAAAGACCGAGTCGGATATGCGGAGCTGACTGCTAACCTTCACTAGATGGAGAGGCACTGATGGCACGGATGGGCTGAGACGATCGTCTTAGCCGCCGCGGGAGGCGCTCCGGGCGTCGGGGGCCACGTGACGGCTTCCGGCCACCGTAGACGCGGGCCTGTGGACGGTGGGTGACTGTGGCTACCTCGCCGTCCGTCCGTCTTATGGCGACGACAGGCCGTGTGGACGGCGCGTTCGTGTTCCACGCGCGCCTCAAAGAGATGTCAGGAACATGGAAGGGGCATGCAAGGGCGGACGCCCGTCGGGGCTGCGGGATGTTGTAAGAGATGCCGCGGCCTTGACATAAAGGGCTAAAAAGGATGGGTGGTTTTTAGTTAGTAGAAGTCTGACACTCCCTTTCGCTCTGCCCAATAGCGGGAGTGGTTATTTGATGACTTCCCACTCCCAAAAAAAAAAGGGTCTAGAATATCCAGGGTTGCGGAATTTGTTCAAAATAGTTACCATGCCCCTGGGCATAAGAAGGAACACGGATGGGTTTTAGTCAGTAAGAGTCTGACACTACATTTTGCTTCGCCCAGAGCGGGAGGGGTCATTTGATGATTTCCCATCGTTAAAAAAGAATCCCGTTTTCTATGTTTTCCTTCACTGTTTTGAGAGATGATGATATTCATCTATACTTTTGTACTCGAGCTTTAAACTATAATCTATGCTAACATTTTAGAGAGGAAAGATTTTAATTTTTGTATGTTTTTTGTTTTTTTTTTTAAACGTTGCCCCACACTAGGAATTTCTCCTGTGTCGTGGGTGCGTTCACAAACATTCAAATTCACATACACAATTAATACCCAGACCCGGAACAACTATCTGTAGGTCATACAAACATTTGTTCAGTGCGGGGATCAAGCCCGCGACACGCAACGCAGCAGTCCATTGGTTGAGCCCCTGCGCCAACCGTGCCGTCCGTATGTAACGAATAAACGTAAAAACTAATGGAACCATTTTAAAAATTCTTTCACCATTGGGAAGCTACACTATCCCCGGGTGACATAAGCTACTTTTTATCACTGTATTCCCACGGAAACGGGAACCACGCATGTGAAGCCGCGAGACGTCCGCTAGTTATGTTAAAAACTTTATTGCCACATCTAGTTGGACACCTGTACCTCCACGCCACAGTTGAAACGTGTAGTGTATTCACTCGCTATTGTTTTCACGCCAAGCCTCAGCTTTGTGAGAGATGCGCGCGGGGGGGGAGGGGGGAGGTACTTATGTGTGGGTAACTTAAGTTGGCAACTTGAGTCGATGGAAATGTGTTCTGGTTAATGCAGTAAGTTGAGGTTTTGAAGGCAGTTGATTGCACATACAATTAAATTAAATTACATGGCTGTAATTGTGTGTTCAATTGTTGTTAATAACACGTTTACTTTTTGGGTAAAAAAAAAACTTATTGTAGTTATCAAAAAATATTTCCAAGGAAAATGGTCAAGAATTTGGACACCGCTATGCTTGACGCTCTAGCAAATTTAAATACAAATATAAACTTTTTAATTAAAAATAAAACCGACTTCGAAAAAAAAACACAAAAAGTGAAGAAAAATTTGTTTCTGAAGTCGGTGACTTTTGTTTGTTTGGCTTAACTTTTTTGTCACTGCCTCTAAAAACTATTTTTTTTTCTAAAGTTTATTTTTCAATTTTAGTGTTTTAGTTTTTGTCGAAGTCGGTTTTGTTTTTTGTTAAAAAGTTTTTATTTTTTACTTTTTAGTGATTCACATGTGCTTACTCCTTCACAAAGTACCGGCGTGATGTTATGTTATGAACTGGTGTAAACAGTAGACAGACATGAGATTTCAGCAATCCCAATTCATTTGCTATCATTTAGACTTCGCAAAGTTTTGTATTTATTAGTAGAATAACAAAACATCACGTCTGTAATCCCCGAAGTTTGCGAGGATGTCGGTTACATAAGAACCAGTCTACCATCAGATCAACTTCATATAGAGAAAATTTTATACTAAAATCGCTGTACGCTTTTTCTGAGTTTTCTCGATTTTGCCAAGATTTCTTCACCAGATCTCAACCTGGTGACTATGAGAACAATAAGAAAGCATAGGCTTTCGAATAATAATAATAATAATAATATTCCACAACTATCACACAACGCCATCTAGTCCCAAGCTAAGCAGAGCTTGTGTTATGGGTACTAGACAACTGATAAACATACTTATATATTTCTAAATACATACATATTATAGATAAATTACACCATCGGTTCATAAACGACGGAGACGAAATGATCGTTAATGTAATATCGTATTTTTTTTCGGGTTTTGTTGATTTTTCAAAAACCGCTTGTCCAATTTCGATAAAAACATTATGGAACCACTTGGGAGGTATACCCTTTCCAACATAAAAAAATATATATGTAAACAACCGAATTGAAAACCTCCTTCTTTTTTGAAAAGTCGGTTAAAAATACCGGCCAAGTGCATGTCGGACCACGCACAATGTAGGGTTCCGTAGTTGCCTGTCAAAATAATATGTGAACTTACTAAACTGATTAACCCCCCTGCCTACTTGCCTCCGTACGATGATTTTTATTGTCGACTCGTTCGTGTGCGCAGCACAAATAACGTTCTCCGTGTTTAATACTCACAAAAGTAATAAATAGTGTACATATAAAGGCAGAAGTTATACCAATGTGAAGTTCAAGAAAAGTTCTGTGCTATGTGATAGTGATCATTCAAATCGGACCTTTATTACCGAAGATATCACAGTGTTAAGTGAAACCAAAGTCAGTAAACACTGATCAGCTGCTTGTCTCGGGTGAGTCACCGCATGCGCCGACCGATCCACTCGTCACGCTATCGCTGTCGCAGCCGCTTCTGTGTGTGCGGACTATTGCTACGCTGCTCGCTCACGTACCACGCACCTCCACGCACTCAACGCGTGTAGTGCTCGCCACTCTAGCCAGCTGACTCACCGCCTTTGTTTACGAACGTGAGCTTTATTTTGCTGTATTTTAAAATGAATACAATTTGTGATGCTTGTAAACAGGATATTACTTCGAACAGATCGGTTAATTGTATTCGGTGTGAGAAAAACTACCACCCGATTTGTGTAAATGTAACACTTGACTCCTTACGGCAAAATGAAAACTGGGTATGTCCGTCTTGCCGCTCTAAAACACCACGGGCTGACAACAGCAACACGCCTGTCTGCCCATCTACATCTGCTGAGCTTGACATCTCGCGCGTCAACACGCAATCTCGCGCTTACAAGCGCATGGCTATCGGTTCACCGAGCCGCGATGGCACTGAAGGTTCCGTTTCTTTTTCTGAGCTGGTTACAGAAATTCGCCTTATGCGCTCAGACATGGCAGAGGTCAAACTTACTCTAGAAAAAATGTTTGACGGAATGGACAAATGTAATGCCCGTTTGGACCTTTTTGAGGACCGCATCGCTGCGCTTGAACAAAACTCCACTCAAGTGTCAGAAATGAACGCAATGATATGCTCATTAAAGGACCAACTGAATCAGCAGTCGCAGGCGGGCATGAGAAATGAAATTGAGATCATAGGAGTGGAAGAAACTGCCAATGAAAATCTTCATCATATTGCTATGGTAGCGGCAACTAAGATTGGGGTCAACTTAGCAATAGAGGATATCGACTGGACCGCCCGTGCAGGCCTGAAGAAGAATGGCCAGACATCTACACCAGACTCCAATTTCCCCCGCCCTGTCATAGTCAAACTACTACGTCGAGCAAAAAAGGACGAAATTATTAAAGCATTTAAAACAAGGCGCAATCTATCATCCCAGGATATTGAGATTCAGGGCCCTATCAGGAAGATTTTCATTAACGAACACCTCACTAAAGAAAATCGGATCTTATTTCGGGAAGCCAGAGTCCGAGCTAAGAACGCTGGATTTAAGTTTTGCTGGACGAGCAGAGGCCAGGTGCTCGTTCGTCAAATAGAAGGGAAGGCAGCTATACAAATTAAAAACAATAGAGACCTGGACCACTTTCTTGGCACAATCCCCTCAACTTCAAATCCCTTTCCGGATGTCTCCAATTGAACCCTGTGCTTGTATAAAGTATCGATACTTATGTGTTATAATTATCCGAATTTTTCATATTCCTGTTCCCCTAAAACATGTTTATTATAAGTATTACTTAAAGTCTCGCTTTACGATAAGGAACGGTTGCGTTAATTCACGATGTTATATAGTTGATGATGCTTATGTTCACCTAAACACTTTTAGCTCCGAACTCACCACACTCGCAGAGCTAATCACTATACTCACCCCTAAAAATCAAGTGCTACGTTTGAACAACAATTTCTCTCACTTACTGTTACGAAATCAACATAGTATTTACAAATCACTCATCCAGTCATACGCTCACTTACACCATACAAACATCAAACTCCTCCCCAATCACACTGGTCAACGCGACCAATCCCTTCTCTCTGGCACAAAAGCGGCAACAAGCTCCCATAAACCATATTTCAGTATTTTTACAAGGATTTTAGATAGTGGATAAAGTAGATTTAACAGACGAAATCGACGAAACGCTCACGTTAGCTTGCCGCATCATTGATAGACCAGAGTTGTGCCGAGATATATTGGTGGAGCACAATTTTAAAGTACTTACTTGCAATATTAGAAGCTTACAGAAGAACTTTCCTGAGCTTGTAACGGTACTCCATCGCCTCGACTGCCAATTTGATGTAATAGTGCTAACAGAGTGCTGGCTTAACGACAACTCTATAGTCAATCAGTTGCCAGGGTACAACTGCTTTCATACTCGGAAAGTTATCAATAAAAGTGGTGGAGTAACTGTATACGTGCGAGATACTTGGCCAGTTTCAGTTAGCGAGCCGGACTTTGATGACGCCAATTGTCTTGCTGTCAAAATTAACACAAATATCACATTACTGGGAATCTACCGCTCACCTTCATTTAGTAATACAGATAGATTTATGAACTCATTAGAAAACTCGCTAACAGGTTTGAATAGTCCTTGCGTTATTGTTACAGGGGACATGAATATAAACCTCCTTGATAATAACCCCAATGCCATTTGTATCGCTTATCAGTGTCTCCTATCAGAATACGGACTCCTTCCTACAATCACAAAACCTACTAGAGGCGAAGCTTGCTTAGATCACGCGTTTATTAGAAGTAAAGGCTCAACTCAAGGAGTAGTCTGTAAATCCTCGATAACGGACCATGACCTTGTTATCCTAGGCACAAACCTGCTAAAAGTTAATAATCCACCACGCAACAGATTTAAAACAAAAATAGATTACGCTAAGATCGCCGAAGATATTAGCAAGCGCGACTGGACCGAAGTTACGTCCAAAACCGAAGTAAATGACGCGATGTTACTGTTTAACAAAATATTAACAGAGACGATAAACAAACACACGGAAAAAATCAAAATTAGCCGCTCTAAGTTTAACTTGAAGCCGTGGGTCACTCCCGGCTTGATTCGGTGCGTGCGCCATCGAGACACGCTGCATGCTCAAGTGAAGGCGCAACCATCGAACCTACAGTTAAAATCCGTATATACTCGATATAGAAACCACTGTAACGTCATCCTACATAAACGCAGGGTAGAGTATGAAGGTAAAGAGTTAGAGAATCACAATAGCCAACCCAAAAAGCTCTGGCGAGTCATTAAAGACATTTGTGAATTCCCTAAAAAAATCAACGACAATCAAGTACTCTTAAAATCTGCAGAAAATGGCACCTCATCCATTAACATCTGCAACAGTCATTTCGTATCGGTAGGTAAGCGCTTGGCACTCAAGATCTTAAACAAACTTCAAACTACAGAGAGCGAACTCTGCAATGATGCCACTCTTGCAGACCGATCCAGGGATTCTCTGTTCTTTCACCCAACAGACAACTGTGAAGTTGACAGTCTCATTACCGACATGAAAGACGACAGCGCACCTGGATCTGACGGGATCCGTCCACTCCTTCTCAAGCACATCAAACCATTTATATTGAATCCCCTAACGCATATCTGTAACTTGAGCATGTCAACGGGTAAATTTCCTGACTTCTGGAAGGTCGCCGCTGTAACGCCAATTCACAAGAAGGGCGAAAAAGACAGTCCTGACAACTACAGGCCTATCTCTTTACTTTGTGTACTGTCAAAGATCTTAGAGAAGCTCGTTAACAACCGTGTCATCAGCTTTCTTGAAAAACACAGCCTTTTGTCCGGACGCCAGTACGGCTTTAGACGTGGGAAGTCCACAGAGCAAGCCGTTGGGCTTTTAACTGACATTGTCTCTTCAAAGGTTGATGGGGGGAAACGGGCAATTGGTGTCTTTCTAGACCTGGCCAAAGCATTTGACACGGTTTCCATTCAAATACTATTAAAAAAGCTAGATCGCCTTGGCGTAAGAGGCATCGCTTGGGACTGGTTTAGAAGCTATTTAATGGATAGACAGCAGTATGTTGTGATCGCGGATAGTGTCAGTGATAGCCTTCCAGTCACGTTTGGGGTGCCACAGGGAAGTGTCCTTGGGCCGACATTGTTCACCATGTACATGGATGACATATTGAGGCTAACTATCCCACGGTCAGATATGATTTGTTACGCAGATGACACAGCAATCATATTTCACGGTGACACATGGGAGGACGCCACTGACGCCGCAGAAAATGGCATGCGTACTATATCTGACTGGCTCGATAGAAATCTCTTAACCCTAAACGTCGAAAAAACTAATTTTATAACGTTTTCCATCAGTCATTCCTGCTGCCCGGAGATCGATCATATAAAAATTCACAACATCCACTGTCATGCAGCTTGTTGCTGCTGCAATTATATAGGCAGAGTCAAATCAACCAAATATTTAGGTGTCATAATTGACCAGAACCTGTCTTTTAAGGAACATATCTCGTCACTCTCTAAAAAAATCCGTAAGTTCATTTATATATTTAGATCCCTACGTGCCAGTGCCCCGAAGGACTTATGCAGAAAAGTTTACCTAGCACTTTGTCAATCGCTGCTGCAGTACTGTGTAGGCGTCTGGGGTAGCGCGGCCAAGGCCTATATGCTTGAACTCGAACGTGCTCAACGGGCTGTTCTTAAAGTTTTCCTTGGAAAACCGCGCCGTTATCCAACAGACAAACTATACAAAGAAGCAGGCGTCATGCGTGTCCGACAGCTTTATATCCAGAAGTCCCTTCTTAACCTGATTGCTGCGTCAGGGAGTAAATTCACGTACACCCAAAGAGGTAGGATAGGAGCTGATAGACTACCAATCCCAAGAGTTAGAACGGTTTTTGCTACACGATTTTCACTCTTTCTGCCTATTCGAGTCTTTAACATAGTCAACAAATGCACACTAAAGATCCCTGGTAATATACTCGAAGCCAAGATTATTATAAAGACATGGCTTCAGGACCTGACCTATGATGAGACAGAAAATCTCTTGTGCCCCTTGAAGTAACTAGCACTCAAACGACACTCATATGCCCCTAACAAACATACACTCACACACATGCACATACACACACACATATGCACACACACACGCACGCACACTCTCGAAGACATTCTTTGCCTCAATGATGCTATCATATTTGATGATGTTTATAATTACGCATGTTGATCTTTTCTTTAATTTATTTTGGTTCTTTTGTTTTGAATATTCATTTTATTGATTGTTATTCTTAATTAATTCTGAATGATTTATGACTTTTATTTATTTGATTGCAATCATGCTTACTGATGACTTTAATTTGATTTTTTTTTTTTTTGAATTACGCATGTTTGTTTTCTCTTTATTATTATTATTTTTTAATGTTCATTTATTGACTGCAAGATTGATATTATTATTATTTAATTTTTTCATTACTATTATTATTTTCCTTTTTTTTTTATTGTTTATTTATAATTTCCATATTTAACTGTTTCTTTTAACTTGTAGTGCTGTGTCACGCTGAGTCAGTTATTCAATATGCCTTTACTGTCTATATTGGGCCACCAAGATACAGGCTGTGCCTAGTTTGGGGCCCACGGCTTCTTCTAGTTTTGTACTATTCTAACTATGCTTACTGTTTTTGTTTTCTTGTTTGTATAATTTGTAACTTGTGTGTGTCAATAAATTGATTTATTTATTTATTTATTTATTTATTGTATAAATAAAACAAACTTACTCGTACATTTATTTTGCAGTTTTGAGACCTGCCTCATGTGTAAGAAAATATTTCATACAAGTACATTTTATATTTTGGTCGACTATTGCTCGAAAACTTGTAAAGCCTACTCAGCTGTGATAATTTTCCTTCTATTTTCGTTATTTATACTACTCCCATGATTTTTTTCGCATATCCACATACAACCCGTATAGGTGGTTTAGGTTGCCGGACTTGAGTCTAACAAAATTTTGCACTTTAAAGCTTAATTATTTCACAAACGAATCCGCAATATTATTTAAAGACCTATCCAACGAAATCCCGCACAAAGGACTTCGCGAGCAAAAATAACATCCCCACTTTAATGTGTACAGGAGATAACCTAAAAGAAAACAATATTTTACTTTAGCACTTTATCGGCTTAACTCATTTGTATGTTCATGCCAAATTACAGCTTTCTAGTATTAAGAGACTTTGAGATATAGTGCGGACGGACAGACGGACATAGCGAAATTATAAGGGTTCCATATTGACTACGGAACCCTAAACATAATGAGTAAACGTAAACACATTTGTTGTTGGGCAGTCGGGTAAAATTGAATGATCTACTTTTGCAAATATTTCTATCTTACTTGAGAATACCAATATTTTACTTAGAGCCTTTGCCGATCTGACTGCCACAACCCAATTAGTATTAGGTAACATGATCGACCCGTGCGTCTGTTATTATCCAAGCCACGACCTCGTTTCTCAATAAAAAATAAAAAGTTTAGGCACCGATAAAAATACTCTTTACCCATTTATAAAATAATACTGCTACCCTACTGAAAATCGCTTTTAAAACTCGTAACTCGTTTTAACAATAACAAAACTTGCCAAGAGTATCAATTTTAATATAAAGCGATAGTTTTTACAAAGTATCGTCTCGTAGAACCTTTTTCATTGATATTCTGTTCGCGATCATAAATCTCTTACAAAATATACAGTTTCAAAGTGAATTCAATGTTTTACTGCGGTTTTATTTACCGACATGGTGAAAAGGGGATCTGACCATTTCGTTCGTCCTAATAACTTAAGCTCTGTGGCCATTTATCCCAGTGATAAATTGAAGACGAGTGACGAAACGAAAGAACTCGTGCAGAAAATCATACGGCCCGAACAGATGAAACTGCAAGTACGAGGTGTACGGAAAACAAAAAATGGTGGCGTCATTATAAGTACCGAGACGAAACATGACGCCGACAAACTGAAGAACGCAGTCCAGCTCTCTACATCTGGACTTACCGCCAATGAGCCCAACAAGCGAAACCCCCGAATCGTGATTATAGGTGTGCCGACTTCCTTGGCTGAAAATGAAGTTTTCAAGTGCATCTTTGAACAAAATATAGCCGAAAAGTTACCAGAGATGACCATGGAATCATTCTTGTCCGCCTTAAAATTAAGCCACAAATCTGGAAAGAGAGATGCTGCGACCTGCAATTACGTGATTGAAGTTTCAGCCCATTTACGTAAATCGCTAATTCCTCTATCAAGGATTTTTATAAATTGGTCGTCCTGTCCTGTCAGGGATTTCACATTGGTAACGAGGTGTTATAAATGCCAACAGTACGGCCATGCTGCAAAATCTTGCAGAGAAATCAGTTCTACGTGTGGTCACTGTGGTCAAGAAGGTCACAAAATGTCCGAATGCCCGAATAAAACTGAGACTCCGAAATGCGCGACGTGTTCACGGTTCAAAAAACCCAATGCTCATAAAACTGGAGACGCTGAATGTCCAGCAAGGAAAATAGCAGAACACAGAAATATCAACTCAATAGATTATGAAGGCGCCTAGTGCATCATTCAATAATACACCTTCCATATCTATTTTGCTGACTCAATGAGTCCACTGTGCTGTGCGACCCTACTATCCATCGTTGTGTCTATCTAAGCAAATTCCTGACCGCCGCAAAAATGTTGTAACAACGTTGATTTTTGTATTTTTGCAATTTATTCTTGACCGACTCAATCTTGTTTAAAATACTGCTGATTCTAATGTTATAACATTATTAATATTTGCGTAATTGACATACATTTTACCAACATGTTTGAGACATTATTAATTCTAATCTAATAAATAATAGAGTTTAAGTAAATTAGATGTATAAGTATCATTAAAATTATTCTTGTATTATTACATATTGCTTAGAAATCTGTTGTCCAAAAAGTTTTTAGTATTAGAAGCCATATCGCCTGTGATACAGGTTTATTCTAGTACAGGCATCGAACTTTGTTATACCTAAGATTATTTTTAAGATTTATGTTGTATTTTACCAAACTTAACTTTGAATAAATTTATTATTATTATTATTATTTTTTTTTTTTTCTATAATTGTGACTTTTATTCTGATGTGAAAATTATATTGGAGGTATTTTGTAGAATGTGCAATTTGGTTTATTAGTAGTTCTTGGCGTAACGGTTAAAAGTTTGAGTCCCGGATTAAGCAAAGCGTTAGGTATTTTATTTTCCATGACATATGTTAGACAGAGCTCTTCTCCCTGTAATTTTATTTATGCCTCGTAAGTAATGCATAATATAATGACAAAACCCGTAATGAGGAAATTCGCCGAAGAACCAGGGTCACCGACATAGCTCTCAGATTATGCAAGTTGAAATGGCAATGGGCAGGCCACATCGCTCGAAGAACCGACAACCGATGGGGAAGAAAGGTTCTCGAGTGGCGACCACGAAACGGGGCAACCGGTGGATGCTAACGGCAGGTTGCATTTCGTTATGGCGTTCTATGGGAGAGGCTTTTGTCCAACAGTGGACGTCTCTTATGGCTGATGATGATGTAATGCTCTGGAAAGTAATCCATAGCAAGAAAGGAGGTGTCTGATTAGACGAGAAATAGAGAAATAGCGATGTTGTGGCGTAGTGCTTTTATGAATGTTTTTAGGTACTACTCATACAAAATAGGGGTTCTAGGGTCTAAGGTCACGCACTGTCACTGAAGGTAGGAAAACGGTACTGCCCTGAGCAACCAGAAGACGTCGATCGCCACGCACGGTAGGTAGGCCGGGTCAGGCGGCCTCACGCGTCGTAGGGACGCGCGGCAGGGTGATCGCCACGCACGGTAGGTAGGCCGGGTCAGGCGGCCTCACGCGTCGGTAGGGACGCGCGGCAGGGCGATCGCCACGCACGGTAGGTAGGCCGGGTCAGGCGGCCTCACGCGTCGGTAGGGACGCGCGGCAGGGCGGTCGACCAGGTGGGCAGCGGGCTCAGGGCAACTAGCCCTAGGCAGCGTTGGTGGTAGGCAGGTAGCGGCAGCGCAGACGGCCAGTAGGTAGCGGCGGCAGGCCGCTGTCTACACGGCCACGCCGTCGTCTTGTGCCGGACGCGTAGGCGTCACAGTTTAAAGGCGGCACGCGGTAGGGCGGCCGTGCAGATGCGTGCTTCTCACCGCGTTGGTAGATGCGCGGGAGCACAGCAGAGCAGCAGAACAGTGCAGCGTGAGCGAAGCAGCCATAGTTGGCTAGCCAGCGCTAGGAACCCTGAAACAGCGCCAAGGGGACGCTTGAGCTCCAAGATGGTTCCTGTAAGCCCCTACGATGTGCGTGTCCCAGCCATGCGTTAGATGCGGCAAGCTCAAGGCAGTGAAGATGGAAGATGGGTACTCACACATCGCAGTGGTTTACAGTGATTAGTTGATAGGTGAATAGTTGATAGACTAAAGGCAAGGCGTGGCGTCACATCGCCACGTGGTTCTCATTGCGTTGACTCGCGTCGCCGGTTTATGATACAGCATGGATGAGCATGATTTAGTTTATAGAGAATAGAATAGGATGCATGCCATGCGGAGAACCATATAACTAATTAGAGCACATGTGCATAGTGAATAGCTAGGTGCTAATTAATATTAAATACAGAATACATTGCCGGCAGCCATGTTAAATAGACACAAAGATTACAAATAGATATGGCTTGCCGGGACATAAATTTAGCAGCAAAAGAACACAATGGCGGAGTTCACTTACCCAATAACTGGGGACTTATCTAGTAGGCTGCTCGCTTGATGTAAAAAGGGCAGAACCTATGCGTGCAGCCGTTTTTAAAGGAGGTCCTGAGCGACGTTCTCCCTCCATTGTGACATTACAGAACATTTAGGGTTGTACCTATAATTTAGTGAGGTGACAACTTTTTAGAATTAGTCGGTTTTTAGTGAATCGACTAATTTATGCTACAATGTTTACTGACTTTCAAAAATATGATTCTAATTGGTCCGTCTGTTAGATTATCGAAAAATATTGGACACGTATTTTTTATTTTATTAAATCAGAAAAAAAAATTACGAAGATAAAACGCGTCAAAGATTTGAGTGGGGGGTTGTAACCTCACTCACCACTAAAGAATGTAATACTAATGTCTTAGAAAATGACGTCACACGATTTTTCAAAGCACTGTATTGTCTTTATTGTTCGTTTACGTGAAAAAAGAAAAAAATACGTGTGCATAATTTTTTGGTAATCTATCTGACGGACTAATTAGTTTATTTTTGTTAACTACCCTATCTGGGGCGGGCGATGGAGCGCAGCGTTCTGAATGTAAAATTAACTGACCGCATTAAAAACCACACTGCGCTCCAGAACGCAAATTGCAGACGTAGCTTATAAAGCTGCAAGACTGAAATGGGACTGGGCGGGCCATGTCTGCCGGATGCCGCCGCAGCTGTGGGCCCGAATATCGCAAGAATGGAGCCCTAACACAGCTAGACGGGGTCGTGGCAGACCGAGGAGAAGATGGCGGGACGCCTTGGATGGCTTTCTCACCAACTGGCAAGATGAAGCACACCATCGTAAGAAGTGGAAGGTATGGGGGGAGGCCTTTGCTCAGGAGTGGGACAATACGGGCTAAATAAAAAAATTAAAAAAAAAACCCTATCTGGAAAGAATATGAAATGCTGCGCCGACAGCAAATGAATTGGAAGTAGCATAATAGTATAGTGGTGTGACCGTCGGATTGCCAATTCACAGGTCTCAAGTTCGAACCCAAGGCACCCACCTTGGCCACGTGACGGCTTCCGGCCACCGTAGACGCGGGCCTGTGGCCGGTGAGTAATGGGCTAGCTCGCCGTCCGTCTGTCTTATGACGACGACAGGCCGTGTTGACGGCGCGTTCGTGTTACACGCGCGCCTCAAAGAGATGTCAGCAACATGGAAGAGGCCCGCAAGCGCCCGTCGGGGCTGCGGGATGGTGTAAGAGATACCGCGGCCTTGACATAAAGGGCTAAGAAGGACCATGGGTGGTTTTTAGTCAGTAGAAGTCTGTCACTCCCTTTCGCTCTGCTGAGCGGGAGGGGTTATTTGATGATTTCCCGCCACCCAAAAAAAATAAAAAAAAGACATCGCCCATGGTTTGTCGGATTCATGTGCGTATTGTATAATCATCACTTTTTTTTAACTTTGCCCCCCACTCGGTAATCCTCCTGTATCATGGGTGCGTTCACAATCATAATCATTTTAACTCGTATACACAAATACCCATCTGTGGGCCATACAAATTTTTGCTCCGTGCGGGGACAACTTGTGACACGCAGCATAGCAGTCCAATCGCTCAGCCACTGCGCCAACCGTGAAGTTACTTACTTTGATGAAGAACAACATCTTGAGAAAACCAAAATGCTTAAGAGATATTTCTCGACTGGGTGTAAAGCCAAGTCAGAAATCCAAGGGCGATATAAAAGCTCTGACAACAAATATTTTACCTCTGTAGCTGCTCTGCCGTCTGAGCTTTCGCGTATTCCTTCTATCATGGGCTTTAGGTTTCCGCACTTAGTCCTCGAAGTGGACCATTGTGCGTGAGCCATGGTGGCCGATTACTCCAACCAGCCCACCTCCCTCCAGAAGCAGATCAGACTTCCCGGTCTCCTCAGGACATCCGCAAGGGATCTTGGTGTTCCAAGGGTCCCTCACGAATGTTGGTAACACCTGTGCACTCAAGGAGCACATGCGCCACCGTTTCCTCCACCTCCATGCATGCTTTGCACAGGGGACTGTCAGTGATACCTAGAGTGTGGAAGTGTTTATTCAGTGATCAGTGTCCAGTGATGGTCTCCGCCACCAGAGGCAGGCTTTCCCTGTCCAGGAGCAGAAGGTCAGCTTTGTATCCAGGGATGGCATAGCTTCCTTGAATTGCTTTCACGTATTAATACATAATTTGTTGCACGATGAAAGCACTAGTATTACTTATCTTATCTCATTTCTACAGCTCGTGAGTCGCGACACACAAGGTCTTTAGACAAATTGCAATTTGCAATGCAAATGCACATGAAATTCTAAACTTTGCACTCCCTACTTCTCAGAACCCATCACTTAGCTGTGTTTCTCAATTTCTGTAGTTCCGGAACAACCATATGCACCTTAGGGGGAAAGCATACTAGAGCTAGTGTGCTGCTCTGTTTTTAGCATCAGGTCGGCAATTTCAAGAGTGATGCTGAAAAACGACTTTAAGTGGTTTGGTGTTTTCTTGAGTTTGTTTCTGTTACTAACAATTCCACTACTAGCGATTGTGACTGATAAGAAATTTGGAAGACACTCCCTGTGTCAGTTCGACTGGTTCGATTTCGATATTGACGAACAAAACGCCACAGTCGTGTTGCGCGACGATTGCTTACGTTCGGCTGTGGTCAATCATGAGAGTGGCAAGTTTTCTAAAATGCGATAAAATAGGGTAGTTAACAAAAAACATCTAATTAGTCCGTCTGATAGATTTCCAAAAAAATATTAGACACGTATTTTTTCTTTTTTTACGTAAACAAACAATGAAGACGATACAATGCTTTGAAAACTCGTGTGACGTCATTTTCTGAGACATTAGTAGGACATTCTTTAGCGGTCAGTGAAGTCACAACCCCCCACTCAAATCTGCGTTTTATCTTCGTCAATTTTTATGGATTCGATAAAACAAAAAATACGTTTCCAATATTTTTCGATAATCTAACAGACGGACTAATAAGAATCATATTTTTTTAAGTCAGTAAATATCCCTATTGTAGATAATTTTTATCAGCCGTTTCCCAACTATGTCTAAGTCACCTTGCGGCTCCATCATCAGGCATCATTAGGCAGCCCATCACTCCCTACCTGTCCTTTTCCTACGTTTGAATTAGCTTGCGGTCTAATTCGATGCAGCAGAATACCTGTATTTAACATGGAAAGATCGGGTACTATAAGAATCGCCAGACTTAAGTGGCAATGGGCAGGGCATATTGCTCGCAGAACGCATGGCCGATGGGGCCGAAAAGTTCTGGAGTGGCGACCGCGAGCCGGAAGACGTTGCGTTGGAAGGCCTCCTACTGGTGTACCGATAACCTTTCGAGGGTGCGGAGACCCGCTGGATGCGAGTCGCACGGGGCCGGTCAATGTGGCGACACCTGGGAGAGGCCTATGTCCAGACGACGTCTTTTGGGTGAAATGATGATGAATGATGACCGCCGGCGTACTAACTGGGTTGCAGTTAGGGTGGTAGTGCATTTAGTAATGTGTACCAAGGTTTCTCATGGTAAGACTGGTTGTCAGTACTTTGGGTCACTGATTACCTGCTCGTTATCAGTTTAGAAGCCTAATACTAGTCAAATAGGCTATCTGACCTTCACAACCCAGTTACTCACCGATTTTAAGTCTCCCGTGTACCTCAACCCTTACCTGGATCCATATCCGTTTACGACACGATACCAAAGGCTCCTCTTTAACGGGATTCTCATTTGAACCGCACGAAGTCGGCGGCACTTTGTCTATGAGTGTCATGGCGGCGATATTGAGTTTGCGCTACTTTGAGAATGGAGACGTTGTGCGGGAAGGTGGCGGGGTCGGGTTTGAAACTGGATTAAAGAAAAGAAATAAAGAAAATCTGTTTGTCTTGTGTTACCTAACAAGACACACACACACACACACATAAAAATTGTAATCCCAGAAAACTTAGGCAACCCTATATGTTTATGCAATAGAGATGTTTACCGACTTAAAAAAATATGATTCTAATTAGTCCGTCTGTTACATTACCGAAAAATATTGGATACGTTTTTTTGTTTTATCGAATCAATAAAAATTGACGAAGATAAAACGCGTCTAAGATTTTAGTGGGAGGTTGTGACGTTACTGACCGCTAAAGAATGTCATACTAATGTCTCAGAAATACTAATAAATAAATAAATAAATAAAAATATTTTATTATCAGGCATCAAGGCCCATAGGGTGTTAGTATTACAACTCACTTAAAAGCTATGTTAGTAAGGTACAGGAACATTACTTAAAAATACAAATAACAAACACAAACACGGGAAGATTTAACAAGCTTTGTTGCCAACATGTAGCTTGATAAACCTCCCCATTGTAGGCCCATCCAGCCTCTCTGCAAACACCCTCAGGATGCTGTTGCTGCTTCCCCTCACTCGGGCTATTACTGAAGCAACCTTCTTCCGCATTATGGCAAAATAATCGTCAGTGTGCGCATCAGCGAACATGCCTGACGCACTACAGTGGGGTGGAAGCCTCAACAGCGCCCTGAAGGCATTATTATATTGAATGCGCAGGGCATTGTCTGCTTTTAGGGTATGGTTATTCCAAAGGCTGCTAGTGTAAAATGTTTGGCAGAAGGCCCTAAAAAGAGTTATTTTCACAGGAACTGAACAACCATGGAACCTTCTGCATATCATATTTCCCCTCACAGCCAGTGCCCTGCGCTCCCGTTCCATATCCAAATCGTCTTTCAGTTCTTCGTTCACAATGTGGCCTAAGTATTTAAAGTGGGTAACTCTCTGCAAAGGCGAACCATTTAGCTTAACAGGAGGGGCAAAAGTTGGATTTTTATTCCTACCCCGAAACACTAACAGCTCACTTTTGGTAGAATTGTATTTTAGCCCGTGCCGTTCGGCATATTGTTCACAAATTGAGAGCAACTTTCTAATTCCACTGATAGTCGGGCTCAGCAGCACCATGTCGTCTGCATAACTTAAGTTATTAAGACATACTCCATCTATATGGCATCCGACATGAGTGCTGCTGAGCTCAACCAGCAGTTTATTCACATAAATATTAAAAAGCCTTGGGGAGGTTAACCCACCCTGCCTAACACCGCACTCGAGTTTATACGGGTCAGATAATGCATTAGACCATTTGACGAAGTTCCTCTGCTTGTCATACCAAAAAGATAATATAGACACTAATGCAGAAGGAACGCCCGCCTCCAGAAGCTTCTCCCACAAGACATTATAAGAAACCAGGTCGAAGGCCTTAGTAAGGTCCAGGAAACAAGCATACACAGGTGTTTTCCTGTCAGTATAATATTTGACAGTATGCTTCAACGCAAGTATGGCACTTTCAGTAGATAGCCCTGCACGAAAACCAAACTGTGTGTCATGTAACTGGGTGTACCCACTGAGGTGTGAGTCAAGCACACTGTCAAATACTTTGGCTATCACAGTTGCCAGTGAAATAGGCCTGTAGTTACCTTTGTCTGCTATGTCTCCTGTCCGATTCTTCACAATAGGTACAACAATTGTATCCAGTAACTCCTGAGGTAAGTAAGAATGTCCCACACACAAATTAAATAACATAGTCAACACTCTCGGTAGATGTTTACCAGCATTCTGAAGGTGCTCAATGCTAAGCCCATCATGACCAGGTGATTTGCCCCTCTTCATGCCTTTAATCACAGATTTTAGTGCTTTACATGAAAACTGAATAGGTGATCCTGATCTACATGTCTCAGCATCGTGCACCCTCTGCGCAGACTTAAGAGATGACTTCACTTTAAAATGGTCTTTAAAACAATTGGCTATCTCATAGTTATCATTTTTACCATCCACGCTAACTGGTAGGCTTGGAGTATTCTGTAGCCTCTTAGTACCTTTCCAAAATGATGAAAAACGTTTTTCTGAATGGAGTGAAGCCAAAATATCCATTTCAATTCTTTCTTGGTTCTTAATGCACCATTTCAGTTTTGATTTAAAGATTTTACGACTTAATGCCATTTCATCATAAATAGACCCACTACTGGGTTGACCATACCACAACCATAACTTAAATTTAATTCTAGCCTGTGTGTGAAATTCTTTTACATGTTTGTTCCATCCCTTAATACCCATATTTCTTACAATGCCTTTTGGGGTTCTGCTTAAACTAGCAGCTTCACTTAATATAGACACAATTTGAGTGTACATTTTATCCAATAAAAATGTATGGTGGGTATTATCACAAAAATTATCGGCACAAAGTTCAAAGTCTTTTGGAAAATCTAAGCTTTTTAACTTATTGTTACATATAGAAGTGTATTGACTGATTTCCTCTGGTTTTCGTTCCCCCCAACACACACCGTTGTACAAAGATTTAATTACATTTGTTTTTACTCTAATAACATTAATATCACACTCTATTTTTAAAGGAAAGTGATCGGACCAATACGAATCGTAAATAACTTTAATGTTATCAATTGTTTTTCTTGCCGACTGTGTAACAAGACAGTGGTCAAGCCAACGCTTACATCCGTGTGCGTCACTGATAAAAGTGTAAGTTTGCGGTAACATGCTTAGATAATCGATGTCCGCACATAATAATTCTTGCTCACTACAAAAACTAAGAAGTTCGTTACAAAATGACTCACCCGGGTGCGCGTTGAAATCTCCCAATACAAACACTGATTCAACATTACTATTTTGTATGATAGAATACATTTCACTGAGACATTCCGTAAAATGTGGTAAGTTATCACTGCAATCTGTTGGCATATACATATTTATAACCATAAAATAGCGGTTATTTATAACTACATTTACTGCACAAATTCGGTTGTTGTCGCACTGCACTAGAGACACGTTATCAACTGCACTTTTTCTCCACAATATGGCAAGACCTCCGTAAGGTCTACCGTTACAAATACCAGCCGAAGTGTCCACTGAAGACTTCGCGGTATAACTGAAGTCTAGATCTATATTTTCCAGAAAGCATAAATCATGTGGATATAGCCACGTTTCTTGTAACAAAACAATATCAGCTGTTTTGCATAGTAAGCGTACACAGTTAACAGATCTCTTGATATTTTTACAATTGAATGTTATAATGTTCAATTTCGATGTACTATCCATTAATTGCCTTATTTATTCCATCCCTCTCGGAAATAATATTATTTCCGTCTTGTTTTCCACTCTTGAAGTGAATAAAGCGACGAAATGTGACGCCATCTGGCCACATCTGATCGTCTAAAAATGTTTCCAGCTTGCTTTTATCTACTAATAGTTTAAAAGCATTATACGGCTTTTCCCTCTTCATAGTAATTTTCTCAAGTGAAACAACCTGCTCCGTTTTCTTTTTGATATATTGGCAGATATCTTCCACTGCGGTCTCCTTGTTTACGTTGGAAATAAACAAAGGGACTTTCATCTCGGCGGCTTTAAATTTTTCTGACACGTTCGTTTCCGCTTTGCCCGTTTTCCCAGCAAAACGATTTCTCGATCTACGATTTTGCACTGTTATCCATTCGTCAGTTGGTTTAATTTTCGGTCTCCACTCACCATTTCTCACAATTTCCGCCATAGTGGGTTTCGTTGTTGGTTTCAATTCTGTATGACTAACAGTTGACTCAATCTCCGTACACATTTGACACATTTCGCTTTCCAACACCGTCGAATTAAATGGCGCGTGCGCTTCTTTTGCTAGCTTATCTCCCTCAGTATAACTGTGAGCGAAAGAGCGATACTTTGGTGAGTCAGCGCGCTCAAAGCTAGAACGTTCCGTCATCGCGGTGTTGTCCGGCCGTAAACCAACCGGCCCGCTATCAAGCAAATACCCGCCTCTTTTATTTGTGTTGATGTTGCATGTTACCAATGACGCTGGCAGCCGGCTACATCCTAATTCCTTCTTCAGCTCATCCAGTTGACGTACTGTTGCAAAATTGCCTTTTATCTCACTAATTTCAGCACGCACAATTAGCAGGTCTTTTAATAATTTGGTGACATCGACGTGGTCAAATGTAACGGGCGGCAACTTTTGCAAGTCACGCGCCACAAAGATCGGCATAAGATCCGGTTCGGTCACTTTAAAAACACATATGATATCCTCTAAGTCTCTCTGTGTTTTGCCTTCTTTACGCCTGGATATCTTCTTCTGGTTAGTCTTTAGAGAACTAAACAGCAACTCCTTAGCACTGACTACATCTTCTTCTCGAAATGCAGATATACAGATCCTTATTAGGCTTTCATTGTCTATTACATCTATCTTGTTCTGTATAAATGATAATAGTTCACATATCACTATGTTACAGTTCACACATTTTAGCGTATTCACAGACATTTTCGCGGAGGTAGGTGGGTACCTATTTTCGAACCGTTCGCTAGCGAGTAATGTTTTCATTGTTTGTTTAGACGAAAAAATAAAAAAATTGTGTCCAAAATTTTTTGGAAATCTATCTGACGGACTAATTAGTTTTTTTTTTAACTACCCTATTAGTACATCATCGCTGGCGTGGTGACTTAGAGGGTTTTCTGCGAAATTGGTATTAGAAAAACGAAGGCTAAGTCTATAAAGTAGGCCTTTGTCCAGCAGTAGGACAATAGAGGCTAAAGAGGGTGTGTCGAAGTTGAAGAAGACGCTCTGTTATTAATAAGTTCTTCGAAAACCCAAGTCATAGGGATCTCCGTATATTATGAGGTTGGTATTTTATCTGGTTGTGACAGAATCTGATAATATACCGACTGTTTGTCTAGACTCTAGACAACTTACCAGGGGTGGCGTTTTTACTTTGATTATTTGTGTTCTTTTTAATTTTTTTTATGTACTGCTTACTAATTCTTATCACTGTCTTTTTGATTTTACTTTATTTATTTAAATATTGTCTACTTATGAAAATCTGAAATTGTCCCTATTGTTTTTATAAACCACCTAGCTGTAAGTTTATCAAAAACAGTAAAATAAAATAAAAAATACATCCAAATTTCTCAACACCGAACACACATTTTTTAGTTCATCATCATCTCCTATCCCTGTCCTAATTTATTTCTGAATGAAGAATGTCTTCTTCTTTCATACTTCTCTATTCTTCTCGTTTTTTTTCCTTTTTACATGTTATCTCATTGCAGTCACCTCCAAAACAAAATAAAGAAAATCACACACGGGATAGATTTTTATATGGCTTTTTCTGCATCACGAATTTCTTAGTACCAAGCCCAGAGTGCACACAATGGGCATAATGGGCCTTATCAGAAAGCTCAAAGTCACCCAAAGAATAAATGAGGACATCCGCATGAGAACCAAGGTTACCGACGTAGCCCGAAGAATCGCCAGACTTAAGTGACAATGGGCAGGGCACATTACTCTCGGAACGGATGGCCGATGGGGCCGAAAAGTTCTGGAGTGTCGACCGCGAACCGGAAGACGTTGCGTTGGAACTTTGGAAGGCCTCCCACTAGGTGGACCGATGACCTGGTGAAGGTTGCGGGGAGCCGTTGGATGCGAGACGCACGGGACCGGTCAATGTGACGACACCTGGGGGAGGTCTATGTCCAGCAGTGGACGTCTTTTGGCTGAAATGATGATGTTGATGATGAACCCCAGAGTAATGATCTGTTACCGGTTGATAGCATTAGGCTTGGTCCTACTACAAACAATCCTGGCGAAATTAGGGTGTTACTATAAATAATTTACACCTCTGCGTTAGTTGTTTGTCTATGTAACTAAAAACCAGTAATATTTTATTAGAAACGAGTCATTACTTAAAAAGCACAGCAATACATTATTTTGTTCTGTTTACATTTAAATTAAACTCTCAAGGGTGCAATTAGTAGTTACGTTCGTGCTTTGTCCTTACAATTTATATGCTCTGTTAAAGAGTTACACTTCTGTTAGCTATAAAGTGATGTTTTCTAACTGCCTATATATTTCGTTTCCACAAAATGAAAAGTTAACTATTGGATATGCGGCCTGAAGTTGTTTTATATTTATATCCGCACTTTTCTTTAGATTTGAGAGGAAAGTAGATTTGTAAGCGATATACTTATGAGATGAATTTAAATATGGCTAGAAAGAAAGTACCTACGTTCCCACTATTTAAATCAGACCAAATAGCGTTAGTCATGGTAATTACCAGTTATGTTTTATTTTGGTATTTGTTGCAATATTTATTAGTTTATGTTATTTTTATATGTGTATTAGTATTAATATAAGTAGATATTTATATATATTTTAAATGATTTTTTTTTTATTAGTTAGTTTGCAGCCTACCACAATGTTGTCTTGTTTGAGCCTAAGGTTGACTGGTAGAGAATGCCTTGTGGCATTAAGTACTGTTCCCGAGGAAAACAACAATTCTTATAATAGATGATTTCACGCGTATGAAGATCGTGGGGCTAAGTTAGTAGCGTATATTTTTAAGGATGGTTCCGCCGCTATGACGCACACAAAATCCACGCGAGAGATTTACTTTCGTCCCCGCCACGCGATGTGGAGTAACATCCGATACTCTCCATCTACTGACACTAGTTTTATACAACTTAATATTTTATGTTGGGTAGTCGGACACATGCAAACATGAATTTATGCATTGGTGATGTGATGACGTATTAAGTAATGTTGAGGCTTAAACTTCATGGAAATTTAAATAGAATGTCAATGTTTAAGAGTTTGCTTGTTTGTAATTTCAAAATACCCAACTTTTTACGGAATTCACATAAATGCAAGTAGTCCTACTTGTTTGTTACACCTAATCTCCGAAACGGCTTGACTAGTTTGAACAGGACTGTTATAAGCAGGTAACTAATGTTGTAAGGAAGTAACTCAGGCATTGTTTTATTTTAGAAAGCGATTAAGGTTCCATGATAAAAAAAAAATATTGTTTGTAATAATTTCATCGAATGAGAGTTAGTTGTAAATAGGAAAGAGACAAATATTAGTATTTGTCTCAAGTTAGCTTGGGACTATTAGAATTGTTACATTAGAAATGATTTGGTGATGATATTTTAGTGTTTCTATAATCGATTTTTAGTCGCGGACTTGTTTTAAAACTAACACTGGTCCTTCGTTACATAAAATACTGTAAAATGTAATGTAGTGTAACTATAAACTACAGACGACTACAAGCCAAACCACATTGTGACGTGGCGTATAGTCTGCAACACAAGTCCTCCTGTTGGCACAAATGAAATGTTCTTAGCGACGGCTTAAGCTGTTTTGATCGCTCGTTTGTGTCTAGTGTAGGGTGGATAGCAAGTTTTGAAAGTTTGGAGACTTTCTTTAAAAAAAAATTTTGTGTAGATTCCACCAGTTTTACAATCATTATAATGATTCTTGGGTCTCAATGGCGCCATAATGTACTATACTATACACTTGTACCATAATGTACTATAGTTTTGTGTGAATTTGTAGAGGGTAGACTATTTTGCTGTTCATAAACAATCACCCGCATTTACTTCAGTTTATTCGTGATCCTGGTGCTTGCAAACAGGGCAAACATATCGTGGAAGTCATAGCAAAGACGACATGGTCGATAGTGGCTGAGGGATTGACTGCTCCCGTCGGAACCGCGGGTTGCCCGTCGGGGCCGCGGGTTGCCCGTCGGGGCCGCGGGTTGTACACTAGTTATCGCGGCCTCGATATACACCGTTACATTTTGATCGTTTTAATCCCTTGAACGGGTGGTTTAACTTACAAAATACTATTCATCAACAGCTTGCACAGCATTCTATATCTTAAAATAAAAAAAATTGGAAGTGATAACGTAGAGGAAAGTCACCAAATATGAAATAGTATCTTAATATGGAATACCTTCATTTCTCTAAGACTATAAGTATGAAACGCAACACTCGACCATCTTCTGTTCCATTCGGTCTATTGCACCACGTACGTGTTAGTAGACCGAATGGAACAGAAGATGGTCGAGTGTTGCGTTTCATACTTATAGTCTTTTTTTTTTATTTCATATTTGGTGACTTTCCTCTAATATTCGCAAAATGCATGAAACCAGTAGTAGCACACAAGTTAGTTACCTACGCGTACGCCGCGTCGTCGTCAGTGCGTACCTAACTACCTACCTTCGAGCTTAGGTTAATGAACCCGATCAGCTTAGGTTATTGAGTCGCTCATCTGGTGTTCATGTAAACAAATGAAATGATTCCAAATTTTCCTTCATACCTTTACGGGCTTAGGACCGTCATAATTGCTTTGTGCCTAGGTGTCGGAACATACCTAATAAAATTAAAAGAATTACTTATGCTAAAAGCGGTAGGTTGTACATGTAAAAATAAGTTCTAACAGGCGCAGAGTTATGGCGTATTTAAAAATGTGGAATCAAAATTACTTACAACGATTAAAAAGAAGAGTTCTGTTACAAAACTAATAATTAATCACTTCTACACTTCACGATAGCGTAATAATTGTTCAAAATGCAAAGGAACCATTCCTTTCGATACATAATCTTGCACGTTTAATTAAATTGTTTTTTAATTTCAATAATGTGTCTCTGTCACTTTTTAAAACATCGAACGCGTCCACTATCGCACTTTTTATTTGTTCACGAGTTTGATTTTGGTTTCTGTACACCAATCGTTTCACCTCACTCCACAAATAAAAATCCAGCGGGGTAAGGTCCGGGCTCCTTGCTGGCCAAGCAACTGGACCACCCCGTCCAATCCAGTGATCTCCAAACACGGAATTTAGGTGATTACCTATGTAGATTACGCTCGTAATGTGATGGACATCCGTCATGTTTCACACCGTCTTAGAGAAACTAAATTATTTAAATGACATGGTCTTGTGCTGCCCTTAGCGCGCGGGGTGCGCGGGGCGCGCGCCTTTTGCATTGCCAATCAAATAAGGTTTGGGGGCGGGGTTTGCTCTAGCATTGGCTAATTTTTGTGAGTCCACGTTGACTGCGCTTACGCGTCATTGTTGTTAGTATCGAATAGTGCCTACTAATGGTTCGCATTGTTTTTTCACTAATGCGAGAATTAATTCGAGTTTAAAAGAAAAAAACCTTTTTTATTTTATTTTGTCTTTACAAATCGATAGTACTTCATGCACCTGATTGACCCTCCACGGGATTAAAACGATCAAAATGTAACGGTGTATATGGCTAAGAAGGAACATGGGTGGTTTTTAGTCAGTAGAAGCTCTGCCCAAGAGCGGGAGTGGTTATTCGATGATTTTCCACCCGCCAAAAAAAAAAAGGGATTGACTGCTGTACTACGTGTCGCGGGTTCAATCCCCGCACAAAACAAATACGTGTACGGCTTCAGATAGTTGTTTCGGGTTTGAATGTTTAGTGAGCGAATGTGAGTACCTAGGATACAGAATAAAATCCTAGTGCGAGGCACAGTTTTCAAATATACAAAAAAAAATTGTAAAGAATATTGTACACAACCCGTTTTCAGTAATAATTATATAATGATAAGGTTAGTATATAAACAATGCCGGTTTAGATAAATAAGAAAGTAATATTCGAGAGTTGCAGGCCACAGCTAGCAGACAACTAAATCCTTTCTGTTATACGCTGCATACAGTCTTTTCCAATCTTAAATCACAAACAAATAACTTCTTCACACAAATGTCGCATCACTAATTAGTTCCCAGCCTCTCCGAACACGTGTGCCCCAATGTTTGCAACTCTCTCGACACAGCACACCAGGAGTTTCTCTAGCTAATCTATATACCGTACTCATAGTCTAAAGTACACTCGATATAGGTAAGTTGGTATGGAGTAAGTCGATAAGTTTAGTTATACGTACCAGCAGGCTTAACACGACGCTTTCTATTTCTACTCTACTATAGAATAGAAATCGCTTGTCTACACTTCTCAAAATCTCTCCTTCCCGAGCACGAGGTCACACCTAGACTTAGGTTTCTTCATAGACAGTGACTTTTCCATAGCAACGGGGTAGTCGCTAGTGACGTGTAATTACTAGCCAATTTTATCATATTTCTGCGTTTCGTTCTCAAAGAAGCATTGTTTTGAGCGGACCTTTCTTCAATAACATAACGCAAATTCTGAATGTTTGACATATTTAGAATTATCTGTGATTTGTTTGCTCCTAGTGCGGCTAAATTAAATATTAAAACGGATTTGTGTGCAAGTACACCGTACTGTGTGTTGCGATTTTATCTATAGTAAATTGTGATGGCGTCACGCAAAAAGTAAGTACATATCCCACCAAAAACAAAACTTGTAAAAAAAGCCAAGCCGAGCAACTCACTTTTACCGTAAAAAGTAGTGAGATCCATGTAATACCAAGTCAGTTAATATATTTAATCCCTACTTAAAAACCTTTGATGTTTTAAATACAAGATTGACTTGGCCACTGTATCACATTGGCCAATGCCATGGCGATTAGCTATTACAATGGCCTGTTTAACATTGGCGAATGCGATGCGATGGCCAAGCCAATCTTTTATTTAAAAGGTTGGTAAGTTTTTTTTAAGCTTCTATGTCTGCTAGGAGTGCCATAAACTTTTAATGATCAGTCAATCAGTCAGTCAGTGAGTGACAAAACTAAGGAACTTTGATTAGTTATAATTCTTTAACTACTGGTTCAAATTATGTTGTTTTATATTCCCTGTGAAATAATAGATCAAAGTTATAGGACAACATAGTGTAAAAACTCAGGATCTTTTGTGGTTCTTAGATTATTGTTAATACCTAAAATCTATTATTTATAATTTTTTTTTTTGTACTTATACTACTACGGAATACAACAAAGCACCTATTACTTTATATAGTGTATTATAAAGCACCGCCTAAAATTATTAGATTTAACGAAAAAATAACTAAAGAAACTCTGTCTAGGTCCTTTTTAATGTAGACTATTTCGGAAGAAAGTTCTTTAATCCAAACTGTCAAAATCGGAGAAAAATGGTACGTCATGCTTGACATTATAGACAGTTGTCTAGGGTAGTGAAGACACTTCTCTTCACATTTGATTTTATAATCGCCATGCTACAGACTGTAGAAATCTTTCTACTGTCTACACGAAAACGTCATTTTTGTCTTTTCTTCCGTAGACAAAACCCTTCTCTACGGTTCTCGTGCTAAGCCTGCTGTCTTTGAAACTTGAAGTAATCTAAGATGTAAACTTCTTGGTACTGATGACATCTTTAGCAGCCAGCCAGGCATTAAACCGGTTTCGTGTACTGAAAACTCGAGAGGCTCTGGACACTGGAGAGACTGGTGGATCAGAGACAGGTGGAGGGCAGGAGATCACGCGAACGGTCACCAACTCGCTGGACTACTATAAGGGATCTACTGAGTCCATCATGGGCAACTAACGGTATTCGCAACGTCTCCAACCGGCAGAAATGAAAACACATTGCTGAAAGAGCAACACCCGGGGAAGTCAGCGACCCACCGAACATCTCTCAGTGGTACGTCTGCGCGACCACGACAATTCTTGCAATAGTATTTTGTACTCGAAATCTTCTTCCTAGAAAAATCTGAAGTAAAATCTATTTCTTAAAATCTTCTTACTAGAAGAAAGAGGCCTGTATGAAACGATAGCTCGCATTGACAAACACTGAAGATACCATCAGTGCTAACTAACATCACGTGGGGCATAGCGGAAAGGATTAGAGGAGGGGCACTGCTTGCGATACAGCTCCAGAACTTCACCTGCTTCCTAACCATATTTGGGTCGGCTTCCAGTCTAACTAGATTACGTCCGGACATGACTTACAAAACTCAGTAACAGCACAAAATACGATACCCCCGGTAAGCCTAGCTGTTAGACTGACTTTAGACTGTCAAAGATCTACAAAAGGCAGTCGGGGCCCACTGCTAAGTGGTTGGCTCGCAGAAAACCAGCCATGTAATGGTGGTCACTCATTCACGTTCGAACCTCGGCAACCAAATCTATTTGCTCGTCTAGAAGATAGACCAGTACGGTTGTTATATTTTTGGACTCGAGCTTCTTGCCCCGACTTACGAACAGTAGGTCGTGGGCTCGAATCCAGGCAGGCGCATTACATTGTGTTATTTATTTCAACACCGCTGCTCTCAAAACGGTGAAGGAAAACATCGTGAGGAAACCGGCATGTCTTACAACCAAACAAATTCAAAGACATGTGGCATCTACCAACCCGCACTGGGCCAGCGTGGTGGATTACAGCCCGTCCTTCTCCTAGAGAGGAGGCCTGAGTCAGTGGGAACATAATAGGCTGATGATGATGATGAGCTTCTTATATCTAAGTTTTCATCATCGTCATAAGATTTCCTAAAAAAATCCCAAACTAACAAGTTCCAGTCCCAAAAACTTCCCCAATCACAGTGACACCAGGTTTGAGCGGTCTCGCTTCTCTAATTAGACTCAGTCGGCTCTCGCGCGCGACGAGTGTCAGTGGAGTGTCTGCCCGCTCTCGCGACACTAATTGCTGCAGCCAGGTGGATCACGTCGCTTGTTTGTCTCTGCGGTCATTTTGGGGGATCAGCAGTACAGGTGCAGTGGGGGTCATTTTAATATGAATTTAAATATCATGCTAAATATATCTAAAGGGTTGTGTAGAGTACCCAATAGTTGAGTTGTAAGGGGCTGCGGGATGTTGTAAGAGACCTATAGGGCTAAGAAAGAACATAGGTAGTTTTTAGTCAGTAGAAGTCTGACACTCCCTTTCGCTCTGCTCAAGAGCGAGAACGGTTATATGATGATTTCCCATACCACAACAAAAAAAGGATTTCTGTTGTAGCAGTGTTGTTTTGATGTAAATATTTTTTACTTATTGCTGATTTTTAAAGTGATTGCAATAGGCTTCCAATCAAGATACTATTTCTTAATCGATACTATTACATTTGGTAGGGAATACATCAGTCTCAATTATGGACCCTGTCGGGCACAGCATAGATAAAAGTAGCAGAGAGGAGGAAGAACGCTCGGCGTTTATAAGTTAAATTACGAGGTTATATATGTAATTTATTTAGTAACATTTGTAAACCAATTATTTTTTAAAATATTAATTATTGTTATATATATACTTATTATTATTTTTATTTATTATGCATGTAATTTATTTATTTTTTATTAATTAGATATGTAAGTAAGGAATTTAGTTATTATTATTTTTATTTATTATGTAAGTAATGGAATTATTTTTATTAATCATATGAATAATTTAATTATTATTGTTTATTATTTAAGTAACTTAATTTATTATTATTTATCATACTTTCGTAAGTTATTTATTTAATATTTATAATTTATCGTTTAAGTATTCGCTTAGACTATAGTAGCATTTGCTTTCAAGGAAGATTTTTAATTTATTAATAAATATATTATATTTATCTAAGTTCTTGATTATTGCAGGGAACTTATTATATTTTTTTATGGACATGACAAAGGTACTATCGGAGTGCATTTTTAATCGCGATATTGGCAAGTTTAGTCTATTTTTATGTCCTAGAATAATTTTTGTTTGTATGTCCTCTCTTTTTGTAAAATAATCTGGGTACTACTACGTACGAACTTACAAACTTCAAATATATACAAACATGGTAGGGTATTATCATGATGGCGCTCTTGGGAGTAAGACAGTATTAATAATATGATTTAAGAATCTATTATGTTGTTGGCATCGCTGCGATCTTCAACAAACTAAAATATTTCAACGATGTATGTCATAGCAGTTCTGTATGATTTGTAGCGCAATATCGGGTGAAAGTAAGCCTTCTTCCACAAAGCGGCACCGTAGACCTCATAGGAGATGGCGGGACGAGCTGGACAGAATCAACAAACAGTGGGTCTACATTGGCCCTTGATCGAAAGATTCGGAGGTCATGGGAGGAGACATTTGCCCAGCAAGGGAATGACGGGAGGAATAAGAAAGGTTAAACTGTATAAATCGGGTAGTTAACAAAAAAAATCTAATTAGTCCGTCAGATAGATTTCCAAAAACGTACGACACGTATTTTTTCTTTTTTCACGTAAACTAACAATGAAGACGATACAGTGCTTTGAAAACTTGTGTGACGTCATTTTGTAAAACATTAGTATGACATTCGTTACCGGTGAGTGACGTCACATCCCCGCACTCAAATCTTTGACGCGTTTTATCTCCGTATTTTTTATTGATTTAATAAAACAAATAATCCGTATCCAATATTTTTTGATAATCTAACAGACGGACTAATTAGAATCAATTTTTATGAAATCAGTAAACACCAATATTGAATAAATAAAATATTTTACCCCGAAATATACCACACACTTATATTTTCACAGTAAAAGTATCACTTTAAAAAAAAATAGATTGCGTTCTAAAACGGATTTCGACACGAGCCAACAATGCGCCAGTAACTACCCACATAAAATCGTTTTAAAAAGATTGCTTTTTAAAGGGAATTCTTTAATAAAAACCGTATTGTCCCCGTGGGTGCAATAAACTGCTCATCGCATCACTGAAGCTTTATAATTTAGGGTTATTCTTGCTAGGGTGCGCGCGTGTTCACCCTTTTCTTGGTTTTTCTTGTTTTATGTTTTTATCCTCACGTTTCTTTAGATTTTAGGGGAAGGTAGACTTGTTAGCGATACTTAAGAGATGAATTTAAAATGTGGCTAGAAAAGAAGGTTGGATCAAAAGCCACGAGCTCGTCGTGGCTAAATGTTGAATGACGCTTTTGTCCATCTTTAGGATTAGCTGTGGTTGGCTGGTTCCGTGACTGAGTGACCATCCATTACAAATCGATTTTCTTTATTGTCTCGGAAACCACGTTAAGCCTCATTTACGGAGACGCGGGGCGTCGCGCGGCGCGTTATGCGTTTTAATTCAAGCACAGCGATGTATGAAAACTTTAATGATTTCAAACGACGATTTTACGAGAAAAGATTTTTCGCTCGTTAGTTTAAATGAAGCGTTTGTTGCGGTGGACCCGCCTCTCTGTATAAATGAATAAATAATGATAAATAATAAATAATAAATAATGCACGCGACACGCACCGCGCGACGCGCGCGACGCCTCGCGTTTTCGTAAACGAGCCCCTAAGCTGTTGGATTTGACAATCGATTGTAGATCTTTGATAGTCGTAATAGGTAGTCAAGTGAGCTTGATAGTCTGACAACCAGTCTTTCCAAGGGGTATCGTATTCGTCACATAGTCGTGCTTTTGTTTTATAACCTAGTGACGTGACCGTTGGACTGCCAAGTCATATGTCTAAAGTTCGAAACCCAAACCTCTGATTTTTAGGATTAATGTGCAGCTTTCAAAATAGGGTAGTTAACAAGAAAAATTATCATCCGTCGGATGGATTACCAAAAAATATTGGACACGTATTTTTCCTTTTTTCACGTAAACAAACAATGAAGACGATAGTCCTTTGAAAACTCGTGTGACGTCATATTCTAAGACAATAGTATGACATGTTTTACCAGTGAGTGACGTCACAAACCCCTACTCAAATCTTTGACGCGTTTTATCTTCGTAAATTTTTATTGATTTGATAAAACAAAAAATACGTATCCAATATTTTTCGATATTGTAACAGACGGACTAATTAGAATCATATTTTTTTTAGTCACGAAATATTCCTATTATCATGTGTTTCATTGACAGAAAACATGGTGAGGAAACCAGTACGTCTGAGAGATGTCTCGACAACAGGTCGGTTACTACCCACACAATAAGGAATCACTACATCTCACTTATTTCAAACAGAAATATTCTTCCTGAATCCGGTATTTAGTTTCACACTTTTATGTGACATGTCGCACCATTCTTCATACTTTATTTTATCTAACAATTTTTCAGTATCTTCTCGTTTAGGATTCTGTTTACTCCTACATCCGTGGTAATATAGCATTATATAATGGTTATATACCATTTACGGTGCTCCCCGTGATCCCATAAAACATGGTTACGAGTTTAAAGGTTTGCTTACACTGGTGATTTTAAATTGCTCAACTTTGAGCAATGTTGCTTAAAATCATTTTAATGCGGCCGCCACACACTCGACGAGTGTCATGGGACGTAGCGAGAAAAGGAGGCAGAGACATATAGTGTGGCCACTTTACTCGTCATGCCACACGTCATGCTCCTCGTCCTGCCCATCGCTCCCTATGTTGTCGGTTTTTGTTTTTGTAGGAGCGTCGCGATTAATTGCGCGAGTAGAGCAGTGTGGGCAGAGTGAGCAACAGCGCGGCAAATAGCGGCAGCGCGAGGAGCATAGTGTGGCGGCCGCATAAGATTTACAACACCATCATCGATAGGTGCTTTGCGGCTTTTTGCCTAGCAGTTCCATTACTCAACTACGATACCCCATCGTCAGCTTCCAGTCTTACCAGATGCAGCTGAACACCAGTATTTTGCTTAGTATCAGTATCATGCCTATCAGAATGTTATTTTTAGCTGCCACAGCTTGTTTGAATTATTACTTGATTTTTGAACTGTGGACACCTTTATCGTGTACATCTTGCTACATCGTTCTCACATAAATAAATCATCTCAACATGAATGATGTAACCAAAGTTTTGTAAACATATTCTGATTTAAAGAAGCGTCCATGGAGTTTCTTTCCCGTTCTTCTCCATGGAGATCTATACGCTAGGGAATCGGCAACTACAGTACACTCATAATTTTAATGCTTTGTGATTGGGACTGTAACTTATTTTATTTTGTATTTGTTCGACTATTTAAAGTGCCTGTAACTGGCTTACTTGAAATAAATGTTTTAATTTGATTAATGTCATCGTTTGATTGTAAATACTTTAGTTTTCTGCTTTTACAGCAATTTATGACTTGTACTCGTACTTTCAGTTGAAGGAGGAGCTTGGTGCTTAATGAAACTGCCACTCGGGTCAATCGCTAGGTTAAGCTGCACTTGCCTAGGTTGGTCTGTGGATGGGTGACCACCCATTACATACTGAGTTTCCTCTGTGTCTCGAAAAGCACGTAAAGCTGTTGTACCCGGCTGCCATTTATAGATCTTTGGCAGTCGTTACAGGTAGTCAGTGACCTAGTCTTACCAAAGGGTATCATATTACCTAGTATTAACTGGGTTGCCATAATCTAGCTATAAAAAAGTAGTTAAAAAACTAAAAAAAACCGACTGAAAAAAACTGAAAAGCTAAAAACAAGCACATTTTAAATTATACAAAACTTGGAAGCAGTTGGGGTTCATTTGAATATTTAATTACTAATGACTAGAAGCTGACCCCAACATAGTTAGGAGAAGGCTAGGCAGATGATGGATTTCAGTTAAGTCAACAAACAACACTACAATATCACAATCACCCTAGATCTTCACTTCAACATCAAATTACCCTTGCAACCAAACTCCACCCCTGTCAACCCACTTCGAGGTTTCAATAACTTAACTCTACGAAGTTTCAAAGTAACTTGCACCTTGGCACGGTGCAGTTGATGCATTTATAAATTTTCATTACTCGGCTATATCCGTATACTTGGAGCTGCCTACGGGGAAACTTTCCCGATAGTAATTGTTCGACTAAAAAACATAAACAACACAATGTTTGCAAACACAATGTTTTCATACTAAGAATTTTGTTTAGATTTTTGGTAGACAAAAACGTCTAAGTAGTCGTCAGATAGACTTTCAAAAAATATTGGACAAATATTTTTTTCGTAAATAATAAATTAAGACTACAGTGCTCCCGTTGGGGCTGCGGGTTGTTCACAAGTAAACGCGGCCTCGACATAGAGGGCTCAGAAATAACATGGGTGGTTTTTAGTTAGTAGAAGTTTGACACTCCCTTTCGCCCAAGAGCTTATTTGTTGATTCCCCCCCCCCCAAAAGACTATACATTGCGTCAAAAACTCGTGTAACGTCTTATTGCAGTACATTTTTACCGGAAAGTGACGTCACAAGCCCCCATCTCTATATCAAACTGACGGACTACATAGAATCATATGTTTTTTAGTCACCAAATATCCCAGACAGAAAATCTAAGCATAATAGCTAGGCCATATTACCTATAGAGGAGTAGAATAGCTTTGATGTGGCCGCTCTTACATTAAGTTTGTGTGAAATATACCGCAATTTCAATAATTACCCAGTAAAGACTGAAAATTAACCTCAACAAAGTAAGATACAGTTAAACTTTAGTATTCTAAAATTAACCCACAAAGTATTATGCAGTTTCGTTTTAAACACAATAACATTTCGCTGTTAATTAAAAATTTCGAAGCAGAAGTTAAGTTAGTCACACCTACCTGTGTTAAATTTTAACACCTAGTAGTTAAAGTTTGTAGAGTACTCTACAGGTTACCGAGAAGTTAATTTTATTGAGTTCTGTTAACTTTACTGTTTGTTTAGGAGTGGTTCTTTTGGTGGGTTGGAAATGATCAGCCGCGGGAGGCGCTCCGGGCGTCGGGGGCCACGTGATGGCTTCTGGCCACCGTAGACGCGGGCCTGTGGACGGTGAGTGATGGGCTAGCTCGCCGTCCGTCCGTCTTACGACGACGACAGGCCGTGTCGACGGCGTGTTCGTGTTCCTCGCGCGCCTTAAAGAGATGTCAGCAACATGGGACAAAAGACTCATCCCACTCTGGGTGGAGCGGGAGGCAGTGCAAGACTTCTACTGACTAAAAACCACCCTTCTTAGCCCTTTATTGAGAATTAACGTTAATAACATAACATCACGCCTGTAGTCCTCGAAGGGATAGGCAAAGGTGTACTTAAAAGTACACCCACATTTCGCTACGGACGAGCCGATTGCAATCAATTGAGCACAAATCCAGACTCCGTGGCTACAACCGATAAAATATTATTGATGGAAAATTGCAATAACACTTCGTACGATGCGGAAATCGACCACAGGACCTCATGCTCAGCAGGCAGTCGTGGTTGCGACCACAAGACTAAAAAAGAATGATAATAATAATATGAAATGTGTTATGTTTATGTGAGAATAAATAATAATATAAGGGTAGTTAACAAAAAAAAATCTAATTAGTCCGTCAGATAGATTTCCAAAAACAGTTGGACACACATTTTTTTTCTTTTTCACGTAAACAAACAATTAAGACGATACAGTGCTTTGAAAACTCATGTGACGTCATACTCTAAGACATTGGTATGACTTTTTACAGCGGTCAGTGACGTCACAAGCCGACTCAAATATTTGACTCTTATTTTTATTGATTTGATAAAACAAAAAATACGTATTCAATATTTTTCAATTATCTAACAGACGGACTAATTAGAATCATATTGTTTTAAGTCAGTAAACATCAATATTTCGAAGTCATTGACGTACTCGTAAAACTAAATTCCATCTCAGACTTAGCCCTCAAGAAATTAGCCCCAAGAAATCAAAAGAGGGAAGACAAGAAAGAAAGAAAATATATTTATTTAGCACATGCCACAATGCACACAACAAACAATAACAATTATAAAAGAAACTAAAAAAACAAACTGAAAAAAAGCATGTGCATCGCCAAATAGGACCAGTTCAGTAAACTGCCGAGCAGTCGCAAATACAGTTTAAACTTCAGGTAAATTCTGAAGTTAAACCAACAAAGTATTTTGCTAACAGCATTTAAACACAATTATTTCGTTGTTAATATAATTTACGATGCAGGAGTTAACTTTAGTGGCTATACACATGGCTGTGTTGAATTTTAATACCCAGAAGTACTTTAAACTTTTAGACCGCTCTACAGGTTACCAAGAAGTTATTAGTTGAGTTCTGTTATTAACTTATCTGCTTAGCGTTTTCCCAAGTATATTGTTGGGTATGTAGATAAATGTTAAATGTGGGTATCACAAAGTCTTCCGCCGCGTCTGTCTGTCTGTTCCTGCAGATTAACCCAAAAACTACTGCATCGATTTTTATGTTATATTCCACCAATGTATAGAGGGGTTGGGTGGTGAAGCCGCGGGCGCGGGCTTGTCAACACTAATATTATAAAAAACGAAAGATTTGTATTTTTGTGTGTATGTTTGTAATTAATCAACTCAAAATCTACGAAAACTGCGCCGATTTTCAAAAAATCTTTCACCATTAGAAAGCTACATTCACCCTGAGGAACATAGGCTAATTTTTATCTCTGTGTCGCCACGGGAACAGGAACTACGCGGTTGAAACCGCGTGACGTCCGCTGGTATGTAAATAAACCAGTTGTCATTCGGAGTCGCAGTTTCACTCTTATTATAATTCATATAATTATACAACTGGTGACGAGGATGGGATGCCCTATCCAACCATCCCCATCCACCTTGTGGTCTGCCTATCAGACCTCCACAACCAGTATAGTACTCGACAAAATTATACTGTTTTTTTTTATGGGACAAGCCCGCCACACTATTCCCAAACTACTGTAACTCCTGAAAGCCAGAATCAACAGTGGCGACCACAAGAAAAGCGCCGAGACAATGAAGCTCGACGAAGTCCCAGAGAAATGATATAACTGTCTTGGATCCCTCAACGAAATTAATCAAAAAAGAATAGCGGAGGAGTAGGAAAAACAAAATTTCCACTTCCCTCCATATCAGCAGGAGACAGAACAGAACAAGGCCAATAGGCACACAGGGACGTATACAACTGGAATAAGCCCAGTTGCCTAGCACCACGGATATTATTGTCATTAATAATACTGGCTCCTAAGTTGTGAGCTGTTATAATTGATTCCAATAATAGGTATGACAAAAATGCAAAAATTATACTGGTTGTCACACTTTCGGGCTTCAGACTACCTGTAACGACTGTTAAAGATCTGCAAATGACAGCCGGGACCTGCTAAAATAAAGATTTTTCCTGACAAAAAAAAATATAATCCTGTTCAGTCTGTCTCTCTAACAAACATTATCGAAAAATATTGAATACGTGTTTTTTGTTTTATTCAATTAAAACCGGCCAAGTGCATGTCAGACCACGCACAATGTAGGGTTCCGTAGTTGCCCATCAAAATATGTAAACATACTAAACTGATTAACTACCCTGCCTACTTGCCTCCGAACGATGATATTTATTATAAAAATAAAATAAACTTACATTTGCAGTTTTGATACCTGCGCTCAATATTTCATACAAGTACAATTTATAAGTTGGTCAACTATTACTCGTAAACTTGTAAAGCCTACTTAGCTGTGATAGTTTTCCTTTTATTTTCGTTATATATGCTACTACCATGAATTTTTACACAACTCGTATAGGTGGTTCAGCAGGGCTATTGCGTATCTTTTAAATGACAGTGGCTAACCAATAGTGCCTTTCAATTACTGTCAAATGGTTCCATTTTATACTAAACCATAACCAATTTGACAGTTAATCCAAAGACAATATGATAGCCACTGTGATTTAAAAGATACGCAATAGCCCTGCTGGTTGGCACACTTGAGTCTAACAAAAATTTGCACTTTAAAGCTTAATATTTCACAAACGAATCCCTTAATCGATAAACTGTATAAGCAAACTCGCCATGTTTTTTTAAGACCTATCCAACGACATCCCCTATGCTAATCCCACAGGAAGATAAAATCGGGATAAAAACTATTCTTTGTGTTAATCCAGGTTATAAAGTATCTGTGTACCAAATTTTATCCAAATTCGTTCTGTAGTTTTTGCGTGAAGAAGTAACAAACATACACACTCACACACTTTCGCCTTTATAATATTAGTGTGATTATGAATACTAATTGTTTTCATTATTATTTATTTGTGATTTTGATTTTTATTGTTTGTGTGGAATTAATAAAGCTTTATTATATTATTTTAGTTATTATGATAGTTATTATTTTTAACTAAGTGGGGCCGGTATTTTGTACCTCGTCTGCCTACTCTGAGAATAATAAAATTAGCCTAAAGAACTCAGAGGTCATAATTTATTTTAAGATCCAAACAGAAGTCGTTGTGCGTACGTACTCATCTTTATTTTAAAATATTAATTTAGATAACTGATGTAACTTAAGTAACCATTTAAACTGTAAAACTAAACTGTGATAAATATCAAAGTTTCATTAAGATGTCTAGAACGAACAAGATCATTAAATCAAAGTCTAATAGTTTAATAGACAGGAACCCACCTCAACATTATCTCCTTAATAATCACATCACGTTTGAAACTAACTGTCCGGAACAAATCACAAACTACAAAACTGATTCAGAAGGTCAGGTCCATACAACCAAAAAAAATACACAATCATACAAGGTGTAAATGAACCCCTCACGTAGCCTCAACTAACCATTCTGTACATCAGATGGAAGAACTAAGAAACTCTATGCAAAAAATATTATCGAATCTGTTTTACGATGGGAATCTACGTAACGCACTCAAAACATTGTGCTGATGGATGCATTGAACGAACAGTACGGGATTCGAGGTACGTATCTAAAGTAAGCTGTTGGAACTTTGACCCCCTCTTTTTGTTTGCAAATAGAAGATTCTATATTAGATTTTTCTCCGTCGAATTTCTATAATAGATTTTAAATATCGCTAAAGTATATGTTTAAGAATGATTGAGAAACGACAGTTTTGAATAGTTTAATGTGCTGCCCCAGTCTGTACAACGAGTGCAAGCGCACTCGCGACTGTCATTTGTTTGAGATCACCATACAGACACGTCTATGTATGCTTGCACTTGTCCCCTTGCCTCTCTTGTTGTCCTTGCCTCTTTATGCAGAACTGACTAGCTAACCTTCTGTATCATCTACTATTTGTCGAAACTACCCGCAAGTTTGTGTCTATTAAGATGTTACGTACCGCGCAAATGGCAGAACATTGGTAAGGTATCACTATTATCAGCTGAACAGTTATGGTTCTGCCAGATTGTGTGGGTTAGTAAGTAATTTTGTGATGGATATACGATTCATCGGCGTTTAGTTTAACTGAGCCGTGTAAGAGTTACACGAGCAGCGGTGGCCCAGTGGTGGAGGCTCCGAGTTATGAACAGTAAGTCGTGGGCTCGAACCCAGGGCGCATTACTTTGTAATGTTTATTTCATTATAGCTGCTCTTGAAACGGTGAAGGGAAACATCGCCAGGAAACCGACATGTCTTGGAAGTCATGTGACATCTGCCAATCCGCACTGGGGCCGCGTGGTGGATTATAGCCCATCCCTCTCCTAGAGAGGAGGCCTGAGTCCCTGCAGTGGGAACAATATAGGCCGATGATGATGATAGCCTTACACAGTACTGGCTTGTGGAGGGCAGATACGCAGCCGCTCTATATAAAATACCATAGTCACCCGTTTTCGCCCTCGTAGTTCCCGTTTCCCGTGGGAATACAGGGATAAAAAGTAGCCTATGTTACTCAAGGTGATTGAAAGACAAAGTGTTATTTCATTTTTCCATCAAGAATTTCTCAGTTACAGCCACGGAGTCTGGATTTCTGTCCAGTTGATGGCAACTGGCCTACCTCCTATGAAATGGCACTTAAAAATAACTGGTGAAATGTGGGTGTATTTAATAGCATACGTGTGCCTAACCCTTCAGAGATTACAGGCGTAATGTTATGTTATGTGTTAGTAAGACTGCAAGCCAGGCCCAGTTTAGTTGGAAAAATCTAGGCAGACGGAAGGTGAAAGCAAGATATACGATAACAAAAAGAGGCATTGTAAGAAAGCAGCATTCTGAGAAGGCGATACTCTAATTTAGGACTTCTCAGGCTCAATTAAAATATTTTGTATTTCACCTTATTTGTTACATCTAAACCCTACCCAACATTCAATAGACACCGCAAAGAGCAATAAATTGAACCGATAGATCTTCTAACTATATTTGTTGAAAGCAAACTTAGTCATAGGAATTGTATGTACCCGGCTACGAAAGAAGATGTATGAGGTTGCTGTCTTTAGAAACCTTTGCAGTAGGAATCAATAATGCGATTATTGACACATACACTCACGTCTTTTGCTTTTGGGGTAGTGGTCTAAGAGCTGGTGAAAATCGACCTTCACAGCTCTGATAACTACATAGATGAGACGTATTTCTTATCAAATATAATTTATAAACAAATATGCCTATCTATGATAACTTGCCTATCAAAAAGTGGTTAAAGCTATATTTTTTTTATTTTAGATATTTTTTTTGTAGGCAAGCCTATTAGATTGATTTTGTATTTGAAATATCTCACCTTTGATATCAATTTCGATTAGCTTCGATTGGGAGAGGGATAAAAATATAAATTTTATTTGATAAGAAATATGTCTCATCTGGTTATCAAAGCTGTGAAGATCGTCCTTCACAGCTTTGATAAGCTTTGATGCTGTGAAGGTCGATCTTCACCGTCTCCTCTATTATGGGTAAAAGCTGTAGTAAGTCACCTTACATATATCTTTTGCCTCCTCTATGTTCAAACATCTGGACATACGCACGCTAATTAGAGCATCCCGCATTTGAACTTTTTGAAGATAATAATGCTGGTATGGACATCATCATCATTATTTCAGCCGATAGAGGTCTCCTGCTGGACATAGGCACATCCTCCAAGTGTCGTCAAATTGACTGGTCCTTGCATCTCGCATCCAGTGGGTCCCCGCAACCTTTACCAGGTCATCGGTCCACCTAGTGGGAGGCCTTCCACCGCAATGTGTTCCGGTCCGTGGTCGCCACTCCAGAAAAGGTAACTAAAAGTTATTATTATTGATGCTGAAAATATAATTTTCATATTAAGGTATTTGAAAATATTTTCAGCATAAATATAAAACTTTCAGTGAATGGGTCGTCGAACTCTAGTTCTACTAGACAAACGCCACCTCTTATACCACATTAAAGGGAATAGTAAATTAAGTGCATAAAGTAAAAATTGTTTAACTTTTTAAAATATATTTTATAGCAAATTGGCTACTAGCTTTCATATTGTTAAAAAGTGGTTTGACTTTTAAAATACTTTTAAAACGAGAGAGAAAATTCATATAGAAATTATTAATGAATTGAAAATATAAATGTTACGTTACGATTTGGTTATTCCAATTTTTAATGAATTGGTCGGAGAATTGCTTGTTGTATCTACGCAAGGGTTACGATTACCCACTCTGTCGGGTCTGCGGGTTGTTCGACAGAGATACCGCGGCATCGGACACAAAGGGCTAAGAAGCAACATGGGTGGGTTTTGGTCAGTAGAAGTTTGACACTCCCAACCGCTCCGCCCATAAAGGGAGTAGTCATTTGATGATTTTCTACCCTACAAAATATAGCAAACCCCCAAATAGCCTAAAACACACGAACACGTTTAATTCCGAACTCCATTTTCTTAAAAAACTTATCAAATCTTTAAATCATAAGTTTGCACACTCTCAGTTCAGTCTCCCACTAAACCAGTTTATCATATTTGCATTAAAATGCACCGTGCAACTTGCAGAAAATTGTAGCCATAAATAATTTCAGCTGTTGCAGTAGTAGACAGCAACATTTCATGTGCCTGCGTGTTACGAATTCAAAATGTTGGCTTAGAAAAGTTTGTTGGTCTAATCTGAGAATAGGTACAAGGAATTTTGTTCTCAGGTGAGTTCTGTTCGGTTTCTGCAGTGTAATATTTTTTTTTTCTTTTTTTTTTTTAAACGTTGCCCCACACTAGGAATTTCTCCTGTATCGTGGGTGCGTTCACAAACATTTAAACTCACATACACAAATACCCAGACCCGCAACAACTATCTGTAGGTCATACATACAAATATTTGTTCCGTGCGGGGATCGAACCCGCGACACGCAGCGCAGCAGTCCGTTGCTTGAGCCACTGCGCCAACCGTGTCGTCAAAATAAACGTAAGAGTGGATTTTTTTGGAGTGTGGGTGTTCATCAAATGACTCCTCCCGCTCTCGGCGGAGCGGAAGGGAGTCAATCAATCAATCAAGCAATCAATATTATTTATTTGTAAACAAAGGTATACAGCAATGTGCAGGATGTTACAATATGATTATACAGTTTCTCAATGTTTTACACATCTGGCGTACAAATATACATTTAAAGGAGGTATTTGCCCATTAAGTGAATTTATATTTAGGTACTATTATTACAAAGAGATAAGAATTTAATTATACAATAAAATCAATAACGTCAAAAAAACATAACAGTAACAATATCAACTTCAATAATCTGGATGAGGTAATGTCAGTTTTTAATGAAATTCTATAATGTCAATATCAAATAGTTAAAATGTCAAAAACTTACTGCTAAGAAAAAAATATTAAAATTGATATTTCTACAGAACTGCGAGTCATGGTTTGACAGTCATAAATAAGTCACGTCAAGAGTGAACAAATATTATCATGTCAAAGTGATGTGTGGGTTATGTTGCTTTCGAACGCTCCTGCAAAGTTGCTGACATCAGAACACGAACACGAACAACGAACACGAACAACGAACACGAACGCGCCGCGCCGTCGCGCGTCGACTCAGCTTGCTTCGTGAGCTTGAAATTGAAATCGGAAGAGTTATGTTTTGAGAGGGACGCTGCTAGTTTCTTCAAATACCTACCTCACACGTCCTGGGGGTCTAAATTGGCCACTTTAGCTGATCATAATATGAGTGATTGAGTTAAAAAGCGTAAAATGGACCTATCATATGTTAAGACTACACTATTAATTATCTTTAGGTTACGTAGGGTAGCGTACGGAATAAAATAATTGAATAATCGTACAAGCATTTATTGTAAACTAAGACACTTTATTCAACGGGGTATAATTTAGCATCAGCAATGACATTACATCTCAGCCTTATGTTTAATTAAGTTAAGTTTTATGTTTTTAAAAGAATACACGGTACACAAAATAACACAAGAATGCACACACATAAATAGTAATCACATTAAAATATATTAACTTCAACTGACCAACTGATCAACTTTAACTGACCTGGCCTTGCTTCGACGGATAGCAATATTTCACAGAGTGATATAACCACTTAAAGATCTTTTCGCTTCGGCGTCGCAGGAGCAAGTGTCGCGCGGACGGCCGTTCCGTCGTTTATAAAGCCATGCACAAACAGGCCTCGCCAGCCAACCGTTACTTGATTTAACCAAGAAAGCGGTTGGTTGATAAAATAAATGACAACTGGGTACTGAATTTACTAAAAATCCTAACAGCTCGGCCATCCTGCTAGAGCAAGTCCCTTCGCTCTTTTTTTTTTATTTTTTTTTTATTTCGTGACAATGATTTTATCATCAAAATTATATAATTTATCGAATTTAATCATTTCTATTAAAATAAAATGTTAATAATTTGTATGATTCTCCATTATTGTTATTATGCTTAAATTAGTATTACAACGAATATTACAATATTTGTACAGAAATGATTTAGTTACATAAACACAAACTTAGAGTAAAAAGAAATACTATTAATAAAAAGAAACTAACACTATTTGCAGATGCAGAACTAAAACAAAGACAGTATACAAACTTTGATTTTAGTTTTAGCACGGGAAATACATAATTGTCGATTCTATTTATATAGTAATAAATTGCAGCAGGTAATTAAGCAGTATTTTTTTTTATGCTGTATCGTTCGATTGCTCAGATTCCGATGCAACGTTGGCGCATTCGGAACCCGAACTAACAAAGTTTTGATTAAAACTAAGCCACGGTTTCATTTTATCCACTGCAATAATATTTTCGTAATTACGACAACCCTTTTTTCGCGTGAGGGGGGTATCTGTTACTAAATAACGATCATTGGGCAAGACTTTAACGATCCTGTAGGGTCCTCGAAATTTCATTATTAATTTCTTGGATTTACCAGTATTCGGGATTTCCCTTCTCACACTAACTAAATCCCCAACTACATATGATTTGTTTTTAATACGCTTTGAATCAAACCTTACCTTATCTTTTATCTGTTGTTTATTGATTCTTTCTCCCGCTTTGCTTCTTTCTTTTTCCAGATCTTCTGACGAAATACTTTCTATGACTTCGTCGATAACTTCACTGAGCCTGTTTTCAGTCTGACTTTTTAATCGTATGCCAAATAATAGCTCCGAAGGGCTCTTACCGGTGGTTTTGTGTACTGTAGTATTCAGACCAATTTGTACATCAGGGATGAATTCGTCCCATGTCCTTTCATCCTTACCATGCGTTTTAGTAGAAAGGGCATCGATGATTGTCCTATTAAATCGTTCCACCTGACCATTGGCTCTCGGCGTGGCAACTGCGTTTAAGATATGTTTTATACCCAACGATTTTGTAAATGATCGAAAGTTATTACTTGTAAAGGAAGTACCTTGATCGGTGATTAACCTAACGGGTGTTCCAAAATAACTTATGTGTTCCCGTAGAACTCTTATTGTAGTCGATGTTTTTGTATTCTTGACTGGTGAAATGTTAATGAACTTTGTAAAACCATCTATTATAACTAGAATATAAACGTTACCTCTTTTGCTTCGAACGAATGGTCCCAGGTGATCAGCATGGATAGTATGGAAAGGTATCTCTACCTTTGGAATTGGGTGTAACTCACCTTGCTGTTTTCCCGTCGTGCCCTTGTGGTGTGCACACTCTAAACATGATCGGACGTATTTTTTTACGAAGCGTCTCATCTTCGGAAACCAAAATGTTTGTTGAATTCTAGAAAGGGTTTTTTCGAAACCAAAATGACCAATGTCATCATGGTTCATTTTAACAACTTGCCAACGCACCCCTTTCGGTACTACCCATCGAACGCAGTCAACTCCGTTATAATTTATTACACGATACACTTTATCGTTTTTTATTTTGTAATTTTTGACTATTTCCAAAACGTTTTCGGATTCCGGATCAGCCAAAATTCGTTTAATCCGGGAAATCTCTTCGTCAGTGGATTGAACCGTTGCGATCCAATCTTCCGTTTCGGTTGATAGAACGTCAAGTATATGATCTTCTATAACCGCCTTGTCCACCGGATTTCTACTTAAAGCGTCTGCGTGCATCATAACAGAACCCGGCCTATACTCTATTTCGCAATCAAATTCTTGAAGCTGGACCCACCAACGAGCGATTCGCGAAACAAGATCACGCTTTATTAGTGTTGTACGAAGCGCGTTGCAATCTGTTAAAATTTTAAATGAAATTCCAAGAAGATATACGCGAAATCTGCTGAGAGAAGCTACAACCGCAAGCGTTTCTAGTTCAAAGGAATGCATTCGTTGCTCATCCGGAGTAGTTTTCCGACTGAAGTAAGAGACTGGCTTGAACAGACCTTCATCGCATTTTTGCATAAGGATCCCCGCAATACCGTATTTGCACGCGTCAGTGTGTAACTGAGTCTCCCTTGTCGGATCATAAAGAGCCAATATCGGACGAGAAATAAGAGCCTGCTTCAAAGAATCGAATGAATCATTTTGTTCTTTAGTCCATTTCCACTGACAGTCCTTTTTCAAAAGATCCGTCAATGGTTTACAAATGACGGCAAAACCCTTTACAAATCTACGAAAAAAACTGGCCAAACCGATAAACTGCCTCGTTTCGTGTTGGTTCTTCGGAACCGGGAATTTAGCTACTGCTTCGATTTTGCGAGTGCCTGGTTTAATACCCACAGGGCTGACTTCAAAACCTAAGAAATCTATTTTGTCAAAGAAGAAATGGCATTTGGAAAGTTTTAACGTCAGTTTTCCTTTGCGTAAAAGAATTAGCACTTCCTGGAGCCTTACGAGACCTTCTTCAAAAGTTCGTGCTGGAATGAGGATGTCATCCATATAGACCAGAGCGTATTTGATTTTAGCTTCGGAAAGTATTTTATTTATTGTTCTTTGAAAAACTGAAGGCGCATTCACTAAACCAAACGGCATCCGAGTATATTCATATTGACCATCAGGGGTAACGAATGCTGTTTTGTCTTGTGAAGATGTGGAAATAGGAATTTGATAATAGCCGGATGCCAAATCAAGGGAAATGAATAATTTACTACCAGCAAGTTGATCTAATTGATCTTCAACTCTGGGGAGAGGATAATGATCCTTTTTAGTTCGTTTATTTAGAGCGCGGTAATCGACACATAGTCGTTTTTCCCCGGTCTTTTTCTTGACAAGTACGATTGGACTCGCGTACGGTGACGAAGACTCTCGGACTATGCCTGCATCAAGCATTTCGCTAACCATATCGCGAACAAGGGACTTCTCCGATAGCGACATTCTATAAGGTCTGTAAACTACCGGTTCAGAATTTTCCAACTCTATTATCATTTCTCCAGCAGAGGTAAGTCCTAAATCTTTCAAATTAGAGGAAAAACAATCTTTAAATCTATTAAGTAAGCATTGTAGCTGAACCTTTTGTTCATTCGTAATTGTGGGACCAACGAGCAAGTGTTCTTCTAAAACCGATTTATCAGAAGACACTACGGAAACCTCTCGAATGGTGTAACTAGGAGTGGCACGTGTCAACAATATATTTTTGTCAAAATTTATTCGTGATTCGCTCATATTGAACACTATCAATTTACCTATACCCGATTTAAGATCGTATTCCCCCGGAAATAAATAATATTCGCTACCGAGGGTACCTCTCACAGAACCATTGACATATATCTTGCCATTGTAATGATTGCACGAATTTACTGGAACCGTTACTATTTCGCATGGCGCTAAAGAAATGACTTCCGAAACTCTCAAAAATAATTTACGATCTACACCAATCCTTTCAAAAATTATTTCACTAGGCGTCTTGGTAATAATTAGGTCAGGTAATTCCGTGAAAGTGTGTCCTAATAACACAGGATATTTTAGAGCATGATTTTCGACGATTAGAATTTCAATATTTGCTTCTATACCTTGAACGTTAACATCAACTTTAGATCTACCCAATGGACTAACATAATTTCCACCTATTGCCCTCATCAAGGGTAAATCTTTGGTGTCAACGGATAGTTTTAAACTATTAGCTTCGCTTTCCCTAATGAGACTACATTGGCTACCTAAATCGACGTGACATACTAATTCCGCATTGTTAATTAAAATGTTAAAAATATATTTAGAGTTCGACTCACCTGACGTTAGTTCCGACACCAATTTTTCTTCCAGAGTTTCCTTTTGGCTGCTGTCTTGTGGCTTTTGTTTTCTGAACCTACAATAGGTACTTAAATGGCCCAACTTACTACAATTAGTACACGTTGCTGATGTCTTCTGGCATTGGATACTCTTGTGACCTTCTTCATTACAATTGTGACATACTAACCTTTTAGATTCAGAACCATTTCGTCTGGTGGGAACGGTTGTAACAGTAGCTCTCCTGTCATGTTTTCGGCTTTTTTCCATAGTATCTCTAATAGAACCTATTTTAACCGTTTTTATGTATTTCAGTACCTCTTCAGGCTCCCGAAATTGAGCAGCTTGGGCGCCGACTCTGACAGCGCGGTCTTCGATCCCATTTAGAATACAATCGACCGCTTTACGACCTTTTATACCGCATCTATTTAGTAGATTAGTTTTTTCGTAGAAGTAGTGCTCCAATGATTCGCCATAACGGGCTTTTTTAGCTAGCATTGCTATTAAAAGCTCCGCGTAATCGTCCCGACAAGGAAAATTTTCTACCAACTTTCTCTTCCATTCTGTCCACGAGTAAAGGACTGTGCTGAGACCCTGGTACCAAATCTTTGCAACACCAGTTAATTTTGGTAGGGCAAAATGGATAGTTTCTTTTTCGTCCCAACCATAAATCTCTGCACACTCCTCCACCTTAGTAAGCCACATCAAGATAGTCTGGTCTTTTGTCATCGGATCAAATTCCGGAATGACGTTATTTAGGGAAAGTTTGGAGCTAGATCGACCTTTTACATCTTTAAGAATTTCTAAAAACTTATCTAATATATTGTTAGTATTATTCTTATCATCTAAATTAGTATTTGCGTGTTTGTGCGACTGGACATTAGGGGAATAATGACGTCGTTTTGTTTGTTTATCGTTAGTTGAATGATCAGAATTGCTACTAGTTTGTCGTCTTTTACTCCCCACACGTCTGTCGCATACCATATTATTATTAGTTTGACGTGTTCGTTGATTAAGTCGTTTACGTGATGGAGACCGATCGTCTGAACTGCTACTAGAATAATCTACGCACCTTAAATTTTGTGATCTACGTCGTCGACGTACCCGTAATTCCTGGGGCTTACTAAGTTGCCTTGATGCATGTTCAGACAAGCGTGACTGGTGACAGCGTTTAGGCGTCGACGTTCGTGATTTTTGAGGTTGGTCGTTACGAGGACAGATAATCAAAGACTCATCGCTTGACGTATGCGGTGAATTCACCTGTTGTCGATCTGCACTTGCAGCCGCTTCTCTGGTAGACATGACTTCGTACCCACTTGACAGTGGTACCGTGCCCAAGTTTTCTTATACTTGATAACAGCACTTGTGCCCAAGCCTAGAACTTGATAGCAGCACTGATAGTTAACGTGCCCAAGCCTTACACTTGACTTGATAACAGCACCGGCGATTAAATGATTTCGTACCCAATTGACAGTAGTACCGTGCCCAAGTTTGTTATACTTGATAACAGCACTTGTGCCCAAGCCTTAAACTTGATAGCAGCACTGATGGTTAACGTGCCCAAGCCCTATACTTGACTTGATAACAGCACCAACGGTTGACGTGCCCAATCTTTACATTTGACTTGATAACAGGGCTGGTGATTACATGACTTCGTACCCACTTGACAGTGGTACCGTGCCCAAGTTTCTTATACTTGATAACGGCACTTATGCCCAAGCACTGCGATGACTGACTGAAACTATTAGTAAAAATGATAGCATTTAGATATCATTCTAATGCTTCGGAGAACCCTTAGCTGAAAGTGGTCAATATTGGTGAGTATATACTCTGATAAAACAAGTAATCTTAAATGATAATGCGTCGCAATAGTGAAAACATTTTTCGGAGGGTAGTCCTGGCATAGCCGTGTTATGATGAAGCGCTTCCAGAAAGTGGCTCTGGGAAAGCTGTGATATGATGGATTGCTTCCAGAGGGTAGCCCTGGCAAAGCTGTGTTATGTTAAGATGTTTCCAGAGAGTGACCCTGGCAAGGTTGTGATATGTTATGGTGAAGCGCTTCCAGAGAGTAGCCCTGGCAAAGCCGTGTTATGATGGAGCGCTTCCAGAGAGTAGCTCTGGCAAAGCTGTGTTATGATGGAGCGCTTCCAGAGAGTAGCTCTGGCAAAGCTGTATTATGATGGAGCGCTTCCAGAGAGTAGCTCTGGCAAAGCTGTGTTATGATGTAGTGTTTACAAGAAGTAACTTTGGCAAAGCCGCGTTACAATAAAATGTTTCCACATTGCAATTAAATGCCACTAAAACAGTTTAATGAATGATATTTAATGTTAAATAGAAAACCCACTGACCAACATTATCAACACAATATTTAATAAATCGAAAAAGAAAAACAGCATGATTCCATTAGGTAAGGTACAATGTCATTGCTCGCCTTAATAAAACTTATTCGTCACTCACGTCTTATTTTGTAACAAAATGTAATAAAGATCATTTAATCGCAATCCCCCTGATAGTTATATTTTAATAACAGGAAAAAAAAAAAAACAAAATTTTTCAACCGATAAACGATCCGTGGGCAGGATAAACGAGTAGATAGTTTTTGTGTCGACTTTTACTCGTTCATCCCACTTCTGAATTGTTAAGACTACACTATTAATTATCTTTAGGTTACGTAGGGTAGCGTACGGAATAAAATAATTGAATAATCGTACAAGCATTTATTGTAAACTAAGACACTTTATTCAACGGGGTATAATTTAGCATCAGCAATGACATTACATCTCAGCCTTATGTTTAATTAAGTTAAGTTTTATGTTTTTAAAAGAATACACGGTACACAAAATAACACAAGAATGCACACACATAAATAGTAATCACATTAAAATATATTAATTCAACTTTAACTGACCTGGCCTTGCTTCGACGGATAGCAATATTTCACAGAGTGATATAACCACTTAAAGATCTTTTCGCTTCGGCGTCGCAGGAGCAAGTGTCGCGCGGACGGCCGTTCCGTCGTTTATAAAGCCATGCACAAACAGGCCTCGCCAGCCAACCGTTACTTGATTTAACCAAGAAAGCGGTTGGTTGATAAAATAAATGACAACTGGGTACTGAATTTACTAAAAATCCTAACACATAATAGTAACTGCGTCTGTGACCGTTTTACAATTTCATATTATTTTCATATTAAGATCTATTTTTTTCCTAAGTGGTTACAGATGCAGCAAAACGAAATTAAACAAGTCACCGACTTGGGAAGCAGATTTTTGCTCATAAAGTTTATTTTTGAAATTTTGTGTTTTATTTTTTTGTTGAAGTCGGTTTTATTTTTTGTTAAAAAGTTTTTTAGACCTCCTGTTCCCTCATAAGTGTCATGTTATAGGAGTGAGCGTATTGCGTTAACCGGGCACAACACCGGACTCAGTGACTGCAACTGAGGAATGCGTAAAGCAAAACCCTAACAACGCAATGTCTACCGTTTAGAAACACTTATCTTCTTTTGAGTACAGTCAACTGCCCTTAAGGCGCTTCCACAACTTTTTTCTTTATTATTTTTTTCTTTAAAAAAAAAAACTTTGCTTCACACTAGGAATTTCTCCTTTCATTTCACAAATACCCAGACCTGGAACAACTATCTGGAGGTCATACAAATATTTTTGTTCCGTACGGATCTTACCCGCGACAGGCAGCGCAGCAGTCCATTGCTTGAGTCACTGCGCCAACCGCGCCGTCTTCGTGACAACGGAAGCAGTCTTTATTTCTGCCGTCTCTAATATTAAGGAATACATACGTAGTAATGTTCAGAATCACTTGCTTCTGTTTTAATTACAGTACCTTCGCAAGTTAGGCCGCACGCCCACGGCGACTTTTGTAGCGATGCTGTCGCGCGTTCGCATCGATACAGTTGCGATGCGGTCTCTAACTGTTTGCCCTCTCCCACAACAATCGAATGATTAGGCTTTTGTAATGTTTTGTAACTGCGGCTGTTGCTCCGTTTTTTTACCTTCAGCAGTTACTGTAATGTCCTAAATGAATGCTTTAAGTTTGAGTTGTCAAAAACTTATTGTGCTTCTGTTGAAGCACCTTTACTGACTCATCATAATGGCGCTGACGGACAGTCTGCTGTTCGTGCCCTACGACAAAATCGCGCATTAAATCCACATTCTCCTTATATATTAAAAGAGGCGTCATAATCCGTCTTTATCACTGCGTATTTACTGCCATTTTACATACTTCCTGCTTACCATAATGTAAACACATAGCGACGGTTGTACGACTGGGGTTGATAACTTAGTATGAAATATTTCCTTGAAGATTTATGAGGATTGCACCTTCGAGGGTGTTGGGGGTTAAAGGAAGAGACAGGGAAATATTTGGCGGGATTGCTCCAAAACAAGATAAGTAAATTATGAAATAAAACAAAGTAATAAGAAAAACGCTTAAAATTTATTTACTTACAAATTTAACAATATATAAATCTATTTACATGTTATTTACACTATATTTCTACAAAAATTACAAGCCAAATTTTACTGTACAAAACAAAATCATTCATCTGTATTAAAATGGCTTAAAACAAAATAGACAAACAAAATTCGTAGGTATATTGTTTTTGCTGCAGGAAACAAAATGCTATCGGTTATTCTATTTTTGAAATCAAACTCGATTAAAATTGTGTTTCTATTTTCGAACGGTTACTTTGTGCAGAATGGTCAAAAAAAGCAGTTTTTGTTTCTTTCTCAAAATTATCATAGAGCAGTATTTTTTTTAAATATATTTTTTAAATGTTTACCTATTCCGACGTTGTTTTTAATATCCAAGTAAAAGCCTTACTTATTGTTATGTAAAACGTTAAACTCCAATGTTGCATTTGTAATTGTATGTTATATTTAAATTTTCATTAAAATGTTTAATAATTTAAGCTGTAAAAAAATTACCGTCTATACGAAAAGCCCTTGAATATTCAATTTCGAGAACATACATTTTTCTAACTAGAATATTAACAGTTTCTACGTATTACTGAAAAATAAAACAGCAGTTTTTTTGCAAAAAAAAATGCAGGTTTTATAACCTGCCTTTTTATCAGACTTTTAGCCAGCAATTTGATACTTGACTTGTGTTAAAAATTGCCAATTCTGCAAACAAAACACTATTGAATTCTAGCCTTTTTTTTTTTTTTTTTTTGGTGGGTGTAAAATCATCGAATAACCCCTCCCGCTCTTGGGCAGAGCGAAAGGGAGTGTCAGACTTCTACTGACTAAAAACCACCCATGTTCCTTCTTCGCCCTCTATGTCGAGGCCGCGATAACCGTTGGACTACCCGCGGCCATTGAATTCTAGCCTCAAAACAAAAAAAAGTTCATTAGGCAGTTTGTACGTCAAAACGGTTACAAAGATAAACCGAAGTTATTCATACAATTCAACAAAGCCATTTCTGCGATCATCTCCACATTTTTTCTTGTTCCAAAGCATTCCTTTATTTTCAGACAAAGTTTTTAATTTCCCTTCTAAAGTTGGAAGGAGTCACAATTTGGTAAATATTATAATGTTGCAGGATAATTTGAAAAGATCGGTTTATTGTGTAACTCCTAGGTTTTTATTCAAAGGGCCGATGGGGTAATTTCGTAACAGACTCGTATTCTCAACAGCATACATATTCAAAGAAACAAAGCAAAATATTTATTTATTTTGTCCACTATCGGTCGAAGTAACGTATAAAGTGTGTAAAAACAACAATTTGTGCGTGTTTGTTTGTGTCAAGCCCTGCTAATTGATTGTAGTTGGTATAATCGAAGAGTCAAATTAATTAATTATTAAAAGTCGGTCAGAACACGAGCACAAAGACGACGATCTGGTAACCTTAACTATTAGTTATCTGTTTGAATCAGCCTACCAGTACCAGTTTGTTTGCTGTTTGTTGATACCAGCCTATTTAAAAATATTTCGTAGTTATCAATAATCCAGTCCTTCAAAAAAAACCCTAGACTTTCCACACATAACGACATTTTCAATCATCATGCGACGGTCGCTCCCAAAAATGCGGTTCTTTGCAAAAAGCCTAGGATTTTAGAAAAAAAACGAACTTCCCAATCATCCAGCGACAGATACAAACCTCGTTGGAACTCACTCGAGCGAGACCTGTCGAGGCTTTTCGAGTATTTTAGACGAATTAGATACGAAGGGGCTTTATTTCTTTTACGTAAGATTTTATTGGAACATGCGGTAATTTAATGTCAGTTTTAATTTCACGTATGACCTGCAGGGCTATTGCGTAACTTTTTAAATGTCAGTGCCTATCATAGTGTTCATCAATTAACTGTCAAATGGTTCCATTTTGTACTAAAACTAATAACTATTTGACAGTTAATCGATGGGCACTATGATAGCCACTGACATTTAAAATGATACGCAATAGCCCTGCTGAACTACTAGAAGTAAAGGAAGTACTTCTACTACATAGTTAAAATAAAACCTAGTTACACTGAAGCCAGTTTGCATTAACATACAATATTATGATATCCCTGATACGAGGAGCTCGTGGCTTAATAAGAACTGCCACTCGGGTCGATCTTTAGGTTAAGCTGCGCTTGCCTAGGTCGATCTGTGGATGGGTGACCGCCCATTACATACCGAGTTTCCTCCGTGCCTCGGAAAGCACGTTAAGCTGTTTGTCCCGGGTGCCATATATAGATCTTTGGCAGTCGTTACGGGTAGTCAGTGACCTGATAGTCTGACATCCAGTCTTACCAAAGGGTATCGTATTACCTAGTATTAACTGGGTTGTGGAGGTCAGATAGGCTGTCGCTCCATGTAAAATACTGGTACTCAGCTGCATCCGGTTAGACTGGAAGCCGACCCCAATATAGTTGGGAAAAGGCTAGGCAGATGATTATGATATCCCTGATAGATTCTACACCCATATAGCCAGTTATGTTTAAGTACCATATCATAGAGGGCGTGCATGACTATTGTAATCAATCGGACACAAACTCCGACTGCTACTAAAAAACCCTGATAGAAAAACCTAATAACACTTGGATCGAGCTGAGAATCTAAATGCCAGCGACCTTGTGCGAGTGGGTGGAGCTTGCGTCACTCCCCGCGACCGCGAAACGCATCCCCGCAATGCATGCTCGTAATTCCGTAGGGTAACCATACGTTTCAAATAGTCTAGTCCGCTTTTTTATCACCATACAAAATTTTGTTCGGGAATAAGAATATGCGATTAACAAAAAAACTATTGATTCAGGTGGGACAATAATAGACTAGTGTTCTCAAAACAAATGTATATGTATATTGTATTTTAACATTTTCAACCACATGTTATTTCAACGATCAACTGAGTTACAAACCAATGATTTCTTTGCAATAATATACGTATCGTGAAACGTAAATAAATTGCCACTACACATCTGTCTTTATTCGAAATGATTGCTACTTTCCCCACTGGCTGTGAAATTATTATTCACTGCTGACCTATTTCCCTTCAATCTCGTCTCGGAAACCACTCAAATGTTATATTAACTCATAACTCAAATTAAACCCCCCGTATCTCTTAAGACAAACTTAATTACTCGCAATGTACTGTCGTGAGCATTAATATTTGTGCACTTGGTAAAATTATTGAGAAAATGAAAATTTTAATGTCGACTATAACTTTGCAACAATCACAACCTAGACTCTTTCGCAAAAGTATGATTTTTACTATGTTGGTAACGGCATGTGGCGGCGGCCCCGACTTACGAACTGTGAGTCGTGGGTTCGAACCCAGTCAGGCGCATTACTTTGTGTAATTTATTTTATCACCACTGCTCTCAAAACGGTTTAGGAAAACATCGTGAGGAAACCGGCATATCTTACACCCAAAAAAACACGAAAACATGTGACATCTACCAATCCGAACTAGGCACGAGTTAAGTGTGATGACCCCAACTCTATTCGCTTCGTCAGCAAATCCCCCTCCACACACAATAGCATTTAAGTAGTTATAAGAATATTGTCAAATTAGCAAATAAGTAAATATAAATACATGTGTAATTATTAGAATAATCATTATTATCTTGATACTGTTACTCTGCTTAACTAAAATAAAGTTTTTTTTAAACTAATCAAGTGTCGATCACTTAATTGGCGCAGCCGGTAGGATCTCTGTAGTCAGTTTGCGACGTATAAAACTCTACAAGCAGCTGGACGTCTGTTTCTACAGTTCAACAGGGATCTCCGAACAAACAAATTCATTGAGTACCAGACACATCGGCGGGTGCAGTATTCAATAATAGTCACAAGGAGGAGATGGGAGTAACTACGGGACTGTGAGTAAAACTTCTTCACTATCCTTTCTGTTTTCCTTTATCGTTTTTCTCTTTGTTTTAATTGTATGTGTTGTGTTATTGTGGGTTGAGCAATACCGCGATAACATTCCTTATTTTATTACGATATAACTAGCGTGATAATATTAATTTTAGTTAGTGTATTTTTCTTCTCGCTCTTTTCGTGCTTTGCTCTTTCAAAATGGATCAAATCATGCAGGTCCCGTCAACAATGGCAAACATTATTCCAGAGTTTAGTGGCGATTCTAGACAGCTTCCACTTTTTATAAAGAAATGTGAATATATAATAAATACATTCCAAGGTGGAAAAGCCCAAAATGAATATCTATTCCACGTTCTTACTAGTAAGTTAACAGGGGAAGCCGCGAACTTAGTGGGGGAACGAGATAGTATTGGTACTTGGTTAGAGTTGAAAACATTATTGGCTCAACATTTTGGTGACCCTAGAACCGAAGATTGCTTAGTATTGGAGTTGGAGTCTATGAAAATAAATTCTAATGAAAGTTATTTAGATTTTTGTCATAGGATTCAAAACTTGCGTAGTATCTTGATTGCGAAAATAATTGAAACAGTAGACGATGCGAATTTACGTCAAGCCAAACAACATATCTATACTAATTCATCATTGAATGTTTTTCTATATAATTTACCTCCTTATTTAGTTAGATTAGTACGGTTGAGAAACGTGACCACCTTAGAAGATGCCCTAAAGGTAGTGTTGGAAGAACAAAACTTTCAGGCAGTTTACGAATCTAAAAGTAATAGAAACAAAAATAATTTGAAACCCCAAGGGAAAATTGCTAACAACAATGGAAATTCTCAGCGTATTCCCAACCCACAAAAACAATCTAATACTCCACCACAAAATAGTTTGACAGAAAATACAAATTATCAAAATAACTTAAATCAATCTAGAAATTCCTTTAGAAACCAAAATAACACTCATCACCAGCCGCCACAACAAAGTAGGCCAACGCCTTGGCCGAGTCAGCAGGCCAACGCGACGCGAACAACGTCTGAGCATAATACAACATCAGCAAACTCGGGTTCAAACACCGATGTTACCATGCGAACTGCAAGTTCTAGACGCGTAAATTATACGAATAATGACTCATTTATGACATACGATAATAACGAAGAAAATGATTTTGATTACGAATCACAACCAAGCACATCATATGAGTCCGAACAAATTGAAAATTTTTACCTAAGGGCCTCATACAGAGAGAAAAAATAATTTTAAATTGTACTAATTACCGTTCCTTGCCTCACATTATAATTCCAGAGCTAAATAATGCAGTTTTTATGTTAGACTCTGGCAGTTCTAGATCATTTATAGGTCAGCGTGTCGCTTACCACTATTTTAAAAATAATATTTATAGAGAGCCTTTCGAAGTAGTCAGTACCCATGGTGTTAGTATGCATACGGAAGTTGTTTTAACTCCCTTGCCTAAAATATTTCAAAGTCCCGAAAGTCATAAGTTTTATGTTTACGATGTTGACAATAACTATGACGGTTTATTAGGCAGTAATTTATTAAAGCAATTGGATGCAAAAATTGATTACCAAACATTAACTTTGTGTACAAGGAATACTGACATACCTTTTGTTTATCCTTCAGCACTGAAAGATACTTACATTTTACCGCCACGTAGTGAGTTAAGGGTAAAACTTCCTGTAAACTTAACTAATGGCGAGGCTATTTTAGATTTTAAAGAATTGACTAAGGGGATTCGAATGCCCTGTGCATTAGTTAACTGTGTAAATGGGTATGCGTATACAGTCATACAGAACTGTAAGGACATAGAAATGACCCTCAAGGTCACTAGTCCGTTTCAGGTAGAACCTTACAACCATCGCGAGATCTTAGTTAATCAATTAAACGACACAGACAAAATGGATGAGTTATTATCAAAAAACTTAAAGAAAATAAGGCTAGACCATATGAATGAGGAAGAAAGAACGATGATTCAGAAAATTTGTGAAGAATATAAGGATATTTTCTATTGTGAGGACATACCGCTGTCATTCACTAACGAAGTTAAACATAAAATTAGAACGGTAAACGAAGACCCCATAAATATTAAAGCCTATAGGTTGCCACCCACTCAAACAGACGAGATTAGGCGTCAAGTAGATAAAATGCTAAAGGACGATGTAATCCGAGAATCAAACTCTCCTTGGAGTGCACCAGTCCACCTTGTTCCAAAGAAGTTAGATGCCTCCGGACAACAGAAGTGGAGGATGGTCGTAGATTATCGACGTTTGAATGAGATAACCATAGACGATAAATACCCTTTGCCAAACATCAATGATCTTTTTGATAAATTAGGGAAGAGTATGTACTTCTCTACTTTAGACCTTGCATCTGGCTATCATCAATTACAAGTTCAGGAAGAAGACAGGCAGAAAACCGCGTTTACAACACCATTCGGCTTATACGAATTCAACAGAATGCCGTTCGGTTTGAAAACAGCGCCCGCCACTTTCCAACGTGCAATGGATAACGTCCTCAGAGGTCTACAAGGCTTACATTGCCTCGTATATCTTGATGACGTCATCATATTTTCTACCAGTTTGCAAGAACACATAGATAAATTACGGGCTATTTTCGAGCGTTTCAGAAAAACTAACTTAAAAGTTCAGCTCGATAAATCCGAGTTTTTACGAAAGGAAGTCATATACTTAGGGCATACAATCACTGAGGATGGTCTTAAGCCTAACAATGACAAAATAGAGGCTATTCTGAAATATCCGTTACCCAAAACAGTGACAGAAATTAAGAGTTTCCTAGGGTTAATAGGCTATTATAGGAAGTTTATCAAAGACTTTTCTAAGATAACCGCACCCCTCACAGCATGCCTAAAAAAAGGAAAAGGCATCGTGATAAATGACGAATATAGGAAATGTTTTGAGATGTGCAAAGAGTTGCTGACACATGCACCTTTGTTACAATACCCTGATTTTACAAAACCGTTCATTCTCACAACTGACGCTTCCAATTTCGCTGTAGGTGCAGTACTTTCTCAAGGCACTTTAGGATCAGATAAACCTATTGCATATGCTAGCAGAAAACTTAGTGATACAGAGTCTAGATATAGTACGATAGAGAAGGAGTTGTTGGCCATAATATGGGCAGTCAAACATTTCAGACCCTACTTATATGGCAGAAAGTTTATAATATATACCGACCACAGACCTTTAGCATGGTTAAATTCATTAAAAGAACCTAACAGCAAACTAACTCGATGGCGTTTACGTTTAGAAGACTATAATTTCGACATACACTACAAGAAAGGCAAACAAAATACAAACGCAGATGCCTTATCGCGAATTAAAATTAATGCAACGAAAGATGACTCAGAATCCCGGATAGTTAACGTAGATGAAAAGGAAACTAGATTGCAACAGCATTTGAAAGATGTTACTGACGAAATCGTAAAACTAAGCGTTAAAGAACCGGAAATAGAGACAATAGAATTATCGGATTCCGAAAGCGACGCTGCCACAGCACATTCAATATCAAATAGGGAACATGAAGGTATTCCTATCCTAAATGAGGCGGTTGATACAAAAAATAGGCAAATTCACGTTTTCACCTGGCACAGGGATGATATCTGTACCAAAGATATTTCAAACGACAAACAAAAAATTTTAGAAGTCCATCTGCCTTCTAATAACAGCGAAAACTTAGTCAAAAATTTTCTTAAAGAATATATAGATTACAAAAATAAGTACTTTATTTACTTTGAAGACCACGAGCATAGAAAAACATTTGCTAAAGTAATTACGTCACTTTACAAAAAGGGAACCCAAAACTTTGTCGAATGTACTGAAAGAGTGGTGAACGTTACAGATGAAAGTGACCAGAAAGAATTAGTTACCAAATATCATCATGGAAAGACTTGTCATAGAGGTATTAGAGAGACTATAAAGAAATTAAAAAGAACATATTGGTGGAGCAATATGAATGAAACAGTTACAGCTATTATTAACGCATGTGAGGAATGTAAGAAAGCGAAGTATGACAGGAAACCTCTGAAACCACTAATACAATCAACCCAAACCCCAGACAGCCCATTTCAAGAAGTTTTTATAGATCTATTATATATAGAAAAAAATCAATATTTAACGGTAGTAGACTCATTCAGCAAGTTAGGTCAAGCAATACACATTCCCAATAAAAGTACACCCGAGGTAGTGAGAGCTCTAATAAAATACTTTAGTATGTATGGAATACCCAAAAAAATAAGTAGTGACCAAGGTACCGAGTTTAATAACGAATTGCTCAAGGAAATGCTAAGTTTATACAAAATTGAACAACACGTAGGGACACCTAACAACCCTAATTCAATGGCAATAGTGGAAAGATTTCATTCCACAATTATCGAAATATATAGGTTAGCAAAATACGATCAATCTAGTTTAGATGTAACCTCTGTGATGACGTATGCGATCATGGGTTATAACAATACTATACATAGCGCGACAAATTTTACACCTCATGAAGTAGTTTTTGGGCACACAGAATCAGGAAATGCCTTTGATATTGACAGGGACAAACATCTACTGCAAAAAATATTACAGGATCATCGTAAACGATTGAAAATCCTTTATGAACATTTAAGTGATCAAATGATCGGACATAAAAGCTTAGTTAGGGTCAAGAAAGGAGGTGAGGACCCACCAAAAATAGTGGACGGTGACACGATTTTTATGAAAAATACTAGAACTAGGAAAGCAAAAGAGTTACCGCGATACGAACAAGCTGTTGTCACTGGAAAACCCGAACGTAACATAGTACCAGTTAAGCTAAAAAATAGAAACACTAAAGTAGCATTAAAAAATGTCAAACGCCCTTCACAGATGGTGGTTGATACTTCTCGCCCTAGCGGATCAAGGGACGACTTTGAATATCCAGAGGATGGACCAGAATCCGGGAATAGCTCCGATTCGGATTGGGACGGCTCTGATGAGGACTAATCATTGGGATATTATTAAAACTATAGATTTAAATTCATTATCTATCCAATTAGAAAACAATATAGAAGAATATAATAAGTTAAAAATCATAAGTCATAGTAATAGTGAAATACATAGGGAACTTTTAGGGTTGACAATACAAATAGAATCATTTATCGAACTGACAAAAGATAGGTTAAAGCAGATTCTACCTTCTAGCAGAACTAAAAGAGGAATCTTAAACCAACTAGGGTCTCTTATAAAGGTAATAACAGGAAATTTGGATAGCGAAGATGCTAGGAAATATAATTTAGAGATTAGTAATCTAGGAAATAGAGAACATTCAATAGAACGAAAAGTATCATTGATGCAGAAGGCTTTCGATAAATTTCTCAATGTTTCTGATGACATTAACTTTAATACTAAGCATTTGAACTTCAAAATAAAACAATTCCAAACACTTATTCAAAATCAAACCAAGTACTCTAACCTTCTAACCGTAATGAATAGTATGAACCAAGTTTTAAATAATTGCCGTACTATTTACTCTATTATTTATGAATTGGAAACTGCTATTACTTTCAGTAAAATGCATATATTACACCCATCAATAGTAAATACCACAGAATTATTCAATATTCTTAATGTCATAAGAAAACATCATAACTTAATTTATCCATTAACATTAGATAATTTAGTAAAATTAGAGGGAAACATAGAAATTAAGGGATATATAGATAATAGTAAAATTATATTTATATTAGAAGTTCCACTAATAGACAAAAACACATACAATTATTATAAAGTTATTCCTATCCCAATCTACAACCAGATAACCCAAAAACCTAAAATCATTATACCCCAATATCCTTACCTAATAGTGAACAAGTCGAAATACAGATCCGTAGTCAATGGCTGTAATGAAATAGAAGACCTGACATACCTCTGCTCTGATGACAACGTGGTACAATACGCGGAGGAAACATGTATCCAGCAGCTCATGCTAGTACAACATAACTTCAGTAATTGCCAGCAACACCAGGTGCAGATAGAAGAAACTAAGGTGCAGCCCATATCTAACACCCACTGGTTGATATACACAGAAAAGGAAATAGCTGCAACGGAACACTGCGAAGATGAGACCCGTAGACACAACCTACGAGGCACATACATATTAGTGCCAAGTCAGCAATGTACGTTACAGATTGCCGATATCACAATCACAACACCCATGAATACCAGCTCAGTCTCCTTCAGACTGCCACCAGTACAGATGCCAGAACTACGCAGAGATGTCACCCCGTCAGCCAAGCAGATGGACCTCAGAGGAATAGATCTAGGCGACATCAAGGAACTGCTGAACCAGGCAAAATATAGTGATAGTGTCAGTGATGGTGAAACGATTATAGTCAGTGATAAAATCAGTGTATGGACCATAAGCATTTACGCCATTATAATTGTATTCGTCATAGGACTTTTGTTTCAAAAACGAGATCTGTTGACTCAGCGATTAAGACGAAATTCTCCAAAGACTACAGAGTTGCCTTTAGATAATTTCTCTCTTGGGGAGGGAGGAGTTAAGTGTGATGACCCCAACTCTATTCGCTTCGTCAGCAAATCCCCCTCCACACACAATAGCATTTAAGTAGTTATAAGAATATTGTCAAATTAGCAAATAAGTAAATATAAATACATGTGTAATTATTAGAATAATCATTATTATCTTGATACTGTTACTCTGCTTAACTAAAATAAAGTTTTTTTTAAACTAATCAAGTGTCGATCACTTAATTCACGCGTGGTGGATTATCCCTCCTACCCTCTCCTAGAGAGGAGGTCTGAGTCCCTGCGGTACAAACATTATAGGCTGATGATGATGATGATGAACGGCATAACTAGTTCTAAATAAATATACTAAGTAGGAGAGAAAGCCTCGTCGGTCTAGTGATCACAATCGAGTGTTTAGCATCAGGTCCTAACAAGTACTTCATTATTTTTAAGTGCTGCCTAAGACTGCTTTGGTCTATAATATCGAAATCGCGACTGCTGATCATGGATCGATTACAGGTAGGGTCAATTATTATTGGGTTTTTGCAAACAATATTTCAAATAAGTGGCCTCCGGGATGTAATTTGTGCCCGGTTCATGGCAATAGGTAGGATAATCCTATTTAATGGGACTTTAACATAACTGGCGGAATGTCCATGCTACATAACCCTTCGTCAGATATTTAACAGAGAAGGCACGTTTTAACTTAATATCAGGTTTTACTGTAACCTGCCAAACAGTTTCAGCTGTGTGTATGGAAAGTGGAAATTATGTTATTCCTACTCCTCCGCTATTCTTTTCTGATTAATTTCGTTGCGGGATCCAAGACAGTTAAATCGTTTCTCTGGGACTTCGTCGAGCTTCATTGTCTCGGCGCTTTTCTTGTGGTCGCCACTGTTGATTCTGGCTTACAGGAGTTACAGTGGTTTGGGCATAATGTGGCGGGCTTGCCCCATTAAAAAAAAGAACAGTTTCAGCTGTAACAATACGCTTGTGACTGTACCAACCAAAAATATCAAAATACCCGCCTGAAACTGAATTATTCTTAATTAAAACGCATTCGCGAACACACAATCAAATTTAAAACTTAGACCTCTCTGATTGGCTGATAATAATTTTACACGAAGACTACAGTCATTTCACTGAACGTTTGCAACTGACAGCCGCAACCTGAGAACAACCTTAACCGCATAAGAATACAGATGACTTTTATTTGACGTTATTTGACGAGACTTGTCAATGGAAGCATCCGAACATCAACCTTACATTGACGAATTTAAAGAACATTTTCACATTGATGTCCAATCAGAAGTAATCTAACTATGAAAGAACCGTACCCAATACCTCTAAGACAATGTACCCTTTTGAAGTCTTCTTATTCAATTAATTTGAATTTAAATTTCGAACTTGTAGAATCGAATTGTAAGAAGGTTTGGCATTCCTTTCGCCCGATTGGCTGTTAAAGAATTTGTTAACGGTTTTTTGAATTATAAAGTTGTCTTTGAACAAATTGGGGAGGGATAAATCTCGAATAATTTGTCTCGATGAGCGAAGATTGGATGAGGGTTTATTTTGATTTCGGAGTTTTCATGTTTATTTGATACTAGCAATTCGCACGCGTCTTCGTTGGCAAAAAATATGATAAAGCGGCTACTATGCACACAGAGTATGCATGATATATTATTTTTCTACAAGGGGGCCCGCAAAATTGTTTATTTTTTATACTCATGAAAAAATCTTTCAATGGGACTAAATTAACTAAGAAGTATTATGATGATTTCAATGATTAGAACTCTGTGAAGCCATATTATTCACGATCGGAAATTATATTTTGAACTGAAAAAAGGGGAGGTTCTCAATTCAACCCGTTTACACGCATATTTTTTTACAGAGAAGTCTGATTTGATTTTTTAATCAACATAAAATCTAACACCAACCCGCAAGTTACAAAAATCTTAAGAACATTTAATTTTGTAGGCTTCTCCCACCCTCCTCTGTAACAAGCTATTCTTAATGCAACAATATTAACGTCCACATAATTTGTTTTACTTACTATACGAGTTGTATTTTATTTTTGCGCGCGAACGTCGTGAAACAAATTGCGGCAGATGTGTTCCACACAAACATGTGAAAATTGCTTTACTTTATTTTTTGTTGCTTTTATTTGCTTGGCAACACAATGTTTACTTTATGTTTTTCTTTTTGTTGAAATAGAAACACATTTTATTCGAATTATTTTTAAGCGAATATCTCACTTGTGCTTAAAATTTACATCAAAACAAATACAGACATAATAAAGAAAATACTGAGTAAGAAATAACGCTTTAAATTCTCTGACAATTCAAAAAAATCTACATTAAAATTTCGTATTCCATTTAATTATACAACTATTTCATATAAATTACACCAAAAATCATTAACCAACATATTGTCAAATTGTAATTAGTCATAACATTGATTAAAATAATTTATTTAACATTTACCTTAACATTTTATTATTCCAAAATTATCTACAAGATTTTATTTACATTTATTCTTCACTTATTTGTTATTGATTCTTACAAAATATGATTTATTCGAATTGGTCTATTTATTTATTTGTCTAAATAGCTAATATTTAAACTACATTTATTTTACGTTTGATTTAAAGAAATTTATGTAGATAAGGTGTGTCCGGTGGGACTGGAATCCGATCTCATCGTACAATGGACAAGACTCGGCAGTCTTTTTGCACCATTTTTTCACCATTAACAACATTTATGCGTTTTGTTGGTTCATTGAAAGTGCTTGAAATTTTGTGATTATGTTATTGTATTGAAAATGTAATTCTGAGCTATATTTTTGGCCAATACAAAAAATATTTTGTTTAGGTAGCAAAGACCAGTCCACATTGGCCCTGGATTGATAAAACTGGAAGTCAATTCTGGTCTTCTAGTTTAAGCCTTTAGTCCCTGTCGGGACTGTGGGTTGTTCACAAGTTACCACAGTTTCGACATATAGGGCTAAGAAGGAATATGGGTGGTTTTTAGTCAGTAGAAGTCTGACACTCCCTTTCGCTCTGCCCAAGAGGGGTTATGTGATGAAAAGGCCCAGCAATGGGACAGCGCAGGTTAACCATATCAGTATTACCTATGTAGCATGGTTTTGATTTTAAAAATAAAACGTGCCATTAAGTGGACACACCTTTTGAAAAGAAAAATAATGTAAATATTGCTGAAATTATTATTTTTTTAAATATAATTTATTTTTGGAAGACTTGTGTTAAATATCAATTAAAAACTCCCTGACTAAATAAATAATATTCCATTTTAGTTTCAAATAAATCTATATTAATTTATAACAAAATTAAATTCTCTAGAATTCATCAAATGTAACACAATTTAAAAGATTCGAATAATTCAATTCAAACATTTGAATAATAATTTTGAATAAATTCTAATTTAATTTCAAACTAGTTCAAAGAAAATACTTAAAATTAGGCTCTATTTAATATTATAAATCTTAAGAGATAACTTTTCAAACAATTTGTCCAAACACTTTTACTTACAAAACTATTAGTACTATTCAAAATGTTATTGCATTGGGTTTTACGAAGAAATACTACAAAAGGGATTTCAAATGACTACAATAATTATTATTAGTTTTCATTTCATATTTTGGGAACTCGATTTATTTTCTCAGTTCTCTGTGTGAGATTTATTAGCAGCCGTTATATGAAAATGAAAAAAAAAAACGCAGACGAATTGAGAACCTCCTCCCCCTTTTTGTAAATCGGTTGAAAATAGAGTACGTAATTTGAAAAGTAAATCTATTCAAAACTGTCTTGTGTAGTATTTCTGCGATAAATAATTATAATAATTTGCTTACTTTAAATTATGGCAGTTTTACGGTTTATATGTACAAATTCTCATGCTACACCCACTTTGGGGACAGCAGACTAGACAATAGTTACAATAAAATCTATGTGCGTTTATTTCCATCTGTATAGTAACTCTGTGTCTGTGTGTGTGTGTGTGTATCAGTATGCATAAAACAATTTCACCATTGTTTGTTTTCACTTGACTAGAAATTATGACAATTAAAAACAACTTTTAAAAAATTGCCACACCGAGAATCTATAAATTCAGTTTATCAAAAAAAAACGAAAGACAAAGACAATTGGCGCCATCTTGCTTTTCAAATAAATTCTTAGCATAATTTCACATAAAAACAAGCGCTGTGATCACAAATAAACTTATCCGTACTTTTGTTAAGTTTTATAAAGAATGTTTTGTTAAAAAAAACAGGTGAAATAATACCTATTTAATTCACAAACTTATATCTTCTATTTATATAACGTAATATTAGTGTATATTTCTACTATACAGCACTGTTTAGTTCTTTAGCGATCGGCTTTATTGTTTAAAACAATTTGCTGTCACACTCATCAAAACGTCAAAAAAAACTTGAAAATAAAATCACAATCAAAAGAGCAACCTTACTTATTACCCATTTAAAAAATGTTTATAAAAGTTCTCACTAATGTTATCTATGTGGTTCCACGTCTGCTGTTACCACAAATGTCTTTCTTGGTCTTCTACACGGTTCTTCCTCATCTTCTAGCCCATAGAAACACACACTACGTTGAGGGTATACCTTCGGCTTATAGTCAACTGAGGAACCCAAGTTCCTAGGCAGGGTCTGAGACTTTTTATACTCTAAATCACTTTTTAAACAATAATCGTATATTAACTTAGGTCTTTCATCAAAGTACTTGCTGTAGTAACCCTCGCCATTGTCAAAAGACATGCTTTTTGAAAACGTGTCCAGGTGGCAAGTGTGGGGGTGGTAGCAGCCCTCCGGCCTCATTCGTGGTTCCAGGGGGTACCATGAGTCGGGGGGTGTTGGGGCCCATGGTGCGGGCCCCAAAGGTCAGCCTCAGCGAATCGGTTTGGAGACTATGATGACGTCGGGAGCTGATCGGGTGGTCTCGGTGCTTATCGGGCGGCGGTCGGGGATTTTCTTTTCTGTAACAGAAATAAGTTTTTAAAGTCTTGATGGTACTGGATTTTAGTGTTAGGACATTCTCAGTTGCAGTCCGGAATTTGGAAGTTGCCGGTTTGATATCATAGGGTAAGCCGTTGGCACTACGCCTTATCTCATGTTTGGCGTGTTGCTGTCTTATTGACGTAGAATTTAAAAGCTTTCCTACTCTTTCGCTATTCTTTTCAATTAGTTTAAATTTTTATCTCTGGGTCTTCGTCGAGTTTCATTGTCTCGGCGCTTTGCTGGTGGTCGCTACTGTTGATTCTGGCTTTCAAGACAAGCAATTGCAGTGGTTTGGGAATAGTATGACAGGTTTGTCCCAAAACAAATGGTGTCATAAAGGATCATGAGAGTGAGGCAAGAGAGAGTGCACGTATCCTGTGTCTGCACCGAATTGTGCACTTATATTTACCCTGTCGATTACTTGTCTCCGCTAAGGCTGATCGCCATGAAAAGCGGCTAGGAGTAATCTTTTTTTTATGTTTCAAATTGAAATCGAAGTACAAACACGGAGTTTGAAAAGAACTAATTGGGTGTTCACAAGGTATTAAAACAAAAAGTTTTGGGGTGCTCGTTAATTAATAGAGAAAATTTGTTCATTACTTTCACAGGAAGGAGCCTCATTTTTAGTCGTCTTCGCAAAATGATTAACATTTTGTTCTACTAATTTCATTATATACAAACTTTAGCAAGGGCAAACCTACTTAGTCCTGAGTTTTCAAACATTTTTCATGTTAGCTCTTTTAATTGACTGAAAAAACGTGTTGAAAGATTTTTTTAATGCACAAACCGTGCGAAACCAGAGAAAAAAAAAGATTTTTGTATAAAGCATGACATGCTTAACTTCAGCCATTTTATTTTATTTTAAAAATGGCGCCCGGTCATAAAACCTACATTAATAATAATTGTTATAAAGTTTGTTATAAAGTAAAAAACAGTGTCGCAAATGGGAAGAAGTTAGGCAGGCCATTAAATTCAAAATCCTTTCAAGACCTAATTAGTAATTGGACCGTTTTGACTACCTAAGAAATAAGGATTTATGTTAACATTCCCGCGAAACTAGCTCAAAAAGCTCCCTACAACTAAAGACACTCGAAAATTTAGATTAAAATTTAGCAACCAATTAAACATCACAATAATCTAAGTCCCCTTTTAATAAAATAATTTACGATTAAGTTGGATAAGCGATTTCTGTTTATGTTGCCTCGATTCGAGGGGTCTTCAAAGGGACGAATTTTGTTTAGAGCGGGCCTATTAAAACTTAAATCAAAATATTACGAAACCCCAATTTACTGCTATGTACTTTTAAATTTGTTGAATAAATCATGGTTTGGTTATTCTACGGATTTGGGTGGTTATGGTTTAGTTCTAGATAGTTAAGTCATGAAATGAAAGATAAGTTAATTTGCGCAGGGTCATCTACAGAGGATTCTTTTGGTCATAAGTAAAAGGGTGGAAAGATTCCTATCCTCTATGAAAAATAAGGATCTTCCGATCAGACCAGTCTTGTCGTGTCCGTTGACACCTTCTATTCTTCTATCTTGTTTAAATACTAAAGTAAGTCTTTTAGAAAAAATATGTTACAAAATTCGTGGTCACATGTGAATACTTACAGTGATTACAACGGTGTCATTCAAAATCAAAATCAAAGCCTTTATTTCAAGTAGGCCAGTTACAGGCACTTATACACAAATACAAAATTAAAAAGAAGTTACAATCCCAGTCACAAGGCATAATAACTGTGAATGTTCTGTAGTTGCCTATGCCCTAAAGTAGATCTCTATGGAGAAGAACGGGAAACTCCATGTATTCACACACATTGACATGCACGTGTTAGATTCGAAGCCAGGGAGGCACTAAGAAAGTAATTTAATCACATTGCAAAACTGAAGATGGACATCGATGGTGAGCAAACTGGTATGACATAGAGCCGAAAATTTGGAAAACCTAACTGAATGTCGGTGAGAATTGAGGACTTTTTTATTGTGCTTGGGAAATCTTTAACTGATGCCTCCCGCTCTGGGTGGAGCGAAAGGAGTGTCAGACTTCTACTGACTAAAAACCACCCATGTTCCTTGTAAGCCTTTTGTGTCCGAGGACACAGTATCTCAGAATGGAGGCCTGTAGAAGCCTGCAGAAGTGGGTTACATTGAAGGCTGCATGCAAATATAGTATTTCAGGAGTTGTTAGTAAGGAGGTTAGTCACACCGAACTAGTTTGAATTAGGATACCTACTCATTCCTGTATAATCCAATCCACGGAAAACTTACGTGGTTTCGACTCCTGATGCGAAGGGATCTGCGTCAGGAGTTCGATGGTCATCTCAGAAGTGTTGGTTGTAGCAGGGGGCGAAGGCCTAACGATCGTGGCGCCTGAGTAACCAAAGGTGGAGAACCCTCGGCTATTGCTGCCTGAACCTGCAGGACAAGTTTCAAGGTTTAAGAATGGTTTTTGAACCTTTTTGGAGATGTCTTCTTCTAACGCGTACTGAGCCCACGTGGCGGATAATATCCCATTCCCTATCATAGAGATAAAGCCTGGAGTCCCAGCAGTGGGAACATACAAGACTGATTATGCTATGCTTATGTTTTTTCTAAACATCGCAATCTGCCTAGCCTTTTCCCAACTGTGTTAGGGTCGGCTTGAAGTCTTACCTGATGAAGCTGAATATTACAAGGAGCAAGTGCCTATCTGGCCTCCATGACTGAGGAACACTTTCATAAGATTAATTGTCAGACTTTCAGGCTATGGACTACCTGTAATGACTGTCGAAGATTTACAAATGGACCGGGTTGACCTAGGACCGGGGGGTGTACCGGGATCACCAGTTCAACGTGCGTTCTTTTTGGACATAATCATCATCATTATCAGCCTATAATGTTCTCACTGTAGGGACTCAGGCCTCCTCTCTAAGAGAGGGATGGGCTATAATCCACCATGCAGTCCCAGTGCGGATTGGTAGATGTCACAAGTCTTTTTGATTTTCATTTCATACGATTTCCATTTCTCTTTTGTTGCTCATTTATAAAAAATGTTAGAAAAAACTTTGTATTTATTCCGAGAAGAGAGGGAATGTTAATATTTCTAAAAAAATATATTTCTACATAATTTTGTCTAGATAAATTAATTGCGGACACAAACGAGCTCACGATTTCTGAGAAATCAAAGCCCAATTATATTTTTGAAAACTCCCAAAAAATATCTGCTTCCTTGTAACCAAATAATGTTATTGACTTCTATTACTTTATTAAAATATCACGTGAGTACACGTAAAAAGAAACATATCATCATTATCTAAATGCCCTTTCCGTACCCTACTGCCCTCAGTACATTGGTGTCGGATTCCAGTCTAACCAGCATAGCTATTCACAACCATTCGATTGTCAGTCGTATAATCCAATCGATCTATCGTACTATCGAAAATCGCTATTCACGAAACCGAAGCCGAGTAACAGATTCGATTGTGATTGCCGACAGCTATTTACTATCGGAAGCGCAATTCAATCAGAATTACGACGCCATTTTGTACTATACCCTAAGCAAAAGTCGTTTCGTTTCCATTTAAAATAAAAATCATTTTAAAATTGCTTTTGAGAGCAGCGGTGGCCCAGTGGTGGCGGCTACGACTTACGAACAGTAGGTCGTGGTTTCGAACCCAGGCAGGCACATTACTTTGTGTAATTTATTTCATCAACGCTGCTCTCAAAACCGTGAAGGAAAACATCGTGAGGAAACCGGCATGGCTTAGAAAAAAACATTCGAAGACATGTGTCATCTACCAATCCGCACTGAGCCCGCGTGGTAGATATAGCCCATTCCCTCTCAAAGAGAGAGGAGGCCTGTGCCCCAGCAGTGGAAACATTAATAGGCTGTTGATGATGATGATTTGCTATCGGAAGCGCTATCCAATCAGATTTACGACGCCATTTTGTACTATACCCTAAGCAAAAGTCGTTTCGTATCCATTTAAAATAAAAATCATTTTAAATTGTTTTTAGTTAGGTATATTTTTTGTTACTCGACGGATTTTGATTACGATCTACAGTAAAACTTATAGAAATACTCATTAAAGATAATTTAATAAGCTCCATAAATTTTTCGCACGAGTGTTTATGTACTACAAAGTCGATCGAATCTGTGCAAGCATTTGACAATCGTTCGATCCGGAAATCTGATACCCGATAAAGTGTCAAGCTCGACTCGGTTTCGATTCGATTGTTTAATTAAATAAAATTCCTCTTATGGCAGTTTATTGTTATTTGATGATTATCAAAATAACAGTAAACTGCCAGAGATCTATACACTTATGGTAGCCGGGACCAACGGCTTTCCGAGGCATAACGAATTGACGAAACATGGAAGGATATGGGAGATCACCCATCCAGGGCCCAAACTAGACAAGCACGACTTAACCTAAAGATCGACCAAGCAGCAATAATTACTAAGCAACAAGCTTCTCGTAAAAAAATAAACATAAACATACTCTCAAAAAAATTCAATATTGCGATTGGCGGGAAATAAGCCAGCAGCCATCTTGTTTCACAAACGCCAGATGAATACAGGGGCAAGATACAGGGGTTTATATTAAAAAAAGAAATAGGAATTCTCGCTGTTTCGCCGTCAATAAAGAACGGGTACAGTCCTTTTTTTTTTTTTTTTGGTGGGTGTAAAATCATCGAATAACCCCTCCCGCTCTTGGGCAGAGCGATAGGGAGTGTCAGACTTCTACTGACTAAAAACCACCCATGTTCCTTCTTCGCCCTCTATGTCGAGGCCGCGATAACCGGTGGACTACCCGCGGCCCAACGGGTACAGTCCTTACGCAGTTATTTTACCTCAAACAGCAGTAATGCAACAGTCAAACTTATTGTTTTGAAAATAAGGATCAGTTTATTTTTAACAGATTTATGAGTGTCAGTAATCTGACAGCGACCTTATTGCTATAATTTTAAAGGTTACTATGACTCCGACAGTGAAAAAATATCAGGCTGTACTCTAGAAGGCGTACGATTTAATTCAATTCATTTGCAACGAAATTAATTTGAAGTACCTACTGTTAACTTCAAAAGTAGAAGACGATTGTTAGAAGTTGTGAAGGGTTTTGTGAAACCCAGCTATTGAATTTTATAACATCAAGCCTGTTAACACCAAAGGGTTAGGCACAGGTGTACATAATAGTCTGTAGTGCACCCATAGGTAACTTGCCAGATATTATTATTTTAAGTACCATGTAATATCGGGCTGCACCAAGGATCCGTGTCTAATAAATAAAAAAATCATTTAATTATTATTGCTGTGGAAAAATTAAATCAAACAAACAAAAGTCACCGACTTCAGAAACTGATTTTTCTTCTAGAGTTTATTTTTCACGCTTTTGTGCTTTATTTTTTGTTCAAAAGTTCTTACTTTTTCACTTTTAAGTGAAGTATGTATAGGTTAGGCTATTTCGACATTAAATCATTCCAAAATCTTACTTGCGTTCTAATTACCAATACCTTGGTAAAGGGCCAATATAAATACATTATTTATTCCATTCTATCTTACAAGATACGCTTAACTCAAAATACTACGTTAATGTGGAATTGGGAAAACGAGATAAGGATAAATAAAATATTTATTTGTATACAACGCAGAGCACCTCTAGCATTCTCTTATAAAATTTATGTAAGGAAGGATATCAAAGAGAGAAGTCGTCACATTCACAATTTTTGATACAGTGTAATTTTCTACCTTTCCACAGACCAAAGCAGCTTTATTTATTTTTAACTAGCTGTTGCCAGCGGCAAAATTATACCACGGGAAGCTAAAATCGGGATAAATGCTATTCTATGTGTTAATCCAGCTTATAAACTATCTGTGTACCAAATTTTGTCCAAATTCGTTCAGTAGTTTTTGCGTGAAAGAGTAACAAACACCCATCCATCCATCCATCCATACTTACAAACTTTCACGTTTATATATTAGTAGGATGACGTTGCCTCACTCAAAGAACTTCTGCTGTATCGTGGATGCATTGACCAACATTTAATTTTGAACTCACATACACAAAATACCCAGACAAGGAAGGGGCCCGCAAGGGCCGGCGCGCGGCGCCCGTCGGGGCTTCGGAATGTTGTAAAAGATCCCGCAGCCTTGACATAGAGGGCTAAGACATTGGTGGTTTTTAGTCAGTAGAAGTCTGACACTCCCTTTCGCTCTAACCAAGAGCGGGAGGGGTTATTTGAACAAAGCAGTCAATTGCTTGAGACTTTAATGGACGTACAATTTTGTTATTTATGTTCTTTCTCCAAGATTAGTTTACTGATATGTTATGTCTTTTTTTATTATTACATTTTGTTAACTTTATACGTTACAATTTTACCAATGTTACTTATTTTATTTAAACTTTTTATAATTATTTCTAATGTATCAACTTTTGAAGGTTTTTGTCATTTTTTTTATTATTATTGTTGTTGTTATCAATTATTATTGGCATTTTGTTATTTTTTATTAATGTTGTCACTTGTCATGCTCTTGCTGTTTATATAAGAGTCGTAACATTTGATTTTCGTAGATTTTTTATTTTATTTTTATTTTTTGCAAAATATTTTAGAATTTTTAAATGTGTTTATATTTTCGAGCGTATAAATTTTGACGTTCGAAAAGTGCGGATTATCAGCCTAGTTTGAATAAATGAGATGTTGTCTTTTTTATTATTATTATATACTTTTTTATACTTGCCTTACTATTGTATCGAGTCTGGTTCTTCTTACCAACCTAACAGACAGATGTGTTGCTGGGGACTTTGTTCCGCCACTTCTTCATTCCGGCAAAAAAACTAAGAAGGGGCGTTTTGGGGGACTGTCTCTTGTAAATAAGTAAAGTAAAGTAAATTTTGACGTTCGAAAAGTGCTGATTATCAGCCCAGTTTGAATAAATGAGTTTTGATTTAAAGGATCTTCCTCCCAGAACTCCTAAGTTTCTCCTATGCACTCAAAATCACGTTGTAAATCTTAAGTCAAATAAAATAATCTAAGTTACACAAAGTAAGTAAAGTAGCAATATTACAAGAAAAGTATCATCCAACCCGGTAGGGTAGGGTCCTATGCAAACACTTTCGTACTAATAGTTCCTCTTGCATGTAGTTTGATATTTGAACTACTATCCAGTGTGTTTCAGGTTAAGACATTGTTTCAATAACCTTATTTAAGTTTTTTATATAATCGTCTGAGATTTAGAAATAACTTATACATATAAGAATCTACGTACCCGTACTGGGCTCACGTGGTGGATTGTAACACATTTCCTCTTACACAGAGGAGGCCTGTGTCCGCCAGCAATGGGATAAAGGCCGATGATGACGACTGGAATTTAAGTGAAGTAAGAACCGTCAAAGAAAGCTTAATTTTTGCTTTAGATACGGGTTCAAGACTTCGTCTAACTAAACGAAAAGTCAATGAAACTATTCTCCTGTCCCTTATTGACTTAATCAACCAAATACATATAGAATGGAAAATAATTCAGAGTATTTGCTCTGCTGAAACAAATCCTAAGGCGTTTGGTACTCCCATTGGGGCTGCGGGATGTTGTAAAAGATACCGCGGCCTGAAATATAGGGCTAAGAAGGAACATGGGTGGTTTTTAGTCAGTAGAAGTCTGACACTCCCTTCCGCTCTGCCCAAAAGCGGGAGTGGTTATTTGATGATTTCCCACCTACCAAAAATAAAATAAAAAAGGCGTTTGGTACTGCTGTGGGTTGTTCAAAAGAGATACTGAGGCCTCGGCACAACTAGCTCGCCGTCCGTCCGTTTTACGACGACGACAGGCCGTGTCGACGGCGTGTTCGTGTTCCACGCGCGCCTCAAAGAGATGTCAGTAACATGGGAGGGCCGACGCCCATCGGGGCTGCAGGTTGTTCACAAGTTACCGCGGCTTCGACATATAGGGCTCAGAAAGAACATGGGTGGTTTTTAGTCAGTACAAGTCTGATACTCTCATTCGCTCTGCCCAAGAGCGGAAGGGGTTATTTGATGATTTTCCACCCGCCTAAAAAAACAAAAAAAAGGCCTCGGCACAAAAGCTAACAAGGAACGTGGGTGGTTTTAAGTCGGTACAAGTCGAAACTTCTTTTCGCTCAGAGCGGGAGGACTCATATGTTGATTTCCAACACAGCAAAAAAAAAGGCTTTCGTTACTTCATAACCTGCCTGTCATGTTATGTTTATTTCGGTCTGTAGACTGTGCATTCAAGTTTGATTAATATTTCGTTACCTAATAGAACTACAATACACAGGGCTTCTGAAATGTATCAAGCATAGAGATAAACTCCATGTAAAATCTAAGAAGTCACCTGACAATTTAATACTACATGTAACCTATACGCGTTACCGAAACTTCTGCAATATGCTACTGCGTAAGTTAAAGCGGACATAAGAGAAGGGTGAGCTCGAAAAATCTAGCAATAATCCTAAAGCACTGTGGAGAACCATTAAGGAAATAACCAATACTGGTAAAATACACTCAGCAGTATTGGACTTAACGCAATCTATTGCTAAAACTCTGGATAGTAGAACAAAATGTCTTGGTATATTTCTGGACCTGTCTAAGGCCTTCGACACAGTCTCTGTACCCAAACTAATTACCAAGCTAGAGTGTTTGGGTGTACGTGGCATAGCTTTGGAAATTTTCAAAGATTACCTGAGGAATCGCACCCAGATGGTAAAGATTGGATCTAACTACAGTGATGAAGAAGTTGTGCTATATGGTGTCCCCCAAGGAAGCATTCTGGGCCCCACACTTTTTCAAATATATATTGATGACCTTTGTAGAATGTCAATACCAGCTTGTAAGATCTATGCATACGCGGATGACACAGCGATCTTGGTTGATGGGCCCTCGTGGGACTACGTGAAACGAAAGGCGAAGTTTGGACTGTCCTCAGTAATACACTGGCTTGACCTAAATTTGCTTACACTAAACTTAAAGAAAACTTATTTTGTACCCTTTGCTATCCGGTCAAACACCAAACCAACAAGTAGTTTCACGTTAGCGGCTCATTCATGCCACGATCAGCCTATATCGTGCTCATGCCCCTCCATTGCCAGAGCCAACAGTGTCAAATACTTGGGTGTTCATATAGACGATGGGCTAAAATGGGATAAGCAACTCGAGACACTTACTACCCGAACACTTCGTCTTATTCACATCTTCAAATCTCTTCGAGATTCCGCCGGTATTGACATTCTCAAAATGGTGTATTTCACTTTATGCCAATCGATCATTGGGTACTGTATAACTGTATGGGGTGGAGCAGCGAAGACTTATCTTCTGAGAGCAGAAAGGTCTCAAAGGGCTGTTCTTAAAGTTATGTTAAGGAAACCCTACAGATATCCCACAACACAGCTTTACGATGATTGCTAGGTACTATCGGTTCGGCAGCTCTTTATTCTGCAAGCTGTCCTGAGGATTCACGCTCGCTTACCTCCATCTGACCCAAAGAAGCGTACATATGTTCCCCCAGGCGTACAGTACAAAACCTCATTTGCAAGACGGCAATACTATGTCCTAAGCCATCAGGTTTTCAAAAAAGTTCAAAAAGAACTAGACATAATTGACCTAAATAAATTTAATGTCAAATCAAAAACTTCAGAATGGCTCTTACTGCAGGATTATATCAAAACAGAGTCTTTACTAACAAACATCGCTTGACATCTCAAAAATCTCTTTTAAAAAACAAACACTACATACACACGCACACACACATACACATACCCACACACACACACACACACACACACACACACAAACACACACACACATACCCATATTGATTAATACTAAAACTAATATTAATATACATTTTAATGGTGGATCGACACACTTTCACTTTCACTCTTGTAAAGCTCATTTTTATTAAATACCAATTTTGACCGATCACTGTCTCTTAAAATACAGGTCTCCTAGTTTAAGAGGCAGGGTTCATTATTATTTTGTATACATAGACTATTATTGTGGATTCAAACACTTTGTGCTCAAAGCCACTCAAAGCTATATATTATTATGTTCCTTGAATTTCTGTCACTTTATTGTTAAACTGTGTCTGTGTGCATTATTGGGATAAATAAACGTATTATTATATTATAATACAGTAACAGTCTGAATTTGTGCCCGGTTGATGGTAATAGGAGCCTATCACAAATTCAGACTGTTACTGAGAAATTTCTGATTGAAAAACCCAATAACACTTTGCCTGTCACTTACTTCCCAAACAAATCATTGTTGTAAGATACCTTTGTAAACACACTGATAGGGTACATGACAAAAGAAATCAAATTAGTCCCTCAGATAGATTTCCAAAAAATATTGGACGCAAATGTTTTTTCACGTAAACAAAAAATTAAGACGATACGGTACTTCGAAAACTCGTGTGACGTAACATTTCAGTACATCTTTTACCGAAAAGTGACGTCACAAGCCCCCACTCATGATCTTAAAAGCGTTTTATCTTCGTTATTATTCGTCAATTTGATAAAACAAAAAACACGTATCCAATATTTTTCGATAATCTAACTGACGGGCTAAACAGAACCATATTTTTGTAGTCAGTAAAGTACCCAATTGTACGTTTACAAGTTAGGTCATCATCCTAGGTCATATCTAAAATCCCTTCATCTAAAACGTCCACTAAAATCTAGAATACTGTAACTACAGTAATCGCGCTAACTATGTTAATTTTAGGGTCCCGTAAACGAGCTATAACACCCCAGTACGACCTCCGGTTGATAACATGGCTGACAATTATTACGAGGATTAAAGCCTGCTTGCAATACGAGTGGGGGCCAATTACTGAAGATCTTAACTTGAAGTTTGATCATTACCCGACTGCGGCGCAGCCTAAATGGAGGGCTATGTGTTTGATTTTGTATGTTTATTGGTAGTATTACGTCGTATTACCGAAAGTCGTAGGACTTGTTTCAGCAGAGCAGCTTCTCGGAATTGTTTTCTCCTTTTTACCCGACTGCGGCGAAGCCTAAATGGTAGGTTATGTGTTTGGCCTAAGTATGTATGTCCGTTTCTTTGTTCCTACAAGTTCTAAACGCATGAACGGCTTTGAATATTATATACGTCGTTAGTTTTATCTCGGTGGCGCGAGTGTCACTGGCTACATTAAAATTGTTTATATGCCCTCTATCAAATGTAACTGTCTTGTTCTAGAGGTCGAATCGCCGAACATAAGGTTGTGAGGTTGATATTCACGGGGTCGCAATTTCTTATTTAACCCCTTTGGGATTACAGGCGTGATGTAAAAGAATGACCAGAAAAAAAACTTATTTAGTTTAATTACAAAAAAAAAAACTCTCTATTCTTTTCGCGACCCAGGAAAAAACTCTTTGAAAAAGAAATTCTTAGTTAAAACAAGCGCTCCTTTGAGATTCTGCGGGTTTATTCGAATTTTAAATGCCTTACCTAAACGGTGGAACCGTGATTGGAATTTTCTTCCGAGTTCCAATCACACGGAAAACGAAGGGTACCTTTCTAGGAAATGTAGACCGGACGTTTGCTTATTGGCTTTTTGAGGTTACAGGCATTAACAGATCGGATATTGGAAAATTTTTCTTCATAAGATGTAATTTTCTTTTGACAACACTGGCCTTTAGTTTTTGCTCACTTGCAGTGACCCACCCCGGGTCCAGTTATGGGTAAGAACATCATCAAGTCCACCGTCTCTTGGCAACAATACTTAGGGGTCTAAAATGGCCATTTTAGCAGATTGAGCTTTCACAA